>CM066316.1:24857603-26310103 GCA_033807775.1 Saussurea involucrata
AGCTGATTCTTCTAACATACCACCCATAAGTGACCCTAAAGAGGCCATATGCTTTTACTATCAAGAAAGAGGCCATTGGAAGAGAAGCTGTCCAAAATATATGGAGGACTTGAAAATGAACAAGGTCAAAGGGTGTGGCACCTCGGGTATTTTTACAATTGAACTCCATAGTACTTCGATTTCTAACTCTTGGGTCCTTGATACGGGATGTGGTACTCACATTTGCTCTAATTTCCAGGGACTAAAGGAAAGTAGAACGTTGAAGCATGGGGAGCTGAATCTGATCATAGGAAACAGGATGACTGCCGCTGTTACCAAGATTGGAGATTTTGAGCTCATGCTTAGTAGTGGTTTTTCAATAAAGTTATTAGATTGTTGCTACTCGCCAGAAATGGCTCGAAACATTATTTCTTTTCATGCATTGTACAAGGATGGTTTTGAATTTCAATTTGATAATAATAATGGTTGCATTTTGGTTTATAAACATGGTTGTTTTTATTTTAAAGCCTCTCCTTGTAATGGTGTGTATGAAAGTGTGATTTGTGTTGGTAGAAATAATAACAACTTAACTCTAAATGTTGGTTCCTCCAATAGTGAATTGGATAAATCGTTGTTATGGCATCATCGTCTTGGCCACATAAACAAGAAACGCATCGCCAAGCTCCAATCGGAAGGGATCTTGGAACCATTTGGCTTTAAGTCGGATGGAGAATGCGAGTCTTGCTTACTTGGCAAGATGACAAAAGCACATTTCAAAGGAAAAATGGAAAGGGGTAAGGATCTGTTGGACTTAATCCACACAGATGTATGTGGACCGTTCAGATCTGCCACGAGAAACGGCGAAAGATACTTTGTTACCTTTACTGACGATTTCAGTAGATATGCATTTATCTATTTGATGAAAAACAAGTCGGACACCTTTGAAGTGTTCAAAGGATTCAAAAACGAAGTAGAAAACCAACTGGGCAAGAAGATCAAGATGCTCCGGTCCGACAGTGGTGGAGAATACTTGAGTCATGAATTCTATGACTATCTAAAGGATTGTGGAATAGTTCCGCAATTATCTCCTCCCAGAACACCACAACTCAATGGTGTTGCTGAGAGAAGAAATCGAACGCTACTTGATATGGTTCGGTCCATGATGAGTCGTGCTACACTTCCAATATCGTTCTGGGGCTATGCCTTAGAAACTGCAGCTCATACCTTAAACCTCGTTCCAACTAAGAAGGTTGCAAAGACACCCTCTGAAATGTTGACTGGGACTCGTCCCTCGTTAGCACATATAAAAGTCTGGGGTTATGAAGTCTTCGTTCGGCGCGAAACTAACGACAAGCTAGAACCTAGAGCAGAGAAGTGTCGGTTCATTGGTTATCCCTACAAATCCTTTGGATATATATTTTACAAATCTTCTGAGAACAAAGTGTTTATAGCTAGAAGGGGAGTCTTCCAAGAAAGGGCGCTCATTTCCAAAGAGAATAGTGGGAGCAGTATTGATCTTGATGAAATTCAAGAAACAACCAATGATGAACCTATAGTTGACACTAGCGCTCAACATGAGGTTGAACCACCTGTTGAGGAAACTGACATACCTCCACCACCTCTTCGCAGAACTAGTAGAGCTAATCAATCTCCTGATTTTTATTATGGTTTTCGTATTACAAAGGAAGGAGATACACTAGTCAATGATAAAACATTTGATAGTGCGGATGAGCCATCCAACTACAAGGAAGCGATGGCAGGCCCTGAGGTTGCCAAGTGGAAAGAGGGCATGGAGAGCGAGATTCAATCTATGTACGATAACCAAGTTTGGAAATTGGTTGATCATGCACCAAGTCGCAAGACAGTTGGGTGTAAGCGGATCTTCAAAAAAAAGACCGACATAGATGGGAATGTGCACACATTCAAGGCTAGACTGGTTGCGAAAGGTTACACTCAAACTCAAGGGATTGATTATGATGAAACCTTCTCACCAGTAGCAAAGATTAAGTCTATGAGGATATTACTTGCCATAGCTGCATTTCATGACTACGAAATATGGCAAATGGATGTAAAAACCGCTTTCCTCAATGGGAAACTTGATGAGGATTTGTATATGGCACAACCTGAAGGTTTTGTACATACCGAGTATCCAGATAAGGTGTGTAAGTTTGAAAGATCCATTTATGGACTTAAACAAGCGTCTCGTAGCTGGAATCTTTGTTTTCATGAAAAGGTCAAGAAGTTTGGATTTTCTCGAAGCGAAGATGAGTCCTGCGTATATGTTAAGGCTAGTAGGAGTAATGTTGTATTTCTAGTCTTGTATGTTGATGACATACTACTCATAGGAAACGATATTCCGATGTTGCAAGATGTAAAGGTCTGGCTCGGGAAATGTTTCGCTATGAAAGATTTGGGAAATGCAGCATACATACTTGGAATAAGAATTTATCGAGATAGAACCAAGCGTTTAATTGGACTTAGCCAAAGTACATACTTGGATAAGATATTGAAGAAATTCAATATGAGTGAATCCAAGAAAGGGTATTTGCCCATGCAACATGGCATAAGATTGAGTAAAGATCAATGTCCCAGTACTAGTAAAGAACTGAACAGAATGAGTAGAATTCCATATGCATCTGCTATAGGATCGATCATGTATGCCATGACATGTACTAGACCTGATGTCTCATTTGCTTTGAGCATGGTGAGTAGATATCAAGGGAACCCAGGCGAAAGTCATTGGACGACTGTAAAGAACATTCTTAAGTATCTTCGGAGAACTAAAGATGTGTTCTTAGTCTATGGTGGAAAGGATGAATTACGAGTAACAGGTTATACTGATTCGAGTTTCCAGACAGATCAGGATGATTCCCGCTCGCATCCTGGATGGGTGTTCTTGTTGAATGGTGGGGCCGTGACTTGGAAAAGTTCCAAGCAGGACACGGTGGCTGAGTATCATACTGAAGCCATAGGTGTTAGAATTATCAAAATACCTTGAATGTTTTAGTTGTTAGTTTGATGTATTGAAAACGTAATAAATTGTATTTGATTTGAAGATTATTATATGGAGATTATAATATATGCTGGATTGCGTCCATTTACATTTAATTTATTATCGTGTTTTCGTTTTGCATGTTTAGAACCAACTTCCTGAGTATTAATTTACTTAAACCTCCACAGTCAGTCATACTCCTGGAAGTAACTAGTGATTCAAGACTGTCATGGAGTGTTAGAAGCATATAGAATGCAACTAACGCTCATGAGTACTTAATGGTGATTTAGGTATTGGAACAACCCGCACTCAAAAGTTTACTTCATGGATTAAGTCAGAGTAATTTTGAGATGATAATATTTTATGTTCTTCAAACGGAGATACATAGAGTTTTGCTCTAGGATTCTGTTATGCTTTGGTGTGCTCCAACGCTGACCGTAACTGGCAGCTATACAGGGTATGTCCATGTATAATATGATGAGTAGAAATGAACTGTGTAGTCAAAGTTTATTTGTTCCTTCTGCCTAAACAGGAGACGCGATATCCATGGGCCCCTCGATGATTTGGTGTTGACATTAAGTGTTTGGCCAAACCCTGACTAGAATTGATGTGTTCAATTGAGTAGTCTGATGAATTCAACACATATCGGAAATCGGGAAACATAATCTTGATCCATGAGATAGACATTTATCCATGTCTCAGGTTCATATGATATCTTGTAGAACAAAGGAACATTAAATCACTTATCTTAGGACCGAATCTTTATCAGAGTTCGGCAGCTGCATTGGATGGCTTGCTCTCTGCTGATTATTGAAAGTGTTAAAACCAAATAGAGTTAATAACTTGTCCAAGTGGGAGACTGTTGGATATAGTGTCCAGGGTCATTAACTATTGGTAATATTTCTAATAATAGCATGGTCCTTTTGGGTTGCCCTTAAGACCCAAAATAAACAATCAGAAGAATAAAAGGGAGTTAAAGCAATTAGTTCAATTGATGATAAGCTGCAATATAATTAATTAGATTAATTATATAAAGTGCAGGGACTAATTGGTTAAAATAGTTTTAACAAGCTTATCGGTTCAAGGGGCTAAGTGTAAAATAGAGGGTTAGGTTATAAATAAACTGCTAGAGGTTAAACCCTAATGAGTTTTTTTTCCTCCTCTCTTGTAGCCGTGACCTCCCCTCTCCCTCTCCCAAAATCGTAAACCCTAATTTAGGGTTTAGTGATTAAGCATCTTCCTGTTGTTGGTATTTTGGTGTTCTTAAGTGTGAGCCACTAGAGGGATTCATACTATTGGTCCTTGACATCCAAGAAGCGAGATCAAAGGTTTGATTCATCATTGTGGTATTCGATAATCGCAATAAACAAGTAAGTGTTCTTGATTCAATTTTTTGTAGTTACTTATCTAGAACGCATGTATTCATATAGGTTGATAGTTTGTATAACCATTGATGATAAAAAAATTAAAAATATGCTTCCTTTGCCTATATCATGTGGTTGTATGTTTACTCAAAACCTTACAGGTGTCATGTTCACCCAGTAAGATAAGTGACATGCAGTAAACGGTTACCTGGTCGTGTATCAAAGTCACCTCTAATTTTGGGTTTCACCAATGACCGAAGTGAGTTATTACCTTGAGAACCACAGAAGCTCCAAACCATACATCACCAGAAACAATCAAGCTATCTAGCTCGATAATGCTGGGGATGGACTTGAAACGCTTCAAGAAGTCTCCAACCTTCTTGAATTCGGGGCCTAATTCGATTGAAGGGTTAGCAGGGTTTGTTCTTGCAGGGTTGCAGATCACTTGCCCATCTTTTTCGGTATAAAGATCAGACTGCATTGTAAAAACTATTGTTAATACGATACAAATCGATTCAATTTCATTTAATTAGAGATCAAATAAGATGATAGTCGTCGATTTCAAAATACCAAATAAAATTTTTCACTAATTAGGAAGGATTAATTTTGTTTCAATCTTATTAGATTTTTTATATACAAAATAAATAAAAAAGTATTTGGTAAAAGTGATTAACCTGAACAAGAAGCAAATCTGAACTTGCTTTCACCGGAAGGAATCGAGATCGAGGAACGTTGATGCCAATAGCATTATCAAAGAACTGGTCATAAAACAACCCAGTTGGGTAAGTAAAAGTATCATCATAATCAAGAGAAGATATGCACAAGAACCGGTCCTAACCAGTTTTTGGTGACATTGACGTAAAGAAAACGGTATAGCGTTAGGAGAAAGAAAATTAGATAATAACATTGAAGGGATTTGGATACAATATCAAGATTATGAAGTGAGACATACCCTAATTGCAGCACCAGCTGCTGTTTCTAGCTGGAGAACTTTAACACCGTTGACTTCCTGTAAACCATGAAATGCTCTATTAGATAACCACTTAAAATTGTTTTTCTAAACCCTTAGGGGTAGGGCCCGCGAAACTGTTAACCTTAGGACCACATAGGATTAGTCAAGGAGCGCAAGCTGATCCAGACACATATGGGTATCCAAATAAAAGATTATTCTCTTAGTTGATAACACAAATACCTTTGGGTTGGGAATAATCTCCATCTTAAGTGATTGTGCTTCTACAAGTCTTCTAACTGCGCTCAAGTTCAACCACCTGCATGCTAAAAGTGTGAGTCTGCACATCAGACATACATGTTAACATATATATGCAAGATCATGACTTACAAGTTGTTGGTGTTAAAGATCTTGAATTTGTCAATTGACTTGAACTCATTAACCTGCTCATGTCAAAGCGATAAGACATCACCCATGGACTCAAGAACCGGAAATCAAATGTTTTTTATTTCATTTCAATGCCATTTGTTCATAAATCCATGCTGCACATCAAGTAGATTTTTATGGGTGGTTTTGTTTGGGGAGGAGTGGAAGCAGTTCTTATCCCCATACATAACAGAAGCAGGGTCTGGGGAGGATAAGTGCATCCCCAACATATTCTCTAAAACAAAGAAAATGGGTTAACCCATATTTTGGTTCAAAGGATTCTCTAAAACTTTGTCCAAAATAAGGTAAGTATGAGAGCGTACAAATATCTACAAGTTCAAATGAATATATTATCTTTTCATATAAACTTAATCTATTGAATATATTAACAAAAATTAATGTTAAAATCTTCAAAATAGAGAATGTGTTGAGTTGGATGAATTTATCATAAAGAATTTAGCTTTAGTTTATTTTACATTAAGCTATGTATGGGTTAAGTTGTTTGTTTGGATATATTTGTCTGTTTGAGGAACAAAAGACCAATGGGTTTAAGGGAGGCAAAGAAAAAGGGTTGGTTTATTTTTGGGCATTTCTAGTATTAACTTGTTTGGGGTGGCTTAATGGGGACAAGTGAGGGGTCCTGGCTTATTCCAAATAGCCATTTTAGCTTAATGGTTTAACAATTAAGCCGCAAAGAAACACTCGTGTATGGCTGAGTGAATAAGTCGTCCAAACCATAAGCTCATTAAGCTGTAAGTAAACAGCCCCTAAGAGATGTCCCGCCCCATAGGGGTAGAGAGGTTGGGCAGTACTTGAGCAGTAACACTAAACTGAGAAGGAAAACCATAACTCACATGCTCATCAGGAACTTGTGCAATTTCCAGAAGCTGCAATAACAGAAAAAACGAGCATAAATAGAAGACACCGATAGACGAGGGACATAGATGGAAGAGGGCTAAAATGCATATTATGATTTGCACTCAGTTTTAGTTTCATGTGACTGTCTACATTAGGGTACTTGTTAAGTATATATACTGCAAATACTCATGCACACTCCTCACCTTTGGTGAGATTTGAACCCTTCACCTTCTACGAGGTTGGGCTCTAGCGGTAACCTAGGTACTGTTGAGCCAATAAACCTCTTATATCCGTCTTATCATCACAAAATTGTGCGAATTGGAACAATAGATTCACACAACAATCAATTGTTCTCTAATAACGTCAATTCATATAAATTTCAAGAATGCATATATTATTATTTTCTCCAACATTTGTTCTAATGTGATCATTAACAATAGGAGGGAGTAATTGTTTTGGCTTAATCATGATACTTATACATAAGAATTACAGAACATGTTAAAAAGCATGTAGAGTTCAAGTGCTACAGGAGAGAGAGAGATATAGACCACCATAGATTGAGAAAATGAGAAGTGCAAAAAGTTAATCTAATAATTTCCAACAAAATAAAATCAGGGCTAGATAAGCTTGAGCCTACTATATGTTGTAGAAATAAGGGGGTGGGTAACTAAATAAGAGATCTTGGTTTTGATCCCGGGCATCACCTACTTACAGCTAACGAAAAGAGTGATTTTCCTCCCCCATGATAACTGTGAGACTTGTGTGACATGGGCACGCCAAAGGATGGAATAAAATTCTCCTGTCCCCAAACTCCCTTTCCTACCAATCATGTGCTGACACATCACCATTTTTATTGATTTTAGATTTATTTAATTTATCATTTTATTCTCTCTTCAATAAAGCGTTGATTTGTCGGCACATGATTGGGGCCAGGAGATTTTATTATTCTGACGGATGACGTATACCCTTAGGGGGCATTTGGTTTGATGGAATTGTTTTGAGGGATTTGGATTTGAAAGGATTTGGAATCTATGTTGTGTTTGGTTTGTAGAATTTGGAATGTATAAAAATTTTAAAAAAGGAAACAAAACTATAAAAATAATTCAATTACCTTCTTATTAATTGATTATCACAAAATAAATGTTTTTAGCAATTTTAAAACATTAATTTATACAAATCCTTTGTTTGTGGGATTTCAAATCCAAATAATCATTCAAACCAAACATAGAAATGGAATGGAATTGAACTCGAAATCCCTCCAAATCCTATCCAATCCTAGAAACCAAACAGGACCTTAGGCTTTAGCCCTTCAGTTAGTCAACTTGGAGCTGATCATAATTTTCTCGATTATCCTTACCAAGTGAATTTTCATATTGTAATACCCATTTCCAAATTCTTCTGTGTTCATGGAATAGAAAAGGAGACATGGACGTTGTAAGCTTAACACAGCAAAAATTGACTTTTAAAGATGCCTAGAATCGATTTCATTATAGCATCTCTACAATGATTTGTTCTAGTGGATAAAGGAATCATATGCTATAAGAAATTCAATAAATGGATCCAAACATTAACTTGCTACATTGTTTATTATGGGCTTCCAAATACTTGAAATAGCTATATCATTTACCTTTCTGTTGCATAATCAGTTTTTCTGAGAGGTAACATTACCAGCCAACAAATCTTTTTCATAAATTTATGCCATCTCATATATTTGCTAGAAAGAAAATTATGCCATCTAATGATGAGTTAATTCAATAATTTAGCCATTCAACTTTTGACTCGTTAATTTAACCTATTTCTCCTTACTATTCATTTTCAGATGCTTCTTAATTTCATAAATTTACTCAGACACTACAGAAGCTGGTCTAATAGACAAACTTGTATTTTTCAACCAAGTGTTAGCTAAAGGCAAACAACTAAATGGTCATATCCACTTAAACGAAATCACTAACTTTATGATCTGAATAGAGCATGTTAAAGTCAACTACAAATTCTATGGGTATGGCTGTGATTAAGTATATATATACCAAGGTTAATTGATACACACCTGCACTTTTCCCTCGTATGAAATTAAAGTTCCTCCCTTCACATCGGCCAATGTTTTGGGCGTGACCTGTAAAATCATGAACGATAAAGCAACAAAAATGGTGGCAAAATGATGAAAATATAGAAGTGTGATATAGTACCTCCATGCAGTATTCGTTCTTGTTTTGGATAAGATGATTCAAGATTTCTATTAAATGAATTAAGACACACAACAATGTAGATAAGAAACAAGCATGAACACATGAAGTTAAAGAGCATGCTGAGGATACTCAAATCAACCACAGCTCCTAAGTTATCCGAGTTGGCAACAAAGACATATTTTTTGCCCTGGAAGAAAAAGAAATCAGATAATACCAATAAATTAACAGTTAAGGGATATACAAATATAAAGATGTGAAACAAATTAAACCTGTGACAATAGTGTGTCCAGTTTCCCACTGTTCATCAAGGATGGGAAAACATCACCATGCCCAGGGGGATACCTTCAGATCAAAGATAATTGTAAGCCTATATAAGAACAAAAAAGCATAGAAATCACAATGTTTGGTGTGTGAACTGGTGTTTAAACAATTGATTAATATTACCAAATGATATGCCTATAAAATAGCTATGAATTGAACAAATAGCTATTAGGTGTACCATCCATCCTTCCCCGTTTCCCCTTTCGACGGCAGTGGCTGAAAATCATCAGCAACCAGTCGAGGATATTGACTCTGTAAAATTAAAGATAAGATTCTACAGTTACAAGCACGCGGAACATGTGGTTATATTTATATTCCAAAATTATGATAAAAGTAAAATGCAATGAAAAGAGTTCGACAAAACCTGATTGAAAGTAAGAATCTCGATCTTTGATTTGGCGTATTTTTCTACAATCTACATTTTTAATATACAAATAACACATATCATAAGATAGAACCAACAGTACTCCTAAAAGAAAACACTACTAGAATTTACCTTCTGCGTATCGTCATGTGTGTTGAACGAGTTCATTAGAAGCAGGGGTACATTGCATCCGTACTTCTTATTGAGAGACTACAAAGAAAGTAGTGGATTCATCAATTAGAAGCATAGATGATAAACTTAAACTAACCAAAATGCACATATGGTATGAAATACTAAATACCTCAATTTGGATGACAATTAGATCTAAAAAAGTTAAACCATTCCGAACTTCTATGACAGATCTGCATACCAATAGATATCAGATCCTAAATAATAAGAAATCTGTGATGTATTCTCACAAACTAAATTTTACTACTGATAGTCACATGCATCCTTTTATGCAAGTTCCAGGACCTCAGCTAGATATCAAAAAAGTAATTATCCTATTTGATTATATTATTAATCCATCAAATCAAATGCGTTAAAAGTTAAATGCATACTTAGGACCAGTGCATCCCATTGTCGTTCCTAAGCCACCATTAAGCTTCAGCACCACAAGTTGATCCAAGAGACTCTTCGTTTGATCTGCACCAGTTTACTAATTTCTTGTTATCTTTTAACACAAAAAGGTTTCGAGTTATACAGAAACCACTGAATCCATGTAGAGCTAAATGAAGATCAAACTATTACCTTCTGGTATAGAGGCTAAGGTATCATAAGGCACTACTACCTTGTCTGTTGGTGTTTGGATTTTACTCCATTCAACGTGTTGTGCTTCACCACTTCATTTAACAATTTACATGAAATTGCAAAAGAGAATATAAGTGACAGAAATATGAATACAAAAATCAAAGTACTTTTCAAAGGATTTTTGAATTTTATAAAAGTAGAAAATAAAGTGAATCCTATCATGACAGAGGTACAAAATTAACTATATTAATCATATCTTCTTAAATACATTGTCATGAAAAATAACTTGGATACGCTGAAAACGAAAGACAGTCAAACGCTCAGGTTTTACAACAACAGCTTCAAAGGTGCATGGAAAACATCTGTTATCAGTTGGATATGACTCCTATTACTCCAGGCAAAGGCTCGTTTACTTTTGGTTCCAATCAAAACCGGCTAAAACTGTTTTCCTTTTTCATAACATTCAAATGCTCCTAAACGAATATTTAAAATTGAGAAAGATCTGCAAAATTTCCTATTAAGCATAGTATTGAAGCGTTAAAGTGAGCTAAAAATTGATCCAATACTCTGAAGTGCATAAACTTTTGTACAAATGTATTGTCCCAAAGTTGACAAACTCAAATGAGCAATCCAAATAAGAGCCCTTTAGCACAATAATATGAACTAAGTAACCAATAGAGCTCGTGTGAAATGGTTCGGTTATCACTTATCAGTTTCATTTGTCCTGATTTTCTGGATAAAGTTTGACCTTGTTCTGTTTTGGCTTGAATTCTTAAGAACCCTAGTTTTAAGCCTGAGTTAGCACATTAACTATAACAATCTACCAGTGACAAAAAGATTAACAACGAGGGTCATTAGTCAAAACTAACAAGTAATAACCATGAAAATGATATTGGAAAACTCTACCTAAGATAACGCGAAACGAGGCTGATAAATCCAGATTTCTCGTTATCACTGCAAAAACAGTTTGAACACACAATAATGTAACCAAATTCAGATTCATGATAACAATGCATTGATGCGAAATGATAAGACTGAACATGGGCGGACCCAGTCTTGTGCATACGGTGGCACGTGCCACCGTATCGTTTGTCCGGCGAAGGGTAAAATTTTGTAGCGGTATGAAGAGTGCAACCGTATTATTTTGAAGGGTGCAACTGTATCGTTTTAAATGGTGCAACTGTATAAAAAAAACTCTTAAAATCAATCAAAATTTCCAAAAGAACTCTTAAAATCAACCAAAAATCCCAAAAAAAACTCTTAAAATCAACCAAAAAACCACGAAAAGTTCTCTCGAAATTGATTTTTTTTAAAGTTCCTCGAAATCAAGAAAAAAATTAAAAAAAATTATCAAAACAATGGAATTAGGCTAAAACAACATCGGGCGATGTGGAAAACCTTTAGGTTCGTCAAAGATGTCACCGTAAGAAAAAATTCCTGGGTCCGCCTATGAGACTGAATCATAATAAAATAAACCTCCAATAATGAACTACATAATTCCGTATACTTTACCTGATCCGAGTGAGGCCAGAGACAGCAGAACGAAGGTTATTAAGCTTTTCAGTATCAGCTGCAGCCATTGTTGAACAATAATCCGATCGATCTTCAGGAGGACACTGATGTTTGAAAACAACAATGCATAGGTGGTGAGAAGTATAATATCATATAATAGAAGAGATTAAGAGAAGGATGACATGTGGCGCCCAACCGTCGCGATAGGGACATTACCTTTTCCCACCGAAGAAAGTTGGTCGTTTTCTTAGCTTTTCAGTTACAAAGAGACAATTTTGGTAATAAAATAGATCTAAAAAATGTTATTCTATGTCTCTTATTTTAATTTGTTCAATGTGTTTATGTAAGTTTGCACTTTTCGATTTTCTCATTGTGCGTTGCAACATGTCAAGTAACACAGAACATCATTATCCCTACAATGTCAACTCAAAACATACCCTTCCAATATTCATTTTTCATATATTCAAGTTGTCTCTTCTAATATTAAGTTTTAACTACAATTCATTATTTGAGAAAATATTAAATTTTTATTATGTAATGTCAATACTTTAGTCTACACTTGTTTTATATCGATTATTATTATATTTATATCTATATCGATACTGTCATATGAACAACTAGAAACGTGTGAAGTGTATAATTAACCTAATAACAAAAGTTTCGTAAGATTCTTTTATATATTTATATTGATATTGATTTTCAAGTCATCCCCCTCTTTTTATATACTCAACTATATTTTCCAATATATATTTTTCTCATCAATGTGAGATAATCAATCTCAGCCACACTTTGAGAAGCTAACTGATAAAGCTAGTTGATGACTTATGAGCTAGTTGGTTGTTGATAAGCTAGTTAGTGGCTGATAAGTTAGCTGGTAGCTGATAAGTTAGCTGGTAGCTGATAAATAGGTAACTTTTGGCAAAACCTAGCTTTTAAACATGTAAAATGACAAAAAATGACATTTTGAAATTTTTTATCAATTCCAATATTTAATAATATAATTAAAAAATTTTAGCAATACAATATGTTAATTAATACAAACAAGATAGTAAAGAAATAATAAATAATATAATATGTTTTTTGAGAGGAAAACTCCAGGTAATATCATTAAGAAAAAAAACAAGAATAGTGTTAGCTCCAAGTATTTCTGTGTGTAAAAGTATTAAAAATATCACAAGTCAGAAGACATCAGAGATAGCCCAAAAGACTTAGCAGAAGATCAACAGAAGAACGTTAGAGACCAAACGCCAGAGAGCAGGACTCCAGAAGACCATAAGAGCTCTGGCAAATGTGCTCTGATGTCCAAGACCTCTGTGAAGCCTAAGACTCGTATAATTCTTTTAAGTGTTAGTTCAGTGTTTACACTTTCCACGTCAGCCCTAAAGGACAACTACACACTTTACACGTGTCATTCCAGGGTTTGATAGTATATTGTATTACACTTTATCAGGCTATAAATAGTGAGTAGTGGACCACACAATTGTAAGAATTACAGCAAGAATACGCTCACTCCACATTCCATTCCATTATCTTTGTACGATTGTAGCGTGAGAGAATGCAGAAGATTACACACACACTTAGGTGTTCTTGGTGTTCTTCATTTTAATATACGAGCAGTTTGTTCATTAAATCTTATCTTGTTTACTGTTTTAGTATATTATAATTCTCTCTTGTTGTTCTTATTAAACAACCACTCATTCTCAAACAGCAATATTATGCTTCCGCTATATCTCTTTGTTATATATGTTTGATTGAATGAGACAAGGTGAATCTGGGAACCAACAATTGGTATCAGAGCAGATTGATTTGCTTAAATCAAATCGATCCAATCTATCCAGGCTGATTCACTCTTGTTGATTGTTAGTTATTCTTCATTTCAAAAGTTCTTCTGTTATTATTACCCTGTTTTTATCAAAAACCTGAAACTCTTGATTGCTTGTCTTATATTGTTTTTTCAAATCTCAAATACAAGTTTAGAACGTGTTCTTACATTAGTTATATCACTCTTTACATCTCTGTTTATCTCTTTTCAAGCTTAAAACTCTTCTCTATTCAAGAACATCTTCACACTCTGTTTTCTACAAAAATGGCAAACAACAACATCAATGCCATTTATACTACTGGTTCTTTAACCAAACCTTTTACTCTTTTGAGAGATGAATATCCTCAATGGAAGATTAGGATGGTTAACTTCTATGAAGGCATGGATAAAGATCTCATGCGATATGTCACAAGTAGATCATTCCAACCAACGGTTATGGTTCCTCGTATTCCTGCTACATAAACTACTGCTGAGATTCCTGCTCATCTTGAGCCCAAAACCACTGGTTTTACTGAAGAAGAAAAGCTTAAAATGGAAAATGACTCAAAAGCAGTTAGACTTCTGATAATGGCCATTCCAAACGATATTTTCCAAGAACTAGACTCATGTGTTATTGCCAAAAAAATCTAGGATCAACTTCTGAACCAACTTGAAGGGGGAATCAAAACCCAAAAGAACAGAAGAACCCAATGTATTAATGAATACAATGATTTCTGTGCTTTTCCAGATGAAACCCTGCAACAAACCTATAATAGGTTCATTGTATTGATAAACAAATGCAGAAAATGTGGGGTTGTAAGATCAAAGGAAGATAACAATGTGTTGTTTCTGAAAAGTTTAAATGATGAATGGCTGCACTTATCTATGTCTTTGCAAGCAAATCAGGACCTTGATACATGGTCACTCACAGATGTGTATGGCACTCTGGCTGCCCAAGAAAAGGATGTTGTCAAGCAAAAGGGCAAAACCACTGTAGGAGGACCTCTGGCACTAATTTCTAAATCAAAAACACCCTCAAAGGGAAGTCTACAAGAGAAGGTGCCACCAGAGAGAAGAAAGGAAAAGAAAAGGCTCTGAAAAAGAAGGGGAAGAAGAGCCTGATAGTAGAGAGTGATGATGAAGAGAACATGTCAGATGTTGATGAAGATGAGGATATCAATGCCTTTGCCCAATCGCTTGCACTAATAACTCAACAGTTTAACAAGAGATTTGGCAAGAAGGTTTTTGACAGAAGAGGGAGATTTGAAAGAGTAGAGAAGGAAGAGAGAAGAGGCTACCAGAATGAACAGAGGCCCGCACAGTTCCAGAATCACAGAGTTGTACAATTTCAGGATCAGAGACTACCTCAATATCAACAGAGATACTTTCAGCCAGCACCACAGAAACCAACAGATATTGCACAACCCATCAATCATAATGATGGAAGATGTTTTAGATGTGGCAAACTAGGCCATTTCTCTGCCAACTGTAAGGGTAGACTGGTAAAAGACCAGTACTACTATAAGAACAAATATAAGTATAACTTCAAGGAGAGAAGTATGGTGGCAGAGATGGAGAACTGGATATCTGACTCATCCTCTAATGATGAACTAGAGCATGCCAACTTCTGTGGGATGGCAATAGCAGAGGAGATGACAGAGACAAGCTCTGCAGATGGATCACTGGAGATCTCTGAAGCCAGGGCAAAGGTATGTTCCACCTCTGACTCCAAGTCTGATTCAGAACTTGAAATGAATGTGTCTAAACTTGCTCAATAATTTCAAGCCCTAAAACAAAAGGTTTCTGAAGAAAAATAATTAAGAAAACTAGCTCAGAAAGACTTATCCCTCTACAAGAGAGAAAAAGATCTCTTGGAGATGGAGAAATAAGAGATTTCTAAAGAGAAATCTGAGCTAGCAGCTTTACAAGAGCAACAAGAGTTATTATTTTTTGTTAAATATAAATAGTTTGAAGAAGTTTTGAAACAGAAAAGTGAAGAGGTTAAGAAGTCTGAGTATGAAAGACTTAACTCTGTAGCTTTAAAGAATTACTTTCAGAACGAAAGGGAAGTTTTACACCAATCCCTTCAGAAGAAAGAACTTCTGATAAAGAAGTACCAGTATGCACAAGATGTGCATATAAAAATCAATTCTCAAATGGACACTCAAGGTCTTGGTATCAATGACCTTGATCCTTTCATTGGATGGAAGAAGACATCTCTGTCCTCAACTTTCTGTGTTGGGAAAGTCCAGATGCCAGATTGTTCATCCTCTAGTATAAATGTTTTCAAAAGAGTAAAAACCTAAGAAGGGTCAAGAACCAAGAAACTGGATTTCAGAAATGTGTGCTATGACGTCCTTGAACAGAAAAAGGTCTCAAAACCATCCTTCAAATTAATTCATGATCAAGGAAAATCTGAAATTATTATTTCAAAATCTGCTGAAAGTCTTGAACCAAAAGAGATCTTTAAGTTTGACTCCTTCAAAGCACAAAAGTCTGTTACTTTTCTAAGTGGTCCCTGTGAAGTTAAGACTGTAAAGCCCGTGTCCCGGTGCGGATGTTTTATTTTAATTTATTTATTTTAGTTTCGTCTTTTAGCGAATTTATTTAACGGGTTTTGTCGAGGAAGACCTTGAATGTTAATATATGGCAAAAACCTTTCCTTTTGCAATGCTTTGGAAAACCTAAGGACTAAAATGTAATTTTTGAGAATTGTGTGCATGTGGATCGACCCTACACCGACCCCCCCCCCCCCCTTCCCATTTTGTTTTTCGCTGCACGCAGAGGACACCAACAGCAAACAAAACCCTACTTCGCCCATTTTCCTTTTGTGTCGTCGGCCGGAGAAAGAAAGAGAAACCGAGAGTAGAGAGAGAGTCCGCCGGAGAAGATAGAGTGACGCCGGAGAAGAGAGAGTGACTCCATCGTTGGCTGCCGGAAGCGGGGAGAAGGAAGAGTCGCACCGAGGTAGGTTCGTTTTCTTCTTGTCGTTGTCGTTTGCCAATTTTCTGCCGTGAACCGCCGCCACCACCGCCGCTGCACGCCGCCGGGGTGGTGGCAGAGGGGTGGGTGCAGGTGTGTGCAGGCGCGGGTGTGTGCGGGGTGAGGTTGCGGGTGTGTCGTTTCGGTTGATGTTGGGAGGTTCCGCCGGTGGGTGTTACCGTAACCACCGTCGCCGCCGCCAACCACCACCACCGCCGAAGGCGGCAGTGGGTAGTGCACGGTTGTGGTCCAGCGTAGTATAGTCCTTTCCAGTAAGCTTGTAGGCTGTTCGGGTCTGTTTGGGTTAAGCTATGTCTTAATGGGTTTATAAGCAATATTTGTCATTTCATGTGAAAACGTTTTCTGCCACTGTTTTGCGGCGGCCATAACTTTTCCGTCGTAGCTCGGATTGTGGTGAAATCGGTTCCCACGGTTCACATTCTGTTCCGGGCACACTTTTCATGTTTTAGCGGAAGTCCGGTTCGGCCTCTAGCTAGGCGTAAATTGGCTGTTTATACAGCAGGTCCGGAATTGACAGTTTCGCGTTCCGTTTTTTTTTTTAAAAAAAAGTCATAGTTTCTGCCTCTGTTTTGTAAAAGCCATAACTTATTCTAGGAACATCGTATTGGGGTGAAATCAGTGCCAAAATCTCCCATTCTGAGTCTAGTAAGTTTCATATGTTTTGCGGAAAAACCAGTTCGGAATATTGCTAGTGTCAAATTGCTGTTTTGTACTGAAAGGTTCTGTTTTTCACTGTGCTGCAAGTCGGTTTTGTAAAATCAATAGTAAATTGTAGAAAAATCGTTAGAGCGCGTGCGATATGTCCCTGGAACCCTAAGACATGGGACTTTGTGATTATGGGAAAATATTTCTGGTTTAATCAGTTTATAAGGGTTTAAACAGGTCCCGAACAGACCTGTGTGTTGAGAGTAAAAACTGGAAAGTGTGTTTTTAAAGTTAGTAGTCGTGGCTTTGGTTTGGGGCATCACTTTGACAATTGTTAACGCTTATTTAGGTGGAAAAAGGTGAACTGGTGTTGGGCGGTTCAGGTTGCGGTTGTGGTCATAAGCTTTGCGTTGAGGTGAGTTCTCTCACCGCGTAGTTAGGAATTTCATGCATATCGTTATTTTGTGCTACGTGTTATTACGTGTTTACGTGAACTAGTTGGGATGTGATAACTAGTTGTGATTTGTTGACTTTATATGTGGATTATTTATGCTTATGTACACCTCAGTGGGACTGGGGGGCTCGGTGGGACCGAGGGCTCGGTGGGACCGAGGGCTCGGTGGGACTGAGCTAGTACAATTATATTATCTTTACTCGGTGGGACCGAGGGCTCGGTGGGACTGAGCTAGTACAATTATATTATCTTTACTCGGTGGGACCGGGGGCTCGGTGGGACTGTGCTAGTACAATTATATTATCTTTACTCGGTGGGACCGAGGGCTCGGTGGGACTGAGCTTGTATCGATATATTTTGGTGTACTCGGTGGGACCGAGGTTCGTATTTATACATTAATCATTATGTATTTTATATTCGTGGTGATGGTGATGTTGCCTACTTGCGGGTAGGGGCGATATACGTGGGGTTGCTACCTACGTGTGTGGTAGGACTCACTAAGCGTTTAGCTTACCTTTTCCCAATATGTTGTGATTTCAAGTGCGAGCGGCAGTCGGGCTTGATGGTACACACACTAAGCGCGGGGTGTCGAGAATTGTTTAAATTTCACTTTCAAACCTTTAGATTTTATTTTATAAGATTTTCGCTGCATAAACTTTATTGACTGTTTGAGTTAACGACGTTAATTTCAATAGAGTTACGAATTATTAAATTGTGGTTGTTTTATAGAGAAATGCCTGTTTTAAAAATTTTAAATTCCTTGTAATTTTTGGGACGTTACAACTTGGTATCAGAGCACAGTTTGAGTGAATCAGACACATCTCGGTGTGTTTGGTCTCAAGTTGCGGCTACGAAATTTTAAATCCTTTTACTAAAATCTTTTCGAATGAAAGAAAAAGGAAAACCCATTTGGGAAACGGTTATTGAGGGCACAGTGTGTACAGTCAGCCGACGCTAAGTGGGAAGGTACAGTACTTAGTGTATTTATCGCTTTCTAGATCATAAGGTATGCATGCTAGATTGCCTATGTTGTTTACACTGTACTGTATGATGATTGCTTGCTAGTAGGAATCAATACTTGTTATAGTAGGTTGTTAAGTGAAGGCCCTATAGGTTGTATGCAGTAAGGATCATATAGCCTTAGAATATTTGATTTAGTTCTATTGCGCAGCTCTTGTTTGAGTCCAACCGTTCTAGGATAGAATCTTGTATTCGAATGTCTATTTGATTCACGTTGCATGCGACTGGGTATTCGCGAGGCAACTCGTTATGGCTAATAGGGATTCCGTGGTAGCAAGGGTAGTGGGATGAGATGAAATTCCTAGTGAGCTGAGAAGAGTGTTTACATATGAGTATGTATGCTAGATTGCTTTCTAGAACATAGGAGTATGTGTGCTGGATTGTTTGGTGCTTATTACACTGTACTGCATGTTTGTTGTTGCTAATAGGAGTTCATGCTACCCTTGATAAGTTGTTAAGTGAATGCACTATAGGTTGTATGCGGTAGGAACCAAATAGCCTTAGAATGTCGGATTTAGTTCTATTGCGCAGCTCTTGTTTGAGTCCAACCGTTGTAGGATAGAATCTTATATTCGAATGTCTATCTGGTTTTACACTGTGTGCGACTGTGCATTCGCGAGGCGACTCATCATGACTAGTGGGGATTTCGTCATAGCAAGGGTAGTGGAGTTGGGTGGAATTCCTAGGGAGCTAGGAAAAGTGTGTACATATGCCGGTGCGGGCATATGTGTGTAGTTATCGGCGAGAAACTACTTGGACACATCGGATGGAACTCGGAACGAGTGATGATAGGTGTGGAAGGTAGTAGTAGAGCTCCTACTATCGGAAACACATGATCAATGCTCGGGTCGGGGAAAGTCACGAGGAATCCAAGGAGTTGAGCGTAAGCGTTGTTAGTGTGAATTATTATGTGCTAATAACTCGTTGTAATATCTACCCAGAATAGCCATCACAAGGAGGAACGACTATAGTAAACCTACTAGTACAGGGGTGTACTTGATTTGCTTTGATGGGATGATCGTTGGGGTAGTGTCGAAGGTTATAAATTAGTAGTCGTTGGAATTAAAGGACGATTCTAGTATTAGTCACTTGGAGTGATGATAAGGATGATGTTGATTTCGGGTCAAGGTGGATGATTGTACTAGAATCATAGGCTTATAGAGCCGACTTTGACTTGAGGAAAAATCGTAGGGATTATTTGACGTAATTTCCCAACTTGCCTAAGAGGTTTAAATGTCCGGATGACGTTAGTGGATCGGAGAGATTTGGAGGAGTAGGAGTCGAGGCGTAGAATGCCGACTGAGTCATGCACAAAGTTTGATTTTGAAATAGATTGCATTAACAAATTCTTGTGTTTCAAATCATTTTATGGATGGTGTTTTGGAATTTTGGGAAATGTTCAGCACACACACAAGATTTTGAAATATGGTTTTGAAAGTGTATGAAATCGTTTTATCACGGGAGTGCAAACTTTGCTAGAATTTGTCTCATTTCGTTATTTTCCAACGGTTCTTTCGGGTAAGATGATATCCGTGTTTTGTGGTGTTTAAAATGCTGGGCAAGTGACTACGGCTTGTGACTTTAACATTGGAACTCCTCCACATATGTTAGAGTTGAGATGGAAAGTTACATTCCACGATGTCTGTATAAAACTATTTGAGTGATTTGGTTAAAATAAGTTTTGTTTTACGGCATGTTGAGTCGTGTGGGTTTAATTTCACGAGGTGCATATCTCATTTGTTTATGTGACCATTTGGGGAATTCTTGGAAACCAATTTAAAGAACCCCACCTTTTGAGATTTTATGAGGTTTTAGTCGATATTTTCAAATGATGAAAACGGATTGGTTTTTTTATCTTTAAGTTTGAAACTTACACGAGACAGTTGTGTTTTAACAAAAATATATTTGTAAACCGTTTCATCGTTTTGTATGACTAGCAGACGCGCGTAAGATTTGTTGGTGAACCCTGTGCCACGACATTTTATGTTTAAAGAGAGAAATTTTGGGGTCAAATGTCGTGGAACTGATTTTGAAATTATTCATTACGCTTTGTGTTTTGTGAGTAAACTGAACGAAAATGGAATGATTTTCAACATGATTTTACTGTGTGAGATGAGCGTGCCCATTTTTGCGTAACTACCGACCTGATAATAGTAGTTTTATTGCATACGGTCTTTTCGAAATGAAAAAAAAAATCTTGACGTTGAAAATATTTTGTAAACCATTTGGGAAATGTGCTTTTAAGTGTTATGTGTCATTTTGAGAATTTTAAGGGTGTGAGTTCTTTTGGAAAACTCTTTTGTTTAACCCGTGTTGAGTTTGGGACTAATGTTGATTTTAGAGTATTGCTTGCTTAAACTTTATTTAAACGCGTTTTGACCGACTTATGGGTCTAGCAAGCGTGGAGCATTTTGCTAGGTTTTGACTTTGAGATAGTCATGGGTCAATTGCACAGTTCTAATGGCTCGATCGGGAGTCTTGTTGTTGGGTTGTTTTTGTTGCACAGTTTTGCATTTATTGCACGTTGAGTATTTGCATGTTTGGGTGAGTGAGTCATTCCGGGATAGGCATGTTGTTGGTAGACTGTTTTGCATTGGATCCTTGGTCATGTCAGTCAGTCGTTGGTAACGGTCGGTTGGGTATCTCGGGGTGAGACCCCGGTATTCATGTGTTATGACCTTGACTTTCCAGTAGGCACTAAGAGGATATAGTCTTGGGCACTTACCTGAGAGGTAGTTCCGATGTGCCGGGCCTTGAGACATACCTGGGAGGTAGGCGTTAAGGCGTATCTTGACACGGTGTAACTAGGTTTCCTAGAGCGAGCGTGGAGGATAAGTAGACGGTGGAAGGTTGGGTATTCCACACGTGTTGTTAGTGGAGACCGAATAGTGTCGGTTAAGGAAATGATGCCCTTTGTAATTAAGAGAATAAATGCGCAGTAACCTTTTTGAAGTAAGTAGTATATTTAGGTGTCGACTTTTGGGCTTGAGGCCAAACACCTTTAGTGTAATCGGGGATTTGTAGCCGATTTTAAAATAATTATGGTGATGGTAGTAGTAACCCTGAGATGCTTAATTGTGATGAATGGTTATGGTGGAATGACCTTCGTGGGTGATTATAAGTTTACTGGTTTGATGATTCGCGTAAAATAAATTTTGGGAGTCTATTGGAACTCGTGGAAGTTAATCGGCAGTAATGGTAGGAATGGTCGGATTCGAGTATCCTATAAGGTATATTGGTGAGCACCTTTAGAATGGTTAGAGCTCGAAAGTTGAATTGGGATGTATGGAACATCTAAGGTTGGGAGGAAATCGAAGTCGTTTGACTAGGAATGAATCCAGTTGTTGGAGTGTTCTTCCGATCATATTTCAGTGTCCTTAAAGGAGTTTTGTTAGTAAGAAAGGTATTCGATAATTTTTAGGCGGTGTGAGAAATCTTAGATCCCAGTTAGTGAAAGTCCAGTGGCTACACCGAAGGGGTTCCGAGTGGACTTGGGAAACCGAGGTTGAGATGCTGAAGAACTACCCGGAACTATTTGCGGACGTAGACTTCGAGGACGAAGTCTAATTCAAGCGGGGGAGAGTTGTAAAGCCCGTGTCCCGGTGCGGATGTTTTATTTTAGTTTCGTCTCTTAGCGAATTTATTTAACGGGTTTTGTCGAGGAAGACCTTGAATGTTAATATATGGCAAAAACCTTTCCTTTTGCAATGCTTTGGAAAGCCTAAGGACTAAAATGTAATTTTTGAGAATTGTGTGAATGTGGATAGACCCTACACCGACCCCCCCCCCCCCCTTCCCATTTTGTTTTTCGATGCACGCAGAGGACACCAACAGCAAACAAAACCCTACTTTGCCCATTTTCCTTTTGTGTCGTCGGCCGGAGAAAGAAAGAGAAACCGAGAGTAGAGAGAGAGTCCGCCGGAGAAGAGAGAGTGACGCCGGAGAAGAGAGAGTGACGCCGTCGTTGGCTGCCGGAAGCGGGGAGAAGGAAGAGCCGCACCGAGGTAGGTTCGTTTTCTTCTTGTCGTTGTCGTTTGCCAATTTTCTGCCGTGAACCGCTGCCACCACCGCCGCTGCACGCCACCGGGGTGGTGGCAGAGGGGTGGGTGCAGGTGTGTGCAGGCGCGGGTGTGTGCGGGGTGAGGTTGCGGGTGTGTCGTTTCGGTTGATGTTGGGAGGTTCCGCCGGTGGGTGTTACCGTAACCACCGTCGCCGCCGCCAACCACCACCACCGCCGAAGGCGGCAGTGGGTAGTGCACGGTTGTGGTCCAGCGTAGTATAGTCCTTTCCAGTAAGCTTGTAGGCTGTTCGGGTCTGTTTGGGTTAAGGTATGTCTTAATGGGTTTATAAGCAATATTTGTCATTTCATGTGAAAACGTTTTCTGCCACTGTTTTGCGACGGCCATAACTTTTCCGTCGTAGCTCGAATTGTGGCGAATCCGGTGCCCACGGTTCACATTCTGTGCCGGGCACACTTTTCGTGTTTTAGCGGAAGTCCGGTTCGGCCTCTAGCTAGGCGTAAATTGGCTGTTTATACAGCAGGTCCGGAATTGACAGTTTCGCGTTAAGTTTTTTTTTTTTTTTTTTAAAAAGTCATAGTTTCTGCCTCTGTTTTGTAAAAGCCATAACTTATTCTAGGAACATCTTATTGGGGTGAAATCAGTGCCAAAATCTCCCATTTTGAGTCTAGTAAGTTTCATATGTTTTGCGGAAAAACCAGTTTGGACCATAGCTAGTGTCAAATTGCTGTTTTGTACTGAAAGGTTCTGTTTTTCACTGTGCTGCAAGTCGGTTTTGTAAAATCAATAGTAAATTGTAGAATAATCGTTAGAGCGCGTGCGATATGTCCCTGGAACCCTAGGACATGGGACTTTATGATCATGGAAAAATATTTCTGGTTTAATCAGTTTATAAGGGGTTAAACAGGTCCCGAACAGACCTGTGTGTTGAGAGTAAAAACTGGAAAGTGTGTTTTTAAAGTTAGTAGTCGTGGATTTGGTTTGGGGCGTCACTTTGACAATTGTTAACGCTTATTTAGGTAGAAAAAGGTGAACTGGTGTTGGCCGGTTCGGGTTGCGGTTGAGGTCATAAGCTTTGCGTTGAGGTGAGTTCTCTCACCGCGTAGTTAGGAATTTCATGCATATCGTTATTTTGTGCTACGTGTTATTACGTGTTATTACGTGTTTACGTGAACTAGTTGGGATGTGATAACTAGTTGTGATTTGTTGAATTTATATGTGGATTATTTATGCTTATGTACACCTCAGTGGGATTGGGGGCTCGGTGGGACCGAGGGCTCGGTGGGACTGAGCTAGTACAATTATATTATCTTTACTCGGTGGGACCGAGGGCTCGGTGGGACTGAGCTTGTATCGATATATTTTGGTGTACTCGGTGGGACCGAGGTTCGTATTTATACATTAATCATTATGTGTTTTATATTCGTGGTGATGGTGATGTTGCCTACTTGCGGGTAGGGGCGATATACGTGGGGTTGCTACCTACGTGTGTGGTAGGACTCACTAAGCGTTTAGCTTACCTTTTCCCAATATGTTGTGATTTCAGGTGCGAGCGGCAGTCGGGCTTGACGGTACACATACTAAGCGCGGGGTGTCGAGAATTGTTTAAATTTCACTTTCAAACCTTTAGATTTTATTTTATAAGATTTTCGCTGCATAAACTTTATTGACTGTTTGAGTTAACGACGTTAATTTCAATAGATTTACGAATTATTAAATTGTGGTTGTTTAATAAAGAAATGCCTGTTTTAAAAATTTTAAATTCCTTGTAATTTTTGAGACGTTACAAAGACCCAGAGTGAACTTAATCCAGAAGCACCAGATTTCTCTCCCACCTCTGAGGATGTTAGAACAACATTTGAGGAGGATTTGCAAAGAGTACTTGAGGAAAACTCTGTTTCTGATGCTTTGAAAACTAAGTTCAAATGATTTAAAACTTGCACAATCAAAGATTTGAACTTCTCTGACTCCATAAATGAAAGCTTCTGTCACCATGCCTCTGAGACTATCATCTCTGACAGAGTCAAAAGAGACTTTTTGGACTCAGAGGTTGATGATCAAATTTTCTGTGCACCAGAGATTGTAGTGCACAAATCAAAACAGACAACTGTTGGATCTGAGATTTTAAATAATGTTATTTCTGTTCCAAAGGACAAACCTATAATTCCAATTTGTCCTGATTTTGGGGGAATGGGTGTCAGAGCTCTGTCTTCAGTGGAATTGGAAAAGAAGAAAAGTGAAAAAGCCAAGAGTAATACAACTACTCAACTTCCAACACCTTATGCTTTTAAACCTATATGATTCACTCCAGAGTAGAAAGGAAAATGGAAAGTTAATGACACTCCTACTTATCAACCTGCAGTGAATCACAGAGGAAATACCAGCTTTTGGGCCAAGGAAAACCATCATCAGAGGAATGACAATTTCAGGAAACAACTCTAGATAGGAAGTTTAGCAAAACCTCTGGATCTATATCTTTTAATTTCCAAAAGGCATGTAACCCTTTGTTGATGAATCAAAACAGAAGTTTATCACAATCATTTCCATGTTCTGTCAATTGCAATTGTTTTAAGCTTTTGTTGAAACTTTAAAATCATCTCAATGGTCCTCATTGCATTCTGAACTGGACACCAGAAAGAACAAACTCTAAGACCATGTCTCAGAGAATGCAAGGAAAAGCCTCTGGCAAAAACCATCACAAAATGGAAAGCCATAAGGTAAATCAAGCAAACCAAGCCTAACAAGAATGACCCATTATGCAATGGGTACCTAAGAAAATCTAATCTGTCTTGCAGAAACAGCATGTGCAAATATGGTACTTGGAAGGGTATCCGAGGACATTGCCCCGACTAATCCCGGCAAGATGAGGCAATTGCCCCATCTGCTAAAGCGTGCAACCCTGAGTTTATCCCCAGTGGCCACAAGTTGGAAGCGCCTGGATTCGAACTTGGGGTAGATGGGTTACTAGCCACATCCCCCACAAGTCTTAACCAGTACGCCACAAGCCTTGTGGTTTTGGACTCTGGATGTTCAAGGCACATGACTGGAAATAAAGAGTTGCTAACCTCTTTCAAAGATAAAATGGGAGGTGTAGTAACTTTTGGTGGAGATGGACAAGGACAGATCAGAGGCTGTGGGGTATTAACAAATGGAGGTGTATCAGTTTCAAAAGTTGCTTATGTAGAAGGGTTAAATCATAATTTGCTTAGCATAAGTCAACTTTGTGATCATGGTTTTGAGGTCAATTTTAAGAAGAAATATTGTTCTCTGTTAGTTTCAGATTCTGGTCAAGAATTGCTCAGAGCTGATTGAAAAGGCAATCTTTACAAAATGAATTTCAATCCAAATCAAAAATCTATTACATAAAAACTCTGTTTAGTTTCTTTGAACAAAGAAGATGCCTAGCTCTGGCATAAAAGATTTGCACATTTAAAATTTTCAATCTTGACAAGCTTGTGAAACTAAATATGGTAAAAGGATTACCATCTCTAAAATTTGACAGAGACCATCTATGTTCTGCATGTGAAATGGGTAAGCTCAAAGGAGCTTCACACAGAACAAAGAGTGATCACAATTGCCCTAGACCATTGCACATGTTACATGTGGATCTCTGTGGTCCCATTTTTGTGCAAAGTCTTTCTGGCAAAAAGTATATCATGGTCTTAATTGATGAATATTCTAGATGTACTTGGGTTGAGTTCATCAGAGCAAAATCTGATGTCCCAGAGGTACTAATCAATCTATTAAAAAGGATTCGGGTATTGCTTAGTTTAAAGGTACATAAGCTGAGAAGTGATAATGGGACAAAATTTAAGAATGCAAAACTTGAATCATATCTTACAAAGGAAGGCATCTCTCAGAACTTCTCCGCTGCAAGAACTCTTCAACAAAATGGTGTTGTTCAGAGGAGAAACAGAACTCTGGTAGAGGCTGCCAGAACAATGTTAGCAGGATCTGATCTACCAACCAACTTCTGGGCAGAAGCAGTTTCAGCCTGTTTCACCCAAAACAGAGTTGTAATTGTCAAAAGATTCAAAAAGACTGCTTATGAACTCATCAATCACAGAAAGCCAAATGTGAAGTACTTTCATGTTTTTGGTTGTAGATGCTTTATCCTGAATGACAAAGATCAACTTTGGATGTTTGATAAAAAGGTTGATGAAAGGAAATTCATTGGATATTCTCTGACTTCAAAAGCCTACAGAGTCTATAACCTCAGAACCAATGTCATTCTGGAAAGCATCAATGTATCCTTTGATGACAGAGCATCAAGCATCCCTGAAATCAAACCATCAGAGAGGATAGACATCATAGAGGAGCCCAGTTCCTCAAAATCAAGAGAAGAAAATATCAATCTAATATTCAATGACTTCTTTGATGATGAAGATTCCTCTGAACTAATCAACAGAGGCAATCAAGTTCAAGGTTCTGAAGGACAAGAACAATCAGGTACATCTCTGTCTGATCCTTCAAATACTTCACCATCTACCTCCTTGACCACAAGTCCAATTCAAGGAGAAAGTTCAAGACAACATTCAGAGGAAGAAGAACCTGAACCAGAACTATAATCACATTTGATGAAAAATATTTGAAGAAATTCGATATACACAAGTTCACCTTCACAGAGCCTTGTTGGTACCCTTTAGAGCAATGAAGCCACTCTTCAGAGCAGTGTGCCTCAGAGCCCTGGTATCATTCCTCAGAGCTCTGAAACTGTCACACATCAATTTCCTTCGGAAGCACATACACCACCTCATGTCCATGCTCCAATGACAAGATGGACAAAGGATCACCCCCATCATCAAATCATTGGTACTCCTGAAGATGGTGTAAAGACAAGATCGGCCACAATCAATGAGGCTTACTTTGTCAACTTTTTGAGCATGATAGAGCCAAAGAAGGTCTCTGAAGCCCTTGATGACCAAAACATGATAGAAGTAATGCAAGAAAAGCTTCTGGAATTTGAAAGAAACAAAGTTTGGTCCTTGGTTCCTTTGGCCAAAGACAAATCTGCCATTGGAACCAAATGGGTGTTCAGAAACAAGAAAGATGAAGATGGAATCATCATCAGAAACAGGGCCAGATTGGTTGCAAAAGGATACTGCCAAGAAGAAGGCATTGATTATGATGAAACCTTTGCTCCAGTTGCTAGGCTAGAAACAATCAGAATATTTCTAGCCTATGCAGCCCACAAAGGATTCAAAGTTTATCAAATGGATGTCAAATCTGCCTTTCTGAATGGCAAATTGCATGAAGAAGTATATGTACAGCAACCACCTAGATTTGAAAGTTCAGAGTTTCTAGACCATGTGTACCTACTTGACAAAGCTCTGTATTGCCTTAAACAAGCCCCCAGAGCCTGGTATGAAACTCTGTCTACCTTTCTGTTAAATAATCACTTTAAGAAAGGTACTGTGGATACTACCTTGTTCATTAGGAGATACAAAAATGATCTTCTTCTGGTACAGATATATGTTGATGACATTATCTTTGGGTCTACAAATCAAAAGTATTGTGATAGGTTTTCAGAGTTGATGAAAAGTGAATTTAAAATTAGCATGATGGGAGAACTTTCATTCTTCCTTTGTTTACAAGTTAAACAAACCATCAGAGGCACTTTTATAAGTCAATCCAAATATGTGATAGACGGTTTATGCAACCCTCCAAATCTACCGCAAGTGTACGGTGTCAATCAAGTAATACGTACCAAGTACGAGTATCGATCCAAAGAACTACGAGTTTAAGTATCACAAAGGCTAGCCACACATCTAAATGGACGGTTGATAAAATTTGGTTTGAGTTTTGATTAATTAACTAAATATCTCAAGAAATGAAAGTAAACAAAGAAGAGCAAGTCAACAACGATTCATATACCACAAAGAAGTTACCAAGATGAGAGAAAAGGCTAGGGGTTAGATTTCATTTAGAATTCACCAACAAATAGATAACACACATTCATAAATCAATACACAAGGTTGAATTTAGCAATTCCCAAAATACTTACTATTCTCTCTCAAGTAAGCAAGAATGCATCATGTAATGTATATTAGAGTCTCTCAACCAATAGACATAAACAATCAACTCATTAAGCATAAGAATCACATACACAAAACTTGGGTTTACTTGGTATATCTCTATCCAATATCTCACCCTAGGTTTATCTAGCTTTTTGATTAAGTTATAAAACCAATTTCTCAAAAGGAAGTATAACCAAAAGATAAGTAAGAAGGTCAATCTCACAAACAATAAGAACAAGCAAGACAAACTTCAACCAACAAGTGTAATGACTAAATAAATGCAATAATCATATATTTAACGGTGAAAATCCAAAATCCATCTTTCCCCTAACCTCAAAATCTTTAGCTCATGTTACTAGTAGCAAATAACATCAAAGAGAAGAAGATAACAACACCCAAGAACATTGTTTCTCAACAAATACAATGGAAATGAAGAAACTCCCTCAAGATTTGATACACACTACCAATTTGTAGCTCCAAAATGAGTCTCCACCTTCCAAATCAATGCAAGGTCTTCTTTGTCTCTATAAACGGTTCTAACAGCTCCCCTAGAAGTGTAGCCTCCAGTAATCCCGAGATAACCCTAAAAATTAAGATTTTGCATCTTTTTATAGTATCAGCCCCCGACGGCTAAAGTGACGTGCGAGAGTGACATGGTGTCACTTTTGCCGTGTCACTTTCGCTGGACTTCAAAAACCTTTCGGTACATTCTGAGCGATAGTGACAAGCGAAAGTGACACATGTGACTTTCGCATGTCACTTTACCATGGATCCCACATTCTCGTTTTCTTCACTTGTTCACTTGGTTCGATGCTTCCTTCACCTGGTATGTCAAAATGGAGTATAAATAAGCATTTTTCCTTCCAATTGACACCCTGTATGTCTGCACAACACTTGCACGAAATATTAGTCCGAAATGCCAATTCTTACTTCAAGATAAGCCACAAACGTATGATTTGGAGGGTAAAAACCCGTCAGATAACGAAGTTTTCAACATGTCTCTGATATTTTAAAAAAATATAAGCTCAACAACTAAAATCCTATGAAAACACCTATTGCCACTGGAGTTAAACTTGACTGTTAGTGCTTAAAATGTAATTGTATCCAAGTAGAAGGGCTTATTTTGTAAATTGTAGTCTAGGTATAAATAGCCTAGATAGAGTTAGATTTCATAACATCTTGATTACTACTTCAAGTCACTATCTAGTTTTCTCTCTACACTTTGTATTTGGATCTTGGAGATTAATGAGAGATGACATAAGTGATTATTGATCTATCTTTGTTAGAGCATAAATGTCTTCAAGATTTAATGTGTATTTGCAATAATTGTAAAGAGTCAAATGTATTAGTCAAAGTCAAAGTAAAGATGTTGAGAGTCAAAGTCAAGGTTCTTTAGTGAGAAAGTCAAGAAGTATATATAATGTGTTTGTAATAGGAATTGTAAGAGAAGTCTCATGTGTGTGTTAGAGAGATGACAACCTAGAGAGAGAAGTTAGAGAGAGAAAGTGGATCTCATTCTTATCTTGTATCTTTCTCTACATCTAATGAAGATCAAAGTGTTTACATCATTGTTACTTGATTAGACCTGGGATCACAAGTGAAATCAGAGCCTAATCAGATTAGATTGTGCATCGAATCAGAGATTTTTTCGTCAATTTTTGAAGAAATTGACAAGTTTTTGAGTTTTTGAGATTTTTCTTGAAAATCTTCAAGAATTTGGAATTTGATTGTGTTTTGATTCAATTTGTTTAGTGAGATTGTTATTGTATGTGATCTGAAACATTTTGTACAAATTTGATTTGAGATCAAACAACAAAAACAATTTTTTGAAAATCAAAATTATCAACAGTGGTTCTTCGAAAGATTCATGGATTTGGTGATTGATCTACTAGTTTAGTGTGTTTTTAAACAATCCAAAAAGCACAGATTGATTTGATTAATGATTCCAAACATTGTTCCAATTTTCAAGTTTGAAAAACATCTAGTTTTGAGAGATTGGAAAAGGTTGAAGTTTGAAACTGTTCATCGAAGTTCTTCACGAAGTCATAATTGATTTGATATTTTTTTGTGTTGTTTGATCTGTTTTGACAACACAGATAGCTTCGTTTGTTGATTTCAATCATATAGCAACTTCAAGATCTGAAAAATAAGAAGAATTCAGCAAGATTCGTGAGTTGAAAGATATCGCCGGAATCTTCGCCGGATTCTGCAAGTGTCGCCGGAAAATTTAAATTTTTCGTGTTCATCCTAATCGCACAAGTTGTGTGCGATCAGATCTCATACTTCTCACACAATACACAAGTTCAAACTTCTTGCTCGTTGCTTGTGCGATCAGAATAGTAATCGCATGATTGTTGTGCGACCAGGAACATCGTGCGATCAAACGTTGCTGATTTTTTTTAATAGCATGATGTTGTGCGATCAAACGGGTCAACTTTTATGCGATCAACCTCAATTATCGAAATGTGTTTCTCTCATAACATGATTTGTCGTCTGGAACTAATTCTGGTCGTCTGAATTTTCTCTCGTCGAAAAAAAAAAACGCTTATCGTCGGAGTTGTGTTGTTGGATCATCACGGATTGCATGCTATAATCATTTGACGTGAAAAATATTGTTTGATGTTCTAAACACAGAAAAGAAATCGATTTCAACTTGAAACAAAGCTGAAAATCGAAGCTGAAAGTGTGCAGTACGTGAGGTTGATGGTAATGAACAGTAACTTAACGGAGTCAGTTAAGTATCTGTTACGTTTCTAACAAATTTGGTCCTTTTCCGTTAAAACCCTGTTAGTGTCGTTAGATTTGTTGGATTTCTTTCAATATTAGTCCTAAGTCAGTTAGTTAGGTTAAGTGTCAGTTAGTTAACTCTCTGTTGGGGTAGTGAAGAAGTTTCTAAGCAAGTAACCGTTAGAAGAGGTTGATGATTTTAGCAGTTGCCATTTCGAGTGGCAATAATGGTGATTGCATTAAGTGGACTGTTTCGGGTCGAAATTGATGGTCGGATTAGAACCACAAGCTTATGGAATCGACTTTAATTCGAGGAGTATTGTAAGGTTAACCGATGTAACTTTCAATTTTGTCTTAAGATGTTTGAACCTTCGGATGACGATAGTGCGACCGGAGGGATTGGAAGAGTGTGGTTTTGAGACGTTGAGTGTCGGCTAAATTCATGCACGAAAATTATTTTGCGTCAATTGTTTCTTGTGTTTCAAATCGTTGTGTGGGTTGTATTACGAAATCTTGGAAAAAAATGTTTGACACACTTGAGGTTTTAAACCATGATTTTTTAGCATGCATGAAATTATTTTATCGCAGGTAATTGCAAACTTTGTCGAGACTTTTATCCTTTGTTGTTGTCTAATGCTACTTTCAGATATTGTGATATCCATATTTTGATGTTGTTTATGGTTTTGGACAAGTACTGCAACTTACGACCTTAACATTGGATCTCCTCCACATATGTTAAGGTTTGGACGGAGAGTTACCTTCCCTTATTTTGGTGTTGAATTCTTATTGGGAATTGTTTTATGTGAGTCTTGTTGAAAAGTGTTGTTTTATATTGTGTTGCAACAAAAAAGAAATATTTGGAAATTATGACATTTTAGTCATAATTTTGCTTTACGCGAAGTTGATCCAAACCCTTCAGTGATTTGATGATAACCCTTAGAATCACTTAGTGAAAATTGTAAGTAAACATTATGTATCAGAGTTTCACCATCAAAGAAAATATACTAAGTCTGTTTAGTATCCCTGATGTGAAACTCATGTTCTTTAATTATACTTCAGTGATAAATGTACATCAGTGGGACCTGAGCCTGTTCAGTCTTGCTGATGATCGATGAATGTTCACTCTGTAAATGTTTGCTTATGATCCGTGAAGACAAGACTCGCGAAAAAGTGTTTAACACTGAAATCGAAGACCAACCTGACGAACAAGTGACTAAGTCTACTCATGACCTGATGCGGATACCAACGAAGCCAAGACTTGTCCAAATCACGCGATGTTTCAAGTAGAAGACTTCAACGAGAGCTGACCTTCATCGTCCTCCCTGATGAAGATCAACCCAGCGATCGCTGATCATGAAGCCTGTTCTACAAGGAACATTTGTCTTATCCCCTTGCACGCTTTTGTACGATTTGTCAGAAGGACATGCCTTTGTCCTGGATCGTATAAACCACTCTGCCAACTACACTGTTCACCATGCGGCCAAAAGCATGTTTGCAAAAGTCAGATTCATGCAACCAATCAAGTGATGACACATGTAAAGTTATACTGACTTGCATTTAATGCATACAGTATAAATAGGAAGATCAACTTCTTTCTGAAGTGCTCGTCCTCCCTGAACTTCTTAGTGCCAAGAAAAACTATCCTTAGATTTTCTTAACTTCTTTCATTCTTATTCTAGTGCAAGATATCTGTGTGATTCTCATAGTTTGTTTAGATTAGGTTTTATACTTAGTCTTATTCCGCAACAAACTGTAAATTGTTTGATTATATCAATAAACAATTTAGAAAGATAAAAATCTTGTGTTTGTATTCAACACCCCCCCCCCCTTCTACAAAATTATATACTTGTATAACCCTTCGGGACCAACATGCGACTTGATATTTGGGAAAAAAATTTGACACCATTTGATTGATTGGGTGCCATTGGGTTTCATTGAGTTTGATGGAAGTTTTGTTGAGTATTATAGAGTTTTGTGTTACGACATTTTTTTCCGCATGGGTGCAACTTTGAAATGTGCATATTTTAATTATGAAGTGTGATAAACTATGGGTTTTATTGACCATCTTGTCTCATGCGAGTTTTGCGGAGAAACACTACTTTATGTCGCATCACAACCAAAAGAGTAGTTTCTGGAGTTTTAATATCACATCGTTATCTCTTTTGAGATTTGTGTTAGCATATTTCGTTGCAACTTGTCTAGTATACGAATTGCATTATACGTGGCGTGAATGGTACATATAAGGGCATCATGATAGTTTATCTTAATGTTTTGCTTTATGCACTTCCGGTTAATTGGTTCTTTTGTTTTCGTTTCACGCAAATGCGTTATATTGATTTATTGGTATGCATAGCATCATAGCCTCTATTTTGGAACGTAAATGCGCATCGTTTGTACGACTTGAAATCTGAAGTCGATTTACTTTTTTTTCATATAAACTAAATTGCATGCACTTATTGTTAGCTCCGATAGTTAATTTCAAGAAGTATTGAAAAATAGGCAGAATCGCAGAAGACCTCTGCCGAGTACACCAAGACACAGATCAAAAGCCTCTGTCGACCGTTCATCAAGAAGCTGAGCTTAACCTGAAGATCAACCTCGGACCATAGAGCCTCTGTGAAACTCAACAGAGCCTCAGTGAAACTCCACAGAGCATCTGTGTGGCCAAACTTCTGAAGACAAAGACTTGTGCATATTTGAAGACCAATGATCATGTGCCTCTCACGTGCCACTACTTGTACGAAGATCCTGAAGATCAATAGTACAACCACGATATCAAACTTTCCAGGTGTCATCTTTTTAGAGGTGACAACCTTTTACATGTACTATTCATCGTCCCACTACCACTATATGTAAAGTGCACAATATGTCATTTCAGGCATGCAACACACAATTCACACACGCTGAGTTTTTAGAGTGAGAGAATCCTTGAGAGAAAAGACACACAGTAGTGCGTGTTCTTGGTGTTAAAATCCATTGTTCATAATGAAAACGAGGATGACTTGTTGAGCATTTTATCATTCTGTTTAGTCTTCTTTGTTTATCATTGCGTGTGAATCTATCAAGTTGTTCAAATCTGTTTATGCTTTAAAACGCTTCCGCATATAACTTTCATACTCTGTTTTGCATATTTCAGCTTGAACTTATCATTGTTGAGTCAATCTGGGATCAACAATTGGTATCAGAGAAAACTTTGATTTTCAATATCAAAGGATCGTCTCTGCAATGATTCTGACTCTATTGGTAGATTATTTGGACTGATTTTAGACTTGTTCTTCATTTCTAAAGAACAACCCCTGTTTTTGTGTCTTTTTCAACCAGTTTGGATTTAACACATCATCAGGAACTGTTTCTTCTTAACATCTTTTCCAGTGTGTGCTGTTGTTCATATAAAACTCTTTTTCTCCCTAGATTAATCTTGTAAGTTTGTTAGGACATTATATTGTATTCAAGATTTACTGTAAAGTCAACATTCTGTAAAGTCAATGTTGTATGCTTTAAGCCTTGATGCCTTGTATCCCTTAGGTATAAATAGGCTTGTAGTGTTCTTGTTTGTAGTAACTCTAGTAACTCTTGAAACTCTTGGTCATTTGTACTTACTTTAAAATCTATGAATGACAATGACTTTCTCTCTCTAGAATCTCATACACTTTGATTGTTAAACACTAGATTTGGGATTAACATTTGGTATCAGAGCTAAACAGATTGTTCAGACAGCAATTCAGACAATTTTTTGAAGATTTGAAGATTTTTTTGTGTTCTTGAAACTGTTCGCAATTACTATTCATCTAAGATTTTCGAGTTTCTTCATTTTGGTCAATTTGGATCGAAATTTGGTGCCACAACCTGCGTTTCATCATCCTGAACATGTTTAATTCAGGAATCATGACCTAATTCTGTCCAGAGTTCGAGAACTTGAGAGATTTTGCATTTTTGTTCGAATTTTTTCAAGAAACTGTGATTGAATCGAATTTTGCGATTTCGGAAGAATTAGACTTTGGTACAAACTACAAAAGTGTTCGAAATTGAATTTCGAATCTGTCTGTGAAAGTCTCATCGAATTTGATCAAGAATTGAAAGAATTATGGCCAAAATTGTGATTTTTGGACAAATGTTCGCATGATTTGAAGAACTCGCAACATTCATATAGAACTCGCAAGACTCATAAATTGTTCGCAAGGTGTTAGGGTCAATTTATGTTGAATTAAAGTTCAGGGTTTAATTTGTAATTCTTGTATTTGAGCCTTATTAGTGAACGGGCCATGGGCTTGTTAACCACGGGCCCGTCGTATATAAAGCAATCTAGCCTTAGAAAAATAGGCTAGTTGTCTCATTTGCTTTCCTACACTTTCATTGTAATTCTCTCTAATATTGAAAGCTTAATCAGAGATGACCAGTTGAAATCGTTACTCTATTGTTATATCTGTTTGATTTCATAATCGTTGCATGGATCTGGAACTAACAATTGGTATCAGAGCCGATGGACGGATTCGATTCAAAGCATCCAAGTTGACTTTTGGTAAATTCTTGACTTTTCTCGTCTGTGTCATTCTTGAAAGTTCAAATCTCGATTCTGATAAAATTGATTGTTTCTGCTTATTGGGTTGTGTTAGCATCATTGTTATAAGTCATTCTGCAAATTTTCACATCCTAATTCGTCCATTTGGGTGGTTAATTAGGCAAATCAAAATCAAAAGTTTTGGTTGTGTTCTTCAACAAAAATCAAAATTTTACCATCAAAACTTGTTTTTTTTTGCTTTAAAATCGATTGTGTTAGTGTTATTTTTGTGTTTGGCATTGTTCCTAATCTTTCAGGATCGATTTTGAGAAACCCTAGTTGATTCCCAAGCGATTGAAAACTCACAGCCGTAGAGTCCGGATAAACCAACCATGGTTTCCGGACAATCGCTATTCTTTCCGGACACGCAACATCTTTTCGGGTAAGTCATTCATTCCGGGTAAGTCACCGATACTTCATTCTATCCGGGTAAATTAGTTCCAAAAACTCAAAGTTCCCGGTAACCGATCTTCCCGGACAATCCATTATCCGACAAGTACTTTCATCCGGAATCTCATACTATCCGGTAAGTCCATTATCCGGTAAGTGTTGCTTTAGTTAATTCATTCGGACACTATTGTTTTTCCGGTAACCTTGTGTTATCCGGAAACTATAGGCTATCCGGAATCTAAGTGTTATCCGGATTCTTTCCCTTATCCGGACACTTTGTGATTTTGAACTGTTTTGTCAATTGATCTGATCTGGACACTTCCTGATTAGACTCTTATTTGGATTCCTATCCAGTAAGCTCATTTTAGTTCATACCAGTCGTAGAACCTGCTTTAGGATACCACTCTTAGTGCCTGCGCGTTAGGTTTACACCTTGAATCAATCCCCACGTCTGACGATCACTCTGTTGCAACCAAAGATGTCTACTTCGCGCGAAACTCTTGCAATCGGCACCGACTCCAAACCACCGTGTCTCTTTCCAAATGAGTACAGCCAATGGCGCGACAGGTTTACGCTCTTCATAGAGTCCAAGGACAACTACGAGTACATCAAGAGAGCCCTTGAAGATGGTCCAATCCCTTGGTCGATGAATGATATAGCAGCAACTGCAACTGCTCTAGCTCGTAGTACTAAAAAGACTATCGCCGAAATGACCGTAGATGAAAGAGGCATGATCGAAGGTGAAAAGTATGCAAAGAGATATCTTGTCCAAGCCCTTCCCAACCCGACCTATACAGCTATCGACAGCTACAAAGAAACGGCAAAGGGCATGTGGGATCAAGTGGCTAGAATGATGCGTGGGAGCAATGTCGGAAATCAACTAAAGATCAACAGCGCAATAACCAAGTTTGATGGTTTCAAGCAGCGCACCGGCGAATCTCTCACACAGACCTATGAACGGTTCTGCTCACTTCTTAATGAATTGAACAAGAATAAGATCACTCGCGCCAACACAGAAAACGCGCTCAAATTTCTCAATAATCTGCTGCCGGAATGGAAGGTGTTTGCTTCTCATGTCAAGCATAACAACTTGATAGAGAACATCGGCATCAATGAACTCTATGAGACACTTCTTCAAGACGAAGATGAAGTAAATGAGCTTATGAGCGACAAGAAGACTGACTCAAAGCCAGCTGCTGATCCTATAGCACTCATGTCCTCCAAGAAAGGGAAATCTTTGAGCAGTCACTCTAAACATGCTCAAAGGCAAAACTCTTCCGAATCTGAAAAGGAAGATAGTGACTCTAATGATGAAGTATCTGACTTCAAGAAAGCGATAGCTCTGCTTACGAAATCTTTCCAACAACAAAAGTACTATAAGAAGCCTTCATCCAACAATCAGCGCTACTCCACCTCCTCCAACAAGCGCCATGACCATCAGGACAAGTATGAGGGAAAAAAGAAAGCTGATGAGCAAGGGAAGTCAGAGAAGAAGCAGAAGACTGAGAAATCAGAAAGTAAGAAGAAGGATGAGCCAGTGACATGTTACAACTGCGGAAAGCTTGGTCACTTTGCTAAAGATTGTACGAGGCCTGTGGTAAAGAATTCTCACTACTACAAGGCAAAACTCGCATTGGCTGAGCAAAAGGAAACTGGAGAAGCTATGTTTGTGGAAAATGACTACTGGTTGGGTCGTTCTGATGATGAAAGCGATACTGATGGTGCAAATGCTTTCATGGGCTATCACTCTCCAGCTGATGAAGAGAAGACAAGTCAGGTATGTGATTCTTCCGAACAAGATTTCTTGAATAAAATGCAATCTTTTACCGACCAGGCAGATTCCTTTAAGGCCACAACTAAAGAACAAAAGCTTAAGATTAGTTCACTAACCGAAAAGCTAGATGTTCAAACAAGAATAACTGAAAAACATAAGTCTAAAAATGCTATGTTAAAGGAAAGATGCAAAATTCTTTCAATAGCACCCAAAGACTTAAGGGCCAAATTATCTGATCTTCAGTCTCAGTTTGATCAGTGCATGAATGAGAAAGAAGAACTTGTTTATCAATGTTCCTCTCTTCAAATTCAGCACAAGGAGTTTGTTACTAAAATTCTTGATCTTGAAACCAAACTCCACAAAAGGGGTCAAACTGATCAAACCGTCTTTCTGAATAAACCCAAGGAGTTCACCTATTTTAACAAAGAGTGGGGAATCGGATATAATAACCCACACTATTTGAAAAAGGGAAGATATCAAACTCCAACTCTGTATAATTTTGCATGTTTTGGGTTAGATAAAACGTATCCGGAATATGCCATTCAATGGACTGGCCCTCTTGAACCTGAAAAGGAAGAGGAAACCGAGGAATATAAACGCGCACACAAACGAGGAATACAACTTCCGTTTTGTTATGAACCTTTGAACTATTCCTATCAAAAGAACAAAAAGTATCTCTCAAATGACTACTTCGAGCCCTACAAGGTTGCTACGCCCAAGGATTCCTCCAAAAAGGATGAGGACCAAACAACTGCATCCAAGACTGCGACAGACGAGTTTAAACTCTATGTTCCCCCTCTCATCTTGGAAGCAAAGATTGTCGAGTTGGAGGAGTCGTTTGAGAAAGAAAGGTCTGTTTTTCAAAACGAAAAGAAAGCGCTAATATCTGAGATTGAGAAACTCAATTCTGAGAAACTTGAGAATCCACAACCGGTCAAAACCGAAATTGTGTCGGATGAGGGACAGGAGATCCTTCGGTTTGAAATCAACCGACTCACGTCACAACTGTCTGCTTTGGCAACAAAAGTGATGCAAGAGAAAGTGAGTAAAGGTCAACTCCAAGAGCAGTTTGACCAACTCCAATCTGAAAAGAAGATTTCACCCGAACTTTCCTCTAGCTCATCGGACACGTCTTCGTGTAAAGCTTTCTTAGGAGAAACTTTTTCAACACAAGACGATCAAGATTCTCAAGATGAGTGTGTTAAAAGGAATTTAAACTCTGATTTTTTCCTAGCTTCCGCACCAAATTCCCCAAAGCACACTGACACTATGTGTTCCTCGCCTTCCTCACCTAATCTAAGTCCTGCAATTCCGGAGATAAATTTTTTTGAATACATGAACTCTGATGGAGAGTTTGAGTCGTTCCCTTTCGACAAACCTCTCCCGAGTCACACTGATTTTTTGTCTCCAGTAGTCAATCGTCCGGTCAATTTTTTAAAGGGTAACAGTTCTAACACAAAGGCCCCAGCTGTGATCATGATTTCACAATCAAAACCGACTTCTAAACCTGTTTCTAGAAAGCAATCACATTCGAGGCAAAAGACCGAGCAATTTCCTACCAAAGATACCGTTCCTTCAAAAGTCACTGACCATTCCGTCCCTGTTGTTTCAGATAAAATTGGTCAAGCAAAACAAGAAAAACCGAAGTGGCTGAACAAGGAACCTGTCAAGAAGGAAGCATCAAAGTCTTTCCCTACTACATTCAATTCTAGAATAAACAAAGACAATTGTGTTTGGAATAATTGGAATCGTTTTGAAGTTTCTTTTCCGATTAAACTTAATTCAGTTCATCAGTTGATTCAATTATCGCGTGATTGTTTATGTTGTTCTAGATGTGGTTGGAATGATTTTGATGAAATTAATTTAAATGATTGGTTTTGGTCATATCACATGTAGAATCATAAACCCAAAAATAAACCTCGTAATAATAAACAAAAATACTATAAACAACGGGGTTTTCAATCTGAGGTTAAACCACAGCGGGAGACCAAACCCACTTCTAGATGGGTTGCTCCTACTGAGGTTAAACCGGCACCAAAGAGGCAACCTGCTAAAAATCCTATTCCTCCACAAGGTGTAAAACCTACACCAAGGAGGCAACCTGTGCCAAAACCAGTTTCCGCAAACGGTGTACAACCTGCACCTAAGGGGAAAGTTGTGCCAAAGCAAGTTCCTCCAAGAGGTGCCAAACCTAACCCTCCGGGACCCAAACAAATTTGGGTACCTAAAATCCGTTAACTCGATTTTGCAGCACGGTCATGTGTGGTACTTAGATTATGGATGCTCCAAGCACATGACCGGAAGGAAGGAGCTTCTCACGAACTACAGGGAAGAATATGGTGGAGACGTGAGATTTGGGAACGACCACAAAGCGCCGATCGTGGGCTACGGCGACATTGTTCAAGATAAGATCACGATAAAGAAGGTATCCCACGTCGCGGGATTGGGACACAATCTGTTCAGCATCGGGCAGTTCTGCGACAAAGATCTCGAGGTTAGCTTCAAAAAGACAAGGTGTAGAATTCTCAATGACGATGGAGTGGAGCTCCTGGTTTGGAAACGCAAGACCAACCTCTACACAATCGACCTCGCAGCCCTCAAGATTGATAACCCTGTCTGCCTCATGTCAAAGGCCAATTCCCAGCAAGGTTGGATTTGGCATCGGCGTCTTTCGCACCTCAATTTCAAAACAATCAACAAACTGGTGCTGGGAGGACACCTGAAAGGCATGCCCGATCTTCAATTCGTGAAGGATCGTCTCTGCGGGGCATGTGAGATGGGAAAGATGAAGAGAGTAGCACATCAGCAGAAGGCGACTCCAAGCACGTCCCGAACCCTCGAACTTATCCATATGGATTTGTGTGGACCGATGCGTGTTCCGAGCATTAATAAGCGCAAATACGTTCTCGTGATGGTGGACGACTTCTCGCGCTACACTTGTGTACTGTTTCTACGCTCAAAGGACGAAACACCAGAGCTGATTATTAATCACCTGAAGACTGTCCAGCTGAACAAACTACAACAAGTTCAGGCTATCAGAACCGACAACGGGACGGAGTTCAAGAATCGAACGGTGGACGACTATTTGACGTCAGTTGGCATCTTGCACACTTTTTCTACCGCACGCACTCCTCAGCAAAACGGAGTGGTGGAATGACGCAACCGTACCCTGTTCGAAGCAGCTCACACCATGCTTCCCCAATCCAATCTACCACTATTTCTATGGGCCGAAACGGTGTCTACGGCTTGTTATACGCAAAACCGCTCCATCCTTAACAAGCGGTTCAACAAGACTCCGTACGAGATCATGAACAATCACGTTCCGAACATCAGCTACTTTCATGCGTTCGGATGCACGTGCTATATTCTGAATGACAAAGACGATCTCGGCAAATTCAGCCCCACGGCGGACAAAGGAGTCTTAATCGGATACTCCATACAGGCTAAGGCGTATCGTGTTTACAACAAACAGACCAAATCCGTTGTTGAAAGCATAAACGTGACATTCGACGAAGCCGCAGATTTGGCTTCTGAACAAAATAGTTCAGAACCCGGTTTAACTGGCGTGCTAACTTCCGAACCTTCAAGTTCGGGATCTGCACAAGCGACAGTAAATCCAAATCATGCATCTTCATCGAATGCTGACTCTTCTGATTTAGATTTATTGTTTAAATTCTTTTATGATGGCATCTTTAATGTTTCCCCTACTGTCTCAGCACAACCTCTTCTAGAAGCTGCTCGTAATGAGGACTTGTCGAACCTATCTGGTCCGCCGCCTTCTACAAGCACGCCATCCATCACTGTGGAGACAGCTCAACCGTCATCATCAACCTCTACCGATACTACTGCTTCCCCGGAGGAACCTGCTATAAACCCGGAGATCACTCCTGGTGATTCGTCATCTGCTACAACCGCGGATCAACCTCTAAACTCCTCGGAACCAGAAGTTGTTCAACCCTCGGCGAATCTTTCCCCACTTCCTCCAAGAAACCAGCCTACTACACTTGAAGCAGTTCAAGACATACATCCTGGTGATTATGTGGACTTGGACACGTCTCACTCTACTCAACAGCCGCTTCCGCATACCACCAAGTGGACAAAAGCTCATCTGCTTCATCAAATCATCGGTGATCCCTCTAATCCAGTTCAAACACGAGGTGCATCCACCAACTTCTGTCTATTTTCTGGCTTCTTAAGCAACATCGAGTCGACGAACGTACGCGAAGCGCTTGAAGATCCGGACTGGGTCATAGCCATGCAAGAGGAGCTCAATCAATTCGAAGCTCTAAAGGTATGGCGACTGGTTCCACGTCCAAAACACAAGACGGTGATCGGCACCAAGTGGATTTTCAAGAATACGAAGGACGAAGACGGCATCGTGGTACGAAACAAGGCGTGCCTCGTAGCCAAGGGATGTCGTCAACAAGAAGGGATCGATTATGATGAGACCTATGCTCCAATGGCAAGAATCGAAGCCATCCGTATGTTCCTTGCATACGCCGCGCACAAGAACTTCACGGTCTTCCAAATGGATGTGAAGACCGCCTTTCTCTACGGTAATATCGAGGAAGAAGTATATGTGTCGCAACCAGACGGGTTCGTGGACGATTCGAAGCCTGATCACATCTACATTCTAGACAAGGCGGTTTACGGTCTAAAGCAGGCTCCGCGAGCATGGTACAAAACACTGACTGAGTTTTTGATAAAGTCTGAATTCACACGAGGTAAAATCGATTCGACTTTATTTATCAAACACGAAAAGGGTCACATAGTTCTTGTTCAATCGTACGTGGATGGCATAATATTCGGCTCTACTAATCCCGCATATGCTAAGAACTTTGCCAATCTCATGGGAGAATTTTTTAAAATGAGTATGCTTTGCGAGATGAATTTCTTCCTTGGTCTTCAAGTTAAACAACTGTCGACTGGAATATTCATAAACCAGGCTAAGTACATCAGGGATATTCTCAGGAAATTCAAGTTGGACCAGTCCTCGCCAATGAAAACTCCCATGGCACCTAATACAAAGATTCACGCCGATCCTCACGGAACGGATGTGAATCCTAATTTGTATCGCGGGATGATAGGTTCTCTAATGTACTTAACTGCAAGTCGACCGGATATTATGTTCTCAACATTTATACGTGCCCGGTATCAATCAAAACCTAAAGAGTCTCATTTAACTGCTGTCAAACGAATTTTTCGTTATTTACGTGGTACTGCTGATCTTGGCCTGTGGTACCCGAGAGAGACAGGTTTTGCACTATCCGCTTATTCTGATGCGGATCACGCGGGCTGCATGCTGGACCGGAAGAGCACCTCGGGTCACATCCAGTTTTTGGGAGATAGCCTGGTGAGCTGGGCGTCCATGAAGCAGCAATGTGTTTCAACATCAACTGCCGAGGCGGAGTACGTGGCCGCCGCGAGCTGCTGCTCACAAGTTATCTGGATGCGGACGTAACTCAAAGACAACGGCTTCACGTTTGTAAAAGTCCCAATTTACTGCGATTCGAAGAGCGCAATTGCAATATCCGGTGTTTACACTCCTGATGACTGAGTATACACTTCCTCACACTTGTATTCTACTTGTCTCAGTTACACAGTTAGATTAAGTCTCTGTATTTATTTCGTAGATTTCGTTTGTGTTCTTTCTTTCTGCGTGTGTTTCTTTTCTTTCATACTGTCGTCTTCTTTTAATTGTCACTATCTGTGCTTTCACGGTGTGTTCATGTGTTCAGGAGGAGCACAAAGAAGTATCAGGTAAGTATACTCTTCTGTTGAGGGGGAGCGTCACATACAGTTTTTCTTCAAATGAAAAAAAATTCTTGTGTGTGTGGGCACTCTCGTGTGATCCTCAAACTACATTCATCATTTAAGGGGGAGCGACACCGTGTTTTTCTTTAAATGCTAAAAGTTTTTTGGTGTCGGACTCCCCATTGCACAGTTATGCACAGTCCGAGGGGGAGCAAAGTCATCCCCATGCTAAATCTGAGGGGGAGCGAGCGAAGGATCTTTTCCAGTTCTAAGTTTTGCAAAAAATTTCAAGGACATGACAATTTTTTTGAAAATAGAAGGTGTTCGGACAGTTATCCGGAAACTCTACCCTTTCGGGTAGGTTTCCGGACCGGGTCACCATCCGGGTTGAATGGGAACCCGGATACCATCCGGACTCAAGGGTCATATATAAAGCATCCGGATTGGTTCATTTCCTTTATCCGGATTTCTTAACTTAAAACCCTAAACCCTCTCAACGCTCTCTCTCTCTCGCTCGGACTCTCTTCAAATCACCGATTGTCACTCGCTCTCAGTCCCGACACCAGGTATGGTACTCGACTCTTAATACTGATCATGTATAGATGAGCTTTGATCACTTCGCTCCACAAATCGACCACACATTCAGTTCATTCACAGAATCCACAAACCCATTTTGGGTTTCTACGACCTCGGGTCGATTCGGTGTCCCTCAGACCGCTCAAGTTATTTATGTATGCTTGTCTAAGTATATCGTATCACTTTACATGCTTTACAAACTGGTTGGGACACTATCTTGTATGATTGCTGATTTGAACTGTCGTCCGAACACATTCATTGTGTCCGGGAACCATCGTCCGTATGATCGTTTTTCCGGATTCATTCATATTGTCAGAAAGGTTATCCGGATTCACGCAACACCCGGAAACCCCAGTTGTCCGGAAACCTTCGAGTTTCCGGTAAGTTCAACTACCGGGCTGTTGTTGTGTCCGAAATCCCATTCGTCCGGAAAACCCTTTCACTTGATAACCAATTTGTCCGGATTTCTCATTATACCCTGGAACGTTCTTCCCATCCGGTCACTTGTGTTGTCCGGATACCTTTGTCCGGACAGTTTGGTTTATCCGGATAGTTTTGGTATTTCTATCATTTTGTCCGGACACCCCTGTTGTATGTCTATCCTGTACATGTTTTGTCACTGTCTATTCTCAATCTGTCTCAGATTGAGCCCATTACAGCAAAGGTACGCGCCTACACTTGTTCATCTTCCTCAATCACTAACTGTGTCTTTTTTTACAGATATTTAAATGGCGGATCAACAAAATTCACAACACCCCGGCGACCAGAATCCGGAAAATCAAATTCTTCACGAGGAATTTATAGACAAGGCAGCCGACAACGCCTTGGTCGACCCTGACCATGGCACGGAGATCGAGCCGAACAATCACCATCTGAACCCGACACTGTTCCGTCCACAACCACTACACCGAGCACTGGTGGATATCCTTATGCGTCACCCTCTCCGTGAGGCCCTCACCAGAACAGCCGACGTCCCATTACTGTACGTTCTACAAGTATGGTTTACTGCTCGAGTCGTCACAGTCGGCAACTCGCAAACGATCACCGCACAGATCGATAACCAACCTTTCACGCTCACACCGGAATCATTCCACCGTCTCCTAGCACTTCCGGAAGCCACCGCCGGCAATCATGAACGGTACGATCCTGCCGTCAATGATGAGACACTATGCGCACAAATGCGCGCACTCGGATGCAATCACGCGCTTGACAGACCATCCGCCTTCAACCGGAAATACCTAGCCCCCATCTGGTACACCCTGTTTACAATTCTGAACAGGTGTCTATCATCTAGATGGAAAGGTATCGATCAATGCACCGGCGACTTCCTTCGCCTAGTTCATGCCGTGTGCTACAACCGCCACGTGGACTTCGCGAAGATCATCTGGAGAGAGATCGTTACTGCTATTCGTCAGATCGGAGGTACAAAACAAAAGAAGTTCCTTTCGTACCCGCGTTTCCTTTCGCTTGCCGTACTCCAACACATGGATGCCAACCCTGCAATTCCACGACGCCTAACCCATCCAGTATGTCCCCATCATCATCTACAGTACATGGTCATCCGCAACCCATCCAATGCGGTGGCCATGCCCATTCCTGAAGCCCTATTAGCCATCGCCGATCCCGCTGCACCAGGGGTAGTTGCTTACAGGGAAGAGATAGGGAATCATATGGTCCATCCAGAACCGGAGGGACCTGCCTAGGGACCTAGACCCGAGCATCGTGAGGGTCCAAGAGTGAGAGGAGGTAGGGCCCGGCAAGCAGGTGCTGTCGGGCGGGGTGTGTTGATCGTTAGGGGAAGGGGAACTAGTTTGAGTGGTGCAGCGGTAACGTAACCCAATTCTAGCCAACCCCGTCCAACAGGCGAAGCCGGAGCATCGTCCTCACGACCGATGCTTCACCATGACTCCACACCATATCTTTCCGACCCGCCTTCACCTACCTTCCAGGTTCATAATGTAGAATCTGACTCCGATACGGCATCTGACACGACCCGTGCCATTCGGCTCTCAAAAATACCTTCCCGTATCGGACCGAACCCCGACTTCACCGAAGGCATCCCACTTGACACACCTACCCATGCTTCACCTAGGATTGAGGGAGTAGAAGGAGTTGATTTAGAAACTGCGAGCCGGAGAGAACTTCGTTCGAAAGCGAACCAGGAAAGATTGGGCCGTAAAGATAACGAGGCTCTTGAGCGACCCGAAACGAGTGTAATCCGGGTAGCCACATCTACTATCCCGTCTCATTTGTTGGGACGGGGTATTGAAGAAGCCTTCGTGGACCCAGCAGAGCAATTGCACGACCCCCTTATCCACTCATCCGTCTCTCAAAAGACGAATGTTTCAACTTCACACGGGGAAATAGCACAACTTCCGCCGGCCTCTCACTCGGAGAGTGCTGGTGTTGAAACAAGCGACCAGCAGCCCCCGGTCGCGACTTCATTTCGTGCACAATCGAGTCTTGATCCATTTGCTATTGAAAATCCTTTGGCTAGGACACAAGAGGAGCAACACCAAGTCGAGAATCTTCGTGACTCGACCGGAACCACCGTAGTGTCGTCACCTTTAGGTGGCACGCGAGGATCGGAGGGAAATCCTACCACAGCTACCGACATGCCAGCTGTGAACGTAGGTGGCTCTGCCTCTCAGGTAGACGCCTCAACGGGTAATCTAAGTGATCCCGGTGTTACTCACCTTGACTTTGTGTTGCAAGGGTCCCTGGACAGCACCCTCAAGGCTGTCCAAGAGGCAATGGAGCAACATGTCGCCACCGAGCTCGCCAAACTAATCAAAGGTAAAGCAAAGAGCGTCGAAGCTGAAACTGCACCTACAGCTCCACCGACATTCGTTCATCCTACCTACTCGGTGGACACCGTCAAAACGATGCTTTTAGCCCAACTGCTCCAAGAATCCGAAACCAACGCCTCTACCGAAGCAGACCTGATATCCGTTCTGAAATCCCAGGTCACTGCTCCTTCATCATCCATTACCACTCGTTTAGACGCCATTGACTCGACTCTCAAGGACTACAACCAAGCGCTCACAACGCTGTCCGAGAGAGTCCGCTCACTCGAAGATACCTGCAAGAGTCAAGCAGGCGCTCTGAAATGCAAACACGATGACCAAGATGATCCTGATCACCATGAGGGGGAGAAACGACAACGTCTAACCTAGACCGCCGCCCCGATCCAGTCTGAAACTCCAATTGTGGTTCAACAGGAACCCCCAACTGCGGCAACTACAACAGAAGCACCTGAAGCCGAGTTGCCATTAGCCGACATGGTAATAGATATGGAGATATCAGATGATGAAGACCGAACGGTTGAAAAGCCTGAGGGTTCAACACAGGAACTGGTCGACTTTGATTCATCAGACAGACCGCTATTGGATATGATAGATCCAGGCTGTGAAGCCAACCCGGAGACCGAAGATGCATGGTATGAAAAAGCCGCCAGTACCGTAAATCTCCAGGTAAATTTGGTTTTCCCTACTGATGAAGATGACAACATCGACTATTATCAGTTCCTGCTCCAGAATTTTTATGGTACTTCTCCCGTTCACTATGCTCAACCCACTGGAACTTCAATAAGACCTGAAACTACTACTGCCAATATTCCGACAACTCCTCTGTAAACGACAACTTCTGATCTTCCTCCCCCTCCTCAGCAACAAATCCGTTGGGAGAAGATCATGGTACTTATCCCTCATATGGAGGAATCTTTGATGAAGTTGTTCATCCACAAGCTTCGCCCGATCAAGCCGACCTTTTTCCTTGGTATTTACAACCTCAACCCCGAATACCAACGGCGTTATATCAGCGCAATGCAGCGGTGTCTTCCTGTCAGCCAAGTCAGAACCAAGCATCAGATCACAGAGGTACTTAACATCCATTCAAGACGCATCATGAAAATCCTCTACCCAGTATTCATTGTCCGACGTGAAAATGGGAATGAATGGAAATTCTCTGAAGCCGACTTCTAGCACCTCCGACCGTTCGACTTCCTGGCTATTCTGAAAGACATTTGTACAAGAACCATCCGACCGCTTGAAGTTACAAAGGCGCTCGAAGCTGTTCGTCGATACCTGGTCCATACCATTATGATGTCATATCTAACGGATTTTCAAATGGCTATCGAGAACAAGGCAAAGAAGGTAAATCTGATAAGGCCGAATCTGAATGCTCCTGAGTTGAAGATGTATCCCGAGAACTCTCTGCTTCTAGAACCTGAATTTGGGATAGTCTACAACAACGAACAGAACGAAAAGAAGTTTCTACGTTTCAGTCAGGTAGACAGATTCTGCGATGGCACACTCCTCAAAGTTCGAGATGCTCTTCGAAAGATCATTCAGCACGAGTCTGAAAATCCAAGGGTTTCGTATGTTCCTAATCCGAATGAAATAACTGCTCGGAATGCCTTGGAGATGGTTGAAGAACGCATCAACTACCGCCGTGCTATCAGATGGTTCGAGGTTCACTTCGCGCTCCGAAAAAGATATGTCGCAAACTGGCGCCAAATCGAACTTCAATTCAAAGGGGGAGATTGTTAGGGTCAAATTATGTTGAATTAAAGTTCAGGGTTTAATTTGTAATTCTTGTATTTGAGCGTTATTAGTGTACGGGCCGTGGGCTTGTTAACCACGGGTCCGCCGTATATAAAGCAATCTAGCCTTAGAAAAATAGGCTAGTTGTCTCATTTGCTTTCCTACACTTTCATTGTAATTCTCTCTAATATTGAAAGCTTAATTAGAGATGACCAGTTGAAATCGTTACTCTATTGTTTTATCTGTTTGATTTCATAATCGTTGCACGGATCTGGAACTAACACAAGGTTCAAGAAGTTTTCGTATTAGTTTGTTGAGGAAAGTGGAAGTATTCGCATCATAAGGTTGCGAATTGTATTGTTCTTGGTTCCTTATTGCTACGAAAAGTTTGCTGTCCGCATTGATCTACATACGAGAAGTCTAGTTCTCGTATTGAACTTGCTACGAGAATTCACAATTCGCATTGTATTGTTGCGTGAACTAAGGAATTCGCATGTGTTTGATAATAGAAGTGAACTATTCGTATTGTTCTTGATACGAGAAGTTTCATTGTTCTTATTGGTGTAATACGAAAAGTAAGGAGTTCGTATCTGGTTGTTTACGAGAAGTAAAAAGTTCGTATCTTACTGGTTGCGAGAAGTTCTTGAGTACTTCAGTTGGTTGCGAAAAGTTTCCAAAACACAGTGTGTTGCGAAAAGTTTGTAAAGACAAGAATTTTTTTCAAGATTGGATACGAAAGATCTATTATCTAGTGAGATTCATCAAGGTGTCCAACAATGTCTATATCTGATGATCAGTCATTTTATCATCAATATTTGGTAATAGAAGATTTACGAAGAAAGATTGCAGTTCTTGAAGCTACACAAGAGAAAAATAAGACATTTGATAACTCAACCCTTCAGGATGATATGAAAAAGCTTCAAGGGAACATGAAAGCATTGGAAGATGAAAACACTGATCTAAAGAAACAGATTTCAAAAATTTCATCCTCAAACGACAAGTTCTTTTTAGAAGAACTCAATATTAAACTTTCAAAAAGGATTACTGATCTTGAATCTCATATTGCAGATCTTGAAGCAAAGAGAGACAAACTGAAAGCTGAGAATTTAAACCTTCGGATTCAAACAAAGAAGATTCAAGACAATTCAGAAGTCTTACAAAGTGAGAATGCTGAATTGAAGAATAAGATTTTTGGTCTTGAAGCTGAGATTCATGGTTTAAAAGGTATTCAGGTAGAAAAAGCGGTTAATGCAAATGTTGTCAAGAAATTAAACTTTGACAACACAGATTTTCAGGACAAGAAAATCTGTTTGGAAAACTCTTTTGAACTGTCAAAAAGGATTTCTGATTTGGAAAGTGAGAACACTGTTTTAAAAGGAAAAATTTCTGAGTTTAAATATGAATTTACAAAAGAAAAAGAAAAATTGGAAAGGTTGTGTGTACAAAAGTTATCCAATTTTTCTAAGAAATCTTTTGATGAAAAGAAAGAGATTGAACTGAAATGTATAAAACTTTCAAAAAAAGTCTCTGATTTTGAAAAAGTTTTATTTCTTGAAAAAGAAAAAAAAACTTGAAAAAGAAAGGATGGAATTCAATGAATAAAGAAAAAAATTTGAGACAAAAAGTGTTGAGCTTTCCATGAAGTTATCTGATTTTGAAATGTCTAAAAGAATGAAAGAAAAGAATTTGCTGAAAAAGAAAATCTTTTTGAGAAGGAAAAGAACAGTCTTCAAAGTGCTGAGCTTTCCATAAAAATCTCTGATTTAGAAAACATTTTAGAGAATGAGAGAAACGTTTTTGCGGAAAAGAAATATCTCTTTGAGAAAGAAAATACAAATCTAAAAAAGAAAAATATGGAAATTTTCAAAGAGATAACTGATAAAAGTAAATTTTTAGAAAAATATTTTGAAGATGAGATTCTTAATCTTACAAGAAAATTATCTGGTTTATCAACTGATATTATGAAGGGTCAACAGATAAAATTTGATCTTCAAAAGAAATATGATATAATTTTTGAGAAGAAAAATGTTTTGATCAACAAAATCAAAGAACTTGAAGACATCATTTTTAAAGTTGATGTTTCAAAACAAGCAAGTCCTGAATCCATTATTCAGACTCCGCTTGTAGATTCAAATGATTCTGAATGTTCTTTTAAAACGACTTCAGGTTCAATCTTTAAAGACATTTCTTCAAAACAATTTAATAGATCAAATGATTTCTCAAAAGATCAGATTCGGTCTTCTAATCTCTTCTATAATCCTCCGTTCGATAAATCAGATGAAAATCCAAATGTGCCTAAAGTTAATACTTCTTCCAAGCCTAAAGAAATTCCAGTCTTCAAAAAGGTGAAGATGGAATGGAGAGTGAAAGGCACAACTCCAAAGAAAGATGCTCCAAAATCATCTTCTTCCACTTCGAACGCTAAGAAGAACAATGCTCCAAAAGGTAAGTCTTCTGTTCAACCTAATCCTATTTACTCTGCAAATCATCTGATTAGGTTGGTACACAAGCAAATTTGTTGTTCTTACTGTGGATCAAATGAGTTTGTTCATAAAGATTATGCTAACGTCCTTCATTGGTTCTGGAATAGGCCCATTTTCTAATGCTCGCCAAATGTACTCGAAGTTGTCTTTCGACACTATGAAGATTTTGAACCTATCGCGCCACTGGCTGTACTCACCTTGATAGAGGCAAGGTGGTTTGGTGTCGGTACCGATTGCAAGAGCGTCACGTGAAGACATCTTTGGTTGCACTGGAGTGATTGTCAGACGAATTGATTGATTCAAAGTGTAAACCTAACGCAAGGCACTATGAGTGGTATCCTAACGCATGTTCTATGATAGATTTGAACTAGGAATAGGTAAGATTTCTACTTAAATGAACTTACCGGATAGGAATCCGGATAAGAAGTCTGATCTGGAAGTGTCCGGATCAGATTAAGTGAAAACAGTTCAAAATCACAAAAGTATCCGGATAAGAGGAAGAATCCGGACAGCCTTAGGTTTCCGGATAACAAAGGTTACCGGATGGCAAAAGTGTCCGAATAGAAAACATAAACACAATACTTACCAGGTGAATGAAGTTTCCGAATAGCATACTTACCAGGTGAGATACTTACCGGGTAGGATGAGATTCCGGATGTAATTGATTACCGGATACCTTGAGTTATCCGGATAAAATGCTTTACCGGAAACTTTGGGTTTCCAGAACAAAGTACCTGGAAAGATTTGAGTTTGTAATACTTACCCGGAAAGAATGGACTTACCCGGAAATGATTAACACAAACGTCCGGAAACTTGGGAGTTGTCCGGAAAGAACGGCTGGTTTGTCCGGGAACTGCGGCTGGATTGTGGAAATCGATTGGGAAACAACTAGGATTGCTAAAAAATGTTCCTGAAAGATTAGAAACACTACCAAACACAAAAATAACACTACCCAAAACGATTTTGAAGCAAAAACAACACGTTTTGATGGTTAAAAATTCAATTTTTCTCTAGAACACACTCAAAACTTTTGAACTTTGATTTGCTTAAAAACCACTCAAACGATCGAATTAGAGTATGAAAATTTGCAGAATCACTAATATCAATGATACTAACAAAACCCAATAAACGAAATCGATCAATTTTACCAGAATAAAATTTTTGATATTCAAGTAAGAACACAGACGAGTAAAATAGAAAACTTACCAGAAATCAATATGAATACTTTGAATCAATTATGTCCGTCTGCTCTGATACCAATTGAGAGTCTCAGATCCGTGCAATGAACAATGAAATCAATAGATATGAATACGATGTTTATGATTTCAACTGGTCATCCATATAATGCTTTCAATAGAGAGTGTTTACAATATGAGAGTAGGAAAGCAATGAAGAACTTCGCCTCAAAAACAAAGGCAAGGAAACTATTTATATGACGGGCTCGTGGTTAACAAGCCCACGGCCCGTTCACTAACTAGGCTTAAATTAAAGAAATACAATACAGACCCTTGAACTTAAATTCAACAATAAATGACCCTAACAGTATCAGAGAACAGACAGAGATTTCAGACATATTATTGAAGATTTTCTTGAAGATTTCTTGGTTTTTCTTGAATAGTTCGCATACACTGTTCATCAGATTCGAAAATTCTCATTTTTGGATTATTTTGGACTGAATTTGATTTGATTACCTGCGATTCATCTTCCTGAACAAGTTTGGTTTAGGAAATTTCACCTAATTCAGTCCAGATTTCACGAATTTTGAAGTTTTTAAAGTTTTTGTTCAAAAAGATTGACTTTACAAAGGGTAAAATGAAGATTATTCTATGTTTGAAGATGGTCAGAGCTTCAATGTTTAAAGCGGTCAAAGTTAAAGTTTTAAAGATCAAGAGCTGAAAACTGCTGCTATATTTTTGTTAAATCTTGAATTCAAAGGGGGAGAATGTTAGGACATTATATTGTATTCAAGATTTACTGTAAAGTCAACATTCTGTAAAGTCAATGTTGTATGCTTTAAGCCTTTATGCCTTGTATCCCTTAGGTATAAATAGGCTTGTAGTGTTCTTGTTTGTAGTAACTCTAGTAACTCTTGAAACTCTTGGTCATTTGTACTTACTTTAAAATCTATGAATGACAGTGACTTTCTCTCTCTAGAATCTCATACACTTTGATTGTTAAACACTAGATTTGGGATTAACAAAGTTTGTCCTACACTTAAATAGTTTTTCAAATCTACAGTACCCATACTCTGTTTTTCTTACAAATTGGCTACTAAGCACATGTTTTGGGAAAAGCCAAAAAATAATAATCCTAAACTCGATATCAACAATGAATGCCCAAAAATTATAACACCCCAAAAAGACAACCCAAATGGATTCCACCAATCCCTTGGACTTATCAAAAAATAGAAGCCCACTACTGCAATCCATAAAATGAACAAAAGACTTTGTCCAACTTGCCTCTTCGAAGTCCAGCAGCTTTAAGCCCATACTGTTAGCCACGTTGTCCTCCATGCTCAACAACCCAATACCTTCCTCAGCCCAAAACATTCTATCCATCTGTTGGCCCAAATTTAAAAGATGCGCCTTGGTCCACTTCCTTCCCAAATCTAGACCCAAGATTGTGCTCCAATCTTTTAACAACTTCAGTATAACTTGATTGAGACTAATTTGGCCCAAATCCTTTACTTCAAAAAACTCAGCCCAGCCTCTCCTCCGATTTTTTACAACATCCTCCAATGCAATCAAATTATTCCTTTTGTTTGCAGGTCTCGAAGGGTATCTAGTATCTTGATAGTGGATCCTCTCGATACATGACTAGAGAAAAGAACATTCTCACAGAATTCAAGGAAGAGAAAGGTCCCTCAGTGACCTGTGGTGGAAATGTAAACGGCTATTCCCGAGGGTTTGGTGTACTTTCTAATGGTACAACCACCTTCAGAAGAGTCACTTATGTAGAAGGACTGAAACACAATCTTCGTAGCATCAGTCAGCTATGTGATAAAGACTACCAAGTTTGGTTTACTAATGAAGCATGCTTTGTCTCTGATAAGAAAGAAAAGGTTTCTCTCTGCGGTTATCGTTTGGAAAATGTTTACGTAATAAACATGGACTCAACAACCACTGAGAACATATGCTTTCTGTCCAAAGCCTCATCAGATGTCACTGGCTATGGCATAAGAGGCTCTCTCATCTTAACTTCAAAACACTAAATACTCTCTCCTCTAAAGAACTAGTCACTGGCTTGCCATAGCATTCATACGCTAAGGAATCTCTCTGCTCAGCGTGTAAAAAAGGAAAACAAACTAAAGCTAGTTTCAAGTCTAAGGAAGTGTCATCAGTGACAAACCCTCTTCAACTTCTTCATATGAATTTATTTGGCCCTGTCAATATACAATCCAAAATAAATCCATCGCTGGAAAGAAATATACTCTAGTCATAGTAGATGAATTCTCTCGGTATACCTGGGTAATATTTCTCCTTGCTAAGAGTGACACCTCATAAGAACTCATCTCTTTTGTCAGGAAAATGGAAGTCCTGAACAATATTACTGTTCGCTCAATAAGGAGTAATCATGGAACTGAATTCAAAAACAGCTCTCTTGCTAACTTCTTTGAAAGCAAGGGCATTTCTCACAACTTCTCAGCGGTGAGAACACCTCAGCAAAATAGAGTCACTGAAAGAACAAACAGAACGATCATCGAAGCTGCTAGATCTATGCTCAACGATTCTCATTTTCCAACTGAATTCTGGGCAGAAGCTATCAACACTGTTTGTTTTACTCAAAATAGGTCGTTGATCGTCAAAAGATTCAACAAAACTGCCTATGAACTTTTTCATGGGAGAAAGCCATCTATCAGCTTTCTTCATATCTTTGGTTGTCAATGCTTCATCTTAAATAATAGAGATTCCCTTGGAAAATTCGATCCCAAAGCTGACGATGGAATATTCCTAGGATAATCCTCAGTATCCAAAGCCTTCAGAGAGAAGAAAAACTGTAGAAAAAACCATTCATGTCACATTTGATGAATCCTGCTCAACAAATTCAACACCTACTGCTGAAAACGATGAACCGAATAAGTGGATGTTTTCTCATTATGTGGAATCAGAAGCTAACCTCAACCCTGACCCTCAGGTCAACAACCTTATCGCTGATGATGATCCTATCATCGTTCGAAGCATGTAAACAAGTGAAGCAGGATCATCCTCATGGGTATCAGTTGTTCCCATAAACACTTTGCCTCCTTCTGAACCCTCAACCCCTGAAAATCCATCCATTTCTAGTCAACAGTCAGTAAAAGAAATTTCATCTGAAACTCAACAACTCCTACCTGACATACCTGAAACTATTGCTGCTGAGGCCTCTTCTTCAATACCTCCAGAAGTTCACCCAGAGTCAGAGATTCAAGCTCTTGCTCAGCAATGGACAGTGAATCACCCCATTGATCAAAATCTTGGTGATCCAAATGCAGGTATTCAGACTCGACGAAGTTCAGGTAATATTTGTTTATTTGTTAATTTTATCTCACTAATTGAACCAAAGAAAACTGATGATGCCCTCAGAGATCCAAACTAGGTCAGCGCTATGCAAGAAGAGTTGACTGAATTTGAAAGAAAACAAACTTTGGAATCTTGTTCCCAGACCATCTGACAAAACTATGATAGGTACCAAATAGGTATATCGAAATAAGTTAGATGAATTTGGAACTGTAACCCGCAACGAAGCTAGATTAGTTGCTTCGAGATACAAACAAGAGGAAGGCATAGACTATGATGAAACCCTTGCCCCAGTGGAAAGACTTGAAGCAATTCGACTCTTTCTAGCCTATGAAGTTCACAAAGACTTCAAAGTTCACCAAATGGATGTCAAATCAGCATTCCTTAATGGAAAGCTAAATGAAGAAGTTTATGTTGAACAACCAGGATTTGCTGATCCTAAGCATCTAAAATATGTTTACAAGATGTATAAGGCATTCTATGGCATTAAACAAGCACCTCGTGCTTGGTATGACACTTTATCCTCCTTTCTTATTTCTGAAAAATTGAACGTGGTAAAATCGAAAACACTCTATTTTTCAGAAAAGTTAAAGGTGATATTATTCTTGTTCAAATATATGTTGATGATACTATATTTGGTTCTACTAACCCATCTATGTGTACTCAATTCGCTGAAAGAATGAAAAATGAATATAAGATGAGTATGATGGGTGAACTACCATACTTCCTTGGACTTCAAATCAAGCAAAGTGATAAAGGCACTTTTATCCACCAAGGTAAGTACGTTAAAGATATGCTGAAGAAATTCGATCTAACCCAAAGCTCAGCTATGAAAACTCCTATGGTACCCCGCTAACACTTAACAAGGATCCATCTGACAACCTGTTAATGTCACTGCCTAGAGAGGAATTATCGGCTTTCTTCTCTATCTTACAGCGAGTCATCCTGATATCATGTATTCCACTTTTCTTTTTGCACAATATCAATCTGAACCCAAAGAGTCATATCTGATCGCTGTAAAGCGAATTTTCAGATATCTGAAGGGTACACCCAACCTAGGTCTTTGGTATCCCAAAGACTCATGGTTCGATCTCACTGCCTATTCAGATAGAAAAAGCACCACAAGAGGCTGTCAGCTCCTGGGTGGAAAGCTGGTGAGTTGGACAAGTAAAAAGCAAAATTCAGTGTCCACCTCTACCGCTGAAGCTGAGTATGTAGCAGCTGGTAGTTGGTGTGCTCAAGTCTTATGGATGAGAAATCAACTTTTAGACTATGATATGCAGCTATCAAAGATTCCAATCAATTGCGACAACACTAGTGCCATGGCTATAGCTAACAACCCAGTGCTACACTCAAAGACCAAACACATTGAGATCATATATCATTTTATCAGAGATCATGTGATGAATGGAGACATAGAACTTCATTTTATTCTAACTGAATATCAGTTAGCTAGTCTATTTACCAAACCTCTTGACGAAACAAGACTTAACTTTCTTATCAGCGAGCTTGGAATGCTGAACCGTTAAGAATAACTCTTCAGCGGTTATGCATTATATCAACAATAACATTCTATCTCTTCTATCCATCATGTAATCTCTGAATAAATGTACTATGATACTAAGGTACGTTCTCTATCATAGAACACTGAAGTCCTTCTTCAGTAAGATGTTTTTCAAAATGAAATATCGATCACTGACATTTCTTTATCAGTGATCCTTTTGAAAAAGATAAAACTGCATCACTCATACTTCTTGTTAGGACCATAAATGTCCTATTAATTAGAAAGTTATATAAAAAATTATAGTGTTTGATTATTTATTGTAAAAGCCTTAATAATGTTTAATGTGCTTAGTTTAGCTTATGGGCCATGGGCTTTAGGGATTAAGCTCTGGGTATAAATAATTTATTTTATGTGAGATATAGGTTAGAATGATTGATAATAGTTTATGCGCCTAATTGTTTTAGAGAGAGAGTTGAGTTCTTCAATCCAATCTTGTAACTCTCGTTAATCATTCAATACAAAGAATCATTTCATCATTTTGTTACCTGTCAATCTGCGATCTACACGTGTTATCAGAGCAGAATCGGTGATTTGTAGAAAGACAAAGATTTCGATTTCAAAGGTATTAATTTTTCATGTAAACGGCGATGTGGTAAGATTTATTATTTTTCGATTTTTGTTCAAATTTTTTATCACTAGTTGATCCATTCGATTTCTTTGAGTCATTAATCGCGTTTGGTAAAGTCTCAGATTCAAAATCGAAGTTTTGTACCTTGATTTTGAATATTCGGTTCTAAGAGTTTGGTTATTGTTCTTAAATATTTATTGGCAATTTTCAAAATTAGATAGAGTTTGCTTTAAATTCGATTTGCGTTTGCTATTTTTGGTATTTCCACGTTGATTTTGACATTCAGGAAGCAAAATCATTCATCTGGGTTAAGTTTCAGATTCGATAAAGTTGCCCAGGTCAAGTTCCAGACACATCGTTGTTTTCCGGGTATTTTTCATTATCCGGATACAATCTCACCCAGATACCTCACCTTTTCGGATTAAACATTGAGCTTCCCGGACAAAAGATTTTTTCTTTCCGGACACTAGAGTGTCCTGGAGGAGAATAATTCGCGGACACTAAAGTTTCCCGGATGAAACTCTTAAATTCTGCTTGAAACTTTTTTTTCGCGGATACCTCACAAACAACCCCCATTGTTGACCATGTGCTTCTAGCGCTGACCACCATATAACGTTGCATACATACATTGCATCTATATACATTGCATGCATCCAAATTTAATCCGCAGTTGACTTTCGGTTACATCATTCTCTTCATGCATACATCACAGCATACATAGCTTACATACATATATCATACATATATCTACTTTGAATGTTTCTTTTCTAGATGCATACATATATTATTTCCATTCACTTCGCTGAATGTATCTAAGCATCCACCGGAGCCATCGATTTAGCTGCAACATGATTTGTTTTTGCTGTGGACCATCGTACAATACCACAAATCCATACATAGCATACACTATTCATAATGCGGCTACTAGGTTGTCTACCAAGGTCAAAACATGAAACCAATCAGCTGCTGCCACGTGTAAAGTTGTACTGCTATGCATTAGATGCATGTAGTATATAAGAAGAAACCCTACTTCAAAATGAAGTGCTCGGCCATCTTCTTCTCTCTACTATCTGTGTGTTAGAATATTATTAGTAATATTCTTATCTCCTTTTCTGTCTTAATTCTAGTGCAAGAAACTTAGTGTTTCTCATAACTTGTTTAGATTAGGATTAATCCTTTATCTTGTTCTGAAACAAGTTGTAAATTGTTTGATTATATCAATAAACAATTTAGAAAGTAAAAATCATGTGTTTGTATTCAACCCCCCCCCCCCCCCCCCCTTCTACAACCCTGTATAACCCTTCGGGACCAACATACAGATTCGATGCCAATCCAGCCAACTTTCTACCCATTTACCATGTGTTCGTCGAGTTCTTTCGACAATATGAAGATTTCTAAGCCATCACCAAATTCGATGATGACCTTCCACAGTTATATGTCCAACAATGGTGGACAACTTGCCAGTTAATCCCGGAAAGAAAAGGAATCATTGGTAATGTAGATCCTGGAAGAGATGGAGGAGCGGGGATTGTTCGTATTCGTCCCAAAACCATTAGGAGAGTATTTGGAATGCAAACTCGTCAATAGTTAGGAATTCATGCATATGAAAAACCCCCGAAAGCCCCTGTTCTTCTCGCATTCATCAAGTTCTTGGGCTACAATGCCGATTTAACCGAAGTTCGAGATTTCAAAAGAGGTCATCTACCACCAGTGTGGAATTTCATGTTCTCCACTGACCTGCAAATAATGTATGGAAGCCAGGACCAAGCCAGCACTGAAATCCTGCAAATAATGTATGGTCTTTATTTCAACAGGCATTTTGATTATTCCAAAATCCTATACGAAGAACTTCTGAACGCGGTAAACGTAAAGACAACTACTCTGGCGAGAGGAGGCGTTCTGGTGGAGCACAGAAAACTGAAGCACATCAGATTTCCAAGGCTCATAAGCACCGTGATAAGAGAAGCATTTCCGACTCTGCAACTGATTCAACAGGGAAATCCAACTCCTGGATGGGTAATATCAAAGTTCAAACCTACAATCTCAGGTACGTACCCTAATAACAGAAGAGTTCCTCAATCTATGCTCTCTCTTATTCACCCCCAACACATTTCTATCCAAAACTATAGACATGCTGCCCAGCCTCAAGAACCTGAGGTGGGATCCCCAGCATACATAGGTCCTGAGCCTTCTTTAGGATCCACTAGTCTGGTACAAGAAGAAGAAGTGGTCAGACCAGAGGTAAGAGTACCCATAGTAGGGTCTACCTCTGAAAATATTATGGAGGAGGAAGTAGACGACAGAGCATCCCCTCTGGAGGTTGTTGAAGAGGAAGTAAGGGAAACTGCAGAGGAGGTAGCAGAGAGTTCGTCCTCCTCTGGCAGTAGTGAGGGAGAGGAATCTGAGTGTGAGAACTCTGAGTCTTCTGAAACCCAAGGAGCTGAGGGAAATGTGAGCATAGAAAAAGATGTTCCTAAGAACACACATGTGCGTTTTCCTAGCCCATCTCACAGTGCTATCATAAAATCTGTTCATGGAGATCAAAGCCAAATGGACATTGAAACAGAGGTGCACACCTCGAACCCTAACTAGCCTAATCCACCAGAGGCAACTCTTCATGCCTCTGGTATGCACGAAACTGGGGAATCCTTGTTTGGTAATGATGTCCCATCGCCCCAGGACATCAATAGGACAGATACACACGCTGAAGCCACTGTGGCTTGATTAGATGGAACACAACATAGTCCTGAGATCTTCAGAATCTCGCGTAGTCAATGTCCAACTCAGGGACATTGGTTAGACCTAGTTTCACACGGGGAGACCTGTCTTGATCGCAGATCTTCCCATCACATCAGATTTCCTTCTCCTGAACCTAAGCAGGAAGAGGAACCTCTGATCAGAACACCCAGAGATGTATCCCCAGAAAAGGAACATCAAGGACAGGGTGGAAGTCCTCCAAGAGTCAACATCAACACAACTCTTGAAGGAGGCGCCTCTGAGCTCGAGGCAGACTTGAATCCATGTGTTGGAGACAAGGTTACCACAACCTCTGATAATGTCACAAGAGCAGAGCTCGAAGCTTCTGTGACAGTATTAGTAACTCCTTGAATGAGTATAAACTTATCAATGTGGCAAAAGAGGAGCTGATCCACAAGGAGAATGCTTCTCTGAAAAAAGGGATGAAATAGATCACCAAAAAGTTGGCAGACACTTCTTAGAAGTTCACTGATTGGGAAAGGACCAGAGCAGCGTAGGACGAGAAGCTGAACAAAAAAATATATGATCTGAAGACGAAATTGGCAGAGAACCACAAGGAATTGATCAACGGAACTCTGCCAGTGCCCTCTATCTTTCTATCAGAGAGTAACATCAGAACTCTAAAAGAGATGATTAATAACTCTGTCAAGAATGCCATTAAAGAAGCCACTGCACCAGAAGCCAATGTGCCCTTCCCTGATAGACAACCCATCGATAGAGCTTATATGGGAACTTTTAGAAAAATGGTGTTGAGCAGAATGATGACTGTTTCTTCAAAGTTCGTCCACAAAGCACAAGCAACAGAGAAACATGTCTAGACTTCTCTTGACTCTCATAAATTCAACTTTGAGAGTCAAGTAGATGAAATCAGAGCTGCTGCGACAGAGGTAGAAGAGGTTCTGAAGAAAGTTGTTGTTATGTTCACAGATGCCATCCTACAAACTGCTTGAAAGAAAAGACCTGCAGAGGGAAGCCCAGAAGAAGGACCATCCAAGAAAAAGGGCAAGTTTGTTGGCCCGGACTCTTCCAAAGCCTCAGCGGCATTCTCTGATGATGATGATGACATAGAAGCTGCAGAAGAGCCCTCTGACCAACAAAAGGGGGAGACACCAGGGGAGACAAAGATAATAGAATTTGATTATATCTTCAAAGACAAAATGATCAAAGCCCCAGTAGAAGCGTCAACATCTCAACCACCACAGATCATTATTCTGGATACTCCTTCCCAAATCCCAAGGACTAAACCAGAGAGAACTGAACCATTCTCTGCTAATGATCAATCAAACCCAAACCAAACCCATGTCCAAGAAACCCAAACTGCAGAAGAGCCAGAAAACCAAACTGAAACCATGATGGCTGAAAACCAACCTCAAAACCTACCTGAGCAGAACCCAGAACCCCGACACACAGAAAACCCTTCACTAGAAGAGGTATTCTCATATCTCTATGCTGACAGAGATATTATCCCAATAATTGTTGTACCCATAAACCCATATCTGAACCCCATCAGAGCCCACAAATTAACAGATGAAAGGCGAAGGTTTATCACAACCAAATCTCAACTCAACAAAACTATCAATTCATCGTTTGTATTCAACAGAATTTTGAAGATAGAGCATAGGATGTTTGCCCATGACAGAATCATATATCATGTCTACACAGTGGAAACAAAAAACAAGAAGATAGAATCTTTCAACGACAGTGATCTTGTGCTTCTGAATCCCTATGACCTGCTAACTCTACATGCCTATTGCGTCAACAACAGCGATAGATACAAAGGCGCAAGAACTGCATTGGTCGAAGTTCAGTATGCTATGCAAGAGCACATCAACCTCAGAACGCAAGTCGACTTTCAGCTAGGCATAGAGTTTGAACTTGAGAAACTGGCGATTGGTCCTCCAAATGAGAATCTTAAGGGATTTGATCATTACAGAACAGGAACTGTTGTTGGAAATCCAGCAATATTCATATGCCGACAGAAGGGCAACAAGAAAGCAATAAGAGCAAAAGAATCCCACAAGTATTCAAGTGAATCGCTGCAGTATCTCAGAAACATTATCCTGAATCTTCTAAGGGAAAAATGTCCAGAAGAAGCAATGAAGAGCTACATCAATCAGATAGACCTCATGTTAGAATTCAGAGATTTGATCAGAAGATTTGATAGAATTCTAAGAGGAAACTATTATGCTTAGTATACTAGCTCTTTTGTATTGTATTGTATTGTATTGTAATCATCTTAAAAGAATAGTATCAGTTTCATAGAGGATGACTTTCTCCTCTTTGTCTTTTGTTTACTTATATCTATAAATAGCTAAATTTGTATTTTCAATACTTAGGGGGGATTGTTAGCCCCAAGTATACACGATGTAAAATTATTGAAAATATCACAAGTCAGAAGACCACCAGAGATCCAGCAGAAGACTTAGAAGAAAAACAAGCAGAAGATCATCAGAGCTTGATAGAGCTCTGGCATAAGACTTCTTCTGTTCCACCAGAAGAACTGTTCACACCGGAAGAGCATCAGAGCTCTGGCACAAGAGCTATGGTGAATGAAGACCTCTGTGAAGCTTAAGTCTCGTAGAAATCTCTAAGTGTCAGACAAGTGTCCGTACTTTCTACGTCAGCCCTAAAAGGACGGAGACACACTTTCCACATGTCATTCCAGGGTTAGATAGTACACTATCTTTCACTTTATCAGGCTATAAATAGAAGGGTAGTGGAGCGCACAATTGTAAACTTCTAGTGAGAATTATTACTAGAATTGTGAGAGCATTGTTAATGCCAAAAATTGCACAAAAGTACAACTTGAGGTTGATTGTGGAACTTAACAAATAAAGAAAGAAATCTTTCAACAAAGCGTGCGACAAAGACAAAAATGTAAATGGGACAAAGAATTTTGGTGACGCGGGAAAAACCTCAACGAGGAAAAAATCCGCGGACGACTGTGGAAGCCGCCGCTGCACTATGGTCGCCAAACAGGGGCGATGTCCTTATGTTTCTGGTGTCGATCGTACAGACATTACAATACAAGCGAAAGATAGACTTTGAAATGTAAAGTAACAAGTGTTTTGAATGTAAAAACAGTGTGCGTCATGTGTAAAAACTTTGTGTCGAGCGTAAATGTCGTGCGTCGAGAGCGATTCTTCGGGAGTGAATTCTTTGCTACGAATGTTCTTCGGTGCTCAGATGATTGTGATGTGTTCGTTATCTGTTTTGTGATACGATGCCTACAAAATGAAGGTTGACCCTTCGTTTTTATAGTCTTTGGGTGCTTTAATTGGTTCATGTAACTGTCGTAACGGTTTTGCTGACTTGAATGCTCATAACTAACTTCGTCGGTTATAGCCGTTGATCATGAATGATATTGACTCCTGTATTAAAACACTGAATAAACGTAACAGTCATAGTATACGTTAGTCGGTCGAGGTCGCGTGGTTTTATGTGACGGTCGCGTGAAATACGCGACGTCGTGGTCGAGTGTCGTGAGGTAAATAACTTTTCGATCTCTACTCTAATCAGGGGGTAAAGATGCTCATGATTTTATCTTACCAAAGAAAAGGGAAGTAGGCATTTTCCTTACCTCGGTCGTGGTCGAGACTGGTGAAATTTTGCCCAAACAGTTTGCCCCTAAAATTTGAAAAAGTGGAATGGCAAATTCAAATTTCAAAAGTTTTTTAAATTTTTCTTGTCGGACGTCTGGGATCGCGACACGTGTTGAATAGACTTACCTTGGTTGCTCTAGAACTGAATCGGCTCAATTCCAATTAGAGAGGGAAGTCGAAGAGAGGATAAGGTCGTGACGTCATGCTGACGAACGATCATGCTAAGCAGCTGTCGTTGCCAGGTGTCGGCGATCTAGGTGGTCATACGAAAAGACAGGACGCGTGTCCATCATCGAGGGACCCGATCTGACACGATCGTTTACATAAATAGAGATCACGATAGATCTTTTCTTTTTATAACCTTGGAAAGTTTTTAGAGCGAGATTTTTTTTCTTCAATCCCTTGTTGTTCTTCGCTTAATATTTTCCAAAATTGACAGGATTTTCGACTTGCTTAAGATTTCGAGGTCTTTGAGCACCAATATAAGGTATGATCTCTTGTTCTGAAGATTTCGGCCTTCATTGTTTTTAAGTCACTTTGTGATGCTCTTCTTTTGTATGTTCTTAGGAGGACCGGTGACGAAGGTGTCAACCATCTCTAAGAGGATGGCACAACTCGAGCTTGTCTGCAAAGATCTTGATCATTGTGTTGGGGATTTACTAAAGTTGAAGACGATAGTGATGACAACTCCGAGGGAGATGTCTTCGAAGGCTGATGACTTATTGAGAGTTATTGCGCCTGAGAATGTGATGGCATTGATCGCGATTGACACGACCTCCGTGAACTCTGCGCGTCTGGCGACGATGTCCTCTGCAGCCATGTCGACCCCTTTGTCGGCCGACAAGGGCAAGGGTGCAAAGATGGGAGAGAGTGAAAAGAAAGTCACGATGGTTAATTTTATATTGCCGTTTGACCTCTTAGCTGACAATGTCCTTGACGGGACGGAGTCATATCCGCATTTGGGGAAATATCAGCTCCTATCTTTCGAGGAGCGTTTTCGAAGGATCTCCGTCGAAGAGATGGGATCGCGAATAGCCATACTGGCGTTCTTTGTAAGTTTTTCTTTCGAAACTCGTGTTTCCAATGTTTTTCTTAGCTTTTGTCGGGCGTTTGTTTAACACATTTCTTTTGTATTTTACAGACATTTCGATCATCTTTCGCTCGATATGCGAAGATAAAGAAGTCGTTGGATCGGAAGTCGATTGTCAAGAATATCGTATTCCTTCCTTCAACCTTAACATTAATCTTAAGAGCCGCATTCAAAATACTGTGGACTTACCTTCATAACTGTTAGATTAAATTAGCTCCTAATTTAATTTAATGTTTTATAAAGAAAAAGTGTATGGGCTTTTTTGTTAGCTTTATGGGCTTGAGCCTTTTATTGTAAATGGACCCTTTAAAAAGAAGTTTAGGGTTTCATTTATCATTTAGGTCATTTTTGGAGTAACACACACAAAAACACACACTGACTAATCTCATGAGAGTCATCTAAAATGTAAAGTGTGGTGTTCTTCATTTTCCTCTCCATATTATCTCAAATGAATATGAGATGAGTTTATTTATGATTGTTCTTATTGTTCATCTTATCTCTATTTATATATGGATTTTATTTCTTCTATTGTCTACTTGTCCTAAATGGGACCAACAATTGGTATCAGAGCTGGATTGAAGAAACTCTTCTTCAATCGGTCATCTATGGCAACAATAGATGATTAGATGATTTATTTGTTGTTTTGGTGCTTAGATTGATTCAATCACATGAGCCTAAACACAAATATCATTCTAATAGTTTATTTTCTGTTTTGTGCTTACTGGAAATCCAATCTTTGATTTCAATAAGATTTGGATAAGTTTTGACAGAAAATTAGTGTTTCTCTTCACAAAATCTGATTCTGCACACCACATGTTTGATGAAATGCCTACGTGAAGATTTGGTTATGTTTGGATCAAATCTGATCACATTTAATACATGTGTGTGTGTTTGAATCTTTCTCATTCATTGGTCTTATTTGATAAGCACTAAGTAGATGGTTGATTTATGATCCCATCCTTGTGTGTGCTTATGTCCATAGCATTTTTTTTGGCATCTTGGTAGTAAGGTTGTTGATCTTTGATCTGACCTTTATTTAAATCCAAGATTGGACTCTCTTTGATCCAGACTTTGTTCATATTCCGCTGTTCATAATCATTTAAATGAAAACAAAATCATTTGGGTCTTGAAAAAGTTGATTGAGAAAGATTTGGTGTTGTCCTATGTATTCAAAGTCTGATCTGAAAAGTTTTTATAACTTTGAGTGTTTTTAATTAGTTTTCTGACCTGATGAATTAGAGATCTGAGTATTTGCACTCACGGTTCTAAAAGTTATATGGAGATCGTCTTATTTTCTACATCAAATCAGATTTAATGACAGCATGCTGACAGATTTGCGATGCTGTAGTAAATTGATCATAACTCATTGATCAAGACACCAATTGATGCGATTCCAAAGGCCCTGGATTCAAAACACATTGATGAACAACTTTTGTGTTTTGAGATTTGAGAGATTCGAAATTTATAAGGGTCATATGCATCGTTGAAGTAGACAACAGTGTGCTGATACAAAGCTATTGGATAGATCTGCGCGACTATGGTAAATCAACCGTATCTTATTCGTTCGAGCTCCAAAAGAGGTGATTCCAGATGCTTTGAAAAGATAACAAACCAATGCACACTCTTTATGTTTTGAGTTTTTGCAAACTCCAGAGCTATCATGGTGTAAAGTAGTGTCGAAGTTGGTGTAAAACTGCTGGCAGAGGACTTAGAAGAAATCAGCAAGAGTTCACCAGAGCTCTGTTAGACCTCATCAGAGCTCTGGCAGAAACTTATGTTCCACTAGAGATAACCACCAGAGCAGAGTTCATCCACCAGAGCAGAGGTACATCCACCAGAGCAGAGGTACTTGTTGTCAGCTTTGCGCACCTGTCGTATTTTCAACAGAACTCCCTCATCGACGCTCCAAATTCTATGAGTTCAGATGCGTTGGATTCCTAAGACAAAGACGAACAATTTTCATGTTTTGATCTTGGTCTGAATCAGTGTTCGTCTTGGTCAGAATCTTTTCTAAAGTCAGTACACATCTGCTGGACAGAAAGTTTCTCTCATCAGAGCTCTGTTGATTTTTTAGAGACATCAGAGCTTACCAGAGCTCTGTTGATTTATCAGAGGCTATTCAAAAGATCAGAGGCAATTGATAGAGTTTACCAGAGCTCTGATCATCGACAGAAGTTGTCCAGAGCTCTATTGATTTTTTTTGGGACACCAGAGCTCTGTTGATTCATCAGAGCCTATCTGGATCAATTTTTTTTTTCAGAAATACGAGGAATGACCAGAAGGGACCAGAAGCAGACTCAAGCATGTTTATTAGAGTTCGTTGGTCCAGAAATCAAATCAAGCCAAAAGCCCGGAGCCCGAAATTTTTCAGTTTGTTTGACAGCTTTGCGCTGCTTCAGAAACATGCGTACAACTTCTTACTCGGTGCTCCAATTGACACGAGTCCAGTTGCATTAGAAAGATAACTCTCAGACGCACGACTTTGATGTTCTGAGTTTTCTCAAATTATGTGAGATGATATGCCATAACCAGACTCAAAGTCTGCTGTAAGGTGTTGGACCGAAAGCATTGCATTTAATTCATGCTTTTTCCGCTTTCAAGAACGGTGTTCTCTCGACGTTTCTTCACGGTTTCATACAGCTATTGTGACATATTGATTGTCACTCACTCCTCTGTTATTCATGTTTAATGCTCGGTACTGAATGCTTACTCAACAGTGAAGTTGAATCATGAAAACTAGACAAAATGGGGTTAATTGTCTCAGTTTTTCAAGAAGATGAGCCTACATTTGAGGGGGAGCTCGTGATGCTTTGAAGACTCGAAGAATGGAACGCCAAAGTTTCTAAAGAAAGCAAGGGGGAGACTACAAGATGATGCTTTCTTTATAAAACATTAGGGGGAGATTGTTAGATTAAATTATCTCCTAATTTAATTAAATGTTTTATAAGAAAAAGTGTATGGGCTTTTTAGTTAGCTTTTTAGTTAGCTTTATAGGCTTGAGCCTTTTATTGTAAATGGACCCTTTAAAAAGAAGTTTAGGGTTTCATTTATCATTTAGGTCATTTTAGGAGTAACACACACAAAAACACACACTGACTAATCTCATGAGAGTCATCTAAAATGTAAAGTGTGGTGTTCTTCATTTTCCTCTCCATATTATCTCAAATGAATATGAGATGAGTTTATTTATGATTGTTCTTATTGTTCATCTTATCTCTATTTATATATGGATTTTATTTCTTCTATTGTCTACTTGTCCTAAATGGGACCAACAATAACGTGTCGCGGCGTAAGGTGCTGGTAAACAACTCCCGACTTTGTCTTTCATACTCGTTTGATCCTTGCACAAGTTCTTTAGCATGCTTCGGGGCTGATGAGGATTCCAAGGTCGAGACTTCGGGCAAAGATGCGACCGACACTCTTCCTCCTCCTTAGGATAAATTTCTTGTTTTATGAATTTTGTTTTCCATGCTCGACCGTTGGCGATCGAGTCTTTTTGGTGTAATTAAGTACGAACGAAGTTTCTTTCGAATGTAAGGTTTTTCACTGTTCATTACAAGCAATCGTCGAATATAATTTTAATCGTACGAAAATACTCGTATATATAACGTGCGACAAAGGCTTTTTATTGAAAGGTAACAACCAAAACACAAATTGTGCAAGCAAACATGCGTACATGCGTTTAGATCATACGTTCAGAATATGAGATTTTTCTAAATTAAAACACTTAGATTGCGGGTCGTTTGTACAATTTAGACCGTGCGATGAATCTAGATCACGTGTCAAATCATGTATTTAACCCGAATGCTATGCAATCTTGCCAAAGTCATGTGATAGACTCATGTCGTGCGATCCTGCGATAGAATATTTTCAAAGGTTGGTCGTTGGCTAACCAACGACCCTCCGATGCTTAAGTTAGTTACTGTCGAGTCGAAAGTCGTATGAAAGAATAGGGGTTTTAAAAGAAATACCTTTTTAGATGCATTGCGTTCCAACTACGTGGGATTTCTTGGTTATCAAGGGTCTGGAGCCGATAGGCCCCTTTACCCACGGCTTCGGATATACGATAAGGACCTTCCCACTTAATGGAAAGTTTACCTGCATTGAGCTCTTGAGTGTTTTGGAATACTCGACGGAGGACGTAGTCGCCTTCTTGAAAGACTTTGATTTTGACATTTTTATTGAAATATCGCTCGACCGCTTGCTTCTGCGACGCCAGTCTAATCAAAGCTGATTCTCTAAGTTCCTCGAGCGCGTCGAGATCATATCCTAAATCGACCAAGTTATGATCGACGGAAGTATGCCTCGACGTTGGGAGTTGGACCTCGATCGGCAAAACTGCCTCACAACCGTAGACTAGAGAGAAGGGGGTTTGCCCCGTGGACGTGCGGGGCGTCGTGCGATTTGCCCACAGGACGGAGGGGAGTTCTTCGACCCATTTTCCCTTTACAGCTTTTAACCTTTTCTTGATCGAAGCAATGATGGTCTTATTGCTTGATTCAGCAAGTCCGTTGGCTTGAGGGTATCTGGGAGTCGAGGTTGTCAGCTTGATGTTTCTATCTTCACAGAACTGTTGAGTTCTGTCACTGATGAACTGGGATCCATTGTCACAGACAATTTCAGATAGAATCCCGAACCTTTTGTCCTGGGGCAAGTGGTAGCTTGCCGACAATATCCATTTCCCACATCATAAAAGGCCATGGGATAAGCGTCGAGTGTAAAGGTTCGGAGGGTTTATGTGACGTACCTGAATGTCGTTTATAGGGATCACAGTTTTGGACATACCTGATGGCGTCTTATCGCAGTGTTGGCAAAAATATCCTTGTCGGGAGATGCGATTAGCCAAACTACGACCTCCTGAGTGATTGCCACACTCTCCGTCGTGCATTTCTTGAAGGATTTTTTGGACCTGACTTTTGCTAATAACGCATCTTAGGTTTAAGCCTCTCGATGATCGTCGATAGAGCCTTTCTCCGATCATGATATATTTAGATGCTTTAAATCTGATCTTCTGGGCTTCCATCTTGTCTTCTGGGAGTTGGTCGTGCATGAGGAAATTTCGGATGTCGCACGACCAATCGTCTTCTTCGTTTTCGATTTAGATGACATCAACGTTTTCGATGGACGACGTCGCCAAATGGATCATGGGGAGAGCGTCGAATATTGGTTCGACCAAAGCAGATCCAAGGTTTGCCAAAGCGTCAGCCTGTGTATTCTGGTCCTTTGGAATCTGTTCAATAGAGAAAGATTTAAATTTTTCGGATTTTTCTTTTGCTACCTTTAGGTACGCTGTCGTTTTTGAATCTTTGGCAGCGAATTCCCCATTGATCTGATTTACCACCAGGAGAGAATCGCTTTTGACATGTAACGCGGTTGCCCCCGAGTCATAGGCCATATTCATTCCCATGATCAGGGCTTCATATCCAGCTTCGTTGTTGGTGGTCTTGAAGTCGCATCGGACTGAATATACCATCTTGCCCCCCTGTGGCGACTTTAAGACGACGCCTAATCCTGAACCTCTAATGTTGGATGATCCGTCGACATGTAAGATCCAAGGCAAGTCGTCGTGAGTCGCCACAGTTGATACTTCGAGCTCTGCTTCTTTCTCCAATTCGGGGCTGAAATCAGCAATAAAATCTGCCAAGGCTTGCAATTTGATCGCAGTCCTGGGTTTGAAATCGATGTCGTAACTGCTGAGATATATGCTCCACTTTGCTAAGCGACCTGTCAACTCAGGTTTCCTCAAGACAGACTTAAGAGGAAAGTTAGTCACGACAGTAATAGGATGTGATTCAAAGTAATGTCGCAATTTCTTAGCAGCTGTGACTAGCGACAAGAGCAATTTTTCCAGAGAGGAATACCTGGTTTCTGCATCCAAGAGAGATTTACTTACGTAGTAAATCGGCAATTGCTGCTTCTCGTCTTCTCGCGTCAGTACGGCACTTACTGCATTTGGACTAACAGCCAAATATAGCTGCAATTCCTCGTGATCGTGAGGTTTTGTCAACAAAGGAGGCGACGTCATGTATTCCTTAAGCTTTTGCAATGCCTGTTCATGACCGTCGGTCCAGTCGAAGCCTTTGTTCTTCCTGAGGACATTGTAAAATAAATGGCACTTATCTGAAGATCGAGAGATAAACCTGTTCAAAGCCTCCACCCGACCGGTAAGTCTTTGGACTTCTTTGAAATTTCTCGGAGATTTGATTTCGATAATGGCTTTGATCTGGTCGGGATTAGCCTCGATTCCTCGATGAGTGACCATGTAGCCCAAGAACTTTCCAGCACTGACACCGAAGGAACACTTTGTCAGGTTGAGCTTCATGCTATACTTCTGAAGGACGTCGAACGACTGCCTCAAGTGCTCGACGTGGTCGACCGCTTGCTTCGACTTGACGAGCATGTCATCGATATAAACTTCCATCGTGTCGCCAAGATGATCTTTGAACATCTTATTCACCAGACGCTGGTAGGTAGAACCTGCATTTTTTAGTCTAAAATGCATAACCTTATAACAGTAAATACCTCGATCTGTCATGAATGCAGTTTTCTCTTGATCCTCGACGTGCATCAGGATTTGATTGTATCCAGAATAAGCATCCATGAACGTCAATAGTTCATGCCCCGCTGTCGCGTCAACCATGGCATCGATGTGTGGTAATTGGAATGGATCTTTTGGACAAGCTTTGTTGAGATCGGTGAAGTCGATACAAACTCTCCATTTGCCATTTTTCTTTGCCACGACCACGACGTTAGCAAGACAATCGGGATATTTTACTTCTCGAATCTTTCCTGTCTTTAGGAGATTGTCGACTTCGTCATTTATCACCTTATTCCTTTCAGGAGCAAATTTCCTTCGCTTTTGTTTGACGGGTTTGAATGACGGATCGACGTTGAGCTTATGAGAGATGACATCAGGATCGATACCGACCATATCTTCATGCGACCAAGCAAAACAATCGGCATGTTCCTACAGGAAAGATATTAGTTTGCCTTTAATATGGGGATCGAGGGAGGATCCCATAAATACTTTTTGATCAGGCTTGCTCAGATCTAGGATGATTTCTTCCAAGCGATAATTATCAACTATCGTAGAGGAATCTTGTGCATCCTCGAGCTCTTCGTGCATCTGGGCAATGATTTGCTCTGGATTTTCGAAGCCTGCCATTTTCCTAAAAAATAAAGCAGAAGAAACTCCAAGAAATCGTTAGTACGACACACGTTTGTCAAAGATTTTCTCTAGATGGGCCCCTACGGTGGGCGTCAAACTGTTAATGCCAAAAATCGCACAAAAGTACAACTTGAGGTTGATTGTGGAACTTAACAACTAAAGAAAGAAATCTTTCGACAAAGCGTGCGACAAAGACAAAAATGTAAATGGGACATAGAATTTTGGTGACGCGGGAAAAACCTCAACGAGGAAAAAACCCGCGGACGACTGTGGAAGTCGCCACTGCACTATGGTCGCCAAACAAGGGCGATGTCCTTATGTTTCTGGTGTCGATCGTACAGAGATTACAATACAAGCGAAAGATAGACTTTGAAATGTAAAGTAACAAGTGTTTTGAATGTAAAAACAGTGTGCGTCGTGTGTAAAAACTTTGAGTCGAGCGTAGATGTCGTGCGTCGAGAGCGATTCTTCGGGAGTGAATTCTTTGCTACGAATGTTCTTCGGTGCTCGGATGATTGTGCTGTGTTCCTTATCTGTTGTGTGATGCGATGCCTCCAAAATGAATGTTGAGCCTTCGTTTTTATAGTCTTTGGGTGCTTTAATTGGTTCATGTAACTGTCGTAACGGTTTTGCTGACTTGAATGCTCATAACTAACTTCGTCGGTTATAGCCGTTGATCATGAATGATGTTGACTCCTGCATTAAAACACTGAATAAACGTAACAGTCATAGTATACGTTATTCGGTCGAGGTCGCGTGGTTTTATGTGACGGTCGCGTGAAATAGGCGACGTCGTGGTCGAGTGCGTGAGGTAAATAACTTTTTGATCTCAACTCTAATCAGGGGGTAAAGATGCTCATGATTTTATCTTACCAAAAAAAGGGAAGTAGGCGTTTTCCTTACCTCGGTCGTGGTCGAGACTGGTAAAATTTTGCCCAAACAAGCATATACTGCAACATTCTATTCCACTACCACTGTACGAATTGTCACCTGAGAGATTTCAGAATACACACACAAGAAAGTGTTCTTGGTGTTATTCAAATATATCAATATACGAGCAGCTTATTTAACTATCGTGTTATCATTTTACAGTTCTATATTGTTTTGTTATTCTCTCATTGTTTCATATTCGTATACACAATCACTCATATTTTAACAGCTTTATGTAATGCTTCCGCAACCTTTAATCTTGTTGTTTATATGAGACAAAGTGAATCTGGGAACCTACCCAATATTTAGACGGACACCTTTTGGTCCATGGCTGGATGTTACCAATACTGGTGGCGACCCCCAGCTAGTAGCTAGTTCACATGTTTATACAGAAGAAGGTCCAGATCGACAATGCAGATCCAGAGGAGCTGTATTATGATGTTTTTGGGCATTCCATGCGCTTTGGGCATTTTGAGTTCTGTCTTTTGACAGGACTCCGTTTCGGACCAACACCCTCCCTTCCTCCCATACCGGAAGAGTCCCTTGTTAGTAGGGTTTGGCCCGGCTGTCCACCAGCGGATTTGAAGATTAGAATGGTGGTTCAGATGATGAAAGATGGCCTGCGGGCGCTATCCGATGAGGTTGTTGTCCGTGTGTGTTTATTGGTGATGGTGGAGATGATGTTTATGGCTCGTGAGCTGAGTTAGGTTGTTACCAACACAGTCCTTAGGCCCATCGAGGACTTAGATGCATTTAGCAGCTATCCATGGGGTAGCCACATCCGGGAACATACATACAAACAAATACACTGTGCCATCTCCAGATGCGCCGACAAGCTTAGCAAGATAACGATGTCTGGTTTACATACGCTTTCAAGGATAGATAAGTAGTAATAATAATATGTCTCTGTTTGGCCTTCTTTTTTACGTACTTGTTTTTGTTGTGTAATTTTAGATACGGATCTTGGAGATGTTTCCCATCTCCCACCAGAATTTCACCCTGCGCTCTGATAGGTTCATTAGGGGAACCCGTTGGGACCGAGGTGTTGGACTGAATAAGAGTAGTTGCCTTGCTATCTTCAACTCAGTTATAAGTGTAAGTGTTAAAACCAAAAATCGCACCAAAGTACAACTTAAGGTCGATGTGGACTTTTAACAACTAAAGAAACGTATCTCAAGCTAAATAACACAATTGCGAGGAAAAGGTAAAAGAGACAAGAGATTTGGTGACGCGGAAAACCCCAAAATGAGGGAAAAAACCATGGTCGACTCTGTGAGAGTCGACAGTGCACTATGGTTCGCCAAACAGGGGCGAAAGTCCTTTTGTGACAGATGATGTGTGTACAATAGGTTACAAATGAAGTAAAAATACGCTTAGTCGTGTGTAAAAAGTGTACGTCGTGTGTTAAACGTGCGAGACAAGCTGTTGTCGTGCGGTACTTGCGTCAGCGACGTGTGCTCGAATGCGAGAGAGAAAATATAGAAGTAGATGTGAAATGTCGTTGTATAGCTTGATGAAATTCGTCCCCCCTTGCTCGAGGTTGGAGCGTGCCTTTATATAGGTTCCGTCGGTTATTAATGAGCTTTAATGGTTGGTCTTGTAACCGCTGCCGACATTAAATGCGCTTTGATGACTGTCTTTGTAACCGCTGTCGAGTCTTTAATGTCATTAGGAGCTCGACCGTTATTGTCTGTTGTACCAGAATGGCTTGTAGACCTGCATTAATGAACAAAAGAAACGGTTGTTGACCATTGATGGTTAGTGTAATCGTAGGACCATCTTAAGTTCTGGACGTCGGTCTTATGGAGCACACGACCGTCGCCGAAATACACGACCAGGTATATGAGTATAGATGTCTCATAAGACCTTATCTTAGTATAGGAATGGTCTTATAAAAATGTTATGAGACTAGGAATGTAGTAAGACCACTAGGTCGTAAGACCAAGATGATGATGTCGTAGGATTAGAGCGATATAAGACCGACGACAGGGGACCGTCGACGTAAGACCAACGAGTCGAAACTGGCGACACATAACTGGCGATATAAGACTAGTGACATAAGGCTAATGACGTAAGACTATCGATGTGCGACGTGCGACACGTGACGTGCGATCATTAGATGTAAGATACTGTCTTGAATGACTATTGATGCAATATGTCTTTTAATAATTAACTATCGTATGTCGGGGATAAGGCAATAATGGGTATTACCTTCATCGATCGGGGGTATGACTTTTGTAGGCATTAGGGTAATCGAAATCCATGGGTCATGCCGAAGGAATTCCTCAGGTCGGTCGAGGGTGTGATTTTTTACCCAAACAGTTAGCCCCCCGAGATTTGAATTTCAAAGCCATTTGAATTTCAGATCTCGTACCAAAGTAAAATGTGTTTATACGGAGACGTGTCACTTTTGCTAAGAAAATCGACTTGGTTAGCTAAAATCGTAAGTCCAGTCGATGGTGTTTAAGTAAGAGGGTGTTTGGGAATGCTTTTTAAATCTCCTTATTGACTTGTTGGCTTTTCAAAAAGCCAATAAGTCAAAAATGGTGTTTGGCAAATCCAAAAGTGCTTTTGAATCTGCTTTTTGATTACACTGGAAACGCAATTTTACAAAAGTCACGGGTTCCTTGCTTTTTGATTGAAAAATTGTGTTTTGATACAAAATTACAGAAATACCCTCTAACCTGCACCACCACCACCAACAAGCATCATCACAGCCGACCAGCCACCGCTTCCGGCAGCAAGAAGCCGCATGCGTCAGACCCACCGCCACCACCAACCATCGCCTTAACTCTCGTCCTCTCCCAATCGCTCTTTCTCCCTTTCTCGTTACTTCACACAGGCCACGATCTGAATTCTTGATTGATCGATTTGCAACTTGGTTGAGATTTACCGGAGTGGCGCCGGAAAAAAGTAAGGGCGCTGGTTTTGGTGATGGAGGTCATAGCCTGGAAGACACAAGAAAGGAACAAATGCTCAGATTTGAGGTTTATCACAAGAAAGGAACAAATGCTCAGATTGGAGTTCACAAACCACTGCACTTGTATGTAAAACATAAGAAAAAATGGTTAAATATGCAGACATGTCCTTTTTGGTCATTTTACATGTATAAGCTAAGCCAAACACTTTTTAAAAAACAACTTATTGACTTATTGACTTTTTCTATCTCAAAAGCTAATCCAAACACTTTTTTAAAAACTCCTTTTCCAAAAGCAATAAGTCAATAAGCACTTTTGACCAAAAGCACTTTTGGACTCAAAAAGCACTCCAAACACCCCCTAAGTTGCGACGATCGAATGAGGACCTTTAATGCGCAAGATACTTATGGTGTTCATTTGACGGTCGTAAGACGACCTTAAAACGTAAGGAACCGACGGTGATCGTAAGACGATCTTTATCAAAATGAGATGTATGGGTCGGGAGTCAATCGTAAGACGATGGGTCCGAAATTAAGCTTGGCGGTGATCATAAGATGATCGAACCAAGATAAAATTTAAGGATCTTGTGATACAGTCGTTAAAGACTTATGTTCTAGCGTTCCGAGCCGATACGGTCGTTATAGACTTTTGATCTGGCGTTTAGAGCCGATATGGTCGTTATAGACCTATGATCTGGCGTTCCGAGCCGATACGGTCGTTATAGACTTTTGATCTGGCATTTAGAGCCGATATGGTCGTTATAGACCTATGATCTGGCGTTCCGAGCCGATACGGTCGTTAGAGACCTAAGATCTAGCGCTTACAGCCGATACGGTCGCTAGAGACCTATGATATGGCGTTTACAGCCGATACGGTCGCTAGAGACCTATGATCTGGCGTTCCGAGCCGATACGGTCGTTAGAGACCTATGTTACGTTGTGTAAGTTTTGCTTTAGCGATAATCGGTAAAAAAAATTACCTTTCTATTGAACCTGAGTATTATGTCGACTCATACATGTCATGGACAAATGTAATCTCAACTGTAAAAATTCATTAAGTACAAAAATGAACAAGAAGTCGTGCGACTTGGGCATCCATTGTAATACAATGATTAGAACGTAAGTCATAAGACTTTTTGAATCATATAAGCAAACATAAGCGCATGCGATCAAAGCATTCATTCAGAACATGAAATTTTTCTAAGTTAAAGAACTAAGCTTGTGGGGTCGCTAGACCTTACGATCGTGTGATTTGATCATACGATGAACTTGAATCATGTGTTCCTGTAGTTATACAATCGAGTCGTCTAATAAAACTGATTGTTTATACCGTATGATTTTACTGAAGTCGTATGATAGACTTAGTAACTTTATGTCGTGCGATCCTGCGATAAAGCAATTTCAGAGGTTGGTCGTTGGCTAGCCAACGACCCTCCGATGCTTAAGTCAGTAATCGTCGTGATGAATAAAAAATCGTATGAAAGAAGGAAAAGGACTTAGAAAAAATACCTTTTCAGATGCGTTGCATTCCAGCTGCGTGGGATATCTCGACCGTCGAGGGTTTGGAGACGATAGGCACCTTTACCCACGACTTCTGAGATACGATAAGGACCTTCCCACTTAGTGAAAAGTTTACCTGCATTAAGCTCTTGAGTGCTTTGGAACACTCGTCGGAGGACGTAATCGCCTTCTTGAAAGACTCTTGCTTGTGATTTTACGGTTAATCTTGCGACTTGCCTTTATTGGCAATCATGAGATTAAAATATGTGAGTCGTACTTATTGGCGACTTTTGCGTTTTGACATGCGTCTTACCATGACTGGTGATTGTGAGATTCAATGTACAAGTCGTCTTTATTGACGACATATGTCATGACTAGCGATCATGAGATTTCAAAATGCGAGTCACTTTTATTGGCGACCGAGAATTTTAACCTGTGTTTTTCCTGACTGGCGATCACAAAAAATGTGAGACGACTATAAGTTGCACCCTGCGCTTGCCATGACTGGCGATCATAAGAAAAAATGTGAATCGTCATTTGTCGAGGATTATAAGTCGTAACCTACATTTTAAGTCGTAGAGACTTTGTTTCTCACGATATGAATCGTAAGACATTCGATGTAAGTCTAGAGACTCTTGTTTCTCACGATATGAATCGTAAGACCTGCGTTTATATGATCTTGCGAGCTTGCAATGTATAATCGGGGGTGGTCATTGGTTTGACCAATGATCTTTTGATGCTTAAATCAATATTTATATGTTAGATCATAATAATTGAACGAGGAAAATATACTTAGAGTATATATATATAGAGTTGTTGTAAGTGGGACGTCACAGTTACCGTAACATGGAGTCGATAAGCGCCTTTTCCGAGGACTTTTGAAATCAAATGCGGTATTTTTCGGTTTGTGAAGGGTGTTCCGATCCCCTGAGTCCCTTGGATGATGCGATACATGCGATACTTTGACGAAGCATTTTTTTATCAGGCCTTGAATCTGGCTTCGAGCCACATTTAATTCTGATTGAAGTTGAATCAGGGGATCTTGATAGTTTGCCATGTACCTGAAAGAACTTTACAAGATCGTTAGAGCGGTGTGTGTTGGCTTGAGCTTTTCTCTAGATGGGGTCCCACGGATGGCGCCAAACTGTTAATGCCAAAAATCGCACCAAAGTACAACTTAAGGTCGATGTGGACTTTTAACAACTAAAGAAACGTATCTCAAGCTAAATAACACAATTGCGAGGAAAAGGTAAAAGAGACAAGAGATTTGGTGACGCGGAAAACCCCAAAATGAGGGAAAAAACCATGGTCGACTCTGTGAGAGTCGACAGTGCACTATGGTTCGCCAAACAGGGGCGAAAGTCCTTTTGTGACAGATGTTGTGTGTACAATATGTTACAAATGAAGTAAAAATACGCTTAGTCGTGTGTAAAAAGTGTACGTCGTGTGTTAAACGTGCGAGACAAGCTGTTGTCGTGCGGTTTGAACTGTTGTCGTGCGGTACTTGCGTCAGCGACGTGTGCTCGAATGCGAGAGAGAAAATATAGAAGTAGATGTGAAATGTCGTTGTATATTCGTCCCCCCCTTGCTCGAGGTTGGAGCGTGCCTTTATATAGGTTCCGTCGGTTATTAATGAGCTTTAATGGTTGGTCTTGTAACCGCTGCCGACATTAAATGCGCTTTGATGACTGTCTTTGTAAACGCTGTCGAGTCTTTAATGTCATTAGGAGCTCGACCGTTATTGTCTGTTGTACCAGAATGGCTTGTAGACCTGCATTAATGAACAAAAGAAACGGTTGTTGACCATTTATGGTTAGTGTAATCGTAGGACCATCTTAAGTTCTGGACGTCGGTCTTATGGAGCATACGACCGTCGCCGAAATACACGACCAAGTATATGAGTATAGATGTCTCATAAGACCTTATCTTAGTATAGGAATGGTCTTATAAAAATGTTATGAGACTAGGAATGTAGTAAGACCACTAGGTCGTAAGACCAAGATGATGATGTCGTAGGATTAGAGCGATATAAGACCGACGACAGGGGACAGTCGACGTAAGACCAACGAGTCGAAACTGGCGACACATAACTGGCGATATAAGACTAGTGACATAAGGCTAATGACGTAAGACTAGCGATGTGGGACGTGCGACACGTGACGTGCGATCATTAGATGTAAGATATTGTCCTTAATGACTATTGACGCAAGATGTCTTTTAATAATCAACTATCGTATGTCGGGAATAAGGCAATAATGGGTATTACCTTCATCGATCGGGGGTATGACTTATGTAGGCATTAGGGTAATCGAAGTCCATGGGTCATGCCGAAGGAATTCCTCAGGTCGGTCGAGGGTGTGATTTTTTACCCAAAAAGTAAGTTATTTTACTATCTTTCTAATTCGGGTTATTAAACATTATTGTCTAAGTTAGTCCTGCATATTAAATGTGATATGTTTTTCAATATATTTAGATGAAGTTTCGGCCTCTCGGGCGCCTTCAGCTTACGGATGCCGAGCGGGCTACGAGTTGGTTTCGAGATAGCGCCGCTTTTTTTTGACAAATAGGCGATCAGGCGTACGGCGAAGAGGTCTCGACGGTCCTCTCCTTCCCCATCTGGCTCCAGTTCTTCCACAGGGTCCTAGTCAGCCCACAGAGATGACGAAGATGACGTGAGATGTCACCATTCTTTTGGGGTAGCCACTGATATGAGGCGCCCCCTAACTCCTCCCATCATGGTATGCCGCCTCCCGACCCATATCAAGCGATGTGGGCCGAGCTGGAAGCGCTCCATAAGTTCGTACACGAGGATCATGAGAAACGCTTAAAAGCTGTCGAGGACCTTGTTTCACAGTTTCGCACTGTTCAGGTTAGCATTTAACTTAATTTGTCGCCCATGGTGTGTACTTTGTGTATTGATATTACGTTCCATACTTGTATTAGGTGTCGAGTATGCAGGCGGTCTACATCCCGTTTGGGTTCAGATACACGCAGGCCGCATCGGCGATGTTCGCCACTACGAGTAGTCATGAAAGTTCTTTTTTCCTTATTAAATTTGAAAATCTTATAATGATCAATGTCATCCAGTTTGGGACGTCGGAGGCAGACTGTTACAGACCCAGTTTGGGACGTTCTACGATATGTCGGGGCCGTCGTACGCCGCACCGCCAGCCTACACGCAGTTGGGGTCGTCGTACGTGACACCGCCACCCTACACGCAAAATGTAAGTTTTGTAGTTGTTTTGGTTTAATTGTGACATGATGAAACTGTACCTAAAATGAACAATCTTAATTTTCAGATGACATCTGGTTATGACGTCGGGGAGGATGTAGGTTTTTTTAGCTATTTGTTTCATTTTTTTTATTTTGAAAATATGTAGCTTATTTAGATCAATCAGAATTTTCAGCATGTAAATTCGAACTTCCTTTCCTCTATCATGGACAACGTTTTTGGTCCAAATCTCGGGTCTTCGGGGGTCGCGACCTTCCAGTCGATGGGGTCGGGGATTGACACCATCCATGTGCAGCTTAGCAGTCCGATGGGTACTGACGTTATTGGAGATCACTTCAGTGAGCCGGAAGATGATGAAGATGACCCAATGGAGGTGGCAACACCACAGACGGAGGTGGCAGCACCTGCTAAGGAGAAACGGATGAGGTAATAGAGGAAATTCAGGCGTAGCCCATATACACAACAACCGCCGACCACAAAAAAGACGAAGGCAAGGGTGAAGGCAAAGGGAAAGACTAAGATGAACTCCACCGTGCCTTCTTCATCTGCGGCCATGACTTCATCGGCGCTCTTGACGCGTGTTTCGGCTACTGATATCATTGACCGATACTGCAAAAATCAACCCCCCACTGTTATATCCATTATATGCTATGATGCCCATGGAATACAGGTTTTTCAGAATACTGCTGATGCTAGAGGACGACAGAGAACAGGAGAATCTGGTTAGTATTGAAGTTTAACATTTAAATATAGTTATATAATCAAATATATTGCTAATTCCAGGTCTAACAATCTATGTTTTGTGTATAGCACGTCGACTGTTGGGTCAAAATGATCCAAGACTACAGCCCTAAACAAGCGAGGTGGGGGTGATGATAAGTACTTTTTTCGATATGCTAGTCAGGTCGGGGCAAGGTGCGTCATCCGTGTACTAGTTGTGCAATGTTGAGGAAAATGAGGAGGAGCCGCGTTGGAAGAACCTTGATCGGGTATGGAAATCAATGTACATCCCCATATGCATTCGACCCCATCATTGGGTGCTCGGGGTTCTGGAGCTTAACGATATGGTCATGGTTATATATGACAGCCTCCGTGTAGGCGTATACGACCTACAATTGCAACGGCTGCTTAGCATCTTTAAAAAGCAATTGCCGAAGATATTTAAGATGATAAAAGACAGTCGTCGACGTTACGATGATAGCCAGGCATTCTGCTATATCTTCGCAGAAAATGCACCACAACAGTTGGGGCGCTATGCGGATTGCGGTGTGTGGGTATATAGTAACCTATCCACGTTGACTGAAGAGCGGCTCCCAGCATGTGCTCCAGATGCCGCAGATGAGGCCATGAAGTGGCGGTACCATATGGCAGAGGTCTTATATTCGCTGGCAGTATCCCAGTACATGAGTAGGTTGTTTTTGGTTTATTATTATGCAGTCCGTAACATTCATCTTTTTTTGTTAAAGTATTGTACTTGAAGTGTTAACTTTATTTATTATTATGTAGTCCGTAACATCGAATGTCGTTTGAATGAGAAATTAGTCACCAAAGTAGTGTACTTGAAGTTTTTTATAACAAAGTAAATTATTAAAAGACCCATATGAATAGTTTAACCAAAAGGAAAGCATGATGGGACAAGACTATGGTAATCCACGTTTTCATACTTTTCAGGAGAATCCTGCAGGCCTTTGCAGACGAATCTTGCAGACCTTTGCAGACGAATCTGGCAGCCTTTTTCAGACGAATCTTGCAGAACTTTGCAGATGAATCTTTTGGAACTTTTCAGACGAATATTCTGACCATATCCACATCCTCGATCGCGAAGCTACCTTTTCACGACTATAAGTAGATGGTCTGATGAAGTAGTAATTCACAACTTGCTATCTATCCTTTATACCCTTTACACCGTTTACAAATATTCTCTACCTTTTCGTAACACTATGGCTGGAGGTTCACGCTCTAAGGGGAAAAGGTCAGCGAATAGGGTTGGCACTTCAGCCTCCGCCGACAACCAAATATTGAATGATGGAGCTTTTCGGAGTAACTGGAAGGTACCAGAAACAACGAAGGAGTGATCACAGTTTGGAAGAACTGCGGCCGGTTGGCCAATCACGAAGGAGGAGAAAGAATAATGGAACTATGCATGGGAGACATACTTCCATGAACATGGCTTGAATGAACCACCATTGTATCATTCTACCCAGCCGGAGGGTCTTTCGGTGTCTAAAAATGACTGACAGATTGCGAAAGTCATGTGATCAGGCGAACGTGGAAATCGAAAACATAAAAGGGTTGTGGCTACACAACAGGGAAATTCAGAAAGATAAAGATGAGGTAATAGCGGAGAAGAAAGAAGACCTTTCACAAAGGAAGTGCGAGATTAGGGATCTGCAACGAGAGATCTCTGAAATAGAAGATGAAGTAAAAGAAATCAAAGATTTCTCCAAGAGTGGTTGTTGGTTTTCTTTAGATGCACTGTATCCGTTTCCATTTTTCTTCAAAATGTGCGTCTTAATAAAATGATGCTTTAATGTGTACTTTGTTTTACACATAAGAACACTTAACAAGCACGATAAAGTAGATAAAATCAACACTGAACATAAAAACAAGAGCACTTAGCATACAAGATTTAGTCGTTAAAATCAAGGAAAATCAATCTTCAGGTCAATGCTATCATATCTTAGAGTTCCATGTGGTTCTAGCTCCGATGGGCCCTACGAGCGACTTCGTTGGCTACCTGAACCTCTACTCCTAGGCACGCTTGAAGGGGCAGGAGCTGGACATTCTCCACGAGTATGTCTTATTGCTCCACACCTACCATATTTTCTTTATATCGGACCTTCACCAGGAGATGGACGTCGATCGTTCTTTCTTGGTCTCCCAGCACTTCCCTTAGTTATTAACGGTGGATAGCATGGCGGAAGGGGGATGTGTGGAGACACCCATGAATCAGGGGTACAGCTAGATTGTTTCCCGATATGTTGCCCGGTAAGTTTCGGACGTGTAGTAACTTATAACCAAATCGCTGCAATCTCTACGACCCATACGCCTTGCCACAACGATGGCATGACCGCACGGTAACCCAGAAACTTGCCATTGCAGACATGAACAAACATGGTTGATCATATCGACATTCACGTCAAAACGGTTATCCCAAACCTGGTACTTCTCATATCCAATTCCGTGTACCGTCCATATCGCAGACTTTCCCGCCCTTCTGAGAATTATCTTCTCCGCCACTTGTGTGAGTCTATTACGTATTTGATCTACAATATGTGTTAATTGTGTTACGATTTATAAAGAACACGAAAAAGCAAGTATATATAAGTTCAAATTTTCAGAGTTTATCAACCTCCTTTTTGCCATCGAAGTAGGTACCACTCTTGTTCAAAGGTTCAGAAGTACTCCATAAGTTGTAAAATCGGTAATATACGAGAAAAATGGGAGAGTGCATTCACCGACTCTGCACTATTGGAGGTCATAATGTTATACCGTTGTTCAGGAAAATGGGGCCTTGACCACCTCTCCTTACCAGCATCGTCCATAACTCGTGCTCCACGATCTACACTAACTCGTAGTGCATTCATGTATCGATCAAACTCCTAAACCGTATACGCTTTGCATGCCTTCCAGTAGGTCGTGTCGTATGTTGTAAAGCGTTTGTCCACGCTTTTCACGTCATCTCCAAATGTCGACAACATAGGGCATGAGGGGTCGTTGGGTACACGGCGGAAATTGTGGCGCTTATGGAAGCAGCCCTGTCGGGCATAAACACTAACCCTGTCGGGTCTCCGATACATTCTCTCAACATGGACAAAAACCAACCCCGCTCCTCCCCGGTCTCGGACTTGCCTACTCCGAAAGCTATGGGCACAATGTTTTTATTTCCATCTATGGCAACTGCCAAGAACATCATACCCAAGTAACGTCCATTTAAATGGGCAGCATCTATTACAAGGACACAACGCATATTTGCCAAAAAAGTGTGGATATGCAAAAATGTAGGTGGTTCCCCTTTTTAAATGTTATAATTTTTATTATGTAAACATATGATGTATTAATATACGTACCGCACATCCAAGGGCAGCGAAACACAACTCAAAACGTCCGTTTGAATCCGTCCTTATTCTGGTGTGTGTACCTGTATTATGAAGCTCCAAATTATATAAATACGTAGGGAGTCGTTCATACGACTCCTCGGGAGTGCCTCTCACCAGTAGTAGTGCCCTACATCGCGCACGCCAACCTTGGTGGTAACCAATTGTGATCCCATACTGCAGATTTATATCGTTGACGATGTCCTTTGGCCGAAATGCCCTGCTAGCATCGAGAAATTTCCCTTTCAGTATGTGGCCCAAAGTCCTTTAGTTGGCTTGTCGGTGGTTGGGATTCAGTTGCGCCCTCGAACAAGTGTGTACGTCGTGCAACTTTCTAACGATAAACAACCCTCCTTTAGGGCCCACGGACTTCGTTGTCATACGCCAATTACAATTTTCTCTCCCACATACAGCCTCGAATCTGAGTTTGTCGGATTTCTTCGTTTTAAACACGAACCCTCTTCCATGAACTTAATTATGAGTTGTGTGGCCATTTCATCCTTCGTATCAAATACCTGACCTTCATATATTCTTGAACTGCGATTATAAGCTGCGGGTTGGTAAGTTGGTATATAGGTCTCCGGATTGGAAGGGGAGGAGGCACCAAATGATTTATTAGTAGGGGTATATGTTTCTACTTCTTCGTCCTCATCATTATCGGTATTTGATTTGTCCATATCAGATATACCCATTATGAAAACATGGATTTCATCATCAGCAACTCCAGCAAACCGTCTTTCTTGGTCTTCTTCTTCTTCTTCTAGTTGCTTCTCTGGAACAAAATCGGGATAATAGTCATTAACACCAGATGTATGATCCGAATAAAATGTTGGGTCGTAGGAAGCCTGAAATTGAGAATCAGGCTCCAGTTGATTACCACCAACATGGGTTTCGTCATCACCTTCGTCGCACATCGATGAATCGACATACACAAAAAGTGTTGGAGGTCTTTCTGACTGGGCTGCAAATTGCATAAAACCATAAACATCTCCATCGTCGGTTACCTCAAAGATTGAGCCATCATTCTTGTACACTAACTTGCAAACAACATAACGTTCGATTCCACATCTTTGCATGGCGTAAGCAAGAAACTTATGATGTGTAATGTTTACTGCCAATTTTACACCATGCTTAGATTTATAAGCAAAATCACACTTATTGTTGTCTTGCACCCATTCACCATCGCAACAGAAATATAGCTTAGCTTTTTCAACAGCTGAACTCATTTTTTCAGTAGAATCTCAGAAAGAAAAAGTTGAAATGATGAAGAAAGAAAGCAAGGAAGAACAATGGAATGGATGTGATGAACGATTATGGAATACAGTTTTCTGATCTTTATAGATGAAAGTTGGATGGGGAAGATGAATTGCAACCACAAACTGAATGACAATAGTACAATTATAAAACAACTTGTGGAAAAAAGACAGTAAAAGCATGCAAAAAACGTGAAAAACTCATAAAACATGAAATCATAGGGCTTTTCACGGCCAAATTCGTGAACCCTAATAAAATTCACGGACTTAGGAACCAAAGTTGTAAACTTCACGGTTTTCAGGGGGCTTCCCAGACTCCGCGGAAAAATATAACGGACTCCGGGGTTAAAAATGATTTTTTTTTATTTTGAGTCCGTGATCACGGGGTATTTCACGGAATTGTTGGGTATTTTTGTTAAATTGGAGAGAGTTTGGGTATATCTATAAGTCAAATATGAAGATGGGGTATTTTAATTATTTTCCCAAATTATAACTAAAATAACATTTAATTGTAATTAAGTAAACTAAAATTATATAGATATTAAACTTGCATAAACATCAAATACCAAATTTGTTGTTATACGTTTCACCAACAAATTCACATCCAATTTCTTACATAAAAATGTTTGACAAAATGATACATATTTGTGCAAAAATAATAAGTTTTCAAGTCTTATTATAGGGTCTTCTTAAAATAAAAAGTCATACAAATATTAAATGTTGGATTCTATTTATTTTGTTTCGGATAAACATTTGTGTTATAAAAACAAGATAAAAATGAGTTTTATAAATTAACCGAAAAGGGGGAAATGTAAAATGGGGAATAGGACGCTACGTTTTAAAAGCAAATTCTGGATAAAAACAATTATAATCATCTCTAAGGGCTCTTCATTTATATTTGTTGACCTGAGTTCGAATCCTCCAAGTATCAAATCCATTAAATTTTTAATAACTACACAAATAGTAACAGCTATTTGATGTTCTTGGGTTTGGGATGCCCGGGCTATAGGCAGGGACGGATCCACTACATGTGTAGGGGGGATGGGACCCCATTTAAAAGAGAAAAATGAATTTTTTACGGTAAAAATATGTTTTTTTCACTTTCTACGGGGACCCCATCAATTGAAAAAGTGTTTCTAAATCAACCAAAAATAACTCTTGAAATTGACCAAAAAAGACCCTTGAAATCGACTAAAAAAACTTAATAAATTCTTTAAAATCAACCAAAAAAACTTTAAAAAACACTCGAAACGTCTAATTTAGGCTAAAAATACATTAGACAACTTTACAGACATTTAAATTGCCTTAAAGGTGTCCCCACTAGAAAAAAAAATTTGGATCCGCCACTGCCTATAGGGCCGGCCATGATATTTTCGCTATTGACTTGTATGGTTGCCATCACTAAATTACCCGCTTCTATGTATAAATACCGCATAGGAAAATCAACAAGAGATGGAAATGCAAAATATATTTGGTTTAGCAACTTGAATTTGTAATTGATCTTTTCCATTTTATTCTTACAATATGGTCTCTACTAAAACCTAAAGAAAAGGCAGCCACCTCGCAAGTGAACTCTTAATAAGGTCATCCGTGGTCGATCGTTTTTTAGATATCTCCAGCACGATGCACCTCCTATAAATAAATTTCTAACATAAATACATAATAACATGATTCAAGTAATTCATAAACAACCATTTATTTATAGATTATCACAAAAGAGACGTAAATCAGCGCGTGTATTAACTTAGCAAATTTGTGGATTTACATTTTCAGACGTTTTTTATGAGATGATGGACCATATTTCTCCCCATATCTCTTAAGCCGAAAAGCATAATATTTGCTTTATATGCCATATTTTGTGGAGATTTGCAGACACAATTAGCGAATTTACTGGCTATATATTTTGTAATAAATGTTTAGAAAAAGGGTTATTTGGTGAACTTTTCAGGCAAAATTTGCTGAGTAAGTTATTTTCCCTTGATAAAAATGTTTTCAAGTTATGTTTGGATGAGAAGAGATCAATATCACCTTGTTTTGAAGTACAGTTCCATCTGGAATTTCCAATTTCTCTCCTGATTTTGCAGCGACCACCACTTTACCCTTGACAAAGAAACAAGAAAAAACGTCAACAAATCCTAAACACCCATGAGTTTGGTTCTGCTAGTATAACAGGGACCGACTTACTTCACATTGTGAATATTAAACGCGCTATCAAGACCACTATCTCTTACCCATAAGAGGCAATAAGTGTTTATTTAACCGATAAGAGGAAGTAAGCGGCCGTTTATCGACAAAAGTCAACACCCTCAATTACTTTATCGAGTAACATTCTCGACTATTAAAATAGATTGTTCTTAAGGTAGCGTTTGGTAAGCAGACATGATTGGACAGAACTGGACATACTGGACATGACGGAACAAGTGTCTGTCTGGTGTTTGATACGACTAGGACCAGATAGGCAGAACGAGACTAGTTCTACCTAAACTTATAATTAGCACAAACAAATTAAATAACTAATTTTTAAATTATTTAGCGGTGATGAGGTAGTTGTGAACGATGCGATGGAGATAGTGGTGGTGGTTATGGTGGAAGTGGTGATGGCTAACGGTACTGGTGGAGCTGGCAATGGGCGGTGGCAGGCAGTGACCAACGGTGGTAGTGGTGGTGGCAATGAACGGTGGTGGTTGGTGAGGTTATTGTGGTAGATGAGGAGGTGGGGTGACCAATGGTGGTGGTGGTGGTGGTAGTGGCCATGGACGGTGGGGTTGGAGGCCGATGGTGGTTGTGGAGGTTGTAGAGGAGGTGGCCAACGGTGGTGGTGGTGGTGGTGGTGCGATTTGACAGTGGTGGTTGATGGCCGACGGTGTTTGTGGAGGTGGTGATAGATGGTGGTAGTCGATGGTTGACAGTCGTTGTAGAGGTAGAGGAGGAGGTTGTTGTAGTGGAAGAGAAGGTGAAGGTGGGTGACTAGCGGTGGTGACCACTAAAAAAAATACCATATTAACGGTATATATCAAACGAGAGTTAATTAGTAATATTTAGTTTTTGTCTCATTCTTGTCCCATCTTGTTTCACCTATTTTGGTGGAACAAAAAAAGTATTTTCTTGTCCCATGTTGTCCCATGTTGTCCCACCTCGTCCTTGTTCTTGTCCCTGTCCCATGTCACACCAAATGTGGGACAGTGAATTCTTGTCTTATCCCATGTCGTGCCAAACGTGAGTCAGTTAGTTTTTTCCCGTCCTATCTTGTCTTGTCCCGTCCCGTGCACCAAACGCAAAAGCAACCTAAGTGTCTTTGACTTGGTAAACGCTCAATGCTCACCGGTTAAGAGTCTTCTCCCTCATGTATCAAGTAAGATTCTTGGTGTTGTTGGATATAGTGTCCAGAGTCATTAACTATTGGTAATATATGTAATAATAGCAGGGTCCTTTTGGGTTGCCCTTAAGACCCAAAATAAACAATCAGAAGAATAAAAGGGAGTTAAAGCAATTAGTTCAATTGATGATAAGCTGCAATATAATTAATTATATTAATTATATAAAGTGCAGGGACTAATTGGTTAAAATAGTTTTAACAAGCTTATCGGTTCAAGGGGGCTAAGTGTAAAATAGAGGGTTATAAATAAACTGCTAGGGGTTAAACCCTAATGAGTTTTTTTCCACCTCTCTTGTAGCCGTGACCTCCCCTCTCCCTCTCCTAAAATCGTAAACCCTAATTTAGGGTTTAGTGATTAAGCATCTTCCTGTTGTTGGTATTTTGGTGTTCTTAAGTGTGAGCCACTAGAGGGATTCATACTATTGGTCCTTGACATCCAAGAAGCGAAATCAAAGGTTTGATTCATCATTGTGGTTTTCGACAATCGCAATAAACAAGTAAGTGTTCTTGATTCAATCTTTTGTAGTTAATTATCTAGAACGCATGTATTCATATAGGTTGATAGTTTGTATAACCATTGATGATAAAAAAATTAAAATATGCTTATGTTGCCTATATCATGTGGTTGTATGTTTACTCAAAACCTTACAGTGGTATCAGAGCCATTGTTCTTAGATATTATCTCAAAAGTGTTTCAATTTGATTTGCAAAACTGTTTATGTTGGATTAGGGTTTTCGAAATTTAGGGTTTTGAGGCTACAAAATCGATTTCAATTTTTGTGGCCATTGGATTGCTTAATCCCTAAGTTAGGGTTTCATGGTCATAACCTCAAAACATAATTTTTGGAAACTAATTTTTACTTGCATAAAAAGTTTGTATTATTAGCGATTAAGTTTTATCGAAATCCCTAAAGGGTATAGGGGTAGTCGTTTTTTTATGCAATGTTATACCCTAATTGTTTTTGGCTAGTTTCCTAACTTGCCTAAAACACAACAATAAACAATTTTGGCAAATATTGAATAGATAATCTTACACATTATCTTATCTTATATAAATATATTTAAGTTGAATAATATTGTAAGATAAACATTAACATTATTTATATATAGTGAATATAAATTGTATGTCAAATATTTACATTAATTATTAACATGTGTCCTCACATGTTTAATTGGAATTAATTATGGAAACGATTATATTAATTATTAAATTTGCCCTTACATGGTTAATTAGATAATCATAATTTTAAATTGTTTAAAATACCATTCAATTAATTATGGAAACGATTATATTAATTATTAAATGTGCCCTCACATGGTTAATCAGAATTAATTAGATAATCATAATTTTAAATTGTTTAAAATTCCATTCGATTGATTTATAGGAAAACGATTATATTAATTATTAAATGTGCCCTCACATGGTTAATTAGAATTAATTAGATAATCATAATTTTAAATTGTTTAAAATTCCATTCAATTTATTTATATATATATATTAGACCTTAATTATATATATAAAATTAAATTATACATTGATAGTCAAACCGAGACTATGTGTACTCACTATAAGCACTCTAAGGGGGTTTAAGGAGGTTACCTATAATATGGTTGCCAAATGAGTCAATGGTTTTTAAAACGCCCTGCGTTACCATGCTCACCGCCTCTTGTGTGGACTAGTGGAATTACCAAAAAGGTTTCATAGGTCAATGTGACAAGTTAAAAGTATTAACTATGAAGTATAAAAACAAAATCCCGTTTAGATATACTAAGAAATGTGAAAGTCTTATGCTACCCATGAAAAGAACACACATATTCTTATAGTTTTTTAACGGAGCGTGTGCGGTTTGCCGGCACGTTAATGTGAAACTATAGTCGAAAATAATGTGGCGCTCGTGATTCTCAAGCGTACTTGAGCCGAGGGGTCCATGTGTTCTTGCATGGTCGATTCACCATCTAGTTTGTGATCCTCGGCATCCCAGTCACAAATAGAAGATAAGCATAGTCGAGATTAACATGCCATTGACATAAGTCGGTGAATCTCAAAAGAACTAGGAGTTTCATAGTGAATGAAATTAACAAATAGCATTTGTTTACCTAAATAACTTTATGATGTGATTACGGCATCCCTTTTCACATCATAGAGTAAAATATGGATCCTAGCCTTGTTAAATAATTTTGGATAATTGTTTTTAAAGGTTAAATTTCAAACTAACTAAAATAAAACTATATCTACAGATGGCTGAAAATATTCCTCCTCCTCCTCCTCCTCCTCCTACTCACTCAACATCCAACCTTACATTACCCTCTATCCTAAGTAAAGATAAGCTGACTGGGCCAAATTACTTGGATTGGATTCGTGCCTTGAGAATTGCCTTGAGGTACGAAGACAAAGAGTATTTGCTCGACGAGGATCTTCCTATACTTAATGATGATGCAAGCCATGAAGCAGTAACTGAATACAATAAGCAATTCGCGGAATCCACAAAAGTCGCGTGTCTCATGTTGGCATCCATGTCCCCGGAACTTCAAAAGAGTTTCGAGAACATGGGGGCGTTTGAACTAAATGAGCAGCTTCGTGAAATGTTTCAGGAGCAAGCGAGGCAAGAAAGGTTCCAAGTCGTAAAATCGCTTATGGAATGTAAGCAACAGGACGGTGCCCCTGTATGTGCGCATGTGCAAAAGATGAAAGCGTACATTGACAGGTTAGGCAATCTAGGTGTCGATTTCCCAAGAGAGCTTGCCATTGACATTGTGCTAAACTCTCTTAGTGGGGCATATAAACAGTTCATAGTGAACTTCAATATGAACAATATGGACAAGACCTTGATGGAGCTCCATGGCATGTTGAGATCTGCTGAAGCAAGTATGGGTAAGACCCAAAGTGCTCACTCAACTGCTCCCGTCCTGGCCATTAGGGAAGGTGGCTGTAAGAAGAAGAAAGTTTCTCATCCCAAAGGGAAGGGAAAAGGCTAAAGTTGTTCCTCGCAACCAAGGCCATAAGAGAAAAGCTGATTCTTCTGACATACCACCCATAAGTGACCCTAAAGAGGCCATATGCTTTTACTATCAAGAAAGGGGCCATTGGAAGAGAAGCTGTCCAAAATATCTGGGGGACTTGAAAATGAACAAGGTCAAAGGGTGTGGCACCTCGGGTATTTTTACAATTGAACTCCATAGTACTTCGATTTCTAACTCTTGGGTCCTTGATACGGGATGTGGTACTCACATTTGCTCTAATTTCCAGGGACTAAAGGAAAGTAGAACGTTGAAGCATGGGGAGCTGAATCTGATCATAGGAAACAGGATGACTGCCGCTGTTACCAAGATTGGAGATTTTGAGCTCATGCTTAGTAGTGGTTTTTCAATAAAGTTATTAGATTGTTGCTACTCGCCAGAAATGGCTCAAAACATTATTTCTTTTCATGCATTGTACAAGGATGGTTTTGAATTTCAATTTGATAATAATAATGGTTGCATTTTGGTTTATAAACATGGTTGTTTTTATTTTAAAGCCTCTCCTTGTAATGGTGTGTATGAAAGTGTGATTTGTGTTGGTAGAAATAATAACAACTTAACTCTAAATGTTGGTTCCTCCAATAGTGAATTGGATAAATCGTTGTTATGGCATCATCGTCTTGGCCACATAAACAAGAAACGCATCGCCAAGCTCCAATCGGAAGGGATCTTGGAACCATTTGGCTTAAAGTCGGATGGAGAATGCGAGTCTTGCTTACTTGGCAAGATGACAAAAGCACATTTCAAAGGAAAAATGGAAAGGGGTAAGGATCTGTTGGACTTAATCCACACAGATGTATGTGGACCGTTCAGATCTGCCACGAGAAACGGTGAAAGATACTTTGTTACCTTTACTGACGATTTCAGTAGATATGCATTTATCTATTTGATGAAAAACAAGTCGGACACCTTTGAAGTGTTCAAAGGATTCAAAAACGAAGTAGAAAACCAACTGGGCAAGAAGATCAAGATGCTCCGGTCCGACAGGGGTGGAGAATACTTGAGTCATGAATTCTATGACTATCTAAGGGATTGTGGAATAGTTCCGCAATTATCTCCTCCCAGAACACCACAACTCAATGGTGTTGCTGAGAGAAGAAATCGAACGTTACTTGATATGGTTCGGTCCATGATGAGTCGTGCTACACTTCCAATATCGTTCTGGGGCTATGCCTTAGAAACTGCAGCTCATACCTTAAACCTCGTTCCAACTAAGAAGGTTGCAAAGACACCCTCTGAAATATTGACTAGGACTCGTCCCTCGTTAGCACATATAAAAGTCTGGGGTTGTGAAGTCTTCGTTCGGCGCGAAACTAACGACAAGCTAGAACCTAGAGCAGAGAAGTGTCGGTTCATTGGTTATCCCTACAAATCCTTTGGATATATATTTTACAAATCTTCTGAGAACAAAGTGTTTGTAGCTAGAAGGGGAGTCTTCCAAGAAAGGGAGCTCATTTCCAAAGAGAATAGTGGGAGCAGTATTGATCTTGAAGAAATTCAAGAAACAACCAATGATGAACCTATAGTTGACACTAGCTCTCAACATGAGGTTGAACCACCTGTTGAGGAAACTGACATACCTCCACCACCTCTTCGCAGAACTAGTAGAGATAGTAGAGGTAATCAATCTCCTGATTTTTATTATGGTTTTCATATTACAAAGGAAGGAGATACACTAGTCAATGATAAAACATTTGATAGTACGGATGAGCCATCCAACTACAAGGAAGCGATGGCAGGCCCTGAGGTTGCCAAGTGGAAAGAGGGCATGGAGAGCGAGATTCAATCTATGTACGATAACCAAGTTTGGAAATTGGTTGATCATGCACTAAGTCGCAAGACAGTTGGGTGTAAGTGGATCTTCAAAAAGAAGACCGACATAGATGGGAATGTGCACACATTCAAGGCTAGACTGGTTGCGAAAGGTTACACTCAAACTCAAGGGATTGATTATGATGAAACCTTCTCACCAGTAGCAAAGATTAAGTCTATCAGGATATTACTTGCCAAAGTTGCATTTCATGACTACGAAATATGGCAAATGGATGTAAAAACCGCTTTCCTCAATGGGAAACTTGATGAGGATGTGTTTATGGCACAACCTGAAGGTTTTGTACATACCGAGTATCCAGATAAGGTGTGTAAGCTTGAAAGATCCATTTATGGACTTAAACAAGCGTCTCGTAGCTGGAATCTTTGTTTTCATGAAAAGGTCAAGGAGTTTCGATTTTCTCGAAGCGAAGATGAGTCCTGCGTATATGTTAAGGCTAGTGGGAGTAATGTTGTATTTCTAGTCTTGTATGTTGATGACATACTACTCATAGGAAATGATATTCCGATGTTGCAAGATGTAAAGGTCTGGCTCGGGAAATGTTTCGCTATGAAAGATTTGGAAAATGCAGCATACATACTTGGAATAAGAATTTATCGAGATAGAACCAAGCGTTTAATTGGACTTAGCCAAAGTACATACTTGGATAAGATATTGAAGAAATTCAATATGAGTGAATCCAAGAAAGGGTATTTGCCCATGCAACATGGCATAAGATTGAGTAAAGATCAATGTCCCAGCACTAGTAAAGAACTGGACAGAATGAGTAGAATTCCATATGCATCTGCTATAGGATCGATCATGTATGCCATGACATGTACTAGACCTGATGTCTCATTTGCTTTGAGCATGGTGAGTAGATATCAAGGGAACCCAGGCGAAAGTCATTGGACGGTTGTAAAGAACATTCTTAAGTATCTTCGGAGAACTAAAGATGTGTTCTTAGTCTATGGTGGAAAGGATGAATTACGAGTAACAGGTTATACTGATTCGAGTTTCCAGACAGATCAGGATGATTCCCGCTCGCAGCCTGGATGGGTGTTCTTGTTGAATGGTGGGGCCGTGACTTGGAAAAGTTCCAAGCAGGACACGGTGGCTGAGTATCATACTGAAGCCATAGGTGTTAGAATTATCAAAATACCTTGAATGTTTTAGTTGTTAGTTTGATGTATTGAAAACGTAATAAATTGTATTTGATTTGGAGATTATTATATGGAGATTATTATATGGAGATTATAATATATGCTGGATTGCGTCAATTTACATTTAATTTATTATCGTGTTTTCGTTTTGCATGTTTAGAACCAACTTCCTGAGTATTAATTTACTTAAACCTCCACAGTCAGTCATACTCCTGGAAGTAAGTAGTGATTCAAGACTGTCATGGAGTGTTAGAAGCATAGAGAATGCAACTAACGCTCATGAGTACTTAATGGTGATTTAGGTATTGAACAACCCGCACTCAAAAGTTTACCTCATGGATTAAGTCAGAGTAATTTTGAGATGATAATATTTTATGTTCTTCAAACGGAGATACATAGAGTTTTGCTCTAGGATTCTGTTATGCTTTGGTGTGCTCCAACGCTGACCGTAACTGGCAGCTATACAGGGTATGTCCATGTATAATATGATGAGTAGAAATGAACTGTGTAGTCAAAGTTTATTTGTTCCTTCTGCCTAAACAGGAGAAGCGATATCCATGGGCCCCTCGATGATTTGGTGTTGACATTAAGTGTTTGGCCAAACCCTGACTAGAATTGATGTGTTCAATTGAGTAGTCTGATGAATTCAACACATATCGGAAATCGGGAAACATAATCTTGATCCATGAGATAGACATTTATCCATGTCTCAGGTTCATATGATATCTTGTAGAACAAAGGAACATTAAATCACTTATCTTAGGACAGAATCTTTATCAGAGTTCGGCAGCTGCATTGGATGGCTTGCTCTCTGCTGATTATTGAAAGGGTTAAAACCAAATAGAGTTAATAACTTGTCCAAGTGGGAGACTGTTGGATATAGTGTCCAGGGTCATTAACTATTGGTAATATTTCTAATAATAGCAGGGTCCTTTTGGGTTGCCCTTAAGACCCAAAATAAACAATCAGAAGAATAAAAGGGAGTTAAAGCAATTAGTTCAATTGATGATAAGCTGCAATATAATTAATTAGATTAATTATATAAAGTGCAGGGACTAATTGGTTAAAATAGTTTTAACAAGCTTATCGGTTCAAGGGGGCTAAGTGTAAAATAGAGGGTTAGGTTATAAATAAACTGCTAGAGGTTAAACCCTAATGAGTTTTTTTTTCCACCTCTCTTGTAGCTGTGACCTCCCTTATCCCTCTCCCAAAATCGTAAACCCTAATTTAGGGTTTAGTGATTAAGCATCTTCCTGTTGTTGGTATTTTGGTGTTCTTAAGTGTGAGCCACTAAAGGGATTCATACTATTGGTCCTTGACATCCAAGAAGCGAGATAAAAGGTTTGATTCATCATTGTGGTTTTCGATAATCGCAATAAACAAGTAAGTGTTCTTGATTCAATTTTTTGTAGTTAATTATCTAGAACGCATGTATTCGTATAGGTTGATAGTTTGTATAACCATTGATGATAAAAAAATTAAAAATATGCTTCCGTTGCCTATATCATGTGGTTGTATGTTTACTCAAAACCTTACAGGTGTCATGTTCACCCAGTAAGATAAGTGACATGCAGTAAACGGTTACCTCGTAAGTGTCTGGTAAATGGCCCAAAGAATAGTTGGACCTGGCCGTGTATCAAAGTCACCTCTAATTTTGGGTTTCACCAATGACCGAAGTGAGTTATTACCTTGAGAACCACAGAAGCTCCAAACCATACATCACCAGAAACAATCAAGCTATCTAGCTCGATAATGCTGGGGATGGACTTGAAACGCTTCAAGAAGTCTCCAACCTTCTTGAATTCGGGGCCTAATTCGATTGAAGGGTTAGCAGGGTTTGTTCTTGCAGGGTTGTGGATCACTTGCCCATCTTTTTCGGTATAAAGATCAGACTGCATTGTAAAAACTATTGTTAATACGATACAAATCGATTCAATATCATTTAATTAGAGATCAAATAAGATGATAGTCGTCGATTTCAAAATACCAAATAAAATTTTTCACTAATTAGGAAGGATTAATTTTGTTTCAATCTTATTAGATATTTTATATACAAAATAAATAAAAAAGTATTTGGTAAAAGTGATTAACCTGAACAAGAAGCAAATCTGAACTTGCTTTCACCGGAAGGAATCGAGATCGAGGAACATTGATGCCAATAGCATTATCAAAGAACTGGTCATAAAACAACACAGTTGTGTAAGCAAAAGTATCATCATAATCAAGAGAAGATATGCACAAGAACCGGTCCTAACCAGTTTTTGGTGACATTGACGTAAAGAAAACGGTATAGCATTAGGAGAAAGAAAATTAGATAATAACATTGAAGGAATTTGGATACAATATCAAGATTATGAAGTGAGACATACCCTAATTGCAGCACCAGCTGCTGTTTCTAGCTGGAGAACTTTAACACCTTTGACTTCCTGTAAACCATGAAATGCTCTATTAGATAACCACTTAAAATTGTTTTTCTAAACCCTTAGGGGTAGGGCCCGCGAAACTGTTAACCTTAGGACCACATAGGATTAGTCAAGGAGCGCAAGCTGATCCAAACACATATGGGTATCCAAATAAAAGATTATTTTCTTAGTTGATAACACAAATACCTTTGGGTTGGGAATAATCTCCATCTTAAGTTATTGTGCTTCTACAAGTCTTCTAACTGCGCTCAAGTTCAACCACCTTCATGCTAAAAGTGTGAGTCTGCACATCAGACATACATGTTAACATATATATGCAAGATCATGACTTACAAGTTGTTGGTGTTAAAGATCTTGAATTTGTCAATTGACTTGAACTCATTAACCTGCTCATGTCAAAGCGATAAGACATCACCCATGGACTCAAGAACCGGAAATCAGATGTTTTTATTTCATTTCAATGCCATTTGTTCATAAATCCATGTTGCACATCAAGTAGATTTTTATGGGTGGTTTTGTTTGGGGAGGAGTGGAAGCAGTTCTTATCCCCATACATAACAGAAGCAGGGTCTGGGGAGGATTAGTGCATCCCCAACATATTCTCTAAAACAAAGAAAATGGGTTAACCCATATTTTGGTTCAAAGGATTCTCTAAAACTTTGTCCAAAATAAGGTAAGTATGAGAGCGTACAAATATCTACAAGTTCAAATGAATATATTATCTTTTCATATAAACTTAATCTATTGAATATATTAACAAAAATTAATGTTAAAATCTTCAAAATAGAGAATGTGTTGAGTTGGATGAATTTATCATAAAGAATTTAGCTTTAGTTTATTTTACATTAAGCTATGTATGGGTTAAGTTGTTTGTTTGGATATATTTGTCTGTTTGAGGAACAAAAGACCAATGGGTTTAAGGGAGGCAAAGAAAAAGGGTTGGTTTATTTTTGGGCATTTCTAGTATTAACTTGTTTGGGGTGGCTTAATGGGGACAAGTGAGGGGTCCTGGCTTATTCCATATAGCCATTTTAGCTTAATGGTTTAACAATTAAGCCGCAAAGAAACACTCGTGTATGGCTGAGTGAATAAGTCGTCCAAACCATAAGCTCATTAAGCTATAAATAAACAGCCCCTAAGAGATGTCCCGGCCCATAGGGGTAGAGAGGTTGGGCAGTACTTGAGCAGTAACACTAAACTGAGAAGGAAAACCATAACTCACATGCTCATCAGGAACTTGTGCAATTCCAGAAGCTGCAATAACAGAAAAAACGAGCATAAATAGAAGACACCGATAGACGAGGGACATAGATGGAAGAGGGCTAAAATGCATATTATGATTTGCACTCAGTTTTAGTTTCATGTGACTGTCTACATTGGGGTACTTGTTAAGTATATATACTGCAAATACTCATGCACACTCCTCACCTTTGGTGAGATTTGAACCCTTCACCTTCTACGAGGTTGGGCTCTAGCGGTAACCTAGGTACTGTTGAGCCAATAAACCTCTTATATCCGTCTTATCATCACAAAATTGTGTGAATTGGAACAATAGATTCACACAACAATCAATTGTTCTCTAATAACGTCAATTCATATAAATTTCAAGAATGTATATATTATTATTTTCTCCAACATTTGTTCTAATGTGATCATTAACAATAGGAGGGAGTAATTGTTTTGGCTTAATCATGATACTTATACATAAGAATTACATAACATGTTAAAAAGCATGTAGAGTTCAAGTGCTACAGGAGAGAGAGATATAGACCACCATAGATTGAGAAAATGAGAAGTGCAAAAAGTTAATCTAATAATTTCCATCAAAATAAAATCAGGGCTAGATAAGCTTGAGCCTACTATATGTTGTAGCAATAAGGGGGTGGGTAACTAAATAAGAGATCTTGGTTTTGATCCCGGGCATCACCTACTTACAGCTAACGAAAAAAGTGATTTTCCTCCCCCATGATAACTGTGAGACTTGTGTGACATGGGCACGCCAAAGGACGGAATAAAATTCTCCTGTCCCCAAACTCCCTTTCCTACCAATCATGTGCTGACACATCACCATTTTTATTGATTTTAGATTTATTTAATTTATCATTTTATTCTCTCTTCAATAAAGCGTTGATTTGTCGGCACATGATTGGGGCCATGAGATTTTATTATTCTGACGGATGACGTATACCCTTAGGGGGCATTTGGTTTGATGGAATTGTTTTGTGGGATTTGGATTTGAAAGGATTTGGAATCTATGTTGTGTTTGGTTTGTAGAATTTGGAATGTATAAATAATTTTAAAAAAGGAAACAAAACTATAAAAATAATTCAATTACCTTCTTATTAATTGATTATCACAAAATAAATGTTTTTAACAATTTTAAAACATTAATTTATACAAATCCTATGTTTGTGGGATTTCAAATCCAAATAATCCTTCAAACCAAACATAGAAATGGAATGGAATTGAACTCCAAATCCCTTCAAATCCTATCCAATCCTAGAAACCAAACAGGACCTTAGGCTTTAGCCCTTCAGTTAGTCAACTTGGAGCTGATCATAATTTTCTCGATTATCCTTACCAAGTGAATTTTCATATTGTAATACCCATTTCCAAATTCTTCTGTGTTCATGGAATAGAAAAGGAGACATGGACGCTGTAAGCTTAACACAGCAAAAATTGACTTTTAAAGATGCCTAGAATCGATTTCATTATAGCATCTCTACAATGATTTGTTCTAGTGGATAAAGGAATGATATGCTATAAGAAATTCAATAAATGGATCCAAACATTAACTTGCTACATTGTTTATTATGGGTTTCCAAATACTTGAAATAGCTATATCATTTACCTTTCCGTTGCATAATCAGTTTTTCTGAGAGGTAACATTACAAGCCAACAAATATTTTTCATAAATTTATGCCATCTCCTATATTTGCTAGAAAGAAAATTATGCCATCTAATGATGAGTTCATTCAATAATTTAGCCATTCAACTTTTGACTCGTTAATTTAACCTATTTCTCCTTACTATTCATTTTCTGATGCTTCTTAATTTCATAAATTTACTCAGACACTACAGAAGCTGGTCTAATAGACAAACTTGTATTTTTCAACCAAGTGTTAGCTAAAGGCAAACAACTAAATGGTCATATCCACTTAAACGAAATCACTAAGTTTATGATCTGAATAGAGCATGTTAAAGTCAACTACAAATTCTATGGGTATGGCTGTGATTAAGTATATGTATACCAAGGTTAATTGATACACACCTGCACTTTTCCCTCGTATGAAATTAAAGTTCCTCCCTTCACATCGGCCAATGTTTTGGGCGTGACCTGTAAAATCATGAACGATAAAGCAACAAAAATGGTGGCAAAATGATGAAAATATAGAAGTGTGATATAGTACCTCCATGCAGTATTCGTTCTTGTTTTGGATAAGATGATTCAAGATTTCTATTAAATGAATTAAGACACACAACAATGTAGATAAGAAACAAGCATGAACACATAAAGTTAAAGAGCATGCTGAGGATACTCAAATAAACCACAGCTCCTAAGTTATCCGAGTTGGCAACAAAGACATATTTTTTGCCCTGGAAGAAAAAGAAATCAGATAATACCAATAAATTAACAGTTAAGGGATATACAAATATAAAGATGTGAAACAAATTAAACCTGTGACAATAGTGTGTCCAGTTTCCCACTGTTCATCAAGGATGGGAAAACATCACCATGCCCAGGGGGATACCTTCAGATCAAAGATAATTGTAAGCCTATATAAGAACAAAAAAGCATAGAAATCACAATGTTTGGTGTGTGAACTGGTGTTTAAACAATTGATTAATTACCAAATGATATGCCTATAAAATAGCTATGAATTGAACAAATAGCTATTAGGTGTACCATCCATCCTTCCCTGTTTCCCCTTTCGACGGTAGTGGCTGAAAATCATCAGCAACCAGCCGAGGATATTGACTCTGTAAAATTAAAGATAAGATTCTACAGTTACAAGCACGCGGAACATGTGGTTATATTTATATTCCAAAATTATGATAAAAGTAAAATGCAATGAAAAGAGTTCGACAAAACCTGATTGAAAGTAAGAATCTCGATCTTTGATTTGGCGTATTTTTCTACAATCTACATTTTTAATATACAAATAACACATATCATAAGATAGAACCAACAGTACTCCTAAAAGAAAACACTACTAGAATTTACCTTCTGCGTATCGTCATGTGTGTTGAACGAGTTCATTAGAAGCAGGGGTACATTGCATCCGTACTTCTTATTGAGAGACTACAAAGAAAGTAGTGGATTCATCAATTAGAAGCATAGATGATAAACTTAAACTAACCAAAATGCACATATGGTATGAAATACTAAATACCTCAATTTGGATGACAATTAGATCTAAAAAAGTTAAACCATTCTGAACTTCTATGACAGATCTGCATACCAACAGATATCAGATCCTAAATAATAAGAAATCTGTGATGTATTCTCACAAACTAAATTTTACTACTGATAGTCACATGCATCCTTTTATGCAAGTTCCAGGACCTCAGCTAGATATCAAAAAAGTAATTATCCTATTTGATTATAATTATTAATCCATCAAATCAAATGCGTTAAAAGTTAAATGCGTACTTAGGACCAGTGCAGCCCATTGTCGTTCCTAAGCCACCATTAAGCTTCAGCACCACAAGTTGATCCAAGAGACTCTTCGTTTGATCTGCACCAGTTTACTAATTTCTTGTTATCTTTTAACACAAAAAGGTTTCGAGTTATACAGAAACCACTGAATCCATGTAGAGCTAAATGAAGATCAAACTATTACCTTCTGCTACAGAGGTTAAGGTATCATAAGGCACTACTACCTTGTCTGTTGGTGTTTGGATTTTACTCCATTCAACGTGTTGTGCTTCACCACTTCATTTAACAATTTACATGAAATTGCAAAAGAGAATATAAGTGACAGAAATATGAATACAAAAATCAAAGTACTTTTCAAAGGATTTTTGAATTTTATAAAAGTAGAAAATAAAGTGAATCCTATCATGACAGAGGTACAAATTTAACTATATTAATCATATCTTCTTAAATACATTGTCATGAAAAATAACTTGGATACGCTGAAAACGAAAGACAGTCAAACGCTCAAGTTTTACAACAACAACTTCAAAGGCGCATGGAAAACATCTGTTATCAGTTGGATATGACTCCTATTACTCCAGGCAAAGGCTTGTTTAGTTTTGGTTCCAATCAAAACCGGCTAAAACTGTTTTCCTTTTTCATAACATTCAAATGCTCCTAAACGAATATTTAAAATTGAGAAAGATCTGCATAATTTCCTATTAAGCATAGTATTGAAGCGTTAAAGTGAGCTAAAAATTGATCCAATACTCTGAAGTGCATAAACTTTTGTACAAATGTATTGTCCCAAAGTTGACAAACTCAAATGAGCAATCCAAATAAGAGCCCTTTAGCACAATAATATGAACTAAGTAACAAATAGAGCTCGTGTGAAATGGTTCGGTTATCACTTATCAGTTTCATTTGTCCTGATTTTCTGGATAAAGTTTGACCTTGTTCTGTTTTGGCTTGAATTCTTAAGAACCCTAGTTTTAAGCCTGAGTTAGCACATTAACTATAACAATCTACCAGTGACAAAAAGATTAACAACGAGGGTCATTAGTCAAAACTAACAAGTAATAACCATGAAAATGATATTGGAAAACTCTACCTAAGATAACGCGAAACGAGGCTGATAAATCCAGATTTCTCGTTATCACTGCAAAAACAGTTTGAACACACAATAATGTAACCAAATTCAGATTCATGATAACAATGCATTGATGCGAAACGATAAGACTGAACATGGGCGGACCCAGTCTTGTGCATACGGTGGCACGTGCCACCGTATCGTTTGTCCGGCGAAGGGTAAAATTTTGTAGCGGTATGAAGAGTGCAACCGTATTATTTTGAAGGGTGCAACTGTATCGTTTTAAATGGTGCAACTGTATAAAAAAAACTCTTAAAATCAATCAAAAATTCCAAAAGAACTCTTAAAATCAACCAAAAATCCCAAAAAAAAACTCTTAAAATCAACCAAAAAACCACGAAAAGTTCTCTCGAAATTGATTTTTTTAAAGTTCCTCGAAATCAAGAAGAAAAATTAAAACAAATTATCAAAACAATGGAATTAGGCTAAAACAACATCGGGCGATGTGGAAAACTTTTAGGTTCGTCAAAGATGTCACCGTAAGAAAAAATTCCTGGGTCCGCCTATGAGACTGAATCATAATAAAATAAACCTCCAATAATGAACTACATAATTCCGTATACTTTACCTGATCTGAGTGAGGCCAGAGACAGCAGAACGAAGGTTATTAAGCTTTTCAGTATCAGCTGCAGCCATTGTTGAACAATAATCCGATCGATCTTCAGGAGGACACTGATGTTTGAAAACAACCATGCATAGTTGGTGAGAAGTATAATATCATATAATAGAAGAGATTAAGAGAAGGATGACATGTGGCGCCCAACCGTCGCGATAGGGACATTACCTTTTCCCACCGAAGAAAGTTGGTCGTTTTCTTAGCTTTTCGGTTACAAAGAGACAATTTTGGTAATAAAATAGATCTAAAAATGTTATTCTATGTCTCCTATTTTAATTTGTTCAATGTGTTTATGTAAGTTTGCACTTTTCGATTTTCTCATCGTGCGTTGCAACATGTCAAGTAACACAGAACATCATTATCCCTACAATGTCAACTCAAAACATACCCTTCCAATATTCATTTTTCATATATTCAAGTTGTCTCTTCTAATATTAAGTTTTAACTACAATTCATTATTTGAGAAAATATTAAATTTTTATTATGTAATGTCAATACTTTAGTCTACACTTGTTTTATATCGATTATTATTATATTTATATCTATATCGATACTGTCATATGAACAACTAGAAACGTGTGAAGTGTATAATTAACCTAATAACAAAAGTTTCGTAAGATTCTTTTATATATTTATATTGATATTGATTTTCAAGTCATCCCCCTCTTTTTATATACTCAACTATATTTTCCAATATATATTTTTCTCATCAATGTGAGATAATCAATCTCAACCACACTTTGAGAAGCTAACTGATAAAGCTAGTTGATGACTTATGAGCTAGTTGGTTGTTGATAAGCTAGTTAGTGGCTGATAAGTTAGCTGGTAGCTGATAAGTTAGCTGGTAGCTGATAAATAGGTAACTTTGGCAAAACCTAGCTTTTAAACATGTAAAATGACAAAAAAATGACATTTTGAAATTTTTTATCAATTCCAATATTTAATAATATAATTAAAAAATTATAGCAATACAGTATGTTAATTAATACAAACAAGATAGTAAAGAAATATTAAATAATATAATATGTTTTTTGAGAGGAAAACTCCAGGTAATATCATTAAGAAAAAAAACAAGAATAGTGTTAGCTCCAAGTATTTCTGTGTGTAAAAGTAGTAAAAATATCACAAGTCAGAAGACATCAGAGATAGCCCAAAAGACTTAGCAGAAGATCAACAGAAGAACGTTAGAGACCAAACGCCAGAGAGCAAGACTCCAGAAGACCATAAGAGCTCTGGCAAATGTCCTCTGATGTCCAAGACCTCTGTGAAGCCTAAGACTCGTATAATTCTCTTAAGTGTTAGTTCAGTGTTTACACTTTCCACGTCAGCCCTAAAGGACAACTACACACTTTACACGTGTCATTCCAGGGTTTGATAGTATATTGTATTACACTTTATCAGGGTATAAATAGTGAGTAGTGGACCACACAATTGTAAGAATTACAGCAAGAATACGCTCACTCCACATTCCATTCCATTATCTTTGTACGATTGTAGCCTGAGAGAATGCAGAAGATTACACACACACTTAGGTGTTCTTGGTGTTCTTCATTTTAATATACGAGCAGTTTGTTCATTAAATCTTATCTTGTTTACTGTTTTAGTATATTATAATTCTCTCTTGTTGTTCTTATTAAACAACCACCCATTCTCAAACAGCAATATTATGCTTTCGCTATATCTCTTTGTTATATCTGTTTGATTGAATGAGACAAGGTGAATCTGGGAACCAACAATTGGTATCAGAGCAGATTGATTTGCTTAAATCAAATCGATCCAATCTATCCAGGTTGATTCACTCTTGTTGATTGTTAGTTATTCTTCATTTCAAAAGTTCTTCTGTTATTATTACCCTGTTTTTATCAAAAACCTGAAACTCTTGATTGCTAGTCTTAAATTGTTTTTTCAAATCTCAAATACAAGTTTAGAACGTGTTCTTACATTAGTTATATCACTCTTTACATCTCTGTTTATCTCTTTTCAAGCTTAAAACTCTTCTCTATTCAAGAACATCTTCACACTCTGTTTTCTGCAAAAATGGCAAACAACAACATCAATGCCATTTATACTACTGGTTCTTTAACCAAACCTTTTACTCTTTTGAGAGATGAATATCCTCAATGGAAGATTAGGATGGTTAACTTCTATGAAGGAATGGATAAAGATCTCATGCGATATGTCACAGGTAGATCATTCCAACCAACGGTTATGGTTCCTCGTGTTCCTGCTACATAAACTACTGCTGAGATTCCTGCTCATCTTAAGCCCAAAACCACTGGTTTTACTGAAGAAGAAAAGCTTAAAATGGAAAATGACTCAAAAGCAGTTAGACTTCTGATAATGGCCATTCCAAACGATATTTTCCAAGAACTAGACTCATGTGTTATTGCCAAAAAAATCTGGGATCAACTTCTGAACCAACTTGAAGGGGGAATCAAAACCCAAAAGAACAGAAGAACCCAATGTATTAATGAATACAATGATTTATGTGCTTTTCCAGATGAAACCCTGCAACAAACCTATAATAGGTTCATTGTATTGATAAACAAATGCAGAAAATGTGGGGTTGTAAGATCAAAGGAAGATAACAATGTGTTGTTTCTGAAAAGTTTAAATGATGAATGGCTGCACTTATCTATGTCTTTGCAAGCAAATCAGGACCTTGATACATGGTCACTCACAGATGTGTATGGCACTCTGGCTGCCCAAGAAAAGGATGTTGTCAAGCAAAAGGGCAAAGCCACTGTAGGAGGACCTCTGGCACTAATCTCTAAATCAAAAACACCCTCAAAGGGAAGTCTACAAGAGAAGGTGCCACCAGAGAGAAGAAAGGAAAAGAAAAGGCTCTAAAAAAGAAGGGGAAGAAGAGCCTAATAGTAGAGAGTGATGATGAAGAGAACATGTCAGATGTTGATGAAGATGAGGATATCAATGCCTTTGCCCAATCGCTTGCACTAATAACTCAACAGTTTAACAAGAGATTTGGCAAGAAGGTTTTTGACAGAAGAGGGAGATTTGAAAGAGTAGAGAAGGAAGAGAGAAGAGGCTACCAGAATGAACAGAGGCCCGCACAGTTCCAGAATCACAGAGTCGTACAATTTCAGGATCAGAGACTACCTCAATATCAACAGAGATACATTCAGCCAGCACCACAGAAACCAACAGATATTGCACAACCCATCAATCAGAATGATGGAAGATGTTTTAGATGTGGCAAACCAGGCCATTTCTCTGCCAACTGTAAGGGTAGACTGGTAAAAGACCAGTACTACTATAAGAACAAATATAAGTATAACTTCAAGGAGAGAAGTATGGTGGCAGCGATGGAGAACTGGATATCTGACTCATCCTCTGATGATGAACTAGAGCATGCCAACTTCTGTGGGATGGCAATAGCAGAGGAGATGACAGAGACAAGCTCTGCAGATGGATCACTGGAGATCTCCGAAGCCAGTGCAAAGGTATGTTCCACCTCTGACTCCAAGTCTGATTCAGAACTTGAAATGAATGTGTCTAAACTTGCTCAAGAATTTCAAGCCCTAAAACAAAAGGTTTCTGAAGAAAAATAATTAAGAAAACTAGCTCAGAAAGACTTATCCCTCTACAAGAGAGAAAAAGATCTCTTGCAGATGGAGAAATAAGAGATTTCTAAAGAGAAATCTGAGCTAGAAGCTTTACAAGAGCAAAAAGAGTTATCATTTTTTGTTAAATATAAATAGTTTGAAGAAGTTTTGAAACAGAAAAGTGAAGAGGTTAAGAAGTCTGAGTATGAAAGACTTAACTCTGTAGCTTTAAAGAATTATTTTCAGAACGAAAGGGAAGTTTTACACCAATCCCTTCAGAAGAAAGAACTTCTGATAAAGAAGTACCAGTATGCACAAGATGTGCATATAAAAATCAATTCTCAAATGGACACTCAAGGTCTTGGTATCAATGACCTTGATCCTTTCATTGGAAGGAAGAAGACATCTCTGTCCTCAACTTTCTGTGTTGGGAAAGTCCAGATGCCAGATTGTTCATCCTCTGGTATAAATGTTTTCAAAAGAGTAAAAACCTAAGAAGGGTCAAGAACCAAGAAGCTGGATTTCAGAAATGTGTGCTATGACATCCTTGAACAGAAAAAGGTCTCAAAACCATCCTTCAAATTAATTCATGATCAAGGAAAATCTGAAATTATTATTTCAAAATCTGCTGAAAGTCTTGAACCAAACGAGATCTTTAAGTTTGACTCCTTCAAAGCACAAAAGTCTGTTACTTTTCTAAGTGGTCCCTGTGAAGTTAAGACCCAGAGTGAACTTAATCCAGAAGCACCAGATTTCTCTCCCACCTCTGAGGATGTTAGAACAACATTTGAGGAGGATTTGCAAAGAGTACTTGAGGAAAACTCTGTTTCTGATGCTTTGAAAACTAAGTTCAAAAGATTTAAAACTTGCACAATCAAAGATTTGAACTTCTCTGACTACAAAAATGAAAGCTTCTGTCACCATGCCTCTGAGACTATCATCTCTGACAGAGTCAAAAGAGACTTTTTGGACTCAGAGGTTGATGAGCAAATTTTCTGTGCACCAGAGATTGTAGTGCACAAATCAAAACAGACAACTGTTGGATCTGAGATTTTAAATAATGTTATTTCTGTTCCAAAGAACAAACCTATAATTCCAATTTGTCCTGATTTTGGGGGAATGGGTGTTAGAGCTCTGTCTTCAGTGGAATTGGAAAAGAAGAAGAGTGAAAAAGCCAAGAGTAATCCAACTACTCAACTTCCAACACCTTATGCTTTTAAACCTATAAGATTCACTCCAGAGTATAAAGGAAAATGGAAAGTTAATGACACTCCTACTTATCAATCTGTAGTGAATCACAGAGAAAATACCACCTTTTGGGCCAAGGAAAACCATCATCAGAGGAATGACAATTTCAAGAAAACAACTCTAGATAGGAAGTTTAGCAAAACCTCTGAATCTATATCTTTTAATTTCCAAAAGGCATGTAACCCTTTGTTGATGAATCAAAACAGAAGTTTATCACAATCATTTCCATGTTCTGTCAATTGCAATTGTTTTAAGCTTTTGTTGAAACTTTAAAATCATCTCAATGGTCCTCATTGCATTCTGAACTGGACACCAGAAAGAACAAACTCTAAGACCATGTCTCAGAGAATGCAAGGAAAAGCCTCTGGCAAAAACCATCACAAAATGGAAAGCCATAAGGTAAATCAAGCAAACCAAGCCTAACAAGAAATGACCCATTATGCAATGGGTACCTAAGAAAATCTAATCTGTCTTGCAGAAACAGCATGTGCAAATATGGTACTTGGACTCTGGATGTTTTTTTTGGAAGGGTATCCGAGGACATTGCCCCGACTAATCCCGGCAAGATGAGGCAATTGCCCCATCTGCTAAAGCGTGCAACCCTGAGTTTATCCCCAGTGGCCACAAGTTGGAAGCGCCTGGATTCGAACTTGGGGTAGATGGGTTACAAGCCACATCCCCCATAAGTCTTAACCAGTACGCCACAAGCTTTGTGGTTTTGGACTCTGGATGTTCAAGGCACATGACTGGAAATAAAGAGTTGCTAACCTATTTCAAAGATAAAATGGGAGGTGTAGTAACTTTTGGTGGAGATGGACAAGGACAGATCAGAGGCTATGGGGTATTAACAAATGGAGGTGTATCAGTTTCAAAAGTTGCTTATGTAGAAGGGTTAAATCATAATTTGCTTAGCATAAGTCAACTTTGTGATCATGGTTTTGAGGTCAATTTTAAGAAGAAATATTGTTCTCTGTTAGTTTCAGATTCTGGTCAAGAATTGCTCAGAGCTGATAGAAAAGGCAATCTTTACAAAATGAATTTCAATCCAAATCAAAAATCTAATACATAAAAACTCTGTTTAGTTTCTTTGAACAAAGAAGATGCCTAGCTCTGGCATAAAAGATTTGCACATTTAAAATTTTCAATCTTGACAAGCTTGTGAAACTAAATATGGTAAAAGGATTACCATCTCTAAAATTTGACAGAGACCATCTATGTTCTGCATGTGAAATGGGTAAGCTCAAAGGAGCTTCATACAGAACAAAGAGTGATCACAATTGCCCTAGACCATTGCATATGTTACATGTGGATCTCTGTGGTCCCATTTTTGTGCAAAGTCTTTCTGGCAAAAAGTATGTCATGGTCTTAATTGATGAATATTCTAGATGTACTTGGGTTGAGTTCATCAGAGCAAAATTTGATGTCCCAGAGGTACTAATCAATCTATTAAAAAGGATTCGGGTATTGCTTAGTTTAAAGGTACATAAGCTGAGAAGTGATAATGGGACAGAATTCAAGAATGCAAAACTTGAATCATATCTTACAAAGGAAGGCATCTCTCAGAACTTCTCCGCTGCAAGAACTCTTCAACAAAATGGTGTTGTTGAGAGGAGAAACAGAACTCTGGTAGAGGCTGCCAGAACAATGTTAGCAGGATCTGATCTACCAACCAACTTCTGGGCAGAAGCAGTTTCAGCCTGTTTCACCCAAAACAGAGTTGTAATTGTCAAAAGATTCAAAAAGACTGCTTATGAACTCATCAATCACAGAAAGCCAAATGTGAAGTACTTTCATGTTTTTGGCTGTAGATGCTTTATCCTGAATGACAAAGATCAACTTTGGATGTTTGATAAAAAGGTTGATGAATGGAAATTCATTGGATATTCTCTGACTTCAAAAGCCTACAGAGTCTATAACCTCAGAACCAATGTCATTCTGGAAAGCATCAATGTATCCTTTGATGACAGAGCATCAAGCATCCCTGAAATCAAACCATCAGAGAGGATAGACATCATAGAGGAGCCCAGTTCCTCAAAATCAAGAGAAGAAAATATCAATCTAATATTCAATGACTTCTTTGATGATGAAGATTCCTCTGAACTCATCAACAGAGGCAATCAAGTTCAAGGTTCTGAAGGACAAGAACAATCAGGTACATCTCTGTCTGATCCTTCAAATACTTCACCATCTACCTCCTTGACCACAAGTCCAATTCAAGGAGAAAGTTCAAGACAACATTCAGAGGAAGAAGAACCTGAACCAGAACTATAATCACATTTGATGAAAAATATTGGAAGAAATTCGATATACACAAGTTCACCTTCACAGAGCCTTGTTGGTACCCTTTAGAGCAATGAAGCCACTCTTCAGAGCAGTGTGCCTCAGAGCCCTGGTATCATTCCTCGGAGCTATGAAACTGTCACACATCAATTTCCTTCAGAAGCACAGACACCACCTCATGTCCATGTTCCAATGACAAGATGGACAAAGGATCACCCCCATCATCAAATCATTGGTACTCCTGAAGATGGTGTAAAGACAAGATCGACCACAATCAATGAAGCTTACTTTGTCAACTTTTTGAGCATGATAGAGACAAAGAAGGTCTCTGAAGCCCTTGATGACCAAAACTGGATAGAAGTAATGCAAGAAAAGCTTCTGGAATTTGAAAGAAACAAAGTTTGGTCCTTGGCTCCTTTGGCCAAAGACAAATCTGCCATTGGAACCAAATGGGTGTTCAGAAACAAGAAAGATGAAGATGGAATCATCATCAGAAACAAGGCCAGATGGGTTGCAAAAGGATACTGCCAAGAAGAAGGCATTGATTATGATGAAACCTTTGCTCCAGTTGCTAGGCTAGAAACAATCAGAATATTTCTAGCCTATGCAGCCCACAAAGGATTCAAAGTTTATCAAATGGATGTCAAATCTGCCTTTCTGAATGGCAAATTGCATGAAGAAGTATATGTACAACAACCGCCTGGATTTGAAAGTTCAGAGTTTCTAGACCATGTGTACCTACTTGACAAAGCTCTGTATGGCCTTAAACAAGCCCCTAGAGCCTGGTATGAAACTCGGTCTACCTTTCTGTTAAATAATCACTTTAAGAAAGGTACTGTGGATACTACCTTGTTCATTAGGAGATAAAAAATGATCTTCTTCTGGTACAGATATATGTTGATGACATTATCTTTGGGTCTACAAATCAAAAGTATTGTGATAGGTTTTCAGAGTTGATGAAAAGTGAATTTAAAATTAGCATGATGGGAGAACTTTCATTCTTCCTTGGTTTACAAGTTAAACAAACCATCAGAGGCACTTTTATAAGTCAATCCAAATATGTGATAGACGGTTTATGCAACCCTCTAAATCTACCTCAAGTGTACGGTGTCAATCAAGTAATACGTACCAAGTACGAGTATCGATCCAAGGAACTACGAGTTTAAGTATCACAAAGGCTAGCCACACATCTAAATGGACGGTTGATAAAATTTGGTTTGAGTTTTGATTAATTAACTAAATATCTCAAGAAATGAAAGTAAACAAAGAAGAACAAGTCAACAACGATTCATATACCACAAAGAAGTTACCAAGATGAGAGAAAAGGCTAGGGGTTAGATTTCATTTAGAATTCACCAACAAATAGATAACACACATTCATAAATCAATACACAAGGTTGAATTTAGCAATTCCCAAAATACTTACTATTCTCTCTCAAGTAATAGCAAGAATGCATCATGTAATGTATATTAGAGTCTCTCAACCAATAGACATAAACAATCAACTCATTAAGCATAAGAATCACATACACAAAACTAGGGTTTACTTGGTATATCTCTATCCAATATCTCACCCTAGGTTTATCTAGCTTTCTGATTAAGTTATAAAACCAATTTCTCAAAAGGAAGTATAACCAAAAGATAAGTAAGAAGGTCAATCTCACAAACAATAAGAACAAGCAAGACAAACTTCAACCAACAAGTGTAATGACTAAATAAATGCAATAATCATATATTTAACGGTGAAAATCCAAAATCCATCTTTCCCCTAACCTCAAAATGTTTAGCTCATGTTACTAGTAGCAAATAACATCAAAGAGAAGAAGATAACAACACCCAAGAACATTGTTTCTCAACAAATACAATGGAAATGAAGAAACTCCCTCAAGATTTGATACACACTACCAATTTGTAGCTCCAAAATGAGTCTCTACCTTCCAAATCAATGCAAGGTCTTCTTTGTCTCTATAAAACGGTTCTAACATCTCCCCTAGAAGTGTAGCCTCCAGCAATCCCGAGATAACCCTAAAAATTAAGATTTTGCAGCTTTTTATAGTATCAGCCCCCGACGGCTAAAGTGACGTGCGAGAGTGACATGGTGTCACTTTTGCCGTGTCACTTTCGCTGGACTTCAAAAACCTTTCGGTACATTCTGAGCGATAGTGACAAGCGAAAGTGACACATGTCACTTTCGCATGTCACTTTAGCATGGATCCCACATTCTCGTTTTCTTCGCTTGTTCACTTGGTTCGATGCTTCCTTCACCCGGTATGTCAAAATGGAGTATAAATAAGCATTTTTCCTTCCAATTGACACCATGTATGTCTGCACAACACTTGCACGAAATATTAGTCCGAAATGCCAATTCTTACTTCAAGACAAGCCACAAACGTATGATTTGGAGGGTAAAAACCCGTCAGATAACGAAGTTATCAATATGTCTCTGATATTTTAAAAAAATATAAGCTCAACAACTAAAATCCTATGAAAACACCTATTGCCACTGGAGTTAAACTTGACTGTTAGTGCTTAAAATGTAATTGTATCCAAGTAGAAGGGCTTATTTTGTAAATTCTAGTCTAGGTATAAATAGCCTAGATAGAGTTAGATTTCATAACATCTTGATTACTACTTCAAGTCACTATCTAGTTTTCTCTCTACACTTTGTATTTGGATCTTGGAGATTAATGAGAGATGACATAAGTGATTATTGATCTATCTTTGTTAGAGCATAAATGTCTTCAAGATTTAATGTGTATTTGCAATAATTGTAAAGAGTCAAATGTATTAGTCAAAGTAAAGATGTTGAGAGTCAAAGTCAAGGTTCTTTAGTGAGAAAGTCAAGAAGTATATATAATGTGTTTGTAATAGGAATTGTAAGAGAAGTCTAATACGTGTGTTAGAGAGATGACAACCTAGAGAGAGAAGTTAGAGAGAAAAAGTGGATTTCATTCTTATCTTGTATCTTTCTCTACATCTAATGAAGATCAAAGTGTTTACATCATTGCTACTTGATTAGATCTGGGATCACAAGTGAAATCAGAGCCTAATCAGATTAGATTGTGCATCGAATCAGAGATTTTTTCGTCAATTTTTTAAGAAATTGACAAGTTTTTGAGTTTTTGAGATTTTTCTTGAAAATCTTCAAGAATTTGGAATTTGATTGTGTTTTGATTCAATTTGTTTAGTGAGATTGTTATTGTATGTGATCTGAAACATTTTGTACAAATTTGATTTGAGATCAAACAACAAAAACAATTTTTTGAAAATCAAAATTATCAACAGTGGTTCTTCGAAAGATTCATGGATTTGGTGATTGATCTACTAGTTTAGTGTGTTTTTAAACAATCCAAAAAGCACAGATTGATTTGATTAATGATTCCAAACATTGTTCCAATTTTCAAGTCTGAAAAACATCTAGTTTTGAGAGATTGGAAAAGGTTGAAGTTTGAAACTGTTCATCGAAGTTCTTCACGAAGTCATAATTGATTTGATATTTTTTGTTGTTGTTTGATCTGTTTTGACAACACAGATAGCTTCGTTTGTTGATTTCAATCATATAGCAACTTCAAGATCTGAAAAATAAGAAGAATTCAGCAAGATTCGTGAGTTGAAAGATATCGCCGGAAACTTCGCCGGATTCTGCAAGTGTCGCCGGAAAATTTAAATTTTTCGTGTTCATCCTAATCGCACAAGTTGTGTGCGATCAGATCTCATACTTCTCACACAACACACAAGTTCAAACTTCTCGCTCGTTGCTTGTGCGATCAGAATAGTAATCGCATGATTGTTGTGCGATCAGGAACATCGTGCGATCAAACGTTGCTGATTTTTTTTAATAGCATGATGTTGTGCGATCAAACGGGTCAACTTTTATGCGATCAACCTCAATTATCGAAATGTGTTTCTCTCATAACATGATTTGTCGTCTGGAAATAATTCTGGTCGTCTGAATTTTCTCTCGTCGAAAAAAAAACGCTTATCGCCGGAGTTGTGTTGTTGGATCATCACGGATTGCATGCTATAATCATTTGACGTGAAAAATATTGTTTGATGTTCTAAACACAGAAAAGAAATCGATTTCAACTTGAAACAAAGCTGAAAATCGAAGCTGAAAGTGTGCAGTACGTGAGGTTGATGGTAATGAACAGTAACTTAACGGAGTCAGTTAAGTATCCGTTACGTTTCTAACAAATTTGGTCCTTTTCCGTTAAAACCCTGTTAGTGTCGTTAGATTTGTTGGATTTCTTTCAATATTAGTCCTAAGTCAGTTAGTTAGGTTAAGTGTCAGTTAGTTAACTCTCCGTTAGTATCCGATAATATTTCCGTTAGATTTTATAACATTTCTGGTCCTTCTGTTAGGTAACCGTTAAGCACTTTAGATAGTCTTAGGTTTTGTCAGGTTTAGTCCCTATAGTATAGGTTTCAGTTTATTACATTTTTAGTCCTTGTAGTTTAAGGTTTAGTTCTTGTCAGTTTTGGTCCCTGTACTCAGTGTTTTAAACTTTTACATTTTTAGTCCCCAGAGTTTTTAAGTTTCACTTTGTGTTAGTTTTAGTCTTTTGAGTTTTAGATTCTTGTCATTTTTAGTCCTTGTCTTTTTCAAGTCTTAGTATTTTACACTTTTAGTCCTTATTTTTCGTTTTAGTTTCGTATTTTGTCATTTTTAGTCCTTATTTTTAGTAATTTTTCATTTTTATGTCTGTTTTATCGATTTTTACCTGCTTTTGCTCATAACTGATATATTTCTCTTATTTTTTTGCAGGTTTTCCGAATCTAAGTCCAGTTTTCCGCATTAATTTTTCGGAATTAATTTTTGAACGACAAATTTTATAATTTGTTATTCAAATTTTAATTTTGGAAATTTTTCTGACTTTAATCGATTTTTCTCTGATTATCGTGTGTGCCTAATTCTACTTCTCACGAAGTATCTGACAACGATCATTTTTAATCTTTTCAGGTAACAATGGATGATTATATCTTAGAAACATATTGGAATGAGTCATCTAAGGAAAGAGACAATAGAATAAAGATCCAAGATCTTGAACCAAAAGAGTTCAATTATAAGATAACAATTGAGAATTTGAACAAAAGATTGAGTGTGTTGGAGAATTCAACGACTGATCAAGATCTCAAAAGCAAGGATGCTGAGATCAGTAATCTGAAGAAGAAGAATTTAGAGTTTGCCAAAGAACTTTCTTCTTTGGAAAAGAAGATGAGACAGGAAAGAAAAGTCTTAGAAGATTTGTTGAATATAGAGATCAGTACATTACAAAAGAATAATCAAGATCTCCAGCAACAACTTTCTGACCTGAAGATTCAAGCTGATTTGACGCAATGTGAATGTGATTCCAAATCAAACCTGATGATTTCTTTAGTAGAAACGACTTTTGAGCTTAGAAAGAAAATATCTGGTTTTGAACAAGTGATGAGAAAGGAAAAAGAAGAGTTTCAAAAAGAAAGAACAATTTTTGAAAATGAAAAAGTAAGTTTTGGACAGAAACTTTCTGATTTTTCAAAGAAATGTGTTGAGGAAAAGAAAGCTATTGAGCTTAGATGCATAAAACTTTCCAAACAAAACTCAGATTTTGAAAAAGTTTTATTTCTTGAAAAGGAAAAGTTCGAGAAGGAAAGAGTGGATTTTAATGCTGAAAGAAAATCCCCTGAGATAAAGAGTGCTGAATTTTCAAAGAAATTATCTGATTTGGAAAATGTTTTGGAGAAACAGAGAAAAGAGTTTGCTGAAAAGAAAGATATCTTTGAAAAGGGAAAGAAGAATTTTCAAAAGAAGAACACGAATTTTTTTAAAGAAATATCTAAGAACAATTTTGATGAAGAAAGAGACATCTTTAAGGCTGAAATCTCTAAGCTAAAATAGAAGTTATCTACTTTAGCAACGGAAACTATGAAAGAACAGAAAATCAAATCTGATCTTCAGAAGAAATTTGACTTGACTGTTCGAGAAATAAATGTTCTGTCAGATAAAGTTCAGAAATTGGAAGCGATTAACTTCAAAGTTGAATTATCTAAACAATTTAGTGCCGATACTATTGTTCAATCGTCGTATGATGATTCAGCTGATTCAGAATGTGCGTTCTGCTCGCACGATTGTTGACCGATAACTTTGAATCCTTCATCGCATACGTTTCATGGGATGAAGATGAACTGATCGCACATTGTTCATGCGATTAGATGACAGGTGGCAGGTCAAAATTTTGGACCAATCATCGTGTGCCATATGTCACAATATCCTAGGGTCTATATATAGAACGGGTTTTCGAACACTTAAACTTTTCTGACTTCTCGACTAGTGTTATGATCATGTACGGTACGTTCATAATTGCACCTAACCAGTGTTATGGTGAACCTACAAGTTACATGTGAGTACTTGGACAACTTTGATGTGATGACCGTTGGGGTAGTGAAGAAGTTTCTAAGCGAGTAACCGTTAGAAGAGGTTGATGATTTTAGCAGTTGCCATTTCGAGTGGCAATAATGGTGATTGCATTAAGTGGACTGTTTCAGGTCGAAATTGATGGTCGGATTAGAACCACAAGCTTATGGGATCGACTTTAATTCGAGGAGTATTGTAAGGTTAACCGATGTAACTTTCAATTTTGTCTTAAGATGTTTGAACCTCCGGATGACGATAGTGCGACCGGAGGGATTGGAAGAGTGTGGTTTTGAGACGTTGAGTGCCGGCTAAATTCATGCACGAAAATTATTTTGCGTCAATTGTTTCTTGTGTTTCAAATCGTTGTGTGGGTTGTATTACGAAATCTTGGAAAAAAATGTTTGACACACTTGAGGTTTTAAACCATGATTTTTTAGCATGCATGAAATTATTTTATCGCAGGTAATTGCAAACTTTGTCGAGACTTTTATCCTTTGTTGTTGTCCAATGCTACTTTCAGATATTGTGATATCCATATTTTGATGTTGTTTATGGTTTTGGACAAGTACTGCAACTTACGACCTTAACATTGGATCTCCTCCACATATGTTAAGGTTTGGACGGAGAGTTACCTTCCCTTATTTTGGTGTTGAATTCTTATTGGGAACTGTTTTATGTGAGTGTTGTTGAAAAGTGTTGTTTTATATTGTGTTGCAACAAAAAAGAAATATTTGGAAATTATGACATTTTAGTCATAACTTTGCTTTACGCGAAGTTGATCCAAACCCTTCAGTGATTTGATGATAACCCTTAGAATCACTTAGTGAAAATTGTAAGTAAACATTATGTATCAGAGTTTCACCATCAAAGAAAATATACTAAGTCTGTTTAGTATCCCTGATGTGAAACTCATGTTCTTTAATTATACTTCAGTGATAAATGTACATCAGTGGGACCTGAACCTGTTCAGTCTTGCTGATGATCGCTGAATGTTCACTCTGTAAATGTTTGCTTATGATCCGTGAAGACAAGACTCGCGAAAAAGTGTTTAACGCTGAAATCGAAGACCAACCTGACGAACAAGTGACTAAGTCTACTCATGACCTGATGCGGATACCAACGAAGCCAAGACTTCAACGAGAGCTGACCTTCATCGTCCTCCCTGATGAAGATCAACCCAGCGATCGCTGATCATGAAGCATGTTCTACAAGGAACATTTGTCTTATCCCCTTGCACGCTTTTGTACGATTTGTCAGAAGGACATGCCTTTGTCCTGGATCGTATAAACCACTCTGCCAACTACACTGTTCACCATGCGGCCAAAAGCATGTTTGCAAAAGTCAGATTCATGCAACCAACCAAGTGATGACACGTGTAAAGTTATACTGACTTGCATTTAATGCATACAGTATAAATAGTAAGATCAACTTCTTTCTGAAGTGCTCGTCCTCCCTGAACTTCTTAGTGCCAAGGAAAACTATCCTTAGATTTTCTTAACTTCTTTCATTCTTATTCTAGTGCAAGATATCTGTGTGATTCTCATAGTTTGTTTAGATTAGGTTTTATACTTAGTCTTATTCCGCAACAAACTGTAAATTGTTTGATTATATCAATAAACAATTTAGAAAGATAAAAATATTGTGTTTGTATTCAACACCCCCCCCCCCCTTCTACAAAATTATATACATGTATAACCCTTCGGGACCAACATGCGGCTTGATCTTTGGGAAAAAAATTTGACACCATTTGATTGATTGGGTGCCATTGGGTTTCATTGAGTTTGATGGAAGTTTTGTTGAGTATTATGGAATTTTGTGTTACGACATTTTTTTCCGCATGGGTGCAACTTTGAAATGTGCATATTTTAATTATGAAGTGTGATAAACTATGGGTTTTATTGACCATCTTGTCTCATGCGAGTTTTGCGGAGAAACACTACTTTATGTCGCATCACAACCAAAAGAGTAGTTTATGGAGTTTTAATATCACATCGTTATCTCTTTTGAGATTTGTGTTAGCATATTTCGTTGCAACTTGTCTAGTATACGAATTTCATTATACGTGGCGTGAATGGTAGATATAGGGCATCATGATAGTTTATCTTAATGTTTTGCTTTATGCACTTCCGGTTAATTGGTTCTTTTGTTTTCGTTTCACGCAAATGCGTTATATTGATTTATTGGTATGCATAGCATCATAGCCTCTATTTTGGAACGTAAATGCGCATCGTTTGTACGACTTGAAATCTGAAGTCGATTTTTTTTTTCATATAAACTAAATTGCATGCGCTTATTGTTAGCTCCGATAGTTAATTTCAAGAAGTATTGAAAAATAGGCAGAATCGCAGAAGACCTCTGCCGAGTACACCAAGACACAGATCAAAAGCCTCTGTCGACCGTTCATCAAGAAGCTGAGATTAACCTGAAGATCAACCTCGGACCACAGAGCCTCTGTGAAACTCAACAGAGCCTCAGCGAAACTCCACAGAGCATCTGTGTGGCCAAACTTCTGAAGACAAAGACTTGTGCATATTTGAAGACCAATGATCATGTGCCTCTCACGTGCCACTACTTGTACGAAGATCCTGAAGATCAATAGTACAACCACGATATCAAACTTTCCAGGTGTCATCTTTTTAGAGGTGACAACCTTTTACATGTACTATTCATCGTCCCACTACCACTATATGTAAAGCGCACAATCTGTCATTTCAGGCAATCAACACACAATTCACACACGCTGAGTTTTTAGAGTGAGAGAATCCTTGAGAGAAAAGACACACAGTAATGCGTGTTCTTGGTGTTAAAATCCATTGTTCATAATGAAAACGAGGATGACTTGTTGAGCATTTTATCATTCTGTTTAGTCTTCTTTGTTTATCATTGCGTGTGAATCTATCAAGTTGTTCAAATCTGTTTATGCTTTAAAACGCTTCCGCATATAACTTTCATACTCTGTTTTGCATATTTCAGCTAGAACTTATCATTGTTGAGTCAATCTGGGATCAACAATTGGTATCAGAGCAAACTTTGATTTTCAATATCAAAGGATCGTCTCTGCAATGATTCTGACTCTATTGGTAGATTATTTGGACTGATTTTAGACTTGTTCTTCATTTCTAAAGAACAACCCCTGTTTTTGTGTCTTTTTCAACCAGTTTGGATTTAACACATCATCAGGAACTGTTTCTTCTTAACATCTTTTCCAGTGTGTGCTGTTGTTCATATAAAACTCTTTTTCTCCCTAGATTAATCTTGTAAGTTTGTTAGGACATTATATTGTATTCAAGATTTACTGTAAAGTCAACATTCTGTAAAGTCAATGTTGTATGCTTTAAGCCTTTATGCCTTGTATCCCTTAGGTATAAATAGGCTTGTAGTGTTCTTGTTTGTAGTAACTCTAGTAACTCTTGAAACTCTTGGTCATTTGTACTTACTTTAAAATCTATGAATGACAATGACTTTCTCTCTCTAGAATCTCATACACTTTGATTGTTAAACACTAGATTTGGGATTAACATTTGGTATCAGAGCTAAACAGATTGTTCAGACAGCAATTCAGACAATTTTTTGAAGATTTGAAGATTTTTTTGTGTTCTTGAAACTGTTCGCAATTACTGTTCATCTGAGATTTTCGAGTTTCTTCATTTTGGTCAATTTGGATCGAAATTTGGTGCCACAACCTTCGTTTCATCATCCTGAACATGTTTAATTCAGGAATCATGACCTAATTTTGTCCAGAGTTCAAGAACTTGAGAGATTTTGCATTTTTGTTCGAATTTTTTCAAGAAACTGTGATTGAATCGAATTTTGCGATTTCGAAAGAATTAGACTTTGGTACAAACTACAAAAGTGTTCTAAATTGAATTTCGAATCTGTCTGTGAAAGTCTCATCGAATTTGATCAAGAATTGAAAGAATTATGGCCAAAATTGTGATTTTTGGACAAGTGTTCGCATGATTTGAAGAACTCGCAACATTCATATAGAACTCGCAAGACTCGTAAATTGTTCGCAAGGTGTTAGGGTCAATTTATGTTGAATTAAAGTTCAGGGTTTAATTTGTAATTCTTGTATTTGAGCCTTATTAGTGAACGGGCGGTGGGCTTGTTAACCACGGGCCCGCCGTATATAAAGCAATCTAGCCTTAGAAAAATAGGCTAGTTGTCTCATTTGCTTTCCTACACTTTCATTGTAATTCTCTCTAATATTGAAAGCTTAATCAGAGATGACCAGTTGAAATCGTTACTCTATTATTTTATCTGTTTGATTTTATAATCGTTGCACGGATCTGGAACTAACAATTGGTATCAGAGCAGATGGACGGATTCGATTCAAAGCATCCAAGTTGACTTTTGGTAAATTCTTGACTTTTCTCGTCTGTGTCATTCTTGAAAGTTCAAAATCTCGATTCTGATAAAATTGATTGTTTCTGCTTATTGGGTTGTGTTAGCATCAATGTTATAAGTCATTCTGCAAATTTTCACATCCTAATTCGTCCATTTGGGTGGTTAATTAGGCAAATCAAAATCAAAAGTTTTGGTTGTGTTCTTCAACAAAAATCAAAATTTTACCATCAAAACTTGTTGTTTTTGCTTTAAAATCGATTGTGTTAGTGTTATTTTTGTGTTTGGCATTGTTCCTAATCTTTCAGGATCGATTTTGAGAAACCCTAGTTGATTCCCAAGCGATTGAAAACTCACAGCCGTAGAGTCGGGATAAACCAGCCATGGTTTCCGGACAATCGCTATTCTTTCCGGACACGCAACATCTTTTCGGGTAAGTCATTCATTCCGGGTAAGTCACCGATACTTCATTCTATCCGGGTAAATTAGTTCCAAAAACTCAAAGTTCCCGGTAACCAATCTTCTCGGACAATCCATTATCCGACAAGTACTTTCATCCGGAATCTCATACTATCCGGTAAGTCCATTATCCGGTAAGTGTTGCTTTAGTTAATTCATTCGGACACTATTGTTTTTCCGGTAACCTTGTGTTATCCGGAAACTATAGGCTATCCGGAATCTAAGTGTTATCCGGATTCTTTCCCTTATCCGGACACTTTGTGATTTTGAACTGTTTTGTCAATTGATCTGATCTGGACACTTCCTGATCATACTCTTATTTGGATTCCTATCCAGTAAGCTCATTTTAGTTCATACCAGTCGTAGAACCTGCTTTAGGATACCACTCTTAGTGCCTGTGCGTTAGGTTTACACTTTGAATCAATCCACACGTCTGACGATCACTCCGTTGCAACCAAAGATGTCTACTTCGCGCGAAACTCTTGCAATCGGCACCGACTCCAAACCACCGTGTCTCTTTCCAAATGAGTACAACCAATGGCGCGACAGGTTCATTCTCTTCATAGAGTCCAAGGACAACTACGAGTACATCAAGAGAGCCCTTGAAGATGGTCCAATCCCTTGGTCGATGAATGACATAGCAGCAACTGCAACTGCTCTAGCTCGTAGTACGAAAAATACTATCGCCGAAATGACCGAAGATGAAAGAGGCATGATCGAAGGTGAAAAGTATGCAAAGAGATATCTTGTCCAAGCCCTTCCCAACCCGACCTATACAGCTATCGACAGCTACAAAGAAACGGCAAAGGGCATGTGGGATCAAGTGGCTAGAATGATGCGTGGGAGCAATGTCGGAAATCAACTAAAGATCAACAGCGCGATAACCAAGTTTGATGGTTTCAAGCAGCGCACCGGCGAATCTCTCACACAGACCTATGAACGGTTCTGCTCACTTCTTAATGAATTGAACAAGAATAAGATCACTCGCTCCAACACAGAAAATGCGATCAAATTTCTCAATAATCTGCTGCCGGAATGGAAGGTGTTTGCTTCTCATGTCAAGCATAACAACTTGATAGAGAACATCGGCATCAATGAACTCTATGAGACACTTCTTCAAGACGAAGATGAAGTAAATGAGCTTCTGAGCGAGAAGAAGACTGACTCAAAGCCAGCTGCTGATCCTATAGCACTCATGTCCTCCAAGAAAGGGAAATCTTCGAGGAGTCACTCTAAACATGCTCAAAGGCAAAACTCTTCCGAATCTGAAAAGGAAGATAGTGACTCTAATGATGAAGTATCTGACTTCAAGAAAGCGATAGCTCTGCTTACGAAATCTTTCCAACAACAAAAGTACTATAAGAAGCCTTCATCCAACAATCAGCGCTACTCCACCTCCTCCAACAAGCGCCATGACCATCAGGACAAGTATGAGGGAAAGAAGAAAGCTGATGAGCAAGGGAAGTCAGAGAAGAAGGAGAAGACTGAGAAATCAGAAAGTAAGAAGAAGGATGAGCCAGTGACATGTTACAACTGCGGAAAGCTTGGTCACTTTGCTAAAGATTATACGAGGCCTGTGGTAAAGAATTCTCACTACTACAAGGCAAAACTCGCATTGGCTGCGCAAAAGGAAGCTGGAGAAGCTATGTTTGTGGAAAACGACTACTGGTTGGGTCGTTCTGATGATGAAAGCGATACTGATGGTGCAAATGCTTTCATGGGCTATCACTCTCCAGCTGATGAAGAGAAGACAAGTCAGATATGTGATTCTTCCGAACAAGATTTCTTGAATAAAATGCAATCTTTTACCGACCAGGCAGATTCCTTTAAGGCCACAACTAAAGAACAAAAGCTTAAGATTAGTTTACTAACCGAAAAGCTAGATGTTCAAACAAGAATAACTGAAAAACATAAGTCTAAAAATGCTATGTTAAAGGAAAGATGCAAAATTCTCTCAATAGCACCCAAAGACTTAAGGGCCAAACTATCTGATCTTCAGTCTCAGTTTGATCAGTGCATGAATGAGAAAGAAGAACTTGTTTATCAATGTTCCTCTCTTCAAATTCAGCACAAGGAGTTTGTTACTAAAATTCTTGATCTTGAAACCAAACTCCACAAAAGGGGTCAAACTGATCAAACCGTCTTTCTGAATAAACCCAAGGAGTTCACCTATTTTAACAAAGAGTGGGGAATCGGATATGATAACCCACACTATTTGAAAAAGGGAAGATATCAAACTCCAACTCTGTATGATTTCGCATGTTTTGGGTTAGATAAAACGTATCCGGAATATGCCATTCAATGGACTGGCCCTCTTGAACATGAAAAGGAAGAGGAAACCGAGGAATATAAACGCGTACACAAACGAGGAATACAACTTCCGTTTTGTTATGATACTTTGAACTATTCCTATCAAAAGAACAAAAAGTATCTCTCAAATGACTACTTCGAGCCCTACAAGGTTGCTACGCCCAAGGATTCCTCCAAAAAGGATGAGGACCAAACACCTGCATCCAAGACTGAGACAGACGAGTTTAAACTCTATGTTCCCCCTCTCATCTTGGAAGCAAAGATTGTCGAGTTGGAGGAGTCGTTTGAGAAAGAAAGGTCTGTTTTTCAAAACGAAAAGAAAGCGCTAATATCTGAGATTGAGAAACTCAATTATGATAAACTTGAGAATCCACAACCGGTCAAAACCGAAACTGTGTCGGATGAGGGACAGGAGATCCTTCGGTTTGAAATCAACCGACTCACGTCATAACTGTCTGCTTTGGCAACAAAAGTGATGCAAGAGAAAGTGAGTAAAGGTCAACTCCAAGAGCAGTTTGACCAACTCCAATCTGAAAAGAAGATTTCACCCGAACTTTCCTCTAGCTCATCGGACACGTCTTCGTGTAAAGCTTTCTTAGGAGAAACTTTTTCAACACAAGACGATCAAGATTCTCAAGATAAGTGTGTTAAAAGGAATTTAAACTCTGATTTTTTCCTAGCTTCCGCACCAAATTCCCCAAAGCACACTGACACTATGTGTTCCTCGCCTTCCTCACCTAATCCAAGTCCTGCAATTCCGGAGATAAATTTTTCTGAATACATGAACTCTGAAGGTAACTCTGATGGAGAGTTTGAGTCGTTCCCTTTCGACAAACCTCTCCCGAGTCACACTGATATTTTGTCTCCAGTAGTCAATCGTCCGGTCAAATTTTTAAAGGGTAACAGTTCTAACACAAAGGCCCCAGCTGTGATCATGATTTCACAATCAAAACCGACTTCTAAACCTGTTTCTAGAAAGCAATCACATTCGAGGTAAAAGACAGAGCAATTGCCTACCAAAGATACCGTTCCTTCAAAAGTCACTGACCATTCCGTCCATGTTGTTTCAGATAAAATTGGTCAAGCAAAACAGAAAAACCAAAGTGGCTGAACAAGGAACCTGTCAAGAAGGAAGCATCAAAGTCTTTCCCTACTGCATTCAATTCTAGAATAAACAAAGACAATTGTGTTTGGAATAATTGGAATCGTTTTGAAGTTTCTTTTCCGATTAAACTTAATTCAGTTCATCAATTGATTCAATTATCGCGTGATTGTTTATGTTGTTCTAGATGTGGTTGGAATGATTTTGATGAAATTAATTTAAATGATTGGTTTTGGTCATATCACATGTAGAATCATAAACCCAAAAATAAACCCCGTAATAATAAACAAAAATACTATAAACAACGGGGTTTCCAATCTGAGGTTAAACCACAGCGGGAGACCAAACCCACTTCTAGATGGGTTGCTCCTACAGAGGTTAAACCGGCACCAAAGAGGCAACCTGCTAAAAATCCTGTTCCTCCACAAGGTGTAAAACCTACACCAAGGAGGCAACCTGTGCCAAAACCAGTTTCCGCAAACGGTGTACAACCTGCTCCTAAAGGGAAAGTTGTGCCAAAGCAAGTTCCTCCAAGAGGTGCCAAACCTAACCCTCCAGGACCCAAACAAATTTGGGTACCTAAAATCCGTTAACTCGATTTTGCAGCACGGTCATGTGTGGTACTTAGATTCTGGATGCTCCAAGCACATGACCGAAAGGAAGGAGCTTTTCACGAACTACAGGGAAGAATATGGTGGAGACGTGAGATTTGGGAACGACCACAAAGCGCCGATCGTGGGCTACGGCGACATTGTTCAAGATAAGATCACGGTAAAGAAGGTTTCCCACGTCGCGGGATTGGGACACAATCTGTTCAGCATCGGGCAGTTCTGCGACAAAGATCTCGAGGTTAGCTTCAAAAAGACAAGGTGTAGAATTCTCAATGACGATGGAGTGGAGCTCCTGGTTTGGAAACGCAAGACCAACCTCTACACAATCGACCTTGCAGCCCTCAAGATTGATAACCCTGTCTGCCTCATGTCAAAGGACAATTCCTAGCAAGGTTGGATTTGGCATCGACGTCTTTCGCACCTCAATTTCAAAACAATCAACAAACTGGTGCTGGGCGGACACGTGAAAGGCATGCCCGATCTTCAATTCGTGAAGGATCGTCTCTGCGGGGCATGTGAGATGGGAAAGATGAAGAGAGTACCACATCAGCAGAAGGCGACTCCAAGCACGTCCCGAACCCTCGAACTTATCCATATGGATTTGTGTGGACCGATGCGTGTTCCGAGCATTAATAAGCGCAAATACGTTCTCGTGATGGTGGACGACTTCTCGCGCTACACTTGTGTACTGTTTCTACGCTCAAAGGACGAAACACCAGAGCTGATTATTAATCACCTGAAGACTGTCCAGCTGAACAAACTACAACAAGTTCAGGCTATCAGAACCGACAACGGGACGGAGTTCAAGAATCGAACGGTGGACGACTATTTGACGTCAGTTGGCATCTTGCACACTTTTTCTGCCGCACGCACTCCTCAGCAAAACGGAGTGGTGGAATGACGCAACCGTACCCTGGTCGAAGCAGCTCGCACCATGCTTTCCCAATCCAATCTACCACTATTTCTATGGGCCGAAGCGGTATCTACGGCTTGTTATACGCAAAACCGCTCCATCCTTAACAAGCGGTTCAACAAGACTCCGTACGAGATCATGAACAATCACGTTCCGAACATCAGCTACTTTCATGCGTTCGGATGCGCGTGCTATATTCTGAATGACAAAGACGATCTCGGCAAATTCAGCCCCAAGGCGGACATAGGAGTCTTCATCGGATACTCCATACAGGCTAAGGCGTATCGCGTTTACAACAAACAGACCAAATCCGTTGTTGAAAGCATAAACGTGACATTCGACGAAGCCGCAGATTTGACTTCTGAACAAAATAGTTCAGAACCCGGTTTAACTGGCGTGCTAACTTCCAAACCTTCAAGTTCGGGATCTGCACAAGCGATAGTAAATCCAAATCATGCATCTTCATCGAATGCTGACTCTTCTGATTTAGATTTATTGTTTAAATTCTTTTATGATGACATCTTTAATGTTTCCCCTACTGTCTCAGCACAACCTCTTCTAGAAGCTGCTCGTAATGAGGACTTGTCGAACCTATCTGGTCTGCCGCCTTCTACAAGCACGCCATCCATCACTGTGGAGACAGCTCAACCGTCATCATCAACCTCTACCGATACTACTGCTTCCCCGGAGGAACCTGCTATAAACCCGGAGATCACTCCTGGTGATTCGTCATCTGCTACAACCGCGGATCAACCTCTAAACTCCTCGGAACCAGAAGTTGTTCAACCCTCGGCGAATCTTTCCCCACTTCCTACAAGAAACCAGCCTACTACACTTGAAGCAGTTCAAGACATATATCCTGGTGATTATGTGGACTCGGACACGTCTCACTCTACTCAACAGCCGCTTCCGCATTCCACCAAGTGGACGAAAGCTCATCTGCTTTATCAAATTATCGGTGATCCCTCTAATCCAGTTCAAACACGAGGTGCATCCGCCAACTTCTGTCTATTTTCCGGCTTCTTAAGCAACATCGAGCCGACGAACGTACGCGAAGCGCTTGAAGATCCGGACTGGGTCATAGCCATGAAAGAGGAGCTCAATCAATTCGAAGCTCTAAAGGTATGGCGACTGGTTCCACGTCCAAAACACAAGACGGTGATCGGCACCAAGTGGATTTTCAAGAATATGAAGGACGAAGACGGCATCGTGGTACGAAACAAGGCGCGCCTCATAGCCAAGGGATGTCGTCAACAAGAAGGGATCGATTATGATGAGACCTATGCTCCAGTGGCAAGAATCGAATCCATCCGTATGTTCCTTGCATACGCCGCGCACAAGAACTTCACGGTCTTCCAAATGGATGTGAAGACCGCCTTTCTCTACGGTAATATCGAGGAAGAAGTATATGTGTCGCAACCAGACGGGTTCGTGGACGATTCGAAGCCTGATCACGTCTACATTCTAGACAAGGCGCTTTACGGTCTAAAGCAGGCTCCGCGAGCATGATACAAAACACTGACTGAGTTTTTGATAAAGTCCGAATTCACACGAGGTAAAATCGATTCGACTTTATTTATCAAACACGAAAAGGGTCACATAGTTCTTGTTCAAGTGTACGTGGATGACATAATATTCGGCTCTACTAATCCCGCATATGCTAAGAACTTTGCCAATCTCATGGGAGAATTTTTTAAAATGAGTATGCTTTGCGAGATGAATTTCTTCCTTGGTCTTCAAGTTAAACAACTGTCGACTGGAATATTCATAAACCAGGCTAAGTACATCAGGGATATTCTCAGGAAATTCAAGTTGGACCAGTCCTCGCCAATGAAAACTCCCATGGCACCTAATACAAAGATTCACGCCGATCCTCACGGAACGGATGTGAATCCTAATTTGTATCGCGGGATGATAGGTTCTCTAATGTACTTAACTGCAAGTCGAACGGATATTATGTTCTCAACATTTATACGTGCCCGGTATCAATCAAAACCTAAAGAGTCTCATTTAACTGCTGTCAAACGAATTTTTCGTTATTTACGTGGTACTGCTGATCTTGGCCTGTGGTACCCGAGAGAGACAGGTTTTGCACTATCCGCTTATTCTGATGCGGATCACGCGGGCTGCATGCTGGACCGGAAGAGCACCTCGGGTCACATCCAGTTTTTGGGAGATAGCCTGGTGAGCTGGGCGTCCAAGAAGCAGCAATGTGTTTCAACATCAACTGCCGAGGCGGAGTACGTGGCCGCTGCGAGCTGCTGCTCACAAGTTATCTGGATGCGGACGTAACTCAAAGACTACGGCTTCACGTATGTAAAAGTCCCAATTTACTGCGATTCGAAGAGCGCAATTGCAATATCCAGCAACCCGGTTCAACACACCAAGACGAAGCACATCGACGTTCGGTATCACTTCATTAAGGATCACGTCGAAAGAGGTACAGTCGAACTCTACTTCGTAAATACTGAACATCAGTTAGCAGACCTATTTACTAAATCCTTGGATGAAAAACGTTTTAACACTCTTGTGTCCAAGTTAGGTATGCTAAAACTGATGACTTAATCCGATTGTGTGCCCGTTACAAGTTCCATACATCTACGAGTAACTATCCACTCATCATCCGGTGTTTACACTCTTGATGACTGAGTATACACTTCCTCACACTTGTATTCTACTTGTCTCAGTTACACAGTTAGATTAAGTCTCTGTATTTATTTCGTAGATTTCGTTTGTGTTCTTTCTTTCTGCGTGTGTTTCTTTTCTTTCATACTGTCGTCTTCTTTTAATTGTCACTATCTGTGCTTTCACGGTGTGTTCATGTGTTCAGGAGGAGCACAAAGAAGTATCAGGTAAGTATACTCTTCTGTTGAGGGGGAGCGTCACATACAGTTTTTCTTAAAATGAAAAAAAAAATTCTTGTGTGTGTGGGCACTCTCGTGTGATCCTCAAATTACATTCATCATTTAAGGGGGAGCGACACCGTGTTTTTCTTTAAATGCTAAAAGTTTTTTGGTGTCGGACTCCCCATTGCACAGTTATGCACAGTCCGAGGGGGAGCAAAGTCATCCCCATGCTAAATCTGAGGGGGAGCGAGCGAAGGATCTTTTCCAGTTCTATGTTTTGCAAAAATTTTCATGGACATGACAATTTTTTTGAAAATAGAAGGTGTTCGGACAGTTATCCGGAAACTCTACCCTTCCGGGTAGGTTTCCGGACCGGGTCACCATCCGGGTTGAATGGGAACCCGGATACCATCCGGACTCAAGGGTCATATATAAAGCATCCGGATTGGTTCATTTCCTTTATCCGGATTTCTTAACCTAAAACCCTAAACCCTCTCAACGCTCTCTCTCTCTCGCTCGGACTCTCTTCAAATCACCGATTGTCACTCGCTCTCAGTCCCGACACCAGGTATGGTACTCGACTCTTAATACTGATCATGTATAGATGAGCTTTGATCACTTCGCTCCACAAATCGACCACACATTCAGTTGATTCACAGAATCCACAAACCCATTTTGGGTTTCTACGACCTCGGGTCGATTCGGTGTCCCTCAGACCGCTCAAGTTATTTATGTATGCTTGTCTAAGTATATCGTATCACTTTACATGCTTTACAAACTGGTAGGGACACTATCTTGTACGATTGCTGATTTGAACTGTCGTCCGGACACATTCATTGTGTCCGGGAACCATCGTCCGTATGATCGTTTTTCCGGATTCATTTATTGTCAGAAAGGTTATCCGAATTCACGCAACACCCGGAAACCCCAGTTGTCCGGAAACCTTCGAGTTTCCGGTAAGTTCAACTACCGGGCTGTTGTTGTGTCCAAAATCCCATTCGTCCGGAAAACCCTTTCACTTGATAACCATTTTGTCCGGATTTCTCATTATACCCGGGAACGTTCTTCCCATCCGGTCACTTGTGTTGTCCGGATACCTTTGTCCGGACAGTTTGGTTATCCGGATAGTTTTGGTATTTCTATCATTTTGTCCGGACACCCCTGTTGTATGTCTATCCTGTACATGTTTTGTCACTGCCTATTCTCAATCTGTCTCAGATTGAGCCCATTACAGCAAAGGTACGCGCCTACACTTGTTCATCCGCCTCAATCACTAACTGTGTCTTTTTTTACAGATATTTAAATGGCGGATCAACAAAATCCACAACACCCCGGCGACCAGAATCCGGAAAATCAAATTCCTCACGAGGAATTTATAGACAAGGCAGCCGACAACGCCATCTGAACAATCACCATCTGAACCCGGCACTATTCCGTCCACAACCACTACACCGAGCACTGGTGGATATCCTTATGCGTCACCCTCTCCGTGAGGCCCTCACCAGAACAGCCGACGTCCCATTACTGTACGTTCTACAAGTATGGTTTACTGCTCGAGTCGTCACAGTCGGCAACTCGCAAACGATCACCGCACAGATCGATAACCAACCTTTCACGCTCACACCGGAATCATTCCACCGTCTCCTAGCACTTTCGGAAGCCACCGCCGGCAATCATGAACGGTACGATCCTGCCGTCAATGACGAGACTCTATGCGCACAAATGCGCGCACTCGGATACAATCACGTGCTTGACAGACCATCTGCCTTCAACCGGAAATACCTAGCCCCCATCTGGTACACCCTGTTTACGATTCTGAACAGGTGTCTATCATCTAGATGGAAAGGTATCGATCAATGCATCGGCGACTTCCTTCGCCTAGTTCATGCCGTGTGCTACAACCGCCACGTGGACTTCGCGATGATCATCTGGAGAGAGATCGTTACTGCTATTCGTCAGATCGGAGGTACAAAACAAAAGAAGTTCCTTTCGTACCCGCGTTTCCTTTCGCTTGCCGTACGCCAACACATGGATGCCAACCCTGCAATTCCACGACGCCTAACCCATCCGGTATGTCCCCATCATCATCTACAGTACATGGTCATCCGCAACCCATCCAATGAGGTGGCCATGCCCATTCTTGAAGCCCTATTAGCCATCGCCGATCCCGCTGCACCAGGGGTAGTTGCTTACAGGGAAGAGATAGGGAATCATATGGTCCATCCAGAACCGGAGGGACCTGCCTAGGGACCTAGACCCGAGCGTCGTGAGGGTCCAAGAGTGAGAGGTGGTAGGGCCCGGCAAGCAGGTGCTGCCGGGCGGGGTGTGTTGATCGTTAGGGGAAGGGGAACTAGTGTGAGTGGTGCAGCGGTATCGTAACCCAATTCTAGCCAACCCCGTCCAACAGGCGAAGCCGGAGCATCGTCCTCACGACCGATGCTTCACCATGACTCCACACCATATCTTTCCGACCCGCCTTCACCTACCTTCCAGGTTCAAAATGTAGAATCTGACTCCGATACGGCATCTGACACGACCCGTGCCATTCGGCTCTCAAAAATACCTTCCCGTATCGGACCGAACCCCGACTTCACCGAAGGCATCCCACTTGACTCACCTACCCATGCTTCACCTAGGATTGAGGGAGTAGAAGGAGTTGATTTAGAAACTGTGAGCCGGAGAGAACTGCGTTCGAAAGTGAACCAGGAAAGATTGGGCCGTAAAGATAACGAGGCTCTTGAGCGACCCGAAACGAGTGTAATCCGGGTAGCCACATCTACTATCCCGTCTCATTTGTTGGGACGGGGTATTGAAGAAGCCTCCGTGGACCCAGCGGAGCAATTGCACGACCCCCTTATCCACTCATCCGTCTCTCAAAAGACGGATGTTTCAACTTCACACGGGGAAATAGCACAACTTCCGCCGGCCTCTCACTCGGAGAGTGCTGGTGTTGAAACAAGCGACCAGCAGCCCCCGGTCGCGACTTCATTTTGTGCACAATCGAGTCTAGAGCCATTTGCTATTGAAAATCCTTTGGCTAGGACACAAGAGGAGCAACACCAAGTCAAGAATCTTCGTGACTCGACCGGAACCACCGTAGTGTCGTCACCTTTAGGTGGCACGCGAGGATCGGAGGGAAATCCTACCACAGCTACCGACATGCCAGCTGTGAACATAGGTGGCTCTGCCTATCAGGTAGACGCCTCAACGGGTAATCTAAGTGATCCCGGTGTTACTCACCTTGACTTTGTGTTGCAAGGGTCCCTGGACAGCACCCTCAAGGCTGTCCAAGAGGCAATGGAGCAACATGTCGCCACCGAGCTTGCCAAACTAATCAAAGGCAAAGCAAAGATCGTCGAAGCTGAAACTGCACCTACAGCTCCACCGACATTCGTTCAGCCTACCTACTCGGTGGACACCGTCAAAACGATGCTTTTAGCCCAACTGCTCCAAGAATCCAAAACCAACGCCTCTACCGAAGCAGACCTGATATCCGTTCTGAAATCCCAGGTCACTGCTCCTTCATAATCCATTACCACTCGTTTAGACGCCATTGACTCGACTCTCAAGGACTACAACCAAGCGCTCAGAACGCTGTCCGAGAGAGTCCGCTCACTCGAAGATACCTGCAAGAGTCAAGCAGGCGCTCTGAAATGCAAACACGATGACCAAGATGATCCTGATCACCATGAGGGGGAGAAACGACAACGACTAACCTAGACCGCCGCCCCGATCCAGTCTGAAACTCCAATTGTGGTTCAACAGGAACCCCCAACTGCGGCAACTACAACAGAAGCACCTGAAGCCGAGTTGCCATTAGCCGACATGGTAATAGATATCGAGATATCAGATGATGAAGACCCAACGGTTGAAAAGCCTGAGGGTTCAACACAGGAACTGGTCGACTTTGATTCATCAGACAGATCGCTATTGGATATGATAGATCCAGACTGTGAAGCCAACCCGGAGACCGAAGATGCATGGTATGAAAAAGCCGCCAGTGCCGTAAATCTCCAGGTAAATTTGGTTTTCCCTACTGATGAAGACGACAACATCGACTATTATCAGTTCCTGCTCCAGAATTTTTATGGTACTTCTCCCGTTCACTATGCTCAACCCACTGGAACTTCAACAAGACCTGAAACTACTACTGCCAATATTCCGACAACTCCTCTGTAAACGACAACTTCTGATCTACCTCCCCCTCCTCAGCAACAAGTCCGTTGGGAGAAGATCATGGTACTTATCCCTCATATGGAGGAATCTTTGATGAAGTTGTTCGTCCACAAGCTTGGCCCGATCGAGCCGACCTTTTGCCTTGGTATTTACAACCTCAACCCCGAATACCAACGGCGTTATATCAGCGCAATGCAGCGGTGTCTTCCTGTCAGCCAAGTCAGAACCAAGCATCAGATCACAGAGGTACTTAACATCCATTCAAGACGCATCATGAAAATCGTCTACCCAGTATTCACTGTCCGACGTGAAGATGGGAATGAATGGAATGTCTCTGAAGCCGACTTCCAGCACCTCCGACCGTTCGACTTCCTGGCTATTCTGAAAGACCTTCGTACAAGAACCATCCGACCGCTTGAAGTTACAAAGGCGCTCGAAGCTGTTCGTCGATACCTGGTCCATACCATTATGATGTCATATCTAACGGATTTTCAAATGGCTATCGAGAACAGGGCAAAGAAGGTAAATCTGATAAATCCGAATCTGAATGCTCCTGGGTTGAAGATGTATCCCGAGAACTCTCTGCTTCTAGAACCTGAATTTGGGATAGTCTACAACAACGAACAGAACGAAAAGAAGTTTCTACGTTTCAGTCAGGTAGACAGATTCTGCGATGGCACACTCCTTAAAGTTCGAGATGCTCTTCGAAAGATCATTCAACACGAGTCTGAAAATCCAAGGGTTTCGTATGTTCCTAATCCGAATGAAATAACTGCTCGGAATGCCTTGGAGATGGTTGAAGAACGCATCAACTACCGCCGTGCTATCAGATGGTTCGAGGTTCACTTCGCGCTCCGAAAAAGATATGTCGCAAACTGGCGCCAAATCGAACTTCAATTCAAAGGGGGAGATTGTTAGGGTCAAATTATGTTGAATTAAAGTTCAGGGTTTAATTTTTAATTCTTGTATTTGAGCGTTATTAGTGTACGGGTCGTGGGCTTGTTAACCACGGGTCCGCCGTATATAAAGCAATCTAGCCTTAGAAAAATAGGCTAGTTGTCTCATTTGCTTTCCTACACTTTCATTGTAATTCTCTCTAATATTGAAAGCTTAATTAGAGATGACCAGTTGAAATCGTTACTCTATTGTTTTATCTGTTTGATTTCATAATCGTTGCACGGATCTGGAACTAACACAAGGTTCAAGAAGTTTTCGTATTAGTTTGTTGAGGAAAGTGGAAGTATTCGCATCATAAGGTTGCGAATTGTATTGTTCTTGGTTCCTTATTGCTACGAAAAGTTTGCTGTCCGCGTTGATCTACATACGAGAAGTCTAGTTCTCGTATTGAACTTGCTACGAGAATTCACAATTCGCATTGTATTGTTGCGAGAACTAAGGAATTCGCATGTGTTTGATAATAGAAGTGAAGTATTCGTATTGTTCTTGATACGAGAAGTTTCATTGTTCTTATTGGTGTAATACGAAAAGTAAGGAGTTCGTATCTGGTTGTTTACGAGAAGTAAAAAGTTCGTATCTTACTGGTTGGGAGAAGTTCTTGAGTACTTCAGTTGGTTGCGAAAAGTTTCCAAAACACAGTGTGTTGCGAAAAGTTTGTAAAGACAAGAAATTTTTTCAACATTGGATACGAAAACTTTTTCTGAAAAAGTTTTCCAAGTGTATTTCATACACTATTCTGTTTGAATTTCTGAAAGATCTATTATCTAGTGAGATTCATCAAGGTGTCCAACAATGTCTATATCTGATGATCAGTCATTTTATCATCAATATTTGGTAATAGAAGATTTACGAAGAAAGATTGCAGTTCTTGAAGCTACACAAGAGAAAAATAAGACATTTGATAACTCAACCCTTCAGGATGATATGAAAAAGCTTCAAGGGAACATGAAAGCATTGGAAGATGAAAACACTGATCTAAAGAAACAGATTTCAAAAATTTCATCCTCAAACGACAAGTTCTTTTTAGAAGAACTCAATATTAAACTTTCAAAAAGGATTACTGATCTTGAATCTCATATTGCAGATCTTGAAGCAAAGAGAGACAAACTGAAAGCTGAGAATTTAAACCTTCGGAATCAAACAAAGAAGATTCAAGACAATTCAGAAGTCTTACAAAGTGAGAATGCTGAATTGAAGAATAAGATTTCTGGTCTTGAAGCTGAGATTCAAGGTTTAAAAGGTATTCAGGTAGAAAAAGCGGTTAATGCAAATGTTGTCAAGAAATTAAACTTTGACAACACAGATTTTCAGGACAAGAAAATCTGTTTGGAAAACTCTTTTGAACTGTCAAAAAGGATTTCTGATTTGGAAAGTGAGAACACTGTTTTAAAAGGAAAAATTTCTGAGTTTAAATCTGAATTTACAAAAGAAAAAGAAAAATTGGAAAGGTTGTGTGTACAAAAGTTATCCAATTTTTCTAAGAAATCTTTTGATGAAAAGAAAGAGATTGAACTGAAATGTATAAAACTTTCAAAAAAAGTCTCTGATTTTGAAAAAGTTTTATTTCTTGAAAAAGAAAAAAAAACTTGAAAAAGAAAGGATGGAATTCAACGAATAAAGAAAAAAATTTGAGACAAAAAGTGTTGAGCTTTCCATGAAGTTATCTGATTTTGAAAATGTCTTAAAGAATGAAAGAAAAGAATTTGCTGAAAAAGAAAAGCTTTTTGATAAGGAAAAGAACAGTCTTCAAAGTGCTGAGCTTTCCATAAAAATCTCTGATTTAGAAAACATTTTAGAGAATGAGAGAAAAGTTTTTGCGGAAAAGAAATATCTCTTTGAGAAAGAAAATACAAATCTTAAAAAGAAAAATATGGAAATTTTCAAAGAGATAACTGATAAAAAAAATTTAGAAAAAGATTTTGAGACTAAACGAAAATATTTTTGTTAGACCCAGATTTCACAGATAACAATATAATAATGGATATGAACACGAACAATTAATAATTCCAACTTGTCATCTCTCTCGTATTCATTCAATGATCGTTCAGAGAATATTACAATGAAAGTAAAGGAACGATTAACCTAATTCTAGGTTAAGGAACGCCTTAAATACCTAGGCTTTAAACACTAAGGCCCATGGCCCATCAAGCTAAACTAAGCCCAATTAATGTAATAAAAGGCTTTTACAAGAATAATAAATCTAATTAAGATCTCTATAATTATTTATATATCTTTAAAATTGTAGGACATTTATTGTCCTAACAATCTCCCCCTAAAGATATATAAATAAAAATCGGTCTTGAAACCTTCAAATCTTGATCTTCTCTTCTTCTTGAATCTTTGAAATGCAATGATGTTGCTTGTCTTCATGTCATTTCAGCGCTCCCCCTTGAATAAAGCTCTTGGTCTTCAAATCTTCAACGAATCTGTCTTTGAACCGCGAGTTGAATTTGCTTTCAGCTTCAGCTTTAAGAACTTTGTAGAATCGAAATGCTTGATGGAGGAAATACTGAATTGTAGCGAACACCACTTGATAAACGATGAGAAGAGTTGATCACTTGTAAGCCCTTTGAAGTCTTATCGGATTTCGGAACTTTGACCGTTACTCCCCCTTGGCTTTTGCATGGGGACTTCTTTACTCCCCCTCGGCTATTGCTAACTCCCCCTCAACTTGATATGCGGTGTCTTTGAATCTGTACCCTTTCTCCCCCTCATGATGAGTAGGAGCATCCGGAGCATCATACATGTTCAAAGACAAAAATGACGAGTAGCAAAAGAATCCAGATAAAACATTAAGTAACCAGAAATGGGGTAATCATCTAACACAGAAACACAAAAGTAACTGTTATCACAACAATTTTAAAAATTGTGTGGCCTATGTTCAGAGTTGGCTATAGGGTATCTCTGATAGGACTTCCAGTTATCACTGAAGTAAAATGTTAAAAATTACTTCTCAAACTGTTCCGGCAATATCACAAAGATATGCGATGGGAATCACAAAGACTCGTGCATGTGTGAACGAATAAATTCTATCTATTAGGCTCAAAGATTGACTTAACCTGGGACGCAAGTTAAAATCAATTTACACAGTGATAAGAATATGAAGTTCGGAGACCGGAGCTGATGTCTTCCTGTTTCAATATCTAAGACCTCCGAGTGAGGAATAGATAGAGTATGTGCTAAACCTCCGTGAATATTTGAAACAATCATCTGTTAAGAGATACTTGAGTGGCTGGGTGGGGTGACACGAGTTATCGACACTGGGTCCATGTCTGTTTCAATACTCATCTCCAAAGAACGAGAATGAATAGATTGTGTGGTTACCCGGATAACTGACTCGGTTTGGTAAGGACCAATAATTCTTTTAAGTCCTGTCACAGCCTCACCATATTCTTTTCTCTCTAAACTCATCTATCATCTAGACCCCTCACTGTAGTCTATATGGGATGTGTTTCTTGGGTAGGTCCTTCCGGTTCTGGATAGACCATAGAAACGATGTAATTCCTAACACACATTCATGCAACGAGTATAGCATTTTAGTAAAATAGTGAAGTACGAGTTCTAAACTGAGGTGTTTAGAAGTCACAGCTTTTTAAGAACGAGTCCTGATCTGAGATGATCAGAAGTCAATGCATTTAAGAGCGAGTCCTGAACTGAATTATTCAGAAGTCAAAACATTTAAAAACGAGTTCTGAACTGAATTATTCAGAAGTCATCAAAACATTTGAAATATAGAATTTCAAGAAACAAAATCAAGCGCTAAACAGAATGACTCAGTAAGCACAGTGTTTGCAAGAAAGGAAACAATGATCAGAAAGTTTAATTGTGAGGAACAAGTCACAATTAATTTATCAGATAAGAATTGAATCATTGATGTGAACTGATGAACTATGAACACAAAGTGGAATTCAAAAACGAGTGTATTTCCATCGAAAAATCAACAAACATTTGAGACATGGAAATAACTAAATCAAGCAAGTTTTGATCATGGCAATCATGGAAGATAAAATTAGATAATAACAAACGCAAGTAAGTTATTCAGAATGAATTGCCATGGTTTTTGAATTCAGATAGAGTTCACATACATTGCATAAGATAGTACTCCCCCTCAAAATTGGCATAACCTTTGAATGATGTCATGTGAAAAAATGTTCATAACTAAGCGCACATGACATACTTGCAAAACAGATTAGACAGATTTTGGTATCCATCCATTGATGGATCCTTGACGGTTAGATGCCCTATTATAGTGAGGACCGGGGATACTATAAGTACCATACCAATAGTTGGCACGATATTTATTCACAAACTCACTTGTTCCACAATAAGAGCAACATAGTTTCTGTGTAGATAAGCTGATCAGTTTATTAATAGAGTAAACTCGATCAGTTTTCACAAAAGGTTTAGCGTGGAAAGCTGTGTTGTTCTTTTCACTCTTAACAGGGACAAATGGCGTTGGAGCAGGAGTGGTTCCTTTAACTCTCCACTCCATTTTAACTTTCTTGAAAATTTGATTTTCTGATTTGTCAACACGAGAATTATAGAAAAGATTGGAAGGTCGAATCTGATCTTTTGAAAATTCATTTGATTTGACAAAGTTCTTTGAAGAACGATTTGTAGAAAATGAACTTGAAGCATAAGAAGGTTGAACACCTTTGAACTTGCTTTCTTCAAGTTGCTTGACCTTAACGGATAAGGTATTTCATTCTTTGAGAATTAAATCAAATTTCTTTTGTATATTAGATTTAACCATTTGTTCCTTCAAATTCTCGGTAGTTAATTCAGATAATCTCTTTGTAAGCTTAGAAATCTCGGACTGAAAAACCTTCCTCTCTTTTGAAAAATCATCTTTTAAACATTTGGCCCTAAAACCTTCAACTTTCCCTTTCTCAGACTCCTTGATTAGAACGTCTAATTCTTTTTCCAAATCAGTTATTTTCAAAGAAAGGTCTCCATTCTTTTTGTAAAAGATTTGCGTTCTAATTCAAACTTCTCTCTTTCTGAAATCACAACTTTTTCAAAGTCGGAGATCTGTTTTGAAAGTTTTAAGCACATGAGTTCAAGTCTCTTCTTTTCTTCAAGAGATTTGGTTGAAAGACCAGACTGCTTTTGATTAAGCAATTGTCTTTCTTTTTCAAAATTTTCCTTTTCCTTTTCAAGAGAGGTTAGTTTGCATTTAAGCTCAAGGTTTTCACAGTTGAGGAGTTTACCTTTCTCTTCTTCTTCAGCAAGCTTCTCAGAGCTCTTCCAGATTTGAGATTTGAGCTCCTTAAGTTCTTTGACGTACTTGCTGATCAAATCATCTTTCTGCTTGATATTCTTTTCATATAGGCTTGTTTGCTCTTTCTCAGTCTTCTTGATATCATCTCGGGAAGATAAATCAGACAGTTTCTTTTTCAGCTCCGTGTTTTCAGACTCTAAAGCTGTTGCCTTTTCTTCAGATTTAGCAAGCTTCTTAGAACTTTCAATTGTTTGCCACTTCAGTTCCGTCCGCTCTGTGTAGAACTTTATGCACCATTCATTTGCTTGCTTGAAATTCTCTTCAGATATTCTCATCAGTTCTGAACACTCCCGATTGGGGCAATTTTTCGACATTGTTACTGTAAAACCCGTGTCCCGGTACGGTTTTATTTTTCCCGTTACGTATTTATTTATTAAATATGTTTCTCAAATCGATCTCGTGATAATAAGTTGTCAGGGAAACCATAATTGTTAACACTTTTGTCCTAATGGGGTTATATATCAAAGTCCTAAACTATTTGGTTATAATTGAAAATGCCTTAAAACCTAGGGTCTAAAGATGTCAATGTGTATATGAGTTACATCTTTCCTTCTCGTTTTCCTTCCTGCGGCGTTCAAAAAGAAAAAAAAAAAACCAACCACAAACCCTACTTTCCATCCTCCTTTCTCTTTGTTCGTTTTTGGTATCCCATCGCAAGAAAACAACCCAAGAGAAACCTAGCTTCTTCCTTCTTGTGTGCTGTCACCGCCGACCACCCTACGACCACCAGCAGTCGCCGCTGGTTCTGCCGGCGAGAGAGGAGAGTCACGAGTGTGCAGCGAAGAGAGAGAGAGAGAGGAGCAGCGAAGAGAGAGAGAGCATCGAGAGAGGGAGCAGGTCGGCTGTGGTTGCGGCGAGTAGTCGTCGAGGTAAGGTCCTTCTCCGCCCCCTTTCGTTTCCTTTGTCGTCGTTGAACCACCGGAAGAAACCACCGCCGCCGCCGTCAGCCGTGGCTGCCGGCGGTGTGACCACCAGCGCACACCATCAGTTGTGGTGGTGGCCTTGTGCGTGGTCGGGGATGGTGGGTCGTGTATGTGTATGTGAAGGAAAGTCGAGTTGAGAATGGGTTTCGCGTTATTGTCTCGCCGAAATTTCGTAAACCGCCGCCGTCGCCGGTGACCACCGCTGCCGGAAGTGGCAGCGGGTGGTGCGCGGTTGTGACCAGCCCTTTGTAACCTAATAACACTAATCGCGTGAACCCTGGTGCAAGCCCGTATCAATTTTAATCGATCACGTAAACCGTTTTATAAAATCGTCATTTATGTGAAAAACGTCCTTCCGCCACTGTTTTGCGTCAACCGTAACTTTTCTGTCGTAACTCCGATTGAGCCGAAACTGGCGCCCACGGTTCAAGCTCGGGGTCGGACATGTTTTCCGTGTTTTAGCGGAAAACTGGTTCGGCCTCTAGCTGGGTGGAAAGGTGGTCGTAAGTTCGGTGTTTCGTCATTTCATGTAAATATTTCTGGAATCTGCCTTGATCTTGCGAAAACCATAACTTTCTGCTCGTAACTCGGTTTGGGGTGAAACCGGTGTCAAAAGTTCCCTTTTTGAGTCTAGAAACTTTTCTGTGTTTTGTGTAAAACCCAGTTCGGGACGTAGCATGGGTCGAATTGTCGTTTTTACTGAAAGGTGCTGAATTTTCGCTGTGCTGGAATCTGTTTTTGTAAAATCCGTAGTAAATTGTAGAAAAATCGTTAGGAGGCGTATAATATGTCATTGGAACCCTAACTCAGAGTACTTTCTGGTCATGAAATAATATTGGGAATTTTATGGGTTTAAAGGGGTCGAAACAGGTCCCGAACAGACCTGTTTGGTGAGAGTGGAAAATGGTTTTAGTGACGGTTTAAGCGTGTGTCGTGTCATAGGGTCCGGGTCTCGTATTGACACGTTTTAACATGCGTTTAGGTGCTGGGAAGTGACCGTATTTGTGAAGCTTGAATTGTGTTATTAAGCTGGGCGCGCATTCGAGGTGAGTTCTCTCACTGTGTAGTTAGGGGTTGTATGCATGTCATCATAGTTTGTATGTACTATTGTCTTTGTGGTGTGAACTAGTTGTTTGTGGTGTGTAATATTTGATTGGTTTGAATGCTTGGTATAAATGTGTTACATTACAATTCGGTGGGACCGAGGCCTCGATGGTACTGAGGTGTTGGTTACATTACAATTCGGTGGGACCGAGGCCTCGATGGTACTGAGGTGTTGGTTACATTACAATTCGGTGGGACCGAGGCCTCGATGGTACTGAGGTGTTGGATACATTACAATTCGGTGGGACCGAGGCCTCGATGGTACTGAGGTGTTGGATACATTACAATTCGGTGGGACCGAGGCCTCGATGGTACTGAGGTGTTGGATACATAATTACTTGTAGATGTTTACTCGTTTTATGTAACTGTGATGTTGTTGCTTATGTGCGGATAGGGGTGATGTGTATATAATTCCTATCTGCGCATGTGTTGGAATTCACTAAGCTTCGTGCTTACCCTTTCCCAATAAACTGTGGTTTCAGGTACGGGCGGCTCCAAGGCGTGACGAGTACACACTGGCGCGCGAGAAGAGCTGGTTGCTTTATGATTTTAATAATTAAACGTTTATTCCGCTGGTTTTATTTTATAAAGACATTAATTATGTGTTTGCAAACGAAACGTTGGGATCATTTATTGAGTTGTTATCAATGAATTGTTTATTTAAAAATTTAAATTTGCTTGTAATTTTTGGGACGTTACAGTTACCTGAAAAAAATATGATCGTTAATCGGTGTTGCTTTGAAGAATCAAAAATTGCGGAAGAAAAATCAAAAATTTAAATTTGAGAGACGAATTTAAGAATTAAATTCGTTTCCAAAAAATAAATTTTATTATCGAAATCGAACAAATGAAATCAATCTTCGAGACTAAAATCTGCAAAAGAACAAACCAAGTTAGTTCAAGACGACAAAATGAATCACTAAAAATGATAAGCGTCGCGAGTAAGATCAAATTGTCGCAAAAGTTCTCAAGCGTCACAAAAATTGCAAATTGATCGCAACTTTCGTTTAAAAAAAAAACTTATCAATCACGAGACGTGCGGTAACTCGGGTACCGTCGAGAACTTACCAATCAAGAACTAACTAAAACAAAAGATACTTACCGGATAAAAATGTTCGCGACTTACCGGGTGATGATTGGGTTACCGGAAAGAGAAGAAATCCGGATGAGGAGCTTACCGGATAAAATTTGTTTACCGGATAAAATAAAATTAAGTGAACTTGCCGGGTGAAGGTGAGAAATCAGGATGTATGAGTTGTTTTTCTTTCCGGATAATAAAAAAATTTGTTTTCCGGATGAACAGTACTTTCCGGATGAACAGTGTTTTCCGGGTGAACAGTGTTTTCCGGATGAACAGTGTTTTCCGGATGAACGGTGTTTTCCGGATAAAAAAATAATTTGTTTTGTTGTGTCCGATTAAATTCACCCGGGGACCAGGAACAATCCGGATGATTTGCCGGATAGTGATGAAAAATTAGTAAAGTTACCCGGAAAGATTAGGAAACGTCCGGACACTGCGACTGATCGAGAAATTCGGATCAAAATTCGATAGGGTTGCTTGATTCCACTCCTGTAGGGTTAGATTTTGACCAAAAACACAGGAACAAACACACCCAAATCGATTTCTATGCAAAATATATCCTATTTTCCAAGAAATCACCACAAAACTTCAAGAACACCAAAACTCAAGCTTTGATTTTTAACATGCAAAATTAATAGCTTTTGAGAATCGAAATAAGTGCAGATAAACAGTAGATGAGCGCGAGTAAACAACCGAGATCAAACAAACGAATTAACAAATCAACGAAAAGCTTTTCTAACCCGATTGAAGAACGATTTTTAATCAATAAAACTTCTGTATTTCGGAAAAATTCTGGGAGATTTCTGGACGTCGGACAACCAATCCAACCAGACAGAATGTGAAACACTGTGTCCTGAAGCTGCTGTCCAAAAATCGTGACGATCCGATGGTTCAGTCTCCGGGAATAGGCGAAACGGCTAGCTGTGATTTTCCAGAAAATTTTCTGCACTTTTCTTCAAAAATCTGCTGTATGTCGAAAATAATATGGGCAATTTCTGGACCTCAAACGATTAATCCAACCGGTCAGAATGTGAAAACAACTGTCGAGAAGCTGCTGTCCAAAACTCACGACGATCCGACGGTTCAATCTCCGGTAATAGGCGAAACGGCCGGCTGTGATTTTCCAGAGAATTTTCTGCGAAAATTCTTGCTTTTTCTTTCTTTCGTTCGTCTTCTTTCGTCTCTTCAAATCACCGATTCGGCTCTGATACCAATTGTTAGACCCAGATTTCACAGATAACAATATAATAATGGATATGAACACGAACAATTAATAATTTCAACTTGTCATCTCTCTCGTATTCATTCAATGATCGTTCAGAGAATATTACAATGAAAGTAAAGGAACGATTAACCTAATTCTAGGTTAAGGAACGCCTTAAATACCTAGGCTTTAAACACTAAGGCCCATGGCCCATCAAGATAAACTAAGCCCAATTAATGTAATAAAAGGCTTTTACAAGAATAATAAATCTAATTAGGCTCTCTATAATTATTTATATATCTTTCAAATATGTAGGACATTTATTGTCCTAACAATTTTGAAGATGAGATTCTTAATCTTACAAGAAAATTATCTGGTTTATCAACTGATATTATGAAGGGTCAACAGATAAAATTTGATCTTCAAAAGAAATATGATATAATTTTTGAGAAGAAAAATGTTTTGATCAACAAAATCAAAGAACTTGAAGACATCATTTTTAAAGTTGATGTTTCAAAACAAGCAAGTCCTGAATCAATTATTCAGACTCCGCTTGTAGATTCAAATGATTCTGAATGTTCTTTTAAAACGGCTTCAAGTTCAATCTTTAAAGACATTTCTTCAAAACAATTTAATAGATCAAATGATTTCTCAAAAGATCAGATTCGGTCTTCTAATCTCTTCTATAATCCTCCGTTCGATAAATCAGATGAATATATCATTTTATCAGAGATCATGTGATGAATGGAGACATAGAACTTCATTTTATTCTAACTGAATATCAGTTAGCTAGTCTATTTACCAAACCTCTTGACGAAACAAGACTTAACTTTCTTATCAGCGAGCTTGGAATGCTGAACCGTTAAGAATAACTTTTCAGCGGTTATGCATTATATCAACAATAACATTCTATCTCTTCTATCCATCATGTAATCTCCGAATAAATGTACTCTGATACTAAGGTACGTTCTCTATCATAGAACACTGAAGTCCTTCTTCAGTAAGATGTTTTTCAAAATGAAATATCGATCACTGACATTTCTTTATCAGTGATCCTTTTGAAAAAGATAAAACTGCATCACTCATACTTCTTGTTAGGACCATAAATGTCCTATTAATTACAAAGTTATATAAAAAATTATAGTGTTTGATTATTTATTGTAAAAGCCTTAATAATGTTTAATGTGCTTAGTTTAGCTTATGGGCCATGGGCTTTAGGGATTAAGCTCTGGGTGTAAATAATTTATTTTATGTGAGATATAGGTTAGAATGATTGATAATAGTTTATGCGCCTAATTGTTTTAGAGAGAGAGTTGAGTTCTTCAATCCAATCTTGTAACTCTCGTTAATCATTCAATACAAAGAATCATTTCATCATTTTGTTACCTGTCAATCTGCGATCTACACGTGTTATCAGAGTAGAATCGGTGATTTGTAGAAAGACAAAGATTTCGATTTCAAAGGTATTAATTTTTCATGTAAACGGCGATGTGGTAAGATTTATTATTTTTCGATTTTTGTTCAAATTTTTTATCACTAGTTGCTCCATTCGATTTCTTTGAGTTATTAATCGCGTTTGGTAAAGTCTCAGATTCAAAATCGAAGTTTTGTACCTCGATTTTGAATATTCGGTTCTAAGAGTTTGGTTATTGTTCTTAAATATTTATTGGCAATTTTCGAAATTAGATAGAGTTTGCTTTAAATTCGATTTGCGTTTGCTATTTTTGGTATTTCCACGTTGATTTTGACATTCAGGAAGCAAAATCATTCATCTGGGTTAAGTTTCAGATCCGATAAAGTTGCCCAGGTCAAGTTCCAGACACATCGTTGTTTTCCGGGTAAGTTTATTTTTCATTATCCGGATACAATCTCACCCGGATACCTCACCTTTTCGGATGAAACATTGAGCTTCCCGGACAAAAGATTTTTTCTTCCCGGACACTAGAGTTTCCCGGAGGAGAATAATTCCCGGACACTAAAGTTTCCCGGATGAAACTCTTAAATTCTGCTTGAAACTTTTTTTTCACGGATACCTCACAAACAACCCCCATTGTTGACCCTGTGGTTCTAGCGCTGACCACCATATAACGTTGCATCCATACATTGCATCTACATACATTGCATGCATCCAAATTTAATCCACAGTTGACTTTCGGTTACATCATTCTCTTCATGCATACATCACAGCATACATAGCTTACATACATATATCTACTTTGAATGTTTCTTTTCTAGATGCATACATATATTATTTCCATTCACTTCGCTGAATGTATCTATGCATCCACCGGAGCCATCGATTTAGCTGCAACATGATTTGTTTTTGCTGTTGACCATCCTACAATACCACAAATCCATACATAGCATGCATACATATTTTGGCTACTTCATTGCATTCATACATACTGCATTTTTTCTGTTAAGGGTTAACAATAGCTACTGTTTCATCATATATATATATATATATATACATCGCAGGATAGAAACTTGTGAAGACAGTGAACTATCGTTTCCATTTGTTCAATACATCGCATGGCATGCATGGTTTTTTAATTAGATTAGAGTTGTTGTTGTATTCATCGCTGCATGTTTTTTTTCATCTTTGACCTTTTGTTTTACTATTCATCTATCCACGGTTGAGTTAGTTTGACCATTGAGGTTCTATTTTAACTATCGCATGAATCAAGACTCGATTTATCACACGATTTAGAAGCATTTTTTTTCACATGAATTTCCAACCTTGACAGAGCATCATCTCTAGCCATCGTTCGTCGATCGTCTTGATTCATTCTTATCATTTGCTGCTCTCACATATTATCGGTTTGATCGTCCATCGCATGGTTCAATCTTTATGCATCCATATATCGCACGATACTTCGGGTATACCGCACATCTCTTGACTGGTAAACGAGTTTACCGCATATCTTTTGATCGGTAAACAAGTTTACCATATATCTCTTAACTGGTACACGTTTTTCTTTTTCCGCACGTCTCTTGATAGTTGAATACATCACTTTGTAGTCGTTCGATAATTGTGAGAGTTCTAACGATAGTTGCAAGATTTTAACGATCGGTTTGCAAGTTTGCATGAATTTGCATGGTAATATGATTTGTTAGCTTTAATTAGCTCCTAATTAAATGAATGTTTTATAAAGATATTTTGATGTTTTAGATATTTTCTTATAGATATTTACTTAGATATTTTATATAGATATTGTCTAGATATTAGATATCTTAAATATCTAATGTGTAAATGGCCCTATATAAGAGGTGTCCATTGTCTTATTTCAAGTGAGAAATTTGGAGAGCACACAAAAACACACATAGACTAGATGAGAGTCGGTTTTACATGTTAAGTGTGGTGTTCTTCATGTTTTCTCCTCTCCATATTTAATCGTCAATGAATATGAGATAAGTTTCTTTATAATTGTTCTTCATGCATATCTTATCTCTATATTTAAATATGGATTCTATATTTCTTCTATTGTTGCTCATAAACGGGACCAACAATTGGTATCAGAGCAAATTGAAGAAACGTTTCTTCAAAATCGGTCATCATGGCAACAATAGAAGTTTTTTTTTTTTGAAAGATTTGGTGTTGTGCTACATGTTCAAAGTCTGATCTGAAAAGTTTTTATAACTTTGAGTATTTTTAATTAGTTCTCTGACCTGATCAATTAGAGATCTGAGTATTTGCACTCACGGTTCTAAAAGTTATATGGAGATCGTCTTGTTTTTCTACATCAAATCAGGTTTAATAACAACATGCTGACAGATTTGCGATGCTGTAGTAAAATGGTCATATCTCACTGCTCAAGACTCCGATTGATGCGATTCAAAAGGCCCTGGATTCCTAAGACACAGATGAACAATTTCTGTGTTTTGAGAATTCAGAGATTCGAAATTTATAAGGGTCATATGCATCGTTGAAGTAGACATCAGTGTGCTGATGGAAAAGCTGATGGACAGATCTGCGCAACTGTGGGAAATCAACCATATCTTTGTCGTACGAGCTCGAAAAGAGGTGATTCAAGATGATCTGAACTGCTAACAAACAAATTCAAGTTGTTTGTGTTTTGCGTTCTTGCAAAATCCGGAGGTAAAATGGTCTAAATCAATGTCAAAGTAAGTATAACACTTATGATATGCTTCTGCCGAGCGGCGACCAAGCTTCTGCCGCACGCGACCAAGCTTCTGCCGCACGAGACCAGCTTCTGCAGAGCCGCGACCAAACTTCTGCAGAACCTTTGTCAAACGTTTGTCAAGCAACGATCACTTTTGTCGACCACTCAGACCAATTTCTGGCGACAACTCGTACTTTGGCTCGGATTTTTGGCGACCACCTTCTGTGGTACTGTTCACTACAGAACTTCTGTGAAACTCAGCAGAGCTTCTGTGGACCGAACTTCTGCAACCGAGCCTAAGAGCCCAAAGCGCAACGTTTTAGTGTTCTTGCTGTCAGCTTTGCGCACCTGTCGTATTTTCAACATAACTTTTTCATCGAAGCTCCAAATTTGATGAATCCAGATGCGTTGGATTCCTAAGACATAGATGAATACTTTTCGTGTTTTGATCTTGGTCTGAATCGGTGTTATTCTTGGTCAGAATCTCTGTTAAAGACAGTATACTTCTGCTGGACAGAAAGTTGAGTTTGACAAATCATCATCAGAGCTCTATCGGCAGTACGAGCAACTTCTGCCGACCAACTTCTGCCGACTAACTTCTGTGGAACTGTTCACCACAGAACCTCTGTGAAATCCGACAGAACCTCTGTGGATTGAACCTCTACGACTCAACCTAAGAGCCCGATTTGTGTTTGTTTGACAGATTTGCGCTGCTTCAGAAAAATGCGCATAACTTTTGACTCGGTGCTCCAAATTACTCGATTCCAGCGGCATTGGAAAGATAATTCACAGACGCACGACTTTGATGCTTTGAGTTTTCTCAAATTATGTGAGCTGATATGCCGAAATCTGCTTCAAAGTCTGCTGTAAAGTGCTGGACCGAAAGCATTGCAATTAATTCATGCTCTTTCCGCTTTCAAGAACGGTGTTCTCTCAACGGTTCTTCATGGTGTCAAGCTATATTTGTCACATTTTAAATGTCACTCCATCCTCTGTTATTCACGTTTAGAGCTCGGTGGGTGAGCCTACATTTGAGGGGGAGCACATGATGCTTTGAAGACTTGAAGAACGGAACATCAAAGGTTCTAAAGAAAGCAAGGGGGAGACTATAAGATGATGCTTTCTTTATAAAACATTAGGGGGAGATTGTTAGCTTTAATTAGCTCCTAATTAAATGAATGTTTTATAAAGATATTTTGATGTTTTAGATATTTTCTTATAGATATTTACTTAGATATTTTATATAGATATTGTCTAGATATTAGATATCTTAAATATCTAATGTGTAAATGGCCCTATATAAGAGGTGTCCATTGTCTTATTTCAAGTGAGAAATTTTGGAGAGCACACAAAAACACACATAGACTAGATGAGAGTCGGTTTTACATGTTAAGTGTGCTGTTCTTCATGTTTTCTCCTCTCCATATTTAATCGTCAATGAATATGAGATAAGTTTCTTTATAATTGTTCTTCATGCATATCTTATCTCTATATTTAAATATGGATTCTATATTTCTTCTATTGTTGCTCATAAGTCTATATTTCTTCTATTGTTGCTCATAAGTCTATATTTCTTCTATTGTTGCTCATAAACGGGACCAACATGATTTGAGAGTTTTAGTGACGATTTGATATCTTTTGCGACAGTTTGATCTTATTCTCGACGGTTATCATTTTATGTGATTTATTTTGACGTTATTGATCTAGCAGTTTGTATTTATCTTGCAGGTATAATTCTCATGTGTTGGTCTTTGTCGTTAAAGTCTCCATAATCAGAATTTAATTTTTGGAAACGGATTTAATTTTAGATTTGTTTTCAAATTTAATTCTTGATTTTCTTCCGCATTTTTTGATTCTTCAAAACAACACTGATTAACGATTTTAATTTTCAGGTAACAATATGTCAAAACCAAACGTGCTTACTGATCCAGATGCAATTTAATATGCACGTCTGTATACTGAATATTTCCATGAAAATGCTATTGTAAAGAAAGAGCTGGAGGATATGAAGAAGAGTATCCCTATTTCTCAACAAGACATTTCTGATCTCAAAGGCAACATTGCAGACTTTGAAGCCAGAGAAGGAAGTAACATGACACTTGAAGAAATTGTCCAATCTTTAGAAAGTGAAAATCATGATCTAAAGAAACGGATTCTTGTTTTGGAAAAAGAAAAGAGTGATTTTTCAAATGAGAGAAAGATTTTTGAAAGAAAGATTCTCGATCTTTCAAAGAAAGTGTTTGAAGAAAGAAAATCATTTGAACTTAAAAATGCCAAACTTTCTAAACAGGTTTCTGATTTTGAACAAGTTTTAGTGCTTGAGCGAGAAAATTTTCAGAATCAAAGAAAATCATTTGAAAGTGAAAAGAAAGAGCTTGAAAAGAAAAACGTGGCATTTTTCAAAGAAATATCTGATAAACGCAACACTATTGAAAAGGATTTTGAATGTGAAAGGAACATTTTTGAAACCGAAATTCGTAAGCTTTCACAGATTTTATCTAAGTTAGCAACCGATGTTTTGAAAGAACAAAAGGTAAAATCTGATCTACAAAAGAGATTTGACTTTATTCTTGAAGAACGAAACGGCTTATCCGCAAAAGTCAAGAAACTTGAAGAAAGAAATCTCAATGTCGTTCAGTCTGCTTATGCTTCAAGTTCACTTTCTACAAATGGTTTGATAAATCCCAATCTAGCTATGAAGTAATCAAAGATATACAGAGAGAATATGGAGTGAATATGTCATTCATATATTGAACATGAGAGTACAAATGACAATATGCTTGAAAGTGTTATGGAAAGTTCTCTCTAACTATTACATGACATACCTATTTATACCCCATACATACAAGGTATAAAGACATATACAAAACAGTATGGACTAATACAGATATTGACTTTACAGTAAATCTTGAATACAATAATGCTCTAACAATCTCCCCCTTTAGATTCAAGATTTAAAAAATATGACAGCAGTCTTCAGCTCTTGATCTTCAAAACTTTAACTATGACCGCTTTGAACGTTGAAGCTTTGACCCTCTTCAAACAGTTGAATCTTCACAAGTTCATGTTGAACTTTGATGCTTTGATAGTCTTCAAACTCTCGTATTTGATCAGTCTTCAGATTTTTGAACATTTAGGTGTAAGCACAATCCGAGTCTCTCAGATCTAAGATAACCATATTCAAAAACACTTCAGACTTCACATGATCCGAAATCTTCAACTTTGAGCAATCCGAATCCATATATGAGGGATTCGAAAAAATCTTTGTCTTTTACAATGTAAAGTCAATCTTCTTCAAAACAATCTTTAATAAATTGTCTTCAAGTCTTGAACGCGAAATTCAGATCTTTGCAGCTTTGAACTTTGTAGCTTTGAACTTTGAAGCTTTGAAAAACTTTGAAGCTTTGAACTTTGAAGCTTTGAAAAACTTTGAAGCTTTGAAAAACTTTGAAGCTTTGAACATTGAAGCATTGAAATCTTTGAAGCTTTGAACTCAAACTTTGAATAATTTCTTGAACTTTGTATCTTCATCTCTTCGATCTTGAAATTGTCTTTGAACATTGAACAACGAACTCTCTCGAAATATCTCGGACCATGTTGTTGACTTTGACAAATTTCTCCCCCTTAATCTTTGAATGACAAATCTTCCTTTTCTTCAGGGTATAATTTCTCCCCTGTTCTTTAATATACTATTTCTCCCCCTTTTTGATGATTGTGAGCATCATGATCATCAAAACCTTCATCAAATTCAGCACGCACTTTGTTCACCACAAGTAACATTCTCCTCCTTCTTGATCTGATAAACCGTCAATTCCAAAAGAATTTATCCGAATCTTTTCAAATTCAGACAAAAGAACGTCGTAACCCTGAAACAACGGATGAATCAGTTAAGATGCCTGTAAGTAGCACGGAGCCACTTAGTATAACGGATGTACTTTGTAAAGGAGCTTTTTGATGTTCACTCCCCCAGGGCTTCCATTCAATCATCGAAAAACCATAAAGGAATTTATATGAACGTTATGACAAGAAAACATATTCCTTGTGTGAACGTGCATGTGTAGAAATATTAAAGCAACATATGCTTGAATAATAGGCTCAAAGCGTGTAAACTGTTGAGACAGCAACAATTTTCCACGGACTCAATGTGCATGAATGAAGGGCGAAGGTGGGGCAAACTTCCTTCTTTTTCAATATCTAGACCTTCCGAGTGAAGATCAGATAGATTATATGCTGCGTCCCCAAGAAAAGTGAAACATTCCTTTCTTAAGAAAGAAATGAGTGGCTGGTGGGGTTAAAGCAAGAGTTGGCTTGGACTAACTGCCTGTTTCAATGATGGTCACCAAAGAATGTGAACCAATCAGAATGTGGCTTCCCGGCTCAGAAAATGGATAGTGCAGAGTTCTCTTATTCTTTTAACTCTGTTCTCATACCCTCTTTCTGTTTTTAATCCGCTCACTTCTACCCAAACTCTCATTTACATTTTACCTCAGCACAATGAGATACTCAACCGGATGAGATATCTCCCCCACTCTTTGATGTAGACCCCTCACCCCTCAATCACTCAAGGATAACTTCTTGGGTAGGAAACACTGGTTAACATGAATCCATAGAAGTTATGTATGCTCACACACTGATCCCATGTAAATGTCCTAAAATGATTTGTGTTGTTCAACAATTTAGCTTGAACAAATATGAATACCGGCATTTGAATAGCATTGCCATCAGAATGTATGCTCCTCAACAATAATCATTAATATTTGAGCATTTGATCTATGAAGAATTTCTCAAAACAAGGATTATGAATGAATGAATTGAATTCGAAGAACTTGTTTGAGAATCTGACAATGTATCAATCAGATCAAATATGAATGATAATATGAATAGGGTAGGGTATCAAAGAATTGAAATTTGTTTATATGAACAAATATAAACAATCTTTGAATGAAACGTTTAAGTAATACGCTGAAAGAATGTATGATGCTCAACAACATTGAAATACAAACGGGAGTATTACCATCGAAAAATTGTTTCGTTTGAGACATGGTAATAACAAAATCAATATGAAGCTGAACCGGTGTGTATGAATACTTGAAAGTATATAGAAAAGATAATACACAAATATTAATCTTTAGAAACACACAGTCAGAAATGATGTTACGATAATCCGAGATTTTCATGAAAACATTTAAAATCACACTTATAAATTCATAAAATCTGTTTGAGAATAGAGAAGTGGTTTGAACATTTAAGAACACGTTTTTCATGCTTGAAAGTTGTTTTTCTTTCAAACAATCAGAGATTAAGGTCAGAAGATACGTACAGTTAAAAATATTTGAGCTCCCCCTCAAATCATGATATAATGATTTAAAATTAGTTAAGCTCCCCCTTAACTTGTGCAAAAGATCTTTAATTGTACAAAATCTGCACAAAGATCAAGACTTGGATTAAAGTATCCTTAAACATGAAAACGAGTTCTGAATTACCAGGATTGAAGTCAATTCAGAAGTCATAGTCGTTGAAGAACGAGTCCTGATCTGATATGATCAGAAGTCAAAATCGTTGAAGTACGGGTCCTAAACTGATATGTTTAGAAGCCAAGAATCTTTGCTCCCCCTTAATGGCACATGTACTCTTCAAAACATTTCACCGCTTCTCTTCTGTTTTCAGTCATGTGTGTGGTATATATGTAACATTCAGCACAACACATGAAGAACCTGCAAAACAGATTAAGCAGATTTTGGTACCCAACGACACTTGGGTCCTAGTGTGTTAGGTGTAGATTTCTTAGAAGGAATACTTTAAGTACCGTACCAATAAAAAGTATAATCTTTATGCACAAAGTCATTTGATCCACAGTAAGAACAACATATTTTCTTATGTGCCAACCTAATCAGATGATTTACATAATGAATAGGATTAGGATGAACAGAAGATTTACCTTTCAGAGTGTTGTTCCTCTTTGCTTTTGATGTGGATGCAGATGATTTCAGAACATCTTTCTTAGGAATTGTTGTGCCTTTGACTCTCCATTCCATCTTCACCTTCTTGAAGACTGGAACTTCTTCAGGTTTGGAAGTATTAACTTTAGGCACTGTTGGTTTATTATCTGATTTATCAAGCAAAGAATTATAGAAGAGATTTGTTGAACGAATCTGATCTTTTGAGAAATCAGTTGATCTGTTAAATTGTTTAGAAGGAATGTTTTTAAAGCTTGAACTTGAAGCAGTTTTAAAAGAGCATTCAAAATCATTTGAATCAACAAATGGAGTCTGAAAGATAGTATCAGGATTGACCTGCTTTGAGACATCAAATTTAAAAATGACGTCTTCAAGTTCTTTGACTTTGTTTATCAAAACATTTTTCTCTTTAAAAATTAGATCAAATTTCTTTTGGAGATCAGATTTGATCAATTGATTCTTCATAATATCAGATGATAAACCAGATAATCTTTTGGTAAGATTAAGAATCGCATCTTCAAAATATTTGCGTTCCGATTCAAAAACTTTTTCCAAAAACTTTCTTTTATCAGTAATCTCTTTGAAAGTTTCCATATTTTTCTTTTTAAGGGTTTTATTTTCCTGTTCAAAGAGATTTTTCTTTTCCGTGAAATCTTTTCTTTCCTTTTCCAAAACATTTACTAATTCAGAGATTTTCACGGAAAGTTCAGAACTTTTAATCTCAAAAGATTGGCGTTCAGTTTCAAATTCAGTTCTATCTTTTTCTTGCTTCTCTTTTTCAAGATATAAAACTTTTTCAAAGTCGGAGACTTGCTTCAAAAGTTCTACATATTTAAGCTCAATTTCATTTCTTTTCTTCAAGAGAAAAATTAGACAGTTTTCTCTTTAGCTCAGCGTTTTCACTGTCCAAACTTTTTCCTTTATCTTGAACTTCTTTTAATTGAGCTCGTAAATGCAAGATCCACTTCTCTCTCTTTTCTTCCCTACTCTTCATATCAGTATTTTCTTTTTGAAGAGTTGTTACTTTCTCTTGAAGTTTCCTGATTTGATCGTGCAGACTTGAGTTGTCTTTCTTTGTTTCAAGACCTGCAATATAAACTTCAAGATCAGTAATTCTTTTAGTAAGTATAGCATTTTGTTCTTTCAAAATAGATTTTTCATTTGAAGAAGAAATGTCTAAAATTTGTCTCTTCAAATCAGCATTTTCTTCCTCTTTATTTGAAACAGGAGTTGAAGGATTTGAAGCAATATCTTTGACAAAAGTTTGTTTCAAACTTTCATTATTTGATTTAACAAAAGTTTGTGAGATTTGAGGTATCTCCTTTGTAAGAGTTTGCTTCAAACTTTCATTGTTTGATTTAACAAAAGTTTGTGAAATTGGAGGTATCTCTCTTTTAAGAGTTTGCTTCAAACTTTCATTATTAGATTTAACAGAAGATTGTGATATTGGAGGTGTTTATGTTTTAAAAGCTTGCTTCAAACCCATTTCTCCTTTCAGAAAATCAACCAGAAAGTGTATGAAATACACAAAAAAAATTATATAAATTTTTTTCTTGAAAAACTCTTAAAGTGTATGAAATACACTATAGAAAAAATTTCTATATAAATTTTTTTTCTCTCGCAATACACTGTGATGAACAGTAACGACTCGCAATGATCAGGATGCGAATTGCACACTTCTCGCAACCTTAAGGATGCGAAATCTTCACTTTTCGCAATACTAAGGATGCGAATTCTTCACTTTTCGCAACACAAAGGATGCGAATTCTATACTTGTGCGAACTTTCACACTTCTCGCAATCAACTAGATGCGAGTTCTGATATCTGTCCACAATTCGCAATCAGCAGGATGCGAATTCTGCAAAGTTCGCAACTAACATAATGCGAATTGTTCATTGCGAATTCCTTAGATCTTGCGAGTTCTTCAGTTTGATGCTTGCGAGTTCTTCATTTTCTTGCGAGTTCTTCACCAAAAATCAAACTTTTTCAGATTCAGCCTTCAATTCTTGTCCAAACTCAGTGAAACTTTGGAGAATTGTTCGAAATTACTTTTCGAACAACTTTCTAGTTGATTACTTTCACTAATTCGTCCAAGAAATTGCAAAATTGATCAATAATACAGAATCTGAACTTTGAGAAAAAACAGCAACAATTTCGTCAAATTTTGAGCAATTTGGCCAAAATTAGGTCTTAAAGCCTGAATTAACGATGTTCAGGAACAAGAACCGAGTGTAATGCACTCAAATTTGTATCAAATTGACCAAGAAATAAAGAAATTGAAGAAATCTTGATGAACAATGCTTGATGTTGGATGCGAGTTCTTTAGAAAAACAACAAAATCTTCAAAAATCCTTGCAAAAACTGATTGAATTTCCTGTTTAGCTCTGATACCAATTGATAAATCCCAATCTAGCTATGAAGTAATCAAAGATATACAGAGAGAATATGGAGTGAATATGTCATTCATATATTGAACTTGAGAGTACAAATGACAATATGCTTAAAAGTGTTATGGAAAGTTCTCTCTAACTATTACATGACATACCTATTTATACCCCATACATACAAGGTATAAAGACATTTACAAAACAGTATGGACTAATACAGATATTGACTTTACAGTAAATCTTGAATACACTAATGCTCTAACATGGTTCTTCAAGGAGTTTTAATAAATCAAATGAATTTTCAAAAGATCAGATTCGACCTTCCAATATGTTCTATAATTTTCGTGTTGATAATAAAGATAATCAAGTGTTTCCAAAAGTTAAAATGGTTTGGAGAAAGAAGTCAATAACAGAAGACAGTGATGGAAACACGTCTTATAAATCTCCTGTAGTTGATACAAAGTCATTTATTTCCAAGACTGATTCACCTACTCATGTTTATTCTACAGCGAAGCTAATCAGTCTGAGTCGAGCAAAGAAATGTTGCACCAATTGTGGGAAGAAGGACTTTGTGAATCCAAGGTACGTAAATAGTTGGTATGGTACTTATAGTATCCCCGGTCCTCATTTTAAAGTTAAGGCATCTAACCGTCAAGGATCCATCAAAGGATGGATACCGAAATTCTTCTAATCTGTTTTGCAGGAATGTCATGTGTGATAACATTCGTAATTTTCTTCTCACATGACTGCAATAAAAGGTTATGCTATTTTTGAGGGGGAGTATCAGGTTTTGCTCTATATATAAATTTTTAAGTGAATTCAAAGATTGTGGCAATTCATTCTGAATAACCTACTTGTGTTTGTTATTCTTAGATTTTAACTTCCATGATTGCCACGTCCAATATTTTTTTGAATAAGTTATTTCCATGTCTCATATGTTTGTTGATTTTTCGATGGACATACAATCGCTTGAATTCCTAGTTATTTTTCAAATTCGCTATTTCTTGTTAATGATTCAATTCTTATCTGACATGTTAATTGTGACTTGTTTTTCACAATTAAAATTTCGATTCATTGTTTCATTGTGCTCAATGAGTCATTATGTTTAGCGCTTGATCGTGTTTCTTGAAATTCATATATTTCAAGACTTCTGATCATCTCAGATCAGGACTCGTTCTTAAATGTTTTGACTTCTAAACATTTCAGTTTAGAACTCGTACATCACTGCTTACTAAACTATTCTATTCGGTGCATGAAAGGAGTGTTAGGAATTAAATTGTTTCTATGGTCTATCCAGAACCGGAAGGACCTACCCAAGAAACACATCCTGTTTATAGACATCAGTGAGGGGTCTAGCTTGATAGATGAGTTTGGAGTGAAAAGAATTGGGTGAGGATGTGACAGGACTTAAAAGATTTATTGGTCCTTACCAAACCGAGTCAGTTATCCGGGTAACCACACAATCTATTCATTCTCACTCTTTGGGGATGAATATTGAAACAGACATGGACCCAATGTCGATAACTTGTGTCACCCCACCTAGCCACTCAAGTATCTCACAACAGATGCTTGTTTCATATATTCACGGAGATTTAGCATATAATCTATCTATTCCTCACTCGGAGGTCTTAGATATTGAAAAAGGAAGACATCAGCTTCGGTCTTCGAACTTCATATTCATATCACTGTGTCTATTGATTTTTAACTTGCGTCCCATGTTAAATCAATATTTGATCCAAATAGATATAATTTAATTCTTTCACGCATGCACGAGTCTTTGTGAATCCATTTGCATATCTTCGTGATATTGCCGGAACAGTTTGAGAAGTAATTTTTAATATTTTACTTTAGTGATAACTGGAAGTCCTATCAGAGATACCTCAATGTCAACTCTGAAGATAGGCCACACAATTAATTTAATTGTTGTGATAACAGTTACTATTGTGTTTTTGTGTTAGATATTTACCCCACATTGGTTACTTAACAGTTTTTATCTGATATTTTGCTACTCATCAGTTTTGTCTTTGAAAATACATGATGCTCCGGATGCTCCTACTTATCACGAGGGGGAGAAATGGTATATATTACAAGTTGTTTGCTTGATTAATTCTTCTCATCCCTTATCAAGTGGTGTTCCCTACAAATTATTATTTCCTCCTTCGAGCATATTGGTTCTACAAGTTCTTAACGCTGAAGCTGAAAACACATTCAACTCGCGGTTCAAAGACAGATTCTTGATTTTAAACTGAAGATGCACTGTGGAATGTCACGTAACTCACACATAGTTTATGCGCCTAATTGTATTAGAGAGAGTTGAGTTCTTCAATCCAATCTTGTAACTCTCGTTAATCATTCAATACAAAGAATCGTTTCATCATTTTGTTACCTGTCAATCTGGGATCTACATTTCTCATCGGTGATTCTTCAATCCTGATAGTTTAAAACAATTAGGAATGCCTTTTGAAAACGAAAAGACAATTTCATCAAAAGAGGATAAACCATGGCACGCCTTTTCGTCTAACACGTTCGTCCGTTACACTTCTTGACCAATAAACTTCGTGGAACGTGTCTGTGTCATGATGAGTGTCTTTTTCCCGCTCATCACCCTTTCTCTCTCCTCTCAAATCCCAAAGAGTATTGAAGTTTATTGGATGGTCCAAGAGTATTTGGTGGTGATTGAGGTAAGCTTCTCTCCTTTCTCCATTTAAGGAATTAGGGTTTTGGTATTTTGGTGACTTTGGATATTTTATGTTGGGGGAAACGTATCTAAGTGTTTGGGGATGATTATTTATGGTTGGAAACTTGTGGATCTAGGTTTTGGAAGTTTTGGCTTGAAGATTTGAGTTTCTTCAAAGGAGCTTACGTTTGGGGAAAATCTAGATTTAGCCTAAATCTAGCAAGGTGAGTTCAAGTTGATGTGTGAAAACGTTGTACATGCCAATATGTCATTTTTTTAGGTGATTATGTGTTTACATGAAAATTATCTTTTGTGGAACTATTTGGTGGGTTTTGATTATGAAATTGTTTAACTTTATAAAATCTTATAAAATAACCACTTTTGGGATTTTGGACACTTTGTTAAGAAAATCATGATTGAAAGTGTTTATTTAACTTATTTTCGCAAATGGAGGATGTTGGGTAAAAACGTGCTTTTAGTGTTGTCTTGATTATGCACAAACTATGATACGGTACATTTTGGAAAATACAAATGTGTGAGTTGTTGGAGTTTGGTCAATCTCGACTTTATGGACATTGGTGATTTGTAAATCTTTTAGATTCAGGCCGAGGGCCAATTGTGTTTTGTGAGTCAAAGATTTGAGTAAAGATATGTTTTGGTTTATATAACCGTATGGGCTCGTGTAGTTAGCCAAACGTTGTTTTTCCTTTCTAGGCTTGAATCATACTCAAATGAGTCTCGGGCCTTTTGCCCAGTTTTAATAGCTCGAGATGGAGCTTTGTGTTGGTCCCGAAGGGTTAAACAAGTTTGTAGAAGGGGGGGGGGGTTGAATACAAACATGCAATTTATACTTTCTAAACTGTTTATTGATAAATCTCAAACAATTTACAACTTGTTGCGGAACAAGATTAAGGACTAAGCCTAATCTAAACAAGTTAAGAACACTAAGTTTCTTGCACTAGAATTAAGACAGAAAGGAGATAAGAATACTACGAGTAATATTCTAACACTAAGAGAGAAAGAAGAAGATGGCCAATCACTTCATGTTGAAGTAGGGTTTCTCCTTATATAATGCATGCATTTAATGCAAAGCAGTATAACTTTACACGTGGCAACAGCTGATTGGTTGCATGGTTTGACCTTTGTAGACAACCTAGTAGCCGCATGATGAACAGTGTAGAATCAGAGTTGGTTGTACGATTTTAGACAGAAGGGATGTCCTTTCTGACATTTATCGTACGGAGACGTGCGAGGGGGAAAGACAAAAGTAACTTGTAGAGTAAACCTCATGATCAGCGTTCGTTGATCAGTACTTTATCAGCGAGTGATAATGTTGATCCAAACCCTCAGTGATTTGATAATGACCCTCTCTTTAACACTTAGTGAAAATTGTAAGTAAACAATATGTATTAGAGATTCACTATCGCTGATAAGTACTAAGACTTTACAGTACCGCTGATAGGAACTCTCTCTCTCTTTAGATTAGACATTCAACGAACCCTGTTCATCCAGTAGCTCTGAGCCTGTTCAGTCTCTGTGATGATCGCTGATAGTTTAGTTGTTTACTTATGATCCCTGAAGAGAAGTTTCACGTCAACAAAGGTTCTACGCTGAAGTCGAAGATCAAGCCCAAGAACCAGCGACAAGTCTACTAATGAACTGATGCGGATATCAGGGAAGTCACAGAATTGTCCATTCAACGTGAAGTATCAAGTAGAAGACTTCAGCAATCACTGAGCTTTATCATTCGCTGATAAAGTAATGATTCAACGAAAGCTGATGATGAAGTCTCCTTACAAAGTACTATTGTCTTACCTCCCTTGCACGTCTCCATACGAACTGTCAGAACGGACATCTCTTTTGTCTATGATCGTACAATAAACTCTGATTCTACACTGTGCACCGTGCGGCTACTAAGGTTGTCTACAAAGGTCAATGACATTCAACCACTTAGCTGCTGTCACGTGTAAAGCAATACTGCCATGCATTAAATGCATGCAATATATAAGAAGAACCCTACTTCAGAAATGAAGTGCTCGGGCGATCTTCTTCTTCCTTACTACTGTGTGTTAGGTTATTACTCGTAATTTCTTTATCTCCGTTCTGTCTTTATTCTAGTGCAAGAAACTTAGTGTTCTTAACTTGTTTAGATTAGGTTAATCCTTAATCTTTTTCCGCAACAAGTTGTAAATTGTTTTAAGATTTATCAATAAACAATTTAGAAAGTAAAAATCGTGTGTTTGTATTCAACCCCCCCTTCTACATACTTGTATAACCCTTCGGGACCAACAAGTGGTATCAGAGCAGATTTGTTTAATCTCATAAACAAGATCTTATCTATACTAATCTCTTCTTCCTTGCTATTTCTTAAAATGGCTACCAACACAAACACAAACTATATTGACAACGGTTCTCTTGCAAAACCCCCTAGATTCTCCAGAGATAACTTTAATCTGTGGAAAAATAGGATGATTCTCTTCTTAGAAGGTGTAGACCCTACTATGCCTTACTATCTTGAAAACGGCCCATATATTCTTGTTAGAATTGATCCTGAAGTTCCAGCCGCTGAGAATAGAGCTGCTATTCCAGAAAGGTTGGTTCCCAAGGAAATTCATATGTGGAGTGATGAAGATAAGAAGAAAGTGGCTATCGACACTAAATCCATATCCATTCTTTCCATGGCTCTTCCTGACGAAGTCTACCATTCCGTCATGAACCTGAAAACCACCAAAGACATGTGGGACACAATCTGTGTTCAGTATGAAGGTACTTCTGAAGTCCAGGACTCACGTAAGATCAACCTGGTAAGACAGTACGAAAGCTTCATATGTGGTAAGAATGAATCCCTCTCTGAAGTACACCAACGTTTTAACTGCTTAATAATAGATCTGAAAACTGTTGGTAAGGAATATTCTAACTTTGAAGTACTAACAAAATTCTTAGAATGTTTACCTGAAAGCTGGGACAGTTATTCAATGTGTCTCAAGCTATCAAAGGATCTAAGATCTATGACTCTTTCTACCTTATATGACACGATGCTTAATCATGAGCAATCGAGTCATCTTAAGAAGAATCTTGTAAAAGATTCCAAAAGCACCCCTGTTGCTTTACTCTCAGAGTTACCTTCCACTCAGCGATCTACTATCACTGTCGATGAGTTGGAAACCAACTCTGAACGTTCATCAGATTCTGACGCTTCAGATGATGATGAAACTCTGGCATTCCTGGCTAATAAGTTCAGGAGATTTGCTAGAAAGAGTAATTTCAGAAAGAACAAACCTCTTGCTATTACTGACAAGCCAAGATCATCAACCCCTGTTGATAAGGCTACTGCTACTTGCTATAACTGTGAAAAGATAGGACATTTTGCTAGCGAGTGCAGGTCAAAGAAAGTCTCTAGACCCTCAGCTTTTCCCAAGAAAAACTTTACTCCCAGGACTAGAGATGAAAAATACAAAAAGCTGAAAGAAAGGTATTCAAAGCTGAAAACCTTAAAGAAGAAAGGCAAAGGCCTGATGGCTGACTATGATTGGTCTGCCTCTGACGAAGAAGAATCATCTGACTCTGAAGATGACGATGAAGCCAATCTATGTCTCATGGCCAAACTTGAAGATGAGGAAGAAAATTCTGACATTCCCTCTACTTCAACCTCTGCTACTAAGGTATCACCTTCCTTCTTTACCAATATTTTAAATATTGATGAAGCTGATAGTCTTCGAAAAATCGATCTCTTGACCAGAAGTTTATATGAAGCCATGAATGGCAAAACTGTTATTGAAAATCAAAACCTTGATCTCGCTGAACAGCTTAAAAACTGTCACCTTCAAATAGAAAAGCTTTCTAAAATTGAAGAAGATTTTAAAGATCAAGTTCATTTAAATCACCTAGTCAAAATCGAGCGCGAAAAGGCTATCGCTGCATTAAAAGCTGAAAAAGCTACTGTTGATGGATGGTATAAATCCTCAACAACGATAACTGAGATAATAAAGTCTCAGATTCCCCTGAGTGATAAACGTGGTCTTGGTTACAAAGCTGATACTCTAGAACCAACCACTGACCATTCCATGCTTAAGTTTGGAATGTTCGTATCCTCAATCCCTGACACTTTCTCATCTCAGTGTTCCTCTTCAAAACCTCCTATCCCTGAGGAAATCTCTACCTTAACTTCTAAAGGTAAAGAGAAAATTGTTTATCCAAAACCTACCTCAGTCTCTAAAGACAAAGGTAAAGGAATTGCTTTTAACCAAAAACCTCAGAAGGGTACTTGTGTACCTAAGCTGAATGCTCCTAAAGCTTCAGTGACTTATCCCTGTACTTCTAAGAACAAGATCCCTGGATTTATTCAGCGATCTACTCCTAGACTTAAAGTGGATATAACTGTTAAGAAATCTGAAGAACTAATTGTTCCTCCCATTTCCAATACCAAAGGTATACTTTGTGCTAGCCCTGCTCATTTAAAACTAACGGCTAAGCATGCAAATGGTCCTAGAACTACTTTTAGTTATAGGAAATGTTATCACTATGGACTTACAAATAATATTGCTAGTAAGTGCCCTACAACCACCAAAGCTGAAAAGATAGCTAAGGTGAAGATTATTGCCCCCAAGGCAAAAAAGACCACTGAGGTTAAGAAATTAACCAAAGTGAAGACTGATAAAGCTGAATCTTCAAATGCTGCAAAGAATGCTGAACCTTCCATTCCATCTACCTCTACTGACAAGTATGTACACATGATGAAATGGGTGCCCAAGTCAAACTAATCTTCCTTTGTTTGCAGCTTAAGAAAGGTATCTGGTATCTCGATAGCGGATGCTCTAGACACATGACTGGTAAGAAGAACCTGCTCACTGAATATATAAGGAAGAAAAGGGTCCCTCTGTAACTTTCGGTGGAAACGGAAAAGGACATACACGAGGGTTTGGTGTACTCTCTAATGGTACAACAACCTTCAGAAGAGTCGCATATGTTGAAGGGCTGAAGCATAATCTTCTAAGCATCAATCAGCTTTGCGATATGGATAACAAAGTAATCTTTACTAAGGAATCCTGCTTTGTCGCTGACAAAAAGGAGAAGATAGCTCTCAGCGGTTATCGTTTGGAAAATGTTTACGTTATAAACATGGACTCAACAACCACTGAGAACTCCTGTTTCTTCTCAAAAGCCTCATATGATGTCAACTGGCTATGGCGTAAGAGGCTTTCTCATCTCAACTTCAAGACACTGAATACTCTTTCTTCTAAAGATTTAGTCACTGGTCTACCTCAACACTCATACGCCAAAGAGTCCTTATGTTCAGCGTGTGAGAAAGGCAAGCAGACCAAAGCAAGCTTTAAGTCTAAGAAAGTTTCCTCAGTGTCATCTCCTCTACAACTTCTTCATATGGATTTGTTTGGCCCTGTTAACAAACAATCCATCGCTGGAAAGAAATATACACTGGTCATAGTTGATGAATTCTCTCGCTATGCCTGGGTAATGTTTCTCCGTTCTAAGAGTGACACCCCTGAAGAACTCATCACCTTTGTCAGGAAAATGGAAGTCCTGAACAACATGACCGTTCGCTCAGCAAGGAGTGATCATGGGACTGAATTCAAAAACAGTTCTCTTGATTCCTTCTTTGAGAGTAAGGGTATTTCCTCAGTTAGAACACCGCAACAAAATGGAGTCGCTGAAAGAAGAAATAGACCTATCATTGAAGCTGCACGTTCAATGCTCAGCGATTCTCACCTGCCTACTCAGTTTTGGGCAGAAGCTGTCAACACTGCTTGTTTTACGCAAAACAGGTCGCTGATAGTCAAAAGATTCAAAAAGACAGCCTATGAACTTTTTCATGGGAGAAAGCCTTCAATTAGCTTTCTTCACATCTTTGGATGTCAGTGTTTCATACTGAACAACAGAGATGCCCTTGGAAAGTTTGATCCTAAGGCTGATGATGGAATCTTTCTTGGATATTCTTCAATCTACAAATCCTTCAGAGTCTTCAATCGTAGAAGATAGACTGTAGAAGAAACGATTCACGTCACCTTTGACGAATCCCATTCAGCGAATTCTAGATCTTCAGCTGATACTGAAGAACTGAATCAATGGATGTTTTCTCATCTTGGTGATTCAAAAGACATTCCCACTCCTCATACTCATCCTGTTGAAGATGATGGTCCTACTATCATCCTAAACATGCAGAATAGTGAAGCTGAAACATCATGGGTCTCAGCTGTTCCTCTAAACACTATGCCTGCTTCTGAACAAAATGTCTCAGACATACCATCTACTTCTCAGCAATCAGTGAATGTAATGACATCTGCACCTACTCCTTTCTTGGCTAATATTCCAGAAGTTGCTGAAGCCTCATCTTCAGCTCCTCCAGTTCAAGTTGAGTCAGCGATTCATACTCCGGCTCAGCGATGGACTATCAATCACCCTATTGATCAAATTCTTGGTGATCCAAACGCTGGCGTTCAGACTCGACAAAGTGCAGGTAATATTTGTTTATTTGTTAACTTTATTTCTCTGAATGAACCAAAGAAAATAGATGATGCCCTCAGAGATCCAAACTAGGTCAGCGCTATGCAAGAAGAGCTGACTGAATTTGAAAGAAATAAAGTTTGGAAGCTTGTTCGAAGACCAACTGACAAGACAGTGATAGGCACTAAATGGGTCTATCGAAACAAGTTGGACGAACATGGAACTGTAACCAGCAACAAGGCTCGTCTTGTTGCTCAGGGATACAGACAAGAGGAAGGTATAGACTACGACGAAACATTTGCTCCAGTAGCAAGACTAGAATCTATTCGTCTATTCTTAGCCTACACTGTACACAAAGACTTCAAAGTTTATCAAATGGATGTTAAGTCAGCGTTTCTCAATGGAAAGCTTAATGAAAAAGTCTACGTGGAACAACGGATTCTCAGATCCTAAGCATCCAGGTTATGTTTATAAACTGGATAAGGGACTTTACGGCTTAAAGCAAGCTCCTCGTGCATGGTATGACACTCTCTCTACTTATCTCCATATTGAACAATTTGAGCGTGGTAAAATCGACAAGACTCTATTCTTCAGGAAAGTAAAAGGTCATATTATTCTTGTTCAGATATATGTTGATGACATTATATTTGATTCTACTAACCCTGACCTTTATACTCGTTTCGTTGATATAATTAAAGCAGAGTATAAAATGAGCATGATGGGTGAGCTAACATATTTCCTTGGTCTTCAGATAAAACAAAATGAAAAGGGAACTTTCATTAATCAGGGAAAGTATGTTAAAGATATGCTGAAGAAATTTGATTTAACTCAGAGTTCAGCTATGAAAACCCCTATGGCACCGCCGCTGACACTAAACAAGGATTCTTCTGGAATACCTGTTAATGTCACGACGTACCGTGGGATGTTCGGCTCTCTTCTGTATCTTACAGCTAGCCGACCAGATATTATGTACGCAACCTATTTGTGTGCACGATATCAAGCTGAACCTAAGGAATCTCATATGATCGCTGTAAAGCGAATCTTTCGTTACCTTAAGGGTACTCCTAACCTAGGTCTTTGGTATCCCAAAGATTCAGGGTTTGATCTAATCACCTATTCAGATAGTGATTTTGCAGGTTGCAAATTGGATAGGAAAAGCACCACAGGAGGCTGTCAGCTCCTAGGTGGAAAGCTGGTGAGTTGGACAAGTAAAAAGTAAAACTCAGTGTCCACCTCCACCGCTGAAGCTGAGTACGTAGCTGCTGGAAGCTATTGTTCTCAGGTCTTGTGGATGAGAAATCAACTACTGGACTATGACCTTCAGCTCTCGAAAATTCAAATCTATTGCGACAGCACAAGTGCCATCGCTATAGCCAACAATCCAGTGCTACACTCAAAGACCAAACATATCGAAATCAGGTATCATTTTATTAGAGATCATGTGATGAATGGTGATATAGAACTTCATTTTATCCCAACTGATTTTCAGTTAGCTGATCTTTTCACCAAACCTCTTGATGAGACAAGATTTAACTTTCTCATCAGCGGGCTTGGAATGTTGAACTTTGAAGAATAAACTCTTCAGCGGTTCGCATTTGATCAGCGACAGGATAAAACCAACTTGTATAACCCATTCTGTCATCTTCTCTCTGAACAAACTTGATTCGCTGATGTCAAGGTATGTTCTCTTTACTCACCGACGTTCGCAAATGAATGCAAGATTTCGAAACAAGTTGCATCGCTGAATATCTCTTCCTTTCACTGATACTTCGAAATTTCTAAAACCAACACTGATATTTCTATTCAGTGTTTCATGTTTTCAAAATGTCCCTGAGTTTTTCAAAAACCTCAGAGACATCCTAAAATATGAAAGGACGTTTGTGACGTAATCAAACGGATAAACCCTGGCACGTTCTTTTTCTGACACACGTTTACACGTTTCGTTTACCATCCAATCAAATGCAAACACGTGTTCGTGTCATGATGAAAACTTTTCCGCTCTAGTTTTTCTCTCTCTCTAATCTCACTATATAAACACATTCGGGTTTATATTTTTTCTTTACGCGAACAACTTCTTCTTCAAGAAAAGATTTACTGTTGCATCTCGAATTCTCGAATTCTCGTTTCAAGAACTGTTCATCTTCTTCTTCGACAACAAGGTTAATATTCTTAATATTTACATGTTTTAACTTGTTTTTTATCTTCTCATTGTTTCTACAAGATCAAACAAAAGAACTTTTTAAAATGAAATCATTTTCTTTCATGATTTTATAAACACAATCTTCATGGTTGTTCTTCAAGTTTAAATCTAAAATCTTAAACTTGTTCTTCATATGTTTTTCCAGAATCCTTATCTCTAAAGGAAACTGGAAAATAAGACATTCACTAGTTCTTGTCTCTTTTTGTCAAAACTAGAAAACTCTAATGTTCATTAAGACATTTTTGGCCTGAATGAAATGGACAAAAATAAATACCATCTTATTTTGGAATGTCTTTCCACATTAAAACTGTATTCTTTATCTATATTCTTTGGTTGACATGATTAAACAGCAATGGCATCTTCTACTGCTGCTCCTACTGCTGAGAAATTGACTCTCCCCAAAGCTCCTTAGGTCAAGTTCACACCTGAGAAAGTAACTTTCAACAACAACAACCTCTATGCGCTTTTCGATTTTCCTCCTCGAAAGCAAGTCACGCATCTGGATGATGCTGTGAATTTTCTGAAAACCTGTTGCTTATCCAAAGCCCTAACCTTCGTACCCCTTGCTCATAAATTCCTTCTATCTCAGTTCTGGTATACTGCGAGAACAACTCAGGTTTCTTCACCCAAAGACCCTAAGAAACTCCTTGATGTCATTCTCTGTGACCCCAAATTTGGCACAACCAAAATCAACCCCGCCATTATCAGGCGTGCACTCAGCCTACCCACTGCCACCAAAGAAAAACCCTTTGTCCCTCTGCCTAACCACAAAAACCATGCTGATAGGGAAACCATCACTGCATTCTTTGATGCAATGGGTTACGTATGGGAAACAGGGAGGGATAAACAACCTGAGAAGAAGCTGACCCTGATCAAGAAGTCCAAAATGCCCAGCGAGATGAACTTCATCTTCGCTCACTTGATAAGCTGCATGACAGCGAAGTCCGGCTCCTCTGATCAAGCCGCTCAACCTCAGCAAGCAATGGGCTATGCATTGCTGAAAGGTCTCCATGTTGACTGGGCCTCGATCATCTACGACGATCTTGCGTTCAGAGTGGACATGGCTGATAGAGCAACATGGGTTCCATATCCCAGATTCATCAGCGCCGTCTTTCTACAAGGACTTGGGGACAAATACCCAAAAGAAGGTGATATGAGACTCTCTCAGGTTGGCCCTAAGGTGCTCGACTTCAGCCCCATGCCAAACGAGGTACGTCTCTCTACTCTCTTACCTCTTCTAAATCCTCCTTCTTCTACTTCTACAGCTACTTCAGTGGAAATCCCCACCGCTGATACCCAGGCTGCACCCTCCACTCCTTCTCGTAAAAGGAAATACTCATCTTCCCAACTTGATTCCAAAAGGATCAACAAAACCAAGGAGCAACCCTCCAAGCCATCAACGGCTGAAGACTCCTCGACTCATCTTCTACAAGAGTCGCTGGATAGTTTCGTGGTACGCTCTGCCACAGCTACTCAAGCCACCCCTTCCATCCCGACGTCAACCTCTTTAAACACTGAGGTTATAAACTTGGAACTGAACCCACCTCCTTCAGCCTCTCTACAGACTGAAGTGATTGTCCGCGGATCCAACGCTGAACCCCACACCCAACCAATCTTCTCATCCTTCACTCCTCCCACTCTTTCTTTGGACACTCCACCAAATTTCCCACCGTTCTCAGGAACCAACGTCATCGTTCATGATTCAGTTGCTGATACACTACATGCGATGATGGGAACAAACTTAGGATCTGCAGGCACCTCCATGAGCCAAGGCACTCTCGAAGGAGACATGGAATACCATTCAGGGTTACGAGGCTTCGACAACTTCGGTAACCCGCCTGCAGGTATACACATAACTCAACCTACTCCTCTCTCAAAACCCTAAACTTCTGAGCTTTCCTCTGTTTATAAATTAATAACTGTTTCATGTCCAAATTTAGGGGATATCAACACCTCCCTGAAGGCCCTGGAAACAAAGGTGGAATCTTACAACACCACTCTCTCCACAAACTCTTCAGCGGTTACAGACGCTGGAGAGAACCTCAAAAGTTGACCGAGGTCGTTGATGAGAAATCCTCCAAAGCTGATATGGAGAAGGTGGATGGCAGCATAGGAACTTTTGCTACCACTCTCGCTGAAACTTCCACAAACATCAACAATCTCAACCTCACAAACACCACCCTCGCAACAAACTTCACCACTTTGTCCAATGAAGTCACATCATTGAAGACAGAGGTTGGTACTCTTAAGGGTGAGGTCACCACGGTCAAAGATCTCCTTCAGCAGATACTCAATCGCCTGGATGCCCCAAAGTCTCACTTTACTCAAGCCGACCGAGAGGATCTGCAAAAGATTAGTCCTACTATTTCTGGCCTAGAAGAAAGAATAGTTGTGATTGAAACCTTCATGGGACTTACTATCCTGGAAGACAGTAATCCTATGACTGTTGCTGCTGATCAATCTGTTTCCTCCCCCACTCATAATGTGGAAGAGGGGGAGAATAAAGCTGAAGATCTTCCCCATAATTCGGAGGGGGAGAAAAATGAAAATGCTGCTGCTGCTGAACAACCTCAGGGAGTTGAAAACCCTGAGAGAACCGAGAAAACTCCCTCTGCTCTTGAGGGGGAGCAACTCGATGAGGAAACTGAAGCTGCTGCTGATGTGACCGAACCTTACGCTGATGAGGACGCGTCTGAAGAAGAAGCTGAAGATGATGAAGCTGTCGACATCTCTGACGACGAACTATCATCAACTCATAAAAATGATGATGATGATGATGATGACGACGATGATGATGATGACTTCTTCTTTGTTGAGCCCAAGAAGGTCCCTGAGAAAGGGATTTCGATAAATGAAGCTTCAGGGGAGACGACCAAGACAAAGCCTGCAGCGTCTGAAGCTAACAAAGGCAAAAACAAAGGCCTCGTTGCAGAAGGCAATCTGGCCATCCTTCAGATAAAGCTAGTTTGTCAGGTACAATATCTTCTCTTCCCTTACACTGCATCCCTTCTCTATCCCTTCTCAATCTCAATCCTTCTATCCATAAAACCTCTATACACTTAAACCCCATTCTTTTCTCTATCTATTTCTTCCCATGTTCTTACTTAAACAGTCGCTGTGTTTTAGCTAGTCCTCTCCCCTGTTTGAGGATCCAGCTGAAGTCCCCACTGCTGCACCAATAATAATCCCAGCCACAAGAGCTGAAGAAATAATCCCGGTCTTGGATTTAATCACTGAGACCGATTAACCTGAAGAACAACTTCTCTCTCACAAAAACAGACCTTCCTTAGCTCCTCAAAGGCTAAGTGAAGAGGATCAGAAAAGGAGAGAATAAATGATCAAGAAATTCGAGGATCAGCGAATCATCCTCCCTCGCTCCAAAGTCCCTGTTGGTTCCTGTTTTCTTAACAATGATCTTAACTTTCAAACAGTTCAGATTTAGATACGGTGCGGAAGCGTATTTAAGAACTGAAAGATAATGTAAAGGTAGAAGAACACACAATATCAAATAAACAGTATGTAAAGAACAGATGAATATCTCAAAGATTATTGTGTTTGATATTATCAAGAACACCAAGAACATAACAAGAAAGAGCTGCTGGTGTGTGTGTTTGTGCGTAGCTTAATTATCTGATTCTATGTTCTTGTTAATAGAAGAACTCAACATGAGTCTTCTATTTATACTACTACAAAGGGGACATACTTTAGACAATAAGGACTGATCCACAGTAGACAAGATCGTATGAACAGTAGCAGGTACGATGTTCATTTAATGCGCATGTTCCAATTCTGACAGAGCCCTATCAGAGTTTGACACGTGTAGTTGATGTCAGGGCACGCCTAGAACAAGTGGATGAACGAATCCTGGAACAGTAGAAAGATATTTGTAAATCTTCTAAGTCTTCAGTATAAACCGCAGAGGCTCTGTCAAAGGTGACAGAGGTTCTGCGGCTCGGTCCTCTGTGAGGAGTCTTCTGCTGATTTTTGCCTTCGGTATTCTTGGGTTCTTCTGCAGAGCCTCTGTGGGTTACTTCTGTACTTAGACTATTTTCACTACTTTCACAAACAGAAAGATTGGAGCTAACAATCTCCCCCTAAGTAGTAAAAATTAAATATTTGAAAGTGCAAGGATTTTCTAAGTACAAGAGTATTTTTCTTTTCATATTTGATTATGCCAGAGGCATTTACATTTGATTGTATTGAAAAGAAAAAATTACAGAGGTTTTGTTTGACTGACTCAGACATTGGCATCCTTGACGTCATTGAAACTTCTGCGGTCGAGTCCTTCTTGTATGAGCTCGTGATAGAAACTGATGCAGATTTTTTTGAAGTTGATTGTTGCATCGATGATCTCTATCAGTCTGTCGGCTAGGCTTTGATCCATGAGCTCTGTTCCTTTGTGCTCCACTAGGATCGATCTAAACTCTGTCAAAGTACTAGTTGCGTACTTCTGACAGTCCATCTATACGAACAACTTTGATTTACCAGAAGGATCTAGAAATACTAACCCGACCCTTGGATTTGTGATGATTGAGTTTGGTGTAGCAGAGGGAGGGCAGTAGTTTTCTGGTGGTTGAATGGTTAAGCTTTTTACTCCAAGATCTCGAGCCAATTGGAAATCTACCATGCTGTATAGCAGAAGCTTCTCGCGTATGGCCTTTCTAATCACCCTGTATGCTCTACGAACTTCATTTGTTGTGAAGTTCTCTTTCGTCTACTCCAGAAGGTCAGGAAGATCATAAGGATTTAAGTTTCTAAGATCTGCATCAGAGAATTGGTTCTCTGATCTGTCCTCTCTTTTGACCTTGTAGATGTTGTAAGAGAGTTTAGGCCAGGTTCTGGTTCTAGAGAACTTACAATATAGGACTTTGACGATCTTGGATGTTGAGAAGACTTCGTATTTAGGCTTGAGTTTTGTTCTGGTGAAGAGGTTTTTGAGGTCAGCGTGCAAATCAGGGTCTTGAATGGTTGGTTCGGATTGATCCATTATGCTCATTCTGCTGTATAAGTACCTATACACCACATCTTCCATTTATGGTGGTGGTGGTTAAGGTAAGGTTCTGCACAGAGCATCTAATTGGTTCTTGACTTCTGCTACTCGATCCTCTGTTGGTTTACCCTTTGGATCCAGAACAGGTTTGTTTGGCAGAGGAGCAACACCAAAAGCCCAGTCTTCTTCTTCTGGCTTTTGTGTCCTAATAGCATCGAAAAAGCTCTTAATCAGTTTTTCTGTTTGAGGTTAATGCTTGGGTTTCTTCTTCTGTGGTTCCTTAGTCATTATTCCTTTGCCCTTGTCTTTGGCCTTCGGCTGATCTTCTTGTAGAGATGGAGTTGCCTCTGCAGGTTTTGACACTTGAGTTTAGAGGGCTTGATTGTAGGAGGTTCTGTGGGTGTTGCCTCTGTTGGTTTTTACACTTTAGTTTCTGAGGGCTTGATTGGGGTTGCTTCTGTTGGAGAGGCTTCTGGTGTCTTGCTCAGATATTTCCTCTGTTTTTTAGCAATGGTTTTGATTCTTGGGTTGGTTTTAGGTGTTGGGGAAGGTAGTTCGTCTTCGGAGGATGTCAGAAGTTGGACTTCTTCTTGGATTTGGACATCTTCTCCAGATACAGAAGGAAATTCCACAGAGGTTGGTATTGCCTTTGTGGTCTTCTGTTGTTGAACTTGGGTTGTTTCTGGTATTTGGGTTTCTTCAGTAATAGATTCCATAGCGATGGTTGTTGTCTATGTGGTTTGGTTTCTGCTTTAGGTTTTAGGTGTTTGGGTTGTAGCTGGGGTTTCTTCAGAGACCATTTCCATAGAGGTGGTTGTTGCCTCTGTGGACTGTTGTGTTCTTTGTTGGTTTTGAGTTGGGGTACAGAGGTTATTGGTTTTGCGGATACCGGTGGAACGGGTAGACCTCTGCTTGCAGCTATTTCCCTTTGTTTCTCCCCTCGATTCTCCCGTCGATTCTCCCCCTCAGGATGATCTGATGAATCGTCAGAATCATAATCAGAGTCATCCTGACCCTTATCTGTTGTACCCTCTACCATGCAAGTTGTATCTGGTTTCTTTGGAGGAGTTGCACCTGCGGCTATTAGTTTTGCGCATACATCATCATAGAGTCCAAGAAGAGTTTGGAGCTCTGCTTCTGTGTTGAAGCGCATTTTGCCGACGCTTGTTTGATACTCTCTGACAAAGTTTGCGTTGGCAGCAGTGAAAGCTCTGATGAATTCGGTCATCTGATCAAGTATTCCTTGGCCGAGTTCTGTCACTTGAGCTCTGGTCATGTAGTCAGAAGGTTTCATGGCCTGAGTAGTTCTGGTTGTTTGCTCTTGAACTACGTCTAAGGCCTTCTTCAGGTCTTCAGGTGTAAGACCCTTAGATTTTGAGGATTGCTATTTTAGTTGTTGAAGAAAGTGCTTGACAGACTCTTTGAAGGCAGTGATGGCGGCTTTTTCGAATTCAACAGCTGCAGAGGTTGTTGTGGTAGTTGCTGAGGACTTTATCTGAGCTACGGTATGTTTTACCTCTGTGGACAGGTTGTCCATTTTGGTATTTAGTTTTGTGATAGCCAAAGATGTTGATTCTGCAAAAGTTTTGAGAGAGCTTTGCAACTCTTTGATTGTTTGGTTCACAGAGGTGACAAGGGCCTGGAACTCATCCCTTGATACATGTGAACTCGTTGTAACCTCTGGGTGAACAGATCTATCACCAGAGTGTGTCTCTGTTCCTGAGACGCCTTCTTTCGCTCCTGTTTTGGCGTTGAGAGCGGAAGGACTTCCTTCTAATCCTCGAGAAGAAACTTTTTGAGTTTCAATCTCTATAGAAGTTCTGTCAAGGACATTGTCCTTATCCACTCCAGAGGTGGGTAAAGGATTATCCTTCAGTTGACTCGGGGATTTGTCTAGAATCCCTTCGCCTGTGTGCACTCTAATCTCCTCTGAAGAGATGTTTGGACCTGGTTGTGTGCGTGTGGCAGAGGAAACAAATTCCTCTGCAAGGATTTCTGTTTTGATCTGGGGCAATAGATCATTTACTAAGGGCAAATCCTTTAGAGAGGATTCCCCTGGAATGGTTTCCCCGGTTATTAATGGTACAGAGGATGAAAGAATTTCCTCTGTCCGGATGGTTTGGGTTGGGGTCGAGCTGTGCGGCTCTTTTTCAATATTGCCCTCTGCCACTAGACTGGCGGCAATAGAAATGTGGGTTGCACTGGGAGTTGTTTTTGGTTGTGTGCCTCTATTAATCCAGGCATCTTTTCTTGCTTCTGCTTCTGTGAAGCATCCAACCACTTGTTCTCCATCTATGGTGTCAACCTCTGTTGCTACCATATGGGTTGATGCTTCTTCTCTAACTTCTGTAGCGGCTTCTGCATCAGTGCGTAAAGAGTCGAATATTGGATGTGAGCCAATTAGTCGCATGATATGTGGATGGTAAATACCCTTTCTTATTTGGTCTGCTTCTTCTTCATCAGAATCGACTTCTGAGACTTCTACCCTTGTCTCCCCTTCTTCTGTTACCTCTTCTTCCCTTTGACCTAGGGAGTCGTACATAGGATTAGTACCAAAAAGTTGTTGTACATGGGGGTGCATAACCTGTGTACCGTCAGAGGCAGAGATTACTTGCTCTGGGCTTCTTCTGTGAACATCAAGGCCAGGTTGAAGGAAGGGGTTCTGCAGTATCTCTAGGGTCTCAGCCGGTTTGTCTCTTGGAGTTTGGTCATCATCAGCTAACTCTGAGTCATCTCCAGAGATTGTGAAATGGGGATCTTCTGCGCTTCTTCGTTTTCATGTGACAGAGTTTCTGCAGTCCATCCAGCAGTGTCAAGGGTGTGGGCAAATTCAGGACGTTAGAGGAAGTCAGAGAAATTCCCATGATGCGCATAATTAGGGGATTGGGGGATTGCAGAGGGGATTCTTGTGCTACTTCTCCTATCACCTCTTCTTCCACTGTATCCTCTGCAATTGTTTGCATAGGAGACAGAGGTTTCCCAGTTTTCTTCTTGCTCTTTCTCCTCTTAGGTTTAGGTGCCCCTTCCTCTGAGGCTTTGGATTTTCTCTTCTTCTTTTCCTTTGGGGGAGAGGGAGGAGCAGAAGATCCAACTTCTGTGGCATGAGGAGGAGAGGGTAGAACTTCTGCGACACTTGTAGAGGTGCCCTCTGTGGTTTTCCTCTTATGAGTTTTCTTTTGAGGAGTAGAGGCAGAGGGTTTTTGTTTCTTTGAGGCATAGTAGATAGATTTTCTCTGAGCACGGAATCTGGCTTGATTGTCTTCATGCTTCTGAAAAGCAGCTGCCCATTCTTCATCTGTCAACCTATCTAACACTTCTGTACCTATGGGAACTCCTAGACGCGGGGGTGTCATAGGACTTGGTTCTGGACTCCTATGATCGCGTATGTATTCTAACTCTAGTTCTTCGTCTCTTACATATCCCAGAAGTTTCTTTGGCAGAGGTCTGCAGTGTGGATATCCATCAGCATGTTCTGTTGGGGAGTTTTTGTTCATAGCATACATCTTGGTTGTTGGCCCCTCTATTGGCCATTTTTCGAGCAAGAGTAGAGGCTCTAGCAGAACACCTAAAATTCTTTGAAACTGCAGAGGAGGTAGAGCTCCTGTTGTCTTTGACTTTTTCTGCTGGAAGGTGATCTTTCTGTCGATGGTGTTAACCATTTCTTGCATCATGAGTGTTGCGAAGTCCCGAGGTAGGTCGTAGTAGACTCCGTACATGATGGCTAGTATTTGGTGTGAGGATTGATCTGGACTCCCCACTTTCCCGGTTAAGCATATGTTGAGTATGGAAAAGAGTGTATTCCACATAGGTGGTAATCTGCCTCTGCGGAAATTGTTTCTCTTTCAGAGTGGTACGTTGTACCCCAACATTTCGACAAACCTGCAGAGCTCTTCATCTGTAGGTTCCTGTGCAAAGGTCTTTAACCCTAGAAGACCTCTTGTAGGTAGGCTGAACTCAAGAGAGAACATAGTTCTGTTGAACCTGAGTTCAAGATGAGCGGATTTATCTGGTTTGGAGATGTAGCCTTTGATCTGTCGGTCTTCTGGATCAAATCTGCAACTTTACCAGAATTGATTTATATATCTGGCAGGGATTTTGTCCACGGTTTTGGACAGAAGATGGTAGAGAATATGTTGTTTCAAAATATGGAGAAGTATAGCATGTGCCTTTCCAAAAGCAGTTTTGGATGGAACAAGGTAGTCGTTATTGGGTTTTAACGGTAGAATATTTGCAAAATGTTCATGTTCTAAGAAGTTTTGAAGGTGGGTTGTCGGAGCAAAGTCTGCTTCATCCCCGGAGTTATCTTGCTCCAGGGTTCTGGTGATTTTAGGGTTTTCTGAATGTTCAGAGTGTTCAGGGGAGTTCGCCGGAGAGTGAGTAGGGGAGATATCTTGAGAAGAGGAGGCAATTTCTTGTTTGAAGATAAGAATTTTGCAGATTTTTGCAATGGTTCGCCGGAGAAGAAAGTGAAAGTTGAGAGTTCGTAACCTTTTTGAGGAATGGTAACTTGGGTTTTATAGTGAGAGGTAACGGTAGAATCTGAAGAGGTAAATATATGGAAGTGGATAATATTTGGGGTCCGTACTTGAGTGTGAACGGCGGGTTCAACTTTCCAGAAGAATGTGTGCCGTGTACGTCCAATAAAAATGAGACACGTCAGCAGTGTCAGAGCACGACTTGACGTCGTGCGCGGCCCATTAATGCTTGGCGCGTGGGTTTCTTTTCCTCCACATAATTTTCACTCGCAATAAAATAGCCGTTACTGTTACAGAATTTCCCTAAGTTGAAAAATGACAGAAGCTCTGTAATGATAGAAGCTCTGTGGTTTGAAATCTTCCTTTTATTTTCCTCTGATGCTTGCACCTTTACCAAAAACGTTTGAAAATTCATTGGAGAGGATCGATAGATTTATAGAGTAGAAATTTCTTTCACAGAGGTTTTGAAGCTCTGTCAGAGCCAGCAGAAGTTCTATGAGAGGAAATTTCTCATGACTAAAAATCTATTAAACCTTTTGATCATCCAAGTTTTTAATTGTTTTTGACAATGTTTTTAGGACCTATTTGGAAGTTGGTGTCCTAGAAAATTTGTTTGTTAAAAGGTTTTGTGCGAGAAATTCTTTTAAAAGCTTATGTTGGTTAACAGAGTTTCTTTGATGGAATGAGCTATGTGACCAACAACCTTTTAGAATCTCAAAGTGTGCATTTGTGTGAAATAGGTCTTTTGAGAAGACATTCAAACTAATTGAAAGAGTTTAAATTTTCGATCATAGAGATTTTCTCTGGCAGAGCCTCTGTTGAGCTCAGCAGAGGCTCTATGACCTCAAATTTCTCATAACTCAAAATTTATGCATCTTTTTGATCATTTGAAGTTTGAAATGTTTTTAACATTGTTTTTAGGACAAATTTGGAAATTTGTGTCCTAGAAAACTGTTTTCAAAAACTGTTTGTACGAGATACTTACATTTTGACTCTTCTGACCTCGGCTTAGTACCTGACTTCTGTGGATAATGTCGATCGTAATTTTTCTTTGGCTCCCCCTTGAACTGTCAACTTCTGTAGATCATTTCAAGGTCTCCTTCTGCTCCCCCTTGACCTATGCTTGGATCAAAATAAGATAAGTTGTGTATAGAACATAGGTCAAGTCTTTCAGAGGTTCTGTAAGGACTGTCAGAGGTTCTGTAAGGACTGTCAGAGGTTCTGAGCAATCCCATAGAAGCTTTGTTGAGTTTTGAACACTTGGTGATTGAGAATTTACATACAGAAATAATTTAAACTACAAAACAAAAACAATGTATTTACATATTTACAGAAGATTAAGTTATACTTACACAGGTTTTAACTCATGTTTTTCATTCCTAACTTACCCATCAAGAAAACGAATCTTTTCTCATCTAGTGCCTTGGTGAATAAGTCTGCAAGCTGGTATTCTGTAGACACGAAGTGGATTTCGATTGTCCCATATTCAACATGGTGTTTCAGAAAGTGGTAACGGATGTCGATATGCTTTGTTTTTTAGTGTTGTACTGGATTGGCAGAGATGGCTATGGCGCTCTTTGAGTCACAGAAGATGGGTATCTTAAATAAGATGTGACCATAGTCTATTAGTTGAATTTTCATCCACAGAACCTGGGAGCAACAGCTAGCAGCAGCAACGTATTCAGCTTCTGCCGTAGATGTCGACACAGAGTTCTGCTTCTTTGAAGTCCAACTAACTAATTTCCCACCTAGGAATTGACAACTCCAAGAGGCACTCTTTCTGTCGAGTTTGCGGCCTCCATAGTCTGAATCTGTATAAGGTTTAAGACCAAAACCAGAGTTCTGCGGATACCAGAGGCCAAGATTTTTGGTCCCTTTTAGGTATCTGAAGATTCTCTTTACAGCATCGTAATGGGATTTCTTCGGGTTAGCTTGATATCTTTCACAGAGGCATGTGGCATGCATTATGTCAGGTCTACTAGCAGTTAAGTATAACAGAGACCCAATCATGCCTCTGTAGAGTGTGCTCTCTATAGAGATACCATATGGATCTGAGAATAATTTGTTTCCAGTGGCCATTGGGGTTTTCATTACAGAGGCATCAGAGAGACTATATTTTGAAAGTATGTCAGAGACATATTTAGCTTGATTTATGAAAATTCCCTCTGATGATTGTTTTACTTGGAGTCCGAGGAAGAAAGTTAATTCTCCCATCATACTCATTTCAAACTCACTCTGCATGAGTTTTTCAAACTTTTTGCACTCTTCTGTATTTGTAGACCCAAAAATTATGTCGTCCAGATATATTTGTACAAGCACAATTTCATCACTTTTTCGTTTATAAAACAAAGTTGTATCCGTTGTACCTCTGTCGTAACCATTATCGAGAAGAAAGGTAGAAAGTCTTTCGTACCATGCTCTTGGAGCCTGTTTCAGTCCATACAGAGCTTTGTCGAGATAGTACACGTATCTTGGGTACTTGGAGCTTTCAAACCCTGGTAGCTGTTGGACGTATACTTCTTCTTGGATTTCACCGTTTAGAAAAGCGGATTTTACGTCCATTTGAAATACTTTAAAACCTCTGTGGGCTGCGAAGGCTAAGAAGATTCTTATGGCTTCGAGTCGTGCGACAGGGGCAAAAGTTTCATCGTAATCTATGCCTTCTTCTTGTTGATATCCCTTGGCCACCAATCTTGCTTTGTTTCTTATGACCACCTCGTCTTCATCCTTCTTATTTCTGAAGACCCATTTAGTTCCTATGGCTTGTTTTCCTCGCGGCAGAGGAACTAAAGTCCAAACTTTGTTTCGTTCAAACTGTAGAAGCTCTTCTTGCATAGCGTCTACCCAGTTTGGGTCGTCAAGGGCTTCAGAGATCCTTTTTGGCTCGATCACACTAATAAAGTTTGTAAAGAAACAAAAGTTAGAAGTGGCAGATCTTGTTTTTACCTTTTCAGAAGGTTCGCCAATTATAAGACTTGGAGGATGACTTTTTGTCCATTTTGTTGTTCTTGGGAGATGGTCATCGATTTCATCAAGTTGATCTTCAGAGGTCTCTAACTGTGGTTCATGTGCAACCTCTGTCGTAGATTTTGCTTTCGTGCTTGATCCTACAGATTGTGGAATGATTGGAATGAGTGGCGGTGTTTGTTCTTTTGAGGAAGTATAGACCGAGTCCTCTTGTTCCTCTATTATTGGTTCCTCTGTGGTTTCTGGAGTTGGTTCTTCAGTAGATTCTATGGTTGTTTTCCTTGTCGTATCATCTTCTGTTGGCTCCCCCTCGGTATTTGCATCTGTATGATTAACAGAGGAAGATGAATTATTTAAGGGACCAGTTAGAGATATACCTATCGTGTTATGGCTGGCAGAAGATGATTCTCCAGAGGCTCTGGTGGCTCCAGCAGAGGGATCAATGTCGTCATGGAACATCTCTTGAAATAGAAGATTTAAGTCTTCTTCTCTTGTTTTTGAGATGCCAGAGGATTCCCCTTTTAGACCGAGTTCTGAACTGATTTGTTCAGAAGTCTTTTGGAAGGTATCGTCAAAAGAAACGTTTATGCTTTCTACAATCGTTCGAGATCATAGAAGATAAACTCTGTAGGCCTTGGAAGTTGCAGAGTATCCTATGAACTTGCCTTCATATGCCTTTACTTCAAACTTTCCTCTTGCTTCTCTATCATTTAAGACGAAGCACTTGCATCCAAATACATGGAAGAATTTGATGTTTGGTCGTCTTTTGTTGATCAAATGATATGGTGTTTTGATGTGTCTCTTTACAATGGTTGATCAATTTTGGGTATAGCAAGCAGTTGATACTGCTTCTGCCCAAAATGTCATTGGTAATCCACATGCGGTTAGCATAGTTCTGGCGGCTTCCACAAGTGTGCGATTCTTTCGTTCGACCACGCCATTCTGTTGTGGGGTGAGTGCAGCAGAGAAGTTCTGTGAAATTCCTTATTCTGTAAGATAGGCTTCAATGACAGAGTTTTTGAATTCTGTGCCATTGTCGCTTCTCAGTTTCTGAATCCTACACTCATACAGAACTTGGATTCTTTTCATTAAATCTATCAGTATGTTTGGAACATCTGATTTCTTTCTGACAATTTCAACCCATGTAAATCTTGAGAATTCATCGATCAATACAAGTAGATATTTCTTGCCACCTAGGCTCTGTGTAGATATTGGACCGCAGAGGTCAACATGTAGCATGTACAGAAATCTAGGGCAAGATACATCAGTTTTGCCTTTATGGGAAGCTCTTTTGAGTTTTCCCATTTCACAGGCAGAGCATAAATGATCTTTATTAAATTTAACATTTGGTAGACCTTTGACTAGATCAAGTTTTACAAGTTTATCAAGAGTATGAAAGTTTAAATGGCAGAACCCGTTGTGCCATAACCAGGCTTCTTCGCTTTTGCATGCAACAAGGCAGATTTTGTCTTTCTTGTTCTTTGCATTGAAGTTCATGAGATATAGATCTCCTCTTCTTTCGGCTCGCAGAAGTTCAATTCCTGTGTCCTCGCTCTGTAGAGAGCAGAAGGTTCTTTTGAACATTACGTCGAATCCCGTATCGCAGAGTTGACTAACACTGAGAAGATTGTGTTTTAGGCCATCAACATATGCAACTTTGCATACGGTTATATTTTCCTTCTGTATGACTCCGTAGCCTTTTATGTACCCCTTTTTGTTGTCTCCAAAGGTCACAGATCCACCATCGTTCTTTTCTTTGTATGTGGATAGAAGACCTCTGTCGCCAGTCATGTGCCTCGAGCATCCGGAGTCTAGATACCAGATCGGCACATACTGCTTCTGTAAGGCAATCAAAGAGTTTTAGGTACCCATATCCAAATGGGTCCAGGTTTGTCAGGGGTCTTTGTTTTAGCTTCTCTTGAAGAAATATTTTGTTTCTTCTTACCCTTGGATTTATCTTTTGCTTTGGGTACAGAGAGAAGACAGTGTGGACTTTTGAAATGTTGGTTTAATTTAAACATAAGATCAAAGCAATGACAATATTGAATGTGCGAAGAGATTTGCTTGAACTTTTCATTAAATACATTAAATGGGGGCACAGAGGCATTACAGTCTATCCTAACATTAGACTTTCTATTACAAGAAGGTTTATGTAGGCTAGATTGTTGTTTGCAAAATCCTTTGTTGAGTGCGGCCTTCTGTGTGCCCCTTCTGTAGAAGAAAAAGCTTTGTTAATTTTAGTCCATTTACCCTTCTGTTGCCATGTTAGTTTTTCTTTAACGGGTTTTAAGGGTTTCAAAATCTTTGAACTTGTTGGAATTTGAGTGGACATTAACTTCTGTTGTTTGAAATTTTCAAGCTCAAGAGAGGTTTTGGCTTGTATGCACATATCCAAAAAGTCTGGACAGATAAGAATTCCAGTGATTTTCTCCTTGGGAGGAATAGTTCTGTTAAGAACTTCAGAGGTTTGTTTAAAAACCTCTGTGTCACTAGGTCCGATCTCTGACTTAGAGTCAGTCTCTGATTCGTCAGAGGATGAATCGTCCTCATATACAGAGGTTGAGTCACTTGGTTCTCTATCGACAGAGGCTGGGCTTTCAGAACATGTGCCATACTCACTTTCTTCCTTTTCTAAGGAACTATCTTCAAAGTTAACAGAAGTATCTGTTAAGTTTTCTTCAGAGAGATCTTGATCGTTGGAAGATGTACAGAGATTTTCTTCAGAGATATCAAGTTTTTCTTCTGTAATTCTTGGCTTGAACTCAGGAGCCTCTGCTGATAATTTCTTTTCAGAACTCATCATGCAGACAAATGCAACTTGAGTTTAAGTCTCGGGATTACCAAACTTGAAGATTCCTATCTGATCTTGAGTTTTCAGATACCTCTTAGATTTGGATTCTCTTTTGACAGAGATTGAAGGTGACAAATCTGTGTTTTCAAACCACACATTTGTCATCTTCAGAGGTTTCCTCTTGTGAGGTTCCCCAGAGACTTTTTGCCTTTACTTACAGAGAGAAGATTTGGAAATCCAGGTTTTCTTGTATCTCCAATGTGAAATAGAGAGGACAAAGATTTGTCTCTTTTGGTTCCGGTATAAGGATCTATATCACAGAAGCCAATTCCCCGTCTCCCTATTTGTGTGTTTATTTTTCCGTACACCTTCTGAGCATCTTGAATTTTTTTAATTTGAAGATCTCTTCTGAGTAAATCTTGACAGAGGACTTCTCTTTCCTTTTGAAAATAATTTTTAAGAGCTAGGATGTTCATTCTGTCGCACTCAACGTCCATTAGTTCTTTAGACTTTGTTTTCAAGGAAGAATTAAGTTCAGAAATCTTTTCTTTTAAATGATTTAACTTTTTGTTCCAGTCCATTTCAATTTCTTCGTTTTCTTGAAAAATCTTTGCTTTTTCTTGAGTTAGAAGTCTAGCTTCTCTCTCATAGAAGGTGAGCTTCTTTTGAATACTTTCGCTTGTCTTTTTCATTTCATTGTATTCAATGTTAAGTTTGAGCAAATCAGCTTCTGCTGTATTAGAGTTAGAGTTTGAAGTGGATACCTCACTGTCGGAGTCGGAGCTGACTTCTGCCATGCCACAGAATAGAGCATTCTTTGTTTCGCCTTCGTCAGAGGATGTGTCTGACTCCCAGATTTCTTTGTTCACCATTAGTGACTTCTGAGCATAGTATTCACCTTCTTTTTGTAGAAAGTTGCACCCCTCTGAGGGCGATTTGATTTGCTCCTGTACTCGTTGGCGAAGTGACCTGGCTTTCCACAGTTGTAGCATCCTTGGTTCTGTGTAGAGTTTCCAGCTCTGTCGTCTGACCTCTGTCGGTCACCACTTCTTTCTGTTCGGCATTCATTTGCGTAGTGGCCTGGCTTACCACATTTGTAACACTCTTGAATTTGTGGAGTGTTGCCAGTTTTGTCGTCCGAAGATATGAAGAAAGCTGATCGAAGGCTTTCTCCCATGAAAAAGTTCATAGGCTGTCTTTTTGAATCTTTTGACGACCAGCGACCTGTTTTGAGTAAAACAAGCAGTGTTGACAGCTTCTGCCCAAAACTGAGTAGGCAGGTGAGAATCGCTGAGCATTGAACGTGCGGCTTCAATGATAGTTCTATTTCTTATTTCAGCGACTCCATTTCGTTGCGGTGTTCTCACTGAAGAAAAGTTGTGAGAAATACCCTTACTTTCAAAGAAGGAATCAAGAGAACTGTTTTTGAATTCAGTCCCATGATCACTCCTTATCGAGCAAACGATCATGTTGTTCAGGACTTCCATTTTCCTAACAAAGGTGATGAGTTCTTCAGGGGTGTCACTCCTAGAACGGAGAAACATTACCCAGGTATAGCGAGAGAATTCATCAACTATGACCAATGTATATTTCTTTCCAGCGATGGATTATTTGTTATCAGGTCCAAACAAATACATATGGAGAAGTTGTAGAGGAGATGACACTGAGAAAACTTGCTTTGACTTGAAGCTTGCTTTGGTCTGCTTCCCTTTCTCACAGGCTGAACATAAGGACTCCTTGGCGTATGAGTGTTGAGGTAGACCAGTGACCAATTCTTTAGAAGAAAAAGTGTTCAGTGTCTTGAAGTTGAGATGGGAGAGCCTCTCATGCCATAGCCAGTTGACATCTGATGAGGCTTTTGAGAAGAAACAGGAGTTCTCAGTGGTTGTAGAGTCCATGTTTATAACGTAAACATTTTCTAAACGATAGCCGCTGAGAGCTATCTTCTCCTTTTTGTCAGTGACAAATCATGATTCCTTAGTGAAGATCACTTTGTTATCCTTGTCACACAGCTGACTTATGCTTAGAAGATTATGATTCAGTCCTTCAACATATGCAACTCTTCCGAAGGTTGTCGTACCATTAGAGAGTACACCATACCCTCGGGTATAGCCTATTCCATTTCCACCGAAGATCACAGAGGGACCCTTCTCTTCCTTATACTCAGTGAGCAGGTTCTTCTTACCAGTCATGTGTCTAGAGCATCCGCTATCGAGATACCAGATACCCTTCTTAACCTGCAAAACAAAGGAAGATTAGTTTGACTTGGGCACCCATTTCATTTTGGGCTTTGATTTGTCAGTGGTGGTAGAGGAAGTGGAAGGTTCAGCAATCTTCGCAACATTTGAAGATTCAGGTTTATTTTCAGTCTTCACTTTGGTTAATTTCTTAACCTCAGTGGTCTTCTTTGCCTTAGGGGCATTGATCTTCACCTTAGTTATCTTTTCAGCTTTGGTGGCTGTAGGGCACTTACTAGCAATATGATTTGTAAGTCCACAGTGATAACATTTCCTATAACTAAAAGTAGGTTTAGGACCATTTGCATGCTGAGCCGTTAGTTTTAAATGAGCAGGGCCAGCACCAAGTATATCTTTGGCATTGGAAATAGGAGGAACTATCAGTTCTTCTGATTTCTTACCAATAATATCCACTTTGATTCTAGGAGTGGATCGCTGAATGAATCCAGAGATCTTGTTCTTAGAATTAAAGGGATGGGTTACTGAAGCTTTAGAAGCATTCAACTTAGGTATAATGGTTTCCTTCTGAGGTTTTAGATAAATAATTTTCTCTTTACCTTTAGAAACTAAGGTAGAGGTTTCCTCAGGGATAGGAGTTTTTGAAGAGGAACACTGAGAAGATGAAGTGTCAGGGATAGAGGAGACAAACATTCCAAACTTAAGCATGGAATGATCAGTGGTTAGTTTTTTAGCGTCAGCTTTATAACCAAGACCACTTTTGTCACTCAGAGGAATCTGAGACTTAATTATCTCAGTGATCGTTGTTGAGGATTTATACCATCCATCAACAGTAGCTTTTTCAGCTTTCAATGCAGCGATAGCTTCTTCGCGTTCGATTTTGACTAGCTGATTTATATGAACCTGATCTCTTAAATCTTCTTCAATTTTAGAAAGATTTTCTATTTGAAGATGACAGTTTTTAAGTTGTTCAGCGAGATCAAGGTTTTGATTTTCAACAACAGCTTTGCCATTCATGGCATCATATAAACTCATAGTCAGGAGATCGATCTTTCGAAGACTATCAGCTTCATCAATATTTGAAATATTGGTAAAGAAGGAAGGTGATACCTTGGAGGTAGAAGATGAAGCAGTGGGAATGTCAGACTTTTCTTCCTCATCTTCGATTTTGGCCATGAGACATAGATTGGCCTCATCATCATCTTCAGAGTCAGATGATTCTTCTTCATCAGAAGCAACCCAATCATAGTCAGCCATTAGGCCTTTGCCTTTCTTCTTAAAGCCTTTCAGCTTTGCATACATTTCTTTCAGCTTTTGATACTTTTCATCTCAAGACCTGGGGTTAGAGGACTTCTTGGGGAAAGCTGAGGTTCTAGAAACTTTCTTTGACCTGCACTCGCTAGCAAAATGTCCTATCTTTTCACAGTTATAGCAAGTAGCAGTAGCCTTATCAACAGGAGTTGATGATCTTGGCTTGTCAGTAATAGCAAGAGGTTTGTTCTTTCTGAAATTTTTCTTTTTGGCGAATCTCCTAAACTTATTAGAAAGGAGAGCCCTAGATTCATAAAGATCTGATGAGCATTCAGAGTTAGTTTCCAACTCAGTGATAGTAACAGTGGATCGCTGAGTGGAAGGTGACTCTGAGATTAAAGCAACAGTGGTGCTTTTGTAATCTTTTACAAGATTCTTCTTAAGATGACTCGACTGCTCATGGTTGAGCATCGTGCCATATAAGGTAGAAAGAGTCATAGATTTAAGATCCTTTGACAGCTTGAGACACATTGAGTAACTGTCCCAGCTTTCAGGTAAACATTCTAAGAACTTTGTTAGAACTTCAAAGTTAGAATATTTCTTACCAACGGTTTTCAGATCTATTATTAAACAGTTAAACCGCTGATGTACTTCAGAGAGAGATTCATTCTTACCACAAATGAAGCTTTCGTACTGTCTTACCAGGTTGATCTTACGCGAGTCCTGGACTTCAGACGTACCTTCATACTGTACATAGATTGTGTCCCACATGGCTTTGGAGGTTTTCAGGTTCATGACGGAATGATAGACTTCGTCAGGAAGAGCCATGGAAAGAATGGATCTGGCTTTGGTGTCGATAGCCACTTTCTTCTTATCTTCATCAGTCCACATATGAATTTCCCTTGGAATCAACCTTTCAGGTATGGCAACTCTGTTAGCAGTGCCTGGTACTTCAGGGTCAATTCTAACAGGGATATATGGGCCATTTTCGATGTAGTAAGGTATAGTTGGGTCTACACCTTCTAAGAAGAGTATCATCCTATTTTTCCATAGATTAAAGTTATCTCTGGAGAATCTAGGGGGTTTAGCAAGAGAACCATTTTCAATGTAGTTTGTGTTTGTGTTTGTAGCCATTATGAGAAATAGCAAGGAAAAGAAGAGATTAGTATAAGCAAGATCTTGTTTATGAGATTAAACAAATTCGCTCTGATACCACTTGTTGGTCCCGAAGGGTTATATAAGTTTGTAGAAGGGGGGGTTGAATACAAACACGCAATTTATACTTTCTAAATTGTTTATTGATAAATCTCAAACAATTTACAACTTGTTGCGGAACAAGATTAAGGACTAAGCCTAATCTAAACAAGTTAAGAACACTAAGTTTCTTGCACTAGAATTAAGACGGAAAGGAGATAAGAATACTACGAGTAATATTCTAACACTAAGAGAGAAAGAAGAAGATGTCCAAGCACTTCATGTTGAAGTAGGGTTTCTCCTTATATATTGCATGCATTTAATGCAAAGCAGTATAACTTTACACGTGGCAGCAGCGGATTGGTTGCATGGTTTGACCTTTGTAGACAACCTAGTAGCCGCATGATGAACAGTGTAGAATCAGAGTTGGTTGTACGATTCTAGACAGAAGGGATGTCCTTTCTGACATTTATCGTACGGAGACGTGCGAGGGGGAAAGACAAAAGTAACTTGTAGAGTAAACCTCATGATCAGCGTTCGTTGAACAGTACTTTATCAGCGAGTGATAAAGCTCAGTGATCGCTGAAGTCTTCTACTTGATACTTCACGTTGAGTGGACAGGTCTTGGTTTCGCTGATATTCGCATCAGTTAATTAGTAGACTTTGTCGCTGGTTCTTAGGCTTGATCTTCGACTTCAGCGTAGAACCTTTGTTGACGTGAAACTTGTCTTCAGGGATCAAAAGTAAACAACCAAACTATCAGCGATCATCAATAGGACTGAACAGGCTCAGAGCTCTATTGATGAACAGTGTTCACTGAATGTTAAAATTAAGGAGCATGAGTTTCCTATCAAAGGTACTGTAACAGTCTTAGTACTTATCAGTGATAGTGAAACTCTAATACATATTGTCTACTTACAATTTTCACTAAGTGGTTCTTAAAGAGTCATTATCAAATCACTAAGGGTTTGGATCAACACTTTGGTTGTGTTACGCATTTATTTGTATCTTATTTGGAAATTACATGTTTTGAATGCATTAGTTCATTTGTTTTCAGTCATGTAACGTTTTAGACTGTAATGCATTGGATCCATAGGCATGTAAGTCAGTCATACTTAATAGTGATGAGTCCTGATATTCTCACTTTGGGGCTTATGCCGAACTAGCGTTATTGATGCCTCGTTCCTTTTGTGGAGAGGAACCGTTATGGGTTGTACTCCGGGATTATGAGTTATTTTGGTATCTATCTCTTTGTGCACGAGGAGTTGACTATTGGAATACACGGTTATTTGTGGTAGGACGTTTGGGGCCACTAGCGAGTAGGCAATGGGGGACATTGAAGTCCTTGAGGTGTAACTCGACGGAGTAGGCGATAAAGGCATGTATATGGTTTTCAAGCTTTCAAACAAGGTTCAGTATAACATAACACAGTTCTGACCAGCAAGAGTTCTTGAAGCTCTGCAAGAGAGTCGAGTTACATGATTCGAGCATGGTATCTTCTACCATTTGAAGATCTAATGGTATTATATACTTCTATCTACTTATGTTATAAAACTGTTACTGTTGCTTAAAAGTTGAGTTATATGGAAGTGTTTTTTTTTGTTCTGTGGTTCACTTATTTACAGCAATTGTATTCACTCTTTTATCCTGTCCATAGGGCTTGGAAGTTGGACCAGTAAAATCTATCATCACAAGAACTTGATGTTCTTGAACAGAATTTTCTGACATATATTTTTAAGGTAGCATGGTCATTACTTAAAATAATAGCATGTTACATGTTCATGTTATCTTCAAATTGGTTCTAGAAGCTACTATGTTTTATCCATTAAAGTACAATATCTATAAATACAGGTGACGGAGAAGAGTAATTTTATGATCTACACCAATGAGGAGATTGAAGTTGCACATTCAGGGCGGTATCTTTTAAATCTTCCTATCAAAGTGGATGAATCAAAGGTTTGCTAATACATACCATACACTTGTAGAGTTGTTCATGTTTATGTTAGGTGCTATTATCATTGTCATTTACATTGGGTATTTAGTTTAAAGTTATGAATCAAAGGTTTGCTAATACCCAATCTTGCAATTGCTTGTTGACATCAGATTTAATTTTATGATTTAAGTCGAAAAATGGATACATCTATACCACCTCATAATGCATTTAGCCCAAAACTCTTGAAAACAAGTTTTAATGCAATTTGTACCACCCCTTTATGCAAAGATTTAGAAATTGTATCAATCATAAATAATTAAACACTAGTTGTGTACCCGCACAATACCGCAAGTTGTATCATTCAGAGATAATAGACTAAAAGAGGTAACTTTCAACTTAAAGGAGTTATCTGACTCACAATTCCTTGATCAGTTTGAGCAATCTGTATCTATATGTTTCTTGTTCACAAATTCACACTTGACTTCCCAAATAGCCATAATAGGTTTTTGGACAATTCTTGTGATAGGATTAAAATGGTTTCCAAATTTCACATTTTTACACATGTAATGTGAAATGTTAAGGTTAAGACTTTTGAAACATATGTTAATTTAACTATTTGGATTTTTTACTGTTCAAAATATTTCTTGTTCCTTTTGCCCATTAGGAACAGATAGGCTGATACCACTTCTTCATAACTTACGCCAACATCTACAAGATTTGGGTGTACGTTAGTCACATCTTTAATTTCTATTAAGAAACCCTTGTGCAATTTAATGCCATCGTTGTTCTTTTTCTTCTAAATGTGGCTTGTGATAAATGAACATAGACAGATATGAGCTTGTACTGTTTTGAGCTTAACCGATTATAATAAGGACCTGATGTCCTGGACCGTTTGTGAACCTATACCCTATAGACATGTCCGCCCCACAATTAGAAAAGGAACACATCAACAGTAGGCAGTGGCGGGTGGCCTAAGGGACTACAGGGGATTTTATCTCTGCTTAATATGGTTAGTTTATAGGACAGTATAATTACATTAGCTTTTATTTGGGCCCCTTCATTCTCCACTCGGTGCACGGCCTAACTCTAAATCCAGCAAGGAGTAAAGGATTTTGATGGCACCCAACTCACACCTCACCACAAAAGTTTTGACCATTAAGTTTTGACTAACCCAATGACAATCAAAGCTACTAACCTGTTTCAATTTTCAAGATCTCCCAAATTAAACTTTTGTTACTGACATTACTTGGGTAATAATCATCAGGGATTTAAGATGGTTTATCAAACGTTTACCGGGTAAGTATTTATCGGGTGTCTTTTATTTTATCAAGTGGTAATAGCTAGGACCGATAATATTACCCGGTAAGAGAAATAGCAAGAACCGAGAATTTTACGCGGTAAATAAAGGAAAAAACACTTAGGGGTTGTTTGTTTAAAAAAAACTCTTAGGTGGCGTTTGTTTTTTAAGAGGTCTGAAGTCTTATTTCACTTCTTATTAATAAGAGGTGGTGCTTTAAGAGATTAGAATACATTAGGTTACGATGGTGTTTGTTTTTTCAAAATAAGATCTTAATTGCCACTTATTCCTTTTCATAGCCTCTTAACCCTTAATGTCCTTTGAATAATTAAGTGATAACTCAACCACTTAATTACCTCTTATTTGTGTTCAACATCATTCTTTCGATTTCTACGTCGGTTTTAGCCCAGATGCACCCCGAATTTGAAAAAATGCAAAAGACGAATATTGTAGATTTGTGTGTTGGCTTTCCAAAAATCTTGAATCACTTTAATTATCTGCTCAAAGTCGTATCTGGTATCAAGTCTAGATAATATTCTTGTTTATGGGTGCTTCTGAGTTGCTGTTTCTACCTGATGCTATATTCAGACATGTTATGTATGCCCAGTCTGCTTCTGTTTCTATTGGTCTAATATTGCCAATCAGTGGCTGGCTTGAACTCAGTTTGTAGAAACCAGGATTCGATCTTACAATGTAATTGACTAATATGAACAAAATCAAACTGTAGAATAATAGAGAATTGGATCCAAAAGCTTTGTATTCATTCAAGAACAGATTACAGATCTAGAGAGAGAATCTCTCAAAGATTACAAAGTGAATACAAAAGCTATCAAAAGTTATGCAAAAGTTAGTTAGCTTACAGTTGCTAACTCCTATATAAACTGTAAAGAAAAGCTAAAGCTACAATACATAAACATGACAAACCAATAGAACAATTACACGCGTTCTAATGAATAACAGAATATAACTGAAAATGTCTAAGACATAAGTTCTGAACAACATGTTCAGAACTTCTGAACATTCTTCTGATTAAGCATACTTTAGAACATGCACTTGAACACTTGACATTTTCATCTTTACATTCAGAACTTCTGAGTCTCCTACTCAGAACTTTGAGTCTTCTTATCAGAACTGATACTTAGCAATCTTTGCAATACTTTCCAATCAGAGCTTCTAAGCCTTCTTTCTCAGAACTCTGAGTCTTCAGTTCAGATATCAACACTTAGGCTTTTAGACAAACTTCAGTTCTAACACAGTTTCTTCATTTTGGGAAATGGCATGTCCAATTTCAGTTTGTTAAACCTTGGATTAGTGTTTCTGCCCAGTTCAGATGTTCCTGTATGAAATGGAGGGTGTTGGTTCAGACTTGTGTTCTAACAATGACTAATGGCCAAATTGGCTCTCAAACATAGCTTCTGGTCTGTTCTATGTGTTGGTCCCGAAAGGCTTAAACAAGTTTGTAGAAGGGGGGGGGTTGAATACAAACACACTATTTTACTTTTCTAAATTGTTTATTGATAAATCATTAACAATTTACAGCTTGTTGCGGAAACAAGATTAAGGATAAACCTAAATCTAAACAAGTTGGAACACTAAGGTTTTCTTGCACTAAGAAAGATAAGGAGATTACTAATAAAATCCTATCTTGAGAGATTTGAACTTGTCCAGAGTTAGCAAGTTACCTCAAATGAAGTGAGTTCATCTCTTTATATACTGCATGCATTTAATGCAATCCAGTATATACTTTACACGTGTCATTAGCGGATTGGTTGCATGTCATTGACCTTTGATGACAACCTTAGTAGCCGCATGAATGAACAGTGTAGTGTCAGAGTGGTTGTACGATTTCAGATTTTCGGAGGTTCTTTTCTGACATTTCGTACGGTGGCGTGCAAGGGAGGTTAAGACAAAAGTACTTTGTACGGAGGACTTCATGATCAGCTTTCGTTGATTCAGCGATTATCATTTACTATTCAGCAGATGATAAAGTTCAGCGATAGCTGAAGTCTTGTACTTGATACTTCACGTTGAGTGGACAAATCTGAGTCTTCGCTGATCCGCATCAGTTCATTAGGAGACTTGTCGCTGGTTCTTGAGCTTGATCTTCGACTTCAGCGTAGAACCTTTGTTGACGTGAATCTTGTCTTTGTGGATCATAAGTAAACAACTAACTTATCAGCGATCACCATAAGGACTGAACAGACTCAGCGATATGGTGAACAGTGTTCGCTGAATGTTTAATCTAAAAGTGCGAGAGTTCCTATCAGCAGTACTGTAAGATCTTAGTACTTATCAGCGATAGTGAAACTCTGATACATATTGTTTACTTACAATTTTCACTAAGTATTTAAGATAGGGTCATTATCAAATCACTGAGGGTTTGGATCAACAATCTCCCCCTATTTGATTATGACATAGCAACAGAGAAAATTGCTATTTAATGAAAACATAAGGATAAAAAGAACTCATACAATATTTGTCCCTTTTACTGTTTTCTGGGATCTTTTCAGTACTGATGGAGTAAAGTACATTCGCTGAAATCTTTCTTTAAATCTTTGAATCAGGTTACAATATGAATAAGAAAGATTACAAGTACAAGCGAAATAAATTACAAGTACTGAAGGATGACTGATACAATAGAGAAAATGGTGATTGTTGTCAGCCTTCAAAGGGTTCTTCCTTAATGAGAAGTTCATCAAGGGTTGTCTTTTCAGTTGGAATCATCCAGTCAGGAACCTTTTCTCCTTTATTCTTTAGCTTCAGAGCAGCTTCAAAAATCAAGGGTTTTAGGTGTCGTGCCTGAATGTCTTTTCTGAAGTCGCACCAGTAGATGAGATCTTTGAGCTGTTCGATTGGAGTGATTGGAAGCTCAGCGATCCGTTGAAAGCATTTACGTCCGTCGTAGTCAAGAAAGAATATTCCATAAGGATTACTGATGACTTTACCAGGGACGAAAAGTTCACATGGTGGCAAAGAGACATCAAGGGCAGATAGATCAGGATCAGGACCAAGTACTTCAGCGTGAGAGAAACCAATTCCAGTTTCATTTCGTATGACAGGACCTGAGTTTGAATCTTGACGTTTCTTCCTTGGAGAGTCCTTTTTTCTTTTCGGCTTTAGATCAGGAACAGGAGGAATATCCACACAAGAAGATATCAAATCGATCTGTCTGTTTATCAGCTTTTCGAAATGATCCTTGTACTTAGATTTTGACGGTTGGATAGCTAACCTCATCTCCAGCCATTCAGAGAGACCATACCTTTTTACCGTGTCAGCACGAAAGGTTTCAGATGAGTCATCTTCTCTGAACAGTTTGATGTCAACAATAGGTACTCCGACGGAGGTTCTTCCAGAGATGAATACCTTGTTGATCTTCGCTGGACGATATCTGAAGTGGATTTTCTCTTTACACCAGATCAGGGTGGTCTGAGAAACTTCAGCTTTCTTTTCCACGATCTTCTGGGCTTGTTCCCAAAGCTTTCGTTGGATTTGAATGGGAATACGCTTCAGCTTGGGGTCTTTGACAGATTCTTGAGTGAGCTTGATGGCGTATTCTCTGTCTTTATCTTCAGCTTCCTTCCTTTCAGCGATGAGGCGTTCAGCTCTGAGATGATCTTGGTATTCAGCTTTTGAAATTCTGAACTTAGGAGGAACTGAAGGTAGTTGATCGTGCCTTAGGATGATTCGCTGATCCTCGAATCGCTTTATCATTTCTTCTCTCCTCTTTTGATCTTCTTCACTCAGCCTTTGAGCAACTGAGGAAAGTCTGTTTCTGTGCGAGAGAGGTTGTTCTTCTGGTTCATCAGTCTCAGAGATTAAATCTAAGACTGGGATTATGTCTTCAGCGTTAGCTGGAATTATTGGTGAAGTCGCAACAGATCTTTCAGCGATATCCTCAAACAGGGGAGAGGACTAGCTGAAACGCAGCGATCTTACAAATAAGAACTGGGTAGAAGAACTTGGGTAGAAAAGATAGAAAAAAAATGTAGATGTGTATGGTGTTTGTGGAATGGATAACTGATTTTTCATAGATGATCAGGGAAGGAAAAATAAGTTTAGTGTACCTGACAAATCGGCTTTGCAAGTAGGATCGCCAGATTATCATCTTCAGCGATGCCTTTGTCTTTGCTTTTCTCAGCGCCAGAGGCTGAGTGCTTTGTCTTTGTCTTCTCCCCTGAAGGTTCTTTTATTGAAATACCTTTAAGAGCTTTGGTTCGAGGAGCAGGTTTGACAACAAAGAAATCATCGTCATCTTCATCATCATCATCATCGTTCCTTGGAGAGGAGGATGGTTCAGCTTCAGGGATGTCGAAGTCTTCGTCTTCTTCTGCTTCAGATTCCTCAGCATCTTCATCGAGTTGCTCCCCCTCAGATATAGAGGCGAGGTTCTCGGTTCCCTCAGGGTTTTCATCTCCCTGAGGTCCAGTAATCCGATCTTCATTACCCTCTCCCCTGATAGATTCATCATGGGAAAGGTCTTCAGCGCTCTTCTCCTGTTCAGCGCTCTTCTCCCCCTCTTTCTCATGATGGGCGGGGGAGGAATGGGTAGATTCAGCATTGGTGTTGTCTCTGTCTTCTGGGCCAGAGATTTTCACACAACCTTCAAGCTTAGCTATTCTGTCTTCTAGGCCAGAAATAGCAGGCGTGATTTTCTTCAGCTCTTGGCGATCCTCTGCGGTGAATGAGTCCAAAACAGGTGCAGGGGCCGGAGCAGGAGCTGGATTATTTGCCTTGTTCACCAGCGTCTCGACCATTGTCTTGACGGAACCAAGGTCGGTCTTCACTGAGCCCAAGTCGGTCTTGACCACTGACATATCACCTTCGAGTGTACCAACCGATTTCTTCAGCGTTGTAACTTCGCTGGAAATGGTGGAAATTGATGATTTGAGGTTGGTGTAGTCAGTGTAGATGTCGGAGAGCACTTTGGCAAAGTCGGCGAGAGTTTTATCAAGATCTTTGATGTCATCAGAGGAGGCCTTCTTTTCCACCACAGTAGTCAGCTTCGTCAGATTCTCTCCAGCGTTTGTTACAGCTGTAGAGTTATTTGATAGACCGGTGGTGAGATCCGTAAGTTTCATCTCCATAGACTTCAGAGACTGGTTGATGTCTCCCAAAAAAGGACCTGTAACATATAAGTACTTGTGAACAAAGGAAAGCTCAGAAGTTTCAGGTTTAGTTACAGTGTTTAAGGTGGGATCTGTACCTGCAGGAGCGTTGACGAACTCATCAAAGTTTCGAGTCCCTCCATAGTGTTCCATATCTCCCTCAAAAGTTCCGTGAGGAATGGAGATCTCTGCAGGTCCTTTCTTCGTCATTCGCTGAGAAGCTTCAACGGCTTCTTGAATGATGGCATCTCCAGTTTTGACTGGAGGAGTGTCCAAAGAAGTAGAGGGAGGAGCGAAGGATAAGAATTGGGGTTGGGGTTCAAGTTCAGCGTTGGATTCGCTGAGAAGTACTTCATCAGTCTTTTGAGAGACTGACGAAGGTTGGGTAGATTCCAAAGTTCTAACCTCAGCGTTTAGGGACGCTGAAGTAGGTTTAGAAGGGATGGCTTGAATTGGTGTGGCAGAGCGTACCACGGAACTTTCCTTCAGCTCTTCAGAATGAGCTGAGGAGTCTTCAGCATGCAACTGCTGGGGTTGCTCCTTGGTTTTCTTGATCCTTTTGGAATCAAGAGGGGTAAGAGATTGTTTCCTTTTCTTAGAAGGAATGGATTTTGTGGCCGGGGTATCAGCGATGGGTATTGTCGCTGAAGGAGCCACAGAAAGCGGAGAATTAAGAAGAGTGAGAAGAGTAGAGAGACGTACCTCGTTGGCGACAGGCTGGAAGTCGAGAACTTTAGGGCCAATCTGAGAGAGTTTCAGATCACCCTCCTCAGGATAGCTGTCCTTCAGGCCATATTGAAAGATGGCGCTGATGAATCGCGGGTAAGGAACCCATGTTGGTCGGTCAGCGGCAGAATCAACACGTTGAATGAGGTCTTCATAGATGATGGAGGCCCAGTCAATGTTGAGACCTTTCAGCAGTGCGTAACCCATGGCCTGCTGAGGTTGAGCGGCTTGATCAGAAGATCCGGATTTCGCTGTCATGCAGCTGATCAGGTGAGCGAAGATGAAGTTCATCTCGCTGGGCATCTTGGATTTCTTTATCAGCGTCAGCTTCTTCTCAGGTAGCTTGTCTCTTCCAGTCTCCCAGATGTAACCCATCGCATCAAGGAAAGCAATGATTTCTTCCCTGTCAGCGTGCTTCTTGTGGTCAGGAAATGGAATGAAAGGATTTTCTGAGGTAGCGTTAGGGAATTTCAGAGCTTTACGGATTATTGCGGGGGTTATCTTGATGGTGCCATACTCAGTATCGCTGAGTATGCAGTCGATGGTTTTAGATGGATCTTTGGCTGAGGGTAGGTTGGTGTGTCTGGCAGAGTACCAGAATTGGGATAATAGACGCTGACTGGCAGGAGGTGTGATTGTCAGTGTTGTGTATATGGGGCTATTCTTCAAAAAAATCACAGCGTCGTCTAGATGGGATACCTGCTTCCGAGGAGGAAACTCGAGAAGCGCTGAAAGGTTGTTTGCCTTTGTCCAGTCTAGTTGATCCAGCTCAAACTTAACCTGAGGAGCTTTGGTGATTTCCAGTTCCTCAGAATCACTGGAGATGGACTCAGCGGTAACATTCAGCTTTGAAGTTGCCATTTCACTGTATTATCAGTTCAACCAAAGATGTTAACAAATAAGAAATATCTTAATGTGGAAAGAGAATTTCCATTAAGATTTTTCGAATTTTGTCCATTTCATTCAGACAAAAAAGTCTTAATGAAGATTAGGGTTTTTCTTGTTTTTTTTTTTTTTTTTAAAAAAAAAACGAATATAACACCTATAAGCCTTGTATTCCAGTTTTTTTTTTTTAAAAATGGATACGAAAGAAGAACAAGTTTAAGATTTTAGATTTAAAACTTGAAGAACAACCATGAAATGGTTGTGTTTATAAAACCATGAAAGAAAATGATTTTATTTTTGAGTTCTTTTGTTTGATCTTGTGTAAAACAATGATAAGATCGAAAACAAGTTATTTGCATTTGATAAAAGATAAGAACATATTGACCTTGAGTTTGATGAAGAAGATGATGAACAGTTCTTGAAGATCGAGAGCACAAAATGCAACAGTGTTCTTTTCTTGCGGAGAAAGATTGATTCGCATAAAAGACAAATATAAACTTTGAGAGAGTTTATATAGGAAGAGAGTAGAGAGAGAAAAACTTGAGCGGGAAAGTTTTTCATCATGACACGGACACGTGTTTGCATTTGATTGGATAGACAACGAAACGTGCAAACGTGTGTCAGAAAAAGAAACGTGCCTGGTGTTATCCGTTGCAATGACGTCACAACTGTCCTTTCACATTCTTTCGTTGTCTCTGAGGTTTTGAAAGAAAAACTCAGGGACTCTTTGGAAAATATGAAGCACTGAATAGAAATATCAGTGAGGGTTTTAAGAAATTTCAAAAATATTATTCAGCGATGAAAGAATTTGAAATCTTGCATTTTCATGCGTTTTGTCAGAGAAAACATACCTTGATATCAGTTTAACCCAATTTATTCAGAGAGAAGATGATGAAATGGATTGTACTAGTTTATTTTATCCAGAGCCTATACAAGAATGTATAAACGTATCGCTGATTAAATGTGAACCGCTGAAGTTTTATCCTTCAAAGTTCAGCATTCCAAGCTCGCTGATGAGAAAGTTGAATCTTGTCTCATCAAGAGGTTTGGTAAACAAATCAGCTAACTGATAATCAGTTGGGATAAAATGAAGTTCTATATCACCATTCATCACATGATCTCTGATAAAATGATATCTGATTTCTATGTGTTTTGTCTTTGAGTGTAGCACTGGATTGTTTGCTATAGCGATGGCACTTGTGCTGTCGCAATAGATTGGAATTTTGGAGAGCTGAAGATCATAGTCTAGTAGTTGATTTCTCATCCACAAGACTTGAGAACAGCAGCTTCCAGCGGCTACATACTCAGCTTCAGCTGTGGAAGTGGACACCGAGTTTTGCTTCTTACTTGTCCAACTTACCAGCTTTCCACCCAGGAGCTGACATCCTCCTGTGGTGCTTTTCCTATCCATTTTGCAACCTGCAAAATCACTGTCTGAATAGGCGGTTAGATCGAATCCTGAATCTTTGGGATACCAAAGACCTAGATTCGCTGTACCCTTAAGATATCGAAAGATTCGCTTTACAGCTTTCATATGAGATATCTTAGGTTCAGCTTGATATCGCGCGCACAGACATGTTGCAAACATAATATCGGGTCGGCTAGCTGTAAGATACAGTAGTGAGCCGATCATCCCACGGTACAGCGTGACATTGACAGGAACACCCTTTGTGTCCTTATCAAGTATCAGCGGTGGTGCCATAGGGGTTTTCATAGCTGAACTTTCAGTTAAGTCGAATTATTTCAGCATATCTTTAACATACTTTCCCTGATTTATAAAAGTTCCTTTTTCAGTTTGCTTAATCTGAAGACCAAGGAAATATGTTAGTTCACCCATCATACTCATTTTATACTCATCTTTCATTCTATCAGCGAAACGAGTACAAAGCTCAGGGTTAGTAGAACCAAATATAATGTCATCAACATATATTTGAACTAAAATGATATGACCTTTTATTTTTCTAAAAAACAAAGTTTTGTCAATCTTACCTCTCTCAAATTTTTCAAGGTGGAGATACGTAGAAAGAGTGTCATACCATGCACGAGGAGCTTGCTTCAAGCCATAAAGTGCCTTATCCAGCTTATAAACATAACCTGGACGCTTAGGATCTGAGAATCCTGGAGGTTGTTCCACATAAACTTCTTCATTCAGCTTTCCATTTAGAAACGCTGACTTAACATCCATTTGATGTACAGTGAAGTTTTTGTGTACAGCATATGCTAAGAAAAGACGAATAGATTCAAGTCTTGCTACAGGAGCAAAGGTTTCGTCATAATCTATACCTTCCTCTTGTCTGTATCCCTGAGCAACAAGACGAGCTTTGTTGCGAGTTACAGTACCATGTTCGTCCAACTTGTTTCGATAGACCCACTTAGTGCCTATCACTGTTTTGTCAGTTGGTCTCCGAACAAGTTTCCAAACTTTGTTTCTTTCGAATTCAGTCAGCTCTTCTTGCATAGCGCTGACCCAGTTTGGATCTCTGAGGGCATCATCTATTTTCTTTGGTTCAGTTAGAGAAATAAAGTTAACAAATAAACAAATATTACCTGCACTTCTACGAGTCTGAATACCAGCGTTGGGATCACCAAGAATTTGATCGATTGGGTGATTTACAGTCCATCGCTGAGCCGGAGCATGCGTCGCTGACGCAGTCTGAACTGGAGAAACTGAAGATGAGGCTTCAGCTACTTCTGGATAATCAGCTAAGAGAGGAATGCTTGCATTTGTCACTTCATTCACTGATTGCTGAGAAATAGATGGAATTTCTGAGACATTTGGATCAACTGCGGGTATAGTATTTATAGGAACAGCTGAGACCCAAGATGTTTCAGCTTCACTATTCTGCATATTGGGAATGATAGTAGGACCATCATTTTCAGTTGTATGAGTATGAGTAGTGGGAACATCTTCTGAATCACCAAGATGAGAAAACATCTATTGATTCAGTTCTTCTGTATCAGCGTTCGGTTTAGAGTTCGCTGAACGGGATTCGTCAAACGTGACGTGAATAGTTTCTTCTACAGTTTGTCTTCTTCGGTTGAAGACTCTGAAGGCTTTGGAAACTGAGGAGTATCCAAGAAAGATTCCATCATCAGCCTTAGGATCAAACTTTCCAAGGGCATCTCTATTGTTCAGTATGAAACACTGACAACCAAAGATGTGAAGAAAGCTGATTGAAGGCTTTCTCCCATGAAAGAGTTCATAGGCTGTCTTTTTGAATCTTTTGACTATCAGCGACCTGTTTTGCGTAAAACAAGCCGTGTTGACAGCTCCTGCCCAAAACTGAGTAGGCAGGTGAGAATCGCTGAGCATTGAACGTGCAGCTTCAATAATTGTTCTATTTCTTCTTTCAGCGACTCCGTTTTGTTGTGGTGTTCTCACTGACGAAAAGTTATGAGAAATACCCTTGCTCTCAAGGAAGGAATCAAGAGAACCGTTTTTGAATTCAGTTCCATGATCACTCCTTATTGAGCGAACAGTCATATTGTTCAGAGTTTCCATCTTCCGAACAAAGGTGATGAGTTCTTCAGGGGTGTCACTCTTAGAACGGAGAAACATTACCCATGTATAACGAGAGAATTCATCAACTATGACCAGCGTATATTTCTTTCCAGCGATGAATTGTTTGTTAACGGGGCCAAACAAATCCATATGGAGTAGTTGAAGAGGAGATGACACTGAGGAAACTTGCTTGGACTTAAAGCTTGCCTTGGTCTGCTTCCCTTTTTCACACGCTGAACATAAGGATTCTTTGGCGTATGAATGTTGAGGTAGACCAGTGACTAACTCTTTGGATGAAAGAGTATTCAGTGTCTTGAAGTTGAGATGTGAGAGTCTCTTGTGCCATAGCCAGTTGACATCAGAAGATGCCTTTGAGAAGAAACAGGAGTTCTCAGTGGTTGTTGAGTCCATGTTTATAACGTAAACATTTTCCAAACGATAACCGCTGAGAGCTATCTTCTCCTTTTTGTCAGAGACAAAGCAGGATTCCTTGGTGAAAATCACTTTGTTATCCATGTCGCAAAGCTGACTGATGCTCAGAAGATTATGCTTCAGCCCTTCAACATATGCGACTCTTCTGAAGGATGTTGTACCATTTGAAAGTACACCATACCCTCGGGTGTGTCCTTTTCCATTACCACCGAAAGTTACAGAGGGACCCTTCTCTTCCTTGTATTCAGCGAGCAGGCTTTTCTTTCCAGTCATGTGTCTAGAGCATCCGCTATCGAGATACCAGATACCCTTCTTAACCTGCAATACAAAGGAAGATTAGTTTTGCTTGGGTACCCACTTCACCATGTATACGCGTTTGTCAGTGGAAGTGGTTGGAATGGGTTCAGCAGTCTTCGCAGCATTTGAAGATTCAGCTTTGTCTTTCTTCACTTTGGTCAATTTCTTGACCTCAGCGGTATGAGTCACCTTGACCTGACTTGCAACTGGTTTGGTCTTCTTTGGTGCTATCTTCACCTTAGCTATCTTATCAGCTTTGGTGGCTGTGGGACACTTACTTGCAATATGATCGGTAAGTCCACAGTGATAACATTTCCTATAACTAAAATTAGTTCTAGGACCACTTGTGTGCTGAGCTTTTAATTTGGAATTAGAAGTGCCAGCACCAAGTACACTATTGGTTTTTGAAATAGGACGAACATTCAGTTCTTCAGATTTCTTACCAAGGACATCTACTCTGAGTCTAGGAGTAGGTCGCTGAACTGATCCAGAGGTCTGATTTCTAGAAACAGATGAATGAATCACTAAGGCTTTGGAAGCATTCAGCTTAGGTACTAAAGTACCCTTCTGAGGATTTTGATAAATTACAATTCCTTTACCTTTATCTTTAGAGACAGAGGTAGGTTTTGAATAAACCATTTTCTCCTTACCTTTTGAGGAGGTAGGAGTTTCCTCAGGGATTGGTGTAATCGACGAGGAGTACTGAGATGAAGAAGTGTCAGCTACTGAGGATACGAACGTTCCAAATTTAAGCATTGAACGTTCAGTGGTTGGTATTGGAGTATCATATTTATAACCCAGACCACGTTTATCACTCAGAGGAATCTGAGCCTTAATTATCTCAGTGATCTTTGTTGAAGAATTACACCATCCTTCAACAGTAGCTTGTTCAGCTTTTAATGCAGCGATAGCTTCCGCTCGTTCAATTTTGACTAGCTGATTTAAATGGACTTGATCTTTAAAATCTTCTTCAAATTTAGAAAGCTTTTCTATTTGAAGGTGGCAATTTTTAAGCTTTTCAGCGAGATCAAGATTTTGGTTTTCAACCACAGCTTTGCCGTTCATGGCTTCGTATAAGCTTCTAGTCAGTAGTTCGATTTTACGGAGACTATCAGCTTCATCAATATTTACAATATTGGTAAAGAAGGAAGGTGATACCTGAATGGCAGATGTTGAAGTGGAGGGAATGTCTGAACTTTCTTCCTCTTCTTCAACCTTGGCCATGAGACATTGATTTGCTTCATCATCTTCAGAATCAGATGATGAGGCTTCTTCATCAGAAGCAGCCCAATCATAGTCAGCCATTAGGCCTTTTCCCTTCTTCTTAAAGCTTTTCAGCTTTGCATACTTCTCCTTCAGCTTTAAGTATTTGTCGTCTTTATTCCTTGGAACAAAGGATTTCTTTGTAAAGGCTGAAGGTCTCATGATTTTCTTTGACCTGCACTCGTTAGCGAAATGACCTGTCTTTTCGCAGTTAAAACAAGTAGCAGTAGCCTTATCAACAAAAGCTGATGACTTAGGCTTGTCAGCTATAGAAAGAGTTTTGTTCTTTCTAAACATTTTCTTCTTGGCGAATCTCCTGAACTTTTTAGTTAGAAGAGCCAAGGATTCATCATCTGAAGAATCAGAATCTGATGATCTTTCAGAGTTACTTTCTAACTCAGTGATAGTGACCACGGGTCGCTGAGTAGAAGGTTCCTCTGAGATTAAAGCAACAGGGGTGCTTTTGGAATCTTTTACAAGATTCTTCTTAAGATGGCTAGATTGCTCATGATTCAGCAATGTGCCATATAAGGTAGCGAGTGTCATTGATCTTAGATCTTTTGACAGCTTGAGACACATGGAATAATTGTCCCAGCTTTCAGGTAAACATTCTAAAAACTTTGTCAGAACTTCAAAGTTAGAATATTCCTTACCAACCGTTTTAAGATCTATAATTAAGCAGTTAAAACGTTGATGTACTTCAGAGAGAGTTTCATTCTTACCAGAGATGAAACTTTCGTATTGTCTTACCAGGTTGATCTTTCTTGAATCCTGGACTTCAGACGTTCCTTCATACTGAACACATATTGTGTCCCACATGGCCTTCGAGGATTTCAGGTTCATGACGGAATGGTAGACTTCGTCAGGAAGGGCCATGGATAGTATGGATCTGGCTTTTGTATCTATAGCCACTTTCTTCTTGTCTTCATCGGTCCAATGATGGATTTCCTTTGGAATCAGCCTTTCTGGAATAGCAGCTCTAGTTGCAGTGGCTGGAACGGCAGGATCAATCGTTACAGGGATGTGTGGACCGTTTTCAAGATAGTAAGGTATAGTAGGGTCTACACCTTCTAAGAAGAGTGTCATCCTATTTTTCCATAAGTTGAAGTTGTCTCTGGAAAATCTAGGGGGTTTTGCAAGAGAACCATTGTCGATATAGTGAGTGTTTGTGTTTGAGTTGGCCATTTTCAGATAATAGCAAGGAAGAGAAAATATCTTAGATTAGATCTTGTTTATGAGATTAAACAAATCTGCTCTGATACCACTTGTTGGTCCCGAAAGGCTTAAACAAGTTTGTAGAAGGGGGGGGGGTTGAATACAAACACACTATTTTACTTTTCTAAATTGTTTATTGATAAATCATTAACAATTTACAGCTTGTTGCGGAAACAAGATTAAGGATAAACCTAAATCTAAACAAGTTGGAACACTAAGGTTTTCTTGCACTAAGAAAGATAAGGAGATTACTAATAAAATCCTATCTTGAGAGATTTGAACTTGTCCAGAGTTAGCAAGTTACCTCAAATGAAGTGAGTTCATCTCTTTATATACTGCATGCATTTAATGCAATCCAGTATATACTTTACACATGTCATTAGCGGATTGGTTGCATGTCATTGACCTTTGATCACAACCTTAGTAGCCGCATGAATGAACAGTGTAGTGTCAGAGTGGTTGTACGATTTCAGATTTTCGGAGGTTCTTTTCTGACATTTCGTACGGTGGCGTGCAAGGGAGGTTAAGACAAAAGTACTTTGTACGGAGGACTTCATGATCAGCTTTCGTTGATTCAGCGATTATCATTTACTATTCAGCAGATGATAAAGTTCAGCGATAGCTGAAGTCTTGTACTTGATACTTCACGTTGAGTGGACAAATCTGAGTCTTCGCTGATCCGCATCAGTTCATTAGGAGACTTGTCGCTGGTTCTTGAGCTTGATCTTCGACTTCAGCGTAGAACCTTTGTTGACGTGAATCTTGTCTTTGTGGATCATAAGTAAACAACTAACTTATCAGCGATCACCATAAGGACTGAACAGACTCAGCGATATGGTGAACAGTGTTCGCTGAATGTTTAATCTAAAAGTGCGAGAGTTCCTATCAGCAGTACTGTAAGATCTTAGTACTTATCAGCGATAGTGAAACTCTGATACATATTGTTTACTTACAATTTTCACTAAGTATTTAAGATAGGGTCATTATCAAATCACTGAGGGTTTGGATCAACACTATGGCTGTTTATATCCAGATTCTGGTATTCTTTGATCCATGGAGGGATAAAGCTGATTTTCTATTTCAGTTTTGGATTTGGTATCAGAGGGATAAGGGTGGGTTTATGCTTTCAGATGCCCAAAACATCTAATCATGCTTCTGATTTGCAGGAATAAGGGTAATTATTATTATAAAATAGTTAGCAAGTTAAATTATCATTAAACGTAAAATATTTAATATATTTAAATGTCACACGTAAAAGGATATGTAAACTGCAGACACGAAGGTGCTCTTTAGAGAAGGTAAATACACTTTGATCCTTATTTTCATCTTTCTGGTGTGCAGTCATCTTCATTTTTTTTGTTTCAGTGTGGTGAACTCTAAGGCCCTAAGACTTGTCTATACCTGTATGTTTAACGTACTTATGAACTCTTTTTGCTAGTGGTTTTCGTCTTTTCGCACAATAAAAATTTATAGAGGGAACTCAGAGTTGCATTTTATAAGACCAGATTATGGAGGAATTGACAGCAGCAATTAATGTTTTTCCTTTGTTCCTTTGTTTGGTTTATCCACTTCTTTATCCTTTCAACTAAATATACCATGCTTTATTAGAAGATGGCGAAGAGGATTATACCCATTGTTTCGTGGCAAGTACTCATCAGATGACGACTATGCCTTGGTTTCATCTCAACCCATCACTTCTGGTTTGGCTTTGTAAGTTCCTCTTTCCTCTTCATCACTTGCACTATTTTACACACACACCTGTGTTGGTTGACACATATATTCATATGGTGATTCAGATCTTTCAAAAAGGATCACCGTTGGTACAAGATGTGTCAAGAAAAATCACCAAAATGAGATTAGACGGAAGTCTAGGAAGTTTGGAGAAGAAGTGGTTTGAGAATCGGCTTGCTATCCCATCCCGGAATTCTACAATGCCCAAAGCCTTGAAGCTTGATAGATTTGGTGGCCTACTTAATATTAGTGGGAGCACTTCGGCTTTAGCCCCTATTATCTCTGTAATTTGCCTAGTTTGGGCAAGAATGGAGGTCCAGAAGATGATTTCATTCGTAGTTAGACTTATTTTGATTGCTACTATAAGGTATCTTCTGTATAGAAATGTCATTGGTACATTACCTACGAGTGCTTTGATTCATCTAACGTGTCACAGTTGAAAGGCTTTTTCTGTGAAAGGCTTTTTTAGTGAATGGTTTTTTTAGTGATATTTGTTGGTTGAAATGAACACAAATTAAGCTCGAGTTTGCTTAATTATTTGACATGGAAATGTTTGCTACATATCATTGGAAGGAGTTTTTAAATTTGTACTGCTTATACCAATTTACTTCCATTTTTATTTTACATTAGTAAATATATGGTTATACCTGCCCTACCCATTTTAATTTTACATTTGTAAATATATGGAAGTGGCCATCGAATCTTATAAAAATTAAGGGTCACATTTTATCGATGTGAGCTAAAAAAAAGTGGCACACCAAGTCTTGGAGACCAAGTCCAATCTCAACTTTAAATACTTTATAAAAACGATGACACCTTAAATCTTGGAGACCGGTCAAAGTTTCTAATAATCGCCCACTTGAGACTTTAAAAGAGTAATAAAAAAAATCACATGGAGCAATATCAAATCATAAATAAAATATCTTTAAGACTTTAAAAGTAAAAAATTTCCATTGAGCAATATCAAATCTAGGAAGTCGTTGAACAGACTTTTGAGGTTGGAGAAGAATGAGGATAAAACTGATTCGAATGTTGATAAGAATCAAAAGAGATACGTGCAGTATGCCAAAAATGATCCCTGTGGGCTAAGATTTTGAAAAATGATGATGCTTTGCTTTCGATTACTCTTCTGGTCGTCAGTCGGTCGATTTCTCTCATCGGAAAAGGCCTCTGGTTCTGTTGATGGAACTGTTTCCGGATGACCTTAACGATTTGGAGTAATGGTTATGGTCTCTGGATATGGATCAAGGATGATTATTATTTTAAGAAGGTAATGAGCCACATTGAGTTTTGGACGTTTTTATATAATGAGATTCAAAGAAATTGGGCTGATCATTGATTTAATGTGCCAAAACGTTGGGCCTCTAAATGACTTATTGTATCTAGGCCTTATGTTTTGGACCGGTGTTATAAGGTTGGATCTTTCTAATTAGGCCAAGGATTAGTTGTTGGACTTGTATTTGGTTTTGCACATGCATCACCAATTTTGGACATGTTGCTTTATGTTCATGAGACATATTTCGAGCTTTCAATTGATCGAGTTGGGTTATGCTTGGGCCGTACTATTATTATCGTTTTCGTTTTGGTCACACAGAATAATAAAAAATGCGTCCAATTCTTTACATATGTTTATGCTTAATGTTTCGAATTGTTTCTAATGGCTACGCTTTGGTCATACAATATAATAAAAACCATGAGGCCACACGATAAAGAGATTATTGTGACCACAAGTTATATATTAGCCATACAAAAAGAATTCTTAGAACCGTGCCTAATCGTGACATATACTTACAATCATGCAAATTTTATGTAAAACGTGAGCAATTCATGATATATAAATACTATTTATTTTTATAACTATGACTATTGGTTAGCTTTTGGTCACACAATATAATGAAAGTTGTTACTAATTCACGACATACTGTTACGCTTCATATGTAGAATTATGGCTACAAGTTACCTTTGGTCACAAAAAAATATTAAAAACCATAGCCAAACTTATGATATATAGTTAAGCTTAATATTTAGAAACGTGGCTATATGTTACCTTTTGGTTACACAAAATAATAGAAAATGGTGGCCAATTCATGGCATAAAATTATGCTTAATATGTAAAATTTTGGCTACCAGTTACCCTTTGGTCACAAAAAATATAAAAAACCATAGCCAAATTCGGGAAATATAGTTACGCTTAATTTTAAGAAACATAGCTATAGGTTACCTTTTGGTCACACAAAATAATAGAAAATCGTGGCTAATTCACGGCATACAGCTACGCTTAATATGTGGAATTATGGCTACCAGTTACCCTTTGGTCACAAAAATTATTAAATACCATAGCCAAATTCATGACTTATAGTTATACTTAATTTTTAGAAACGTGGCTATAATTTACGTTTTGGTCACAGAAAATAATAAAGCAGTGGTCAATTCAAGACATATAGTTACACACATTTTATATTAACCGTGGCGAAATCATCACATATAGTTACGATGTTTATAACAGTGACTATTGATTACCTTTTGACCACACAAAATAATAAAAACCATGGTAATTACAACCGTGTAGAAGGGGGGGTTGAATACAAACACACGATTTTTACTGTTCTAAATTGTTTATTGATATGTATCAAATAATTTACAACTTGTTGCGGAACAAGATTAAGGAATAAACCTAATCTAAACAAGCTATGAGAATCACTAAGATTTCTTGCACTAGAAATAAGATAGAGAGAAATTAAGAATATTAAGGATAATATTCTAATACACAGAATAGCAAAGAGAAGGAATGGCCGAGCACTTCAAAAATGAAGAAGGGTTTCCTTTATATACTGCATTCATTTAATGCACAACAGTACAACTTTACACGTGGCAGCCTTTGGTTGGTTGCATGGTTTGACTTCAGTAGACAACCTAGTGGCCGCATGACGAATAGTGTAGAATCAGAGTTGGTTGTACGATTCTAGACAGAACGGATGTCCGTTCTGACATTATCGTACGGAGGCGTGCAAGGGGGTAAGACAAAAGTTGCTTGTAGAGGAGGCTTCATGATCAGCGTTCGCTGAATGATTCTTTATCAGCGAATGATAAAGTTCAGCGTTCGCTGAAGTCTCCTACTTGAAACTTCACGTTGAGTGGACAGGTCTTGGCTTCGCTGATATCCGCATCAGTTCATTAATAGACTTGTCGCTGGTTCTTCGGCTTGATCTTCGACTTCAGCGTAGAACATGGTTGACGTGAAACTTGTCTTCAGGGATCATAAGTAAACAATAGAAGTTATCAGCGATCATCAGTGAGGCTGAACATGCTCAGGGCTCACTGATGAAAAGTGTTCGCTGAATGTGTAAATTAAAAAATGAGAGTTCATATCAGCGGTACTGAACAGTCTTAGTACTTATCAGCGATAGTGAAACTCTAATACATATTGTCTACTTACAATTTTCACTAAGTGTTTCTCAGAGTCATTATCAAATCACTGAGGGTTTGGATCAACAATCTTCCCCTATTTGATGATGACATAGCAATAAGGAAAGTTGCTAAGTAAGAAAACATAAGGATAAAAAGGACTCATAAAATATTTGTCCCATTTACTGTTTTCGGGGATCTTTTTAAGTACTGATGGAGTAAAGTACATTCACTGAAATTTTTCATTAAACTTCGTATCAGTTACAAAGGGAAGTGGAAAAATTACAAGTACATCAAATAATAATTACAAGTACAAAACGTTTACATGCCGATAAAGATAGAAGAATTACAGGGAATCCTATCAGCTATTCAGGTTCATCCTTGATAAGAAGTTCATCAAGGGTATTTGTGGTAGGGATCATCCAATCAGGGACTTTTTCTCCAATATCCCTTCTTCGCTGTGCTTCTTTAAAGATCAGGGGCTTCATGAAGTGTCCGAGAAGATCATCTCTGAATCCGCACCAGTAGACAAGATCTTTGAGCTGTTCGATATGGGCAATGCATAGCTCAGAGACGTGTTGGAAGCATTCTCGTCCAGTGCAGTCATTGAAGAAGATACCATGAGGATCACTTAACACTTTTCCAGGGATGAAGCGTTCACCAGGGGGCAGAGAGACGTCGAGTACTGAGAGATCAGGGTCAGGACCAAGGACTTCTTCTCGTGAAAAACCAATTTCGGTTTCATTTCTGATAGGAGATCCTGAAGCTGAAGATGTTATCTTTTTCTTTGCAGCAGGCCTTTTTCATTGAACTGGAGGAGGAGGAGGAGGAGGAGGAATATTCACAGATGATGTAACCAAGTCGATCTGCTTATTCATAGCTTTCTCGACAAAGGTTTTATAGTTTGAACGTGATCGCTGAATGGCTATTCGAATCTCCAACCATTCAGATAAACCGTACTTGGTAAGCGACAAAGGGTAGATGGTTTCCTTTTGACCATTTCATCTGAAGATGTCGATGTCGATGACAGGAACTTTTGTTGCTGTCTTTCCCCTGATTTTTACCTTGTTGATTTGGACACATGATGTCGAAAGTGAAGTCTTTCTTTACACCATTTCAAGGTGGAGTCAGAGACCTTGGTTTTCTTCTCGATGATCTTTTTGGCGTCCTTCCACAATTGTCGCTGAACAGAGATAGGAGTCTTCTTCAGTTCAGGATCTTTCACCGAATGTTGGACGAGCTCAATAGCGTATTCTTTATCTTTTTGTTCAGCTCTCTTTCGTTCGGCGAGGAGTTTCTCAGCTTTGAGGTGTTCAGCGATTTCCCTTTTTGATATGAGGAATCGAGGAGCACGAATGATTCGATGATCCTCAAGCTGTTTGATCATAGTTGCTCTCTTTTTCAGCTCTTCTTCACTTGGGTTTTGAGGAACCAAGGAATGTATTTTCTTGTGAGAGAGGAGTTCTTCTTCTTGTTCATCAGTCTCAACGAAGTCTAAGACCGGAATTATTTCATCAGCACTCGGGACTGGGATTATTGGAGTATCAGCAGAAGGAGCTTCAGCTTGACCCTCAAGCAGGGGAGAGGACTAGCTGAAACAAAACGATCACATAGATAACATCATTTGGGAGAAAGAGATAGAGAAAGAATGAGGTTTAAGTGTATAGAGGTTGTATGGAGAGTAGAACTGAGGTTGAGAAGGAATATAGGAGGGATGAAGTGTAAGGGAATAATAGATAAGTTACCTGACAAATTGGCTTTCTGATAAGGATAGTCAGATTGTCTTCTGCAGCGATGCCTTTGTTTTTGCCTTTGTCAGCTTCAGTCGCTGCAGCCTTTTTGGTGGTCCCCTCCCCTGATTCTTTGAAAACTACCCCTTTGAGAGCAGGGGTCCTTCTGGGTTGGAAGGAGAAATCGACATCATCATCATCATCATCATCTTTGGAGGATGATGAGGGTTCGTCGTCATGAAGATCAAGATCTTCTTCGTCTTCTTCTTCTTCCTCAGCTTCTTCTCCAGGCTTAACATGCTCTTGAGAGTCAGCATGTTCTTCGACATTCTCCCCCTCAGAATCAGCGTCGTGTAGGGAGAATTCGGTTCCCTCAGGGTTTTCAACTCCCTGAGGTTTTTCAGCAGATGTCTCTTTCTCAGCACTTTTCTCCCCCTCAGAGTTATGGGAAAGATCTTCTTGATTCTTCTCCCCTCTTCCTCATGACGGATGGGGGAGGTAGTAGTTTCAGCAGCAGCATCTTTTGGGTCACTGTCTTCCAGGCCAGTGATCCCAACAGTTGTTTCTACCGCTGCCATTCTGTCTTTCAGGCCAGAAATAGCAGGGTTGATCCTTTCCAGATTTTCCCGATCGACCTGAGTAAAATGTGAAGGAGGACATGTTGGAGCGTTCAGGCGATCCAGGATTTGCTGCAGGAGATTTGTAGCATTACCCACGGATTGGGTTAGGGTACCCATCTCTGTCTTCAAAGACGTAACCTCTCCCTGAAGATTGCCCACCACTGTCTTCAACGATGTGACTTCGTTGGACAGTGTGGTGAAGTTAGTGGAGAGGTTGTCGTTGGTGGTTTTCATGGTGTTGATGGAGGTGGAGTTGTCTGGAGAGACTACCTTCCAGCTTTTCCAGATCAGCGCTGGAAGCCTTTTCCTTCACCTCAGAGGTGAGAGTATTTAGAGCGTCCCCAGCGTTTCTAACCGTTGAGGAGTTGGAGGAGAGAGTAGTGGTGAGAGATTCCACTTTGGTAGACAAATCCTTGAGGGCGTTGTTTATGGTGTCCAAATTAGGACCTGTGAAAGATGAAAACTTATGAACAAAGGAAAGCTCAGAAGTTGTGGATTTTGAGAGAGGAGTGTTTAGGGTGTTATGTATACATGCGGGTTGGTTGACGAAGTCATCGAAATTCCGGTGACCTAAATAGTGCTCGTAATCGTCTTCTAGAGATGGTCGACGCTGAGAGTCCGCAGATCCTTTATTTTGATCCATCAGCCACTGTAGATCTTCAGCCGATATGTCATTCAGATGAATGACATATGTTGTAGAGAAGGGGAATAGAGGTGGAGTGACCAAAGAAGATGTGGGAGGAACAAGAGTTGAGAAGAGGGATTGGGTGCCAGATTCAGCGTTGGATCCGCTGAAGAATACTTCAGCAGCACTTAGAGGTGCTGAGGAAGGGGGTCCAGTTCCAAGATAACTTCAGCGTCTTGAGCCGCTGAAGTGGGTATAGAAGGGGTTGGTTCAGCAGATGTGGGGGAGCGTGCCACAGAACTTTCCAGCGTCTTCTTTGGAGAGACAGACGTGGAGTGTTCAGCCTGGGAAGGCTTGGGGGGTTGCTCCTTGGAAATCTTCTTGGTCTTATGGATGCCAAGTAGGGTTTCAGATTGTTTCCTTTTGCGAGAAGGAGTGGATGGTGCAGCCTGGGTACCAGCGGTTGGGATTACCGCTGCCGATGAGGTAGCCGCAGAAGTAGAAGTAGGAGGGCTGAGAAGAGGTAAGAGAGTAGAAAGACGTACCTCGTTTTCCAGTGGCTTGAAGTCGAGGATCTTAGGGCCAACCTGGGATAACTTCAGGTCTCCCACCTTCGGGTACTTATCCCCAAGTGTTTGTCTGAAGAGAGCACTGAGGAAGCGGGGATAAGGAACATTCAGTGGCCGCTTTGCTTCTTCGACTCTGAGCATCATGTCGTCGAAGATGATCTTGGCCCAGTCGATGTGGAGCCCCTTCATCAGCGCATACCCCATAGCCTGTTGGGGTTTGGAGGCCTAATCAGTTGACCCGACCTTTGTTGTGATACAGCTGATGAGGTGTGCGAAGATGAAGTTCATTTCGCTTGGCATCTTGCTCTTGAGGACGGAGGTTAGCTTCTTCTCAGGGAGTTTATCTCTCCCTGTGTTCCATGTGTAGTTCATTGCATCCAGAAATGCAATGATTTCAGCTCTATCGGCCTCGGTATCTTGCACATCTTCCGTCGGATGAATACCATAAGTATCTTGCACATCTTTCGATCGCCGCGACTTACTTAACACTATCGACTGGTCTCGCGATTTTAGCATACCAAGTCGGTTGTCTTCTAATGATCCAATTAGCAAAAATGATACGACTCATCATTTTGCTTTGATGCGAGATCTAAAATTCAAATGGCTTTGAAATTCAGATCTCGGGGGGCTAACTGTTTGGGTAAAAAATCACACCCTCGACCGACCTGGGAAATTCCTTCGACATGACCCATGGACATTGACTACCCCCGACCGACAAGGATAATACCCATTATTATCATATCTCAGACGTACGTTAAATAACCACTATAATTGACATATTGGGTCAGTAGTCATCTAATGATCGCACGTTGATACGTCACGTGTCGCACGTCGCATATCGCTAGTCACACGTCACTAAGTCTTATGTTTCCAATTACAACTCATCGGTCTTACGTCGACAAGTCTCCTGTCGATTAGCCTTACATCGCTTTGGTCCAACGACAGCATCGTCCTGACATCTTGGTCTTACGACCTAGTAGACTTACGACATGATCTTGCGACATTATCATCCTAGTCATACGACATTTTTATAAGACTATCCTTATAATAAGATAAGGCCCGACAAAGGCCCAAAAAGCCTCTGTCGTCATTCTTAAAAGGTAAGTCGAGAGTTCCTCGCGACACTCGACACTCGACCTCGACGTCGCCCGCTCCGCACGACCGTCGCATATGGACCATGCGACCTCAACCAAGATAACACATAATATAACTGTTACATTTGTTAAGTGGTTAATGCAGGAGTCAAAGTCGTTAATGGGCAACGGCTATAACCGACGAAGTCATTAACAAGCATTTAATCCCACATTGAAGACAACGACCGTTACAGCAAGTCATCAAGCTCAAGCCTCATTTGGGGGACATCTGCTATCGAATCTAAGAAATCATCTACTGAAAGCTATATTTAGCATCAACTTCCAGAATACTACAGCGAATTCAAGAACAACAGAAGCAAATAACTTTCTCTCGAAGAATCGCTCTCGACGCACGGCATCCGCCCTCGACCAGCAGTTTACACCTTATTTTCACACACGACAAACACCTGTTTTTACGTTCAAACACTTGTACTTTACATTTCGAAGCATTTTCTTCATTTGTATTGTAATCTCTATACGATCGACACCAGTATCTAAGGACATCGCCCCTGATTGGCGACCATAGTATAGCGACGACACCCCCTGTCGTCCGCAGGTTTTTTCCTCGTTTGAGGTTTTTCCTGCGTCATCAAATCCCTTGTCTCCTTTATTTTTATCCTCGTCGCACGTTTCGTCGAAAGATCCTTTCTTTAGTTGATTAAGTCCACATCGACCTTAAGTTGTCCCTTTGGTGCGATTTTTGGCATTAACAGTTTGGCGCCATCCGTGGGACCTCATCTAGAGAAAATATTCGACGAACATGTGTTTTACTAATAGTTTCTTGGAGTTTCTTCTGTTCTCTGTTACAGGAAAGTGGCAGCCCCTGGAAATCAGCAGCACGCCATTGCTCAGATGTATCAGGAGCTCGAAGTCGCTCTAACGATTTTGTAAAGTTTTTTCAGGTATATGGCAAATTATCAAGATCCCCTGATTCAACTTCAATCGGAATCGAATGCGGCTCGAAGCCAAATTCAAACCTTGAAAAAAATGCTCCGTCAAAATATCGCATGGATCGCATCGTCCGAGGGGCTCGGGGGCTCGGAGCGCCCGTCAAAAAATAGAAAACACGATATTTCGATGTCAAAAGTCCTTGGAAAAAAGGCGCTTCTCGACTCCAAGTTATGGTAACTTTGACATCTCACTTGGATGAAATATGGTATAACAACTCTATATATACTCTAAGTATATTCTCCTCGTTCAATTATTTTAATCTAACATTTAAATGTTGATTTAAGCATCAAAAGATCATTGGTCAAACCAACCACCACCCCCGATTTTACATTGTAGGCTCGCAAGATAACATAAAACGCAGATCTTACGATTTATATCGTGAGAAACGAAGTCTCTACGACTTGCAACTTATAATCGTCAATAAGAGATGACCCACGTTTTTAATCTTATGATCGCCACTCATGGCAAACACAGGTTAAAATTCTCGGTCGCCAATAAAAGCGACTCGCATGTTGAAATCTCATGATCGCTAGTCATGACATATGTCGTCAGTAAAGACAACTCGTACATTGAATCTCGCAATCACCAATCATGATTCCAAGGGACCAGAATACTCAAACCAACGCTTTAACAAACCTTGCGTTTGCTTTGGTCGAACCAATACTCGACAACATTCCAATCTGGCGACGTCGTCCATCGAAAATGATGATGACATCTGTTTGGGCAAAAAATCACGTCGTACGACCACGACCGGAGCAGGTAAGACGCACGTCATAATCCAAATCTTGTGTTAAGATAAGGTCTCGACGAGAACCCAGAAAACATTCGTCATCGCCCGTAAAAGGTAAGTCGTACGTTCCCCACGACGCTCGACCATAACGTCGCCTGTCCCGCACGACCATCGTGTAAGATCATTGTACCGACGACCAAAGCTAACGTTAACCTTGACTGTTACGTTTGTTAAGTGTTTAATGCAGGAGTGAAAGTCATTAAAGAGCAAAGGATATAACCGACGCAACCATCAACGATCGATAACCGTAACGGACGAAGATCATCATGGATAATCACTCCGGCGACCGTTTCCAGCCGTTGTAGCTGTTGATTGAATCATTAATGGAGTTAATTAATGACGCGAAGGCTATAAAAAACAAGCTAAAGCTTCATTTTAAGGGACATCGGTTAACATCCAATACACTTCAGCGAACATCATCAGACAGCAGAGAAAATAATCTAAACTCATAGCAAAGAACATTCAAACTCTAGAGATCGAGTATTGAAAGCCAGAATCTTACAGCGAACTCAAGAACACTCGAAGGAAAGCTCAAGTATCGCTCTCGACGCACGACAACAGCCCTCGACCAACAGTTTACACTTTGTATTCACACACGACAAACACCTGTTTTCACATTTAAACACTTGTACTTTACATTTCGAAGTATTTCCTTCATTTGTATTGTAATCATTGTACGATCGACGCCCGGAACATCAAGGACATCGCCCCTGTTTGGCGACCATAGTGCAGCGACGACACCCACTGTCGTCCGCAGGTTTTTTCCTCGTTTGAGGTTTTTCTTGCGTCATCAAATCTTTGTCTTCTTTATTTTTACCTTCGTCGCACGTTTCGTTGAGAGGTTCCTTTCTTTAGTTGATTAAGTCCACATCGACCTTAAGTTGTCCCTCTGGAAATCCGCAGCAAGCCGTCGCTCAGATGTATCAGGAGCTCGAAGTCGCCAGGAATCAGCTCAATGCAATGGCGGAGCAGAATCGCAGAGCAGCTGAGGAGATCGCACGGTTAAGAAATCCTCTTGGGCCTCAAAATGGTCATAGGCCGTTCGTGCAGAACCCAGTTCCCAGATCGTTCGACCAGAATGGTCCTAGACCATTTGTCCCGAATCCAGGTTCATCCGCGCAGAATCAGCATCCAGGTCCGTTCATGCATAATCAACAGTCAGGGTCGTTCAACCCAAATCCTCAGTTTGGGACAGTTCCTCCTCAGCACATAAGGCCACCACCCGTGAATAATGGGTCGCAGCCTTTCCAGCAAGGGTCGCAACCATTTCAGCAGCCATTTCAGAATAGACCTCAAGGTGGATCGCAGCCTTTCCCGCAAGGATCGCAGCCGTTTCAGAATGGACCGCAGCAATTCCACTATGGGTCGCAGCCATATTTCGTCCCGTTCAACGGGGACACCAATGGTTCGTCGCATGGTAATGGCACTAGCCCAGGGGCCAATCCCTCGACAGGGGCAAATCCCGATCTTAACGATCCCGTCGCTCAGCGTTTGAAGATGTTAGAAGACCAAAGTGAGCGTGTCTTGTCCTTGCTCGCTAAGTTGCCTGGGCAGCCGTGCCTGTCGACGTCGAGCCTCGCTCGGGGTATCAGGCGTCGCCCTTCATCGACGAGATCACCACCATCGAGGTCCCAAAGAAATATAACATTCTTGCCTTCACTCCCAAGTATTCGGGTGTGACCGATCCGACTGAGCACGTCGCGCAATATAAGCAGCTCATGTGGACGATCTCGATCCCATTTATGTACCAGGAAGTATGCATGTGTAAGAGTTTTGGAGCAACTCTCACTGGTCCAGCTCTCCAATGGTTAATCAATCTCAAACCCAAATCCATCGGGTCGTTTGCTGAGTTGGTTAATCAATTCTCCCAGCAATTCGCCAGCAGTCGTAAGATGGAGAAGCAGACCAGCGACCTGTGTTACATCGTGCAGAAAGCTAATGAGTCTATTCGAAGTTATTTTAATAGATTCAATGCCAAAATGATCAGCATCCGCAATTGCGACGTAAAAACCGCAATCGAAGCCTATAAGCGTGGTCTGGACGATAATTCGGGTTTATACACTGACCTGACCAAATATCCCCCGGAGAATTTCGAAGACGTCCGAGCTCGAACCTTAGCATATATGAGGGTCGAAGACGATGCATCCTTTCGTCGCAAGCACACTGACGACAAGAAGTCGCTAGGCGTCAGAAAGCCCGAGTTCAAGACAAAGGTTGTTTCCAGAGTAGAGCCAGCGCGCCAAATTTTAAATGTTCGTTTCAAGACAAAAGCAGAGGCCAAGACCGCGGCTAAGTTCTTTCAGTACCCCAAGATATCCTCTTACGGATTCAAAGGATCCACGAAGGACCTAGTCGAAGCTCTGAAAAGTTCCCAAGCTACCATTCGATGGCCAAAAAAGTCCGACCTGGACGATGCTAAGAAAGACAAATCAAAGTGGTGCGACTTCCATGCCGATCATGGTCATGCGACAAACGATTGTATCGCATTGAAGAAGGAACTAGCATATCATTTTCCGAAAGGAAATCTCAAAGATATCATCGACAATGTCGCTGTTCCAGCTAATAGCCATCGACCGTCGACCCCCGAGCACGCAAAAGTCGTCAATTGCATCACCGGTGGTTCAGATGTGTGCCGTCTGACGTATTCAGCGGCCAAGCGTCATGCCAGCCAGGCGCCCGATGATTGGCCTATTCCTCGCTCGTCTAGATCCAAAGGAGATTTGGAGCTAGAAGCTATGAAGATTGTGTTCGGCCACGTCGACCTGGGCGATTCGTATCAGAAGCATCATGATGGGCTAATCATTCAGCTCACAATCGGTAACTGCCTAACGCGTCGAGTCTTGATCGACGGGGGTAGCTCAGCAAATGTCATTTTTCTCAACACAATCAAAGCCATGGGAATTGATCGCTCAGAAATCACCCGACGTTCGACAACTTTGGTCGGTTTCAATGGAGAAGCGACGAGCACCTTTGGAGAGATAATCTTGCCCGTCTACGCCGGAGGAGTCAACAAGCAGACCAAGTTCAGTGTCATCGATTGTGCATCGGCCTATAACATCATCTTAGGGCGACCGTGGATACATGATATGAAAGCTGTTCCTTCGACATATCATCAAATGTTGAAATTCCCGACGCCATGGGGAATCCAAGAGATCAAGAGTGAGCCAAAAGTCGCTCGTGAGTGCTACAAGTCTACCTTGAAGCCGCGAAAATAAACTAAAGTCACAAGATTAGGCTCTCGACAGGTTTATTTCTTCTATCCCTAAATTAATATCTTTTCCACATGGATAAATCTACTATGGTGCCTCGTCGCACGACAACATAGTCGATCGCAGGACAATACTTCTCCGTGTTATTCTGTCATTTAAAACCTGTCTTTTCCTCCCAAAAAGAGTACGGTAATAAATGACAGGGGGCAAATAGAGAGAGTCTGAAATGGTACGTTCTCTAACTCTTTCTCATACGATTTTTTCTCGCAAAACATTTACTGACTTAAGCATCGGAGGGTCGTTGGCTAGCCAACGACCAACCCCTGACATCGTTTTATCGCAGAATCGCACGACAGATTATCGCAGAGTCGCACGATAGTAATCATTAAGTCTACTATATGACTTTAATATCGCGAGGTCGAACGACATAAACAATCAGGTTTCTAACTTGATCATTTCTCCACAGGGGCATACAACACAAACTCACCGTACGATCCGGTCGTACGATCGCAGAGTCTAAACGATTTTACCCCTAAGTCTATCGACTTAGAAAATGCTTTAATCGTGTGTTTTTATATTTGTTTTACGTTCTTGTCATCGTATTACAATGAATGCCTTAGTCGCATGATTTCATATGTATCTATGTTCGACTTTATAATCAAATGTGTTTTGAATAAAGCACAATTTCAAACAAAAAGTGCATTTAAAAAGAAATCTTCAGGTACACGCTCGACCACCAACGATCGAGCAGCAAAGCAAACAAAATAAAATTCTTAAATTAAAGGAGGAACATCCGTGGCATTCATGCCCGAAGTCCCGTCCTGAAGACTTTCACCTGCCACTTCCTCCTCAGCATCCTTTTCATCGTCCGAGTCAAGATCCCTCTCGGTCCCAAGACCATTCAGATAGATGTCCAACTCCTCCTTCGCCGAAGCAAGAGGGTCCTTCCCCAGCAAATGTCGTCGCATGATCGCCGCCCGAGCAGTCAGACGAGCTATGGCAAAAACCGACTTACCCTCGTCCTTTGCAGCTTGCACTTCTTACTCCAAACTCTCTACCTTGGATTTATAATCCTCAGCCTCTTTCGAAACAGCGACCAAGGATTCCTTAACTTTTGCCATCTCCTCCCTTTGTTCAGCAGTCATGGACAAGGATTGCTTCAGACGATGACTAAGATCTTCCTTGGCAAGATGAACGATCTTCAAATGTTCTAAAGCATCGTCAAGACGCTTCGAAAAATCCTCAGCATGACTTATAGAGGCACTCGCTCTGTCCAGCGCCGCTTTCTCTCTTTCACGAGCGGCGGACAAGAGATCTTTCACCTTCGCCATTCCATTTCGCGAGGCCAAGGAAGCCTGAAGCGCCTGTAAAAACATGAAAAACAGACATCATCAGTGGACAACGACAACGACAACGATAAACAAAGTCTGGGCCTAAACAAACTAAGTCTTGAAAGAAAGACTTACCATGAACGACAAGCCGACTATATGGGCACCCGTCTCCTCGATAGGAAACCCCTCAAAACGCTCCCTGAAAGATGGAAGCAGGAATTTATCCAGGTGAGGGAACAGGTTCGTCCCGTCTAGGACATTACCTGTCATAAAGTCCGATGGCAGCGAAAAGTTGACCGTCGTGACCTTCTCCCCTCCCGTCGAGTGATCCTCGCCCTTGTCGGCTGACAAAGGATTCAACGCGACAGACGGGGACTTCACCGTTTCCGCCGGAGGCGCAGAATTGATGGGTGTCGCTGCAATCACCTTCTTAGGTGATCCGACCCCTACCTTCTCAGGTGAAGCGACTCTCGACGAGTCATTAACCCCAGCCGACAACTCCCTCGGAGTCGTCGTCCTCATCTTCTTCGGGATTTCAGGGTCAGCAGACATGGCTTTTAGCCTCCTCTCCCTGCCCTGACGAGCACACTCCAGCTCAGCTGCTCTCTTAGCAGAAACCTTCAGCATTTTAGGTTGAGAATCTCCTGGAAAAAGGAATGTCATAAAGCACGCAGAGGAAAAGACTCGAGGTAACGTAGGAAGAAAAGGAAAGTAAAACTTACCCGTCATCTCTCTCCTTCCTCTCAACTTATCTTCTTCCTCTTCTTTTCCTTTCTCTTCACACTTCTCCCCCTGATTCTCTCCTGAAGATTCTAAATCGTCGTCATCCACCGAGTGTCGCACGACGAAAGACCTCTCGGCGACGCTAAATGCTAAAAACGAATTGATCTTCGCTTGAGAGTTAACGTCTGGCTTCACGACCTCGAATTTTATGGCTGTCAACATGCAAAAAACAAGTCAAAGATCATATGTAAATTATCTACAGCGCACGCCAGATGAAATAACGAGGCTCACCCGACGTATTTCGGCTCGTCCTAATCCATTCACTCTCAGAGTCAAGGGACAACTTACGCACGAAAACATATCGATACTTCCACCCACGGTCGTTCACACACGTTCCTAAGACCAAAACGCGATCGCCCTTGAATCTAGAATGTAAACTACATCGATGATATCCGTCCATCTTGGCTTGATAAGCTAAAAGGAGGTCATGTACGTTCATGGGAGAATTCTATTTCCTAGTAGCATCAATTGACTCGGAGCCAAGTCAAACTCTAACATAAACCCCTTGGCCAGAGGAGAAAAAGGCCATTCGAAACCTATCTTCAAAGGGTATTCATAGATCACGATGTACCCCTTGGGACACTCGTTTGATCGGATCTGGCCTGGACGGATCAATTCGACCCACGCAGGAGTTTTTGCTAACTTTCTAAAATCCCGGAGGTCCGATGACTCTTGAATAACACTCTCAGGATCCCTCGACATTTCTAAACAAAATTTGCGGAAGGCAGAGAAATCGTACCTTACTTATAGGCACGTTAACCCTCGAAGAAGCCTAACCAAGTCAGAGATTTTCACAAGATCGGAAGATATCAGGCAAAAGACGGCAAGGAAATCACAGCACAAACTCTTCAAGGGCGAAATAAGGAAATGATCCGTCAAAATCCCTATTTAGACCGAAAGACAGGGTTGGATCGAATCCCTGGATAACCGCTGCGCATCCCCGTCCTTCTGTATGACCGCAGGGATCGTCGACACCTGTCCTCGACAGCTGGTAAGCATCATCGTGTGTCAGTATGACGTCACGACCTCGTTTCCTTTTTAACTTCTCGTTCAGTTAAGAGCAGACCAGCCTAATTCCAAGGTAACAAAGGTAATTCCTATCACTTTGCATATTTTTTCGATTGACAAAATTTAAAACTTAAATTTGACATTCAATTTTCAAATTTTGGGGGCAAACTGTTTGGGCAAAAAATCACGTCGTACGACCACGACCGGAGCAGGTAAGACGCACGTCATAATCCAAATCTTGTATTAAGATAAGGTCTCGACGAGAACCCAGAAAACATTCGTCATCGCCCGTCAAAGGTAAGTCGTACGTTCCCCACGACGCTCGACCATAACGTCGCTCGTCCCGCACGACCATCGCGTAAGATCATTGTACCGACGACCAAAGCTAACGTTAACCTTGACTGTTACGTTTGTTAAGTGTTTAATGCAGGAGTGAAAGTCATTAAAGAGCAACGGATATAACCGACGCAGCCATCAACGATCGATAACCGTAACGGACGAAGATCATCATGGATAATCACTCCGGCGACCGTTTCCAGCCGTTGTAGCCGTTGATTGAATCATTAATGGAGTTAATTAATGACGCGAAGGCTATAAAAGACAAGCTAAAGCTTCATTTTAAGGGACATCGGTTAACATCCAATACACTTCAGCGAACATCATCAGACAGCAGAGAAAATCATCTAAACTCATAGCAAAGAACATTCAAACTCTAGAGATCGAGTATTGAAAGCCAGAATCTTACAGCGAAATCAAGAACACTCGAAGGAAAGCTCAAGTATCGCTCTCGACGCACGACAACAGCCCTCGACCAACAGTTTACACTTTGTATTCACACACGACAAACACCTGTTTTCACATTTAAACACTTGTACTTTACATTTCGAAGTATTTCCTTCATTTGTATTGTAATCATTGTACGATCGACGCCCGGAACATCAAGGACATCGCCCCTGTTTGGCGACCATAGTGCAGCGACGACACCCACTGTCGTCCGCAGGTTTTTTCCTCGTTTGAGGTTTTTCCTGCGTCATCAAATCTTTGTCTTCTTTATTTTTACCTTCGTCGCACGTTTCGTTGAGAGGTTCCTTTCTTTAGTTGATTAAGTCTACATCGACCTTAAGTTGTCCCTTTGGTGCGATTTTTGGCATTAACAACATCCAGATGGAAGACCAAGAAGATAATTGGTCGAACGACATCCGAAATCGTTTGCGACGATGGATCCCCGTTCGTAAGCGACAAGACTCGACAGTTCAGTGAAGACCGCGACATCAAGCTGATGACCTCGACACCCAGGGGCAAGCGGTCGAGCGACATTTCAACAAGAACGTCACAGCTAAGGTCTTTCAAGAAGGCGACTACGTCCTCCGCCGAGTGCTCCAAAGCACTCAAGAGCTCAATGCAGGTAAAAGATCCTTATTGTATCTCAGACGTCATAGGTAAAAGTGCCTATCGGCTGCAAACCCTCGACAATCGAGATATCCCACGTAGCTGGAATGCAACACATCTAAAAAGGTATTTTTTAAAACCTTTTTTCTCATACACTTTTTAATCATCACGACGATTACTGACTTAAGCATCGGAGGGTCGTTGGCTAGCCAACGACCAACCTCTGGCGTTGCTTTATCGCAGGATCGCACGACATAAGTTATTAAGTCTATCATACGACTTCAGTAAAATCGTACGATATAAACAATCAGTTTTATTAGACAACTCGATTGTATTACTACAGGAACACGTGATTCAAGTTCATCGTATGATCAAATCACACGATCGTAAGGTCTAGCGACCCCACAATCTAAGTTCTTTAACTTAGAAAAATTTCATGTTCTGAATGAATGCTTTGATCGCACGCGCTTATGTTTGCTTATACGATTCAGAAAGTCTTATGACTTACGTTCTGATCGTTGTATTACAATGGATGCCCAAGTCGCACGACTTCTTGTTCATTTTTTGTACTTAATGAATTTTTACAGCTGATATTACATCTATCCGTGACATGTAATACGCAGGTTCGATAGAAAGGTAAAATTCCTTACCGATTATCGCTAAAGCAAAATTTACAACGTAACACAGGTCTATAACGACCGCGACGGCTGTGAACGCCTGACCACGACGGCTGTGAACGCCAGACCACGATGGCTGTAAAATGCCAGATCAAAGGTCTCTAACGACCGTATCGGCTCGAGCGCCAGATCATAGGTCTATATCGACCATATCGGCTCGAATGCCAGATCAAAAGTCTATAACGACCGTATCGGCTCGGAACGCCAGAACATAAGTCTTTAACGACTGTATCACAAGATCCTTAAATTTTATCTTGGGTCGATCATCTTATGATCACCGCCAAGCTTTATTTCGGACCAATCATCTTACGATTGACTCCCAACCCATACGTCTCATTTTGATAAAGATCGTCTTATGATCACCATCGGTTTCTTACGTTTTGAGATCGTCTTAAGACCGTCGGATGAATACCATAAGTATCTTGCACATCTTTCGATCGCCGCGACTTACTTAACACTATCGACTGGTCTCGCGATTTTAGCAGACCAAGTCGGTTGTCTTCTAATGATCCAATTAGCAAAAATGATACGACTCATCATTTTGCTTTGATGCGAGATCTAAAATTCAAATGGCTTTGAAATTCAGATCTCGGGGGGCTAACTGTTTGGGTAAAAAATCACACCCTCGACCGACCTGGGAAATTCCTTCGACATGACCCATGGACATTGACTACCCCCGACCGACAAGGATAATACCCATTATTATCATATCTCAGACGTACGTTAAATAACCACTATAATTGACATATTGGGTCAGTAGTCATCTAATGATCGCACGTTGATACGTCACGTGTCGCACGTCGCACATCGCCAGTCACACGTCACTAAGTCTTATGTCGCCAATTACAACTCGTCGGTCTTACATCGACAAGTCTCCTGTCGATTAGCCTTACATCGCTTTGGTCCAGCGACAGCATCGTCCTGACATCTTGGTCTTACGACCTAGTAGACTTACGACTTAGTAGACTTACGACCTGATCTTGCGACATTATCATCCTAGTCATACGACATTTTTATAAGACTATCCTTATAATAAGATAAGGCCCGAAAAAGGCCCAAAAAGCCTCTGTCGTCATTCTTAAAAGGTAAGTCGAGAGTTCCTCACGACACTCGACCTCGACGTCGCCCGCTCCGCACGACCGTCGCATATGGACCATGCGACCTCAACCAAGCTAACACATAATATAACTGTTACGTTTGTTAAGTGGTTAATGCAGAAGTCAAAGTCATTAATGGGCAACGGCTATAACCGACGAAGTCATTAACAAACATTTAATCCCACATTGAAGACAACGACCGTTACAACAAGTCATCAAAGCCTTTAACGATGTAGTTAAAGCTCCCGAAGACTATAAAAGATCAAGCTCAAGCCTCATTTGGGGGACATCTGCTATCGAATCCAAGAAATCATCTACTGAAAGCTATATTTAGCATCAACTTCCAGAATACTACAGCGAATTCAAGAACAACAGAAGCAAAGAACTTTCTCTCGAAGAATCGCTCTCGACGCACGGCATCCGCCCTCGACCAGCAGTTTACACCTTATTTTCACACACGACAAACACCTGTTTTTACGTTCAAACACTTGTACTTTACATTTCGAAGCATTTTCTTCATTTGTATTGTAATCTCTATACGATCGACACCAGTATCCAAGGACATCGCCCCTGATTGGCGACCATAGTATAGCGACGACACCCCCTGTCGTCCGCAGGTTTTTTCCTCGTTTGAGGTTTTTCCTGCGTCATCAAATCCCTTGTCTCCTTTATTTTTATCCTCGTCGCACGTTTCGTCTAAAGATCCTTTCTTTAGTTGATTAAGTCCACATCGACCTTAAGTTGTCCCTTTGGTGCGATTTTGGCATTAACAGCATCCTTGCCCGACACGTCGCCCCGGAGATCCTCCTCCTCCTCGACCTCCTTCTCCGTCCGAGTCGAGGTCTCTCTCGGTACCGACCTCCTTGAAAAATAGAGCCAACTCGTCCGACGCTGAGGCCACAGGATTCTTGCCTAGCAAGTGAATTCGCATGATAGCCGCTCGAGCAGTGAGTCGAGCGAAGGAAAAGAGGGATTTATTCTCATCCCTCAACTCCTCTAACTACTTCTCTAAATCTACGACTTTGGATTTAAAGTCTTCAAACTGTTTCCCCTTCATGACCAGTGATTCCTTCATCCCCTCCAGCTTCTCCCTTTGATTGTGCATCACAGACAGGGACTCCTTTAAACGTGAGTTCATGTCATCCCTTGCATGGTCGAGAGACTCCAACTCGTTCAAGACATCATCGAGTTTCACCAACGACGCCTCTTAGCATTCTAGAGTGGACCTTTCCCTTTCTAACGCCGCATCTTCTTTCTCGATAACAGAAGCCACTAAACCTTCTACCTTTGTCGTTTTAGCATACAACGCCAAAGATGACTGAAACATCTGGAAACATATGAAAACACATTAGCAAAGTATACGACGTCGACAACAGATATAAAAAACAAGAGTCTTGAAAGATAGACTTACCATGAATGCTAATCCAGCAACATGGGCCTCAGTATCCTCGAGAGAGACCCCGTCAAAACATTCTCTGAAAGAAGAGAGCTGATACTTTCCCAAATGAGGGAACAGTTTCGTCCCGTCTAGGACGCTATCATCCAAAAAATCCGACGGCAACGTAAAGTTCACCGACGTTCCAGAACCCGTTTGCGCGCCCTTGCCCTTGTCGACGGAGGAGGGGCCTGACGCGGCAGGAGGAGACATCGTCGCCGGTTGCGCAGTATCAACGGACCTTGTGTCAGAAACCTTCTCGACAGACACGGTCGATACCTTCTCAGACGGGACGACTCTCGACGAACCTCCCGTCCTTGACGATGGTTCCCTCATAACGGACATTCTCGTCCTCTTTGGGAGACCCGACCCAGATGTCGGGACTTCTTTTCTCTTTAGGACCCCCGACCCAGCTGTCGAGGTATCCTTCTCCCTGTCTACTCTCGCCTTGCGAGCTAGCTCGACTTGAGCCATTTTCTTGGCTGCTGCAGGCGTCATCTTCGCTCGAGATTCTCCTGTATGGCAAAAGAAAAAATTAGATGATTGAGAACAAAGATAGATTAGGTCGAGCAGAAAGAACGGGATACTTACCAGTTATCTCTACTTCCATCTCCTCTTCCTTCTCCTCAGTCGCCTCAGAATCCTCTCTCTCGTCTTCTTCTTTCTCCTCTCGACCCATCCTCATTCTATCGCTCAAGAAAACAATGTTGTCATCCTCATCCACCAAATGACGCGTGACGTACGACCGGTCTTCAGTACTAAACTCCAGGAACTTTTCGACCTTAGCCCGGGAAGCGTCGTCCGGCTCTACCTTGTCGAAATCAATATCTGCACATAAAGAAGAAGATCAGTCGAAAAACAACCGAACAACAGAGTAACATAAGACATACGATAAACAATTAAAAGTTCACCTGCCATATTCCAACCCGATCTAATCCAGTCACTATCAGTGTCCAGCGTCGACACCCGCACGAGTACATACCTCGTCTTTCATTTGCGATCATTAACCGCAGTATTCAAAACCAAGGTACGATCACCCTTGTGCCTTGAAAACAAACTATAACGACGGTAATGATCACTTTTGACCTTATATGCCGTCAGTAGGTCCCTCACATTCATCGGTGTATTCCAGTTTGAGGTAAGTCGTTCGATGATCAGGATAACTCGCCAGAACTGGGGCATCAGTTGCCCCGGTGAAAGATCGAATTCACACATGAACTCCTTGGCCAGCAGCGAATATGGCCAATGAAAGCCTATCTTAAAAGGGTATTCATATATAATGACGTACCCCTCAGGGCACATCTCCGGCCGAACCTTGCCAGCCCTGCTTACAGTGATCCCCATGGGAATCCTCGCTAGACTTTTAAAGTCGTCGAGATCTTCTTCGTTTTTAATAGCGCTTCTCGGCTCTGTCAACATTGCTAACCCTGTTAAATTGATTTGCACTTCCGAAAGACCCCAAATATCCCAATTCCGCCTAGGTTTCCTAGCAATGGATTTGCGACGCATACGCAAACTGAAGGGTCGCACTTTATATGGTCGTTCTAGACCTTGAAAAACCTAACCTAATAAAAAATTCCTACGGGTTCAGGAAAAACTGGACGAAGAAAGGCAAGAAAATCAAGAAAAAATCTACGCCTAAAACTCTCTGAAGTCGTAAAACAAGAAAAGATCCATCGTGATCTTTATTTACGCAGTCGATCATGTCAGGTCGAGTCCCTTCAGATGATCGCCACGTACCCTCGTCCTTTCGTATGACTGCGCGGATCATCGACACCTGTCAAAAACAACTGGTAAGCACCATCGTGCGTCAGTATGACTTCACGATCCCGTTTCCTTTTCAACTTCTCGTTCAGTTAGAATTGGACTAATCCAATTCCAAGATAATTCTCAACACGTGTCACGATTCCGAGCACCCGACAAACAAAATTTAAAATTCGAATTTGCCATCCTACTTTCAAATTTTGGGGACAAACTGTTTGGGCAAAATTTCACCAGTCTCGACCACGACCAAGGTAAGGAAAACACCTATTCCTTTTTCTTATAACGAAGGTAAAATCATAGTACTTTCTCTCACGATCAAAGATAAAATCGAAAGTCTTTTACCTCACGACACTCGACCTCGACCTCGACGTCGCCTAGTTCACACGACCGTCGCATAAAACCATGCGACCTCGACCGACTAACGCGCTATACGACTGTTATGTTTGTTCAATGTTTAATGCAGGAGTCAACACCATTAATGAACAACGGCTATAACCGACGAAGTCAGTTAAGAACATCTAATCCCGCATTAAAGACATCGACCGTTACGGCAGTTACCAAAGTCCTTAATGAACCAATTAAAGTGCCCGAAGACTATAAATATCAAGGAGAATCATCATTTCAAAGGACGGAACACAGATACAACATAGAACATCAGACACAAGCACTCGAACTCTGAAGAACATTTGAAGCACAGAAATCGCTCACAGAAGAATTGCTCTCGACACACGACATCAGCACACGACACCTCACTTTTACACACGACGCACACTGTTTTACATTAGAAAACACTTGTTACTTTACATTTTCGAAGTCTTTCCTTCATTTGTATTGTAATCTCTGTACGATCGACACCAGAAACACACAAGGACATCGCCCCTGTTTGGCGACCATAGTGCAGCGACGACTTCCATAGTCCTCCGCGGGTTTTTTTTCCTCGTTGAGGTTTTTCCCGCGTCACCAAAATCTCTGTCTCATTTATATTTTCGTCTTTGTCGCACGCTTTTGTCGAATGATTCCTTTCTTTAGTTGTTAAAGTCCACATCGACCTTAAGTTGTACTTTGGTGCGATTTTTGGCATTAACACCAACCACAAGCACTTTCGCACCTTAATAACCACACAAATTTCACTCAAATTGGAAGGAAAATCAAGTTAATAACTCAAATAAATTGATAATAAAGTGAAATCACATACTTTAATTGCAGATTACTGTTGCCATTACACGGAAGAACAGGTGATGAAATTGCAGATTACTGTTATGTTCCTGAATCTTCTGATGACTCACCAGTTTTCTTTAGTCATCCAAATCATAATCGTATTGACAAAACCCAAAACTGCTACTCCTATTCTTGAAATCGACAAAATCGAAAACTCAAAACTCAAAACCAAAAGTAAAACAAATATCCAAGAAATAATAACTAACAAAAGGTTGATTTGGGACATGGGCAATGCGGCATGATGCAAATATTCTATCAAGATACATTTTATTTTTAAATATCAAATATCGCAAGATATCTTTGAAATACTCGGAGGTTAGTATGATATAATAAGAGTTTTTGATATATAAATCAATATATTGAGAAAGCTTGCATTTGCTCATCCCATCTAGGGGTGGCAAAAAGTGACCCAACCCGTCAACCTAATCCGAACCCAACCCAATAGTAGCAGGTTGGGTTGAGACTTTCAACCCATTTAAGTTAAATGGGTCAACCCGTCTAACCCAATTAATAAATGGGTTGGGTTGGGTTGAAATTTTTGACTTGTTTCCAACCTGATTTCAACCCATTTACAACCTGCTTTCAACCCAATTACAATCTGTTTGTAACCCATTTATGACTTGTTTTTAATTTATTATCATTATTTAATTATAATTAATAATTATAAAGTTAATAAAAAACTAAATATGATTCCACTAAAGTCTAAACAGAACTCCTTTGGTCCTTCCATTTCAATATTCCATCGTTCAAACTAGCCGACACTTCCTTCGAGTTCCAGCCAAGAGAGCGACGTCAGGCCTAGAAACTTATTTGTTTGACTTTATGGTTGTGTTATTGAAATTTTGAACAATTTATTTCACTTTATGGTTGTGTTTTTATGGAAACTTTGAACAATTTATTTGGTTTTGTGGTTGTGACTTGTGTATTTGTCATGGAATTATGTTTTTGTTCTTTTGTATTTTATTTAAAGTTTTAAAATTAAATGGGTCAACGGGTTCAACCCATTTGTTAAACAGGTTGGGTTGAGAAATCATAAACAAGTCAACCCGCTACCAACCCATTTAAGCATCAGGTTGGATTGGGTTGAAAATCTCAACCCATTTACTTATACAGGTTGGGTTGGGTTGAGGTTTTCAACCCAATTAATAAATGGGTTGAACCCGAACCCAACCCAACCCGACCTATTTACACCCCTAAATTCCCATCCCTATAGAAGTTTGTTTTCCAACCTCTAAATTATAAAACTTTGTAATGTCGATTGTCAAACAAGACCTTTTACAATCTATTAAACACGAAGGGTGCAGATAAAGAACCTAATAAGTACAATTGAATACATGGGCATCATTTCCATAAGCAACAAATGTATAGTCAAAAAAAGTTGTAAGACCATAAGTACCCGTATCCAATGAACCCACTTGCCACCTCAGCGCCACATCAGCTTTTCTCTTTCCTATCCTTCTTACCCAAAAGTGGAGTACCAGTACCCAATAAACCCAATACTACCCAATGCTACCCACCCACACCCACCCACCTCTCAAGCTTCTTCGGGTTCACTGGGTTCACGAACCCGCACCCCTTACCCGCGCTGAACCCGCCCCCACCCCATACCCCTACCCGATGGCAACTTCTGCTACCCGCTGTGCCACCTCGGCCTTACCCGCTGCTACCCGATGACCGCTACGGACGGCCTAAGAGCCTGAATCTTTTTTTTTTTGCAAATTGAGGACCTTTTAAGAATGTCCAAATATTAATAAGAAACCATGCTTATAGATTTAATCACATATTACAATATAAAGCGAACGTTTGACATACTCGTATTTACAAAGCTATCGTTATTTTTATAAATAAGCATTTAATTTGTGAAATAAAATGTCATTCTAATTATTAGTGATAAGTCCACTTTTTCAAGTTTCTCGTTATTGAATAAATTGTTTTACAAATCTACAAAATAACCTAAATCATTTGGTTTTTGTGGTAGTATTAATATTTGATTTATTCATGAAACAAAAGCATTAGTGATCGAGACAAATTGTTTTCATGGATCTATTAATATACAATTTTCAACCATAGACCTTTTACCAAACACCTACAAAGTAAACACTAATCGTATAATGCATAAATATATGTTTCATGGAAAAGACTTACCAGGTTTATTTTGGAATCCGAAGAAGTGTATTGGAAAATCTGTCATGACCGTTTCACAATATGGATAAAATATATAGAACATATAGAACGAAATTACTCATTAGATAAGAAAATGGATGAGATTATACACATATAGAACATTACAATTCCATAAGAAACAAATAATTAGAGATTGTAATATAATGTTCTAGATTTAAACACGTAAACTAATCTCCTTAAAAAGATTACAACTCATAACTAAAATATATTCATAAGCCTAAAGAATCTAACCTCATTTCCCGAGTAGACCTTTAGAGCATCTCCAACAACTTTTTCAAAATGAAGAAAACGGGGATTTTGGGCTAATATTTTGCTCCAATAGTTTCCCCAAAACTACCCCCAAAATGGAGAGTTGGAGAGAGAAAGTTGTTTTCTCCAAATATGGAGATCACTCCAAAAATGATTAACAAATGAGATGACCAATAGGAAACTTTGAAAATAAATATGTAGAGAGAGAAATAATATTTTAATAGATGAATGAAATATTTTAATATTTTAATTAAAATGGATTCTCCAGAACGGGGAAGCTGTTGAAGATGAATGTATTTTTTTGAGGGGATTTTGGCTTTTGATTCTCCATTTTAGAGAAATTATGAGAAATGTGTTGGAGACACTGTTCTAAAAGGCTCGTCGCGGCAGCCGCCATGGCGCGTCGTGGCTGGATACCAACTCCTCAGAACTTAGTAAATTCAACTCCATTAACAGGTACTTATAAAGCTTTTTCCCGTTTACATCCATCCACGTTATGCATGTGGCACGTTATGGCCTAATGTGCGGTCTTTTGTAACGCGATATATGATTTTTCTTTATATTTTTAATGTCTTATTTGCTAGTTTTTAATATATAACCTAATTTAAATTGTTTATTATCATTGACTCATCGTTTAATAGTACAAAACATATGTTTTAATATATATGATATAGACATTTGTCGCCATAAGTCACACCTTGATAAACGTCATGACCTGGCCATGGCTCCTAAGACTTGAGGCTTGGCCTCGCCGCCACGCCACGCCTCCCTTGGTTGGAGATGCTTAGAAAACCCACCACAAGACTTGCCAACAGTCCCAACTCTTGTATTGGTTCATAAAAGAATTCTTACTAATTAGTGTCCAATATTGCTTCATAAAAGAAATTCACTCCATGGCTCTATTGGAATTTCTTGCACTGTTACCAAATTTCATTTGGATGTCCATATAGATATCTCTAGAACCAAATTAATACAAGTCACAAGTGAGCAACTCAAACCACATTGGATTTATCATCTAATAAACAAAAAGCAACGTTGACGAACATACCTGAGTTGCGAAAAAGAAAATTGATGAGATAGCAAGCTAGATACTTATTCATTAGTTTCATTCTCCATTGCTCTACCCCCAAAAAGGGATATCTAACTTCAAGTTCATTTATGCTTTGGGTTGTTTGAATGTCCAATAAAAGAACAGAATGCTAAGATGTACTAAAGTCGATTATAGATCAACCAACACTAATTTATTGAAATTAAATAGAAACCCATTAAAAAACAACCATACAATTCAAAATATCAACGACCATATTGCGCTGTGTAGAGCTACACCTCTTAACCTCGACAATCAAGCAGCCAAGTGCCTCTATGTCTGCATATGTGTTAAGCTCACTCATTTCTGTTGGTGATAACAAAGTATATATAAACCAAACCAAACCAAAATAAATCCCTCATTAAGTGGGGCCTGGTACCCTAGGAGGGTAATATGTAGTAGTTATGTACACATCCATTTCTCTTTATCTACCATAGAAAATCTTGCAATGGTCTTTTACATTGAAGAAACAAACAATGAAGTCATAAAGTTTTCGTACATAATCTAGAGTGAACAATCCTATTACCTTTAAAATAACCCAAATACATGCATTATCACATCGAACATTGACATCACGAGGAGCTGTTTGCACCATTGTAATCACTATATTTGTACCCATGCAATGTATTTTGATTCTGAAACTGATAAATCGTTTACTCAAACTTGCTTCCAGCTTTGCTTTACTTTTCCTCTCTCTTTATTTTTTATGGTTTTGTAACTGCAAAAGACCATATAGTCAAAAAAAAATTAATGAGATCCTATCTATATGCAAAAAAAAAAAGATGCTTGGCATTAAAAAGCTCTATAATGCATTAATAACTACTGCAAGTAAAGGTAGGCAATACATTATAAAGAATATGAGATGGATAAATCAAGCAAGTGATGGTTCAAAATGCAAACATGTTGGTTGTTTAAGGATGAAGTGTCGAATACAATGGTTCAAAATGATAATCATTGGTTGAATAACTCATCAAGTTTTTAAGCTTTAATATGAAAAACAGAAAAGCAAGTCAAGGCAAAGATGATATAATAGTTAGCGTGTATTTGTAGACATACCTCATCTGTGATTGGACGACAAAGAACTAATTGATGACTGATGAGCATGCTGACTGATGAGCATGCAAGTAGTATCCAGTCTCCATACTCCAGGAACAGGATTTGAAGGCCTGTGATACCCTCTAAAAAGGTAATAGAAACCCAATTATTACATGCACTCAGCTTGAAGAAAAAAAGAATTTAATTAGCTCCCTACTTGCATAGCAAAAGCCAAAAACAAATTCAATACAGTGTGTATACAACTTTATAATCCAATAACTTCAAAAACGAAAACTTTATGATGTTATTATTTTTGTCCCGTTGTTATTATTTGGATTGTTTGCAAGCGTCTTAAATCTGGTAAGCGCTTACCGGGTAAAAGGCTTTTTCCTCACTTACAGGATAGAACTCTCAACCCTTTCCATACTCAGTCGGTGAAGTGAGTGATATCAGTAAGCGCTTGTCGATCTCAATACAACAAACAAACTTCCTGTTAGCGTTACAAACCACCAAAATGATGCGAAAAAAAATGCAAACTTGGTATAAATTACAAGTGTACTTCCTTCCTAATGGTCCGTAATGGAATCTTCCCATCAGAATTGGCTTGTTCAAGTATGGTTTTCCTCAGCTCTACCGGTTGAACTTTCCAATGAATCAACCGAGTTTAGTAAATATGGAACTCTAACAAATATTGAGTAGGAATGGTCCACGTTTAGTAGATATGGAACTTTAACACACCCTCTTCAATGGAGGTTAGAAGGGCCAACTTATCCCAGGGTGTCAAGCAAAAACTAAAAACTAAAATTCACATGTAAAAAGAAGGGCCTGCAATTCAAATATTGCTAAAGGAAAAGAGCAAGGATAAAAAATCAAAGCCTCGTTAAAGGAGAAAATGTGTGAAGGAGACACCATATTGATGAACGTTGTTGGATCCAACAATTGGAAAATATCTTCAGATCAAGATATGCAGAGCTAAGATTGCTTTTTCCCTCTGCAGTTCTTCCACTGTTGGGAAATATCTTCAGATCAAGATATTCATCTGCTTTTCAATTTCAACTAAGTTGTGATTGCTTAGTCGTAGATCCTGGGTTCTTCATCCAAACAACTGAATCCACCCAACAAGAACCAATGATTATCGATCATTGCCGAAAACGATTTAGCAGTAGTATAGAAAAATCGATTAAAAAATAAACCCTCTCTTAAAAAATCAAACATCAGTTTAGCCCTATTTCAATGATTCAACAATACACATTCGAAAGATCCAGCGGCCCAAATGAAGCGGTCGTAATGCTGGAGTTGTGTCAGATTTCTTTCGCTACAAAAATAATGCTTATATATCTCATAATCGATATGCACCAACACACAAGAGTCGAAACCACAGATACAAAATGGAATCAACGAATGATTTTTTGTAAATTTGAACTGCTTCAGGGCAGGGAATAGTGGAATAGAAACACAAACACGATGAGTTATCTCGTCAAAGAAAAGCTTACTTTCTTTTCTACATCAAGTAGTTCTTGAACAGGCCTATATGATGCAGCAATACAAAGGTTCTGCAAAAGAAAGATAGAAAAACATCAGGTTCCACCGCTCATTTCGAACTGCAAAATATAAATCGCGGCTCCATTTACATTACAAAATCGCGGCTCCACAAGATGATAATTATAAGCTTAAAAACACAAATTCAAAAACCCTAAAGCACATCCTCATAACTTAACTAACGCAGATCAATTTGAATATGGACAGAAGTACCGGCAGAGACTGTAGATGGATGGAAGGCGTGGTATTTAAAATTCAAATTTCAGATAAGATTGAAAACCGTAGGTATCGATGCATATTTCAAATGCAAGGAAAGAAGAGTCTGTACATACCATACTTGTTCTGCAAAGGTTGTACATCATGTACTTTTTTGGATGGAAAGACACATTTCATCAGGAGGAGAGAAAGACAAATCATAAAAGAGGAAGGTAATTAGAAGTTTGCTTGGATAACTTGTACATCTTGCATTATAATTAGTAATGATTAAGAGTTTTTTGAAAATCGTGCATAAATTAGTTGTACATCATGTATATAGAGTTGTAATTAAGACAATTGATTAGAACCAATATATAAGTAGTATAGTATAGATATAGATATAGATATAGATATAGATAAATTATAGAAAACCTGCTCAAGATGTCTAGTTGCAACTTAGAGTATCTCCAACAGCTTTCCTAAAAAATTTCCAAAATGAGGAAGCAAAAGTCAAAATCCCAAAAAAAAATTACATCCATCTCCAACAGATTCCCTATTTTGTAGAATTCTAGTTTTGGTGTATTCTCTATATTTGGAGAAAATTTTAGGGAATCTCCTACTTTCCCCATTTTGGGAAAAGTTTTGGGGAAGCTGTTGGAGATGATTTTATACCCAAAATCCCCATATTTCCCATTTTCTACAAAATGGGGAAGCTGTTGGAGATGCTCTTAGGGGGTGTTTGGGATTGCTTATTTAAAACAACTTAGGCTTATTTTTAAAAGTGCTTATTAACTTATATAATTATAAAAAGGAGTTGGGGGTAAATATGTAATTTGAACAAATAAGTTATAAGCACTTTCAAATAAGTTAAAATGGATTAACTTATCAAAAACAATTTATTTGTGGTGGGGAAAGTTATAAACACTATTCTTTTTTTCAATCCAAACACTCAAAATAGCTTATTTGTAAGGAATTTAATTAAAATACCCAAAGTTTGACTTTGACTTACCAAAATATCCATTTTTTCAACTTTTTCAAAAATACCCAAAAATCCCGCGATATGTCCCACGATCGCGGGATAGGGGGTTTTCTGAAAATTGTTGATCCCGCTATTCGCGGAATGAGTCCTGCGGCACACACAATTGTGAATTTGATTTGAAATGTTACACTTTCAACCCCTATACTTATTTACTTACTTTACTTTATACCTTTTACTTTCATAATTTTAATTTTACACATTTATCATATTAACACATATAATCGTTTATTAACTAAAATACGTTAAAAAATACGTTTTAATTTTAACAAGTTACACCATTGTACTAGTCTCTTCGATACCTTTGAAATGAACCAAATATTGAATATTTTTGGATTTATTTATTTTAATATATATCATATATATACTATATAAAAATATTTTTTATATTTAAAATTCATATTCTTATAGTAAATTATTTAATTTATGGTACTCTTATAGTTAAAATACGTTTTATTTATTTTATTATCGATGATCAAAGTGTAAGTATTAAAAATTGGCGGAGGCTTTGTGATGGACAAACATCGATCATTTTGTGCATACTGTGTAACTGCAAATACTTCAGCTCCAAACACACATGAATCATCATTCGCTAAATACTCATTTTCACAATTCTTAAATGAGTCCAGTGATACCAACTTGTCAAAACCCCATTTCATATTCTTCTCGTGAAACCTTGTCCTATTGCCATTCACGGTATCTATAAACACATACAAATAATAATAATTTAAAACGATTTAATGAATTAGTTAATATATGATTATTATGTTAATGCGATAAGAGTGTAAAACAAAATTGAAAAAAAATAAGAGATGTACCATAAATTAAATAATTAACTATAAGGGTATGAATTGTAAATATTAAAAATATTTTTATGTAGTATATATGATATATAATAAAATAAATAAATCAAAAAATATTCAATATTGGACTCATTTCAAAGGTATCGAAGAGACGAGTACAATGATGTAACTTGTTAAAATTAAAACATATTTTTTACGTATTTTAGTTAATAATACGATTATATGTGTTAATATGATGAAAGTGTAAAATTAAAATTAGGAAATTAAAAGGTATAAAATAAAGTAAGTAAATAAGTATATAGGGATTGAAAGTGTAACATTTCAAATCAAATTCACAAATTTTGGGGCAGCCGCGGGACTCCTCGGGGACAGCAGGATCAATATTTTCAGAAAACCCCCTATCCTGCGATCGCGAGATTTTTGGGTATTTTTGCAAAAATTGTTTAGAAAATAGGTATTTTGATAAGTCAAATTCAAACTTTGGGTATTTTAATTAAATTATCTATTTGTAATAAGGAAAAGCGCAAATAAGTCAAACAATCCCAAACAATAAAAAGTCCAAACGATTGGTAGGGTACGGAGGACCCCTGCAATATATTAACGAGGTCTCACCGGTCAACCCATTCGGCATGACCCACACACACCACGTACAGTGCCACTGCCAATTCAAATTTCAAACCAACCACAAGCTTTTCTTAAACGGTCAAATCCTCTCCTCTTTAAAACCACCATGTCGCATTGCTTCAAAACCTAGACCAACGAACTATTTCTCCTTAATTATACTAACTGAACAGCTTTTGATCCATTTGTTGCAATTCTTTCGCCAATTTCAACATCTTGTCTCTGTGTGTGTGCGCTGAATGATTCTGCCAATGGCAAATCCTCAAGTAAATTCTTCGATTACAGCATGGAATTCAGATGTGTGTACTCCTACAAAGCATTCGCCTAATGATTCGGTCTCAATGGTTCGGGTAATTGTACGAGTTCGTCCATTCCTGCCTCAAGAAGGTTCTGGTTCAATCCCTTGTGTATCCATCCTTGATTCACCACTGGAATCTGCCTCAGAAGTCACAGTTCACCTCAAGGATCCATACTCTTCGTATGTATATCTTCCCATTACTTTTTCCCTCTCTTGTCTTTCATATACACTCTCTATCTTAATTATTAAACCTTTTTCCTTACACATCAGTTTCCTCCTTGCTTCTAAGTAATTTATTTATCTTTTAGAATTGTTTGGATGGAGAAATAAGGATTTATGGAGAAGGATCGATGATGAAAGTAACATAGTTTAGGTTTTGTCGTGAACATCACTTGGTATCTATAAAATTAATATAGTTCCAAAACTCAAAAAGGTTGTGTTATGATACCAGCTCTAGTGCGAAATAGTGAAAGGGTACAACTAGCATGAGTATGGCGAAAGATTAATAAAAACATTTTTGCAATGGATCGTCAAACACACACATAAACTAATCACAAAATCAACAAGGGTCCTTCACATTGCAACAGATGTAACCTTTCCCCTTGTAGTGGTAACAGCAGATTACTTAGATATATATACTGCATTCTGGATTTCTAAACCTGATAGGGTAGCTAGATGGTTAACCTAACAGAAAAGTTAATTATCTAATAACAACTAGAAAATTCCCATGTACTTTCCTATATAATACCTCCCATATTATTCCTAATGAATAGAGACATTAAATTGTCTCTAAATAAAATACATAATTTTTGAAACTTTTTATGTAGAGTAGTTTCAGTAAACAAAAAGAAAAAAAAGGTTATATGATGATTTCTTATAAGAACAAGCCAAACTGGCATTCTGGTCTCCACTGAGTTTGTGCCTGTAATAAGTAAACCCCGTTGAGATTAATGTATTTACTCTTTTGCTTATTATGTACATACCCTTAGCTAGATCCAAAGTGTCAAAACAGTTTTTTGTTTTTGCAGTCGTAATGCAAGTTACAAGCTAGATTCATTTTATGGCCAAGAAGATAACAACGTGAGGCAAATCTTTGCAAGAGAAGTGATGCCTTTGATTCCTGCAGTACTAAATGGCTCCAATGCCACTGTCTTTGCTTATGGTGCTACTGGCAGCGGGAAGACTTTTACAATGCAGGTTTGTTCTTAGTTAATTGACTAATTTTGGCTGCTTTATGTTCTTTAGTACACCGACTGTTGATTGTTTTTGAGTTCAAACTCCAAAGATGTGGTACCCAAAAAGGAAAATGTTATATTCTGTTGTATGTTTTTGAATCATAGGTCAATATAGAAGCCTTGATATCTGAGTTTTTTTTTGCATGAGGATATTTGTGGGCATCAGGAAATCAACTTATATGATTCTTGGTTACTCCTTTCATCACCAAGTTATTGTTGTTGTGTTAAGATTATTCGTGAAATGCCAAATAGATAATATGATCACCTTACCTTTTATGGCATCCTTGCACTTCGGTGCCTAAACAGAAACATTTATAATCAAGTCCTTTTGGTTACACCATCATTGTCCAACTCCCATCCAAATTATTAAGAATTTAAAGTGAATAATGAGAGAGTTAATTAGTTTACAAATTGAAAGAATGTCTGTTAACTATAGCTTAACCATCCAGCTATGTTCTTAGTCCATCATTGTCATTGCTTTTGAAATTGTGGGAGTTTAATTAGTATATAAAATGGAAGAATGTAATTGCTCTTATTGAATATAAGCAGGGATAAAATGGATAGTAAATAATCATAACCGATTGGTTAAATGCAGGGAACTGATGAGCTGCCCGGTCTTATGCCAATGGCGGCATCAACCATTCTTTCTATGTGTGAGAACATGGGGAGAACAGTAGAAATTTCGTACTACGAAATATACATGGAGAGGTGTTATGATCTTTTGGAAGTCAAAACAAAGGAAATTGCAATTTTTGATGATAAAGATGGACATCCTCATCTCAAAAGACTTGCCAAAATCCAAATCCATTCAATGCTTGATTTTCAGGAGGCCTTTTCCTGTGGATTGCAGAGGCGAAAAGTTGCACACACGGGTCTTAACGACGTCTCTAGTAGAAGCCATGGTGTACTAGTCATTTCCGTTTCGAGACCTTGTGAAATTGGTCCTGGGAATACTGTGATTGGGAAACTAAACCTTATCGATTTAGCAGGTTTTCCTTAAACTTGTTTCTGATTGTATGTTGTGAAAAATGCATTTGCTGAACTGCATGTATGTATGTTCCCATCAGGCAATGAAGATAATAGGAAGACGGGCAATGAAGGTGTTCGACTTCTAGAGAGTACAAAGATCAATCAATCCTTGTTTGCATTGTCAAATGTTATTTATGCACTCAACAACAACAACAGCCGAATTCCCTACCGCGATAGCAAGTTGACGCGGATTTTGCAGGATTCTTTAGGGGGAACTAGTCATGCTGTAATGGTCGCTTGTCTGGTAGGACGACCTTTTCATTTCTTATTTAATTTGTCTTTTTTTGCATACTTTCACTTTCTGGTTTACGCCTCATAAAGAGTTATTAAATACCTGGTCAAACCCTAATATTAAATAAGCTTTCTCATCTCCTAGACTTCTTAAAAATGGAGTTACCCGTCTGTCCCAAAATAGTGTCCACATTTCTATTTAGTTTGTCCCAAAATAATAAGTGTCCACATTTCTATTTAGTTTGTCCCAAAATAAATGTCCACTTTAAAAATATGTGCGCATACTTCCCCATTCTACCCTTAATTATGAGATGAAGAAATTAATTACTCTCTCTATTATTAAGGGTAACATTGTCATTTAGTTCATTAAAAGTGTAATAATTACACTTCTCTAAATAGTGTGCCTTTTTCGTCGTGGATACTTATTTGATAGGAGAGTATTAAATAGATACTGGACTTATTAAGGGTTACATCCCACCCTTCCCAGACCCCACCCTTTAGGTTGGATATACTGGGCTCGTTTGGTTTATATAATCTGTGTTATTTGGGGGCTCAACTTTCATTTGAACTGTTCATTGTGTTTACAGAATCCAGGGGAGTATGAACAATCTATTCATACAGTTAGTTTGGCAGCTAGGTCCCGGCGTATAACTAATTCTGTGCACTCGGCTCAGAAGCATAATACCCCAAATATTCAAGTTGACATGGAGGCAAAGCTTCGGGCATGGCTTGAATCTAAAGGCAAGACAAAAAGTGCTCAACGACAAGAGGGGTTTTGTTCACCATCACTCACTAAAACCCCTCGTTCTATAACCTCTATGAAGAAGCTCAATACGTTCCAGAGTGCTGGAAAGCCCAAGCCAATTAGCAATAAAAGCTTTGTGAACCCGAAAGATAGGTAGTGGCATCTGTGTAAAATGTTCATTCAAAATATAAATTTTCCATCGGTTCTCAATACAACTATTACTTTGCAGGTCAAATAATGAAGGTTTCATTCAAATGGGGACAGATGAAGCAGCTTACAAGAATAAAATAAGCAAAAAGTTGCAGCTTTCGGGGGACAACATTTTGTTAGAATCAACTTGTTGCACGTTAGGTATTATTTCAAGATGCTTAAGACCAAACTCATGGAAAATTTCAAGATGCTTAAGACTAAACTGCCAGCTGTTTCTTTGTATCAGAACAACAGGCACTGAATGTTGAAAATGCAAGCATGCCAATGATCAAAGAGGACTCCTCCCTTGGATCATGGATGATAAGTGAAAGAACTAACGAGTTGAGGAAGGTTCTATCTCCTATCAAATCCAATGTAAACCTAGATGAAATCTGCATGGCAGTTTGTGATCCAGTGACTCCCAAAAAGTCTGTTTCAGATGATAAGACTGAAAATACCAAAACTCCACTCAATAAATTTAAAGCAATGAGTTGTAATTTGAAGGTATGAATTATACTAACCTGTGTTTTTTTTATAGCTTTTTTTTTCTGAAATTTATTGGGGAAGGTTCAAATTATGATTTTGTGAAGGATTTCTATATTTTCTTTGCATATAGTCAAATGGTGGCACCACTTGAAAAAATTATGGGTTCACCTCTGTTCCAACATATATTGAGGAGAGCAAGTACAAACAGTTTTTATTCTCATACCTGACTTGTTGTCCATTGGAATTATTGTGTAGATCACTCTTGCCCAAGAATACATCAATTTCCTAAACGTAGCGAGCAAGTAAGTAACAATTATCTTGTTATTATGCTCTATAATTGTTATGAATGTATGTTGTGCTAAAGAGAAAGTATGTCTTTATTTTCGAAACCAGGATGGAGCTGCTGCAGCTGAAGGTACGTATGCTATGCTATTAATATAAGAAGCATATATATAAGTCTCTGCTACAACTCATAGTCTTATGGTTTTATCATTCTAATCTCTTCCAGGGAATCGGAGAAAAGATGGCCGAATACATACTTGAGCTTAGAGATACGAGTCCCTTGAAATCTGTAAGGCCTTCTATAATTTGATTCAACTCCATGGAGTTATATAAGATCAAATAAATTGAAATTGGCTTGGGCATACTACGGTGGTTAATGGCATATATCTTATTGGTGGCAACAATTATTTCTTGGAAACATTTGATTTCACGAAGTTCTGAAAGCTTACAGATTTTTATTCTCTATCTTCTACTTTCTTTTATTTTAAATAATCTTTTGGAGTAGAAAAGTAGCCTCAAATCTTAATTTTCTTCGTTTTAGAGAATTTGTTGAAAATGCTCTAAATTCCTCGTATTCAATTGTTCATGTAAGATGTAACTTGACAGGATGATGATGGCCACATATAATCTATAAATATCCTTGAAGGGTATGCCATTTGATAATGCTATAATGGCTGATATTTTATATTGATGCAGCTCAATGATTTGGAGAAGATAGGCCTTTCATCCAAGCAGGTAACTATCTGTTGTAGCATTTATATATATATATATATATATATTTAGGGTTGGGTTCACGTGAGACCAACATGTTTTCGTTTGACTACAAAATAACACTAAACCTTCACAGCAATTCATTGTGAAGGTTTACCTTCACAGTGTTTTGCTGTGAAGGTTTAGTGTTATTTTTGAGGTCTCACGGAAATAGCTTGGTCTCACATGATCTCAAGTCTCTCTCTCTCTCTCTCTCTATATATATATATATATATATATTTATATAATATTGGCGGAGGATCGTGGGAGAAGTTGAGGTTAGCGTGAGAAATGGATCTGAACCGTTGATCACTTTTAATCAAATGCCCTCCCATGAACTGCGGCTTAGTAGGGAATTGATCTGGTGCATCTCGGTGCATCTCATCCTAACGTGCGTCCATTTCTCATCCAACGGTTGATAACCACTTCTCGCACTTCTCACGTTAACCTCAACTTCTCACCGGAACCCAAACCCTGTATATATATATATATATATACGGCTATAGATTTGCGTTTCAATTAGACCTTTATTTTTCCAAAAATGCAAAAGATCTCGATGCGTACCGAGTATGGTGGTCATATTACCACGACTTGTGAAAAATTACTTGTGATTAAGGAAACTATAGGTTTTTTTTTGCAACGAAAAAGAAAAATACAAAGATCCATAAATCCAGTATCATTAACCACTTCAATACCTCCGACCATGAACATCGATCATAAACTTAAAGAGTTAATTACATTTTCCGTCATTGTGGTTTGATGTTTTTTATGAGATCTTGAAGAGTTAACGAGTTGGGTCCTTGTGGTTGCATTTTTAATAATGAGCTGAGTCCCTAATGCAACCACATGACCTAACTCGTTAAAAATATAACTACAAGGACATGTTTCATTGATTTTTCAAAATAGGGACAAAAGCTGTTAAAAACAGGAAATTACAAGGACAAAAAATGTAAACTTAATTACTTGGATGGAGATGGTTGAGACTATTTTAAAATTTGTGCAGGTTACTAACATGTTTGGAAGAACAGCCAAAGGGTTGTTTGATTGAGTTTAGGAACATCTTAGTTGTTTATCGATCAAGGCGCTTCATTTTCGTGCCATTGAATGACCAAGATTGAATTCTAGATTTGTATAGTGTGTAGTAAAAGTTGTACACTATAGTTTATCGATCTGACTAGAATTTTATATTACTGTCAATCTTCTATCTTGTATGATTCTCTCATTACTGTAATTTCTTTTTTTAAGAAATTCGAGTCGGCTAATTGATTTGTTTGTGGTAACATTTGTTTGCGTCTATAACATATTCTTTGCTACTCGTGGGGAAATATTAGGGATATAACTTGTTTATACCCCTCTCTTTGGCCAATCTAATATTTATAGTTTAGGCAGGGGGTAAGAGAAACTTATTGGGTTACTGTTAATCAAATGCACTTAAACTTGACCAGGAACAAGATAGCGAGAAGTGGATTTGCCTGGGGTGGGCTCACTTTTCTGCCTTTTCCTCCCACAATTTAACGAGAAGTGGTTTGTTGGGCCATTCTTTTGCTCCCGAAGGTTAATAATAATATTCTTTCCAGTTCTCTTGTTAATAGTGTGATTGGGATGGCTTGGAAGATTAATCGCCGTTATTGTAATAATATAGAACATACATAAGATACGAGACTTAATTTTTTATTATAAATCTCGAATTGGTGGTAGCTAGCATCCTTGACCCTGCCACGAACCCGCTTTAAGCCTAGAAATGAGCAATAAACGGCGTCCTGCTACCCGCCAAGGCAGGGAATCTCCGTCCCATTAAGGATGGCTACCTGTGCAATTTTCATATCTAGGAACTCTTTACTCTACAATTACCGTCTTTCACTAGGTAACTAAACTTTTGATGTCTCTTACCGGAGAAGAGATGTGTACCTGGTAAAAAAATAATGATGTTTATCAACAATCTTATAGTATTTTTTATTTTGTTGACAAAGAATCTTACACGGTAAATGAGGGTGGTGACTCTTACCTTATCAACGCTTACCGACCTTGTGTTTACCGGTATTTTATCCAGTAAGGTAAATAAGAGTGATAACTTTACAACCGGTAAGCGTGTATCCAATAAGTGTTGGTAAACAACCCTAATAGTACCCTTAAAGAACTCAACAATAAAACAATTAGTTCCTGCTTGTTTTGCATAATTGGATGGGATTTTGAGAGATTTGGAATTGAATTCCATTTCAATCCCGAATTTGGTTTGAAAGATTTCCACGATTTGAAATCCCGAGATTAAATTCAAATCCCACAAACATAGGATTTTAAAATCACATGGGGATGAATGGTGTTTTGCAGAATTTATAGGATTTATTTGTAATTAAATTTTGATATAAAAAATAAAATCAATTTTCATTCCAAATCCTACAAACCAAACATACCAAAGATTTGGAATCTGATTGGGATCTTGATTATGCTCATTCTGGGTTGGTTAAGATTATGGGTCCTGTCAATATTTGTGCACATAAGTGGGTTTTGGATCAACCATTACAGCATGTTTTTTGATCTGTTCTAATAGTTTGTTGTTTGGTTTTGGCTACAACTTGTGCTCCAACAGCCTGCCTAGTATATCACATATTGGTTATCATTTCATATTCTAGTTTGGGTTGCAATTTGGACTTTGACCATTGCTGTCTTTTGGAATATTATTGATCCTTTCTATCTCAGATTTTCTAAATTGAATTCCCTAAGGTTTATACTGCAGAGTATGTCTGATCAGCTTCCTAGATTTTGGAACCTTTGCCTACTGGTTTGGCTCTCTATTCTCAATGCCAAATTGTTTTTTTGTTTAGAATTTCTTGCCATCTACAGATAGATAGATACATATACAGACCAGTTCTTGGTACCATAACTGTAATCAGACAAGATTAATTGGCAGATTATCACATTTTCATCAGCCTCACCTTTCCTATTCGTTAGGTTCTGTTCTGGAATTTTTGTTTAGATTTCAGAGAAGAAGAGATAGATCGATTGGAACCCTAATCGATTTCTGATGGAGAATTATTGGATAACAGACTTGTGAAATTGTTTTCTATTATTGAATATTGATGGATGATAGTCGATCGATCCCCATTTTCATCAATAGCTGCCTCATCGTTTTTTGACTCTTTTGGCCAATCTCCCCTGTTCTTGTGGTTTGAGAACTTCCAGTGTGATCATGGTTAGTTAACTCTATTGTGGATTTGGGTTATACGTTCTAGTTCTATTGTGGAGAACTGGAGATGGGTTTTCAAGTTTGGGCTTTCTTAATGGTATTGGACCTTGGAATGATTTGAAACTTTTCAGAATTTTGGAATGGGCTTGGGATTTAGTTTATTTAATGGTTGATGGATCTAATTCTTTAATTGGGCTTGTTTTTTTTATCTCAATGTTCTATAATTTCTGTTTGGATCATGATGTTCTCTTGTTTTTATCTTAGATGGACTCGGATTTTTGGGACTATTTGGATTTTGGATCAACATGATTGGGCTTTCTACAAGTGTTTTGGAGAAGAAGAATTTGGGCTCTCTAAGATGTAATGTTTATGGAGTTCTTGTTTTAGGATTGGGCAAAAAAGTTGATTACCGACAACCCTAGCCGGCCTCACACAGAACCTGCCTCCAAGGACACCAATGTGAGGGGGCATTTTTTGGCTCACTCAGCGGTGAGGCTAGTAGAGGGGCCTGTGATCGAACCCAAGACCTGTTCTGTATTGGACAAAGTCACCTCATCCCTTTGCCAACTGAGCTACATGCCAGGGACGTTCTTGTTTTAGGATTAGTTGGATTTTTAAACCCGTTGTTGGTTTTACAGTTATGACCTTGCTTATCATGTCTCCTAAACATTTCTTGGGCGTCACTTTGTACAAGGGTATGCCCTTCTTTAAAGTTGTAACCTTGAAGGGGTTCCGTCCCCTTTTTCCAAAAAAAGGAAAAAAAAATTCAAATCCTTCCAAATCCAAATCTCTCAAAATCTTTCTATCAAATCAAACACCCGCATAGAGCTTTAGAAAAAGAAAACATCTTGAATATCTTTGGATATGAATATGACACAGGATCGCCAGAGATTTGGAAATGTTATCGTGGGATTCTGTGGTTAGCAGAGTTGAACACTTATTATGTGTAAACATGTTTACCCTTCGCTTATCAGTTAGTTTATGAATTTCAAACATGAAATTTTAAGGATTAAACGTATGCAATAATAAGTTATAAACATGCGTCATAAAAGATTGAAGGATGAGAGTTAAATATTTTATAACAGGGATGGAATATGGATACGCCAAGAAAACGAATATTTATTTTCTTTATGAATAATTGTAACGTCCAAAAAATTACAATAAATTTTAACTTTTAAAGAAAAACATTTTAACAAATAAGACCTCATTAAATATCCAACACCGTTTCGTTTGCAAACTTAATAATAAATATTCTCGTTAATAATAAACAGCGGAATTAAAACGTTTAATTAATAATACTAATCACATAATTATAATAACTCTTCACGCGCGTCAGTGTGTACCGTCACGCCTTGGAGCCACTAGTACCTGAAACCACATTAAATAGAAAAGGGGTAAGCACAAAGCTTAGTGAATTCCATCACATGCGCAGATAGCAATTATATACACATCACCTCTATCCGCACATGAGCAACAACACCACAGTTACATAATGCAAGTAAACACATACAAGTAATTATGTACCCAACTCCTCGGTCCCACCGAGTTCACACAACATTCCTATCCACTTCCTCGGTCCCACCGAGTTCTCGGTCCAACCGGGTTCACACAACATTTCTATCCACTTCCTCGGTCCCACCGAGCCCTCGGTCCAACCGAGTTCACACAACATTTCTATCCACTTCCTCGGTCCCACCGAGCCCTCGGTCCAACCGAGATGTACGTATTACACAATTATACTAAACATTTAAACCAATCAAATATTACGCACCACAAACAACTAGTTCACACCACAAAGACAGTCGTACATACAAACTACTATAACATGCATACAATTCCTAACTACACAGTGAGAGAACTCACCTCAAGAGCAAAGTAGATTCCCACAACAGCAAGACGAGCCGGCCAACTCCAACTCACCTCTTTCCACCTAAATAAGTGATATCAAACGTCAACGCGAAATCCTAACCCAAAGTCACAACTATGAGCCCACACATGAAATTTTCCAGCTTTTACTCTACGATTTACAGGTTTGTTCGGGACCTGTTTAGCCCCTCTTAAACTCATCAACCCAGAATTATTATTCCATAATCAGTTAGTTCTATGTCTTAGGGTTCCAGGGACATATCGTACGCGTTCTAACGATTTTCCCACAATTTAATACGAATTTTCAAAAAAACAGGACGCGAAACTACCCAAACCGGACCTGCTGCAAAAACCACTGATTTACGCCTAGCTAGAGGCCGAACCAGACTTTCGCTAAAACACGAAAAGTGTGCCCGACACAGAATGTGAACCGTGGGCACCGGTTCGCCTCAATCCGAGCTACGACGGAAAAGTTATGAACGAAATAAAACTGGGCAGAAAGATAGCGATCACATAAAATCATAACTTAATTAAAAACGGTTTGGATAAACTACAACGGTTTAGGGTTCCGCCAAGGTGGTTTAGAGCTTGGGTCGTGGCCACTACCCACTGCCACCTCCGGCAGTGGGGCACGGCGGCGGCGGCGCTCCGGCGACCACCAAACTCGCACCCACAAACCACAAACACCCCAAACAACCGCACCCAACCTTACGGTCTCTACTCGCGCTCCTCTCCCTTCCCTTACGCCCAAAACGCGACTGCCCTACACCCAGACATGCACCGGTGGCGGAAGATGGTGGCGACGCCGCCGACAGCCGGAGCGGCGGCGACGGTTGCCTAAGGCGTCGTCGACGGAACAAGTAGTAAAACAAAGGGAATGACGTTTACCTCGATACAACGCACTCGGCCGGTCTAAATACCTCGATCCTTGATGCTCTTCTCTCTCTCTCTAAAACTCCGACGATGCAGCGGCGGTGGCTGTGTTTTTCGGCAGCGGCGAAGAAAGACCGAAAGGGGGGGGTCTCGGTCGAGAGAATCGTGAGGGAGGCCGTAGAGTTTTCTTGTTATCTTTTTTTTCCTTTCTTCTCTCGCTTGCTAACCACGAAACCAAAACCAAAAAAAACAAATGTGGGGCTCGGTTATGTGCATGGGCCGACCCATGCCAAGACTTTGGCCTTTAGACAATTTTGGCCCCTCAACAACTCCCAAAGGTCCAATAAACACCCTATCAGAAAAATAACACTTAGGGTCAACGATGTTAACTCTCGGTAACTTAAACGATCCCGGAAGAAAATCAAAGACAAAAATACTTAATTAAGCAACGAGGAAGATTTAAAGGAAAAATATTTATACGTACCGGAACACGGGCTTTACAATAATATTATTTTTAGATTCAAATATTTCATTTTAGGTTTTGAGTTTAAAATATAAGAAGATGAAACAAGAAATGATTACAAAATGCCTAGAGAAGTGTTTTCAAAAATCCATTGCCTTTAAAACCGTTTGGCTGTTGTAATACCCCGGGTAAGTTCGTTAGTTAAAAATATTTTTCCGTTAAATTAAGTTAACTTTAAAGTTAGATTTTAGGGTAAGATGGGGTTAAATTTATAAGTTTAGGGGTGTTTGGATTGATTAATAAGTTAAAAAGGTATTTTGGTCATTATTGAATAGTTTAGGGACCAAAGTGGTAATTTAATTAGATATTATCCCTGGATGAAATAAGATATTTCATAAAAACAGAAAAATCAGTGTGTGCAAGTGTGTGTGTTTGGAGAGAAAAAGAAGAAGAAAGAAAAGAAAGGGTTAGGGCTTCAATTGGTATGCTTGGAAGTGAATCTGAGGTATGTCTCTTTATATTTTATGTTTGTAATTGGTATTAAAAGGTTTCTATCGGATTAGAATAGTTAAATACACATCTGAGGTTGATTCAGTCGATTTCTGGGTAAAAATGAGATAAACAGTCAGAGGTGTCCGGATAATATGAAGGTATCCGGGTAGTTTCTTGGGTGGTGTCCGGGTAGTTTATTGATAGTGTCCGGATGATTTGTTTGAGAGTTTCCGGGTGATTTAGAGTCCGGATGGCATCCGGATTCCTCGTGTTGTCCGGATTAGTCGTGCTGTCCGGATTACTGAGGTTGTCCGGAAAAGTCTTGTTGTCCGGAAAAGTGGTGTTGTCCGGGTTGTTTGGGTTGTCCGGATAACTTGGCTGTTTGGGTAATTTTGAGGATAAAAGTTATGTAGATGTATCTAGAGTCCATAACCTGCTAGTAAGTCTTATACATAAGTTGGTAAGGAGATATTTGTATGTAAATGGTTTCAGATTCTGAGGTATTTGGATAAAGGAACGGATAGCTCGGAGAAAGGTTTGGAAGCATATTGTAAGCATTCAGGTGAGTTTTGCTTTAAACGTTTTCAACTGGAATACATATATGTGTTTATATATGTATGTGAGTATGTGTATATATATATGAGATGATTATGTGGTAGGAATATGTTTATGTGTATATAAATGACAATATGATGTAATGAGGTATATATTGTATTTATATAAGCTTTGCACTACACGAGTGCACTTGTTGCCGGGTTCCGGTGAGCGGACCGGTGTGTTGCCGGGTTCCGGTGAGCGGACAGGTGTGTTGCCGGGTTCCGGTGAGCGGACCGGTGTATTGCCGGGTTCCGGTGTGCGGACCGGTGATGTGTCGTAGTTGTTGTACGGCGTTGATTTATTAGTTGGCTTGCTACCAACTAATATGGCCATTTGTGGAGGAATAAGGTGGATGAGATGTACACGATGCACGAGTCTGGATTGGTATTTAAATACGTGTGGTATGTTTATATTTTACGAAAGAATTATCAAAGGGTTATCTAAACTATTTTAATACAAAGGATTTACATAAAAGGTTTATAATGATTTTGGAAAGGACCGGGATTAACTCACTAGACCCGTTTGGTCTAACCCTCATTTTGTTTTCAAAAATATGTTTTCCAGGTTAAGGATCGACAAAGGAAAGGATTAAGTGTAAGGAGCATTTGATGGGCGCTGCTTAGGAAGCTTAATGTATTTTGTAGTTTCGAGACCGAAGGGACCGTTTGTGGTTTATTTTGTATCTTTTATTATGAATGTAATGAAGTTATGCAATGTATGTTATTTGAAGCATGTTTGGGAAATCGGGTTGTTACAGCTGTGTTTTATAACCATATATATAAAAAAATTCTAATTATAATACAAAATTAATATGATACGTATTTTGAAGTGAATTATTTATTGACAACATGGTTATAGAACATATAAGTAGGGATGGTAAAAATAACCCTGTACTAAGATGGAACCGATAATCAAATTCGTTTTGATTGGGAAATCTTTGAGTTGATCAGGGATGGGAACGAGGAATTCTCGAATTTAAAAATCGAGGATAGGGTTGGGGATGGGGATACCTTTCATCCCCAACCCCGAATCTGACCCCAAATATTAATATACATTTCTATGTATATATACCAAGTATAATAATAAAATAAGAAATCCAATAGGTACATACAATGTATAAATATAATCAATCGACATGATGAAAATTTGTAAAATGAATTACATTATTGAATTTCGTTGTTCGTGGGAAACTTTTTTGTAATGTAATTACGTGATTATATAAAATTTCAATTATTGATATATTTGTTTTTGAACTACTACTTTTGACGTTTTTTTAAGACTAGTGTTTTTGATGTTATTTTTATTCAAATGCAACAATTAAAATTTAGTTGTTTTCAATTATACGTTATATTTGATAAATATCAAAGAAAACACTTTGACTCCAAAATAGACAATTTTGGTATGTATAAAATTTCCACAAAGCAATTTCAACTCACATTGCTAGATTTTGGATTATATCTAGATTTTACCGCAATCTTGAATTTTTTTTGAAAAACTTGAATCTACAAGCAATCTTTCCAAATCCTAAATCCACAAGCTCCCAACACATAAACAAACAAACCCATGTGCTTAGAATCATTTCCAAACACTTCTTATCAAAATTTCAATTTTGACCTAACTTTTCCCAAAATCATCTAAACTGAAACTGAGAAATAAAAAAAAAACCTGGAAGTCATAGATTTTGAGCAAAACCCTTAAAACCTGTATAAAGATATAGAAAGGAGTAGGATGATCTCACCACTTAGGTTTTGAGTAAAACCTCCAAAACCTAGAAACCTCAAGAAATGGAGTTGAACATTTGATCTAACACTTGAGGTTGTAATCACAAGCGTGAAGATGAAGGACATCTTTGATTTTCAAGACAAAATCCCCAAAATCAGTTAGGGTTCGAATTAGAAGGTTGGGAATCAATTAGGAGAGAAAGGAAGGAGTATGAGAAGTGAGGGATGAGAACAAAGCTAAAAAATGTACTTAATACTGCTCTGGTACCCGTCGACGACTATGCCATGCAACAATGACAGTGTCAATGTCGCAAGGCATCGCAGGAAATGTACCAAAGGTGCCCTCCCTTCTACGACTTTGCTAGGTGACATTGACACTGTCATAGTCGTTTGGGATTGTCACCGAGCCTAGACCGAGCCCAAAAACTCTACTTTTCTCACACTAAATACCCTTTATTCTTCTAGGGACTAAAAGCAATAATATTCTAATAGAAAACGCACAGGGTGATTTTTACTTACCGAAAAATACGAGTGTTACACCTACATATGTAGAGGTAGAAGGTGAAGCATTAGAGCGACCCATTAAAGATACACCTGTGTGGGTGCTGGTTCCTCTAAAACTCGGTTGACATATGTGGTTGCACATCCAGAGGGCTCTTCATCACCCAAAATTTCCTCGAAGGGTAAATTGAGTTCTTACTCTCTGGACATCGAGGAGTCAGAAGTCTCTGAATTTGGCATGAGTCCTGAGTTGATGAACTCAGTAGTCTCTTGTGTCTTGTCATCAAAAAACACCTTGATGCTTTCAAGGATCATCTTTGTCCTGAGTTAAGACTCTTTAGTATTTTGAGTTCAAAAATATCCAATGAGTTTGCCCTCATCAGCCTTTTTGTCGAATTTTCCTAGATGATCTATGTCGTTGAGAATAAAGTATCTACAACTGTTAATGCTATAATATGTTGTAATCAAGGCTTTTTATATATTAGCTTACTTTCCTTTAGTTTGACTTTGTAATAGTCAAGGGTATATAAACCCTTTGTAAGCTTTTGCAACATAACAGTTCTTAATAGAGATGACATACTTTCTCTCACTTGAATTTCTCTCTCTATCTTGAAAGATCTTGGATTTACAATTGGTATCAGAGTTGGATTCGAGATTCAGAGGAGATTTTCAGTGATCAATCACGAAAAGTTTGGTTATTTCTACAAGAAAATTCGATCGATTTTCTGGATTTATCAAGAAAATCTCATTTTCTTGAAATTTGATCAAATTTTTCTGTTTTTTGATCGAATTGTTCTGCGTTTTGGCTCTCTGGATTCGTTTTTCTGAGAAGATCATACTTTGTTCAAGGATCGAAGTCTCATTCGAAAGTTTTCTGCATCAATTTTGAGGTTTTCAAGAAAATTGATCTTTGCGTATTCGTTCACTGCTCGTTCTTTCAGACTCAAATTCAGAGGTTTTCAGAGGTTCTTTTTTGAAGAAAAAGTGTTAGGTTTTGGATTTCGAACCTGTCTGTACAAGATTTTCTCAGAAATTTTGGAGTTAAGAGGATTTTTGAAGATTTTGATCATTTCTCGCTAGATCTGAACTTTTCGCAAGATTCATCTTCTTTTCGCAACATTCATCATCAATTTTTGCAACCTTCAGTTTTTCTGATTACAAGTATACTTTTCGCATAGCTTCTCGCTACCTTCTGTTGCGAAAACCTTACTTTTCGCAACCCTCTGACCCGAAAACCTTACTTTTCGCAACCCTCTGACCCGAAAACCTTACTTTTCGCAAGCTTCTGTTATGAAAAGTGATCTTTCAGCTTTCAAGTTTCTGCCCAAGTCTACTTTTCGCAACCCTTGCTTGCGAAATCCTCACTTCTCGCTTCCTTTGCTTGCGAGTTCCTTACTTCTCGCAACCCTTGCTTGCGAGTTTCTGACTTGGTTAATTTTAGACGTTTTTCAGTGTTGACTTTCTGTTGACCATGGCTAACCAAGAGGGTTTATACAAGAACGATATAATGATGTCGTTGGGTTCGAATATTCGTCCTCTGGTACTTATAAATGAAAATGAGTTCTCGCAATGGCAAGATCGATTCATCAATTTCGTGGAATCGCAAAATAATGGTGCAAACCTTATGCGATCATTGATGGAAGGTCCGTTTGTCAAACCGTATGTGAATGTTCCGGCTACCACAACTACTCCGGCTTCAAGATCTCTTAAGAAACCCGAAGATTATACGCCGGAAGAAAATTTGCGATCTCAAGGAGATAGGGAAGCCAAGTCTTTTCTCATTCAAGCTCTTCCAAACCACATATATAATAGAATTGATTGTTATAAAAATAATATAACAATGATGTGGTCTCAACTTGAGAAAATCATGTTAGGTTCCGCGGTTGCAACTCAACTCCGACAAACGCGATTTATGAACAATTTTGAAGGGTTCAAGGCCAAGGAGAACGAGTCGTTAAAGAGTGTTTTTGATCGTTTTTGGGGGGGTGATAAATGATCTTTATAAGATAAAAGTCACCAAGACGGAATTGGAAGCTAACTTGAAGTTTCTAAATGCTTTACAACCGGAGTGGAACAAATCTTGCCACCGTCTTAGAAACGATGTGAGGATATCTTCTATGCAAATTCAAGAATTGTATGAAATTCTCATGACGGATGAGGAATTGGTTAAAGCAAAGAAGGAGAAGTTAGACAAGAAGAGTAAAGGGAAAGCCGTTGACCCGATAGCATTACTAGCTAGTCAACTCGCCGAGAAGACTCTTTTGGAGAATGCTTTCGATGGTAATGCGGAAGATGATGGGGAGGAGCTCGAAAAAGCAATGATACTTCTAACGCAACATTTTCAGAAAAGGTATCAGAATCGTTCGGGAAGTAATAATAATTTGCGGTTTACTTCGGGATCGAGGAAAGTTAATCAAGAAGGTGGAAGATATGTCCCAAAGGTCGATACTACCAAAGTGTTTGAGAACAAGAAGGAAGACGAAAAGAAGGTAGTTACATGCTTCAAATGTGGAAAAATGCGGCATATGGCAAGAGATTGTAGGACAAAGGTGGTGCGTGATACTTCTTATTATTAGAAGAAGTTGGAGCTAGCGGAAAAGAAGGAGAATGGCACTATTCTACTCGTGGAAGAGGAGTATTTCTTGGATTATTCTGATGATGAGTCTCAAAATGAAGAGAGTGCCATGAATTGCTTTATAGGAGATGATGCGAGTGATGATGAAAAGGATGACGATGAGAGCACAACCGATGAATCTGAGGTACCTTCTAAACTCGATTATGACTTTTTATTATCTCAGATGAATAATGTCGTAAATGCTATTCGCACGCTTCGATCAAAACGTCTATCTGAAAAAGAAATTAATAATGATCAATCAAAATTAATCAAAACGCTTAAAATAAATATTCAAGATGAAAAGATGATTTTGATTGATACAAAAGAGAAAATGCAAAAGAGAATAGAAGAATTAGAAGAGATAAATAATTCTTGCATTGAATCTTTGAAAATAATGACTGAAGAGAAAGATAATTTTTCCGACAAAATTACAGAATTAGAAGAAAAATTATACGTAAGAGGTCAATCGGAAGAAACAGTGTATTTAAACAAACCAAGGAGTTATAAGTCAATAAAAGAAAAATGGGGACTTGGTTTTGAAAACCCACATTTTTTAGATGATGCAAAAACAAAAGTTCCTACTTTATATGAATTTGACTTTCTACATCTTGGTAGATACGCTCCCCAATTCAAGATTAATTGGACAAACGAAGATGAAGTTTCAAAATTAGAAGAAGAGAAAAGGAAATTTACTTGTAAAATGCAACTTCCATTTGTTTATACTCGTGAAAATGCGAAGTACATTTCTAAGTCTAAAAATTCTAACAAAGATTCTTTATCAAACGATTACTTTGATATATATGCTAATAATACCAATAAAGAGAATAAATCGAAAGTATTGTATGATACTAAAAGATATATTCCTCCTTTAGTAAGAAGCTAAGATCGGTCTTGAAAATAAAATCGTTGATCTTGAATCTAAGTTAGAAATTTTAGAAGATCAAAACATCTTATCTGAGCTAGAAAGTGCCATATTTTCTACTTGTATGAATTCTAGCCTCAAAGAAGATGTAAAAGTCAAACAAGTTTTTGTTGATAAAGATAAAAGAAATGTACAAGCAGATTCAAAAGATGATAAAATGGATGTTGATCAAAAACAAAATTTTTCTTCTTCTAACATTGAAAGTGATTTTAAGTCTTATAAATCTGAGAAGGAAAAAGAAAATAACTCCGAGGAAAATGAAAAAGAAACTGTTTCAAAGATTGATTTTTTAAATAAAATTCTTTCTTCTGAATCTGTTATTAAATCGGAGAAAATAGATGATTCTTTTACGACAAATACAAATTTTTACAAAACCAAACGTCGTAAAAGAAGAAGGTCAAAGAAAAAGTCAAAGATTCAATCTCCTAATTCTGAAAATGTTTCTGATTCTTCTCATTCTACTTTTTCAGATAGGTCTATGAAAAAGCGGCGAAAGCAAATATGGATTGTCAAAAGTACACCTCCAGAATCTTCAACTTCTGATACGAGTGACATAGACGTTGATGTTTGTAATAAGAATTCATTTGCTTGTAATAAAAAGAATTGTAATAATTCTTTGCGTTATTCAATAAAGCAAATGATTCAAATTTCAAATGATGGTTTGTGTTACTCATCAAGTTGTCATTCTGGTGGTAATTTTCATTCTTACGACACGGATTTCACTAATGAATTATTTTATAATTCCCATGCATATTATAATAATAAAGACGTTAAAAAGAAAAGGACTAACAACAATGGACCCAAACCTTTATGGGTACCTAAATCTGTTTGATGTGCTTATGTGCAGCCAAGTCGTTTGTGGTATCTTGATTCGGGATGCACCAAACATATGACTGGCAATAAGTCTTTATTATCTAACTTTAAGGAAAAAGCATGTGGACGTGTCAAGTTTGGAAATAGCGAAACTTCATCTATTCTATGTTATGGAGATGTAGTTCAAGGAAAGGTTACCGTGAAAAGGGTGAACTATGTTGAAGGTCTAAAGTACAACTTATTCAGTATTAGTCAGTTCTGTGACAAAGATTTGGAAGTCAGTTTCAAGGCCAAAAGAGTCGCTGTAAAGAATGATGACGGAAAAGAATTACTAGTTGGAAAGAGGAGATCCAATCTATACATTATTGATCTCACAACTGTTAATTCTTCTTCAGATGTTTGTCTTCTTTCAAAAGCAACAATTCAACAAAGTTGGCTTTGGCATAGAAGACTTGCTCATCTTAATTTTCGATACATGGATAGATTGGCGAAAGGTGAATTGGTTCGAGGTCTTCCATCACATAGATTCCAAAAAGATCATCTATGTCAAGATTGTGAAAAGGGCAAAATGAAGAAAGTTCCTCACAAGCCGAAACCTGATTTCTGCACAAAGGACATTTTTGATATATTACATGTCGATTTATGTGGACCAATGAAGACGAAGAGTATCGGGAAGAAAAGATATGTTTTGGTGGTGGTTGATGATTTTTCAAGATATACTTGGGTGAAGTTTTTGAAATCCAAAGACGAAACTCCAGAAATCTTAATCAACCTCATCAAGATTATTCAGACTAACAAGCAAAAGGCAGTGAAAGTTGTCAGATCCGACAATGGCACAGAATTCAAGAACAGTGTTCTTCAAGCGTTCTATGAAGAAAATGGTATATCTCAACAGTTTTCTGCTGCAAGAACCCCAGAACAAAATGGTATTGTGGAGAGACGAAATAGAACCTTGGTTGAAGCTGCTCGAACTATGCTTGCTTATTCAGGTCTTCCTTTATCTCATTGGGCTGAAGCAGTGTCAACGGCATGTCATACACAAAACCGATCAATTATTCATCGTCGCTTCAACAAGACTCCCTATGAGCTAATGAACGGAATTAATCCAAATGTTAAATATTTTCGAGCTTTTGGGTGCAAATGTTTCGTGTTGAATGATCGTGAAAATCTTAACAAGTTTAGTCCAAAAGCAGATGAAGGAATTTTTCTTGGTTATGCTCTAACTTCAGCCGCTTATAGAGTGTATCTTACTTCTACAAGAAAGGTGGTGGAAAGTGTCAATGTCAAGTTTGATGAAACTGAAGAGATGGTTTCCGGCCAAACATGACCAGAACCCGAATTATCAGGAATTTTAGCTTCTGAACAAATCAATTCAGAACTTGTTTCACAACCGACAAATCAGGATCCAAATTTTATTTCTAATAATCTTTCTGATCTTGATTTATTATTTGAGCATTTTTATAATGATGTACCTTCTACTAATACTGATGTTATTTCTAATGTGTCAAATCAGGAAACTGTGAATACATCTACTTCTAATTCCGCTGCAACTAACTCTGTCAATGATGTAGTTCCAATCGTTCCTGAACATGAGGCAACTGTTCCTGAAAATCAAACAGTGATTTCTGAAGAACCACAAGTGACTCCTAAAGTTGTGGAGCTAGTGACAAACAATGAAATCAATACATCACAGACTCAAGAAGAAACTGATGTTGTTCAACCCAATGAAGGAGTGTTCCAAAATCCGATTGTTGATCATTCGTCAGTTCCAGAATCTGAATCTGAGAGTGTCGTTGAGTTATCTCCTCCAACTCCAGAAGTGATGCCTGTTTCTTCAAGCGAAGCAGAAATACCTGAACCTCCTTCTCGTGTTTTGGAAAGTGTTCAAGAGACAGTTGATCCTCTTCCTCACACAGCAAAATGGACACAAGCACATCCAATTCATCAAATCATTGGTGATCCATCTTCAAGTGTTTCTACAAGATCCAAGTCCGCGACTCCAAATGAATTCTTATTCGCTTGTTTTTTAAGCAATGTTGAACCTTCGAAGGTATCTGAAGCATTGAATGATCCGGATTGGATTATTGCCATGCAGGAAGAGCTAAATCAGTTTGAAGCATTGAAGGTGTGGAGACTTGTTCCAAGGCCGAAAGGAAAAAGCATAATTGGCACTAAGTGGATTTTCAAGAATAAAAAGGATAAAGATGGCATTGTTGTGAGAAATAAAGCTCGGTTGGTTGCGAAGGGTTATCGACAACAAGAAGGTATAGATTACGATGAGACATTCGCGCCGGTTGCAAGATTAGAAGCTATCAGAATGTTTCTTGCTTTTGCAGCTTATCGAGACTTTACCGTATATCAGATGGATGTCAAGACAGCTTTTCTGTTCGGGGGACTTAAAGAAGAAGTTTATGTTTCTCAACCAGAAGGCTTTACTAGTCAAGATAAACCTGATTATGTGTATCGTCTTGATAAAGCTTTATATGGGCTGAAACAAGCTCCGCGCGCGTGGTACGACGAATTATCAACCTTTTTGCTAAAATCCGGATTTATCAAGGGAGCTATTGACACAACTTTATTCATTTATCGTGAAAATCATGATATCTGCTTAGTACAAATTTATGTAGACGATATTATATTTGGTGCTACTAACAAATCTTTGAGTACATGGTTTTCTGATCTCATGGCTTCCAGGTTTAAAATGAGCATGATAGGGGAAACTAATTTCTTCCTTGGACTTCAAGTCAAGCAATTACCTGATGGGATCTTTATCAACCAGTCAAAGTATGTCTTTGATATTTTGAAGAAATTCAAAATGGATAAGAGCACTACTATTCGCACTCCGATGGCTCATGGTGCAAAGCTTGGTTTAGATCCAGATGGTAAAGAAGTTGATGTTCGAGAATACCGAGGAATGATTGGATCGTTAATGTACTTAACAGCTAGTAGGACAGACATAATGTTTTCTACATGTTTGTGTGCCAGATTTTAAGCAAAACCCAAAGAATCTCATCGGATGGCAGTCAAGCGAATTTTCAGATATCTAAAAGGAACTCCATATTTAGGTTTGTGGTATCCAAAGAGTTCAAATTATAAACTAACTGCTTATTCTGATGCAGATTATGGTGGAAGTCAACTGGACCGGAAAAGTACATCGGGTCATGTACAATTACTAGGAGATAGGCTGATTAGTTGGGCGTCAAAGAAACAAAACTGTGTATCAATTTCAACGGCCGAAGCTGAATATGTGGCCGCCGCCAGTTGCTGTTCTCAGGTTCTTTGGATGAAGACACAGTTACAAGATTATGGGTTGCTGTACAAGACAATTCCGATATATTGTGATAGCAAATCCGCAATCGCCATCTCAGTAAATCCGGTTCAGCACACAAAGACTAAACACATCGACATGCGATATCATTTCATAAAACATCATGTGGAAAACGGTACAATCGAATTATATTTCGTACCTACTAACTATCAACTTGCCGATATTTTCACCAAGGCATTGGATGAAAAACGCTTTAATTTTCTTTTATCAAAACTCGGCATGTTGAACTTGAAAGTTTGAACCTTCACAAATTTAATTCAATGAAGTGAAAATATTTCTATTTTCATTCAATGAATAAAATGTGTGTCAAGGGTGATTTTACAAGTAGTTTTGTGATATCTGAGTTTTATTTGCTTCAACTTTCGATTCTGAAATAAATCGAAAGGTCAGCAAAACATGAATGGAAGCTTGATTCATGCACAAAATTGTGTAAATCTAGACTTATATAGAATACGATGCTCACAAAAGCCTATTTGTCAGGATGAAGAATGGAAATGAAAATATGAGGGAAGCACAAAGTTTTATAACCAAGTGTTTGAGATGCAATAAAAAAAAATCATTAAGTTTGAAAGTATGTGCATGTGGCCTATCTGGTTTGGGAGATTAAGTCCGAAGGGGTACTTGATACCTAGCCCCTAAGATCAACTGGTCTGGGATCGGCTGACCCAAATCCTGCTATAGAATCAGATAGAAAACCATGTTCTACTGGTACAGATGGGATTAGGATATATCGATGTAGCCTTTCTGGTTTGGGAGAGTAAATTCCAAGGGGTGCTCGACACCTAGCCCCTAAGGCCAACTAGTCTGGGATTGGCTGATCCAAATCCTGCTTTAGAACCAGATAGAAAGTTACGTTTACTATGTATCTTAGTCTTAATAAACTTTTTGACAAAAAGATGCCAATGTGCACAAAATAAAAGATGCCAATGAGAACACATCTCTTAAATCTTGGGGAAATTACAATGTCGCGATAAACTTATAAATTTGTGGAAATTCTGATTTCAGTCATATAGTGTGAGGAAGAGCAAAGTATTCTTATAAGTTGAAGATGTGCATTTGATTGTTGCTAATCATATTTCACATGCTAGCACACCAAATAGATTTAATAAGTGGTTGAAACTGAACAAATTGTAACTTGATATGCAAACATGACTTGTTTCTGAATCCGAAAGCATACATTTGATGTCATTTGTTTGAAAAACATGTCTACTTTCACTAAGTTGAATTTTATTTGTTCGGTGTTCAAACATTCTATAGTTAGTAGTTATGCTATATAATTTAATGTATTTCAATTTCCGCTACTGATCGTTTAGTGAAATTTTTCATACTGTCATGTATGGAGTTAATGCTATTTTTGAGGGGGAGTGACTTCGAAAGCTAAGCAAATTTTGAGGGGATAGATTACATGGATTATTATTTTGAAGGGAAAAATTTCGTAGGTTCTCATTTTGAGGGGGAGAAATTTTTCAGATGCTTGGTTCATATCTGTCAGTGCTAGAATTTCAAATCAGATAAATTGTTCAGGTATGAATTTCTGAGATACTTTTCAGGTATATCCTCCAAATGCTAGTTTTTAATCTGAAAATATCTAATGCATTTGTGTAGGGGAGAGAAATGAATCCAAAATTTGAAAAATAATTTTTTTTTGAAAATCCATATTTTTTTAATTTTCATTAAAAATTGATTTTTAATAGTTTTTAAAGGATTTGACCTAAATTTGACCTAAATTTGACTCTCATTCCTTATTTTTTCCCTCGAGAAGTTTTTTTCGCGAACTGTTCTTCGGTTTTTGGTTGCACAGAAGTGATTGTGAGAAAATCATTGCGTTCAGGTATGTTTTCGACCTTAATCCTTACTAAGAAAATCATTTCGAGGTTGATTCTGTTTAGGGTTTCTCAGTTTGAATTCTGCGATTGTTCTTCTTCTTCTTCATTTTCTCGATTTCTAGGTTTTAAATGAAATTTGGACTGATTATGTGGTTAAATAGGGTCGATTCACTTTTATAGTTTACTTAGATACTGATTAGACATCTATTAATCACATATGTTAGTTCAATTTTGGATTTGTTTGATTTTTTGAAATTTTTTGCGATTTTGTATCTGATTCAAGTGAGCTTTACGCAACCTTAAGTTGCGAAAAGTTGGCTTTGCGCATCCCCAGGACCCGAAAAGTTGACTTTGCGCATCCTCAGGACCCGAAAAGTTCACTTCTCGCATCTGTTGTTTGCGAAAAGTTAACTTTTCGCATCTGTTGCTTGCGAAAAGCTTACTTTGCGCCTCTTTAGCTTGCGAATTCCTGACTTGGTAAAAAAAAATTTGAATTTTTTTTGTGTTTGTTGTTTTTCAGTTTTATTATATTGTTTTTATATTTCTCTTCTAATTTTTTTTACTTACTGTTTCTATTTTGTGTTCACAATGTCTAGGGGATAAATGGCTTCAGATGATGAACAAGATCATCAAGTTCAAGAAGATGAAAATGAGCCATCAGATCATGTTTCTCGAGACAAACCTCTTCCATCTACTAGATCTTCAGGTGCTGAGTTGTCTACAAGAAGAAGCACTCCGGAAGATGTATTTCCGCGAGCAAGTTATACTCGATATCTTTCGAATAATCATCATGTAGATCCGATTATTCTATCGATTCTTCGAGGTCATCCGATCAGTTATGCGTTAACAGCTCGACATGGAGTTCCTGAAGTCTATCTACAACAAGCGTGGCACTCAATACGGAAGATAGAAAATGTTTCACCTCCTCGTTTTGTGATTGAGATAGATCAATTTGAGACGTTTCTGGATTATAGACGTCTTCGGTTAATTTTCCGTCTTTCAGAAGCTAACTTAAGACCAGGTTTTACAGAATTTGAAGACTTTCCTTCAGAAGAAGTTGTGTTAGCTGGTATTCGGGAGTTGGGATATGTTGGTAATTTGACGATGGTGAGTGATTTTGAGAAGAATCGTCTTCCACCAGTCTGGTATGCATTATTCTTGATTATCATCAGATGTTTGACTGCTAAGCATTCTGGTACAGACAATGCCAGTCTTCATTTCTTACGTCTTTTCTATGCCATTATACATGATCTTCATGTCGATTATGCTCTTGTTTTTTGGACCGAGCTGAGTGAGATTGTACACTCAAAGTTTACGAACAAGCATCGTAGCTTCCTGCCTTTTATACGGTTTCTAGAGCTTATCGTATGGAGTATGTTAAGAAGTAACAAGGAGATTCCACGAAGATCTAACTGGCCTATTGCTCCTGATTTTGCTATGGGATACATTCAAAAGCTAAAACGACCGTTTGATCATTTCATGCCTATTCCTCCGGAGCTAATTCAGAAATATGCTGATCCAGAAGATGAAGCGGTTATTGAATACTGTGAAGAGCATGGCATAGAACTTCAGCCTCAGAATATTCAGAATGAAACTGCACAAGAAGATCAAGAACATCAAAGTGAAGAAGAAGTTGAATCAAGTAGTTCTGAAGATGATGATAGTAATGAAGAAGCAGATGATGAAGAAGAAGCAGATGATGAAGATGAAGCAGATGATGACAATAATGATGATGATAATGATGGAAATGGTGGTGGTATGAATTTCGGTGAATCGGTGTTTAGAGAACCTATTGTTGAGGCCGAACATTCATCTGTAAGAGATTTTTTGGAAGGAAACACGGTTGATACTTCAGAGACTATTCTGATAAACCCAAACGTGGTGAATATTGAAGTAGATGAGCTCGATCTTCGAGCTGCCAGGGCATCAGTTCAAGAAGTTACTAATACAGTTCAAGAAGTTACTGATTCAGTTCAAGAAGCAACAAATACAGTTCAAGGAACGTCAGGTATCATGACAGGTGATGAGTTTTTAAGGCAGATGCGAGAACGGATGGATGCTCAAAGAGATGAACAGTTACTTAGAACGAAGGCGATGCTAAAAGGCAAAGGGAAGATGTCAGAAATTCCTGAAATTCCTTTTGAGATTCCTCTAAGAAGACCGACTGGAGTTGTTATTCAGGAACCGTCATCTCAACCGTCAGGTCGTCAGGTTTCTCAACCGCCTGTCATTCCTTCTGTTCAAGTTCCACCTTCTTCTCATCAAAATGTTGCGGATATTTCGTTGACGGAACTTTCGGATGCTTTCTATGCACGGTTATTGTCGGTTTCACCTCCGGAGCATCAAGACAAGGACTTGATTACTCTGCTTCGTGATTTTCAACCGAATCAGCCTCGGCCTTCCTCTACGACTCAGACTTTCGTACTTGAAACTAGAGTTTCTTCCTTGAGAGAAGAATTTCACTCATTCAGACCTGAAGTCCATACTAGCTTATCCGATATTAAAACAGGTATAACTTTGATTACGGAAGCACTTTCTACACTTTCTAATCGGGTAGCAAAGCATGAAGAAACTTGTCAGACTGCCGCTCTTTCGTCTCTTAAGCGAAGACATGACCAAGATGATTCGGATCATCAAGGCCATGAGGGGGAGAGTTCAAAGAGACAAAGAGTAGAATAAATTGTACATATTGAGTCTACTGAAAAAGTTGTTGAAGATACGGCAAATGAGGATAGGGCAAATGAAGAAAGAGAGAAAGAAGCTCATCCAGAAAGTATAGTTGATGAGTTGTTAGATGAAATAGATTTGACGGCAATGGCTTCCGAGATTAATTATGTTGTGCCAGAATTTGTGAATAATCTGCAACTCGTGGTGTATGTAGATCCAGATTCTGCACCGGTGTCTATAGAAAATCAGGAAACTTCTCACGTGCATGAGTCTGAAGATTATGATGATATGCGCAACTTCTTCTCCAACTATGTCGAGATAGATTCTGATGATGACGTCCAGAGATAGTTTGATAAGTTTTGGAAGATAAAAGAAGAAGATCAAGATGATATAATCGTTATCTCATATACTGAAGTGGATGTAGAAGTTGATGAAAAAGACATTAACATTGTTAATATGCTATATGGAGATCTTTCTGATAATGAAGATGTGAGTCATCAATCTCCTATAGTACAGTCACCAGTTCAAGGTCCCGAAATTTCTGTTCATCCATTTTCTTTCAGTTGTTTCTGACTCTCCACCTCCGACCACTACTATTCCAAAAAATACTTTTATTCAGGGTGAGTCGTCTAGAGCAAATCAAGAGGTTCCTGATCCGTTTATGAATGTTCCACCTAGCATTCTTCAACCAGGTCCAACTTTGGATAGACAACAACGTTTGCAAAGACTTGAAGAAAAATTTCAAGTCACCAGAATGAGATCTGCTTTTCTTGAAGACTCAGAACGCAACTTTTATGTCAAGAAAAGAATGAGAGTTAATGTTCATGCCATTCTGGGGATTGAGAAAGAACCGGCCTGGTATCAATACGAATATCTAATGCTTATCAAATGTATTCGTAAAGGAAGACTTCTGGTATTCTCAAAGCATGGAATCGTAAGGGTACTTAAGGTGGAGATAGCTAGTTTTGTCAGAATTTGGTATCCTATATTTTACGTTGAACGTCAAGACTGTCAGAGATATCAGTTTTCTGAAGCAGATTTCAATGATCTTTCTATTGATGACTTTGAGGTAATGTATCATCAATTTCGAGATATGCCTGTTCGTACTGATGATATCCTCAGGGTTTTGGAAGCAGTCAAGCGTTTCTTACGAAGACAAGTTAGATTCTATAGATGCTTTGACTTCCAACTTGCTATCGAAAGCTTCCAGCCAGTGATGTAGAGGAAAGTTCATCAGAGGATGATGATATCAATGCTTTTGCCCAATCTCTTGCTCTAATAACTCAAAAATTTAACAAGAGATTTGGTAACAAAGTTTTTGATAGAAGAGGAAGGTATGAGAGAGAAGAGAAAGACGAGAAGAGAGGTTATACTGCACCTCATCATCAGAATAACAACAGAGCTCCACAATAGCAAAGACCACAACAAAAGTACAATCCTCCAGCCCCCCAGAATCAAACAGATGCTGCCCAGCCCATCAACAAGAATGATGGAAGATGTTTTAGATGTGGCAAACCCGACCATTTCTCTGCTAATTGTAAGGGTAGACTGGTAAAAGACCAGGACTACTACAAGAATAAGTATAAGTACAATTACAAAGAGAGAAGCTATGTTGCTGAGATGGAGAATTGGATCTCTGACTCGTCCTCTGATGACGAACCAGAGCAAGCCAATTTTTGCGGGGTTGCTGTAGATGACATGAGTTTGGAAGAGGTAGCTGACTGGATGACTGGAGAGATGCCAGAGAGAACAACAGAGACAGACATATCTCAGAATGCATGTGCTCTTTCCATGACAGAGCCATCTGACAGAGCGCTGGAGACCACCAGACCTAGTGCCAAGGACTTCTGAATCAAAATCAGACTCCGAGCTGGAGATGCATGTTTCTTTACTAACAGAGGAATTTCAACTTTTAAAACAAAAGCTCTCTGAAGAGAAAGAGTTAAGAAAGCTAGCTCAGAAGGATATGTCCTTCTACAAGAGAGAGAAAACTCTCTTGGAACAAGAGAAGAAAGAGATAGCCAAAGAAAAAGCTGAGCTAAAGGTCTTACAAAAACTGAAAGAAAACTCGTTTTCTGAAAAAGTTAAGGAATATGAGGAAGTTCTTAAGCAAAAGGCTGAAGAGGTTAAGAAATCTGAATATGAAAGGCTTAACTATGTTGCTCTAAAGGACTATTTTCAAAAGGAAATAGAGGTTTTACACCAATCTTTACAAAGAAAGGAAATTATGAACAAAAAGTACCAGGATGCACAAGATGTGCACATTAAAATCAATTCTCAGAAGGATACTCAAGGTCTGGGTTTCAAAGACCTTGTTCCCTTCGCTGGAAGGAAGAAGACATCTCTGTCCTCTGCCTTCTGTGTTGGGAAAATCCAAGAAGATGTGATGTCTGGTACTGCAGTTTTCAAAAGAGCAAAAACCTCAGATGTTTCTAAAACAAGAAGACTGAACTTTAGGAATGTCAGCTATGACTCCTTGGATCAAGAAAAGGTTACAAAACCATCTGAAAAGTTTATTCTTGATCAAGGAAAAGCTGAGATCTCATTTCCTGATTTTGTCAAATGTCTTGATCCTAAAGAGATTTCCCACTTCAACTCCTTTAAGGGCCAGAAGTCTGTTACTTCTGTGGCTGAGTCCTCTGGTGTTCAAACACAGAGTGAGCTCAATCCTGAAGCCCCAGTCTTCTCCCCTACCTCTGAATCTATAAGAACATCTTTTGAAGAGGATATTAAAAGAGTTCTTGAGGAAAATGCCATATCTGATGCTTTAAAACCAAGACAGAGAAAGTTCAAGTCCACCAGAGCAAATACTGATATACCCAAAGAGTCTCACACCTCCACCAGAGCCACCAGAGACTTTCTAGGCTCTGACAATGACTCTGATTCTGAGGTAGATGAGTAGATTTTTTGTGCTCAAGAGAATGTTTTGCACAAACCAAAGCAGGTACTAGTTAGATCTGGAGAATTGAAAATTGTTTCATTCTTTAAGAACCAATCCAGATTTATACAAGTGCCTGATTTTAAAAACAAGGGTATCAGGATTATTTCTTCTAATGAGATAGAAGAGAAGAGAAGAGAAGAGAAAAAGCTAAGAGTATTCCAGTGAACAACACCTCTGTTCCATTTGCTTTCAAACCAATCAGATTTACTCCAGAGCAGAAGGGAAAATGGGTAGTTAATGACAAACCTGTTCCCAACTCTGCTGTAAATCAAAGAAGAAACTCTTTTTGGTCCAGTGAATCTGTTCCAAGGAAAAATGGTAATTTCAAGAAGCCAAACCAGGACAGAATGTATGTGAAGACATCTGGTCCTAAAGTTTTTCAAAATCAAGCGTCATATAATTAACAGTTGTTGAATAGAAACAACAATATGCACCAATCTTCATGTTTTATCAACTGCAATTGCATTCAACTGTTGTTAAAATTACAAAATCATTTGAACGGTCCCCAATGTGTTCTGAATCAGTCACTTCAGAGGAAAAATCCTAAGACTGTTCAAATTACACAGACAAAACCCTCTGGCTCACCATCACAGAATGGAAAGCCAGCAAGTAAGTGTGACACTCCAAGCTTAACAAGAAAGGACCCATTATGCAATGGGTACCTAAAAAGAACTAATCTGTCTTGCAGAAGCCTCATGTGCAGATCTGGTATTTAGATTCAGGATGTTCCAGGCACATGACAGGCAATAAGGAGCTGCTGACTTCATTCAAGAATAAAATGGGAAGTGCAGTAACCTTTGGAGGAGATCAACAGGGACAGATTAGAGGTTATGGTGTTCTAAATAATGGTGGTGTTTTAGTATCTAAGGTTGCTTATGTTGAAGGCTTAAATCATAATCTGCTCAGCATAAGTCAACTATGTGATCATGGGTTCGATGTCAACTTTAAAAAGAAATATTGTTCTTTGTTGCTTTCCGAGTCTGGTCAAGAACTCTTAAGAACCGACAGAAAAGACAATCTGTATAAAATGAATTTTAATCCAAATCAAAGTACTTCAACAGAAAAACTCTGTTTAGTTTCATTGAATAAGGAAGATGCCTGGCTCTGGCATAAAAGATTTGCCCATTTGAATTTCTCAAATCTTGACAAGCTTGTGAAACTCAACTTAGTGAAAGGTCCGCCTTCACTTAAATTTGACAAAGACCATCTCTGTTCTGCCTGTGAACTGGGCAAAATGAAATGAACCTCACACAGAACAAAGAGTGATCACAGTTGCCCCAGACCTTTGCATATGCTTCATGGACAAAGGATCACCTTCATCATTTAATTATAGGTGCTGCTGAAGATGGTGTAAAGACAAGGTCTGCACAATTAATGAGGCTTTCTTTGTTATTTTTCTAAGTATGATTGAGCCGAAAAAGATTTCTGAAGCCCTTGAAGACCCAAACTGGATTGAAGCCATGCAAGAGGAGCTTCTGGAGTTTGAAAGAAATAAAGTTTGGTCCTTGGTTCCACTCCCTGAAAACAAAGCTGCCATTGGAACCAAGTGGGTGTTCAGAAACAAAAAGGATGAAGATGGTATTATCATCAGAAACAAAGCTCGGCTGGTTGCTAAGGGTTATTGCCAAGAAGAGGGCATTGATTATGACGAAACCTTTGCACCTGTGGCTAGGCTAGAAGCCATCAGAATCTTCTTAGCCTATGCTGCCCATAAAGGTTTCAAGGTCTATCAGATGGATGTGAAATCTGTCTTCTTGAATGGGAGATTGCAAGAGGAAGTCTACGTCCAGCAACCACCAGGTTTTGAAAGGTCAGAGTTTCCAGACCACGTTTACAAGCTAGACAAAGCTCTGTAAGTCCTTAAGCAAGCTCCCAGATCCTGGTATGAAACTCTGTTAAATTTTATGTTGACTAATCACTTCGAGAAAGGTACTGTCGATACAACTCTATTCATTAGGAGGTATAAGAATGATATTCTTCTGGTCCAAATATATGTTGATGACATTATTTTTGGGTCTACAAGGCAGGAATACTGTGATAGATTTGAGGATTTAATGAAAAGTGAATTTAAAATGAGCATGATGGGAGAACTTTCATTCTTCCTTGGTTTACAAGTTAAATAATCTATCAGAGGCACTTTCATAAGTCAATCAAAATACATCTCTGATATTTTGAAAAAGTACAAGCTCAACAATTCAAATCCTATGAAAACTCCTATTGCCAATGGAGTTAAACTTGATCATGATCCTCAAGGTCAATATGTGGATATCAAGAACTACAGAGGCATGATAGGATCACTTCTGTATTTAACTGCAAGCAGACCTGATATAATGTTTGCAACATGTCTTTGTGCTAGATTTCAAGCAAATCCTAAAGAATCCCATTTGTCTGCTGTCAAACGCATATTTAAATATCTCAAAGGTTCTCAATTTTTGGGTCTCTAGTACCCTCTTAATTCTGGTTTTGAGCTTGTAGCATACACAGATTCAGATTATGGAGGATGCAGGAATGACAGGAAGAGTACTTCTGGTAGCTGCCAATTGCTTGGAGACAAAATGGTGAGTTGGACATCCAAGAAACAGAACTGCGTATCAACTTCTACAGCAGAAGCAGAGTATGTTGCTGCTGCTAGTTGTTGCTCTCAAGTGATCTGGATAAAAACACAACTCACAGATTATGGCATGGAGTACAGCAAAATCCCAATTCTGTGTGACTCCAAGAATGCAATATCAATTACATCTAATCCAGTCTAGCACTCAAAGACAAAACATATCGATATAAGATACCATTTTATAAAGGATCATGTTGAAAATGGGACAATTGAAATGTATTTTGTTTCAACTGACTTCCAACTTGCTGACTTGTTTACAAAAGCCCTTGATGAAAGGAGATTTAACTTCTTAATCAGCAAGATGGGTATGCTGAACATGTCCTCCTAACTCAGTTTAAAATTCACCAGAGCCTCTGATGATCATACCAGAGCTCTGTCAAAATAGTTGGGCAGGATAGTTCACCAGAGCCTCTAATGTTCACCTCAGAGCTCTGGCAGCATACTTTTTCAATATTTTCCTCTGTAAATTTCTTTTCTGTATATACTTTTGCCTTCTTTGTAAATATTGTTGCAAGAAAAGAGAAAAGCTAAAAAGAAAAATCTGTCAATTGAGCTCATGATTTTAGGGGGAGCTTAAAAGGAGTATAAGCATGGTTTAAGGGGGAGCAAGTCAAAACAATTTCAAATCTAATTGACTTTGCTCATTGAACAAAAAGGAAAAATCTTTTTAAGGAAGCGAAAACTTGTTCTGATGAAAACTTTTCTGATAGTCAAGAACTTACCAGAACTCTGACATTTCACCAGAGCCTCTGATGTTTTTCACCAGAACTCTGTGAAGTCTTTGAGTCAGTTCTGCCTTCGTTCTTTGACTATTTTCACATCAGATTCAGGATTTTTAAATGACTTTTGGGTAAAGGTGAAACATTTTGGGTTACTTGAAAAGAATAAAAAAGGTCACTCAACAGAGGCAAAATTGTGATGAGTTCCACCAGAGCTCTGTCAGTTTTCTGCCACGTCATCAGAAGAGTTGTCATCAGAGATGCGGGTTATTTCCAAGCGTCAACCACATGTCACCCATACATCTCTAATCGTGACGGTTTGATAGCCCAAAAGTTGTCAGAACCAAATCCTACGTGGCATCTTCTGATTGAGAAACCAACCGTTAGCTGTTTCCACGTTCTACTGTAGAGGCCACTCCACTATCTGAAACTCGAGTACCTACAATACCTACGATGGTTATCCAGTCATATGTTTCTAGTATAAATACCCATTCCAATCGACCCATTTCATTTCTTACGCTTACTGAATATTAAAACCTTCAAGCCTTCCCTCCTTGTTTAAAAACCCTTTGAGTTCTTCAAAAACCCTAAACCTGCAACAATGGCAGAACAAGCTCATTCCGCAGAATCGAGTAGGATAGGACCTATCGACCAAATCGTAATCCTACCTTACGTGTTTGTAGACAACAACTATCGTTTCGACGCCAATCCAGGCAACTATTTGCCAGTTTACCATGTTTTTGTAGAGTTTTTCAGAAACTCTGAAATCTTTAGAGCCCTCACAATGTTCGACGATGACCTACCAGAAATTTTTGTACAACAAAGGTGGACTACTTGTCAGTTCATTCCAGAACAGAAAGGGACCATCAGCAACGTTGATTCTGTAAGACAAGGAGGAGCAGGTACAGTACGCATCCGTGATAAAACCATCAGAAGAATTTTTGGGATGCAGACCAAAAGACAATTGGGGATTCAAGCATATGAAAAGCCCACAAAGATTTCTGTTCTTCTTGACTTTATATGTTTCTTGGGTTATAACCATACCCTGAACAAGATTAGAGACTTCAGAAGAGGACACTTACCCCCAATGTGGAATTTCATGTTTTCCACACTAAACAGAACCCTAACTTATAAATCTGGTAGCCAAGACCAAGCCAGTACTGAAATTCTTCAGATTATGTATGGCCTGTACTTCAAAAGAAATTTCTATTATGCCAAGATACTCTACAAAGACCTTCTGTCTGCTGTGAATACAAAGACAACAACAATAGCAAGAGGAGGAGTTGTAGGAGTCCACAGAAATCTGAAAGCCATCAGATATCCACGATTTATAAGTGTGGTTATCAGAGAAGCCTTCCCCACCTTGCAACTAACTCAACAGGGAAATCCAACTCCTATTTGGGTAATGTCCAGATTCTCTCCAACAACCACTAGTGAGTATCCTAACCTCAGAAGGGTACCACGAACAATGCTTTCCTTGATAAGTCCAACCCACATTTCTCTACAGAACTATAGACATGTTGCTCTACTTCAAGAACCTGAGGTGAGATCCCCAGCATACTTAGGTCCTGAGGCTTCACTAGAGTCTATGAGTGAGGTAAGCGAAGTGGAAGAAGTCCAAAGACTAGAGGTAAGAGTACTTGAAGTGGGGTCTTCCTCTGCCCATGTGGTAGAAGAGGAAGTAATGGACAGAGCATCCCCTATGGAGGTTGTCCAAGAGGAAGAAAGGGAAGCTACAGAGGAGGTGACAGAGAGTTCGCCCTCCTCTGGTAGTAGTGAGGAAGAGGGGAGTGAGGGAGAGACTGAGTCTTCTACATCCCTAGGAGCCGAGGGAAATGCGAGCTTAGAAAAAGATGTTCAAGTGAACACACATGTGCATTTCCGAAGCCCAACTCCAGTGCAACCACACAACCTATCCCTGGTGATCAATACCAGAGGGATATTGAATCAGAGGTGCACACCTCGAACCCAAACCAGGTTCAACCACTAGAGGCAACTCTTCACGCCTCTGGTATGCACGAAACCGGGGAGTCTATTTTTGGTAATGATGGCCAATGGCCCCAGGCCATCCATAGGTCACCTACACACGCTGAAGCCTCTGTGGCTTGCATAGACTTGACACAAACTAGCCCTAAGATCTTTCGTATCTCACGTAGGCTCTGCCCAACTCAGGGGCAGTGGGATGACCTAGTAGCACAAGGGAAGACCTGTCTTTATCACAGGTCCTCTCAACACATCAGATTTTCTTCTCCAGAACCTGAGCTGGATGAGGAAACTCTGATCAGAACGCCTGTAGATGTATCCCCTAAAAAGGAACATCAAGGATCGGGTGGAAGTCCTCCAAGAGCCAACCTAAAAACAACTCTTGATGGAGGCACCTCTGAGCTCGAGGTTGACTTGGATCCATCTATTGGAGCCAAGGTTACCCCCACTGACACTGTCACCAGAGCAGAGCTCAAAAGCTTCTGTGACAGTATTAACAACTCTTTGAATGAGTATAAACTTATCAATGAAACCAAAGAGGAGCTGAGCCGCAAGGAGAATGCTTCTCTCAGAGAAGAGCTGCAAAAGATCACTACAAAATTTGCAGAGACTTCCCAGAAACTTGTGGATGAGGAAAGAGCCAGAGCAGAGGAGACACAGAAACTGACAACAGAGCTATCTGAGCTGAAAAGAACCAAGATAGAGAACCACACGGCTGCAATGAACAGAACCCTGCCAATACCTTCCGTTCTCCTCTCTGACTCAAACATCAGATCCTTAACAGAGATGATCAACACTTCTGTCAAGGATGCTATTAAAGAAGCCACGATATCTTCTGCTACTCCACTCAATATATCTGGTCCAAGCCCCAACGAACTACCAATGACAGTCGTCCAGATGGGAGAGTTCAGTAGAAATGTTATAAGAAAGATGATGTCCATATCTTCCAAGTTCGTCATGAAGGCACAAGCGACAGAGAGGCATGTGCAGTCATCTCTTGACTCTCACAAATTCAACTTTGAGAGTCAAGTTGATGAAATCATAACTGCCGCAACAGAGTACGATAATGCATTGAAAAAGGCAGTCACTATCTTCACAGATTCCATCTTACAGACTGCTACACTCAAAAGACCTGCAGAAGGACCCCCTGAAGGCGAACCTTCAAGCAAAAAGGGTAAGTCTGATCCGAAGTTTGTTGTTCCGGCCTCACCCGATGATGGCATTGCAACTTCTGATGATGATGATGACTTCCAAGATGCTGCAGAAGGGAATTCAGATAATCAGATGGGTGAGTCCTCAGATCAACAAAAGGGGGAGACAGAGAAAGAGAAAGAAAAAGAAGCAGAGAAAGAGAAGGGGAAAGAGAAAGAAACACCAGAAAAACAAGTGGAGAAGGAGATAGAGGAAAATCCAACATAGATGACAATGGTAGAGTTCAACTACATGTTTAAAGACTTAATGTTCAGAGTACCAGAAGAGTCAGCTCAAACACCAGAGATCATCATCCTTGACACTCCTCCCCAATCCCCAAGGACTGAACTAGAGAGAACATAACCAATCTCTGCTGATGAACAAAACCAACCTTAAATCCAACCCCAAGACCAAACCCAAATTGCACAAGAGCCTGAACAACATGTTGACATTCTTATGGATGAAACCCATGACGATCAGAACCCAACCCAAAACCAACCAGAACAGAATCCAGAAACCTCATCCCGACACACCGAGAACCCTGCACTAGAAGAAATTTTTGCCTGTCTCTATGCTGACAGAGATATAATCCCTATCAATGTTGTGCCTATCAACCCATACCTTAACCCCATCAGAGCTGCTAAACTTACGGATGAAAGGCGAAGGTTCATCTCAACCAAATCTCATCTGAACAGAGCCATTAATTCATCCTTTACATTCAACAAAATTCACAAGATAGAAGCAAAGAAGTTTTCCCATGACAGAGTTCTGTACCATGTTTACATAGTGGAGACAGAAGACAATAAGTTTGAAACTTTCAATGACAACGACCTTGTTCTTCTGAATCATTATGACTTAATAACTCTTCATGGCTACTGTGAAAACCACATCGACAGATACAGAGGCACATGAACTGCCATGAGAGAAGTTCAGCACGCTATGCAAGAGCACGTCAACCTAAGGATGCAAATAGACTTTCAGCTTGGCATAGAATTCGAAATTGAGAAACTGGCGATTGCACCTCTAAATGAAAACCTTGAGGGTTATGGCCATTACAGAACTGGAACTATGGTTGGAAATCCTCCAATCTTCATCTTCCGACAAAAGGGCAACAAGAAGGCCATCAGATCTTCTAAAACCCACAAGTACTCAAGTGAGTCGCTGCAGTATCTCAAGAACATCATTCTGAATCTCCCAAGAGAAAAGTGTCCAGAGGAACAACTGAGGCTCTACATCAACCAGATAAACCTAAGGCTAGATTTCCAAGAGCTGATCAGAAGATTCGACAGAATTCTAAGAGGAAATTACTATGCTTAGTGTACTCATTCTTTTGCATTGTATTGTAATATCTATAAAAGAATAGTGCAAAGTTTCACAGAGGATAACTTTCTCTGTCTTTTGTTTAATTATCTCTGTAATTTGCAATTTTTGTATTTTCAATACTTAGGGGGAGATTGTTAGCCCCAAGTATACAAGATGTAAAAGTATTGAAAATATTACAAGTCACAAGACCACCAGAGATCCTGCAGAAGACTTAGAAGAAAATCAACAAGAAGACCATCAGAGCTCGACAGAGCTCTGGCAGAAGACTTCTTCTTGTCACCAAAAGAACTGTTCATACCAGAAGACCATAAGATCTCTGGCGTAAGAGCTCTGGTAACTGAAGACCTCTGTGAAGCTTAAGTCTCGTAGAAATCTCTAAGTGTTAGACACGTGTCCGTACTTTCCACGTAAGCCCTAAACGGATGGAGACACACTTTCCACGTGTCACCTCAGGGTTAGATAGTACACTGTCTAGTGCTTTATCAGGCTATAAATAGAAGGGTAGTGGAATGTACAATTGTAAGCTTTTGGAAGAATTGTTTTCCACAATTGTGAGAACACACATTGCAACATTCCATAGCACTACCTTTGTACGATTTGTTTCCTGAGAGATTTCCGAATACACACACTTGAACGTGTTCTTGGTGTTATTCAAATATCAATATAACGAGCAGCTTATTTACTTGATCTTGTTATCATCTTACTGTTCATTATTGGTACTCTCATTGTTACATAATCGTTTACACAATCACTCACATTTAATGGCTTTATATAATGCTTCCACTATCTGTTTTGTGCTATTATTGTGAGACAACTTGAATCTGGGAACCAACAATTACTCATCATGGCTATCCCAAATGATCTATTTCAGTCTCTAGATGCATGTGAAACTGTCCATCAACTATGGGTTGAGCTAGAAAAACAACTTGAAGGAGGATTAAAGACACAGAAGAACAGAAAGGCTCAATGTCTTAATGAATATTATGAGTTCAAAGCTCTTCCAACTGAGTCACTTCAAAACACATATGACAGGTTCAATGTCCTGATAAACAAATGTAAAAAATTTGGCATCCACAGAACCTCTGAGGAAAACAATGTGATGTTCCTCAAAAGTATCAATGATGAATGGCTCCAGTTGTCTATGTCTCTACAGACCAATCAAGATCTTGATACATGGATCCTAACGGACCTCTTTGGCACATTAGTGGCTCAAGAAAACTATGTTGTCCATACCAAAACCCAAATGGGTGGACCTCTAGCACTAGTTGGTAAAGCCACAGAGGGTCAAGAGAAACCACAGAAGGAGAAGTGTTCAAAATAAAGTACAAAGGACAAGAAGAAAGGGAAGAAGGTGTTTGTTGCTGAGAGTGAAGATGAGGAGTGTTCGGGAGAAGAAGAGGCAAATATGGCTTTCATTGCAAAATCTTTGGCCTTGATAACAAAAGAATTCAACAGAGGTTTCAAGAAGAAACAAAATTTCAACAGAGGATCAGATGATCGAGATAGTAGAAGTGGCAGATTCCAAAGTCCTATGCCACGGATGGAAAGATCTTATGTGCAAGATCAAAGACAATTCGCCCCACCTCAAGCTTATGAGCCAAGATTCCAAGGAATAGAGGAGTTTCAGGAGCAACAAAGGATGTATGAGCCTAGGTACCACGAACAAAAGCCAATCGACTATCAACAGAGGACAACGTAGTACCCACAGAGGGATGACCAAAGAGCTCCGGAGAAAGCGACCACACCAACTCCACAGAACAACGAGTGTTTAAAGTGCGGCAATCCAGGACACTACGCCACAGAATGCAGAAGTCAACCCAACAGAAATAAACCCATACGAGACTCTGCTTTCTACAAAAAGAAAGTAGAATATTATGCTTAGAAGTCGTTAATGGCTGATCAAGAGAAGTGGGTCTCTGGTGAATCTTCTGACTATGGTGACAAGAATGCCATGTTATGTTGAATGGCAGAAGTTGATGGTTCAGACTCTGAAAGTGAGGTATCCACATCTAACTCTTACTTAAATGAAACAGAAGACAAATTGCTTAAACTAACAAATGAATTTCATGATTTTGAAAAGAAATTTTTGGAAACTGAGAAGAAACTTGCCTTCTATGAGAGAGAAGCTAGACTTCTAACTCAAGAGAACTCCAAAATTTCTCTTGATAAAGAAAATCTGCAAAAGGAATACTTCTCAGAAGTTAAACTTCTAAAAGGCAAAATCTGTGATCTTGATTTGGCATTAAAGAGTCAATCCAAGAAGTTAAAGGATACTGAGAGTGACAGAATGAATATTCTTGCTCTTAATTTTTTTTTCCAAAAAGAAAGAGAAGTTATTCATCAGGATTTGTTTGACAGACATCTAATGATAAGAAAGTATCAAGATGCTCAAAAGGTTCATGAAAAAGTTAACACCCAAATCAGCAGAAGAGGAATTGGATTCAATGACCTGGATCCTTACACTGGAAACAAAAGAAACAAATCTTTATCCTTTGTGTTCTGCATTAGGAAAGATCAAAAACCAAACTTTCCAAATTTGCTTTCTGTTCATAAGAGACGAAAAATCTCTAGAGAACCTCATTTGAGGAGCCTCTAAAGATGATAAATGTGTGGTATCAAAACACAGATCTATCATCCTCAAATTCTGTTAAAAGATCTTTATCTTCAAAACCAAAGAAATATCAGAAGACTCAATCACAGATAGGTCTCTTCAAATTTGGCCATCCAGAGACTCAAGCTCATGTTGCCTTTGTTTGCAGAATAATCCCTAAAAAGGAATTAAGCTCAGAGGCACCTGAATTTGTTCACTCTTCCATAGAGGGTAAATTGCAAAAAATGTTTGAATATGATTTAATGAAAACCTTTGAGCAGTGCCTCTTTGTTAATCCAGAGACAACCTCTGTCATACAAAGCCTCTTTGAGAAAGATTTGTTGAAAATTCTTGAAGAAAACAAGTCTTTTGAAAATCGTGATGTTGTCCCATGTATTTCAAAAGATCTAAATCTTTTAAAGGACAAAAATGGGAATGAATGTGGTACATGTCCATATAATCAAGCCTCTGATGCAAACAAAGATTTCCTTGATTCAGACTCAGATTATGAGGATGACTCAACCTCTGTCACATCAGAGACTGGTTCTGTTGAATCAGAGATAGTTCCTTGAAAACTAGGGGGAACAAAACTTCCCCCTGACATTCTTAATCGAGTAATTCCTCCCAAGGAATCAAGTGCAAGGATACCTACCTGCCCTGATTTTATTGACATGTGCATACAAGCAATAACATCTCTTGAACTTGAAAAAATTCAAAGAAAGAAAGAAATGTCCTCTTAAAATCCCAAAGCTTCTAACTCTTTTAGGCCAAATCATGAAAAATTTACTTGGCAACAAAAAAGAAAAGTGGATTAAAAATGACAAATCTTTATATTCTGTGGCAGTGAGACCGAGGGATGGTTACCACCGAAGATGGGTACAACAGAAGGCTCTTCCAGAGAGAAGATTTTGTGAAAATAAATCTAGCCTAGATAGTTTTTTTTGTAAAAGAAGTCTGATGCTAGAAGAGATTACTTTAATAAAGCCTCTATACCCATTTTTCATGAATTTAATGAGAAGTTTAAGCAAGTTGCATCCAATGTTCATTATTGTGATTGTTTTGAGCTCATGTTTCAGTTAAAACATCATTTCCCTAGTCCTCACTGCTTCCTCTCTAGATCCAAACCAAAGAATGCAAAATTCAAGGGTCAGAAGAAACAAAATGGTCCTTCTGTTAAAGAAGCTAAACCCAAAACTAAGGATGCTAAGGCACCCTTAAAGACTCCTAACAAAAGTGGACCCATTTGGAAATGGGTACCTAAATCTCCTTAATTGGTGTTGCAGAAGCAGCATGTGCCCGTGTGGTATGTAGACTCCAGGTGCTCAAGGTACATGACTGGCGACAGAGGGTTACTCTCCTCGTACAAAGAAAAATCTGGAGGAGGATTTGTAACCTTTGGGGATAATAGAATAGGAACCATAAGAGGCTATGGATTCATCGCAAAAGAAGATGTCGATGTATCCAGAGTTGCATATGTGGATGGCCTCAAGAACAACTTACTCAGTGTAAGTCAACTCCGTGATAATGGATTCGACGTGAAGTTCAACAATAGATGATGTTCTTTGTTAAGTGAAGGAACTAGCACAGAGCTTCTAAGAGCCGACATAAGAGGTGATCTATACCTCATGAACTTCAAGGCAAAAAGTAAAGATGAAAAACTTTGTCTTGTCTCAAACAAGAATGAAGAGGCTTGGCTCTAGCACAACAGGTTTTCTCATTTAAATTTCCACACGTTAGATAATGGATTCGACGTGAAGTTCAATAGTAGATATTGTTCTTTGTTAAGTGAAGGAACTAGCACAGAGCTTCTAAGAGCCGACAGAAGAGGTGATCTATACCTCATGAACTTCAAGGCAAAAAGCAAAGACTTGTCTCAAACAAGAATGAAGAGGCTTGGCTCTAGCACAACAGGTTTTCTCATTTAAATTTCCACACGTTAGATAAACTTGTGAAGTTAAATTTGGTAAGTGGCCTTTCTAACTTGAAATTCGACAGAGATCATCTTTGTTCTGCTTGTGAAAAGGGAAAACTCAAAAGAGCTTCCCATAAGACCAAGTCAGATGTGTCTTGCACTAAGCCTCTGTACATGCTTCATGTCGACCTCTGCGGTCCCATTTCAGCACAAAGCTTAGGTGGCAAAAAGTATATACTTGTTCTCATTGATGAATTCTCAAGATATACTTGGGTTGAGTTTGTTCGAAAGAAGTCTGATGTTCCTCAAATACTAATCACTTTAATGAGAAAAATCCAGGTTCTGTATAATTGTAAAGTGCAGAAATTGAGAAGTGACAATGGCACTGAGTTCAAAAACTCAACCATAGAGGCCTATCTCTCTGAAGAAGGGATTTCACAGAACTTCTCTGCCGCACGAAAACCACAACAAAATGGCGTTGTAGAAAGAAGAAATCGAACGCTAGTGGAGACCGCCAGAACCATGCTCACTGCATCTGGATTACCTACTTCCTTTTGGGTAGAAGCAATCTCAACCGCATGTTTCACTCAAAATCGATATTTGATTGTGAAAAGACACACGAAAACCCCATACCACTTGATCAACCAAAGGAAACCCAACATAAAGTTCCTTCATGTGTTTGGCTGCAGATGTTTTGTTCTGAACGACAAAGAACAAGTTGGAAAATTCGACAAAAAAGCCGGTGAGGCAAAGTTTATTGGATATTCATCCACATCTAAGGCCTACGGAGTCTTCATTCTAAAATCGAGAATGATACTGGAAAGTATCAATGTATCCTTTGATGACTCTTTCCAAGAGACTTCTGAGCAAATCAGCCGAGGACTCGGGCCAAACAAGCAAGCCTCTGGTGCATCACTCTCTCGAGAAGCAGACATGAATCTCTTTTTGGAGGATATGTTTGATGATGACGATGAACCCTCTGTGAATGGTCACATAACCTCTGGAATCAAAATCTCTTTGGACCAAGCACCACAAGGTATTTCTGTTACTGGTCTATCTAATACTTCACCCTCTTAAACTACATGTGTAGGTCCAACTATAGAGGGGGAGCATGCAGAAGATACTATCAACAAGGATTCCACACAAGAACAAGAAGAAATTCCAACACCTATGACCATAGAGGATTCCCCACCAGATCACGATGAGAAATCTACACCAATCACTACATAGGTCTTAACCCCAACTCAAGCTGAAACTTCAACTCCTGTGATGAGCACAAATGATATACCTTCTACTACAGAAGTGATACATGAACCGACCAATATACCCATAGAAGTAGAGTTTGATGCTACTAATGACCATCTTCCTTGGATGACCAAGTGGACAAAAAGTCATCCACAGAGCCAAATCATTGGTGACCCTTCTGACAAAGTAAATACTCGATCAACCACTGCCAATTTTTGTTTCTACACAAATTTTATCAGTGTGATCGAACCAAAGAAAGTCTCTGAAGCCCTAGAAGATCCAAATTGGGTAGAAGCTATGCAAGAAGAGCTCTTACAATTTGAACGCAACAAAGTATGGTCCCTTGTACCTCTGCCAAAAGGCAAAACTGCAATAGGGACCAAATTGGGTTTTAGGAACAAGAAGGATGAAGATGGAGTGGTCATTAGAAGCAAAGCAAGATTGGTGGCTAAGGGATATTGCCAAGAGGAAGGAATAGATTACGAGGACACCTTTGCCCCCGTCGCACGCTTGGAGGCTATAAGAATATTTCTAGCCTTTGCAACCTATAGAGGTTTTAAGGTGTACCAAATGGACGTGAAATCTGCTTTCCTTAATGGCCAAATACAAGAAGAAGTATATGTTCAACAACCACCAGGATTCGAGAGTTCCAAGTACCTAAATCATGTCTATTTTCTGGATAAGGCCCTATATTGACTCAAACAGGCCCCCAGAGCTTGGTACGAACTTCTCTCAAGTATCTTGCTTGAGAATCATTTCAAAAGAGGTACAACAAATATTAATTTGTTTTACAAAAGAAGAAAATGTGTGATTTTGCTTGTACAAATATATGTTGATGACATCATATTTGGCTCTACAAATGAAGAGTATTATAAGGAATTTGAAAAACTCATGAAGAGTGAATTTGAAATGAGCATGATGGGAGAACTTAATTTCTTCTCGGGCTTCAAGTCGAACAAACAACAAAGGGTATTTTCATAAATCAATCAAAATATGTGTCTGATATTTTGACAAAATTCAAACTCTCTGACTCTTCCATTATGAAAACCACTATGGCTACTGGATCTAAGTTACACTCAGACCCATAGGGCAAATATGTCGAGTGCAAACTCTACAGAGGCATGATAGGGTCTCTTCTATACTTAACAACTAGTAGACCAGATATTATGTATGCTACATGTCTCTATGCAAGATATCAAGCTAATCCTAAAGAATCTCATCTTTATGTTGTGAAGATAATCTTTAGATACCTCAAAGGAACCAAAAATCTTGGTCTATGGTATCCAAAGAACTCTGGCTTTGATCTAATGGCTTATACAGATTCAGATTATGAAGGATGCCAACTAAACAGGAAAAGTACCTTTGAAAGTTGCGAATTTCTAGGAGGAAAACTAATGAGCTGGACATCTAAGAAACAAAATTGTGTGTCTACATCTACGACATAAGCAAAATATGTTGCTACTGCTAACTGTTGCTCACAACTTCTATGGATGAAAACTCAGCTCAGAGACTATGGTCTAGATATCGAGAAGATACCCATCCTCTGTGACTCAAAAAGTGCCATTGCAATCTCTGCTAATCCCGTACAACACTAAAAAACATAGCATATCGATATAAGGTACCACTTTCTGAAGCATCATGTTGAAAAAGGTACGATTGAAATGTACTTTGTGCCCACAGAGTATCAACTTGCTGACCTTTTCACCAAAGCCTTAGATGAGAAAAGATTCATATTTTTGGTTGGCAAGTTGGGGATGTTAAACATGAATTGACCCACAGAGCCTCTGCAATTTGGTACAGAGTCTATCATCTTGTAAATATTCTTTTATTATTAGCTTGTACAATCATTTCTTTGTCAAGTTCTTCATTTCAGAGCCTATGTAACATTGCATAGAGCCCTTGGCCCTAGTCACAAAATCTGCTAAGAGTGATTGATCTATGTCTTGTATATTACTTATCATATTTGACCCAAACATAGATCAAGGGGAGCAGAAGTAAGTCTTTATGAGAACCACATAAGATGATCAATTAAGGGGGAGCGAAAGATGCTCTCTGTTCGAGCAAATGTCGAAGAAGGTGATCACTCAAAGGGGAGCAAGCCATTTTTTGTAAGTTTAAAGCACAAACCCATTTTCAAAAACACTTTTCTCGGACATAAGTTTCCAAATATGTCCCAATGTACCTATTTAAGCAAATTAAAACTTTCTTTGGTCAAAAACTTTTGAGAACTTTCCTTTATTAGAAATTTTTGGTCAAAGAGCCTCAGTGACGTTTCGCAGAGCCTCTGTGCCACAAAAGTCACTAAGACCACAAGTTTCTTAGGGGTAACTCTTTCGACCAATTCATTGATTTTCAAACGATTTAGGTAAAGAAAAGGTGTAATCTTTGTGCGAGATAAGTCAGACCCCATCTCACAGAAGCTTGACATTCCACAGAGCTTCAGTCATTTCCAACACTTATGTGTTTGTGAAATTACTTCTGGGGTGCGGGTTCTTTTAAGAGTGACAAGCATATATCTTTAGCAACTCTTACGCACGTGGGCGGTGATGGGAGTGCACGTCCTCTCACCCTGAACCGTCAGAACCCACGTTGCATCTTCTAATTGGGTGTGTAATGTACCGTCGTTTTTGAAACACCCACTACTTGAGTACGGACCCCAAGATTTATCCAAATTCACTTTCTTACCACCCATTTACTCCTTTAAAATCCATTTTTACCCTTCTTATTCATCTTTTTGCTCTCAAGAACACTCATGAACCTTAAGGCGAACCTGCAATTTTTGCTCAGAAACCTCGAATCCTCATCTTTTCTCTTCTCAAAAGCTTCTCAAGAACACTAATGGCGTCCCCTGCAACATCAAACCACTCTGAAAACCCTGTTCCTCCTGGAACGATGATCATAATAACTGCGATAGGGAAGCATCAGTGAGCCATCTCCCCACTACTAACTTGCAAGATTTCATAAACCATGATTGGTACCCAAACCCACTTCCCCTAAAACCAAATAACCACTATGTGGTTCTAACCCTTCAAGCTTTTGCTCAAGAACATGCCCCAAACATCAACTTATTGCAAAACTACCCTTTAAACAAGATTTTGACAATGAACGTCAAGAACATACCCAACATATATGTTCATCTGTTTTGGCAGAGTGCAAGATTTGATGAGGAACTCAAATATGTGGTTGGGTACATGTCAACAATCGACAATTCCAAAAACCCAACTGTGGGTATCAACAGAGCTATGCTATCCCAGAAGTTTGATCTACCCACCAGAAGCTTCTAGGCATAAAGAGATATGCTGTAGAGCCCACGGACCAAGAGCTAGTTGATTTTGTCACTATGATAGGATACAACAAGCCTCTGGCAAAAAGGACAGAGTTCAGAAGAAATAGGCTTCCACCTCTGTGGAATGTTCTATTTAGCATCCTGAACAGATGCTTAACTGGCAAAACTGGAAGCCCTGATCAGAGTTCACATCAAATACTCTCTATAATGTATGGAGTATATTTTGACCTACCCCTAGACTACGCAAGATTGATCCTGCATGAGATAGCCTCTGTAGTAGAGAAGAAGAAAGGTCATCAGACTACCAATACCCCTCTGCCATCAATACAATTTCAACGCATCATTGGAATCATCCTTGAGCCTCTGTTGAAAGAAGAGAAATGGAGCTTTGAAGAACCAACCCTGAAAACTTTCCCTCAGACAATGATGAAATCAACCCTACACCCGAATGGATATGCCTTCTGTAGACCTCTGTCGGAAAAAATATTAAAATATGTGGGAGATAGAGAGATCTTAGAGAAGTACACGCGTAAGTTCGGGACTCCCAAATCGAGTCCTGAAACCCTACCATGTATAGGTATGCCTATAGGTGCAGAAGTCGTGGAGAGAATGACTGAGGATGAGTGAAGGGCAGCCCTAGAAAGACTTTAGGAAACCCAGGGAACAAGCCTCTGCTAGCAACCAAAACAAGGAAACCACAGAAGAAGTATTCCCCTATACTGCAGAACCATCCCAACCTAAACAAAAGGCAAAGAAGACGAAATCCAAGACAACACAGAGATCCAGATCCCTGAAACCCCATTAATGGAACAACCTGAAGAACCCCAAGACCAAGTTCCCCAAACCACAGAGGGCCCCAAAGAAAAGAAAAAGAAAAGGAAAGCCAAAGAACCCAAACCCTCAGAGGAAGGTGCCTCTAAACCCAAAAAGAGGAAATCAAAGAAAAAATCCAAATCACCCCTCCAAACTATTCAAGAAGAACCCGAGGAAATCCCCACTCTAGCCACTGAAGACCAAATACCAACCCATATTTCTTACACAAAACCCCAAAAATAGGTCCCTAAAAACATCACCAATCAATCCTCTGCAAACCCCGAATACAACCAACCCTCTACCACTCCTCTAGAAGACCAACCTACAGTTTCATTTGAAACATTTTTAGAGGTTGGTGGCTTAAACGATTCCTTAGACACTTCGGGATGGAATTTAAGGTTTCCAGGTGATGCCTTGTTAGGTCTCATGTTAGTTGAATAGAAGTTGAGGGACTAATATTGCTATTTCTTGTAAATATCCTAGTTAGGGTATAAATAGATGGCTTAGTGTTATGATTAGGGTTTAATGACCTAATCACTATTATTGATTACGTATTGTACGGCTACTAAAGTTTACAACTTTCTGTTCATCAATCGAAGTAAGATTTATGACATGTATACTGATTTATGTTGATTACATTGATTGCACTTGTTAATCTAGGATCCACAATTGGTATTAGAGAAGAAAGACGATTGATTCAAAGGAAATTCATCCATTCTGGTCATTCAAACTTTTGTCGACTGTTTCATTGTTAGAGTTTTTTTTTGCTTTGATTCAAGTCTTAAAACTTGAAATTGAGGGTCAAAAAATTCTCTTTACAGTGTTTCTAGAGTCATCTCAAAGTTTCGTTGAGTTTAATCGAGTTAAAGTTAATCAATTCATCTCAATTTTTTCTTCAAAGTGGTTAGTTAATCGATTTGGTCAGTTGTTTTTGCTTTCCCAACTTGCTTAAAAGCGCTATACGGACTCAAGCAAGCACCGAAAGCCTGGTATGACGAATTATCTACTTTTCTCACAAATGCCGGCTTCTCGAAAGGTAAAATAGACACAACCCTTTTCATCAAAAGGGAAGGTGAGGATATCATTTTAATTCGAGTCTATGTCGATGACATCATTTTTGGCTCTACGAACCCGCAATACTGTTACAACTTTTCAGTCCTCATGAAAGCCCATTTTAAAATGAGTATGATGGGTCAGATGAATTTCTTTCTCGGTCTTCAAGTTAAACAATTGTCGACCGAGATATTCATCAATCATTCTAAGTACAATGCGAATATTCTTCGGAAATTCAAGATGGAACAGTGTACACCCATGAAAACTCCAATGTCACCTGGTACGAAGTTACACGCCGATCCTGACGGAAAGGACGTGAATACTACTACCTATAGAGGAATGATAGGTTCATTAATGTATTTAACGGCAAGTAGGCCGGACATAATGTTCTCTACCTTTTTGTGTGCTCGTTTTCAATCTAAACCAAAGGAGTCACATCTTATAGCAGTTAAGCGTATTCTCCGTTATTTAAAAGGTACTGCTAATCTTGGCCTTTGGTACCCTAAGGACATAGGTTTTGAACTCACAACATTCTCAGATGCTGATCATGTGGGAAGTATGCTCGACCGGAAGAGCCCCACGGGTCACGTCCAGTTCCTTGGCGATAAGTTGGTTAGCTGGGCCTCCAAGAAACAAACGTGTGTCTCCACCTCCACGACGGAAGCGGAGTACGTGGCCGCGGCTAGTTGCTGCTCCCAAGTCATCTGGACGCGTACGCAACTGAAGGACTACGAGTATAACTACTCGAACATCCCGATCTATTGTGATTCCAAGAGTTCCATCGCAATCACGAGCAATCCGATCCAACATACGAAGACAAAGCATATTGATGTGCGCTACCATTTCATCAAAGACCATGTGGAACGAGATACGGTGGCACTCTACTTTGTAAGTACAGAAAATCAACTAGCAGACCTGTTTACCAAAGCTTTGGACGAAAAACGGTTCAATGAACTCGTGTCCAAGCTGGGTATGCTTAATTTGAAAGTTTGAGTCACTGTTGTACTTGTCACACCTTTTCTTCACTACGGGATAACTGTATCTTAAACAGTTACACTTGTCTCGCAACGTAGTTTAGGTGTTTCAAGAGCGTCGGTGACTTGTACTTTGTATTTACGTTATAGTGTTTCGTTTCATTTTTTCATTTTTCTGCATGTTTCTTTAGACTATACTAGTTTTGTCTTTGTTTTAAATCTATTTCTCGAGCAACTAACCGTCTGTTCTACAAGATGTTTCCTCGAAAACCAAGTCCCGAAGGTAAGTCCCTCGTTTTTGTTAGGGGAAAGTTGCAATTTTTGAAAAATTGAGGGGGAGACGTGTCAGTTTGACAAGTCAAGGGGGAGAATTGTCATCTCAACAAATTCAAGGGGAGAACTTCATGTTTTTTTGAAAAGTTAAAAAAGGGGTTATATTTTGAAAAGTTGAGGGGGAGAGTTGTTGTTTTGAAAAGTTTAGGGGGAGAATTTGTAAATTTTAAACCTGAGGGTCCAAAGTGTAAAATTTTAAAACTCAGGGTGATTTTTAAAAGTTTTTCAACCTTCAGGGGTATTTTTTTTTGCCAATTATCATAAGTTGAGACAAAGTTGGAACCGGGAGAGTTGAGGCACCCGGTACCGGGTTCACTCCCGGTATCGACCGGTATAAATACCGGTTTTTCCATCCTAACTCTTCACAATTTCAAAATTTCTTCGCGCCAAACCTCTCCTACACCACTTTGTGCTCTCAACTCGTGTTTTTATATTAATCAGGCTCAGATCTTCATCCAAACATCCAGGTATGTGTTATAAACTCAGTTTAATAGATTTAGCAACCTGAAATCGATTCACACAACCTCAAAAATCGATCGATTTCATACGGGTCAGCGCCGTTAGGGTTTCCAAACCCTCCGGCATATGTAATTGATCTCAAATCGACACGAAATGCTCCTAACTCGACTCAAATCGAGTGTTACATGTGTTTTCGACCATAGATTTAAGCCGAAGTTGGGTCGATTTTGAGTTTGAAAGTCGATTGAGTCCCGATTGGATTCCGATATCGGTTCCGGAAGACGCTAGTTCCGGAATGGGTTCCGGTTTATGTTCCGGTCTCATAGTTTCCCGATGTTGAGTTCCAAATCCGGTCCCTGTTAAGTTCCAGTATGTTGAGTTCCGGATCCGGTCCCTATTCAGTTTCAGATCCAATCCGGTACCGGATCTTGGGTCGTTCCGGTATGCATTCCGGATCTGGATCAAATCCATTCCGGGAACACTGTTACATTGATTTTAATTGAGTGTTTGGTAATCTGTATCCCACTTAAAAGGTGTACACTCACTCCGTGCTCGTCAAGACCCGAGTAGTGACCTGTTTTGGACCGTCACCGACTCTCGGTTTTCTCAAATCCGAGAATACGGGCCCCACAACATACTTTTGGTGTCCATTTGCCGTGCACACTCAACTATATTTCGTTTTTCACAGGCACAATCATGGCACAACCAAACCAACCCCAAGGCGATGCCCCGCTACTACCCGTTGGTCCGAACCTACCACTTGTTTCAAAGAACTTCCATTTGGACACAACGAATATCATTTGTCAATGCTCAGTTATCGTGGAAATACTCAAGCGCCACACACTCAATCGAGCATTGACGGCCACCGCACCCGTTCCAACAGTTTATGTGCACCAACTCTGGAGGTCCCTCACACTCGTCGCACACGGCCAAAACTTCGACCTCCAAGGTCGTATTGGAGACTCCCTGGTGCTTATTACTCGAGACATCCTCCGCCTGATACTTGATCTACTAGAAGCGACAACGGTTCCAGGCCGAGTTGACTACGACGCTGCGGTTTCTGACGCCGACCTCTGCCGGGATTTGCGGGCCCTCGGATATGCTGCCGAGCTCAATCATCCTTCGCGTTTCTCCCGAATTCACATCCAGCCAGTATGGTACACCTTGTTCACGATATTGAACAGGTGTTTATCATCAATCAACAAAGGAATAGATCAGACGACCGTCAACCTGCTCCGACTGTTCCATGGCGTCGTATACAACCGTCACATCGAATACGCGTCCATTCTATGGATTGAACTGCTCGAGAAGGTCCAGAAGAAGCAAGGCAACAAACGCCTCACGTTCCTGCCATTCCCGACATTCCTATAGCTGATCGACGCTCATTTCATCGCTACAGACCCTACGATCCCTCGACGCGCCGATCATGAGGTACTTATTTCAACCAGAATGACTAGGATCCAGAACAAACAGGTGATCCCGGACCTAGTCCCTATGCTGATACCTAATGACTTCTAGCTATTGCAGACCAATCGACATCGAGTGTGATAACTTATAGGCGTGAGAATAACCTAGTCGCTCCGATGGTCCAGCCAGATCCAGCAGGACCTCCCCGAGGAGCGCGCCCCGAGAGACGTGAGGGTCCACGTACTAGAGGTGGCAGGGTTCGACGAGCAGGGGCTCCCGAACAAGGCGTGATGAGAGAACATTCTGTGAGGGGATGCGGCGTGGGCAGTGCTGATAGGTCCATACGCGATGCTAGTTCGTCTAGACCCCCACACCCACTCCACCACGTGCATCTACACAACCTAGAGAAGACGAACCTGAACTGCATGAGGTGGTAGTGGAAGACATCATGCGCAAACAAGCCCAAGAAGAGGCAGCCTCCTCTTCTAGCTCCGAGTCCGGCTCCGCCTCAGGACCAGCTTCCGAATCCGCCGCTAGCTCAAGGTCGGGTTCCGGATCCGAGTCTCAATTAGGATCGACATCCGGTCCCGAGTTAGGGTCTGAGGAATCCAGAAGTGAGTCTACCGAGTCGGACGACAACGATGATGATCAGCTCCGCATGGAACCCACACCCCGAACCGAAGACAAATCTGGAGATATAAGGAGAGCGGAGGGAGTTGTAGTTGAAAAAGAAAAAGAAAGTGAACAAGTGCGTGAAAGGCGGAGTAAGAAAAAGAATGAGAGTGATAGAGTGATGGAGCAATCTACTCAGGTTGCTCCAAACCAGCCTCCACCCAGCCAGGCAGCCACATCTGCTACCCCGTCGCATTCGTTGCGACAGGGTATTGAACAAGACGTCGTGGGCCTAGCGACGCATTTGCACACCCTAACCAGCCACTCAGTCTTCTTTCAAAAGGAAACTGTTTCAACTTCGCACAGGGATATAGAACAACTGCCACCGGTCTCTCACTTGGAGAGTTCCGGTGTTGAAACAAGAGAACACCAGCCCCGGTTCTCGACTTCTTTGGGCGCACAATCGAGTCTAGATCCATTTGCAGATCTTATTTCTTTGGATAGGACACAGGTCACATCATCTGCTACCGTCGAGATTCTTCGTGACTCGACCGGAACACCCAGAGTACCATAAAGCCACGGTGAGCGCAGGCGGTACCACGGTGCACTCCACCGTGGTCACCATAACTGGGAGGCTAAGTGCTCCAGGTGTTAGTACCCCGGAGTTCGTCTCCAAGGAAACCATGGACGGCGCCTTAAAGGCTGTCCAAACGAAGATTTTGCAGAAACTATCAGAGGAGATGGCATTTATCAGAAGGTCAATCACGGGAAAGGAAGTAGGTTCAGCAGTTCCCCCTACGCAACTACATATCAGACTTCCTCACCCAACCCCGAACCTGCAGAACATGAGCATCGAGGCGCTCAAAGCCGCACTCCCTGATAAGCTCTTGTCCCAATCCAACACCGACGCCTCCTCTGAAGCCGATTTAGTGAGTATTCTACGCTCACAAGCCTATACACCACCCCCAGTCACTCCAAATGATCAACAAGCCCAAATAAACACCAAGCTTGATATTTGTTAGGATCATAAATGTCCTACATATTAGAAAGATATATAAATAATTATATAGTTTATTTAATTATTTGTAATAAGCCTTTAATCATAAAAGGGCTTAGTTTAGAATAATGGGCCATGGGCCGTGGTGCTTAAGGCCTAAGTATATAAGGTTATGTTAACCTTTAGAATTAGGTTAGACGTTCGATGATACGATTCATTATTATTCATGAGAGCTTAATTGTTTAGAGAGAGATAGTTAAGATTTTCATTCAAACCTTTGTAACTATATTGATTATTGAACATGAGAGGGATGACAAGTTGAAATAATCAATCGTTCTTGTTATTTCTCTTTGAATCGTTGTTATCTGTTAAATCTAGGACTCACAATTGCTATCAGAGCATAATCGGTGATTTGAAGAAACGAAAGAAATCGAACGAAAGCGAGAAAAAGTTTAAAATTCGTAGTGAATTTTCTGGAAAAACGCAGCGAGCCGTTTTGCCCATTCCGGGAGATTGAACCGTCGGATCGTCATAAATTTTGGGCAGTAGCTCCACGACATTCCGTTTCATATTCTGAACGGTTGGATTAATCGTTTGAGGTCCAGAAGACACCCAGATTATTTTCGTAATAGTGCAGTTTTTTCTTGAAGAAAATCGTTCTTCAATCGGGTTTGCAAAGTTCTTTCGCTGTTTTATTAATTCGTTTGTTTGATCTCGATTGTTTACTCGCGTTTATCTACTGTTTATCTGCGTTTACATCAACTCTCAAAGGTATCAATTTTGTGATTTAAAAATCAAATCTTGAGTTTTTGGTGTTCTTAATATTTTTTGTGATTATTGAGAAATAGGACATATTTTGCTTATAAATCGATTTGGGTTTGTTTGTTTGTGTGTTTTTGGTCAAAATCTAACTCTACATGAGTGAATTCAAGCAACCCTATCGATCCTAGATCCGAATTGCAACCACAGCCGCAATGTCCGGACGTTTCTCATTGTTACCGGGTAAGTCTTTCAATTTCTAAACTATCCGGGTAATAATAAGTTACCGGGTAATAACAAGTTACCGGGTAATAACAAGTTACCGGATAAAAAAAAATTGCACTTTCCTGACAAAATCTCACTTTCCGGTTAGCTCCTTTCCGGACACCTCATCTTTCGGTCAAGACATAACTTTCCGGTTGAATCAAACTTTCCGGATGATTTTTGTTTTGACTTGAGCCGTGATAGTTGACCAATCTTGCAAGTGGGTTGACCATTGTTTTTTTTTCTTACGGTTTCACATACCTTGCACAAATACAAATAATATAAACAAAGTTTTTTTTGTCTTAATTTTCATTTGATTTTAATTTTATCCGGTAACCGTATTTATCCGGTAAGTACCATTTTTGCGAGAACATCTTCACTCGGTAAGTTCTCATCGCATCCGGTGAACCCACTTCAACCGGTAAGTGTCATACGGTAAGTTCACTTGATTTTATTCTTCCGGAAAGCTAAATTGATCGTCCGGTAAGCTCAATCAACCACCCGGTAAGTCTTTGTCCGGTAAACCATATTCCGGTAAATTCTCACATCTCACCCAAAAAGCACATCTCACCTGGTAAGGTCTCACTTCATTCTGTAAGTTCAATTGACTTTCTCTTTATCCAGTAAGATTAATTTGTCATCCGGTAACTACCTTTGCCGGAAACTCCACTTGTTCGGAAACCTCATCCGGTAAGTCTTTACTTTGTGTGGGAAACTCATTTCGTCCGGAAAATACATATCACCCGGTAAGTACTCCATCGCCCGGTAAGTATCCTTTCGTAGGTACGTTTGGTTGGTTAGTTCACGTCGGTACCCAAGTTACCGCACGTTTCGTGATTAAAAGTTTTCAATGTAAGTTGCGAGTTTTAACGATCGATTTGTGATTCTTTGTGACGGTTCGAGAATTATTGCGACGTCTTTTGAGCTTATTTTCGTCGTTCTTGATCTAACTTGGTTTATCTTTCTCGCAGGTTTCACCATCGAAGTTTGATTTCGTTCGTACCGTCAATAATCAAATTTTAAATTTTGGAAACGAATTTATTTTATAAATATGTTTTTCTGATTTAATTTTTGATTTCTCTTCCGCATTTTTGATTCTTCAAAGCAACACCGATTAACGATCAAATTTTCAGGTAACAATGTCGCATTGCTTTAATCCTGCGTGTAACGACTATAAAACAATATTATATGAAAAAATATCAAGCTAGAACATGAGTTTAGAGACAAGATCATCAAAGAACGGAAGGAACTGAAATTGCAAACAATTGAAAGTTCTGAGAAGCTTGCTAAATCTGAAGAAAAGGCAACAACATTAGAGTCAGAAAACACTGAGCTGAAAAGGAAGCTATCTGATTTATCATCACGAGAAGATATCAAGAAGACTGAGAAAGAGCAAACAAGATTATATGAAAAGAATATCAAGCAGAAAGATGATTTGATCAGCAAGTACGTCAAAGAACTGAAGGAACTGAAATCTCAAATCTGGAATAGTTCTGAGAAGCTGGCTGAACAAGAAGAGAAAGGTAAACTCCTGACCTGTGAAAACCTTGAGCTTAAAAGTAAACTAACTACTTTTGAAAAGGTCTTTGAAAAGGAGAAAGAAAGTTTTGAAAAAAAAAACAATTGCTTATACAAAAGCAATCTGGTTTTTCAACCAAATCTCTTGAAGAGAAGAAGAGTCTTGAGCTTATGTGTCTAAAACTTTCAAAACAAATCTCCGACTTTGAAAAAGTTTTAATTTTAGAAAGAGAGAAGTTTGAAACTGAATGCAAATCTTTTTCTAAAAGGAATGGAGAAATTTCTTTGAAAATATCCGGTTTGGAGAAAGAATTAGACATTCTAAGCAAAGAGACTGAGAAAAAGAAGGTTGAAGGCTTTAGAACTAAATGTTTGAAAGATGATTTTGAAAAAGAGAGAAAGATCTTTCAGACTGAGATTTCTAAACTTACACAAAGATTATATGGATTAGCTACCGAGATTTTGAAGGAACAAATGGTTAAATCTGATTTACAAAAGAATGTTGATTTAATTCTCGAAGAACGAAATGCCTTATTTGTTAAAGTCAAGAAACTTGAAGAGAGCAAGATCAAAGGTGTTCAACCTTCTTATGCTTCAAGTTCATTTTCTACAAATTGTTTTTCAAAGAACTTTGTCAAATCAAATGATTTTTCAAAAGAGCAGATTCGACCTTCCAATCTTTTCTATAATTCTCGTGTTGACAATAAAGATAATCCATATTTCAAGAAAGTAAACATGGTTTGGAGAGTTAAAGGATCCGCTCCTACTCCAAAGCCATTTGTCCCTGTTAGGAGTGAAAAGAACAACAAAGCTTTCTATGCTAAACCTTTTGTGAAAACTGCTCGTGTTTACTCAGTTAATAAACTGACCAGCTTATCTACACAGAAGCTGTGTTGCTCTTATTGTGGAACAAGTGACTTTGTGAAGAAAGACCATGCTATGTATTGGTATGGTACTTATAGTATCCCCGGTCCTCACAGACATAGGGCATCTAACCGACAAGGATCCATCCCAAGATGGATACCAAAATCCCTCTAATCTGTTTTGCAGGAACGTCATGTGCATTTAAATTAGAAGATTCATTTCACATGACGAGCATTCAAAGGTTAGGCCAATTTTGAGGGGGAGTACTATCGTATGCAAGGTATGTGAACTCTAACTGAATTCAAAAACCATGGCAATTCATTCTGAATAACTTACTTGCGTTTGTTATTATCTAAGTTTAACTTCCATGATTGCCATGATCAAAGCTTTCTTGACTTAGTTATTTCCATGTCTCAAATGTTTGCCGAATTTTTGATGGAAATACACTCGTTTTGAATTCCACTTTGTGTTCACCGTTCATCATTTCATATTAATGATTCAATTCTTGTCTGATATAATAATTGTGACTTGTTCTTCACAATTAAACTTTCTAATCATTGATTGATTTTTGAACATACTGTGCTTACTGAGTCATTCTGTTTGCGCTTGAATCTGTTCCTTGAAATTCTGGTAATTCAACAATGACTTCTGAATAATACAGTTCAGAACTCGTTCCTAAATGATTTTTGATGACTTCTGATTACCTCAGATCAGAACCCGGACTTCATTTTTATGACTTCTGATCACCTCAGATCAGGACTCGTACTTAAATGTTTTGACTTCTAAACATTTCAGTTTAGAACTCGTACTTCAACTGTTTTACTAAACTGTTCTACTAGATGCATGAAAGGAGTGTTAGGGCTTACATTGTTTCTATGGTCAAGCCAGAACCGGAAGGACCTACCCAAGAAACACATCCTTTATAGACAACAGTGAGGGGTCTAGATTGTTATATGAGTTTAGAGTGAAAAGAATATGGTGAGGCTGTGACATGACTTAAAAGAATTATTGGTCCTTACTAAACCGAGTCAGTTATCCGGGTAACCACACAATCTATTCATTCTCGTTCTTTGGAGATGAATATTGAAACATACATGGACCCAGTGTCGATAACTCGTGTCACCCCACCCAGCCACTCAAGTATCTCTCAACAGATGCTTGTTTCATATATTCACGGAGAATTAGCACATAATCTATCTATTCCTCATTAGATATTGAAACAGGAAGACACCAGCTCCGGTCTCCGAACTTCACATTCTATTCACTGAGTCTATTGATTTTAACTTGCGTCCCAAGTTTAATCAATTTTTGAGCCAAATCGATATCATTTGATTCTTTCACACAAGCACGAGTCTTTGTGATTCCATTTGCATATCTTCGTGATATTGCCGGAACAATTTGAGAAGTTAAATTTTTAAATTTTCTTCAGTGATAACTGGAAGTCCTATCAGAGATACCCCATTGCCAACTCTGAACATAGGCCACACAATTTTTTAAATTGTTGTGATAACAGTTACTAACGTGTTTCTGTGTTAGCCTTTTACCCCATGTTGGTTTCTAAAATGTTTTATCTGAATTTTTTGCTACTCGTCACTATTGTCTTTGAACATACATGATGCTCCGGATGCTCCTACTCATCATGAGGGGGAGAAAGGGTACAGATTCAAAGACACGGATTATCAAGTTGATGGGGAGTTAGCAAAAGCCGAGGGGGAGTAAAGAAGACCCCACACAAAAGCTGAGGGGGAGTAACAAGACTCCATGCAAAAGCCGAGGGGGAGTAACAGTTATTTGGTCAGTTCCGACTTTCAAAGAGCTTCAAAGTGCATTTAAGTAATCAAAGTGCTTACAAGTGATCAACTCTTCTCATCGTTTATCAAGTGGTGTTCGCTTCAAATTGTTTCCTCCTTCGAGCATATTGGTTCTACACGTTCTTTTAAAGCTGAAAGCTAATTCAAGAGGTTTAATGAAGAGCTTTATTCAAGGGGAGCGGAAAAAGACATGAAGACAAGCATCGCCGAAGTGCTTCAAAGATTCAAGAAGAAGAGAAGATCAAGACCTGAAGGTTTCAAGACCGATTTTTATTTATATATCTTTAGGGGGAGATTGTTAGGACCATAAATGTTCTACATATTAGAAAGATATATAAATAATTATATAGTTTAATTATAGAGTTTATTTAATTGTTTGTAATAAGCCTTTAATCATAAAAGGGCTTAGTTTAGAATAATGGGCCATGGGCCGTGGTGCTTAAGGCTAAGTATATAAGGTTATGCTAACCTTTAGAATTAGGTTAGACGTTCGATGAGACGATTCATTATTATTCATGAGAGCTTAATTGTTTAGAGAGAGATAGTTAGGATTTTCATTCAAACCTTTGTAACTATCTTGATTATTGAATATGAGAGGGATGACAAGTTGAAATCATCAATCGTTCTTGTTATTTCTCTTTGAATCGTTGTTACCTGTTAAATCTAGGACTCACAATACTCTTACCACATCGTTATCCGACGTTAAACGTACCCTCAAAACTTTATCCGAGAGGGTTGCCAGCTTAGAGAACACGTGTAAGAATTAGGCAGATGGCTCTAAACGAAGACATGATGATCAGGAAGATCCTGACCAACATCAGGGGAGAAAAGACTTAGACTGACCGAGCTGTCAACCTCAAAGACAAAACCTTCAACCGTCACCCAGCCGAACCTGAACGACATCAACAGCCAGGCGACTCAGAAATGGTTCAGGATATGGAGCTATCAACACCGGTCAGAGAATCAGTACCAAAGTGAGTAGACCCAACGGTTGAAAACCCCGAGGGTCAACCAGAAGAGATCTTAATGCTGACGGTTCCGGAGAGGCCAGCCCTGGATTTAATTGATGAGGACTCTGATGGCAATCCAGAATTAGAAAGTGAATGGAGAGAGAAAGCAGTGCTAGCCATCCAATCAGAAATGGATGCTCTTTGGAATTTCTCTGATGAAGACGAGTTCATGAACTACGACGACTACGACCAGTTTCTCCTTCAGAGCGAACATGTATCTATCTCTCAGCACGACTTGCACGATACTGCAAGTACATCCGAACTTCCAACTCCAGACCCGGAAACGGCTCAACCCAACCTGCTCAACCAGCTCAATGGGAGAGAGTCCGGATCTTGGTTCCATACTTGGAGGAATCACAGTAGAAGATATTTTCTCACTGGATTAGGCCTCTTGACCCGGTTATGTGCCATGGGGTCTCATTTCTGAAAGATCCAGTTCGCACACAGTATTTGGAAGTTATGAAGAGAAGCAGAATGGTCCCCGAAGTCCGAGCGCGACACAGAATAACAGAAATCGTGGAGATCGTGTCAGACAAATTTCTAAGCGTATGGTTCCCTGTTTCACTGTTAAAAGGGATGATGGAAAGGAATGGTGTTAGGGTCATTTATTGTTGATTTAAAGTTCAAGGGTTTAATTTGCAATAGTTTATTTTGAGCCTTGTAGTGAATGGGCCGTGGGCTTGTTAACCACGAGCCCGCTATATATAATGTTGATTAGGCTTAGAAAATAGGCTAGTTGTCTCATTTTGCTTTCTTGCTCTCATATTGTAATTCTCTCTACATTGAAAGCTTAATAGAGATGACCAGTTGAAATCGTATACTTGATTGCTTATCTATTTGATTACATTGTTCGTTGCACGGATCTGAGACTCACAATTGGTATTAGAGCAGACAGACATAATTGATTCAAAGCCTTTCTATTGATTTCTGGTAAGTTTTTGACTTTTCACGTCTGTCACATTCTTGAAATTTCAAAACTTTGATTCTGATAAAATTGATTGATTTCGTTGATTGGGTTGTGTTAGTATCGTTGTTATTGTTCATTCTGCAAGTTTTCACATCCTAATTCGACTATTTGAGTGGGTAATTAACCAAATCAAATTCAAAAGTTTTGAGTGTGTTCTTCATTAAAAATCATATTTTTACCATCAAAACTTGTTGGTTTTGCTTTAAAATCGATTGGGTGAGTGTTATTTTGTGTTTGGAAGTGTTTCTAATATTTCAGGAACATTTTCGAGCAACCCTAATCGAGTTTCAATCGATTTGGAAAAGTCAGCCGCAGAAGTCCGGATAACACAACCGCGGTTTCCGGACAAGTCAACACTCTCCGGACGTTTGTGTTATTCCATCCGGATTCGTCTTCTTTCCGGGTAAGTCGAGTATTCTGGGTAAGTCATTCTTTCCGGTAAAGTATCAATTTCCTTAATCTTTTCGGGTAGTGTTTTCCGGAAACCCAAAGTTTTCGGTAAAGATTTTATCCGGATAACCCTAGGTTTCCGGTAACAGTTTTTATTCGGACAACACTTCGTATCCGGGAAACATATTACCCGGACTCCCTTTACACCCGGTAAGCTTTGTGCTTTTCCATCTTGTCCGGTAAGTCCTTTATCCGGAATCCCCATCATCCGGTAAGTTCTACTTCTATTTACTGTATCCAGACAATTAAGTTGTCCGGACTCTTTCAACTTATCCGAAAACTATTGTGATTTTTGAACTGTTTTGTCTATTGATCTGATCCGGACACTTCCTGATCAGACCCTTATTTGGATTCCTATCCAGTAAGATCACTCTTAGTTTATATCAGTCGTAGAACCTACGTTAGGATCCCACTCATAGTGCCTTGCGTTAGGTTTACACTTTGAATCAATATACACGTCTGACGATCACTCCGTTGCAACCAAAGATCTCTACTTCGCGTGATGCTCTCGCAATCGGTACCGACTCCAAACCACCTTGTCTCTACCAAGGTGAGTATAGCCAGTGGCGAGACAGATTCATGCTCTTCATAGAGTCCAAGGACAACTACGAGTACATCAAGAGAGCTCTTGAAGATGGTCCAATCCCTTGGCCGATGAAGGACATAGAAGCAACTGCAACTGCTGTAGCTCGTCGTGCGAAAAAGACTATCGCCGACATGACCGAAGATGAAAGAGGCATGATCGAAGGTGAAAAGCATGCAAAGAGATATTTTGTCCAAGCCCTTCCCAACCCGATCTATACAACTATCGACAGCTACAAAGACACGGCAAAGGGCATGTGGGATCAAGTGGCTAGAATGATGCGTGGGAGCGATGTCGGAAATCAACTAAAGATCAACAGCGCGATAACCAAGTTCGATGGTTTCAAGCAGCGCACCGGCGAATCTCTCACACAGACCTATGAACGGTTCTGGTCACTTCTTAATGAACTAAACAAGAATAAGATCACTCGCTCCAACACAGAAAACGCGCTCAAATTTCTCAATAATCTGCTGCGGGAATGGAAGGTGTTTGCTTCTCATGTCAAGCACAACAACTTGATAGAGAACATCGACATCAATGAACTCTATGAGACGCTTCTTCAAGACGAAGATGTAGTGAATGAGCTTCTGAGCGAGAAGAAGACTGAATCAAAGCCAGCTGCTAATCCTATTGCACTCATGTCTTCCAAGAAAGGGAAATCTTCGAGCTGTCACTCTAAACGTGCTCAAAAGCAAAGCTCTACCAAATCTGAAAAGGAAGACAATGACTCTTATGATGAAGTATCTGACTTCAAGAAAGCGATAGCTCTGCTTACACAATCTTTCCAACAACAAAAGTACTATAAGAAGCCTTCGTCCAACAATCAGCGCTACTCCACCTCCTCCAACAAGCGCCATGATCATCAGGACAAATATGAGGGAAAGAAGAAAGTTGGTGAACAGGATAAGTCAGAGAAGAAGGAGAAGACGGAGAAAGTAGAAGGTAAGAAGAAAAATGAACCAGTGACCTGTTACAACTGCGGAAAGCTTGGTCATTTTGCTAAAGATTGTACGAGGCTTGTGGTAAAGAATTCTCACTACTAGAAGGCAAAACTCGCATTGGCCGAGCAGAAGGAAGCTGTACTTGTGGAAAACGACTACTGGTTGGGTCGTTCTGATGATGAAAGCGATACTGATGGTGCTGATGCTTTCATGGGATATCACTCTCCAGCCGATGAAGAGAAGACAAGTCAGGTATGTGAATCTTCCGAACAAGCTTTCTTGAATAAAATGCAATCTCTTACCGAACAGGCAGATTCCTTTAAGGCCACCACTAAAGAACAAAAGATTGAGATTAGATCACTAACCGAAAACCTAGATGTTCAAATGAAAATAACTGAAAAACATAAGTCTGAAAGTGCTATGTTAAAGGAGAAATGCAAAATTCTTTCCATAGCACCTAAAGACTTAAGGGCCAAATTATCTGATCTTTAGTGTCAGTTTGCTCAGTGTTTGAATGAGAAAGAGGATATTGTTTATCAATGTTACTTTCTTCAAATTCAGCACAAGGAGTTTGTTTCTAAAATTCTTGATCTTGATACCAAACTCCACAAAAGGGGTCAAACTGATCAAACCATCTTTCTGAATAAACCCAAAGAGTTCACCTATTTCAACAAAGACTGGGGAATCGGATATGATAACCCATACTATTTGAAAAAGGGAAGATACCAAACTCCTACTTTGTATGATTTTAGTTGTTTTGGGTTAGATAAAAAGTATCTGGAATATGCTATTCAATGGACTGGTCCTCTAGAACCTGAAAAGGAAGAGGAAACCGAGGAATATAAACGCGCACACAAACGAGGAATACAACTTCCGTTTTGTTATGAACCTTTGAATTATTCCTATCAAAAGAACAAAAAGTATCTCTCAAATGACTACTTCGACCCCTACAAGGTTGCTACGCCCAAGGATTCCTCCAAAAAGGATGAGGACCAAGCACCTGCAACCAAGACTGAGACAGACGAGTTTAAACTCTATGTTCCCCCTCTCATCTTGGAAGCAAAGATTGTCGAGTTGGAGGAGTCACTTGAGAAAGAAAGGTCAGTTTTTCAAAACGAAAAGAATGCGCTAATTCAGGAACTTGAGAAACTCAAATCTGAGAAAACCGAAGGTGTATCAAATGAAGAAAAGGAAACTCTTCAGTGTGAAATCAATAAGCTCTCATCGAGACTCTCTGAAGTGACAAGAGAAACGATGAAAGAGCATATGATAAATAGTCAACTCCAAGTGCAGCTTGACTTGCTCCAAACTGCGAAGCAGATTTCACCTGAACTTTCCTCTAACTCATCTGATACATCCTCGTGTAAAGCCTTCATCGAAAATATCTCTTCGCAAGAAAGTAAAGTTTCTCAAGATGAGTGTTTTTCAAACGCTTCCGCACCGAATTCCCCAAAGTACACAACCGAAAGCACATCGTGTTCCTCGCCTTCCTTGACCGATCCAAGTCCTGTAATTTCGGAAGTCGATTCTTCAGAATATATGAACTCTGAAAGCAAATCTGATGGAGAGTTTGAGTCGTTCCCTTTCGACAAACCTCTCCCGAGTCATACTGATTTTTTGTCTCCAGTAGTCAATCATCCGGTCAATTTTCTACAGGGTAGCTGTTCTAAAACAAAGTCCCCAGCTGTGATCACAATTTCAAAATCAAAACCTGTTTCTAAAAACCAATCACAGCAGAGGCAAAAGACCGAGCAATTGCCTACCAAAAATACCGTTCCTTCAAAAGTCACTGACCGCTCTGTCCCTGTTGTTTCAGATAAAAATGGTCAAGAAAAACAAGAAAAACCAAAGTGGCTGAACAAGGAACCAGTCAAGGATGCAGCATCAAAGTCTTTTCCTACTGCTTTTAATTATAGAATAAACAAAGGCAATTGTGTTTGGAATAATTGGAATCGTTTTGAAGTTACTTTTCCGATTAAACTTAATTCAGTTCATAAATTGATTCAATTGTCGCATGATTGTTTATGTTGTTCTAGATGTGGTTGGAATGATTTTGATGAAATTAACTTAAATGATTGGTTTGGGTCATATCACATGTATAATAATAAACCAAAAAATAAACCCCGTAATAATAAACAGAAATACTACAATCAACGGGGTTCCCAATCAGAGGTTAAACCACAGCGGGAGACCAAACCCACTCCTAGATGGGTTGCTCCTACTGAGGTTAAACCGGCACCAAAGAGGCAACGTGCTAAAAATCCTGTTCCTCTACAAGGTGTAAAACCTACACCAAGGAGGCAACCTGTGCCAAAACCAGTTTTCGCAAATGGTGTACAATCTACACCTAAGGGGAAAGCTGTGTCAAAGCAAGTTCCTCCGAGAGGTGCCAAACCTAACTGTAATACCCCAGGTAAGTTCGTTAGTTAAAATCCCTTTTCCGTTAAATTTAGTTAACTTTAAAGTTGGATATTAGGGAAAGTTTGGGTAAATTATAAGTTTAAGGGTGTTTGGGTCATTGTTGAGAAGTTCAAGGTCTAAAATGAAAATTAGTTTAATATTATCACCATTACACTCCAGATATTTCACAATTCAGATATTATCATAGTGTGTGTGTGTTTTGGGAAGAAAAGAAGCCAAAGAAGAAAAGAAGGCTAGGGACTCAATTTGGAGTATTTGGAAGTGAAAATAAGGTAAGGTCCTTTGTATTTTGTGTTTGTAATTGTTATTAGAAGGTTTCTATCGGATTAGAATAGTCAAAAACATGTCTGGGGTTAATTCCAGTTGATTTCTGGGTAAAAATTGATGAACATTCAGTGGTTTCCGGATAAGTTGAATGTATCCGGGTGGTTTTGGGTAACAATATTCGGATGGTGTTCTAAGGTGTCCGGACGAATCAAGTATTCGGGTAAGTTCCTTTTTGTTATAAGTTTCCGGATGGAATGGGATACCGGATGGTATCCGGATTGCTTTGCTATCCGGAAAGTTGTGCTGTCCGGATTGGTCTTGTTGTCCGAAAAGGTTGGGTTGTCCGGGTTGTTTTGTGCTATCCGGAAACTATAGCTGTTTGGTCATTTTGAGGATGAGAATTAGGTAGATTTATCCAGAGTTCATAGCCTGCTAGGTATATCTTTTGTGTTCTTTTAGTAAGGAGATACTTATATATATATTTCAGATTCTTTGGATTTGGGGTGAAAGCTGAGATGTTTTGAGAAAGGTTTGGGAACATTTTGATAAAGCAAACCGGTGAGTTTTACTTTAAAACGTTTTCAAACTGGAATACATTTATGTGTGGATTGGGAATCTAATAGATGGTGTGATTATGTGTTTATGTATGAAATATAATATATTGAGATATTGTATTTACATGAGTATTCTACTAGATGGTGTGATTATGTGTTTATGTATGTAAACCGGTGAGTTTTACTTTAAAACGTTTTTAAACTGGAATACATTTATGTGTGGATTGGAAATCTAATGGATGGTGTGATTATGTGTTTATGTATGTAATATAATATATTGAGATATTATATTTACATGAGTATTCTACTATACGAGAATACGTTGGCCGGGCTTAGGACCGGTGTGTTGGCTGTAATATTCGTACATCGTTGTTGGCTGTAATTGTCGTACAGTGAAGTTAATTTATTAGTTGGCTTGCAACCAACTAATATGGCCAAGAGAATGAGATGGGAAAATACATGATGATTGAGTCATAACTGGTAGTTGTGTTTGTATTATGTGAATGGTGGTGTGCAAAGTATTTTCAAAGAAACAGGGATTTTCTCACTAGACCTTTAGGTCTAACCCTCATTTTGTTTTTAAAATATGTATTCCAGGTCAAGGATATTTTGTTAGCAAAGGGAAGAGTAAAGCATAGGAGGCGGTTGATAGCTGACGAAGATTAGGATATGTTTACGTTTTTGTATTATATAGTTTTGAGACTTTGGGACCGTACGTGACTTATTATGTATTTTCTTTTATGAATGTAACGATGTTATGCAATATATGTTATTTGAAGCATGTTTGGGGAAACAGGGTCGTTACACTAACCCTCCAGGACCCAAACAAATTTGGGTACCTAAAATCCGTTAACTCGATTTTGCAGCACGGTCATGTATGGTACTTAGATTCTGGATGCTCCAAACACATGACCGGAAGGAGGGAGCTTCTCACGAACTACAAAGAAGAATATGGTGGAGACGTTAGTTAAAATCCCTTTTTCAAGAAACGATTTGACGGCGGAAATGGGAAGACTTCAAGCCAATATACAAGCTATGTTCGATAGAACTCGTCACACAGAAACTGGAATACCAGATCCTAGTCTGGAAGATGAGATGCCCATTACACATACTGTCATACCAGTGACAAGGAAGTGTGATTATAAAATGTTTTTAAGTTGAAAACCTCCGACATACTCCGGAGAAATAGATCCAGTGAAGGCTATGGGGTGGCTGAAAGAGATAGAAGCTGTCTTCAGGACCAACAAGTGTGTAGAAGAAGATAAAGTACTATATGGAACAACGATGTTGAAGGCAGATGCTTTATTTTGGTGGGAAGCTCTTATTACATCAAGAGGGTCGGACGTGTATTCTACTTTTACTTGGAAAGAATTCACCATATATTTCAAAAGACAGTTTTGTCCTCAAGCAGCAGTTAGACAACTGGAAGAGAAGTTTATCGTTAGGGATTACACTGCTCGTTTTCTGGAGAAGTCTCGCTTCATGGAGTACTATGTTGCCACAGAGGCGCTGAAGATGGAAAGGTTTATTTTCGGGTTAAATTCAGAAATTAGAAAGCTAGTGATTGCAAAAGGGCCCGATACCTTCTCAGCCGCAGTAGATGCAGCGGAAAATGTGGAACGGGATAACAGGAGAGACGCTGGTGATAGAAGTTTTGGAAAAAGGAAATTGGAGGAAATGACGTACGATTTGGAGGAATACGAAACCCTAAGGCTTGATAGTTATCTATCTTTCAGACCAGTTGAAAAACCATGTCCAAAATGCAATAGTGTTCATCAAGGAAACTGTTATGTGGAGTCCCGAAGATGTTACAAGTGCGGGAAGACTGGTCACATTGCTAAAGACGGCCACGTAACTCGATTCTGTTTCGTTTGCAATTCCCCTGATCATATTATGTCAGACTGTCCACGATGGAAAGTACAACAGGGTAGTATGACGGTGAGACCAACGGGTGTTAGTTCGGGAGAGGTGTTAGAGATATAGGTGGGTGTGAGACGTCCGGACGAATCAAGTATCCGGGTAAGTTCCTTTTTGTTATAAGTTTCCGGATGGAATGGGATACCGGACGGTATCCGGATTGCTTTGCTATCCGGAAAGTTGTGCTGTCTGGATTGGTCTTGTTGTCCGAAAAGGTTGGGTTGTCCGGGTTGTTTTGTGCTATCCGGAAACTATAGCTGTTTGGTCATTTTGAGGATGAGAATTAGGTAGATTTATCCAGAGTTCATAGCCTGCTAAGTATATCTTTTGTGTTCTTTTAGTAAGGAGACACTTGTATATTTGTTTTCAGATTCTTTGGATTTAGGGTGAAAGCTGAGCTGCTTTGAGAAAGGTTTGGGAGCATTTTGATAAAGCAAACTGGTGAGTTTTACTTTAAAACGTTTTTAAAATGGAATACATTTATGTGTGGATTGAGATATTGTATTTACATGAGTATTCTACTATAAGAGAATACGTTGGCCGGGTTTAAGACCGGTGTGTTGGCTGTAATATACGTACAGCGTTGTTAGATAGATTCTATCGGAGTAGAATCATCAATTTCATGCCGGAGGTTAATTTCTGTCGAATCTGGGTAGAAAATGGGTAAACCGACAGAGGTTTCCGGACACAGTATGAATGTGTCTGATAGTTTCTTTGGTGGTGTCCGATAGTTTTGTTGATAGTGTCCGGTAATTCCTTTCGATGGTGTCCGGACGATTCGATTACCCGGTAAGTGATCTTTTTCTATAGTTTCCGGATGATTTATGTTACTGAGTGGTATCCGGGTTACTTCGGTTTCCGGATGGCGTCCGGATTATTGATATTATCCAGAAAGTCATGTGTCCGGATTGCTTATGCTGTCCAGGAAGTTGTTCTAACCGGATTGTTTGGGTTGTCCGGATAGCCTAGTATGTCTTATGTGTTTATTTAGTAAGGGGATATTTGTATTTAATTTGGATTGAAAGACTGAATCTTTGGAAAAGGCTTGGAAGAGTTGTAATAAAGCAATCTGGTGAGTTTTACTTTAAAAACGTTTTCAAACTAGATTACATACATGTGTGGATTGAGAATGTGGTAGATGGTGTGATTATGTGTTTATGTTTGAAGTATAATATATTGAGATGTATATTATATTTATATGAGCATTACATTACATAAGTGCACGTTGGCCGGACTATGACGGCGGAATATTGGCTGTAATTGTCGTACGGTGGTGTTGGCTGTAATTGTCGTACGGTGGAGTTAATTGATTAGTTGGCTTGCAACCAACTAATTTGGCCATGGGAATGAGGATATGTACACAATGCACGAGTCTTGCTTGGTATTTAAATTATATGTGATATATGTGTGTTTTTACAAAAAGGTTTACTAAACTGACAGGGATTATCTCACTAGACCGTTTGGTCTAACCCTCATTTTGTTTTTAAAAATATGTATTCCAGGTTCAAGAAGGTATAAAGGAAAGGATATAGTGTAGGATGCGGTTGATAGCTGACGAAGATTAGGAAATGCCTATGTTTTGTATTGTATAGTTTTGAGACTATGGGACCGTATATGAATTGTTATGTATCTTTTGTTATGAATGTAACGATGTTATGTATAACATGTTAATTGATGTATATTATGTATGTCTTGGGATATCGGGTCGTTACAAATGTAGTTGGGTCAAAAGTTTCTTATGTTGATGGACTCGAAAACAATTTATTCCGCATAAGTCAACTTTGTGACAATAGATTTGATGTTAAGTTTCAGAGAAGGTTCTGTTCTTTACTAACAAACACAAGTGAATAATTTCTAAGAGCAGATAGAAAAGGGGATCTATTATTAACCTCAATGTCAAAGATGGAACAGAGAACCTCTGTTTAGTTTCTAAGAAAAATGAAGAAGCATGACTCTGCCATATGGTAAGTGGCCTATCTGATCTGAAATTTGACAAAGATCACCTCTATTCCACGTGTGATATGTGTAAGCTCAAGCGAGCCTCACCCCGGACAAAGTCCGATTTTTATTATTCTAGACCTCTACACATGCTTCGCGTAGACCTCTGTTGTTAGATTAAATTAGCCGCTAATTTAATTGAATGTTTTATAATGAATTAATGTATAAGCTTTTTAATTAGCTTTTGGGCTTTTTAGCTAGATTATGGGCTTATGCCTTTTTCTATGTAAATGGACCCTTTATAAAGGTGTCTAGGGTTTCATTTCTAAGAATTAGGTCATTTTGAAGTAACATACAAAAACACACATAGACTATTCTCATGAGAGGCATATAAATTTGTAAAGTGTGGTGTTCTTCATATTTTCTCCTCCATATTGTGATTCAATGAATATAAGATGAGATTTCTTTTATGATTGTTCTTCATGATTCATCTTATCTCTACATGTTATATATGGAGCTTGTTATTCTATTATGTCTATCAGAATTTTATCAGAGCTCTGTTGATTTTCTCAAGCCGTCTCAAGTCGATAGAGCTTATCAGAGCTCTGAAGCCGTTCAGCCGCCTCTGTGAAACTTATCAGAGATCCTGCAGAAGCCATCTTTTCGATATGTGCATAAAGTGGATATTCACATCAAAGTTTACCAAGCTCGACCTCAAACCAATTGAGCATGACCGTCAAGAATTCGCAGATTAGGACAGAAGGTTTTAGTGCACACAGAAAGATTTTGGTCTGCACATAGATTCGAAATGCCGATGTTTGGATGTGACTATCGCTGAATTTGCTGATGTGCTCGAACTCTAAATCTGTCCAGAGCTCTGTGAATATGCAGAGCTTAATCGTGTTGTTAGAGCTTAACCCGTGCAAAGTCTCCAGAAGCAGAAAAATGCAAACTATTGCTGCTGTTCGAAACCAATACAAATTGCTGATCTTGTCCATTTGTAGTGCAACAATCCTCCTAATTTGTGTAGAATATTGTGCAGCAAATTTCCATTAAAGCAGATTTGACTGCTGTATATATTGATCATGCACTCGGAAAGAGATGCAACAGAATTGGACATATTCGAGTCTAAATTTTGATTAAATCAGATTCAAAAGAGTTTGTTGATGTTATTCGAGCAAAATAGAAAGTATGTTGTTTGTTGGAACATTCAAAACATCAAGTTGCTGTAGTTGTTAAATAAAACAGAAAATGGTTGTTGTTGGTTCAATCAATTGGCTTACTGTTCCAAAACTCAGTTTTGTGCTTCCAATATATGATCAGCAACAACAATGAAGAATCAGATTAGTGCTCTCAAACAGCTGCTGTTCCAGAAATCTCTTGGAGGTTGTTACTGAATTCGTACAAGTTGTTGTTTCGGTTCATAATAGGGTAACAAAAATATGTTGTTTGGATTCCAAAACAGCCTATTTAAGGTGCTGTCAAAGTGATTACAAGAAAGATGTTTGTTGTCGTGGTGGTTTGGTTGGTGTCAAAACAGTTAGTTAATGTTGGTGTCACTTTCTCGAAGCTGTCAAAAAAGAAAACAACTTAATCATGATGTTTGGTGTTGATTGGTGCTATTTGGTCCTGTTTGGTGCGGATTGGTGCTGTTTGGAGCTGTCCAAAACAGAAATCTGAACCCAAAACAGTTAATTTATGTTTGATGCTGTCAAGAATGATCAGAATGTGGGCTATCAAGTTTATACTCAAGAGTTTGATTGTTGTGTAATCAGAGTTCTGATTTTATTGATCAAATTTTGATCGTGATCCTTTGTGCTCCCAGAAGAAAGGCAAGTTATGCAGAGCTTGTACAGAGCCTCTGTAAGTTATGTAAGGCTGTTCCAGAGAAGCTCTATGTACAAAATTATGCAGAAGACTACTTCTGTGAAATAAACATGCTCTTAAGCCATCCAAGGAGGTTCTAAGGACCAAAAAGCCCAGAAGACAGAAAAGAAGCGACTAGAGGGGAGGACCAGAGGTCGACCCGAGCATGTACATCAGAGGTCGATGGTCCAGAAATCAAAATAAGCCTAAAGCCCGGAGCCTAAAATATTTCAGATTGATTGACAGCTTTGTGTTGTTTCAGAAACACGCGCACAACTTGTCACTCGGTGCTCCAATTGACACGAGTCCATTTGCATTGGAAAGATAACTCACAGACCCACGACTTTGATGTTTTGAGTTTACTCAAATTATGTGAGTTGATATGCCAAAATCAGCTTCAAAGTCTGTTGTAAGGTGCTGGACCGAAAGCATTGCATTTGATTCGTGCTCTTTCCGCTTTCAAGAACGGTGTTCTCTCAATGGTTCTTCATGGTTTCATGCTTCTATTGTGACACATTAATTGTCACTCCCTCCTCTGTTATTCATGTTTAAAGCTCGGTGTTGAATGCTTACTCAACGGGATCTTAAGAGTCAAATTTTCTGTTTTGATGACCGTTCTGCGCAGCTGAGGGAAAACTTGCACAACTCACTCGTTTTCATCCAAAATGTATGAATCTAAGCTCGTTGTAAAGCTAAGAGGCTGGAGTTCAATGTGCATGTTTTATGTTTTATTTTAATCAGGCTCCTTGGTGGTCAAAAACAGCGGTGAAGTTGAGTCATGAAAGCTGGAGAAAATGGGGTTAATTGTCTCGGTCCTTCAAGATTATGAGCCTACATTTGAGGGGGAGCTTTTGATGCTCAGAAGACTCGAAGAACGGAACGCCAAAGTTTCTAAAGAAAGAAAGAGGGAGACTATAAGATGATGCTTTATTTATAAAACATTAGGGGGAGATTGTTAGATTAAATTAGACCCTAATTTAATTGAATGTTTTATAAAGAATTAATGTATAAGCTCTTTAATTAGCTTTTGGGCTTTTTAGCTAGATTATGGGCTTAGGCCTTTTTCTATGTAAATGGTGTAACACCTCAAAATTTCCATAAGTATTATACATTTATTTTGGGAGAACGTTTAAAATAATGGGAAGGTGTTATTTTACACGAAATGTCGAAAGGGTGTATGTTCTCAGTAGACGCAAGCCTAATACTTCCAAATTTAATTTTCTTACCAGGTACTAGCTCGGGAAGAGATACGAAGGGATGAGTGTCGAGGAGTACTGATAACGCCACTTTTTGGCGTTATTTTCAGTTCTTAAACCAATGAGATTGGCTTGTGTTCTAGCAAAAAGGCGGAATATTACGGTTTATCTAGTGAGATATGCAGGTAATCTAAAAGGCGGAAATCATCGAGAAAAGAAGCGGAAAAGAGCCTAAAAAGAGCCCAAAACGAAGCCAACGGAAGCCCGAGATACAAGCCCAAGACCCGTGCCCGAACCACGAAACAATCCTGACCCGGAAACACAACAGAAAACCGCGCGGTTTTTCACGCGGTTTGCAAGTCGCGGGAAAACCGCGTATCCCTCTGTTCGTTTGTTATAACTTGGCGTTTTCCGGAATTTAGGTCATAATTTGACACACGAGGACAACCAACGACTTGGGGGCGATTTTGAGAGACTTTTCGGAGCTTTTGGAGCCACGATAAAGGATCGGTTGAGGAGACGTTCACCACACGAAGTGGATTAGAGCCGAGAGAAGGGAGTTCATCATTACATTCATCATGTTCACGATCACTATGTTTGCATACACGATTTCTCTTCCTTTTCTTATGTTTTTATCCACCACCAACATGAACTAATCTTTAGATGTTGGGGGTTGGAATGAATTCGGTTTAAGCTTATGAACAGATGACGTGATTCTTTTACCAGTTTTCCTATTTTAATGAAGCATGTAATTTGGTTCTTAATGCTTTTGTGAGTTTAGCTAGCTTCCAACTGTTTTGTTGTTTTCAGTTAAGTTCGAGAGAATTAATTGTTAACTAGAACTAGAAATTGCATGCCTAAGGTGAGAAATTGGATAGAGATATACCAGTGTAAGCCTTAGTCCCGTTTAAATCTTACTTTTAATGTGTTTTGAGTGTCATAGGTTGAGATCGAGAGATAAAACTTGTGCTTTCAAAATAAAACCCATTGTTGCTTGAAAGAGAACAACGGTAATTTTAGAGATTGGGTATTCATTAAGGGGAATAACTGGTAATTGTTTTGAGTCAGATAAACTTAGGATTTACAACCCTCAACTGTTTTCTCTAACAAAGTTTCCTAAGTTGTTTACTGTCCCGTTTGTGATTTGCTTTCTTACAATTAATTAGTTAATATAAACCACTCAAATTTGCGATCGTTCAGTTAATAGAGTTTATAGTCATTGTGATGCTTAGTTCCTAGTTCCCTGTGTTCGATACTCGTACTTTTTGTACTATTACTTGATTTCGACCCGTACACTTGCGGTTAGATTTAGGGGGGTGTAAACCCGCCTATCAAGTTTTTAGCGCCGTTGCCGGCTTGACCTAGTTGCAACTGATAGCACTACTAGCTATAAGCTCTATTACATTGAACATTTGTTTTTTTATTTCTGTTATTTGATTTCATCACTTTCAGTTTTTGGATTGCTAATTTTGGTTACTTTCTGTTTCAGGTATTAATTGGTTTATGCCATGGAAAACCCGAGGGGATGGAATCGAACCACTCAATCCGGAAATCGAAAGTACCACCCGTCGATTACGCAAAGAAGCTAAAGCTAAAAGAAATCTGAAGATCGAGATGTCCGACGACGAAGCTCCTCCCGAGAGACGGCCTATGCGGTCGTTTGCCGATCTGAATGTGGCAGCGGCACGCATAGGCATCCAAGCGCCCACTACTGGGGCGAACTACTTTGAGATCAAGCCGGGTACCATTGTGATGGTACAACAGAACCAGTTCGGGGGAGCGCCAACCGAAGACCCCCATGCACATCTTCGTGCATTTGAACGGATTTGCAACACGTTCAAGATCAATGGGGTGAACGAGGATGCAATCAAGCTGAGGTTGTTCAACTTTTCTCTCAAGGGCCGAGCCGAAACATGGACCGAAAGTATCCAACCGGACTCGATCACCACCTGGGCGCAACTGAAAGCTGCTTTTCTTCAGAAGTTTTTCCCACCAAGCAGAACCGCTCAACTTATGGCTGAAATCACCATTTCGCTCAATGGGACCAAGAGACGTTATATGAAGTGTGGGAGCAGTACAAAGACATGATGAAGAAGTGTCCTCACCATGGGTTGCAAGGTTGGGTCATTATCCAAACCTTTTTCAGTGGACTTCACCCGCAGTTCAAAAACGAAAACACAGCTGCAGCGGGTGGAGCACTAATGGATAAGTCCTATGAGGACGCATGTGAGCTGATCGACAATCTAGCCGAGCATAGTTTCTCTACTCCAAGATCAGCCGTTAGAAGAGTCGCGAGTGTTCAAGAATTGGGTAAGCTGAAGGAAATAAAAGCTCAACTAGCTGCAATCACGAAACATCTTAAAGGAGGCAGTTCGAAAGAACCCGAACAAGTTCAGTTTTTGCAGAACCGGAATAACCAGCCGAGGAACGACCCTTTCTCGAATACCTATAATGTGGGGTGGAAGAAACACCCAAACTTTTCATGGAGTCAACCCGGTCAACAACCACAAGGTAATAACTCCAACTTCTCTAATTCTTCTAATACTAACAATGTCTATCGTCCTCCAGGTTTCAACCAACGGAGATTTGACGAAGGACCATCCGTGGAGAAGAAACCGGGGCTGGAAGATATGTTGATGAAGTTCATGACAAAGATGGATAGCACGGTTGAAGGCTTAGCAAGCATGGTGAGTACAGTGAAAGCAACAACTGATCAGAACACCGCATCCATCAAGATCCTTGAAAGGCAAGTGGGGCAGATTTCTGAAGTTTTGCAAAACCGAGCCCCAGGAACGTTTCCGAGTCAGACTGAGAGAAATCCAAGAGAAGAATGTAATGCCATTTATCTGAGGAGTGGCAAGGAGCTGATCGAGGAACATATACGAGAGCCGTCATCAAAGGAAGGCGAGCCCAAAAAGCAAGATGTGGAGATCGTAGATGTGGACGAGTTGGATGCTGATGAAGATATTGTGATTGAAGAGAGCAAGAAGAGTGAAGAGAAGAAGCTAAAGGAACCACCGATCAAGCCGGCAACTCCAAGCGTGCCATATATCCAAACAGACTTAAAGCGCAAAAGGATGATGCTAATTTTTTTTAAATTTCTTGATGTATTTAAAAAGCTACATATTAACATTCCTTTTGCAGATGCTTTGGCACAAATGCCTTCATATGTGAGATTCTTGAAAGAAATCCTCTCCAACAAGAGGAAGATTGAGGAGCAGGCAACGGTGCCACTTACTGAAGAGTGTAGCGCGATCATCCAGAACAAGCTTCCCCTGAAGCTTAAGGATCCAGGGAGTTTTTCGATCCCTATTCAAATAGGAGATCTTAATTTTGATAATGTGTTATGTGATTTAGGGGCAAGTATTAATTTAATGCCTCTATCTATTTTCAGGAAACTCGGCATGGGGGAAGTGACGCCAACGTACATGACAATTTGACTTGCGGATATATCTATAGTATATCCATATGGAGTGATAGAGGATGTGCTCATCAAGACTGGCAAGTTCTACTTTTCGGTGGATTTCGTGGTGCTGGATATCGATGAAGATATAGAAGTCCCGCTGATATTGGGAAGATCCTTTCTGGCCACGAGCAAAGCGTTGATCGACATGGAAGAAAGCAAAATGACCCTAAGGGTTGGTGGTGAGAAGGCGGTGTTCAAGATGTTCGAGAGGATGAGAGGTCGAAGTGAAGAGAAACCCGGCTATCACGAGAACTCAGATTGGGAAGAAACTGCGGAAAAACCGAAGGGGTGATCAGAAAGAAGGTTGAGCCACGACCGAAACCAAGGCGCTGGGTGGGTGGCAACCCACCGAGGTTTGCGTGTTTTTAATTTATGTTTTGGAGTGATTTTATTTACAAAAAAAAATTAAAATGGAACAGAGACATACGCGGTTTTGGCCGCGACTTGCAAGCCGCGCGCCAAACCGCGCAACTCACTGTTGGGTTTCCTTTCTTGCTTTGTGTGTAACATCCCTTATCTTTAAAACACTCCTTTAACGGAAAGTAACCTTAAAATACAGCGGAAGATTTGTAATTAAAACATTTAGATAAAATCCCATAATCTTATAGAAAAGAGTACAAGTTTGCAACTTAAAACCAATAAGTTTGAGAAAAACAATATTCAACTGAAAAGCTTAGAGAATCCAAAACTATCATTCATCAAAAGAAAATATAAGCTGCTGAGCTGCCGCAAATCCAAAAGCTTCAAGCTGGAGCCTTTCCTTTATTCTTTGAAGATGTACCTGCCACTAAAAGATGAATAACAACGGGGTAAGCTTACGCTTAGTGAGCACGCACCTATACCACATATCATCATGCATACATACTTGCATAAACATAACAATCACATACATGTAACATCCTTCCATTCCTCAAGGCACAAAGCCAATAAGGAAGGTCATAACTAGACACTGGTACCAGGCCTCTTCATACATAACATATTCCCTAGGGGTATTACTACCACCATAGGTACTCTTTCCTTTGGTAAAGCCAAACATACACATAATCACACATGCAATCCAACTACATACACATAACTTACATAATATAGGTAGAGTACTCACCTGTCAAGATGTCAATTACCAAGTACTTCACAGTGTATAATAATCACCTCGTACCACCTATAACATTCATACATACACATATCATAAGAAGCCCAAAAATGGAACTCTAATTCTATCCCATCTCTCATCCCGAAATGACATAGCTAGGATAGTCCAAATACCATAAAACTTTGCCAAACATCCAATTTCATACGCCCCATTTCTATTGATTTCTAAACATAATACACATACCTTGCAATTCTAGACCGCGAACAACAATCCTCTTAGAACCTTTCACAACTTGAATCTTCCAAAATCACCAAATCTTTCGCCTGGAAAATACAGCAACTTCGGACACTTGGTGCTCTCTACTGGGAACTCCGATGCCAAATCCCTCCGGTCAGAATGTATATTAGAGGGTCGTGAAGTCGCTGTCCAAATTTCACGACGATCCAACGGTTAAAGAAGGAGAATCGGTCGATCTTTCACAGCAGCTCACAAGAACTCCGCCTGGAAAAATACAGCAACTTCGGACACTTGGTTCTCTCTACTGGGAACTCCGATGCCAAATCCCTCCGGTCAGAATGTATATTAGAGGGTCGTGAAGTCGCTGTCCAAATTTCACGATGATCCAACGGTTAACGAAGGATAATCGGTCGATCTTTCACAGCAGCTCACAAGAACTCCGAAAATCCCTTTCTCTTTTCTCTCTTCTTTGCTAAAGAAACAAATGGCTGCAAATGAGGGTGTTTAGGGTTTCCATCCCTTTACATACATGCCAAAACACACCCTCATCTTACAAAATTGATAAACTGGCCCCTAGATTCCTGAACACGTACATAACGACCCAAAAATTAACTCAACCCCAAAAGAGACAGTTAATTCACGTAAATTGGGAAACGGGGTGTTACATTGTGTGTTTCGTTTCCTTGTTTTCTTTCGCCTTTTGCTTTGATTTCTTTTGTTCATGCATTCTCTCTCCACCTACTCCGATGTCTCTCAGCTGGGCGCTCACATCCTTTCAAGAGAATCTCCTCCGTCCCGGCAAACAGGTATGTTCTAACTATGTACGTTAACGAGTGGTGTATGATGTTGTGTTCCCTTATTAGTTAAACGAGATGCAACAAACCTAAGTTTCACTTAGGTTTGGGGTGCCTCACCTTTCAACATCTACACACTCACTTCTAATCATGTGCAAACCTCGGTTTTACCGAGGTTTGGGGTTGTCTTTAGTTGGCAAACCTAGGCTACGACCTAGGTTTGGGGTGGCCATATTTGAATAACTCTGGGTTCGCTTTTAGAGATATTGTGTTAATGCTTTGCCTTTCCTGCTTGATGACTGTTATAACTGCACAATGCATTTTGTCGCATCGCCTACACCGACACTTGCACATTAGGGACAATGTGTGGGTAAGGTTTGGGGTTGCCCAATCGGGCCCACGTTTATGCACGTAGATTTCCTGCACTTCTGAATGTTTAGATCATAGTAGCTAAATTTTTTGTTTTGAATAATCGAGACCAACCATTGTGGGAAGAATTTTGTGAAGGTAACGTGACCATTAGGGAAGGACCGGGAAAAGGCATGACTAGGGACATTAGTGGAGACCACCCAATAGCGAGATTTGAGCCTAAATGACATTCTTCACTTCGAGGGATTTAAACACTTAAGTCATGTACACTTTTTTGAATTCCTTGTCGTGATTATAGAGTGATCTACCTTTAATATTGCATTGAGTAGCAAAGACGACCATCGGGATATTGGGTAAGGGTATAGTAAACCATATCATGTGGACTTTAAGAGATGATTCCAGGCATTGTGTGCACTTTAACCCGTTTTTGTCTAACGTACCTTTTAACCCATTATGTGTGTATCCATAACCCATTTTGCAGCCAAACACTCACCACTTGTTTATTTCAAACCCACCATTAAACCCTAGCCAAAAGCCTTAGCCAACCCTTATCCGAAAGTGTGTCAATCAGAAGCAGTACAAGCCAGTCATGAAAAATAGATAAAAAAGAGGGCCAATGCAGCGCCAATCAAATAAAGAGGACCAATGAAGTCCCATCTTAAAAAAAATACAAAAAGAAAATAAATACAGTTATTTAGATAGCTTTACAACAACTCAATAAGAGAGTCAAAGCGACTCCATTAGTGATAAAGAGGGCCGAAGGATAGAATGTGAAGCAAGAAAGTTCAGACTTGCTAAAGATTGACACACTGAGGACCTTTGATCCGCTTACCCTTCGTTTCTTAGCCATAACCCTAACTCCGTTACAACCCTTGTCAAGACCTGGATGATCATCTGGAAAACGTGATTAGAGTATACGACTACCTTTACCAATATTCCCTGTCTTGCTACTTGATTCCCTTCTAAGATCAACTTTTTGGACATTTATGCGACTTTCATTAGAGTTGTCATGAGATTTCGAGTATTCTTGTACATAACTTCCTATACATGACAACATGTGCGACAATCTAAGTTCGAGTGAAATGAGAGTATCCCGTGAGGTAGGGTCGAGGCAAAATGTTTTCCCTAGTATGTTTGGACCTAGTACGACCTTAATGCAATCGGAGCAGTCACGAGTTCAACTCACAATGGAAGGTCATAGATCAAACAAAATAAGAATGAGGCGAGGATGAGATAAGCATTCACGAGTATGGGAAATCACCAGTGCATTAATGTTAGTCCCTGATCTTCAACAATCCAAGATCTAGTAACAAGAAGATGTAGAAGAAGACTAAAACATTATTAGAAAAGTAAATCTAAACTAGAGAGAACACAATGAGATTAGAGATCTACATTTTTTATTATGGAATTGTTGGTTACAAACTACATAACAAGTACAATTTATAGTCTTCCTCACTTGTTACACTGCCTAAGCACAAGCCCATTTACAAAGCCTTTGCTTTACAAAACTTTCTAATATTAAGGACAACTTCAGTGTCCTAACAATTACATGGGACCGATTGGGAGTTGCGCAGTTATAATTTCGCAGATATATGCTTTTATTCTATTTTATCGCTATTTTGCTTGGGGACAAGCAACACTTGGTTTGGGGTTGTTGATAACGCCACTTTTTGGCGTTATTTTCAGTTCTTAAACCAATGAGATTGGCTTGTGTTCTAGCAAAAAGGCGGAATTTTACGGTTTATCTAGTGATATATGCAGGTAATCTAAAAGGCGGCAATCATCGAGAAAAGAAGCAGAAAAGAGCCTAAAAAGAGCCCAAAACGAAGCCAACGGAAGCCCGAGGTCCAAGCCCAAGACCCGTGCCCGAACCACGAAACAAACCTGACCCGGAAACACAGCAGAAAACCACGCGGTTTTCCACGCGGTTTGCAAGTCGCGGGAAAAACCGCGTATCCCTCTGTTCGTTTGTTATAACGTGGCGTTTTCCAGAATTTAGGTCATATTTTGACACACGACGACAGCCAGCGAGTTGGGGGCGATTTTGAGAGACTTTTCGGAGCTTTTGGAGCCATGATAAAGGATCGGTTGAGGAGACGTTCACCACGCGAAGCGGATTAGAGCCTAGAGAAGGGAGTTCACCATTACATTCATCACGTTCACGATCACTATGTTTGCACACACGATTTGTCTTCCTTTTCTTATGGTTTTATCCACCACCAACATGAACTAATCTTTAGATGTTGGGGGTTGGAATGAATTCGGTTTAAGCTTATGAACAGATGACGTGATTCTTTTACCAGTTTTCCTATTTTTATGAAGCATGTAATTTGGTTCTTAATGCTTTTGTGAGTTTAGCTAGCTTCCAATTGTTTTGTTGTTTTCAGTTAAGTTCGAGTGAATTAATTGTTAACTAGAACTAGAAATTGCATGCCTAAGGTGAGAAATTGGATAGAGATATACCAGTGTAAGCCTTAGTCCCGTTTAAATCCTACTTTTAATGTGTTTTGAGTGTCATAGGTTGAGATCGAGAGATAAAACTTGTGCTTTCAAAATAAAACCCGTTGTTGCTCGAAAGAGAACAACGGTACTTTTAGAGATTGGGTATTAATTAAGGGGAATAACTGGTAATTGTTTTGAGTCAGATAAACTTAGGATTTCTAACCCTCAACTGTTTTATCTATCAAAGTTTCCTAAGTTGTTTACTGTCCCGTTTGTGATTTGCTTTCTTGCAATTAATTAGTTAATATAAACCACTCAAATTTGCGATCGTTCAGTTAATAGAGTTTATAGTCATTGTGATACTTAGTTCCTAGTTCCCTGTGTTCGATACTCGTACTTTTTGTACTATTACTTTATTTCATCCCGTACACTTGCGGTTAGATTTAGGGGGGTGTAAACCCGCCTATCAAGTACCAGAATTATACTTTTGGAGACGCTATGGAGAAATTAGTGGAACAGAAGTTATTTTGGAGATATTATAGACATCCCTTACAATCTGATTTTATTGGTCATGGATTAGATTAGTTAGTTGTTTATGATAGATCATTTGTAATTATGAACCTTGTCACTAATTCTGCAGTTGTGAATGGATGTATTGGAAGATGTTGTAGCAAACTTTGATAAATGTTAAGGTTTAAATTTATTGTGATATTATGGTGTTTCAAATGGACCCTTTACAAAGGTGTCTAGGGTTTCATTTCCAAGAATTAGGTCATTTTGATGTAACACACAAAAACACACATAGACTATTCTCATGAGAGTCATCTAGGTATGATCGTGAGATACCTAGACTTAAGCTGAGATGGTTAAGTTATGATTTGTGAGATTGGGTAGAAGTATTAAGACGGAATAGTCTTAGAGTCGACGGAAATACGTGAATTACGAACTGTGATGATGGTAATGAGAATTCTTATGTGTAGTATGTTCATAATTTCAATTAGCTACTGTTATTATGAATATATTGTTACGTAAGCATACTTGTTTCTAATTGTTTTGGTGATTAACGAACATGAAAGTATGTTTCTTGGGTTCGGGTGTGTACAACCATTTCTTATGGTTATCTTTATGTGCTTCAACAGAATACGATGGTTAATACAACAAACAGATCTTCTACTTCTTCAGAAGATAGGGTGGCAAACGAACTTGCAAAGAATCAACCTGAAAGGGGTGGAGCTAATGTGAGTCCACCAAGGCCACCCATTATGGGAGAAGGAGGAAGTCAAACTCATCAAACTAATGTCAGTACTTCTAATCCAGTGATGATGGAATCTACGATGGAGTCCCGTATGATGGAAAATATGACGCGGGTTATGAATACTGCACTGACTCAGCAACATGAGATGTTCATGAAAATGTTAAATGATAGAAGTGCAGTCACAAAGACAGGAGATGGGTACTGGTACCATAAATCCACCTATTAATCCAATGCTGAATGTTAATAGGAGAATGGAGAAGGTTTGTTCGTACAAGACATTTTTGAGTTGCAAGACACCAGAATTTGTTGGGTCAGATAATCCAATTGCACGTATGAATTGGATTAGAGAGATGGAACAAGCATTTAGAGCCTATAAATGTGATGAAGAATCAAGGGTCAGGTTCGGATCCTAAATGTTAAGAGGAAATGCTTTGACATGTGGAACATTGTATCATCAACGGTGACGGCTCCAGTTTTGGCAGCCATGACCTGGGAGTCGCTTAAAAGAAAGATATTAGAAGAATACTGCAATGAGAATGAAATAGATCACATTGAAGAAGAGTTCCAAATGCTTAAGAAGGGTAGTTCATCAGTAAGGGAGTACACTCGCGTATTTTTGGAGAAACTGAATTTAGTGGGGCATGTGGCCCCAACTGAAAAAGAAAAGATCAAGGCATACTTGAAGGATTTTCCAGCTGATATGATGTCCAGAGTCAGAAATTCTAAAGCTTTGACTCTGAGGGAAACAATTGATGAAGCAAAGATCATAGGAGATGTCTATGCAAAGGATAAAGCTGAGAAAGCTCAAGTGGGGGAGAAGAGAAAGTGGGAAGGTCGATCAGAATCTTCTCAGAAATCTAGGCCAATTGTTAGGACTCCTCGTTTTGAACCTCGTCGGGAACCAAATTGGTGCCAGAAATGTAAAAGCAAACACTTTGGTCCATGCCGAGTGACTCCACTAGAATGTTTCAAGTATGGTAAGAGTGGCCACACTATGGGGAACTGTCCCATCCAAGGGCCGACATGTTTTGAATGTAAGCAGCCCGATAATTACCGAAGAGATTGCCCAAAGGTAAAGAAAGGTTGGAATCAAGAAAGGAAGCCCAATACCCCAAAACCAACAGGTTGAGCATTTCATATGACTGCGGAAGAAGCAAAGGAATCGACGGATGTAGTGTCTGGTACATTCCTTGTTAATTCTATACATGCACGTGTATTATTTGATTGTGGTGCCAACTTGTCTTTTGTGTCGCAATCATTTTATCAAAAGTTAGCTATGCCTGTCACTACCTTGGAAGATGCCTTAGTAGTTGAAATAGCTAACGGGGGTCAAATCTTAGTTCGAGAAAGACTTGAGGGTTGTACAGTTATGGTAGAAGGAAAGGAATTCCCAATTGATTTGATTTCGATGGAAATAGGTGGTTCAATATAGTTGTTGGTATGGATTGGTTGGTGAGTAATCGGGCAAAAATTCTTTGTGCTAAGAAATTAATACGGATTCCTATGCCTGAAAATGATGTTGTACTCATCTATGGGAAAAGGGGAAAAGAGAAAAGGGGAGGTTTCGCTGATTTCTTTAGCCAAAGCGTGTAAGTGTCTATTAAAAGGATGTCTATCATATCTAGCATATGTACTGGATGCTAAAGTAGAAAATAAGCGAATGGAGGATATAACGGTAGTACGTGAATTTCCAGATGTGTTCCCCGATGATCTTCCAGGCTTACCACCAGAACGACAAGTAGAATTCAGGATTGATCTTGTTCCAGGAGCGGCACCGATATCACGTGCACCGTACCGTTTAGCACCAACCGAAATGAAAGAGGTGATGTCTCAATTGCAAGAACTGCTTGAAAAGGGTTTTGTTAGGCCAAGTTCATCACCCTGGGGAGCTCCAGTGTTATTTGTCAAGAAGAAGGATGGCACTATGAGAATATGCATTGACTACAGGGAATTGAATAAGGTGACTATTAAGAATAAATATCCACTCCCAAGGTGTAATACCCCGGGTAAGTTCGTTAGTTAAATCCCCTTTCCGTTAACTTTGGTTAAATGTAAAATTGGATGTTTAGGGTAAGTTTGGGTAATTTATAAGTTTAGGGGTGTTTTGGTCATTAGTGGATAGTTCAAGCCTTAATTGAAAAATTAGTTTTGATATTATCACCTTGAGTATCCAGATATTTTCAGAATTAGAAATCAGTGAGTGTGTGTGTGTGTTTTGGGAAGAAAAGAAGAAGAAGAAGAAATAAGGCTAGTGATTCACTTGGTTTGCTTGAAAGTGCTATTGAGGTTTGTTTCCTTTACAATTTATGTTTGTTATTGCTAGTAGATAGTTCCTATCGGAGTAGAATCACCGATTTCGTAACTGGTATTAAAATCTGTCGATTTTGGGTTAAAAATAGGCAAACCGACTGAGGTTTTCAGACACAATATGAATGTGTCCGGTAATTTCTCTTAGTGGTGTCCGGTGGTTCCTTTTGATAGTGTCCGGACGATTCGTTTGATGGTTTCCGGATGAATTAGATACCGGATGGCATCCGGATTACTTTGGTGTCCGGATGATGTCCGGATTCTTTATGTTGTCCAGAAAGTTGGATTGTCCGGATTGGTCTTGTTGTCCGGAAAGTTCATGTTGTCCGGATAGTTCTTGGTATCCGGAAACATTGGCTGTTTGGTCACTTTTGAGGAGAAGAGTTAGATAGATTTATCTGGAGTTCTTAGCCTGTTAGTAAGTCTTATGAGTTCATTTGGTGAAGAGATATTTGTATGTAAAATGTTTCAGATTCTGAGAATTTTGGGTAAAAGATCGGGTAGCTCGGAGAAAAGCTTGGAAGGGTCTTTGATAAGCAATCAGGTGAGTCTTTTACTTCAAACTATTTTCAAACTGGAATATATATATATATATATATATATATATATATATATATATATATATATGAGATGAATATGTGGTAGGAATGTGACGACGTGTTTATAAATAAAGTATGATATATTGAGGTGTATATTATATTTATTTATATGAGCATTACACTACACGAGAGCACGTTGACCGGGCTTAGGACCGGTGGAGTTTTGGCTGTACGGATGGACAGCGGTGTTGGCTGTAATACAGCGGAGTAAAATTGATTAGTTGGCTCGCAACCAACTAATTTGGCCATGGGAATGAGGAGAGGTACACGGTGCACGAGTCTTTCTTGGTGTTTAAATACTTGTTGTTATTTGTGTTTTACAAAAAGGATTTTAAACTGACAGGGATTATCTCACTAGACCGTTTGGTCTAACCCTCATTTTGTTTTCAAAAATATGTATTCCAGGTCGAGGAACTTTTAATAGCAAAGGGAAGGATAAAGTGTAGGATGCGGTTGATAGCTGACGAAGATTAGGAAATGCTTATGTTTTGTATTGTATAGTTTTGAGACTATGGGACCGTACGTGAATTATTATGTATCTTTTGTTATGAATGTAACGACGTTATGTATAACATGTTAATTGATGTATATTACTCTATGTTTTGGGATACCGGGTCGTTACAGATGGTATCAGAGCCCTAGTTTAAGGGATTTAGGTATTCGGATCCATACATAGACTTAAACTGAATGTGAAGTAGGATGTCCTTGATATATTAGAACCTTGGGATGTTAAATATAAAAAGGTAGAAGGAACATCGTGTAAGGTAATTTCAAAATACATTTAGCCAGTGTAATTGTGAACTTACAAGTACATGTTTGAACCAGAATACCTTGATATATTGGGTATGTGCTTATGTGTATGTTAATCTTGTCTGAATCAACAGAATGGCAAGCGGTACTCGAAATACGAATAGATAGAGAGGAGGAAATCCTAGTAGAATGAATCCAACAGTCGGGACAAGGGGAAGAGGGGGAGAACGAGGTAAGGGCAGAACAGGAGGCAAAGTTCAGTCGCGAGGTACAGAATTTGTTACAAGAGACGATTTGACGGCTGAAATGGGAAGACTGCAAGCATATATACATGCTATGTAGAACCGCACACGTCATACTGAAACTGAAATACCAGATCCTAGTCTGGAAGACGAGATGCCCATTACACCTACTGTCATACCAGTGCCAAGGAAGTGTGATTACAAGATGTTTTTAAGCTGTAAACCTCCAACCTACTCAGGGGAAAGAGATCCAGTGAAGGCTATGAGATGGCTAAAAGAAATAGAAGCTATCTTTAAGACTATCAAATGTTCCGATGAAGATAGAGTACTATATGGGACCGCGATGTTAAAGGCCGATGCGCTGTACTGGTGGGAAGCTCTTATTACTTCAAGGGGACCGACCGTGTATTCTACTTTCTCCTGGGAAGAATTTGCTAGTGTTTTTAAAAGGCAATTCTGTCCTCAAGCTGCCGTAAGACAGTTGGAAGAAGAATTCATGAATTTGCAACAGGGTACGCTATCAGTCCGGGATTACACTGCGCGCTTTCTAGAGAAGTCTCGTTTTGCGGAATACTATGTGGCTACCGAAGCACTCAAAATGGAAATGTTTATTTTTGGATTAAATTCGGAAATCAGAGGTCTAGTGATTGCAAAGGGACCGGAAACCTTCTCAGCCGCAGTAGATGCCGCAAAAAATGTAGAAAGAGATAAAGGGAGGGATGCTGGTGATAGAAGTTTTGAGAAAAGAAAATTGGAAGAAATGACGTACGATTTGGAGGAGTACGAATCCCCGAGGTTTGATAGTCATTCACTTTTCAGACCAGCTGAAAGACCATGTCCAAAATGCAATCGTGTTCATCAAGGAAACTGTTATGTGGAGTCCCGAAGTTGTTACAGGTGTGGGAAGACTGGTCACATTGCTAAAGATTGTCGGGTAACTCGATTTTGTTTCTCTTGCAACTCCCCTGATCATATTCAGTCAGATTATCCACAATGGAAAGCACAACAGGGTAGTATGACGGTGAGACCAAATGGCGTTAGGCCATGAGGGATACAAAGGCCTGAAGTACCGAAAGCAAAGGGTCGAGCCTTCCAAATGACAGCACAAGAAGCAGAGGAAATTTCGGATGAGGTTACAGGTACATTTCTAACAAACTCTATACGTGCTAAAGTGTTATCTGAATTTGGTGCAAAATGATCATTGATATTTCTGATCTTTTGTTGCTTATCTGTGTTAGAGATATAGATGAGTGTGGAGTGTCTATTCAGTTAGTTTCTGTTAGCTCCAATCTTTCTGTTTATAGAAGTATTGAAAAATAGGCTAAGTATAGAAGTCTTCGACAGAGGCTCTGCCGAGTCACCGAGAAGACCAAAGCATAGAAGTCTTCGACAGAGGCTCTGCCGAGTAACCGAGAAGACCGAAGTAAAGAATCGCAAGAAGACACTTCAATGCGGACAAGGCCACAGAGCCTCTGTCACACTTGACAGAGCCTCTGTGGTATAAAAGACTAGAGCTCTTTACTAAGGACAATCGTGCTTTTCACGATTTCTGCTGTACAAAGATCCTGAAGATCATTCGTACAAGGCGTGACCTGACAACTCCACGTGTCAAACTCTGATAGGTCCTAGCCTTAGTAGAAGCTGGCGCATTTAATTAACGTTGTACCTGCAACAGTACCTGAATAGTGTCTTTGTACCTTCAGTCCTTGTTGTCTAGAACTTGTCCCCTTTAGAAGTAGTATAAATAGAAGACTCATGTTGAGTTCTTCTATTAAGCTTTGCACGACACATACACCATTAGAGAAGATTTCTTATATAACTTTTGGTGTTCTTGGTGCTTTATTTATATCAATATACAGTGGGTTATTGAGCTAATTATCTAAGTTATTTCCACTTTATACATTTGATATTGTGTGTCTTCTACCTTATTATATCTTTTAGTTCATTAAAACGCTTTCGCATTATATCTGGTTTGAACTATTAGATAGATTCATCATTGTTAAGCAAAACAGGAACCAACAATTGGTATCAGACCAAACCTTGATTTTCTATATCAAGTGATCCTCTCTTGCAATGATTTTTGGTAGAAACTTGGACTGATCTTTAACCTATTATTCATATCTCTCAAAACAGCATCTGTTCATCTGCCATTCTCGACCAGTTCGACTTTGGTAAACTTACAGATTTGTTTCTTCGGTTAAATCTCCATTTTAGTGCATTGTTTAAAGTTTTTAAGCTTATAAACACAGTTCGAAGTTTCCACTTCATCTTCTAAAAGTTTACTGTTCATACCCTATTTTCTGGATTTCTAAAAATGACAAACACAAACAACTTCTTCACCGCTGGTTCTTTGACCAAGCCACCCACACTACTCAGAGATGAGTACCCTCAATGGAAGATACAAATGATTCACTTCTTCGAGGGTACTGACAAATAACTTGTCTACTATACCAACAACCCTCCTTTCGTACCAATGATCACAGTACCCCATGTACCTGCCACAAACGACACTCCAGAAATCCCTGAGTACGAAAAACCAAAGACCAAAGATAACTGGTCAGACCCTGATTGGGAAAAATATGAAATTGCTCAGAAGACTAAGAGACTTCTGATAATGGCCATACCCAATGACCTTTTCCAATCCCTATATGCGTGTGAATCTGCATACGATCTGTGGAAGGAACTGGAAAAACAACTGGAGGGTGGGGCCAAAACTCAGAAGAACCGTAGAGCCCAATGCATCAACGAGTACTACGCATTCAAAGCTCTGCCGACAGAAACTCTGCAGACAACATATGATCGGTTCAACTCTCTAATCAACAAGTGCAAGAAGTTCGGAATCGACAGAACTTCTGAGGAGAACAATGTCATGTTCCTATAGAGTCTCAATGATGAATGGCTCCAGTTGTCTATGTCTGTGCAAACAAATCAAGACTTAGACTCCTGGACTCTGTCAGATCTCTATGGAATATTGGAAGCCCAAGAGTCTCAGATTGCACAAGCAAAAGTTCAAATCAGTGCACCTCTTGCGCTGGTTGGTAAGGCTACAGAAGATAAAGAGAAGCCGAAGAAGGAGAAAGCTGTGGAAGAAAAGAAGAAGAAGAAGATCTTGATCGTTGATTGTGAAGAAGAGGAGGTGGTGGAAGAAGAGGAGGCAACTATGGCCTCGATAGCCAAATCGTTAGCTCTTTTGACAAGGGAATTCAGCAGAGGATATCAGAAGAAGTCTGGTAATGATCGTTACGGAAGAGATGATCGTGGAAGAGACGGGTCACATGACAAGAACGACATAGGTGTCGACAAACAGAGGTCGAATGACAGGAACGACAGAGGTGGTGACCGACAGAGGTCAGACGACAAAGCTGGCAACACTCCACAGAACCAAGGATGTTACAACTGTGGTAAGCCAGGCCACTACGCCAATGAATGCAGGAGCAACTCAAACCGCCCTCAGAGAGATTCTGCTTTCTACAAAAAGAAAGCAGAATATTATGCTCAGAAGTCACTTATGGTGAATCAAGAAAACTGGCAGTCAGATACATCCTCTGACGAAGGAGAAAAGAAGAACGCCCTGTTCTGTGGCATGGCAGAGGTCAGCTCCGCCTCCGATAGTGAGGTATCCACTTCTGACTCTTACACTAATCAAGCTGAAGTTGATTTGCTTAAACTGAACATTGAATACACATAACTTAAAAAGAACTGCGAAAGTGTTCAGAAGAAGCTTACCTTCTATGAGAGAGAAGCTAGACTTCTCACTCAAGAAAAAGCTAAAATCTTTCAAGAAAAGGAAGAAATTGAAACAAACTGGAACAAACACCTATATCCTTCGAAAGAAAAGATTTCTGAACTCAACTCAGCCTTAAAAGCAAAAACTAAAGAACTTATGGACGTTGAGAGCGACAGAATGAATATCCTTGCTCTTAAAAACTATTTTCAAAAGGAAAGAGAACTCCCCTGTCAAGATTTACTCAGAAGAGATCTTTTAATTAAGAAATATCAAGATGCACAGAAGGTGTACGAGAAAATTAATACACAAATAGGGAGACGGGGAATTGGCTTCTGTGATATAGATCCATACACTGGAAACAAAAGAAACAAGTCTCTGTCCTCTCTATTTCATATTGGAAGTACAAGAAAACCCGGTTTTCCAAATTTACTCTTTGTAAGCAAAAGGCAAAAAGTCTCTGGTGAACCTCACAGAAGGAAACCTCTGAAGATGGTGAATGTGTGGTTTGAAAACACATATCTACCATCATCAGCCTCTGTCAAAAGAGCGTCCAAACCTAAGAAATATCTGAAAACACAAGATCAGATAGGAATATTTAAGTTTGGTAAACCCGAGACTCAATCACAGGTTGCCTTTGTCTGCACTATAGATTCTGAGAAGAAACTATCGGCAGAAGCACCTGAGTTCTTGCCTGCTTAAACAGAAGAAAAACTGACTCATATTTCTGAAAAAGGAATTATTGGAAATCGGTGAAAACAACTTTTATGAATGCCCCAGTACTTTCAATAATGGCCAAAATCTCTTTGAGGAAACCTCGATGAAAACTTTTGTTGACTTAGAAGATATCCTTGAAAGAAAGGAAGAAAGCGAGTATGGCACATGCTCTGAAAGTCCAGCCTCTGTCGAAAGAGGACTAAGTGACTCAACCTCTGTATATGAGGACGATTCATCCTCTGACGAATCTGAGACTGACTTTAAGTCAGAGATAGCACCTTGTGACTCAGAGGATTTTAAACTACCCTCTGGAGTTCTTAACAGAACTATTCCTCCCAAGGAGAAAATCACAAGAGTTCCTATCTGTCCAGATTTTTTGGACATGTGTATACAAGCCAAAACCTCTCTTGAGCTTGAGAAAATCAAACAACAAAAGAAAACGTCCTCTCAAAAATCAACAAGTTCAAAGACTTCAAAACCCTTAAGGCCTATTAAAGAAAAACTAACATGGCAACAGAAGGGTAAATGGGCTGAAAATAACAAATCTTTTTCTTCTGTGACAGTGAAACCTGCAAAAGTTCACCACATAAGGGGTGCACAGAAGGCTACTCTCAACAGAAGTTTTTGCAAACAACAATCTAGCCTACATAAGTCTTCTTGTAATAGGAAGTCAAATGTTTGGATAGAATGTAATGCCTCTGTGCCCCCATTTAATGTTTTCAATGAAAAGTTCAAGCAAATCTCTTCGCACATTCATTATTGTCATTGTTTTTATCTCATGTATCGATTAAATCAACACATCTCAAGTCCACACTGTTTCCTCTCTATACCCACAAAGAAAAATAGCTCTTCAACAGAAGCTACAACCAAACCCAAGAATGCTAAGGCAAACTTGAAGACCCCTAACAAAGCTGGACCCATTTCGATATGGGTACCTAAAACTCTCTGATTGTCTTACAGAAGCAGTATGTGCCAATCTGGTATCTTGACTCCAGATGCTTGCGGCACATGACTGGCGATAGAGGTCTACTATCTTCCTTCAAAGATAAACTCGATGGAGGATCTGTGACCTTTGGTGACAACAAGAAGGGATATATAAAAGGCTACGGAGTCATAAAGATGGAAAACATAACCGTATGCAAATTTGCATATGTGGATGGCCTTAAGCACAATCTTCTCAGTGTTAGCCAACTCTGCGATACGGGTTTCGACGTAATGTTCAAAAGAACCTTCTGTTCTCTACAAGGTGAGGACACATGAGTCGAACTTCTGCGAACCGAACGAAGAGGCGATCTATACCTCATGAACTTCTGTGCCAAGAACAAGGAAGACAAGCTCTGCCTTGTTACCAGTAAAAGCGAAGAAGCCTGGTTATGGCACAACAGGTTCAGCCACCTAAACTTTCATACTCTAGATAAGCTTGTTAAACTTGATCTAGTCAAAGGTCTGCCAAATGTTAAATTTAATAAAGATCATTTGTATTCTGCGTGCGAAATGGGAAAACTCAAAAGAGCTTCCCATAAAGGCAAGACTGATGTGTCTTGCCCCAGGCCTCTGTACATGCTTCATGTTGACCTCTGCGGTCCAATCGCCACACAGAGCCTAGGTGGCAAGAAATATATACTTGTTTTGATCAATGAATATTCAAGATTTACATGGGTTGAATTTGTCAGAAAGAAATCAGATGTTCCAAACATTCTGATAAATCTAATGAAAAGAATCCAAGTTCTGTATGAGTGCAGGATTCAGAAACTAAGAAGCGACAATGGCACAAAATTCAAAAACTCTGTCATTGAATCCTATCTTACAGAAGAAGGCATATCACAGAACTTCTCTGCTGCACGCACCCCACAACAGAATGGCGTGGTTTAACGAAAGAACTGCGCGCTTGTGGAGGCTGCAAGAACTATGCTAACAGCATCTGGATTACCAATGTCTTTTTAGGCAGAAGCAGTATCAACCGCTTGCTACACCCAAAATCCATCAACCATTGTAAAGAGGCACATAAAGACACCGTATCATTTGATCAACAAAAGGTGACCAAACATCAAGTTCTTTCATGTATTTGGATGCAAGTGCTTTGTCTTAAATGATAGAGAAGCAAGAGGAAAGTTTGAGGTGAAAACAGATGAAGGCAAGTTTATTGGATACTCTGCCACTTATAAGGCCTACAGAGTTTACCTTCTGCGGTCAAGAACTATTGTAGAAAGCATCAATGTGTCTTTTGACGATTCCTTTCAAAAGACTTCTGAACAAATCAGTTCAGAACTCGGTCTAAAGAAGGAATCCGCTGGCATCTAAAAAACAAGAGAAGAAGACTTAAATCTTCTATTTGAAGAGATGTTCCATGATGATATTAATCCATCTGCTGGAGCTGTCAGTGCCTCTGGAGAACCATCTTCTGCCATCCAGACTGAATCAGGTATCTCTCTAACTGGTCCATTAAATACTTCATCCTCTTCTGTGAATCATAAAAATGCACGTGCTGAGGGGGAGCAAACAGAAGATGATACAACTAAGGATTCAACTACAGAGGCTCCTGAAATACCTACTCCAGGGACTACAGAGGAATCAATACCAGAGGAAAACGAAGACTCAGTCTCTACTTCCTCAGAGGAACAAATTCCAACTCTCATTCCAATCCTCCCACAAGCTGAAGAACCAAGCATAAGCACAGAAGTACCATCAACAACAGAGGTTGCACCAGAACCGCAGTGTGCAACCACAGAGGTTAATATTGATGACTCAAATGACCATCTTCTAAGAACAACACAGTGGACGAAAAGCCATCCTCCAAGCCTTATAATCGGCGACCCTTCTGAAAAGGTCAAAACAAGATCAGCCATTGCTAATTTTTGTTTCTTTACAAATTTTATCAATGCGATCGAGCCAAAAAGAATCTCTGAAGCCCTAGATGATCAAAACTGGGTAGATGCTATGCAAGAAGAGCTTCTACAGTTTGAGAGAAATAAGGTATGGACCCTAGTACCTTTGCCACGAGGGAAACAAGCCATAGGGACAAAATGGGTCTTTAGAAACAAGAAGGACGAGGATGGGGTGGTCATTAGAAACAAAGCAAGATTGGTGGCCAAGGGATATCGCCAAGAAGAAGGCATTGATTACGATGAAACTTTTGCCCCAGTCGCACGGCTTGAATCAAAAAGAATCTTCTTACCCTTCGCAGCTCACAGAGGTTTCAAAGTCTTTCAAATGGATGTAAATCTGCTTTTCTGAATGGTGAAATCCAAGAAGAAGTATATGTCCAGCAACCACCAGGGTTTGAAAGCTCCAAATACCTAAAATACGTGTAGTACCTCGACAAAGCTCTGTATGGACTGAAACAGGATCCAAGAGCATGGTACGAAAGACTTTCAACCTTTCTTCTCAATAATGATTACGACAGAGGTACGACAGATACTACTTTGTTTTACAAAAGAAAAGGTGATGAGATTCTGCTTGTACAAATTTATGTGGATGACATCATTTTTGGGTCTACAAATGCACAACAGTGCAAAGATTTTGAAAAACTCATGCAGAGTGAATTTGAAATGAGTATGATGGGAGAATTAACCTTCTTCCTCGGACTCCAAGTAAAACAATCATCAGAGGGAATTTTTATAAATCAAGCTAAATATGTCTCTGACATACTTTCGAAATACAGTCTCTCTGATGCCTCTGTAATGAAGACCCCAATGACTACTGGAAATAAATTATTCTTAGATCCAAACGGCACATCTGTAGAGTGCAAGCTCTACAGAGGTATGATTGGGTCTCTATTATACTTAATCGCAAGTAGGCCTGATATAATGTTTGCCACATGCCTCTGTGCAAGATATCAAGCTAACCCAAAGGAATCCTACTATATTGCTCTAAAGAGAATCTTCAGATACCTATAAGGGACCAAAAATCTTAGGCTCTGGTATCCGAAGAACTCTGGTTTTGGTCTTAAGGCATACACAAATTCAGATTATGGAGGATGCAAGCTCGATCGAAAAAGTACCTCTGGGAGTCGTCAATTCCTGGGAGGTAAACTAGTCAGCTGGACTTCGAAGAAGCAGAACTGTGTGTCCATATCTACAGCAGAAGCTGAATATGTTGCTGCTGGTAGTTGTTGCTCCCAAGTTCTGTGGATGAAAACTCAGCTAAAGGACTATGGCCACAACATATACAAGATACCAATCTTCTGTGATTCAAAAAGTGCCATAGCCATCTCTGCTAATCCAGTACAACACTAAAAAACAAAGCATATCGATATTCGTTACCACTTTTTGAAGCATCATGTTGAACATGGCACAATCGAAATGCACTTTGAGTCCACTGAATACCAGCTTGTAGACTTATTCACCAAGGCACTTGATGAGAAAAGATTCCTTTTCTTGGTGGGTAAGTTGGGAATGACTAACATGAGTTGAATCCTCTGTAAGTAAGATTTGATCTTTTTGTAAATATGTATATATATTTAAACTCTTCTGCATGTAAATTCTTAATCATCAAAAGTTTTGCAACCAACAGAGCTTCTGTGGGATTGCTCAGAACATGACAATCTCCGCAGAACCTCTGGTAAAATTGACCTATGTTATCTGCACTACTTATCACATTTGATCCAAGCATAGGTCAAGGGGGGGCAGAAGGAGTCCTTGAACTGATCTACAGAGGTTGATCATTCAAGGGGGAGCCAAATAAGAGACGTGATCAACCATATCTACAGAAGTCAGGTATTTTTGCCGAACAAAGGAGAGCCAAAAGGTAAGTATCTCGTACAAATCCTTTTTGAAAACAATTTTCTAGGACACCAATTTCAAAATATGTCCTAGAATCACTGTTTAAGACATTCCAAACCATGGATAAACAAAAGGATTGTTGAGCTGTATGTTATTAGAAATTTATTGTCATAGAGCTTCTGCTGATCTCAACAGAGCCTCTGAAAGTCAGATCCTCTATAACTGCAACTTTCATACGGGAACACTATCGATCAACTTCAATGTCTTACAGAAGGTTTCTAGTCATAAAGTTCACTCCAACACAGAACCTATGCTAACTAACCTTGATATTCAAAGGCTACTCGCACAAAAAATACTTTTCCTAAACAGTTTTCTAGGACACTAATTTCCAAATATGTTCTAAAAACAATGTTTAAAACAACTAAAACTTTGGATGATCAAAATGTTTCATGAATCTTTAGTTATGAGAAATTTTCACTCATAGAGCCTCTGCTGGCTTTGACAGAGCCTCAAAACCTATGTGAATAAAATTTTTGTACTAAAGGTCTATCGATCCTCTCCAATGATTTTTCAAACGTTTTTGGTAAAGGTGCAAGCATCAGAGGATATAAAAGGCAAATTTCCGTCCACAGAGCTCACTCTACTACAAAGCTTCTGTCGATTCTGGTACGTGGCCTTTTATGGAAATTCTGTAACAGTAAGGGTTATCTACTGCGAGTGACAAATATCTGAAGGTAGAAAAGCCCACGCGCCAAGCATTAATGGGCCGCACACGCCATCTAATCGTGTTCTGACACTTCTGACATGGCATTCCCCTATTGGACGTGCGTGGCACACGTTCTCCTGGAAAGTTGAACCCAGCCGTATGTACTCGATTGCGGACTCCAAATATTATTAACTTTCACCTATTTACCACTTCAGATTATACCATTACCCAGTATAAAACCAAACTTACCACTTCCTCTAAACGTTTACGAACTTACTCTCTTCATCTTCTCCGGCGAACCTTGCAAAACCTGCAACTGCCAATTTATACATTCTTTCTTCAAGATTATCGCAATGGCTTCCACCTCCAACGCTCCGGTGAACTCCCCATCTCATTCTGTGAACTCCCAAAACCTAGAAATAGCCGAAAACCTACAACAGGATAACTCTGGCGACACAACAGACTTTGCTCCGACAACCCATCTTCAAAACTTCATCGCTCATGAACACTTTGAAAGTGTTCTTCCCCTAAAACCAAATAACTACTACTTGGTTCCCTCAAAAACCGCATTTGGGGAAGCACATGCCATCCTTCTTCACATTCTTGAAAACTATTATCTTTACCCCCTATTATCCAAAATTGTCAATGAAATCCCTGCCAGATACCTAAATCAATTCTGGCAAAGCAGCAGATTTGATCCCGAAGATAGACAGATCAAGGGCTACATCTCAAAACCAGACAAATCCGAGCACCTTGAACTCAAGTTCAACAGAACTATGTTCTCACTTGAGTTCAGTCTACCCATAAGAGGTCTTCTAGGGATAAAGGCATACGTAGAGGATCCCACATACACCGAGCTCTGCAGGTTTGTTGAAATGTTGGGATACAACATAACCTTAAGAAAAAGAAACGATTTCAGAAGAAATCTATTACCCCCTCTATGGAACACGCTCTTCTCCATCCTAAATCGGTGCCTAACAGGGAAAGTGGGTAGTCTACACCAATCTTCTCACCAAATTTTGACAATTATGTACGGGGTGTACTACGATCTACCTCTGGACTACGCCACCCTCATGATGCAGGAAATTGTTAACACCATTGACCGCAAAATCTCCTCCCAGAAGGCCAAAGGACGATCAAAAGATGCTCTACCTCCTCTGCAATATCAGCGTATTATGGGTGTCCTTCTAGAGCCTCTGCTCCGTCTACAAAAATGGCCAATGGAGGGACCAACGGCCAGAATGTATGCTATGACAAAGAACTCCCCAACAGAGCACGAAGATGAATACCCATTCTGCAGACCTCTGCCAAAAAAACTTCTCGGATACGCTACAGACAAGACCCTTAAGTTAGAATACATACGCGATCATAGGACTCCAGAACCGAGTCCTGTGACACCCCCGCGTCTAGGAGTCCCCTTAGGATCTAGGGTTGTAGAACGGATGTCCGAAGAAGAATGGCCATTGGCCTTGGCTAAGCACGAACAAGTACAAGACAACTTTCATGCTCTGAGAAACACCATCCTCCCCTCTGCTTTCAAGAGCAAATCCTCTGCCAAGAAAAACAAGAAAGCCCACAGAAAAAGGAAAGCTACAGAAGGCACCTCAACCAGTGCTGCTGAAACCCAACTGTCCCCTCCTCATGCAACATAAGTTGGATCCTCTGCTCCTCCCCCTCCAAAAGAAAAGAAGAAGGAGAGGAAGCATAAGTCTTCAGAGGAGGGTGCCCCCAAGCCAAAACCTAAAAAGAGCAAGAAGAAGCCTTTCACTCCTCTGCAGTCCATCGCAGAAGGAGTAATAGCAGAAGAAACCAATGAACAACCTCTGCAATCCCCTTCACCTATCAACTATGCAGACCATCAGGGTGACTTCAACTCTTTCCTTGAGCACCCCGAAATCGCCAATACTCTAGACACCTCTGGGTGGGAATGTGAAGCCCTCTCCAATTGGTCGAGTGAAAATCCAGACTTCCGAATCACAGTAGAGGACTCTGATCTGGATAACGATGACAGAACCCTTGTAGGTGTTCAGGAAAAGGCCCCAGAAGTGATCCAGAACCCCTTCCTCCACTCTACTCATCGAAGCTACGATGTACATAGAAAAAGTCCAGAGGATATGGATAATTTTGATGTGATAGAGACTAGAAGAGAAACCATAGAGGGTGCAGCCAAAAAAGATGCCGAAGATAGCAGAGGCACACATCCCCAACCACCTCCCAGTGCAACCCACATTTCTATTACCGCCAGTCTAGTGGCAGAAGGTAATATTGAACAAGAGCCGCACAACTCGAACCAACCCCAAACTGACCGAGCAGAGAAAATTCCTTCCACCTCTGTGCCACTAATAGCCGGGGAAACCATTCCAGGGGAATCCTCTCAGAAGGCGTCACCCTTAGTTCGTGATCCATCGCCCCTGATCACAACAGAAATCCCTACAGAGGAACTCATTTCCTCTGACACGCACACACACTTAGGTCCAACAGGCTCTTCAGAGGGGCCTAGAGTGCACGTAGACGAAGGATTCTAGACAAATTCCCGAGTCAACTTAAGGATACTCCTGTACCCACCTCTAGAGTGGATCTGGACAATGTCCTTAACAGAACCTCTATAGAGTCTGAGGCTGATAAAGCCTCTACTCAAGGATTAGAAGGAAAGCCTTCCGTCCTCAACATCAAAACAGGGACGAAAGAAGGTGTCCAAGGAACAAGGACTCACTATGGGGATGAATGTGTTCCCCCAGATGTTACACCAAGTCCACATGTATCAAGGGATGAGTTCCAAACCCTTGTCACCTCTGTGACAATACATTGAAGGAGTTGAAAAGCTCCTTTCATTCTTTTGCAGATACAACTTCCAGGGCCATTACTGATCTGAACACCAAAATACAAAATCTGTCCATAGAGGTACAAAATGCCTTAGCCCAGATAAAGTCAACTGCTACAACCTCTGCCACCTCTACTGCTGCTGAGTTTGAGAAAGCCACAACCTCTGCATTCCAAAGCTCTGTCAAAGACTTGCTGGAAAAGCTGAAAGAACAATCATCAACCCCCGCTGGCCTTACACCAGAAGACTTGAAAAAGGCCTTAGAGCAAGTTCAAGAGCAAACGACAAGGGAAACTCTAGCCATGAAGCCATCCGACTACATGACCGGAGCTCATCTCACAGAACTTGGCTAAGGGGTGATCGACTAAGTGACAGAGTTTATAAGGGCCTTCACTGCTGCCAACGCAAACTATGTCAAAGAATTCAGGACAAGTGTGGGCAAAATGCGCTTCAACACAGAAGCAGAGGTCCATACCATTCTCGGCCTCTGTGATGACGTATGCGCAAAACTCATAGCCGCTGGTGCAACTCCACCGAAAAAGCCTGAAGCATCGTGCAGAGCAGAGGGTACCAAAGACAAGGGTCAGGATGGCTCTGATGATGACTCTGACGATTCATCAGATCATCGTGAGGGGGAGAAACAAAGGGAACAAGCTGCAGACAGAGGTCTACCAGAACCACCAATAACAGCAGAACCCCTAAACCAAGTTCCCCCACCTCAAACCCAAGGAGGAAACCAACAACAGACCACAGGGGCAACAACCACCTCTGTGGAAATACCCTCTGAAGAAACCCCAATTCAAACCCAAATACCCAAAACAACTTCTGTATTCGGAACAGATGTGCCAACCCGTGAAGAATTCCAAATCCTAACATCCTCCAAAGAAAAACAACCATTCCAATCACCAAAACCAAAATCACCAGAAGAACTCCCCTCTCCAACACCAAAAGAAACCAAGATACCATCTCCCACACCCAAAACCAGAACCAAAACCAAAACCATTGCTCACAAAAGAAAACATATGAGCAAAACCGCAGAATCCTCACCTACAAAACCCACATCACCAACCAAGCCCTCAGAAGCACAAGTGACAAAACCAACAGAGGCAACCCCTACAAAACCTACAGAAGTACCTCCGTCAAAGCCCTCAGAACCCCAAAGGACAAAACCCACAGAGGCAACCTCATCTCTACAAGAAGATCCACAACCGAAGGCAAAAGACAAAGGCAAAGGGATAATGACAGAGGAACCTAAGAAGAAGAAGCCAAAGCATCAACCCTCAGAAAAATTGATGAAGAGCTCTTTTGATGCATATGTGACACCAAAGCCAGAACAAGAAGACTGAGCTTTCGGTGTTACCCCTCTGTCAAACATACCAATTATAGATCTGAAGGTAAAAGTCACAGAGGATCGAGTGGCCCAAATCCAGAAACAAATGGATGCTCTGCGCAGGCCCATGCCTCCACCCGGTGCACCTCCACAATAGATGGATGAGGTGGTCTATAGATATCTGTACAACAGAAGTGCCAGAGATCTTCTGCCACCAACCATTCAAGATCCAAACTTCCATGCTGACCTCGAAAATACCTTCACAAGAACAACACCCAAGCCAAAATGGCAAGTCTTCTCAGAGTCCAAAATCGACAAGGTCATATACTGTAAGTTTTCTTAAACCAGAACCACACCTAAGGTTTCCAATAACATCTATAAGGTCAGAAGGGAGGAAAGAACCGTGACCCAATTCTCAGATGCTGATCTGAGAAATCTAAGTCCCTACGACCTACCCGACCTTCTCAACTGGACGAAAGAGAACTTCACAACAGATGCACATCGAAGGGCATACAGGGTGATAAGGAAAGCCATGCGTGAGAAACTTCTGTTATACAGCCTTGTCGACTTCCAATTAGGACCAGATCTTGGAGTAAGAAACCCAAATCTCCATCCACCAGAAAATGACTGCCCATCCTCTGCCATACCAAACTCAATCATTACATCTCCAAGAGTTGGGTTGGTCTATCAAGATCCTGCTGGGAAGTCAAGACTGTTCGTAGAGATGGACTGTCAGAAGTATGCAACAAATACTTTGACAGAGTTTAGAGCAAGTCTCGTGGAACATAGAGGAACGGAGCTCATGAATCAAGCTCTCGCAGATAGACTGATAGAGGTCATCGACCAAGTAATCAACTTCAGAACCCTTTGCATTAGTTTCTATCAAGAGCTTAGAGAACTAGGATTCGACAATAGAAGTTTCAACGACTTCAAAGACGCCAACGTCTGATATCCTCTACCAACCTCTGCAAATCTTTCCTTTCATAATGTAATCAAATGTAAGTGCCTCTGGCAAAATTCTGTATGAAAGAAAAGTAAAATCTTTTGAGGTATTTTGTTTCACCTCTTGTTATGTACTTAGCCTAGAAAACCTTGCACTTTTCAATTTTTTATTTTTCAATACTTAGGGGGAGATTGTTAGCTCCAATCTTTCTGTTTATAGAAGTATTGAAAAATAGACTAAGTATAGAAGTCTTCGACAGAGGCTCTGCCGAGTCACCGAGAAGACCAAAGCATAGAAGTCTTTGACAGAGGCTCTGCCGAGTAACCGAGAAGACCGAAGTAAAGAATCGCAAGAAGACACTTCAAAGCGGAAAAGGCCACGGAGCCTCTGTCACACTTGACAGAGCCTCTGTGGTATAAAAGACTAGAGCTCTATACTAGGGACAATCGTGCTTCTCACGATTTCTGCTGTACGAAGATCCTGAAGATCATTCGTATAAGGCGTGACCTGACAACTCCACGTGTCAAACTCTGATGGGTCCTAGCCTTAGTATAAGCCGGCGCATTTAATTAACGTTGTACCTGCAACAATACCTAAATAGTGTCTTTGTACCTTCAGTCCTTGTTGTCCAGAACTTGTCTCCTTTAGAAGTAGTATAAATAGAAGACTCATGTTGAGTTTTTCTATTAAGCTTTGCCCGACACATACACCATTAGAGCAGATTTCTTATATAACTTTCGGTGTTCTTGGTGCTCTATTTATATCAATATACAGTGGGTTATTGATCTAATTATCTAAGTTATTTCCACTTTATACATTTGATATTGTGTGTCTTCTACCTTATTATATCTTTTAGTTCATTAAAACGCTTCCGTATTATATCTTGTTTGAACTATTAGATAGAATCATCATTGTTAAGCAAAACAGGAACCAACAGTTTCTATGGCTTTGATTGAGTTCGAAGTAGTAGTGATAAGTATTCATACCTTATTGCCTACCCGAATTCCGGGACGGAATTCTTTTAATTGGGAGATGATGTAATACCCCGGGTAAGTTCGTTAGTTAAATCCCCTTTTCGTTAATTTTGGTTAAATTTAAAATTGGATGTTTAGGGTAAGTTTGGGTAATTTATAAGTTTAGGGGTGTTTTGGTCATTAGTGGATAGTTCAAGCCTTAATTGAAAAATTAGTTTTGATATTATCACCTTGAGTATCCAGATATTTTCAGAATTAGAAATCAGTGTGTGTGTGTGTGTGTGTTTTGGGAAGAAAAGAAGAAGAAGAAGAAATAAGGCTAGGGATTCACTTGGTTTGCTTGAAAGTGCTATTGAGGTATGTTTCCTTTACAATTTAAGTTTGTTGTTGCTAGTAGATAGTTCCCATCGGAGTAGAATCACCGATTTCATAACTGGTATTAAAATCTGTCGATTTTGGGTTAAAAATAGGCAAATTGACAGAGGTTTCCGGACACAATATGAATGTGTCCGGTAATTTCTCTTAGTGTGTTCGGACGATTCGTTTGATGGTTTCCGGATGAACTAGATACCGGATGGCATCCGAATTACTTTGGTGTCCGGATGATGTCCGGATTCTTTATGTTGTCCGGAAAGTTGGGTTGTCCGGATTGGTCTTGTTGTCCGGAAAGTTCATGTTGTCCGGATAGTTCTTGGTATCCGGAAACATTGGCTGTTTGGTCACTTTTGAGGATAAGAGCTAGATAGATTTATCTGGAGTTCTTAGCCTGTTAGTAAGTCTTATGAGTTCATTTAGTGAAGATATATTTGTGTGTAAAATGTTTCAGATACTGAGAATTTTGGGTAAAAGATCGGGTAGCTCGGAGAAAAGCTTGGAAGGGTCTTTGATAAGCAATCAAGTGAGTTTTTTACTTCAAACTATTTTCAAACTGGAATATATATATATATATATATATATATATAGAGGTTGGATAATTTGAAACCCTTCAAAAGGTTGAAACCAATGCAACCCATGATCTCACCGTTGATTAAATATTTAACGGTTGAGATTAACTTCAAAAATAACTACCGATCCATGATGCTAAATTTTAGGAGATTCTGAAGTTAATCTCAACCGTTAAATATTTAATCAACGGTGAGATCATGGGTTGCATTGGTTTCAACCTTTTGAAGGGTTTCAAATTATTCTTCCTCTCTCTATATATATATATATATATATATATATATATATATATATATATATATGAGATGAATATGTGGTAGGAATGTGACGACGTGTTTATAAATAAAGTATGATATATTGAGGTGTATATTATATTTATTTATATGAGCATTACACTACACGAGAGCACGTTGACCGGGCTTAGGACCGGTGGAGTTTTAGCTGTACGGAGGGACAACGGTGTTGGCTTTAATTTTAGTACAACGGAGTAAAATTGATTAGTTGGCTCGCAACCAACTAATTTGGCCATGGGAATGAGGAGAGGTACACGGTGCACGAGTCTTGCTTGGTGTTTAAATACTTGTTGTTATTTGTGTTTTACAAAAAGGATTTTAAACTGACATGGATTATCTCACTAGACCGTTTGGTCTAATCCTCATTTTGTTTTTAAAAATATGTATTCCAGGTCGAGGAACTTTTAATAGCAAAGGGAAGGATAAAGTGTAGGATGCGGTTGATAGCTGACGAAGATTAGGAAATGCTTATGTTTTGTATTGTATAGTTTTGAGTCTATGGGACCGTACGTGAATTATTATGTATCTTTTGTTATGAATGTAACGACGTTATGTATAACATGTTAATTGATGTATATTATGTATGTTTTGGGATACCGGGTCGTTACACAAGGATTGACGACTTGTTCGATCAACTTCAAGGCGCAAGATGCTTCTCAAAGATTGATTTAAGGTCGGGCTATCATCAAGTAAGGGTAAGAGATGAAGACATACCTAAGACGGCGTTTAGAATAAGGTATGGGCATTATGAATTCCTCGTGATGCCTTTTGGGTTGACAAACGCTCCTGCTGTGTTCATGGATTTAATGAACAAGTTGTGTCGACCTTTCTTAGACAAGTCAGTCATCGTATTCATTGATGATATACTTGTTTATTCTAAGAATGAAGCCGATCACGAATGTCACCTTCGTGAAATCTTAGATGTTTGGAGAAAATAGGAATTGTACACAAAATTTTCAAAGTGTGAATTTTGGTTAAAGGAGGTACAATTTCTTGGTCATGTAATTACTTCTGGAGGAGTCAAAGAGGATCCAGCAAAGATAGAAGCGATGATGAATTGGGAAACAAAGAACTCATCAGAGATACGGAGTTTCTTGGGTTTGGCAGGCTATTATAGGAGATTCATAAAGGATTTTTCTAGGATTGCCTCTTCCCTGACGGTTCTAACACGGAAGAATGTAAAGTTTGTATGGACTGAAAAGCAAGAGTCAGCTTTTAGGACTTTACAAAAGAAGCTATGTGAAGCTCCTATCCTTTCACCACCAGAAGGAACATAATATTTGGTAGTATATAGTGATGCGTCAAAGATGGGTTTAGGGTGTGTACTTATGCAACGTGGCAAAGTGATTGCTTACGCATTAAGACAACTCCAAGAGCACGAAAAAATTATCCTACCCATGATTTAGAACTGGCAGCAGTCGTGTTTGCTTTGAAGTTATGGCGACATTATCTGATGAATGTTTTGATGTGATACATACATGCTAGGTAGTGTAATTGATCCATATGCACTAGCAGTATTTAATAAACGTGGAATAGGCGTGGCGTTTAATCGTAATTCCTGTTGATTTGAAATGAGGAATAGGCCGGGCACTTAATGGTAATTCCCATTTTGTTTTGTGGTATGAAAACGTGGAATAGGCATGGCTCTTAATTGTAATTCTCGTTTTCTATTGGAAGATAAGGGATATGCATGACTCTTAATTGTAATCCCTACTTTCACACCAAGAAATAGGCATGTCGCTTAATTGTAATTTCTTGGCATGAGTTGTAATCTAGAATCCTCAGTGATTCGTAGTGGTGCTCCTAAACATGATATTATGACTGACTTAGTGTTTGTCATACTCATGGAATCGTGTATGATTCCCGTCATCGAAAGATGTTGTGTGTACGGTAAGAAAGTTCATGAAAAGGTTATTTTATATGCTTTGTATACAAATGGGTTTTCAAAGCTTATAAAGGTTTTGATTTTAAAATTTGATGTTCTCACTAGGCACAAGCCTAATATTTCCAAATTAAATTTTCTTAAGGAAGGGATACGAAGGGATGAGTGTCGAGGAGTACCAGAATTATACTTTTTGGAGATGCTATGGAGAAATTAGTGGAACAAAAAATATTTTGGAGATATTATAGACAACACTTATAATCTGATTGTATTGGTCATGTATTAGATTAGTTGGTTGTTTATGATAGATCGTTTGTAATTATGAACCTTATCACTAATTCTGCAGTTGTGAATGGAAGTATTGGAAGATGTTGTAGCAAACTCTGATAAATTTTAAGATTTAAATTTATTGTGATATTTGGGTGTTTCAAATGGACCCTTTACAAAGGTGTCTAGGGTTTCATTTCTAAGAATTAGGTTGTTGATCCCAGATTAGTGCAAACAGTATGAAATCAATAGAATAATCAACGATCAATATGATTTCAACTCGTCATCCATGTAACATTCATAAACCTTTTAGAGTGTTTACAGTGTATATCAATTATGAATAATGACGATTATGAACAATTATCTCTTCTAAGCTTTCTCTCTCTAATCAAATTGCTTACGCGCAATATGAATTCCCCAACCCAAATCTCACACAAACAAACTATTTATACCAAGGCCTAAAGCCTAAGGCCCATGGCCCATTATGCCTAATCTAAGCCCATTTATCAAATAAAGGCTTTTACAATTAATATTCTTTTCTAATCCTTTCTTTATATCACTTTCTATATTTTAGGACATTTATGGTCCTACCAATCTCCCCCTAAAGTTATATAGAGAAAAAATGGTCTTCAAAACATTAGGTCTTAATCTTCTCTTCCTTTTGAATCTTTGAAACACTTTGGTGTTGCTTGTCTTCATATCTTTCAGCGCTCCCCCTTGAAATATAGCTCTTGATCTTCATATCTTCAACTTTAAGAACTTGTAGAACCAATATGCTCGAAGGAGGAAATAATGATTTGTAGCGAACACCACTTGATGAGGATGAGAAGAATTTATCACTTGAAAACACTTTGAACTCTTTCCGGAACTGATCATTTTGGAACTGATCAACTACTAACAGTTATTCCCCCTCAGCTTTTGCTACTCCCTCTCAACATGATAATATGTGTCTTTGAATCTGTATCATTTCTCCTCCCCCATGATGAGTAGGAGCATCCGAAGCATCATGTAAATTCAAAGACAATACTGGTGAGTAGCAAAGTATCGGATAAAACGTTAAGAACCAAGATGGGGTAAATATCTAACACAGAAACACAAAAGTAACTATTATCACAACAATAAAAAAATTATGTGGCCTATGTTCAGAGTTGGCATCGGGGTATCTCTAATAGGACTTTCAGTTATCACTGGAGTAAAATTTTAAAAAATACTTCTCAAACTGTTATGGCAATATCACGAAGACATGCAATTGGAATCACAAAGACTCGTGCATGTGTGAAAGAATTAAGTTATATCTGTTAGGCTTAAATATTGATTTAACCTGGGACTCAATTTAAAATCAATTGACACAGTGCGTAGAATATGAAGTTCGGAGACCGGAGCTGATGTCTTCCTATTTCAATATCTAAGACCTCCAAGTGAGGAATAGATAGATTATGTGCTAAATCTCTGTGCATTTACGAAACAAGCATCTGTTGTGAGATACTTGAGTTCTCCAAATAACGAGAATGAATAGATTGTGTGGTTACCCGGATAACTGACTCGGTTTGGTAAGGACCAATACTTCTTTTAAGTCCTGTCACATCTCACCATTTTTCTTTTCTCTCCGAACTCATCTATCAATCTAGTCCCCTCACTGATGTCTATAAGGGATGTGTTTCTTGGGTAGGTCCTTCCGGTTCTGGATAGACCATAGAAACGATATAATTCCTAACACTCCTTTCATGCATCGATTAGATCAGTTTAGTAAACAGTGAAGTACGAGTTCTAAACTGAAATGTTTAGAAGTCAAAGAAATTAAGAACGAGTTCTGATCTGAGGTAATCCGAAGTCATTAAAATGAATTTGAAATATAGAATTGACTCATTTGAAACAAATTGACTCATTGAGCACATTATGTTTCAAAATGAAACAATGATTAGAAAGTTTAATTGTGAAGAACAAGTCACAATTAATGTGCCAGATAAGAATTGAATCATTTACAAGAAATAGCGAACTTGGAAAACAACTAGGAATTCAAACGAGTGTATTTCCATCGAAAATTCAATGAATATGTGAGACATGGAAATAACTAAGTCAAGGAAACATAACACGTGGCAATCATGGAAGTTAAAATTAGAGAATAACAAATACAAGTTAGTTATTCAGAATGAATTACCACGGTCTTTGAATTCAGTTAAAGTTCACTTACCTTTCATACAATATTACTCCCCCTCAAAATTGGCATAGCCTTTGAATGTTCGTCATGTGATGTGAATAATATGAATTTGGACGCACATGACATTCCTGCAAAATAGATTTAGAACGAGTTTGGTATCCATCCTTTGATGGATCCTTGGTGGTTAGATGCCTTAACCTTAAAATGAGGACCGGGGATACTATAAGTTCCGTACCAACCTTAGCGTACCTTGGATTCACAAAGTCATTCTTCCCACAATTAGTACAACATGTCTTTGCTCGCCTCCGACTGATTAGCTTTGATGTAGAATAAACATGAGTAGGTGAATCAGTCTTGGAAATAAATGACTTTGTATCAACTACAGTAGATTTATAAGACGTGTTTCCATCATTGTCTTCTGTAGTTGACTTCTTTTTCCAAACCATTTTTACTTTTCGAAACAGTTGATTATCTTTATTATCAACACGAGAATTATAGAAAAGATTTGAAGGTCGAATCTGATCCTTTGAAAACTCATTTGATTTGACAAACCTCTTTGAGGAACGATTTGAAAAAATTGAGCTTGAAGCATAAGAAGGTTGAACACCTTTGAACTTGCTTTTTTCAAGTTTATTGACTTTAACGAATAAAGTATTTCGTTCTTCGAGAATGAAATCAATTTTCTTTTGTAGATCAGATTTAGCCATTTGTTCCTTCAAAATCTTGGTTGCTAACCCAGATAATTTCTGTGTAAGCTTATGGATTTATGTTTCAAAAATGGTTCTTTCACATTCAAAATCATTTTCAATAGTATTGCGTTTGTCAGATATTTCTTTGAAAAACGCAACGTTTTTCTTTTCAAGCTCTTTCTTTTCACTTTCAAAGGATTTTCTTTGATTCTGAAAAATTTCTCGCTCAAGCACTAAAACTTGTTCAAAATCAGAACTTTGTTAAGAAAGTTTAGCATTATTAAGCTCAAATTCTTTTCTTTCCTCGAAAATCCTTTTTGAAAGATCAAGAATTTTTCTCTAAAAATTCGTGTTCTCATTTAAGAAGTCACTCCTTTCCTTTTCAAAACCATGAATCTGTTTTTCAAGAACATATATCATTTTCTTTAACTCAAGATGTTCACACTCCAAGGTCTTTCCTTTTTCTTCAAGTACCTTTATGTCGTCTTGTGATGGCAATTCAGAAATCTTCCTTTTCAGCTCAGTTTTTTCAGTTTATAAGATCGTTGCCTTTTCTTCAGATTTAACAAGCTTATCAGAACCTTCCCAGATTTGAAATTCCCGTTCCTTCAGTTCTTTGCAGTACTTGCTGCACAATTCCTCTGATCGCTTGATATTCTCTTTATATATTTTTTTCCATTCTGTAAACTCCCGATTAAAGAAATATGCCATTGTTTCCTGAAAACTTTGATCGTTGATCGATAGGGCTATAAACGAACCGAACGTTCAGTGAACCGTTCGTGAACCGTTCGGCGGGAAGTTCGTTTATTTAATAAACGAACGAACATGAACAAGTTTTTTCTTTCGTTTACAGCCCTACCGATCGTTCATTTATGTTATTTAATAAACGAACGAACATGAACAAAGGTCTCGTTCGTTCGTTTATTATCGTGAACGTTCGTTCATTTATGTTCGTTTACGTTCGTTCATTTATGTTCGTTTATGTTCGTTTAGCCGTGTTCGTTTACGTTTGTTTAGCATTATTCGTTTACTAATAATATATAATAACTATAATAACTTAACAACATAAAATTAGATTAATAATTAACATTATATAAATAAAGATTACTAATTTAAGAAAAAAATGTTAAAGAACACTCATGAAAGGATGACAATGTTTGTATATATAGTGCGAGCCCTTAAACAATTGCTTACTCTAGCGATGTGGGAGGCTGGCAGCACCCACTCTCAGTTTTTGCCTTGAGAAGTTGTCCCACGTCGGTGCTTTTAACAAAATCATGCCTCATCTCCCATGTATATATAACCCCTCATCTCTTCACTTTCTATTGCATCACTACTTAGATTGGGTTCATGTTGGTTCCCAGATACACTTAATCAAGATTAACAATCTATTAGTGGAGTTTAGAGTTTGATGCGGAAGCGTATTAAACTAATAGATATGTTTGATAGATATTAGAACGTACATATATAAAGAAAACAGTAAAAAATGAAAAGGATTTCTTGAACAGTTACTGTTATTCAATATATAATAACAACACGAAGAACAGATTAAGAACTGTTGGTGTGTGTGAGAATATAACACTCAGATATTTGACAATAAAGCTTGAGAGTATTAGTGATTCCTTGTGTATTCGTCCCTTAGGAAGATCTCAACATGAGACTTCCTTTTATACTACTCTTAGAAGACTATGAAGTAGGTCACTGTTCCTTTTACGGCATGAATAGTAAACTGGATGGTGTGAACAGTGGACTGGATGGTGTGAGCAGTTGTTTGAGCCATGCGCATTTAATGGAGCAGATGTACTTTTGGTAAATGCATTAAATGGCGCAGACGTCTATTTTGTACCTTGCCCTATTGAGTCCACTCAGAGCTTGACACGTGTTTTGATAGTACTTTTCCATGCAAGTTGATGAACGTATCCAGTAATATCTTCCAAGTCTTCATTGAGGACCACAGAGGCTCTGTAATGAATTACAGAGGTTCTGCGGTCTGGTCCTCTGTGAAGCAGTCTTCGCCGGATTCCGAGTCTTTGGTCTTCTTTGTGCGTATGACAGAGCTTCTGTAGGAAGTCTCTGCTGCTTCTGTAGCTTCTTGACCTTGATTTCTCGGTAATGTCGGCAGAGCCTCTGTAAGAGGCTTTCTTCACTTAGCCTATTTTTCACTACTTCTAAATACTTCTATGTTTAGGAAGATTGAAGCTAACAATCTCCCCCTAAGTAGTGAAAAATAAAAAATTTGAACTTGAGTTAAGTTTGGCTAAGTTAGATAAGACAAAGGTTAAACAATACCTCGAAATTTCTTTCATTTAGAAATATGCCCGAGGCATTTTACATTTGAGTACAATGAAAGATAAAACTTTGTTTGCAGAGATTGGAGGTCTGAGAATCATATTTTGGCATCTTTGAAATCGTTGTAGCTTCTGTTGTCTCTGCCGACTTTTCTGATCTCTTTGTAGAATCTGATGCAGAGTTCTCTTAGGCGGATTGTTGAGTCTATTTCTCTGATGAAAGTCTCTGCATCATCTCTATCCAATTTCTCTGTACCTCTGTATTTTACAAGGCTTGCTCTGAATTTGCTCAGAGTTCTGGTTGCGTACTTCTGACAATCCATGAGTACAAAAAGTTTAACCTGGTGTTGTGGGTTTTGAAATACTAACCCAAATCTTGGTTCTCTAATGATTGAGTTGGGCACAGCGTCTGGTGGGCAGCGATCTTCTGGTGGTCGTAGATCTAGATGTTTGAGACCAAGATCCTTTCCCAGCTGAAAATCTATCATGCTGTATAGCATAAGCTTTTCCCTCATCGCTTTTCTCAACACTTGATAGGCTCTGGTATTAGGCTCTGTGTTGTAGTTGTCTTTTGTCCATTGCAGAAGGTCAGGTAGATCGTAAGGATTGATGTTTCTTAAGTCAGCATCAGCGAAGGTAGATTCTGAATTGTTCTCTCTTCCGACTTTGTAAAGATTGTACCTGACCCTTGGATAGGTTCTTGTGAAGGAGAATTTGCAGAAGATCACCTTTTTGATTTTGTGAATTGAGAAGACATCTGCTTTGGCTCTTGGCTTTGTTCTTGTGAAGATGTTCTCAAATTCTTCTCTGATCCTTGGATCTGTCACATGATCTACTGGATGATTTGTCTGATAGGATTGTTTGTAGAGGTATTTGTATACCACTTCTTCCATCTCTTCATGTGTTGGACCAGGTCGTGGAATTTGTCTTCTGAGACTCTCCATCTGTTGAACAACTTCTGCAGCTCTACCAGCTAGAGGAATTTCTGACAGAGGCTTCAATCCATGTGCCCAGTCAACTTCTTCGGGTTTTGGGGTTTGAAAGGCGTCAAACGCACTCTTCATTAGTTTTTCTGTTGGCTTTGGCAATGTTTTCTTCTTCTTTGGCTCTTCTGTCAGTATCCCTTTGCCTTTATCTTTTGCTATTGTTGTGGCAGAACCTGTTGCTTCTGTGGGTTTTGAGGTTGGCACTTCTGTTGGTTTGATGGAGATTGCCTCTGTGGATTTTGACGATTGTGATTTAGAGGACTTTTGTGGCGATGGTTCTGTTGGCTTGACTTGCTCTGTAACCTCTGTTGGAGGTTGTTTGATGACTTCTTCTGCGAGCTCAGTTTCTGTTGATGAAGTGTTGACATTGAATCTTCTTGCCATTCTGAAAGCTAAAGTGAACCTGTGCCTTTCTTCTTCTCTCTTCACCATACGATCACTCATTGTTGTGTGCATCCTTTTCAGAATGTCAGAAGCAGAGGTCGTTGCTCTTTTTGGTTTGGTGGCAATCGACTTTCTTCTGGGTATGGTTTGGGGTGTTTCCACAGAGGTGGGTGTTTTCTCTGTGGTTGGTTCATCTGTTTCTTCCAAAATGATTACCTCAGGGGCGGTTGTTGCCTCTGTGGCTTGCTGTTCTGCTTCTGGAGTTTTGGTTTCGTCAGGAGATGATTCCACAGAGATGGGTGTTGTCTCTGTGGTCTTTTGGGTTTGTTGTTGTCGGGTATGTTCTGGAGGTGCTTGACTCAGAGGTTCTGCGACTATTGGTGGACCTGTAAGTCCTCTGCTTGCAGCTTTCTCTGTAGTTTTCTCCCCCTCAGGATGATCTGATGGACCAGGATGGTCATCATCATCAGAGTCATCCTGACCCTTGTCTGATGTACCCTCTGCTCTGCAGGAAGCATCGGGTTTCATTGGCATTGTGGCTCCAGCAGCGATCAGTTTCGCGCAGGCATCATCACAGAGGCCAAGAAGAGTTGCTAGCTCTGCCTCTGTTTTGAATCTCATCCTTCCTACACTTTCTCTGAAATCTTTGACGAAGTTAGCATTGGCAGTGGTGAAGGAAAGGATGACTTATGTCACTTGATTAATCACGTTCTGCCCAAGCTCTGTCAGCTGTGCTCTTGTCATGTAGTCTTTGGGTTGCATCAGCATGGTATTTCGCATGGCTTCTTCTTGAACTTTTTGTAGGGCCTTCTGTAGATCTGCAGGAGTGATGCCCGTTGACACTGAAGTCTGTTTGTTCAATTGATCAAGGAACTTGTTGATGGAGTTCTCAATCGAAGGAGTAGTTGTTGCGGCAGAAGTGGTGGATGCAGTAGCAGCAGACTTCATCTGTGAGATGGCAGTTTTCACCTCTGTGGACAGGTTGTCCATTTTGGTGTTCAGGTTTAGTAGTGCCAGTGATGTTGTCTCTGCAAAAGATTTGAAAGAGCTTTGCAACTCTTTCAAGGTTTGGTTCACAGAGGTCTCAAGGGTTTGGAACTCATCCCTTGTAACTTGTGTTCCGGTGGTAACCTCTGGAGGAACACATTCGTCTCCAGAGTGAATCCCTGTTCCTGGGATACCTTCTTTCATTCCTGTTTGTACGTTGAGAATGGAAGGATTTCCTTCTGATCCTTGAGAAGAAACATGAGTTTCAATCCCTACAGAAGTTCTGAGAAGAACATTGTCCAAATCCACTCCAGAGGTGGGTATTGGAATATCCTTCTGTTGACTAGGAGACTTGTCTAGAGTCTCTTTGTCTTTGTGCTCTCTACTTCTCTCTGAAAGAAGTGTGGGTCTTAATAAGTGCGTGGCAGAGGAAACAAATTCCTCTGTTGGGCGTTCTTCTGTGATCTGGGGCAATTGATCACGAACTATAGGTGAGTCTCTTTGAGGAGACTCCCTAGGAATGGATTCCCCGGTTTCTGTGGGCACAGAGGTTGAAAGAGTAACCTCTGGCTGGATGGGTTGGGTTAGGTTCGAGCTATGCTGCTCTTTTTCAATGACACCTTCTGCAGCTAGACATGCGGTGTCAGAAATGTGGGTTGCACTGGGAGTTGGTTTTGGTTGTGTGCCTCTATTTATCCAGGCATCTTTTCTTGCTTCTTCCCTAAGTTCTGTGGAAGTTTCTTGCTCTGGTCGTAATTGGTCATATACTTGATGAGATCCAAATAATCTCATGACATGTGGATGATAAAGACCCTTACGTATCCAGACAGCTTCTTCTTCATCTGAATCTGTCTCTAAGATCTCTATTTCTGTCTCCGTTGTTGCTAATCCCTCTTTTTGTACAACTTCGGCCCCTTTTTCTTTCTCTTCTTCCATCATGTTCTCAGAAGCCTCTGTGGTTTCACCTCTGTTCCATTCAGCTTCAGTTTGTTCTATTTCTTCTGAAGTTGGGTTTGGACTTCTTCTGTGGACATCCAATCCTTGAATGAAAGGGTTTTGTAAAATATCAGGGGTTTCGGCTGGTTGATTTCTGGGTGTTGTGTCATCTTCTTGCAGATGTGTGTCGATGCCAGAAATGAATAAATCTTCTTCTGGAGAGTGGTGGTCGAGAGGTTGTGCCGTCCACCCTGCTGTATTTAGGGTGTTGGCAATTTCAGGGTTCTGTAAGAAGTCGTTCAGGTCTCCTTGGTGAGCAAATCTATCTGGAGATTGTTAGGGTGATTGATACTTTTCTGTAGCCATTTCTTCTTCTGCAACTTCTTCTTCAGCAGTTTCCTCTTCTGTAATTGTTACCAACTTTGTAAGTGATTTACCATGCCTCTTTTTGGTTTTCCTCCTCTTAGGATTTGGTGCCCCTTCTTCTGTTGATTTTGATCTTTTCTTCTTCATTTTTGGAGAGGAGGGAGGAGCAGAGGAGCCAATTTCTGTGGCATGAGGAGGTGAGGGTTGATCTTCTGCAGCGCTTGTGGAGGTGCCTTCTGCAGTTTTCCTCTTCTTAGCTTTTGGAGTAAATGCAGAGGTTCTTGATGAAGACTTCTTTTCCATTAGTTCTGCACGTTTGGCTATAAAGCTGAGTTGAATAGCCATGTGCTTTGCTAACTTCTGATCCTTTTCTTTTTGAGTGGAAAGAGGTTTTGCTATCATTGTTCCTAGGGGGACACCTAAACGCGGGGGTGTCATAGGACTCGGTTTAGGAGTTCTATGATCGCGTATATACTCTTTCTTGAGGGATTTATTCGATGCGTATTGCAGAAGCTTCTTTGACAGAGGTCTGCAGTGTAAGTAGCCATCAGCATGATCAGTGGGGGTATTCTTGTTCATCGGGAACTGTTTGGGAGTTGGCCCTTCCATTGGCCAATTTTGGATTAGCACCAGTGGTTCGAACAGTACTCCAAATATTCTTTGGAATTGCAGAGGTGGTAGAAAGTTGGGATCATTCTCTTTGACCCTTTTTGAGTTGTTCTTTCTGTCGATGGTGTTTATGATCTCTTGCATCATTATGGTCGCATAATCTAGTGGAAGATCATAGTAAACCCCATACATGATGCTCAAGATTTGATGTGAGCTCTGGTCAATACTGCCTATCTTTCCTGTCAGGCATCTGTTAAGAATCGAGAACAAAGTGTTCCACAGAGGTGGTAATCGGCCTCTACGGAAGTCATTTCTCTTCCGTAGTTGGGTGTTGTACCCAAGCATTTCCACGAATCGACAGAGCTCTTCGTCTGTTGGTTGCTCTGCATAACTCTTCAATCCCAAAAGACCCCTTGTTGGTAGGTTGAATTCAAGTGAGAACATTGTTCTGTTAAACTTGATTTCAAGATGCTCAGATTTATCAGGTCTTGAAATGTACCCTTTGATAAGAGAATCGTCTTTATCAAATCGGCAGCTTTGCCAAAATTGGTTCAAATAGCGGACTGGAATTTTGTTCGGGGTTCTTGATAGTAGAGGGAAGAGGACATGATTCTCCATGATGTTCAGAAGTATGGCATGGGCTTCGCCGAAAGTAGTGGGTGAGGGGACCAAATAGCAGTTGTTGGATTTGATAGGAAGAATGGCTTCGAAATGATCCTTTGCTATAAAGTTTTGCAAGTGAGTCGTCGGAGCAAAGTCTGCTGAGTCCCCGGAATCTTGTTGTTCAATATTTCTTGCAAGGTTGGGGTTTTCAGAATGTTCTGAATGTGTAGGGGAGTGTTCCGGTGAGTTCGCCGGAGAGAGGTCAGAGGATGTAGCTCGAGAAGATGAAGCCATTTGATTTTAAGAATAAGATTTTTGCAAGCTTTTTGCAGGGTTTCGCCGGAGAAGAAGATGAGAGTTTGTAAAAGGTTTTATGAGAGGGTAAGCTTTGTTTTTATAGGATGGTAAAACGGTAGAATTCGAAAGAGTAAAATATATGGCAATGGATTAAAGTTTGGAATCCGCACTCGAGTTTGAGCGGCGGGTTCAACTTTCCAAATAAAAACGTTCCATGTACGCCCAATGAAAATGTGACACGTAGGCCTTGTCAGAATATGACAGGACGTCGTGTGCGGCCCATTAATGCTAGGCGCGTGAGGTTGATTTTAGCCATATGAGTTTCACTCGCAGTAAAAGTAACCGTTATTACTACAAAGATGCCCAAGAAATCAGATTGACAGAGCTTCTGTAGTTTACAGAGGCTCTGTGATCTTGAAAATCTTTGATGTTTATCCCTTTTTCATATATCTCATTGTTATCATGACTTCTGTGGGGTTCTTCTTTAACCAAAACATTTGTAAAGGCATTGGAGAGGATAAAATCGGATTTTTGTGAAGAAATTTGCTTCGCAGAGGTTTTGTGGCTCTGTTGGAACTTGCAGAAGTTCTGTGAGGGCCAGAAGAAGCTCTATGAGAGAAAAAATCTCATAACAAAAATTTTATTAGATTTTTTGATCATCCAATTTTTGATTTGGTTTAAGAGATGTTTTTCGGACATATTTGAAAGTTTGTGTCCGAGAAAACTGTTAAAAAAACGGTTTGTTCGAGAAGGTCATGGTCTGCGTTTTCGGTTTCCGAGATAACATTCCAAAAGATCGACAGAAGGTTAATTTGTGATCACAGAGTATATTTCCTGCAGAAGCTCTGTTGAGCTCAGCAGAAGCTCTATGACCTTAAATTTCTCCTAATTCGAATTTTGTGAAACTTTTTGAGCTTTTGATTTTTGAAATGTTATTCACAGTATATTTAGGACATATTTGACAATTCTTGTCCTAGAAAATTGTTTTCCAAAAACCTTTTGTGAGAGACATACCTTTTGGTTCTTCTTTTCTCGGCAGTGATATCTGACTTCTGTCGATATGGAGTCATCGACATTTTTCTTTGGCTTTCCCTTGAAAGTTTTATCTCTTTAGATCATTTCAGGGTTCCCTTCTGCTCCACCTTGATCTAATCACCTCTGTAGATCAAGTAATTTCCTTTTGCTCCCCCTTGACCTAATCACCTCTGTAGATCAAGTAATTTCCTTTTGCTCCCCCTTGACCTAATCACCTCTGTAGATCAAGTAATTTCCTTTTGCTCCCCCTTGACCTAATCACCTCTGTAGATCAAGTAATTTCCTTTTGCTCCCCCTTGACCTATGCTTGGATCAAAGAATGATAAGTTTTGCATAGAACATAGGTCATGTTTTTCAGAGGTTCTGTAGGGGTCGTCAGAGGTTCTGAGTTGACTTACAGAAGCTCTGTGATTTTAAGAACTATTTAAGGTTTTAAGAATTTACATACAAAAGTAGAATCAATCAAAGCAATAAATTAAGCAATGTATTTACTTGTTATTTACAGAAGATAAAGCTATACTTACAGAGGATTTTCACACCATGTTAATCATTCCTAACTTACCCACCAAGAAGTTGAATCTTTTCTCGTCTAATGCTTTGGTGAATAAGTCAGCGAGTTGATATTCTGTGGGCACGAAATGCATTTCGATTGTACAGTATTCAATATGATGTTTCAAGAAATGATACCTTATATCGATATGCTTGGTTTTTGAGTGTTGCACAGGGTTGGCAGAGATAGCAATAGCACTTTTGGAATCACAGAAGATGGGTATTTTGAACAGAATGTGGCTGTAGTCTTTTAGCTGAGTCTTCATCCATAGAACCTGAGAACAACAGCTAGCGGCAGCAACGTATTCAGCTTCTGCAGTGGATGTGGAGACACAATTCTGCTTCTTGGAGGTCCAACTGACTAGTTTACCACCTAGGAATTGACAACTCCCAGAGGTACTCTTTCTGTCGAGCATGCATCCTCCATAGTCTGAATCTGTATAAGCTTTAAGACTAAAACCAGAGTTCTGTGGATACCAGAGACCAAGATTGTTGGTCCCCTTCAGGTATCTCAAGATTCTTTTTACAGCATCATAATGTGATTTCTTTGGATTAGCTTGATAACGTGCACAAAGACATGTGGCATGCATAATGTCAGGTCTGCTTGCTGTTAAGTATAACAGAGATCCAATCATGCCTCTGTAGAGAGTACATTCTACAGAAATACCATTTGGATCTAAGAACAACTTATTTCCCGTGGCCATTGGAGTCTTCATTGCAGAGGTATCAGAGAGATTATATTTTAAAAGTATGTCAGAGACATATTTGGCTTGATTTATAAAAATTCCCTCTGAAGATTGTTTCACTTGAAGTCCGAGGAAGAATGTTAATTCTCCCATCATACTCATTTCAAACTCACTCTGCATGAGTTTTTCAAAAATTTTGCACTCTTCTGAATTTGTAGACCCAAAAATTATGTCATCTACGTATATTTGTACAAGCATTATCTCACTATTTTTGCGTTTATAGAATAAGGTAGTATATGTTGTACCTCTGTTGTAGCCATTGACTAGAAGGAAGGTAGAAAGTCGTTCGTACCATGCTCTTGGAGCCTGTTTCAGTCCGTATAGATCCTTTTCAAGGTAGTATACATGCCTTGGAAACTTTGAGCTTTCAAAACCTGGTGGCTGATTTACGTTAACCTCTTCTTGGATTTCTCCGTTTAGAAAAGCTGATTTTACGTCCATCTGATAGACTTTAAAACCTCTGTGGGCTGCGAAGGCTAAGAATATTCTTATTGCTTCGAGACGTGCGACAGGGGCAAAAGTCTCATCGTAGTCTATGCCTTCTTCTTGTCTATATCCTTTTGCTACTAATCTTGCTTTGTTTCTGACGACCACTCCATCTTCATCCTTCTTGTTTCTGTAGACCCATTTAGTCCCAATGGCCTGTTTCCCTCTTGGCAGAGGTACTAAAGTCCATACTCTGTTACGCTCAAACTGCAGAAGTTCTTCTTGCATGGCGTCTACCCAGTTTGGGTCATCTAGGGCTTCAGAAATCTTCTTTGGTTCTATAACACTAATAAAATTTGTAAAGAAACAAAAATTTGCAGTGGCAGACCTTGTTTTTACTGAGTCAGAAGGTTCTCCAATTATTTGGTTTGGAGGATGGCTTTTTGTCCACTGAGTTGTGCGTGGAAGATGATCATCAATGTCATCAAAACTTTCTTCAGAGGCTTGTTGTGTTTCTTCTTGTGCAGCCTCTGATGCTCTTCGTGCCTTGGTAGTTGATTCTACCGTTTGTGGAATGATTGGTACGAGTGGTGGTGGTGTTTGTTCCTCTGAGGATGTATAGTCTTGGTCCTCGATCTCCTCTGTAATTGGTTCTTCTGTGGTTTGTGCAGCTTCTGTGGTCGTTTTTCTTGATGTTTCATCTTCTGCACTTTCTTCTGCTTCGGCAATTGCATCTGTAGTATTTATAGAAGAAGATGAAGCATTATTTGGACCAGTTAGAGTCATCCTGTAGGATTTTGTCCGACAGATGATGGTTCTTCAGAAACTCTGATGGTTCCGACAGAAGGATCAATGTCATTGTGGAACATCTCCAAAAATAGAAGATTCAAATCTTCTTTTGTTCTTGAGATGTCAGAGAATTTCCCTTTAATTCCGAGTTCTGAACTTATTTGCTCAGAAGTTATTTGGAATGAATCATCAAAAGAAACATTGATGCTTTCTACAATCTTGTGAGACTTTGTAAGGAATGTTCTGTAGGCTTTGGAAGTGGCAGAGTATCCAATGAATTTGCCTTCATCTGCTTTTATATCAAACTTTCCTCTTGAATCTCTGTCGTTTAAGACGAAGCATTTGCATCCGAATACATGGAAAAATTTGATGTTTGACCGCCGTTTGTTAAGCAATTCGTAAGGCGTCTTCAGGTGTCTTTTCACAATGGTTGATCGATTTTGAGTATAACACGCAGTAAAAATTGCTTCTGCCCAAAAGTTCATTGATAATCCGCATGCTGACATCATAGTTCTTGCGGCTTCCACAAGTGTTCGATTCTTTCTTTCGACAACACCGTTCTGTTGTGGAGTGCGAGCTGCAGAGAAGTTCTGTGATATTCCTTCTGTTGAAAGATAGGCTTCAATGACAGAGTTTTTAAATTCTGTGCCATTGTCACTTCTTAACTTCTGTATTCTGCAATTATAAAGAACTTGGATTCTTTTCATTAGATTTATCAATATATTTGGAACATCTGATTTCTTTCTAACGAATTCAACCCATGTGAAACGCGAATACTCATCAATTAGGACAAGTATGTATTTCTTGCCACCTAGGCTCTGTATGGCAATGGGACCGCAGAGGTCGACATGAAGCATGTACAGAGGTCTAGTGCAAGATACATCTGTTTTGCCTTTGTGGGAAGCTCTTTTGAGTTTTCCCATCTCACAGGCAGAACATAAATGATCCTTATTGAATTTAACATTTGGCAAACCTTTAACTAGATCAAGTTTGACCAGTTTTTCCAATGTGTGAAAATTCAAGTGACAGAACCTGTTGTGCCATAACCAGGCTTCTTCACTTTTGCAGGCAACAAGGCAAACTTTGTCTTTGTTCTTTGAGTTGAAGTTCATTAGATATAGATCACCTATTCTTTCAGCTCGCAGAAGTTCCATACTTGTTTTCTTCACTTTGTAGAGAGCAGAAAGTTCTTTTGAACAACACATTGAATCCTGTATCACAAAGTTGACTTACACTGAGTAGGTTGTGCTTAAGGCCATCCACATATGCAACTTTGTATACAGAAACGTCTTCTTTCCTTATGACTCCATAGCCTTTTATGTGTCCTTTCTTGTTGTCTCCAAAAGTCACAGATCCACCATCTTGTGTTTCTTTGTACGTGGATAGTGCACTTCTGTCACCAGTCATGTGCCTTGAGCATCCGGAGTCTAGATACCAGATTGGCACATACTTCTTCTGCAGGACAATCACAGAGATTTAGGTACCCATATCCATATGGGTCCAATTTTGTTAGAGGTTTTCAAGTTTGCCTTGGCATTCTTGAAATACATTTTGTTCTCTGCAGAAGAGTCAGATTGTCTCTTTGTGGGATTTGACTTTTGAATTGTCGTAGAGAGTAAACAGACTTGACTTGAAAAATGATTATTAAGTTTAGACATAAGATCAAAGCAATGACAGTATTGAATATGAGATGTAATTTGCTTGAACTTTTCATTGAATTTTTTAAACTCAGCCACAGAGGCATTACACTCTTTCTTTACATTAGATTTCCTATTACTAGAAGATCTATGAATACTCGAATGTTGTTTGCAAAATCTCTGTTTAGGACATGCCTTCTGTGGGTTGCTTCTGTGGTGAACTTCTTTCATCACTGTCACAGAAGAAAAAGATTTATTAACCTTGGGTTTTGAAAATCTAGAACTTATAGGATCAATAGAGGTCTTCTGTAACTTTTTAAGCTCAGTAGAGGTTTTGATATGTAGATTCAAATTTAGAAAATCTTGGCAGATTGGAATCTCTATGAGTTTCTCTTTTGGAGAAATAGTTCTGTGAGGAACTTCAGAGGAGAATTTGACATCCTCTGTGTCACAGTGAATTATCCCTGATTTGAAATCAGTCTCTGAGTTATCAGAGGATGAATCGTCCTCGTATACAGAGGTTGAGTCAATTCTTTTAAAAGAGGCTGGATTTTCTGAGCATGTATCGTACGAGCTTTCTTCCTCTGTAGAATAGTTTTCATAGATTGCAGAGGTTTCTAATAAGATTTCTTCAGTGAGAGTTTTATCTATAGAAGATGTACAGAAATTTTCTAAAACGCTTGATTTCCATATTTCCAAAATTTCTTTTTCAATTAAATTTTTAAAGTTTTCTTCTGAAAAAATGGGTTTAAACTCAGGAGCTTCTGCTGATAATTTCTTTTCAACGTTTATCAAACAGACAAAAGCAACCTGTGTTTGGGTCTCTGGTTTACCAAATTTGAAGATACTAATCTGATCTTCTGTTTTCAGATATTTCTTTGGTTTGATACCTCTATTGACAGAGGTTGAAGATGATGAGTCTGTGTTTTCAAACCACACGTTAATCATCTTCTTATGTTTCTTCAAGTAAGGATCCATAGAGATTTTCGCCCGTTTGCTTACAGAGATTAGATTTGGAAAATCTGGTTTGTTTGTTTTTCCAATCACAAATAACGAGGACAGAGGTTTGTTTCTTTTGCCTTCAACACCTAGGGTGATATCATCATACCCTATACCTCGTCTCCCTATTTGTGAGTTTATTTTTTCATAAACTTTCTGTGCATCTTTATAGTTTTTAAGCAAAACTTCTCTTCTGAGTAAATCTTGCCATAATACCTCTCTTTCTCTTTGAAAGTATTCTTTAAGAGCTCTTATGTCAGTAGTTTCGCTCCTTGAAACTGAAAGTTCTTTTGTTTTATCTTTTAAAGTATTGGTTAATTCAGAAATTTGTTTTTTTAAAGGATCTAGAGTTTTGTTCCAATTCTTTTCTATTCTCTCTTTTTCCTCAAAAATCTTTGCTTTTTCTTGAGTGAGAAGCCGTACTTCTCTCTCATTGAAAGTGAGTCTTTTCTGAATACTTTGATTTATCTCTTTCAATTCAATTAATTCAATGTTAATTCTAAGTGTATTATCATCTACAGAGGTAATACAAGAGTTGGAATTTGAAGTAGATACCTCAGAGTCAGTGCAGGAGTCGACTTCTGCCATGCCACAGAAGAGGGCATTAGCGGTATGTTCATAGTCAGAAGTAGAGTCTGACTGGAAGTCTTCTGTGTTCTCCTCAGAATGTCCTTTTGCCATTAAGGATTTTTGAGCATAATATTCGGCTTTCTTTTTGTAGAAAGCAGAGTCCCTCTGTGGGCGATTTGATCTGCTTCTGCATTCATTCGCAAAATGGCCTGGTTTTCCGGAGTTAAAACACCCTTGAGGAGTGTTTCCTGTTCGATCATTGGACTTCTGTAGGTCTCCGCCTTTCTCTGATCTACATTCATTTGCATAGTGACCAGGTTTGCCGCACTTGTAGCATTCTTGATGCGTGTGGCTTACCGAGTCATCTGACCTCTGTCGGTCATTCCCTCTATAATTTCTATCGCTTGACCTCTGTCGGCCACTTGATTCTTCTCCTCTTCTGTCATCTCTTCTGTTGTCTCTTCTGTCATCCTGGTTGTCTCTATCATATCTTTCATTTCCGGAACCTCTTCTGGTTCCTCTGAACTCTTTTGTCAATAGAGCTAAAGATTTAGCTAGTGACGCAAGAGTTGTTTCCTTTTCTGCTTGCTCTTCTTCTTCACTGTCAATTATCACCATATTCTTCTTCTCCTTCTTCTTCTCCTCTGTGGCTTTATCATTTCTTGGTCTCTGTGCATCCTCTTTAGTTTTACTAACCAATGCATATGGTGCAATGGTTAGTGTTTTAGCCTGTGCTATCTGAGGTTCTTGTGCGGCTAATGTTCCGTAAAGATCAGAGAGAGTCCAGGTGTCTAGATCATGATTTGTCTGTAGGGACATAGACAGCTGGAGCCATTCTTCATTTAGACTTTTTAAAAACATGACATTGTTTCCTTCAGAAGTTCTGTCAATGCCTGATTTTCTGCACTTGTTGATTAGAGAGTTGAATCCGTCGTATGTTGTTTGCAGAGATTCTGTTGCAGAGGCTCTGAATGCATGATATTCATTGATGTACTGTGCTCTTCGGTTTTTTTGTGTTTTAGCACCTCCTTCCAACTGTCTTTCTAGTTCTTTCCACAGATCATGCGCTGTTTCACATGAATCCAAGGATTGAAAGAGTTCGTTGGGTATTGCCATAATTAATGTCCTCTTGGTTTTCTGAGCAACTTCATCTTCTGCTTTATCTTCGGTTGACCACTCCCCTTTTGGCTTTGGTTTTTGATGTTCGGGGATTTCGGCAGATTCAGCAGTAGCAGGTATACGAGGTACTACTGTCATGGGAATAGGAGGAGGATTGTACAGATATTGTACTTGATTTTTTTCAGTGCCCTCGAAAAAATGGACCATTCTTATTTTCCACTGAGGATACTCATCTCGAAGGAGAGTAGGAGGTTTAGTGAGAGAACCAGTAGTAAAGAAATTATTTGTATTTGTCATTTGAAGATTTTAGAAAGAAAGTATGACTAAAGAGTTACTTCGATGAGCTTGAAGATTTTCTGGGTTTAAGCAGTTTCCAGACACAATTTTAAATCTCAATAATATCTATCACGAGTCTTGATAAGTGGATCACTTGATATTGAAAATCAAGGAAGGCTCTGATACCAATTGTTGGTTCCCAGATACACTTAATCAAGATTAACAATCTATTAGTGGAGTTTAGAGTTTGATGCGGAAGCGTATTAAACTAACAGATATGTTTGATAGATATTAGAACGCACATATATAAAGAAAACAGTAAAGAATGAAAAGGATTTCTTGAACAGTTACTGTTATTCAATATATAATAACAACACGAAGAACAGATTAAGAACTGTTGGTGTGTGTGAGAATATAACACTCAGATATTTGACAATAAAGCTTGAGAGTATTAGTGATTCCTTGTGTATTCGTCCCTTAAGAAGATCTCAACATGAGACTTCCTTTTATACTACTCTTAGAAGACTATGAAGTAGGTCACTGTTCCTTTTACGGCATGAATAGTAAACTGGATGGTGTGAACAGTGGACTGGATGGTGTGAGCAGTTGTTTGAGCCATGCGCATTTAATGGAGCAGATGTACTTTTGGTAAATGCATTAAATGGCGCAGACGTCTATTTTGTACCTTGCCCTATTGAGTCCACTCAGAGCTTGACACGTGTTTTGATAGTACTTTTCCATGCAAGTTGATGAACGTATCCAGTAATATCTTCCAAGTCTTCATTGAGGACCACAGAGGCTCTGTAATGAATTACAGAGGTTCTGCGGTCTGGTCCTCTGTGAAGCAGTCTTCGCCGGATTCCGAGTCTTTGGTCTTCTTTGTGCGTATGACAGAGCTTCTGTAGGAAGTCTCTGCTGCTTCTGTAGCTTCTTGACCTTGATTTCTCGGTAATGTCGGCAGAGCCTCTGTAAGAGGCTTTCTTCTCTTAGCCTATTTTTCACTACTTCTAAATACTTCTATGTTTAGGAAGATTGAAGCTAACAGTTCAGCCTTTGGCTTGAGCCCTTTCCCTTGAGTCTATGTAAAAAAATTAATGGAGCACCCTATCAGAGTGGTTGCACCGTTTGTTTCTTTAAATATGTTCGTTTAAGTTCGTTTAGGTTTGTTCGTTTGTGTTCGTTTAACATTTTAACAAATGAACATAAATAAACACGAACAACCCTATTTTTTAAACGAACGAACACGAACACCAAAAATTTTGTTCGTTTATTGTTCGTGTTCGTTCGTTTGTTTGGTTAAGCTAAACGAACGAACATGAACAAGGCTTTGTTCGTGTTCGTTCGGTTCGTTTACAGCCCTATTGATCGGTGTTGTTTTGAAGAATCAAGAATGGCAGAAGAAAATCAAAATTAAATCATAAAAACAAATCTAAAAAATAAATTTGTTTTCACAATTTAAAATCTGATTAGTTAACCGGAACGAACAAAATCAAACTTTGAGAATGAAATCAGTCGCAAAAAGTCTCAAGCCGTCACTAAAACTCAAATCATGAAACTATGCAGTTTCATGCAAACCGTCACTAAATCTCTCAATTCCGTCACCAAAACTCGCAAACCGATTGTTAAAAAACCATAGTCTTTTTTTGTTTAAACCTCTCGATCACGAGACGTGCGGTAACTCGGGTACCGATCAAATCTGTGTGATTAGTTAAAAAAACATGACGACTTCGTGCGAATTATAGATGCAAAAAGATCGAACCTTGAGTCGTGAGAAGTGCGATACTTAGAATGGAAGACTTACCGACTATATTTCATGTAATAGACATATATAAAGGAACACAAAGACGGATGGTCAAAAATTATATCTATGCATGCAGATTATTTGATATTTAAATGTAGCAGCACCTTCGATATATATCTCATGAAGAAACAATGAATGGATGAAAAAAATTGCATGCAACGATGAGAATATATATATTTATGTATATGTATGTATGAATGTATGTGAGACGGTGATGTATGTAGAAGAAATGATGGGATGAGAAAAAAAATGCAGTGATGGTAACGAATTTCTACCAACCTAGGTGATCTATGTATGTATATGTGTGGTGAAAGATGACACCTACAAAAAATGAGTCAATTATGGTGGCTTTCATCCGGAAAGTGAGAATTCATTTTCATCCGGAAAGTGAGAAGTTCATCCGGAAACAGATCACTGGTCAATTAGCAAAACTCATCCGGGAAGAGTGAGGTTCCGGGAATAGTGTGATCATCTGGGAAGAAATTTTTTTATCTGGAAACTTTATTTTATCCGGGAAATTAGATGGGTGTCCGGGAAAATTTAGTTATCTGGGAAAAATTGGTACCCGGAAAAAAAATTAACCGGAAACATAGGTATCCGGAATGCTTTTATCAGGGAACTTATATTTTGTCCGGGAAACTAGTTTATACAGAAACTTACCTGGAAAGATTAGGGTTTATGAAATAAACCCGTATGCGGCTGTGTTTCTTCCCTTCGACACCTGCACTTCTCAAAAACTCACCAAAAACATCATCAAACACGCAGAAAATTAATTAAAATTGCAGATGTAACAAATAATCGATGAACACCAAGAACGCTTCGAAAATCAAAAATTCCAAAACTTTCAAAATTGAAACGAAGCAGATAAGGAACGATCACAAACTTATTAAACGCAAAAATCTAGCGAGATAATAATATCAAATCAACAAAATAGAGCAATAAACCACTTTGCAAACCCGATTGATGACCGATTCACCAAAAAATAGCTGCACTACGTCGAACAGAAAACGAGTGCCTTCTGGACCTCAAACAAACATCTCCACCGCTCAGAATATAGACCAAGATGTCGTGAAGCCACTGTCCAAAAATCGCGACGATCCGACGATTCAACTTCGGGAATAGGCAAAACGGCATGGATGCGTTTTCCAGAAAATTGTATACGAATTTTTCTTTGTTTTCTCTTGCTTTCGATTGGCTTCTTCTGTTTCTTCAAATCACCGATTCGGCTCTGATACCAATTGTGGACCCCAGATTAGTGCAAACAGTATGAAATCAATAGAATAATCAACGATCAATATGATTTCAACTCGTCATCCATGTAACATTCTTAAACCTTTCAGAGTGTTTACAATGTATAGCAATTACGAATAATGGCGATTATGAACGATTATCTCTTCTAATCTATCTCTCTCTAATCAGATTGCTTACGCACAATATGAATTCCCCAACCTAAAACTCACACAAACAAACTATTTATACCAAGGCCAAAAGCCTAAGGCCCATGGCCCATTAAGCCTAATCTAAGCCCATTTATCAAATAAAGACTTTTATAAATAATATTCTTTTCTAATCTTTTCTTTATGGTCCTAACATATGTCATTTTGAAGTAACACACAAAAACACACATAGACTATTCTCATGAGAGTCGTCTAGGTATGACCGTGAGATACCTAGACTTAAGCTGAGATGATTAAGTTATGATTTGTGAGATTGGGTAGAAGTATTAAGACGGGATAGTCTTAGAGTCGACGGAAATACGTGAATTAAGAATTGTGATAATGGTAACGAAAATTCTTATGTGTAGTATTTTCATAATTTCAATTAATATATTGGTTTGATACCTCTATTGACAGAGGTTGAAGATGATGAGTCTGTGTTTTCAAACCACACGTTAATCATCTTCTTATGTTTCTTCAAGTAAGGATCCACAGAGATTTTCGCCCGTTTGCTTACAGAGATTAGATTTGGAAAATCTGGTTTGTTTGTTTTTCCAATCACAAATAACGAGGACAGAGGTTTGTTTATTTTGCCTTCAACACCTAGGGTGATATCATCATACCCTATACCTCGTCTCCCTATTTGTGAGTTTATTTTTTCATAAACTTTCTGTGCATCTTTATAGTTTTTAAGCAAAACTTCTCTTCTGAGTAAATCTTGCCATAATACCTCTCTTTCTCTTTGAAAGTATTCTTTAAGAGCTCTTATGTCAGTAGTTTCGCTCCTTGAAACTGAAAGTTCTTTTGTTTTATCTTTTAAAGTATTGGTTAATTCAGAAATTTGTTTTTTTAAAGGATCTAGAGTTTTGTTCCAATTCTTTTCTATTCTCTCTTTTTCCTCAAAAATCTTTGCTTTTTCTTGAGTGAGAAGCCGTACTTCTCTCTCATTGAAAGTGAGTCTTTTCTGAATACTTTGATTTATCTCTTTCAATTCAATTAATTCTAAGTGTATTATCATCTACAGAGGTAATACAAGAGTTGGAATTTGAAGTAGATACCTCAGAGTCAGTGCAGGAGTCGACTTCTGCCATGCCACAGAAGAGGGCATTAGCGGTATGTTCATAGTCAGAAGTAGAGTCTGACTGGAAGTCTTCCGTGTTCTCCTCAGAATGTCCTTTTGCCATTAAGGATTTTTGAGCATAATATTCGGCTTTCTTTTTGTAGAAAGCAGAGTCCCTCTGTGGGCGATTTGATCTGCTTCTGCATTCATTCGCAAAATGGCCTGGTTTTCCGGAGTTAAAACACCCTTGAGGAGTGTTTCCTGTTCGATCATTGGACTTCTGTAGGTCTCCGCCTTTCTCTGATCTACATTCATTTGCATAGTGACCAGGTTTGCCGCACTTGTAGCATTCTTGATGCGTGTGGCTTACCGAGTCATCTGACCTCTGTCGGTCATTCCCTCTGTAATTTCTATCGCTTGACCTCTGTCGGCCACTTGATTCTTCTCCTCTTCTGTCATCTCTTCTGTTGTCTCTTCTGTCATCCTGGTTGTCTCTATCATATCTTTCATTTCCGGAACCTCTTCTGGTTCCTCTGAACTCTTTTCTCAATAGAGCTAAAGATTTAGCTAGTGACGCAAGAGTTGTTTCCTTTTCTGCTTGCTCTTCTTCTTCACTGTCAATTATCACCATATTCTTCTTCTCCTTCTTCTTCTCCTCTGTGGCTTTATCATTTCTTGGTCTCTGTGCATCCTCTTTAGTTTTACTAACCAATGCATATGGTGCAATGGTTAGTGTTTTAGCCTGTGCTATCTGAGGTTCTTGTGCGGCTAATGTTCCGTAAAGATCAGAGAGAGTCTAGGTGTCTAGATCATGATTTGTCTGTAGGGACATAGACAGCTGGAGCCATTCTTCATTTAGACTTTTTAAAAACATGACATTGTTTCCTTCAGAAGTTCTGTCAATGCCTGATTTTCTGCACTTGTTGATTAGAGAGTTGAATCTGTCGTATGTTGTTTGCAGAGATTCTGTTGCAGAGGCTCTGAATGCATGATATTCATTGATGTACTGTGCTCTTTGGTTTTTTTGTGTTTTAGCACCTCCTTCCAACTGTCTTTCCAGTTCTTTCCACAGATCATGCGCTGTTTCACATGAATCCAAGGATTGAAAGAGTTCGTTGGGTATTGCCATAATTAATGTCCTCTTGGTTTTCTGAGCAACTTCATCTTCTGCTTTATCTTCGGTTGACCACTCCCCTTTTGGCTTTGGTTTTTGATGTTCGGGATTTCGGCAGATTCAGCAGTAGCAGGTATACGAGGTACTACTGTCATGGGAATAGGAGGAGGATTGTACAGATATTGTACTTGATTTTTTTCAGTGCCCTCGAAAAAATGGACCATTCTTATTTTCCACTGAGGATACTCATCTCGAAGGAGAGTAGGAGGTTTAGTGAGAGAACCAGTAGTAAAGAAATTATTTGTATTTGTCATTTGAAGATTTTAGAAAGAAAGTATGACTAAAGAGTTACTTCGATGAGCTTGAAGATTTTCTGGGTTTAAGCAGTTTCCAGACACAATTTTAAATCTCAATAATATCTATCACGAGTCTTGATAAGTGGATCACTTGATATTGAAAATCAAGGAAGGCTCTGATACCAATTGTTGGTTCCCAGATACACTTAATCAAGATTAACAATCTATTAGTGGAGTTTAGAGTTTGATGCGGAAGCGTATTAAACTAACAGATATGTTTGATAGATATTAGAACGCACATATATAAAGAAAACAGTAAAGAATGAAAATGATTTCTTGAACAGTTACTGTTATTCAATATATAATAACAACACGAAGAACAGATTAAGAACTGTTGGTGTGTGTGAGAATATAACACTCAGATATTTGACAATAAAGCTTGAGAGTATTAGTGATTCCTTGTGTATTCGTCCCTTAGGAAGATCTCAACATGAGACTTCCTTTTATACTACTCTTAGAAGACTATGAAGTAGGTCATTGTTCCTTTTACGACATGAATAGTAAACTGGATGGTGTGAACAGTGGACTGGATGGTGTGAGCAGTTGTTTGAGCCATGCGCATTTAATGGAGCAGATGTACTTTTGGTAAATGCATTAAATGGCGCAGACGTCTATTTTGTACCTTGCCCTATTGAGTCCACTCAGAGCTTGACACGTGTTTTGATAGTACTTTTCCATGCAAGTTGATGAACGTATCCAGTAATATCTTCCAAGTCTTCATTGAGGACCACAGAGGCTCTGTAATGAATTACAGAGGTTCTGCGGTCTGGTCCTCTGTGAAGCAGTCTTCGCCGGATTCCGAGTCTTTGGTCTTCTTTGTGCGTATGACAGAGCTTCTGTAGGAAGTCTCTGCTGCTTCTGTAGCTTCTTGACCTTGATTTCTCGGTAATGTCGGCAGAGCCTCTGTAAGAGGCTTTCTTCTCTTAGCCTATTTTTCACTACTTCTAAATACTTCTATGTTTAGGAAGATTGAAGCTAACAGTTCAGCCTTTGGCTTGAGCCCTTTCCCTTGAGTCTATGTAAAAAAATTAATGGAGCACCCTATCAGAGTGGTTGCACCGTTTGTTTCTTTAAATATGTTCGTTTAAGTTCGTTTAGGTTTGTTCGTTTAACATTTTAACAAATGAACATAAATAAACACGAACAACCCTATTTTTTAAACGAACGAACACGAACACCAAAAATTTTGTTCGTTTATTGTTCGTGTTCGTTCGTTTGTTCGGTTAAGCTAAACGAACGAACATGAACAAGGCTTTGTTCGTGTTCGTTCGGTTCGTTTACAGCCCTATTGATCGGTGTTGTTTTGAAGAATCAAGAATGGCAGAAGAAAATCAAAATTAAATCATAAAAACAAATCTAAAAAATAAATTTGTTTTCACAATTTAAAATCTGATTAGTTAACCGGAACGAACAAAATCAAACTTTGAGAATGAAATCAGTCGCAAAAAGTCTCAAGCCGTCACTAAAACTCAAATCATGAAACTATGCAGTTTCATGCAAACCGTCACTAAATCTCTCAATTCCGTCACCAAAACTCGCAAACCGATTGTTAAAAAACCGTAGTCTTTTTTTGTTTAAACCTCTCGATCACGAGACGTGCGGTAACTCGGGTACCGATCAAATCTGTGTGATTAGTTAAAAAAACATGACGACTTCGTGCGAATTATAGATGCAAAAAGATCGAACCTTGAGTCGTGAGAAGTGCGATACTTAGAATGGAAGACTTACCGACTATATTTCATGTAATAGACATATATAAAGGGACACAAAGACGGATGGTCAAAAATTATATCTATGCATGCAGATTATTTGATATTTAAATGTAGCAGCACCTTCGATATATATCTCATGAAGAAACAATGAATGGATGAAAAAAATTGCATGCAACGATGAGAATATATATATTTATGTATATGTATGTATGAATGTATGTGAGACGGTGATGTATGTAGAAGAAATGATGGGATGAGAAAAAAAATGCAGTGATGGTAACGAATTTCTACCAACCTAGGTGATCTATGTATGTATATGTGTGGTGAAAGATGACACCCACAAAAAATGAGTCAATTATGGTGGCTTTCATCCGGAAAGTGAGAATTCATTTTCATCCGGAAAGTGAGAAGTTCATCCGGAAACAGATCACTGGTCAATTAGCAAAACTCATCCGGGAAGAGTGAGGTTCCGGGAATAGTGTGATCATCTGGGAAGAAATTTTTTTATCTGGAAACTTTATTTTATCCGGGAAATTAGATGGGTGTCCGGGAAAATTTAGTTATCTGGGAAAAATTGGTACCCGGAAAAAAAATTAACCGGAAACATAGGTATCCGGAATGCTTTTATCAGGGAACTTATATTTTGTCCGGGAAACTAGTTTATACAGAAACTTACCTGGAAAGATTAGGGTTTATGAAATAAACCCGTATGCGGCTGTGTTTCTTCCCTTCGACACCTGCACTTCTCAAAAACTCACCAAAAACATCATCAAACACGCAGAAAATTAATTAAAATTGCAGATGTAACAAATAATCGATGAACACCAAGAACGCTTCGAAAATCAAAAATTCCAAAACTTTCAAAATTGAAACGAAGCAGATAAGGAACGATCACAAACTTATTAAACGCAAAAATCTAGCGAGATAATAATATCAAATCAACAAAATAGAGCAATAAACCACTTTGCAAACCCGATTGATGACCGATTCACCAAAAAATAGCTGCACTACGTCGAACAGAAAACGAGTGCCTTCTGGACCTCAAACAAACATCTCCACCGCTCAGAATATAGACCAAGATGTCGTGAAGCCACTGTCCAAAAATCGCGACGATCCGACGATTCAACTCCGGGAATAGGCAAAACGGCATGGATGCGTTTTCCAGAAAATTGTATACGAATTTTTCTTTGTTTTCTCTTGCTTTCGATTGGCTTCTTCTGTTTCTTCAAATCACCGATTCGGCTCTGATACCAATTGTGGACCCCAGATTAGTGCAAACAGTATGAAATCAATAGAATAATCAACGATCAATATGATTTCAACTCGTCATCCATGTAACATTCTTAAACCTTTCAGAGTGTTTACAATGTATAGCAATTACGAATAATGGCGATTATGAACGATTATCTCTTCTAATCTATCTCTCTCTAATCAGATTGCTTACGCACAATATGAATTCCCCAACCTAAAACTCACACAAACAAACTATTTATACCAAGGCCAAAAGCCTAAGGCCCATGGCCCATTAAGCCTAATCTAAGCCCATTTATCAAATAAAGACTTTTATAAATAATATTCTTTTCTAATCTTTTCTTTATGGTCCTAACATATGTCATTTTGAAGTAACACACAAAAACACACATAGACTATTCTCATGAGAGTCGTCTAGGTATGACCGTGAGATACCTAAACTTAAGCTGAGATGATTAAGTTATGATTTGTGAGATTGGGTAGAAGTATTAAGACGGGATAGTCTTAGAGTCGACGGAAATACGTGAATTAAGAATTGTGATAATGGTAACGAAAATTCTTATGTGTAGTATTTTCATAATTTCAATTAGCTACTGTTATTATGAATATATTGTTACGTAAGCATACTTGTTTCTAATTGTTGTGGTGATTAACGAACGTCAAAGTACGTTTCTTATGTTCGGGTGTGTACAACCATTTCTTATGGTTATCTTTATGTGCTTCAACAGAATACGATGGTTAATATACCAAACAGATCTTCTACTTCTTCAGAAGATAGGGCGGCAAACGAACTTGCGGAGAATCAACCAGAAAGGGGTGGAGCTAATGTGAGTCCACCAAGGCCACCCATTCTGGGAGAAGTAGGAAGTCAAACACATCGAACTAATGTCGGTACTTCTAATCCGGTGACGACGGAATCTACGATGGAGTCCCGTATGATGGAAAATATGACCCGGGTTATGAATACTGCACTGACTCGGCAACAGGAGATGTTCATGAAAATGTTGAATGATAGAAGTGTCGAGTCACAAAGACCGGAGATGGGTACTGGTACCGTAAATCCACCTGTTAATCCAATGCTGAATGTTAATAGGAGAATGGAGAAGGTTTGTTCATACAAGACGTTTTTGAGTTGCAAGCCACCAGAATTTGTTGGGTCAGATAATCCAATTGTGTGTATGAATTGGATTTGAGAGATGGAACAAGCATTTAGAGCCTATGAATTTGATGAAGAATTAAAGGTCAGGTTCGGATCCCAAATGTTAAGAGGAAATGCTTTGACCTGGTGGAACATTGTAACATCAACGGTGACGGCTCCAGTTTTGGCAACCATGACCTGGGAGTCGCTTAAAAGAAAGATATTAGAAGAATACTACAATGAGAATGAAATGGATCACATTGAAGAAGAGTTCCGAACGCTTAAGAAGGGTAGTTCATCAGTAAGGGAGTACACTCGCGTATTTTTGGAGAAATTGAATTTAGTGGGGCATGTGGCCCCAACTGAAAAAGAAAAGATCAAGGCATACTTGAAGGGTTTGCCAGCTGATATGATGTCCAGAGTCAGAAATTCTAAAGCTTTGACTCTGAGGGAAACAATTGAGGAAGCAAAGATCGTAGAAGATGTCTATACAAAGGATAAAGCTGAGAAAGCTCAAGTGGGGGAGAAGAGAAAGTGGGAAGGTCGATCAGAATCTTCTCAAAAATCTAGGCCAATTGTCAGGACTCCTCGTTTTGAAACTCGTCGGGAACCAAATTGGTACCAGAAATGTAAAAGCAAACACTTTGGTCCGTGCCGAGTGACTCCACTAGAATGTTTCAAGTGTGGTAAGAGTGGCCAAACTATGGGGAACTGTCCCATCCAAGGGCCGACATGTTTTGAATGTAAGCAGCCCGGTTATTACCGAAGAGATTGCCCAAAGCTAAAGAAAGGTGGGAATCAAGAAAGGAAGCCCAATACCCCAAAACCAACAGGCCAAGCATTTCATATGACCACGGAAGAAGCAAAGGAATCGACGGATGTAGTGTCTGGTACATTCCTTGTTAATTCTATACCTACACGTGTATTATTTGGTTGTTGTGCCAACTTGTCTTTTGTGTCGCAATCATTTTATCAAAAGTTAGCTATGCCTGTCACCACCTTGGAAGATGCCTTAGTAGTTGAAATAGCTAACGGAGGTCAAATCTTAGTTCGAGAAAGACTTGAGGGTTGTACAGTTATGGTAGAAGGAAAGGAATTCCCAATTGATTTGATTTTGATGGTAATAGGTGGGTTCAATATAGTTGTTGGTATGGATTGGTTAGTGAGTAATCAGACAGATTCTTTGTGCTAAGAAATTAATACGGATTCCTATGTCCGAAAATGATGCTGTACTCATCTATGGGGAAAGGAGAAAACAAAAAAAGGGAGGTTCCACTGATTTCTTTAGCCAAAGCGCGTAAGTGTCTATTAAAAGGATGTCTATCATATCTAGCATATGTACTGGATGCTAAAGTAGAAAAGAAGCGAGTGGAGGATATAAAGGTAGTACGTGAATTTCCAGATGTGTTCCCCGATGATCTTCCAGGCTTACCACCAGAACGACAAGTAGAATTCAGGATTGATCTTGTTCCAGGAGCGGCACCGATATCACGTGCACCGTACCGTTTAGCACCGGCCGAAATGAAAGAGATGATGTCTCAACTGCAAGAACTGCTTGAAAAAGGTTTTGTTAGGCCAAGTTCATCACCCTGGGGAGCTCTAGTGTTATTTGTCAAGAAGAAGGATGACACTATGAGAATATGCATTGACTATAGGGAATTGAATAAGGTGACCATTAAGAATAAATATCCACTCCCAAGGATTGACGACTTGTTCGATCTGTTGGGATTTTATGTTCAGAACATGGGTTTCAAAAACTCATAAAAATATTATGCAACGGAAGCAAAATAAAACATTTGAACAAAAAAATAAAACCATTTTATTCCCACCAAGGATCTTGTTACATGCAAGAAAAGATAAATAAATAAAATAGCAAGAGAGTTCAAAATACAACCTTTGAAGACTTTGATCAAACCAAAAAGATGTAGTTGAAGATGGCAATAAGGACCAAAGTAGCTCCTCTCTATCGGTATCCACCACAAGCACTGACACCTTGAATACTAGTTCTTTCTCTTTGATGATGCAAAATAGAGCTCTTAATTCAAAACTAAATAGATTTGAATAGCAAAGACAAAAAACCACCACCACTTTGGTGGTTTCGGCCGAGAGGAGAGGGGAGGGAGAGAGGAGAGTGGAGTTTTTTTTTGTTATGGTAACTAGCATATTTTTATGACAATGTGTGATATATATACACACAACCATCATGTAGCCACCTAAGAGGGCCAATAAGAAGTAACCTAGCCATGCAATATTTCCTTTTAACCCTCCTAGTTTAAAATGGTTAAAATCACAATTTTAACTATTTTAAACTTTATCACTAAAGTCCCTCCTATTAATTCTAGTTACATATGAGCCAATCATATTAGTTAATAAACTAGAATCTTTCATTTGCATCTAATATTATGAATCATATTCAATAATATTTTCAAGAAATAATAATATTTATCAAGAATCAAATTCTTATAAATATTAATTCGGCGTCTACTTGTTGTTCGGTGTGACCCTATTGGATCATATTTTACCGGTAATATTATTTTATATTCATTCTTGAGCATATAGAACCAACAATCTCCCACTTGCTCAAGATTGCATTATAGAATGATATAGACAGTGGTGGACGTCTAGAAACATCTCACTCCTCCCAGCAATGTATGACTTTAAGTGCCATTCAACAACATCCAATTCCCACAAGCTCATAGCTTCAATTGATGTATAAGGTGTGGTATTAGTTATCCCTTTGTTCGGACATCATGTTGAACATAAGACATGGATCACTATCATTCTCATCTATTGTTCAACTTCTGGTAAGGCGGCTTAGATGTCACACTCTTAAATTATTTAGAGGAACAAATCCCCTCTTGAATACATACGCCTCTTATGTAGTTCATACTATACCTAATGATGGCCTTTATAATTGCCTGGTTAAAGATCAGTGTTTAACCATATCAAAGCACAGTACTCCCTACACTCAAGTCCCTAATATGCATCTCAGGTCGAAGGATACACAAAGATACTACCTTTATTCCATACTCATTTATGACGACGGTCCATGAAGTGATTCTTGAAGCGGGTCTGGTCCAATACTTGTTCCCTAACAAGTACCTATGAACTTGGTTGCAACACTTTGCCACTTTTACTCTTAAAAGTCAACCAATCCAATTCATATTAGTCTTACTTCATGGTTGTTCCCACAAACTATGATCGACTATGGACATTTAGAATAACCGGTTTATTCAAGGATTAAACATGCTAATATAGAACACAACGAGTATGAAAAAGATCATATCCTATATATATAACTAAATACTATACTTGTTGCTTAATTTGTTCCAATACCCAAATACTAAATCCAAATCAAATCCCATCACTAGAAAAACGAAGTCCTATAGCTCAAACATGACACTTCAAGCTTGGCTTATGAAAGGAGCTTTGTGAATGGGCCCTTTAAAAAAAACTTGATTTGTGTGAACTTTGTGAATATTAACATCTCCACTTTTAACTTTATTATGAATATAGTTAAATGTTTGGAGTAGATGATTGGTACTCTGATGTGACATCGGGTCCTTTAGCTTGCGTAATGACACCCACATTCTCACAAAAGATTTCTAGGTTATTGATAACTCTATTTTTAGAGTTATTATTTCCTTGAATTTTCTATTTTATTTTGTCAATTTTAGCCATTCCGTTTATAAAAATCCCCATTCTTGGAACAATTCTCGAAAATGAGCAAAAAGAGTGAACCATAGTCTTTAATAAATTATTTGGTGGAATTTGGGTGTTTTTCACGATTTATCCTGCAGTGACCACTGTTGTGCCCACTCCGGTTCCCCACAATTCGAGCAGAGCAAGAAGATAAAAGAAACTAGTATTTGGGATGCAACTATTCTGGAGTTTAGAAGGTTCAAATGGCAGGAAAATATGGGCTGGAGAAGTACAAAGTAGTTTCCTTAAAGATGACAACAAGGACACCTTCTTGTACTTAGAGATTGACTTGGTAAAGGATCTATTGGGTAAAAGGATTGTCCAAAATGCTGATTTCTGTCATAGTACTGCAGTCTTTACCCATTAGATAAACCCACCTCTTTCTCCTAGTATATAAAGGAACACTTGGGTGCCATTTAATAGATGCTTGGCTTAGTCTTAAATTCTCTCAACTACCTCATTAGTTTTAGTCTTTCATTTACTGCAGTAACTAGCTTTAATTTTCTGTAATTTACTTTCTTAGTTTAATTTGTAATTCGAAGTACACAGTGACAGGGACGAACCCTCGTTCCCCACTGTGAGTTCTATTCAAGTCACTTTCAGTTTAATTATGTGCAAATTATACTCTTTTGTTTTCTTTACTTTAGTTATGGGCTAAACATCCTTTGGGATGTAGGAAGGAGAAGTACTTGGATTTTATTAAAAATGCTTGAGTAATCTTTATACTTAGAATATTTATTGTTTTGGTAATTCATTCTTGATATTTACCCAAGGATGCGAACAAGCCGATCACTTGCAAGGATCTAAAGTCTAGTTCTTAACTTAGAAATAAGTAGAACGCAGTGACACGAGCTTGAATGATGCTAGGGGATTCGAAAGAATTCTTATGACACTTACGAAAGTGAGGTCGGCACAGTGAGCTAATCTCAACCCACTGGAGTAGTAGGCAAGCTAATTTGTGTATTAAAAACACTTAGAGTATTGGTCTCTACACATTCCATCGAGACCAGAAAAGGTCTATTTTTGAGATTGCCATTGACAAAACAATAAATACTAAGAGTATGGGATTTGTATCCAACGGTGTGAGTATTTTGTAACCGGGCTTTTCTAGCAAAAATGCCTACCTCGAATACAAGGACCACTTTTAGGACCGAGTATTTAGTATAAAATCTAGGGAAAATCTAACATCCATTCCTCCTTTTAAAATCTTAGTAAAATCGTCAAAGTAACTATTTCGCCAAACAAACCGAAGTATTATTTTCCTCTCTAATTGAAACCTGTAAAAGGAGCTCATGAGAACCGTATTGTCTTGATTGTCCAGTCTCTGTGGATTCGATTCTGGTATTTTACCAACTATTACTTGATGTGACGATCATAGTGGACAGTGTACACTTGCACTTCCCACTGTGGACAGTTTGCAACCCACTGCGATTAAAACGCATATTTCGCTCGTGCCAGTGATCCTGAATGGGAGGCATCTACCTAGCTTTTCAATGAACTCTTTCATCCAAGCATCTTTCTTTTGCAGCTTCTAAAGCAGCAGTGTATTCTTATTTTGTAGTGTATTATGCAATTTTACCTTCGCTTGGAACCTTTTCAAAAGAACTACTTCTTCATTCATAATGAAGACATTCCCCTTTTATGGTCGAGAACTTTCTCGATCTTTATAGAAGCTATCATCAGTGTAACATTTTACTATGATTTTTTTTCCAACCCTCAGTTAAGGAACACTTCCTTGGTTTTTCGTAAGTACCTTAAATTGTTCTTTATAGTCATCCAATGACCTTTCCTCGTATCCCGTTGGTATCTTCTTCTAATGCTCTAAAGCATTAATATACACTCGATCTAGTGCATGTCATGGCATATACGATAGATCCAATTGCCAAAGCATATGGAATACCAACCATTTTATCTAGCTCAGCCTTTGTGCTAGAACATTTGGACATGTTCAAAATGATGTCATATCATACTTGTAAGAAACTACCTTTAGAGCCTTGTGTTAGGACATTTAAGTTGTCCTAATTAATTAGAAAGTTTTGTAAAGTAATAGATTTGGGCCTAATGGGCTTAGACATGTAAATGGGCTTGGGCTTACTTGTTGTAACAAGGGGGAAGGGATATAAATAGGTCTTGTAATGTAGTTTGTAAGAAACAAGTTCATAAATCACAATGTATTTCTTAAACACTTTGTGTTCTCTCTCTAGATTAGGTTTACATTTCAATAATAAATTTTTCTCCCCTTCCTTATCTTGTTACAATTACTTGATTTGTTGAAGATCATGGACTCACAATTGGTATCAGAGCCAAACCGATGAATTTTTTCTCGATACGATCATCGGATCTCGACATTTCAAGTAAATTTGCCCGATCTACATGTAAGTGTGTTCAAATCTTTTATGCTCTTGAAGATTTGCTCGTTATTCGATTCCAGATCATCTCCAATTTTTAGAATCGAATTTCAACAAGTTTTGACGATTTTCAAAAATTTTGAGAGTTTTTCGGTGTTCTTCGCTAGAATTCTCAAGATCCGGAAGTTTTTACATGGAAGAATTGATTTGAGCTTCACAAGATCTGTTTGCCTGTGGATTTAGAGTGAAATAAAACGTTCAGATCTGAATTTCATCAAAGATTCAATAGAATTCGATTTTTTCTATTCGGTATGGATTTTTTAGTGTTCATCGTTTGATCTTCAAGTCTTGGAAGGTTTGATCGATAATATCTTCTCAGATCTGTTTGTTTTTAGATTTCGAGCAGAATGCAACTTACAGATCTGAAAATTATTGAAAATTCAGTGAGTTTTGTGTTCAGATCGTCGACAACATGTTTGCTCGCCGGAAAAACGAGTTTGGCCGGAGCTTTGCCGGAAAAACGCATTTCAGCCTGAGATTTGATGTAACTTCATTACAGATCTGTTAGTTTACAAGTTTAGAGCATAAAACAACTATCAAATTTCATTTTGGTCGAAAAATCAGCGAGATATGAAATCTGTAAGTTGACAGCTTCACCTCGCCGGAAAACTTCGCCGGAAAAACGCTTGGTTTATTAAACTCTTCAGATCTGCTCGTTTTGTTATCTCAATCAGTTTGAAATTAATTTGGAGTGAATTCCATCAAGAAATCGAGATTTTTTGGTTGTTGGAAGACTCGCCGAAAAAAGTTAGTTATGTCACCGGAAAAAGTGGTTATATCGTCGGAGTCGTTGCTGCTATCGTTTTTAACGATTGCATGATCGTTCTATCTCATTGAAAACCTTTTCTTAATGATCAGTGATGGCATAGAAACAAAATCGAGTTGATTTGGTCATGATTTTTTGAAAGAAAAGTGAAGTGAAATCATCAGTTCATAAACTCACTGTTGACGATGAAAGGTGATGAAAGTGATGAATTGTTATTCATTAAAAATCATTTTTAATGGTGTATGATGAAAGTGGAATAAAATGGAGGATTAGTGATTAAAAAGTTGGTGAATTGAAAAGAAGAAATCCAACGGAACCAGTTAGTGGCCAGTTAAATTCCTAACATTTTTGGTCCAAATTCCGTTAAATTCGTCAAATTTCGTGGATTTTGCTAATGCAACCCGTGTGGCATCACTCCTATACTTCGGTTGTCACACATCCATCTCCACGACATCGATTTGTGTTTGATTCCTCGAAATCCCTACCGAGTAGTGCGTGTTTTTACCATTCCTCCTTCGAGCAAAATTGGACCAAGCTCTTATGTAACACCCCGCTTACCACGACACAATATTGTCCGCTTTGCCCCACTGGCTCACAGCTTTGTTCTTGGCGACCTGGCAAGGACTTCCCAGGAGGTCACCCATCCTGGTACTACTCTCACCCAAGCACGCTTAACCACAGAGTTCCCAAGGAACCCGCATGCTTGTGGCCCCAAAACGCGTTGTGTCTGGTAAGGCCAAGGTTTACTAATATACCCAGCATCTCTCCTATCCACGGCCGATGTGGGATATGCCTAAGGTGTTACACACACCCCCCCTTTAAAGATCTTTATTTCAAGAATAAAATTCGCCCTTTCTAAGTCTTTTATTAAGGAAATACTGTCTGAGCCAAAACATGATGTTAAGTCGGAAAGTTAATTTCCAAATACTAGTATGTCTTGCACATACAACATTAGGAATTTTACTGCGCTCCCACTAGCCTCTTAGTAAATGCATGAGTCATCTTTTATTTTGGTGAAAATTAAAACTTTTAATTTTCCTATCAAAATGAAGATTCCTACTTGGTGATACTTGTACTGATCCATGAATGGATTGCATCTCAGTATTCATGACTCTAAGCTACTCATCAGATTCAGAATCTGACATAGCACTTTAGTAGTAGATGGGCTTACTAGAAACCTATCATACATCATTCTTCATTAGATATGAGAAATCGATATTTCTCGAATTTCTGAATGATTCCACTAGATTTGCGAACACTTGGTGTTTTTACTAAGTTTCTGATCAATCAAATTGCTCAGTTTCAATAACCTTTGTTTGATAACTAGTGCCGACCAATAAGTGCATTAGGTTATGAGGTTCTTGATTCCCTTCAAGTTCCTTAAATCTCCCATTTGCCTTGCCCATTAAAAAAAACTTGCTTTCTAAGAACTTGGCTTTGGAACAATAAACAATTTTATTGTTTGTGGGATTGTAGAATTGGTATCTTAAACAATTTATAGTACATTCTACAATATATGCATTTAGTAGATTTTGGGCCGAGTTTACTTGAAGCTTATTGTCTTATATGAGCTTCATAAACCCACACCTTCAACTAAGATTAAGGATGAAAAACTTTCATACAAAATCTTATAAGGTGTCTTGTCTACCTTTTTGTTGTTATCATAAAATACGGTTTACAGTAACTAGGGCAGAATTCCGAATTGATATAGGAATAGTACTTCTACTCATCATAGAGCGAACCATATTTAATAAGGTTCGGTTCATCCTTTCGGATACACATAATTTCTAAGATGATCCAAGAGTTACTGGTTTAGTTACTATCCTCCTATATCAGAAAAGACTTTAATGGTCCTGCTGAGTTGTTTTCTTAATCTTCACTTTGAAACAACTTGAATCATATCAAATGCTCATGTTTCATAAACTTCAACGTTTGAAATCGCCGGTGAAGATATTGTATTATCTATCACCATATCTAGACTTGGTTTTGAAAAACCATATACACATGTATCAATTCTAACAAAAACTTTTTTTCCTTTTCTATAACTAGAGAAAAGAGCTATATTCAACTTATCAAAGATCGCATATATCGAAGGAAACATTCTCATTTGCCTTCAAAATTACCACACTTTGGAAGTTGAGATATGCGTTTAATATTACATGATTAAGTTGACTATTTCATGTGTAGACTTGATTCAAATCACATTTGAGTCTTATGGTGTTTATATAGAACTATGATTTAGAAAGCTTTTGAGATTCACTTTATTTTTCAATTTAGAGGACTAGTTCTCGAAATGGAATAATTTATTTTTGAATATGAATATAATCGTTTCCAAAACGGTTAAGTGAATTTCATTCAATCAACAAACACGTGACTGGAAAATAATAATTTAGTCAAACTAAATTTAAACATTGTTCGAAACAAACTTGTTTAACAATACAAGCCATATGGTTTCATAATAAAATCTCCTATAAGCTTGGTATGCAATCTTGCTTCCTTGCTTATATGGATCACCATTTTGCTTGTCATTCAGTCACTTACCTTTCTTGATCATCTGTAACATATTACAAAAGTGAGTTCTACACTTAGTATCAAATACACAAGTGCAAAATAGAAAGGTAAAAGTTCTATCTAACATATAGATACCTGAAGGACTTTTTTCGTTAGAAAACTTCCATATCACAGAGGACAATCTCTTCTTCCATGACCAATGTTGCCACATCTACCACATGTAACTGTTACCATGGGAAGATTTCTCTCAACAGTCTCTAGCATCGTATGCAATTCTGGGGCTGAAAAATTCTGGCGGCCCATGTTATTGATAAAAACATCAAATTTTTGGGTCAAGGATCTGAGAATCACATCTACGGCCAACATCTCGGGATAAGGATGATCAAGTTTATCCAAATAGTCAAGGTGTGTCCTTATCCTCTGAACATGTGTGGTTACATCTTGGCCTTCCTCCATCTTAGTTCTAAAAAGTGCCTAAAGAGTTCTCAAGCGTTCAGAGAACACATATCTTTCATGAAGCTCCCCTAACTAGTGCCGTATATGAGAATATCTCCACTCTTTCCCGTAAGGGTGGATCCATAGTTTTAAGCTGTAACAACCGGGTTTTTCTTGCAAAGTATGAAAGTTTGGTAGTCAAATTCAAAGAAATTAAAATTAGGGATGAGGGACTTGTTGGCAGTTTAGGAGAAGTATAAATAGCTACAATTCTCTAGGGCATGATTTTAGTTTTCAGTATCATTTTTGTTGTTGGAGGACTTGGCGGCTAGAAGAAGAAAAGGGAAGAAAAGAAGGAACCCAATTGGAGAAATCGGATTTGTGGGTGTAATCTTTGAAGGTAATTTCACCCAAACTCTTCTCCTTGCTACTCCATGTTTCTTCCTCTGTGATTTTGATGTAAAACCCTTTGTTCCATTGTGTTCTTCACCTTAATGTTCAAAAAGGGGATTTTAGGGTTTTTGATTAATAAGTATCGATTTAGAGGTAAGGAAACGGATTAAGTGGGTGTTTATGTTTGGTGGATGAACCTTTATGTTTGTCTAATCGAACTTATAGCAGAAAATGGATTTATTAATCACTTTTGGAAAATTGTTTTCGTCCAGCCCGTAGTTTCCGGACGTCGCCCCGTCCGGACAGTAGTGTCCGGACAGTGGGGGTTTCCGGGTGATGTTCAGAGTGCCCGGATAGTAGTGTCCGGAAAGGACTAGCGTCCGGATAGTAGTGTCCGGAAAGAATTAGCTTCCGGATAGTAGTGTCCGGAAAGGACTAGCGTCCGGAATGGTCAAGGTGTCCGGAAAGGTCAAGGTGTTCGGAAAGTGAGAGTATCCAGAAAGTGCAATAACATCGGACAGTCTAATCTGATGCAATTCTAATATCCATAGGTGTCCGATTTATTTAGCTTGGAGATATATCAAGGGTGTGCTCAATACTAACCTAAGGTGAGTTCCCTAAACCCTTTTATGACGTACAATGTTTTACTGATTATGGTTTCGTTTACGAGCTTGAACTATTTTATAAATGTCACACATGCTTTCCATGAACTGCATGATTTACTTGAGGAAGTTTATCCAGCAAATGAAATGATGTTTAAAGTTTTATGAATGTGATTTCGATATGTTACGTGTATGCTATGTGGAGTCGGTTTACACAGTGGGATCAGGGTACCTTGGAATTCGATAATTCCTTGAGCATATGGGGTCAGCTTGTAGGTTGGAATTTGTTTCCTTCCTACTCGAAAAGAAGGGGGTCCACTTGGATCTCCGGTGTAGCCGAGAGGGTGTCCGTTAGGCCCCGATCTAGGTAGCTTATGCGATCCTTGAACCCCGTGTTGAACCTTGAATGATGTTTATGTGAGGAATGTGAGTTGTGTTCAATGTTTTATGGAGGGAATTCACTAGACCTTTTGGTCTAACCCTCGCTTTTCAAAAACTAAACCATTTTCAGGTAAGCGTGTTACGGGTTCTTCTAGTAAGAACTAAGAGATGGCAAGAAGGATTTGGAGCTTAGAGCGACTCCAAGATTTTGACTATGATAGCTATAGATAGAGCTCTCGGTTGTGGATTAGAGACTTCCGCTGTCAATTTTTGTTTAGTATAGATTAATGAAGAATTAAAGACAAGTTTATTTATGTAATTTGAATGCTTATTCTATGTTAATGCATGTATTGTTTTTGGGACGTTACATAAGCATAAGGCGTGATATTTTGATTGAATCATCATTATGTTTCAACCAAGCATTGTGAGCTTCTGTGTAGGTAAGAGGAGGTTCCTGAGGAAGAGGTACGATAAGTACGTATGATTTGTTTTCACGTCTGAGAACGTGTCTCAAATTTTTAAACCAAATTGGGAAGTTTTGAGTGTTTAACTTTTCTTGGTTAAGAACAACTCTCAGGGATGTGTCAATCGTAGTGTTTGCATTTTGGTCCATCTACAAAATTTAACAAAGTTAATATAATATTTTCAATATTAATTTTTAACAAATTAATTACCCTTTAGTTTTCTAAAAACATTAATTTGCATAAAATCTAGGATCCAACGTTGCAAAACAAATGAAACGGTTAGGTGACCTTTAACCCATCCATTTAATCCAACAAGGTAGGTAACGTTTACCAATTACATCCAAATGTAATTCCTAGTTTTATGGGATCCTTAACAACGTTTGTTAATTGACATGTTTGATCCCATCTATGCCTTGGGTTTCTAATGCTTAGGTGACCTTTATCATAAAAGATTCCCAATCAAGTCATCCTACTTGAAATAACGTGTGAAACTCACATCCGTGCGGTTAGGTGACCTTTTTCCCACAAGGAAATAAGAATCACCTCATCCATCTCAAGACAATCCAAGTGGTTAGGTGACCTTTATCCCACAAGGGTGTCATAGTGACGTATTGAGTGTTTCTCAAAAGGACGACATAAACTTGCATTTTGAAAGGGATTTATATCAGTGAAATATTTTAGTGTAAGGGATTTAGGTGACTAGTCGGGCCTAAACTTAAACTGTAAGATGAGGAACACAACCGAGACATAGGATTGCCTCTAGGAACGATCACTATAAATACGCTTAAGAATAAGGTGCCAAGGACAAGCGTGTAAGGTAAGTTTGATTTTAATCACTTTAAGAACCACTTATAGTCTCTTAATAAACATTTTTATTATTTAGACTAGGAGTTTGTATGAATTTTGAAATCTCCATTTAAACTCTTTTCATAAAATTCAAAATCTCAATTTTAGTCTTAAAACTCATAGTACCACATTATTGCATGCATCCAATAATCAAGGTACTATTTTTAAGAAAAAGAAACTATTTCTCAAAAGAATAAATTTAAAATCTCCATTTTAAATAATTTGGTTCTATTAAAATCCAATTTTAAAGTTACGTCGTTTTTAAATAAACAATTTTATATAAAACGTATTTGAACCAATTTGCATGTCATTGATTTAGAATCTCCATTTTAAATATTGGTTGATTTAAAATCTCTATTTTAAAACGTGGTTCATTTAAAATCTAATTTTAAAATTTGTCGCTTCAACTTTAAACAATTTTTAATTAAGCGCGTTTGAACCAATTTTATGTTCTTTACTAGTTTGTAAAATATCCTATATTTTAAAGCAAATAAAGTAAAAACATAAGCAACCACAACATGCAAAAGAATGTGCATAAAACAAAGCCATCTCTAATGACATTTCTTGTGAGCCAAAACAAGAAATGCCAAGTCCATTCCTAAGGGACAAAAAATAAAAAAACTTCAAACTCCCACTTGTTTTAGCATCTCCATGCAAACAAGACATCAAGCTCCATCTTCAAGCTCCATGTTGGTCTTCATTTTTGTTACATTTTACAAATAAAACTAGTTCTAACAACTAATTTAATACTTACAAAATGAACAAAAGAACATGAAATAATAAAACCTATTTACTATTACAAACCAACATGAATAATAATAGAAAATATAAACAAATTTAAAAAGAACAACACAACAACCAACATATTGGTCCATGGCTTGTTTATGCACATATTTCTCAAAAATAACATAATTTAAAACAACACTTTGTTTTTCTAAGGCAACCTTTATGTAACAAAAATGCATGTGAAAATTTTGTTACATAAAATATAAAACTAGCACAAGCAAGTTGCCAAAGAAGCCATGCATGAACTTTTCATACAAAATGAAAATTTACCCATGGCTTCCAAAAACCAAGTTTTATCCAAATAAAACTTATTATCTAATCATGCATTATAACATAGGCTCTGATACCAATTGTTGGGATTTTATGTTCAAAACATGGGTTTCAAAAACTTATAAGAGATAAAAATATTACGCAACGGAAACAAAATAAAACATTTGAACAAAAAAATAAAACCATTTTATTCCCACCAAGGATCTTGTTACATGCAAGAAAAGATAAATAAATAAAATAGCAAGAGAGTTCAAAATACAACCTTTGAAGACTTTGATCAAACAAAAAAGATGTAGTTGAAGATGGCAATAAGGACCAAAGTTGCTCCTCTCTATCGGTATCCACCACAAGCACCGACACCTTGAATACTAGTTCTTTCTATTTGATAATGCAAAATAGAGCTCTTAATTCAAAACTACAATAGATTTGAATAGCAAAAACACAAAACCACCACCACTTTGGTGGTTTCGGACGAGAGGAGAGGGGAGGGAGAGAGGAGAGTGGAGTTTTTTTTTCTTATGGTAACTAGCATCTTTTTATGACAATGTGTGATATATATACACACAACCATCATGTAGCCACCCAAGAGGGCCAATAAGAAATAACCTAGCCATGCAATATTTCCTTTTAACCCTCCTAGTATAAAATGGTTAAAATCACAATTTTAACTATTTTAAACTTTATCACTAAAGTCTCTCCTATTAATTCTAGTTACATATGAGCCAATCATATTAATTAATAAACTAGAATCTTTCATATGCATCTAATATTATGAATCATATTCAATAATATTTTCAAGAAATAATAATATTTATCAAGAATCAAATTCTTATAAATTTTAATTCGGTGTCTACTTGTTGTTCGGTGTAACCCTATAGGATCATATATTACCGGTAATATTATTTTATAATCATTCTTGAGCATATAGAACCAACACAATCAACTTCAAGGCGCGGGATGCTTCTCAAAGATTGATTTAAGGTCGGGCTGTCATCAAGTAAGGGTAAGAGATGAAGATATACCCAAGACGGCGTTTAGAACAAGGTATGGGCATTATGAATTCCACGTGATACCTTTTGGTTTGACAAACGCTCCTGCTGTGTTCATGGATTTAATGAACAGGGTGTGTCGACCTTTTTTAGGCAAGTCAGTCATCGTATTCATTGATGATATACTTGTTTATTTAGAGAATGAAGCCGATCACGAATGTCACTGTTAGGGTCAAATTTGGTTGAATAGAAGTTCAAGGGCTGAATTGTTAATTATCTAATTTGAGCCTTAATTGTGTAAACGGGCCATGGGCTTACATGCCATGGGCCCATAGTATATAAAGTTGTTTAACTTAGAAAATTAAGCTAGTTGTCTTTTTACACTTTCCTGAACTCTATTGTAATTCTCTTTACATTGAAAGTGAATTGGATGACCAGTTGAAATCATACTATCTGTTTCATATCTATTGATTTCTATTGTTCGTTGCACGAATCTGGAACTCACAATTGGTATCAGAGCAAACGGACGAATCGATTCAAAACGATTTTCTTGATTTCTAGTAAGTTTTCTGGAAACATTCGACTGTGTTCTTGGCATTAAAACCCATATTTTGATTATGTGAAAATTGATCGTTTTCGTTTATTACATTCCATTAGCATCATCATTATAAACGAATCTGCAAGTTTTCATAGTCTAATTCGATCATCTTAGATGGTTTTAAGCAAAATCAAAGTTTCAAGTTTTTGGTCTCTGTTCTTGCAAAAATCCAATCTTTTCCATAAAAAACTTGTTATTTGTCTTCAAAATCGATTTGGGTATTGTTATTATTGCGTTTGGTCGAGTTCCTAACCTTTCAGGAACAATTTGAGCAACCCTAGTCGATTTCCAATCGAATTGGAAACCACAGCCGTAGTAACCGGATACCACAACCGTGGTTACCGGGTCCTTCATCGTGTTACCGGGTAAGTTTCCAATCCCTTCACTTGTTACCGGGTAACTCTAAGTTACCGGGTAATATTGCACTTACCGGTATTCTCAATACGTTCTGGACAAGTTCCTGGTAAGTACATCTGATAACTTACTTTTCATCCGGTAAGTTCCCTCACCCGGTAAGTTGGTTATTTGTCTTATTCGGTAAGTTCTTACTCCATTTGTTTCATCCGGTAAGCATATCATCCGGTAACATCAAGCCATCCGGTAAGTCCCTCTTCCGGTAAGCTCTTCCACCAGGTAAGTTTCTTTTTTTTGCTTAGTTTTAATTCATCCGGTAACTTGTCTCACCCGGTAACCCTCTGTTACCTGGTAACTCAAGATTATCCGGTAACCTTTGCAAGTTTACCTGCTTTTCACAATCTGATCCGGACACTTCAAGATTAGATATCTTTTCATCCGGATTCCTATCCGGTAAGTTCAGTCTAGTCGATTGCTTACCTGATTTAGCATAATCCACTCTTAGAACCTGCGTTAGGATATCACTCTTATTGCCTTGCGTTAGGTTAGCACTTTGAATCGAATCAATCGTCTGACGATCACGTTAGTGCAACATAAGATGTCTTCACACGACGCTCTCGCTATCGGCACCGAACCCAAGCCGCCATGTCTCTACCAAGGTGAATACAGCCAATGGCGGGACAGGTTTCTGATCTTTATTGAGTCAAAGGATAACTACGAGTTCATCTGGTGAGCTCTAACTGACGGGCCAATTCCTACACCAATGAAGACCGTTCACGCTACTGCAGCAGGAGGTGATGCTCACACTGAGCCCAAGACACTCTCTGAAATGACTGAGGACGAAAGAGGCATGATTGAGGGTGAAAAACATGCCAAGAGGTACCTTATTCAGGCTCTACCGAACTCAATCTACACAGCCATAGACAGCTACAATGCGACAGCAAAGGGCATGTGGGATCAAGTGCGGAAAATGATGCGCGGGAGCAAAGGTGGGAATCAACTGAAGATTAACAGCTGTATCGCCAAGTTTGATGCATTCAAGCAGCGCACCGGCGAATCGCTCTCTCAGACATATGAACGTTTTTGTCTACTTCTCAATGATCTACACAAAGACCACATCACTCGTTCCAACACGGAGAACGCGCTCAAGTTCCTCAACAATCTCTTGCCTAAATGGAAAGTATTCACAACTCATGTCAAGCATAACCACTTGATGGAGAATGTTGGCATCTACGAGCTCTATGAGATACTCCTTCAGGACGAAGATGAAGTGATGGAGATTCTGAACGAAAAGAAATCTGCATCCAAGCGACCTGATGATCCACTAGCTCTCATGTATTCAAAGCGAGGCAAATCTTCTGGCAGTCATTCCAAACGTGCTCAAAAGCCACGTGAATCTGAGTCCGAACCTAAGGATAAAGAAGACAGTGATTCTGATCCTGAATTAACAGCCATTAAGAAGGCAATGGCTATGCTATCCAAATAATTCCAACAACAGAAGTTCTACAAGAAGCCCACATCCAATAATCAGCGTTATTACACTTCTTCCAACAAGCGTCATGATTATCAGGAAATACGAAGGCAAGAAGAAGTCCGATGAGAACAACCATTCTGATAAGTAGGAGAAGACTGAGAAAGATGACCTCAAGCCAGAAAAGAAGAAAGACGAACCCGTGACATGCTACAACTGCGGGAAATTGGGTCACTTTGCGAAGGATTGTAGAAAGCCTGTTGTTAAGAACGCTCACTACTACAAGGCAAAGCTCGCACTGGCAGAACAAAAGGAAACGGGCGACGCTCTATTTGTTGAAGATGACTACTGGTTGGGTCAATCTGATAGTGAAAGCGACTCTGAAGGTGCTGATGCTTTCATGGGATACCACTCTCCTGCTGATGAAGAAAAGGGAAAGCTGTGTCAGGTATGTGAACCTATACATCAAGATCTTTTTAATCAAATGCAATCTTTTGCTAAACGGATAGATTCCTACAAGGCCACCGCTGAGGAACACCGGCTTGAAATTCAGTCCTTAACTGAAAAGCTAGATGTTCAAAAGCGGATAACAGAAAAAACAAGTCCGAAAATGCTAATTTAAAAGAAAAATGCAACAATCTTTCAATAGTACCCAAGGACTTAAGGGCCAAGATATTTGAACTACATTCACAGCTAGACGAGTGTGCCAATGAGAAAGCAAATATTATTTATCAATGCTCTACTCTTCAAATTCAGCACAAGGAGTTTCTCAATAAAATAATTGATCTAGAAACCAAACTCCACAAATGAGGCTAAATAGACCAGACTATTCATATGAATAAACCCAAGGAATTCACATACTTTAACAAGGAATGAGGACTCGGATACGATAACCCACATTACTTGAAAAAGGGTATCCACTTCACACCTACTCTCTATGATTTTGGGTGTTTTGGTATGGATAAAAAGTATCCAGAGTCTAAGATACAATGGACTGGTCCTCTTAAACTTGAAAAGGAAGAGGAAACCGAGGAATATAAGCGCAAACACACGTCTAAAATGCAACTTCCTTTTTGTTATGAGCCTTTGAATTATTATTATGAGAAAAATCAAAATAAATACCTCTCGAATGACTAGTTTGACTTCTATAAGGTTGTGACGCCCAAGGATTCCTCCAAAAAGGATGAGGTCCAAGCAACCGAACCCAGGACTGAGACGGATGAGTTCAAACTCTATGTTCCCCCTCTCATCTTGGAAGCAAAGATAGTCGAGTTAGAAGAGTCACTCAAGAAGGAAAGGTCAAGTTTTCAAAAGGAAAAGCATGCGCTAATCACGGAACTTGAGAATCTAAAATCCGTAAAAACCGAAGCTGTGTCTGATGAAGGATAGGAAATCCTTCGGTGTGAAATCAACAAACTCACATCAAAAGTGTCTGCCTTGGCAACAGAAGTGATGACGGAGCATACGAGAAATGGTCAACTCAAAGAGCAGATTGACCTACTCCAATCTGAAAAGCTGATTTCACCCGACTCTTCCTCCGACTCATCTGACACGTCTTCGTGTGAAGCTTTCATTGGCAAAATCTCTTCTACTCAAGACGGTAAAGAATCTCAAGATAAGAGTCTTTTAAGGAATTTAAACTCTGATTTTTTCCTAGCTTCCGCACCAAATTCCCCGAAACACAAAAGCACAAAGTGTTCCTCGCCTTCCTCGACCAATCCATGTCCTGTAATTCCGGATGTCGATTTTCAGAATTTATGAATTCCGAGGGCAACTCTGATGAAGAGTTTGAGTCGTTTCCCTTCGACAAACCTCTTCCAATTCATAATGACTTCCTTTCGCCAGTGGTTAATCGACCGATAAATTTTCTAAAAGGCGATTGTTCCAAAACAAAGACACGGCTGTGATTATGATTTCTAAAACTAAGTCAGACTCTCAAAAACAATCACAGCCGAGGCAAAAGACCGATCAATCGACTGCCAAAAAACTTGTTTCCTCAAAAGCCACTAACCATGCTGTCAATGTTGTTACAGATAAAACCGGTCGAGCTAAAAAGGACAAACAAAGGTGGCTAGCTAAGGAATCTATGGAGAATGTTGCGTCGAAATCATTTAATACCGTTTTCTATCTAGAATGAACAAAAATGATTGTGCTTGGAATCATAGGAATGATTTTGTTAAAGAAGACATTAAATTTCCGATTAAACTTTACTCCATTCAGCAATTGATTCAATTATCGCATGATTGTTTGTGTTGTTCTAGTTGTGGTTGGAATGACTTTGATGACATTAATAATAATGATTGGTTTGGGTCATATCATATATATAATGACACACCCAAACGCAAACCCCGTAAAAACAAAAAGAAACACCATACACAATAGGGTTCCCAATCAGAGGTTAAACCTAAGCAAGAGAGGAAACCCATTTCAAAACGGGTTCCTCCTACTGAGGTTAAACCTACACCCAAGAGGCAACCTGCTTCAAAACAGGTTCCTCCGAAAGGTGTAAAACCTAACCCTCCAGGACCCATGTTGATATGGGTACCTAAAGTCCGCTAAACTTGTTTTTGCAGGACGGTCATGTGTGGTACTTAGATTCTGGATGCTCCAAGCACATGACCGGAAGGAGGGAGCTTCTCACGAACTACAAGGAACTATATGGCGGAGACGTGAGATTTGGGAACGATGAAAAGGCGCCGATTTTGGGCTACGGTGACATTGTCTAAGACAAGATCACCATCAAGAAAGTTTCATACGTCGCGGGATTGGGACACAACCTGTTCAGTATCAGCCAATTCTGCGACAAAGATCTAGAGGTCAGATTCAAAGCCAAAAGGTGTAGCATTCTCACCGACGACGGAACGAAGCTACTGGTTGGAAAGCGAAAGACCAACCTCTACACCATCGACCCCGCAGTCCACCGATAACTTTATCTGCCTGATGTCAAAGGCCAATTCTCAACAAGCGTGGATTTGGCATCGACGTCTCTCGCACATGAACTTCAAGAGAATCAACAAACTGGTGCTTGGCGAACACGTGAAAGGCATGCCCGATCTTCAATTTGTGAAGGATCGACTCTTCGGGGCATGCGAAATGGGAAAGATGAAGCAAGCTACGCACAAGCCGAAGGCCGCTCCGAGCACGTCACGGTCCCTCGAACTTATCCATATGGATTTGTGTGGGCCGATGCGCGTTAAGAGTATCAACAAGCGCAGGTACGTCCTGATGACGGTGGATGATTTCTCACGCTACACTTGAGTGAAGTTTCTACGCACGAAGGATGAAACTCCGGAGCTGATCATCAACCATCTGATGACCATCCAACTGAACCTTCAACAACAAGTTCAGACTATCAGGACCGACAACGGGACGGAGTTCAAAAATCAAACGGTGAACGAATACCTGACTTCAGTCGGTATCTCGTAAACCTTCTCGGCCGCACGCACTCCTCAACAAAACAGAGTGGTGGAAAGACGCGACCGTACCCTCGTCGAAGCAGATCACACGATGCTTTCTCAGTCCAACCTGCCTTTATTTCTCTTGACCAAAGCGGCGTCTACTGCATGTTACACACAAAACCGCTCCATTATCAACAAGCGGTTCAACAATACGCCGTACGAATTCATGAACAACCGCGTTCCGAACATCAAGTACTTCCATGCTTTCGGATGCACGTGCTACGTCCTCAACGATAAAGATGATCTCGGCAAATTCAGCCCGAAGGTGGACGAAGGAGTTTTCATTGGATACTCCATGCAGGCTAAGGCATATCGCATTTACAACAAACGGACTAAAACCGTCACCGAAAGTGTAAACGTGACATTCGACGAAGCCGCAGATTTGGCTTCTGAACACATCAGTTCAGAACCCGGTCTAATTGGCGTGCTAGCTTCCGAACTTCCACGTTTGGGATCTGCACAAACGGCAGTAAATCTGAATCATGCATCTACGTCGAATGCTGATATTTCAGATTTAGATTTGCTGTTTCAATATTTTTATGATGATATACTTAACATTTCTACCCCTCGTGTCTCAGCGCAACCAAGACTTGAAGCTGCTCAAATCTAGGATTCGGCGAATCTCTCCGGTCAGCCGCCCTCGACTAGCACTCCATCCATCACTGTGGAGACACCTCAGACATCATCTTTAACATCATCTGATACTACCATCCCCTCGGAGGAACCAGTACTAAACCCGGAGATTGCTCCTCAAGATTCGTCCTCTGCTACCATCATTGATCAGCCTTTGCATTCCTCGGAACCAGAAGTTTCTCAACTTTCGACGAATCCTCCCCAGTCTCCTCCGAGAAACCATCCTGCGACACTTGAAGTTGTACAATACCTTCCATCTGGTGATTACGTGGATCCGGACGCCTCACACTCAACTCAATAGCTGCTTCCACACACCACCAAATGGACAAGAGCTCATCCCTTACACCAGCTCATCGATGATCCCTCCACACCAGTCCAAACGCGAGGCGCATCAGCCAATTGCTGCCTATTCTCTGGATTCTTGAGTAAGATCGAGCCTACAACCATCCGCGAAGCACTCAAAGATCCGGACTGGGTCATGGCCATGCAAGAGGAGCTCAACCAATTCGAGGCTCTAAAAGTATGGCGACTTGTCCCACGTCCATCTCACAAGACGGTAATCGGCACTAAGTGGATATTCAAGAACAAATAGGACGAGGACGACATCATAGTACGCAACAAGGTGCGTCTGGTGGCTAAGGGATACCGTCAACAAGAAGGGATTCACTACGACGGACATACGCTCCAGTGGCGAGGATCGAAGCAATACGTATGTTCCTTGCATACGCCGCGCACAAGAACTTCACGGTCTTCCAAATGGATGTGAAGACCGCATTCCTCAACGGCGAACTCAAGGAAGAAGTGTACGTGTTAGCTCCAATCTTTGTGATAAATAGAAGTATTGGAAAAATAGACTAAGTGTCGACAGAAGCTCTACCGAGTAGCCAAGTAACCAAGAAGACAGAAGTCTCCGACAGAAGCTCTGCCGGGTTAGCCAAGAAGACCGGAGTAAAGAAGCAACAAAAGACTCTTCTATGCGGACAAGGCTGCAGAGCTTCTGTCATACTTGACAGAGCCTCTGTGGTAAGAAGAAGATCTACGCAAAAGATGTATACAAGGACAATCGTACTTCACACGATTTCTACCATTCGAAGGTTCCGAAGATCACTCGTACAAAGGCGTGACCTGACAACTCCACGTGTCAAACTTTGATAGGTTTCAGTCTAAAGCAGAATACGGAGCATTTAATGAACGGTGTATCTGCAACAGTTCTAGAATAGTGTTTTGTACCTTCCAGCAACTGTTCCAAGCAGTGTATTAGTACCTACCATCCTTAGTATCTAGATCTTGTCTCTTTAAGAAGTAGTATAAATAGAAGGTTCATGTGAACTCTTCTATCAAGCTTTAACACACAACACACACACCTTTAGAGCATTTTCTTGTCAAACCTTTCGGTGTTCTTGGTGTTCTTATTATATCAAGTACAGTGAATCATTGAGCTATTTATCTGTCTTATTTACACTTCTTGTATTTAATATTGTGTGTTATTCTACCTCATTATATCTGTTAGTTCGTTAAAACGCTTCCGCATTATATATTGTTTGGACTAATTAGATAGAGTCATCATTGTTAAGCAAAACAGGAACCAACAATTGGTATCAGAGCCTGCCTTGATTTTCTATATCAAGTGATCCACTCTTACAATGATTTTTGGTAGAAACTTGGACTGATATTAACCTGTTCTTCATTCCTTCTGTTTTTCTGCCACTCTCGACCTGTTCGACTTTGGTATACTTACAGAACCTGTTACTACAGTTAAATCTCCATTTCAGTACACTGATCAAAGTTTTCAGAAAGCTTACCCTATTTTCTGGAATTATCACTCTCTCAAAATGACAAATTCAAACAACTTCTTCACCGCTGGTTCCTTAACCAAGCCACCCACACTACTCAGAGATGAGTACCCTCAGTGGAAGATACGAATGATTCACTTCTTCGAGGGTACTGACAAAGAACTCATGCAATTTATCAACAATCCTTCTTTCGTTCCCATGGTCACAGTACCACGTATTACTGCCACAGGTGACACTCCTGAGGTTCCTGCGTACGAGAAACCAAAGCCTAAGGAAAAGTGGTCCGATCCTGATTGGGCAAGATATGAGGTTTCTCAGAAAACAAAGAGACTTCTGATAATGGCCATACCCAATGACCTTTTTCAATCCTTAGATGCTTGTGAGTCTGCATACGATCTGTGGAAGGAACTGGAAAAACAACTGGAGGGTGGGTCCAAAACTCAGAAGAACCGTAGAGCCCAATGCATAAATGAATACTATGCATTCAAAGCTCTATCGACCGAATCTCTGCAGACGACATATGATCGGTTTAACTCTCTAATCAACAAGTGCAAGAAGTTCGGGATTCACAGAACTTCTGAAGAGAACAACGTCATGTTCCTAAAGAGCCTAAATGAAGAATGGCTCCAGTTGTCCATGTCTCTGCTAACAAATCAGGACTTAGACTCCTGGACTCTATCAGATCTCTATGGAACTGATAGGCAGGTATCACCCCCTAAATCTAACCGCAAGTGTACGGTGTCGAAATCAAGTAATACGTACGGAAGTACGAGTATCGAATCCACAGGAACTAGGAACTAAGTATCATAATTACTACAATTGCTATTAACTGAACGTCGCAACTTTGAGAGGTTGGTTTATAAACTACTTAATTGCAAACAAAACTAAATCAACACACAAATAGTAAACAACTTAAGAACTTCAGATAAAGAGAACAATTGAGGGTTGGAAATCCTAAGACTTTCATATACAAACAATTGACTCAAAACAGTTACCAGTTATTCTGTATAATGAATACCCAATCTTGTAAAAATCACCGTTGTTCTCTTTCGAGCAACTACGGGTTTTATCTTGAAAAGCACAAGTTTATCTCTCGATCTCACGTATGGAATTCAAAATACATTAAGCTCAAGATTTTAACGGAACTAAGGCTTACTCGGTATATCTCTATCCCCTTTCTCACCTAAGGCATGCAATTTATAGTTCTAGTCACAATTAATTCTCTCGAACTTAATTAGAAACAACAAATCAATTGTAAATGGGCCAAATTCACAAAACCATTAAAATCCAAATCACATGCTTCATTAATATAGGAAAAACTGATAAAATTCTCAAGTTACATGTTCATATGCTTAAATCAAATTCATTCCAACCCCCAACATATAGAAATTAGTTCATGTTGGTGGTGGATGCAAACACAAAGAAAAAAGATGAAAATGTGTATGTAAACATGATGAAAGTCGAGACGATGAATGTAATGGTGACTCCCTTCTCGTGTGCTCTTATCTACTTCGCGTGAAGAATCTGACTCCAATCGATCCTCTATCGTGGCTCCAAAAGCTCCGAAAAAGCTCCCAAAATCGCCCCAAGTCGTCTGCCATTCGTCGTGTGAGGGCTTTGCGAAGAATGACCTAAAAACTGAAAATCGCCAAAGTATACCATCTGGAACAGAGGGTTACGCGGCTTGTCCCGCGGTTTGCAAACCGCGTGGAAAGCCGCGCGTGTTGTGAATTGCGCGGGTCAGTTTCTGGTTCGCGGATTTGGGTCTGGTTCGGGCGCGGGTCTTGGGCTTGGATCTCGGGCTTCTGTTGGGCTTCGTTTTGGCTCTTTTTAGCTTCTTTTCTCGATGATTACTGCCTTTTAGAAAACCTGCACATTCCACTAGATAAACCGTAAAATTCCGCTTGTTTGCTTAAATACAAACCAATCTCATTGGTTTTAGGACCGAAAATAACGCCAAAAAGTGGCGTTATCAGCAACCCCAAACCGAGCGTTGCTTGTCCCCAAGCAAATTAGCGATAAAAATAGAATAAAAGCACACTTCAGTGAAATATAATAACTGCACAACTCCCAATTGGTACCACGTGATGCACTGGTAGTTTCCCATACCCGTGAATGCTTATCTCACTCTCGCCTCATCCTTATTCTGTTTGATCTATGACCTTCCATTGTAAGTTGAACTCGTGACTGCTCCGATTACACTAAGGTTGTTCTAGGTCCAGACATACTAAGGAAACATTTCGCCTCGACCCTACCTCACGGGATACTCTCGTTTCACTTGAACCTAGGTTGTCGCACATGTTGTCATGTCTAAGGAAGTTATGTCCAAGAATACTCGATAATTACATGACAACTCTATTGAAAGACGCACAAATGTCCAAAAATTGATCTCATAAAGGAATCAAATAGCAAGACAAGGAATATCAGTAAAGGTGGTAGCATGCCGTAATCACGTTTTCTAGAAGATCATCCAGGTCTTTACATGGTTTGTAATGGGGCTAAGGTTATGGCTAAGAAACGAAGGGTAAAAAGGAACAAAGATCCTTGGTGTGTCAAACTTTAGCAATTCTGAACTTCCTAGCTTTATGCTCTATCATTTGGCCCTCCTTGTCACTATTGGAGTCACTTTGACTCTCTTATTTTCTACTGTAGATAATATCTAAACTAACTGTTTATTTTTTTATTATTTTTATTTTTTTAATATTTTTTTTGGTTGGGAATTCATTGGCCCTCTTTATTTGATTGGGGTTGCATTGGCCCTCTTTTCTATTTATTTTCATGACTGGCCTGAAATGTATCTTTTTCCGCTCTGTCTTCGGTTATTCATTACCGCTCCTAGTTGACATACTTTCGGATAAGGTTGGCTAAGGCTTTTGGCTCGGGTTAACTGGTGGGTTTAGGAACGAACAAGGTGAGTGGTTGGCTTCAAAGGGTTATGGATACACACAAATGGGTGAAAAGGTACGATAGCTAAACACGAGTTAAACATACACACAATGCCTGGAATCACATCTTAAGGTTCACACGATTTGGTCTACTATACCCTTTCCCAATATCCCGATGGTTGTCTTTGCTACTCAATGCAATAATATAGCGAGATCCTTCTATATTCACGACAAGGAACTCGAAAAAGTGTATACGATTTTCGTGTATGAATCCCTCGAAATGAAAGATGTCTTTTAGGCTCAAAACTCGCTATTGGGTGGTCTCCACTAATGTCCCTAGTCATGTCCTTTCCCGGTCCTTCCCTAATGGTCACGTCACTATCACAAGATTCTTCCCACACTGGTCGGTCTCAATCATTCAATTTTTTTTAGCTAAAGTGATCTAGATACTCAGAAGTGCAGGAAACCTACGTGCATAACGTGGGCCTGATTGGGCAACCCCAAACCTTACCCACACATTGTCCCCAATGTGCAAGTGTCGGCGTAGGCGATACTAAAACAAGTATCGTTGTGCGGTTATTACAGGTAGTAGACAGGCAAGGCATAGTATAGCAAGAAACATCAAAGAGCTAGCCTAAATATTTTCAATAAGGGGCACCCCAAACCTAGGCCGCGGCCTAGGTTTGTCAAAACAAAAGCCAACCCCAAACCTCGGTGAAACCGAGGTTTGCACAGGGGTAGAAAGTGAGTGTGTAGATGTTGGAAAATTGAGGCACCCCAAACCTAAGTGAAACTTAGGTTTGTTGCATCTCGTTTAACAACATAGGGAACAACATCATACACTACTCGTTATATATAAAGTTGAGAACATACCTGTTTGCCCGGACGGAGAAATCCTCTTGAAAGATTGAGCAATCACGAACGAGAGATATCGGAGAAAATGGAGCGAGAGAGGGTAGACACCAGGAAAACAAAACAAAAAGCGACATAAAGCAAAACAACGAAACACACAAAGCAGGAAAAGAAATCACAACACGAAAACAAAAATAGGGGAGCCGCGCGGTTTGGCGCGCGGTTTGGAAACCGCGGCACAAGCCGCGTAACCCACTGTTCCAGAAAACTAACAGAACACCCCGCGACTTGGCGCGCGGTTTGTAGGCCGCGGCACAAGCCGCGTAAGTCCCTGTTTCAGCTCTTTTTTTGATTTTTCGTTTTTTTCATTTTTATTGTTTTTCGTAACTAAGAACACACTCAAAAACTGGAAATTAAAAAGAAAACTAACCTTGGTGGGTTGCCTCATACCCAGCGCCTTGGTTAAAGTCATGGCACGACTATGTGGATCTCAACTTGGCTCGGTATCCGCAAAATTGGTTCGCCCACACTTGCGATTCTCCGCGGATTTTTCTTCATCTGGCTTTCCTTTACCATCTCCGGGTTCCTCTTCATTCCGACCTCTCCCACTTTCGAACATCTTGAATATTACCTTCTCGCCGCCAACTCTTAAGGCCATCTCTCCTTCTTCCATATCTACCAATGCTCTACCCGTGGCCAGGAATGATCTCCCCAAAATGAGCGGGACCTCTACATCTTCATCAACGTCCAGCACCACGAAGTCCACCGGGAAATAGAAATGTCCAACCTTGATGAGCACATCTTCTATCACTCCATACGGGTACACGATCGATCGATCCGCGAGTTTGAGCGTCATGTATGTCGGCTGCACTTCTCCCAATCCTAGTTTCCTGAAAACAGATAAAGGCATTAAGTTAATACTCGCTCCTAAATCACACAACACTTTATCAAAATTAAACTTCCCAATTTGGATAGGGATTGAAAAACTCCCTGGATCTTTAAGCTTCGGGGGAAGCTTGTTCTGGATGATCGCGCTACACTCTTCAGTAAGTGCAACGGTGGACTGGTGATCGATCGCCCTCTTCTTGGATAGAATCTCCTTCATGAACTTGAGGTAGGTCGGCATTTGAGGAAGTGCCTCCGCGAATGGAATGTTGATGTGTAGCTTCTTGAAGACATCGAGGAACTTCTTGAACTGTTCCTCATCCTTGCGTGCCTTCACCCGGTTCGGATATGGTAGCGGTGGTACCGACGGGTTGATTGGTGGTTGCCTCTTTTTCTCTTCACTCTTCTTGGCCTCTTCAGTCACTATATCTTTCTCGGTTTCCAACTCGTCCACCTCTATGGTCTGAACATCTTGCCTTTCGGGCTCGACTTCCTTTGATGGCGGCTCTCTTGTAAGATCTCCATTCAGCTCCTTGCCCCTTCTCAAATAAATGGCATTACATTCTTCCCGGTTTTTCCTTTCGGTGTGACTCAGAAATGTTCCGGGAGGTCAATTTTGTAGGGCTTCCGAAATCTGGCCCACTTGCCTCTCTAGAATTTTGATCGATGCGGTGTTCTGATCAGTTTCCGCCTTGACTGTGCTAACCGTGCTGTCCATCTTGGTCATGAACTTCATCATCATGTCTTCCAGCCCTGGTTTCATCTCCATAGATGGTCCCTCATTGAGATTCCTTTGGTTATAACCTGGAGGACGGTAAACATTGTTAGCATTAGACGAATTGGATAAGTTAGAAGAATTACCTAGCTGTTGACCGGGTTGACTCCATCAGAAGTTTGGGTGCTTCTTCCACCCCTCATTGTAGGTATTCGAGAACGGGTCGTTCCTCGGCTGGTTGTTCCGGTTCTGTAAGAACTGGACTTGCTCGGGTTCTTGTGGAATACCCACTTTCAAATGGCTTGTGATCGCAGCTAGTTGAGCCTTTATTTCTTTCGGCTCATCCGACTCTTGAATACTTGCAACTCTTCTAACAGCTGATCGTGGAGTAGAGAAACTGTGTTCGGCCAAGTTCTCGATCAAGGTGACAGCTTCTTCATATGATTTCTCCATTAATGCTCCACCCGCTGCAGCTGTGATGTCATTCTGGAATTGTGGGTGAAGGCCTCCAAAGAATGTCTGGATGATGACCCAGCCTTGCAATCCATGATCAAGGCACTTCTTGATCATATCCTTGTATCTCTCCCACGCCTCATATAAGGTCTCTTGATCCCATTGCGCAAAATGAGTGATGTCAGCCATTAATTGAGCGGTTCTTCCTGGTGGAAAGAATTTCTGGAGGAAGACCGCTTTCAGTTGTGCCCAGGTAGTGATCGAGTCCGGTCGGATACTCCCGGTCCATGTTTTGGCTCTACCTTTGAGTGAAAAGCCGAACAGCCTCAGCTTGATAGCATCCTCTTCCATCCCATTAATCTTGAATGTGTTGCAAATCCTCTCAAACGTCCGGAGGTATGCATGCAGATCTTTTGTCGGTGTTCCTCCATACTGATTTTGCTGTACCATCACAATGGTACTCGGTTTGAGCTCAAAGGAGTTTGCTGCAGTGGCAGGTGCTTGAATGCCTATGTGTGCCGCTGCCACATTCGGATTGGCAAACGACTTCATAGGGCGTTGCTCAGGAGGAGGAGGTGGATTGTTGACAGGTGGTGTATTGACGGGCATTTCGTCACCCATCTTTAGATGTCTCTTGGCTTTGGTCTCTTGGCGTATTCGGCGGACGGTTCTCTCGATCTCTGGATCAAGTTGTTCGATTTCCTTCACTCGGGTCGTCCTTGGCATACACCAAGTAGTACCTGAAAAGAAAATAAGCAAAGTTAGTAATCCAGAAATTGAAAGTGATGGAACAAAGTAATAAAGAAAAAAAAATTGTTCAACGCAATAGCGCTTATAGCTGGTAGTGCTATCAGTTGCAACTAGTTCCCCGGCAACGGCGCCAAAAACATGATAGGCGGGTATCACCCCCCTAAATCTAACCGCAAGTGTACGGTGTCGAAATCAAGTAATACGTACGGAAGTACGAGTATCGAATCCACATGAACTAGGAACTAAGTATCACAATTACTACAATTGCTATTAACTGAACGTCGCAACTTTGAGAGGTTGGTTTATAAACTACTTAATTGCAAACAAAACTAAATCAACACACAAACAGTAAACAGCTTAAGAACTTCAGATAGAGAGAACAGTTGGGGGTTGGAAATCCTAAGACTTTCACATACAAACAATTGACTCAAAACAGTTACCAGTTATTCCGTATAATGAATACCCAATCTTGTAAAAATCACCGTTGTTCTCTTTCAAGCAACTACGGGTTTTATCTTGAAAAGCACAAGTTTATCTCTCGATCTCACCTATGGAATTCAAAATACATTAAGCTCAAGATTTTAACGGGACTAAGGCTTACTCGATATATCTCTATCCCCTTTCTCACCTTAGGCATGCAATTTCTAGTTCTAGTCACAATTAATTCTCTGGAACTTAATTAGAAACAACAAATCAATTGTAAATGGGCCAAATTCACAATAGCATTAAAATCCAAATCACATGCTTCATTAATATAGGAAAAACTGATAAAAGTCTCAAGTTACATGTTCATATGCTTAAATCAAATTCATTCCAACCCCCAACATATAGAAAATAGTTCATGTTGGTGGTGGATTCAAACACAAAGAAAAAAGCTGAAAATGTGTATGTAAACATGATGAAAGTGAACCCGATGAATGTAATGGTGACTCCCTTCTCGTGTGCTCGTATCTACTTTGCGTGATGAATCTGACTCCAATCGATCCTCTATCGTGGCTCCAATAGCTCCGAAAAAGCTCCCAAAATCGCCCCAAGTCGTCTTCCGTTCGTCGTGTGAGGGTTGTGCGAAGAACGACCTAAAAACTGAAAATCGCCAAAGTATACCATCTGGAACAGAGGGTTACGCGGCTTGTCCCGCAATTTGCAAACTGCGTGGAAAGCCGCGCGTGTTGTGAATTGCGCGGGTCAGTTTCTGGTTCGCGGATTTGGGTCTGGTTCCGGCGCGGGTCTTGGGCTTGGATCTCGGGCTTCCGTTGGGCTTCGTTTTAGCTCTTTTTAGCTTCTTTTCTCGATGATTACTGCCTTTTAGAAAACCTGCACATTCCACTAGATAAACCGTAAAATTCCGCTTCTTTGCTTAAATACAAGCCAATCTCATTGGTTTTAGGACCGAAAATAATGCCAAAAAGTGGCGTTATCAGGAACATTGGCAGCACAAGAGCCTCAAATCGCACAAGCAAAAGAACAAATCAGTGCACCTCTTGCTCTGGTCGGTAAGACCACAGAAGCTAGAGAGAAGCCAAAGGAGAAAGCTGCAGAGGTAAAGAAGGAGAAGAAAAAGAAAATCTTGATCATTGATAGTGAAGATGAGGAGGTGGTGGAAGAAGAAGAGACAACAATGGTCTCTATTGCTAAATCGTTAGCCCTTTTAACAAGGGAATTCAGCAGAGGTTACTAGAAGAAGTCTGGTAATGAACGCTATGGAAGAGATCATCGAGGAAGAGAAGGGTAAAATGAAAGGAACGACAAAGGTAGCGACCAACAGAGGTTGACTGCCAGAGGTGGTGACCGACAGAGGTCAGCCGATAAAGTTGGCAACACTCCACATAACCAAGTATGTTACACCTGTGGAAAGCCAGGCCAGTACGCCAATGAATGTAGAACTGAAAGAGGTGGTGACCGACAGAGGTCGGACGACAGAGCTGGCAACGGTTCCCAGAACCGCCCACTGAGGGACTCTGCTTACTACAAAAAGAAAGCAGAGTTTTATACTCAGAAGTCACTAATGGTGAATCAGGAGAACTGGCTGTCAGACGAATCATCTGATGAAGGCGACAAAAACGCCTTGTTCTGTGGAATGGCAGAGGTAAGCTCATCCTACTCCGATAGTGAGGTATCCACTTCTGACTCTAACTCTAGTCAAGCAGAAGCTAATTTGCTCAAACTAAACATTGAATACACAGAACTTAAAAAGACCTGAGAAAGTATTCAAACGAAGCTTACCTTCTTTGAGAGAGAAGCTAGACTTCTCACTCAAGAAAAGGCTAAAATCTTTCAAGAAAAGGAAGAAATTGAAACAAATTGGAATAAACACCTAAATCCTTTGAAAGAAAAGATTTCTGAACTTAACTCTGCATTAAAAACAAAATCTAAAGAACAAGTGGACGTTGAGAACGACATAATGAACATTCAAGCTCTTAAACATTATTTTCAAAAGGAAAGAGAAGTCCTCTATCAAGATTTACTCAGAAGAGATCTTTTAATTAAGAAAAACCAAGATGCACATAAGGTGTACGAAAATATTAACACACAAATAGGGAGACGGGGAATTGGCTTCTGTGATATAGATCCATATACCGGAAACCAAAGAAACAAATCTCTGTCATCTCTATTTCTCACTGGAAGTACAAGAAAACTTGGTTTTCCAAATCTACTCTCTGTTAGCAAAAGGCGAAAAGTCTATGTGGAACCTCAAATAAGGAAACCTCTGAAGATGACAAATGTGTGGTTTGAAAACACAGATTTGTCACCTTCAATCTCTGTAAAAAGAGAATCCAAACCTAAGAAATATCTGAAAACTCAAGATCAGATAGGAATCTTCAAGTTTGGTAAACCCGAGACTCAAACACAGGTTGCATTTGTTTGCATGATAAACTCTGAAAAGAAATTATCGGTAGAGGCTCCTGAGTTCAAGCCTAACGTTTCAGATGAAAAAGAGTTGATAGAAATTGGGAAAAACAACTTTTTCGAAAACTTCTGTACACCTTCTGTCGATCAAAATCTCTCTGAAGAAACCTTAACAGATATTTCTGTTGACTTAGAAGATAGACCCTTAGAAAAGGAAGAAAGTGAGTATGGCACATGCTCTGAAATTCCAGTCTCTGTCGAAAGAGAACTAAGTGACTCAACCTCTGTATATGAGGATGATTCATCCTCTGACGAACCTGAGACTGACTCTAAGTCAGAGATAGGACCTTGTGACACAGAGGATTTTAAACTACCCTCTGGAGTTCTTAACAGAACTATTCCTCCCAAGGAGAAAATCACAAGAGTTTCTATCTGTCCAGACTTTTTGGACATGTGTATACAAGCCAAAACCTCTCTTGAGCTTGAGAAAAATAAACAACAAAAGGCTCTGTCCTCTCAAAATCCAACAAGTTCAAAGATTTTAAAATCCTTAAGGCGTATTAAAGAAAAACTAACATCGCAACAAAAGGGTAAATGGGCTAAAAATGACAAATCTTTTTCTTCTGTGACAGTGAAACCTGCAGAAGTTCACCACATAAGGGGTCCACAGAAGGCTGCTCTGAACAGAGGATTTTGCAAACAAAAATCTAGCCTACATAGGTCTTCTTGTAATAGGAAGTCAAATATTAGGATAAAATGTAATGCCTCTGTGCCCCCATTTAATGTTTTTAATGAAAAGTTCAAGCAAATCTTTTCGCACATTCGTTATTGTCATTGCTTTGATCCCATGTATAAATTAAGCCAACACTTCACAAATCCACATTGTTTACTCTCTGTACCCAACAAGAATGCTAAATTCAAGGGTAAGAAGAAATATAATGTTTCTTCAACAGAAGCTAAAGCAAAGTCCAAGAATGCTAAGGCAAACTTGAAAACCCCTAACAAAGCTGGACCCATTTGGATATGGGTACCTAAAACTCTCTGATTGTCTTACAGAAGCAGTATGTGCTGATCTGGTATCTAGACTCCGGATGCTCGCGACACATGACTGGCGACAGAGGTCTACTATCCACATACAAAGAAAAACACGATGGTGGATCTGTGACCTTTGGAGACAACAAAAAGGGGTACATTAAAGGCTACGGAGTCATCAAGAAGGAGGACATATCCGTATGCAAAGTTGCATATGTGGATGGCCTTAAACATAATCTTCTCAGTGTTAGCCAACTCTGCGATACGGGTTTCGACGTGATGTTTAAAAGAGCCTTATGTTCTTTGCAAGGTGAGGACACAGGAGTGGAACTTCTGCGAGCCGAACGAAGAGGCGACCTCTACCTAATGAACTTCTGTGCCAAGAACAAGGAAGACAAGCTCTGCCTTATAGCCTGTAAAAGCGAAGAAGCCTGGTTATGGCACAACAGGTTCTGCCACCTAAACTCTCATACTCTAGATAAGCTTGTTAAACTTGATCTAGTCGAAGGTCTGCCAAATGTTAAGTTTAATAAAGATCACTTGTGCTCTGCCTGCGAAATGGGAGAACTCAAAAGAGCTTCGCATAAAAGCAAAACTGATATATCTTGCACAAGGCCTCTGTACATGCTTCATGTCTACCTCTACGGTCCAATCGCTACACAGAGCCTAGGTGGCAAGAAATATATACTTGTTTTGATCGACGAATACTCAAGATTTACATGGGTTGAATTTATCAGAAAGAAATAAGATGTTCCAAACATTCTGATAAATTTAATGAAAAGAATCCAAGTTCTATATGAGTGCAGGATCCAAAAGTTGAGAAGCGACAATGGCACAGAATTCAAAAACTCTGTCATTGAAGCTTACCTCACAGAAGAAGGCATATCACAAAACTTCTCTGCAAGAACTATGCCGACAGCATGTGGATTACCAATGTCTTTTTGGGCAGAAGCAGTATCAACCGCATGCTACACCCAAAATCGATCAACCATTGTAAAGGGGCACATCAAAACACCTTATCATTTGATCAACAAAAGGCGACCAAACATCAAATTCTTTCATGTATTTGGATGCAAGTGCTTTGTCTTAAATGATAGAGAAGCAAGAGGAAAGTTTGAGGTGAAAACAGATGAAGGAAAGTTCATAGGATACTCTGCCACTTCAAAAGCTTACAGAGTGTACCTTCTGAAGTCTCGATCCATCGTAGAAAGCATCAATGTATCTTTTGACGATTCCTTTCAAAAGACTTCTGAACAAATCAGTTCAGAACTCGGTCTAAAGAAGGAATCCTCTGGCATCTCAAAGACAAGAGAAGAAGACTTAAATCTTCTATTTGAAGAGTTGTTCCATGATGATATTGATCCCTCTGCTGAAGCCGTCAGAGCCTCTGGAGAAACATCTTCTGCAAACCAGACTGAGTCAGGTATATCTCTAACTGGTCCCTTAAATACTTCATCCTCTTCTGTGAATCATACAGATGCACATGCTGAGGGGGAGCGATCAGAAGCTGAAGATAACACAACCAAGGACTCAACCACAAAGGCTCCTGAAATACATACTCCAGCGACTACAGAGGAATCAATACCAGAGGAAAACGAAGACTCGGTCTATACTTCCTCAAAGGAACAAATTCTAACTCTCATTCCAATCCTCCCACAAGCTGAAGAACCAAGCATAAGCACAGAAGAACCATCAACAACAGAGGTTGCACACGAACCGCAGTGTGCAACCACAGAAGTTAATCTTGATGACTCAAATGACCATCTTCTATGAACAACACAGTGGACGAAAAGCCATCCTCCAAGTCTTATAATTGGCGACCCTTCTGAAAAGGTCAAGACAAGATCAGCCACTGCTAATTTTTGTTTCTTTACAAATTTTATAAGTGTGATCGAGCCAAAAAGAATCTCTGAAGCCCTAGATGATCCAAACTGGGTAGATGCTATGCAAGAAGAGCTTCTACATATTGAGAGAAACAAAGTATGGACCCTAGTACACCTGCCACGAGGGAAACAAGCCATAGGGACAAAATGGGTCTTCAAAAACAAGAAGGACGAGGATGGGGTGATCATTAGAATCAAAGCAAGATTGGTGGCCAAGGGATATCACCAAGAAGAAGGCATTGATTTCGATGAAACTTTTGCCCCTGTCGCACGGCTCGAAGCAATAAGGATCTTCTTAGCCTTCGCTGCCCACAGAGGTTTCAAAGTCTTTCAGATGGATGTAAAATCTGCCTTTCTGAATGGTGAAATCCAAGAAGAAGTAAACGTCCAACAGCCACCAGGGTTTGAAAGCTCCAAGTACCCAAAATACGTGTATTTCCATGACAAAGCTCTGTATGGACTAAAACAGGCTCCAAGAGCATGGTACAAAAGACTTTCAACCTTTCTTCTAGATAACAATTATGAAAGAGGTACAACCGATACTACTTTGTTTTATAAAAGAAAAGGTGATGAGATTTTGCTTGTACAGATTTATGTGGATGACATTATTTTTGGGTCTACAAATGCACAACAGTGCAAAGATTTCGAAAAACTCATGCAGAGTGAGTTTGAAATGAGTATGATAGGAGAATTAACTTTCTTCCTCGGACTCCAAGTAAAACAATCATCAGAGGGAATTTTTATAAATCAAGCAAAATATGTCTCTGACATACTTTCAAAATACAGTCTCTCTGATGCCTCTGTAATGAAGACCCCAATGGCCACTGGAAATAAATTATTCTCAGATCCAAGTGACACATCTGTAGAGTGCAAACTCTACAGAGGTATGATTGGGTCTCTTTTATACTTAACCGCAAGTACGCCTGACATAATGTATGCCACATGCCTCTGTGCAAGATATCAAGCTAATCCAAAGGAATCCCACTATATTGCTGTAAAGAGGATCTTCAGATACCTTAAAGGGACCAAAAATCTTGGACTCTGGTATCCAAATAACTCTGGTTTTGGTCTTAAGACATACACAGATTCAGATTATGGAGGATGCAAGCTTGATCGAAAGAGCACCTCTGGGAGTTGTCAATTCCTAGGAGGTAATCTAGTCAGCTGTACTTCAAAGAAGCAGAACTGTGTATCTACATCTACAGCAGAAGCGGAATTTGTTGATGCTGCTAGCTGTTGCTCTCAAGTTCTGTGGATGAAAACTCAACTCAAAGACTATGGGTACAACATATACAAGATTCCCATCCTCTGTGATTCCAAAAGTGCCATAGCAATCTCTACCAATCCAGTACAACACTAAAAAACAAAGCATCATGTTGAATTTGGCACAATCGAAATGCACTTTGTGCCCACTGAATACCAGCTTGCAGACTTATTCACCAAGGCACTAGATGAGAAAAGATTCCTTTTCTTGGTGGGTAAGTTGGGAATGATTAACATGAGTGGAACCCTCTGTAAGTATGATTTGATCTTCTAGTAAATATGTATATATTTAAACTCTTATATATGTAAATTCTTAATCATCAAAAGTTCTGTAACCAACAGAGTTTCTGTGGGATTGCTCAGAGTATGACAATCTCCACAGAACCTCTGATAACTTTGACCTATGTTCTGTGCACAACTTATCTCATTTGATCTAAGCATAGGTCAAGGGGGAGCAGAAGGAGACCTTGAACTGATCTACAGAGGTTGATCATTCAAGGGGGAGCCAAAGAAGAGATATGATCAACCATATCCACAGAAGTCAGGTGTTTTTACCAAACAAAGAAGAACCAAAAGTGAGTAACTCGTACAAATCCTTTTTGAAAATAATTTTCTAGGACACAAATTTCAAAATACGTTCTATAAATACTGTTTAAGACATTCCAAACAAGAAACGATCAAAAAGATTTTCGAGCCTTCCGTTATGGGAAATTTAAGATCATAGAGCTTCTGCTGAGCTCAACAGAGCCTCTGTTAGCCGGATCCTCTAGAACTGCAAATTTCATAAGGAAACTCTGTCGATCAACCTTAAATATCTTCTTTAAGGATTTGTACGTACAACTGCACACACAAGGATACTGGAAGAAAGTCTTATGGGCAAAGAGCTCACTCCACCAAAGTGTCTTTGTCGCCCAAAACTAGACAGTCTAAGAGTATGTCTCGAACAAAATCCATTTCCAAAACAGTTTTCCAGGACACAAATTTCCAAATATGTCCTAAAAACAGTGTTTAACACAATGAAAAACTTGGATGATCAAAAAGTTCTCTAAATTTTTAGTTATGAGAAATTTTCACCCTCAGAGCCTCTACTGGCCTCAATAGAGCCTCAAAGCCTCTGTGAATGAAAACTTTGTACTAAAGATCTATCGATCCTCTCCAATGATCTTTCAAACGTTTTTGGTAAACTTTCAGATCACAGAGCTCACTCCACCACAAAGCCTCTGTTGACTCTGACACTTGGCCTTTTATGGATATTCTATAAAAGAACGAGTTATCTACTGCGAGTGACAGACTTCTAAAAATAGAAAAGCTCACGCGCCAAGCATTAATGGGCCGAACACGCCATCTAATCGTGCTGTGACATTAATGACGTGGCATTATTTGATTGGACGTATGTGGCACACGTTCTCCTGGAAAGTTAAACCAGCCCTATGTACTCAATTACGGATCCCAAATTTTATTCACTTTCAAATATTTACCCTTTCAGATTCTACCATTTCTGCAGTATAAAAACAAACTTACCACAACCTCTAAACATTTACGAACTTACTCTCTTTATCTTCTCCGGTGAACCTTGCAATAACCTGCAACTTCCATTTCCACTCTCTTTCTTCAAAGAAAATCACAATGGCTTCCACCTCCAACGCTCCGGTGAACTCCCCATCTCATTCTGGGAACTCACAAAACCAAGAAATCGCCAGAAACATAGAACAAGACCACTTCGGCGATGAAGCAGATTTTGCTCCGACCACCCATCTTCAAAACTTCATCGTACATGAACGTGTTCTTCCTTTAAAACCAAATAACTACTATCTGGTTCCCTCAAAAACTGCTTTTGGGGAAGCACATGCCATCCTTCTTTCACATTTTGGAAAACCATTACCTTTACCCCCTGTTATCCAAAACTATCAATAAAATCCCTGCCATATATCTCAATCAATTCTGGCAAAGCAGCAGATTTGACCCCGCAGATAGACAAATCAAGGGTTACATCTCTAAACCAGACAAATCCGAGCACCTTGAACTCAAATTCAACAGAACCATGTTCTCACTGGAGTTCAGCCTACCCACCAGAGGACTACTAGGGATAAAGGCATACGCAGATGAACCAACAGACGAAGAGCTCTGCCGTTTTGTTGAAATGTTGGGGTATAACACAACCCTAAGAAAAAGAAATGATTTTAGAAGAAATCACCTTCCTCCTCTGTGGAATACGCTCTTCTCAATCCTAAATCGGTGCCTAACAGGGAAGGTGGGTAGTCCAGACCAAACTTCTCACCAAATCTTGACCATAATGTACGGGGTATATTATGATTTATCTCTGGACTACTCCACCATCATGATGCAAGAAATGGTCAACACCATTGACAGAAGGATATCCTCTCAGAAGGCCAAAGGACGAAAGCCCGAAACTCTAACTCCTCTACAATATCAAAGAATTATGGGTGTCCTGCTAGAGCCTCTGCTACGTCTATAAAAATGGCCAATGGAGGGACCAACGGCCAGAATGTACCCCCTGAACAAAAACACCCCAACAGAGCACGAAGATGAATACCCTTTCTGCAGACCTTTGCCAAAGAAACTTCTGGGATACGCTACAGACAAGACCCTTAAGTTACAATACATACGCGATCATAGGACTCCAGAACCGAGTCATGTGACACCCCCGCATCTAGGAGCCCCATTAGGAACTAGGGTTGTCGATAAGATGTCAGATGAGCAATGGGCTGCAGCTTTGGCCAAACATCAGCTTGTACAGGCCAACTTTCAAGCTCAGAGGGAAGCAATTCTCTCCCCTTCAATAAAGAGCAAAACCTCTGCCACCACTCCCAAGAAAAAGAAGAAGAAAGCACACAAAAGAAAAACTACAGAGGGCACCTCTACCTCTACTGCTCAACTATCCCCTCCTCATGCAGCAGAGGTTGGATCATCTGCACAACCCCCTCCTCCAAAAGAAAAGAAGAAAAGAAAACATAAGTCTTCAGAGGAGGGTGCCCCAAAGCCAAAAAGGAAAAAGAGCAAGAAGAAGACCAAGAAACCTCACACCCCTCTACGGACCATCGCAGAGGATGCAGAAATGGGCGAACAAACCAATGAGCAACCTCTGCAATCCCCTTCACCCATCAACTATGCAGAAGATCAGGGTGATTTTTCTTTCTTCCTCCAACAACCCGGGATTACACACTCTTTGGACCCCTCTAGATGGACTGCAGAAGCTCTATCTCATCATTCAACAGAAGCACCAGAATTCAGAATCTCTTATGACTTGGATGATGATGACCAAACCCCACAGAATAATCAGTCTAAAACTCCAGAAGTACTACAGAACCCCTTCACCCAACCCGGATTTGATGTGCAAAGGGCAAGCCCAGAAGAAGAGGTAGCTGCAGAAGACCATCAGATGGACACCATGTTAGGAGATCCAACAGAGGAAATGGTTGAAACTAGAGGTACTAGGGTAGAAGTCTCAGAGGTTGATTCTGATGAAGAGGAAGCATACCAAATAAGAAAAGGTCTTTATCATCCTCATGTCATGCAACTAATTGGAACTTATTCCTGCTATGATGACCTAGAGAAAAGCCCAGAAGTCAAGGTAGAAGCACCAAGCCATAGGGTAGAAACAGAGGTTGAGACCATAGATGGAGAAGAAGTACTAGGATGCCCAACAGAAGCAGAAGCTAGAACAGATGCCTGGAATAGAAGAGGCACACTCCAACAACCAACTCCAAGTGCACCCCACATATCTATTACCGCCAGTCTAGTGGCAAAAGGTAATATTGAACAGGAGCAGCACAGCTCGACCCCAACCCAAACTAACCGGGCAGAGGTAACTCTTTCTACCTCTGTGTCAATCTTAGCCGAAGAAACTGTTTGGGCTAAAAAATCACGTCGTTCGACCGCGACCAGAACAGGTAAGACGTATGATTAGGGACTATATCTTGTATTAAGATAAGATCTCAACAAAGACCTAGAACACCATCGTCGTCCCTTATAAAAGATAAGTCGAGAGTTCCTTACGACGCTCGACCATAGCGTCGCCCGATCCGCACGACTATTACATAAGGACGTGCGACCTCGACCAAAGCTAACGTTCACCATGACTGTTTGTTAAGTGTTTAATGCAGAAGTAAAAGTCATTAAGGAGCAACGACTATAACCGACGCAGTCATTAAACAGCCGGCGACCGTAACGGACGAAGATCATTACTCCGGCGACCGTTTCCAACCGTTAAGGCCATTAAAGGAGCATTTATGGATGAAGCTAAGGACGCGAAGACTATAAATATCAAGCTCAATCAACATTTCAAGACATTGAATATCCGGCGATTAACAACCGAAGCAATATTCAAGAACACCTAAAGTGAAGAACCATTATTCTAAGTATCGTTCTCGACGCACGACAACAGCCCTCGACAAGCAGTTAACACTTTGTTTCGTACACGACAAACACCTATTTTTACGTTCAAACACTTGTACTTTACATTTCGAAACATTTTCTTCATTTGTATTGTAATCTCTGTACGATCGACACCAGTATCCAAGGACAACGCCCCTGATTGGCGACCGTAGTATAGCGACGACACCCACTGTCGTCCACAGGTTTTTTCCTTGTTTGAGTTTTTTCCTACGTCATCAAATCCCTTGTTTTTTTATTTTATTTACCATCACACGTCTCGTCGAAAGATTCTTTCTTTAGTTGTTTAAGTCCACATCGACCTTAAGTTGTCCATTTGGTGCGATTTTTGGCATTAACAGTTTGGCGCCATCCGTGGGACCACATCTAGAGAAAATCCTCGACGAACGTGCATTCTACTAATAGTTTCTTGGAGTTTCTTCTATTTTCAGTTGCATGGAAATGGCAGCCCCTGGAAATCCGCAGCAAGCCGTCGCTCAGATGTATCAGGAGCTCGAGATTGCCAGGAATCAACTCAATGCAATGGCAGAGCAGAATTGCAGAGCAGCTGAAGAGATCGCGTGGCTAAGGAATCCTTTTGGACCCCAGAATGGTCCTAGACCATTCATCCAGAATCCAGGTCCGGAACCAGGCCCGTCCGCACAGAATCAGCAACCAGGTCCATTCATGCAGAATCAGCAGCCGGGTCCGTTCATTCCGAATCCCCAGTCTGGGCAGATTCCCCCTCAGCACATCCGACCACCACCCTTGAACAATGGATCCCAACCATGGCAAGGTGGCGCCCAGCCGTTTCATAATGGATCTCAGCCGTTTTCCCAGTCGTTCCAAAGTGGTCCGCAACCTTTCCAGCAAGGATCGCAACCTTTCCGGCAAGGATCGCAATCTTTCCAGCAGAGATCGCAGCCATTTCAGCAGGGACCACAATCGTTTCAGAATGGACCGCAACAATTCCACTATGGGTCGCAGCAATATTTTGTCCTGTTCAACGGGGACACCAATGGTTCGTCGCTTGGTAATGGCACTAGTCCAGGGACCAATCCCTCGACAGGGGCAAATCCTGATCTTAACGATCCCATCGACCAGCGTTTGAAGATGTTAGAAGACCAAAATGAGCGCGTCCTGTCCTTGCCCACCAAGTTGTCTGGGGCAGCCGTGCCTGTCGACATCGAGCCTCGCTCGGGGTATCAAACGTCGCCCTTCATCGACGAGATCGCCACCGTCGAGGTCCCAAAGAAGTATAACATTCCTGCCTTCACTCCCAAGTATTCGGGTGTGACCGATCCAACCGAGCATGTCGCGCAGTATAAGCAGCTCATGTGGACGATCTCGATTCCACACATGTACCAGGAAGTATGCATGTGCAAGAGTTTCGGGGCGACTCTCACTGGTCCAACTCTCCAGTGGTTGATCAATCTCAAACCCAAATCTACCGGGTCGTTCGCCGAATTGGTCAACCAATTCTCCCGGCAATTCGCCAGCAGTCGTAAGATGGAAAAGCAGACTAGTGATCTGTCCTATGTCGTGCAGAAGGCCAATGAGTCTATTCGAAGTTATTTCAATAGATTCAATGTCGAAATGATCAGTATCCTCAATTGTGACATCAAAACTGCGATCGAAGCTTATAAGCGTGGTCTAGACGATAGTTCAGGTCTATATATCGATCTTACCAAGTATCCCCCAGAGACATTCGAAGACGTCCGAGCTCGAACCTTAGAATATATGAGGGTCGAATATGATGCCGCCTTTCGTCGCAAGCACACTGACGACAAGAAGTCGTTAGGCGTCAGAAAGCCATAGTTCAAGACAAAGGTTGTTTCGAGAATAGAGCCAGCGCGCCAAATTTCAAATGTTTGTTTCAAGACGAAAGCAGAGGCCAGGACCGCGACTAAGTTCACTCAGTACCCCAAGATATCCTCTTACGGATTCAAAGGATCTGCAAAGGTCTTAGTCGGAGCTCTGAAGACCGCTCAAGCTACCATTCGATGGCCAAAGAAGTCCGACCTGGACGATGCTAAGAAGGACAAATCAAAGTGGTGCGACTTCCATGCCGATCATGGTCATGCGACAGACGACTGTATCGCATTGAAGAAGGAACTAGCATATCATTTTCCGAAAGGAAATCTCAAAGATATCATCGACGATGTCACTATTTCAGCTAACGGACATCGAACGAAGACCCCCGAGCATGCGAAGGTTGTCAATTGCATCACCGGTGGTTCAGATGTGTGTGGTCTGACGTATTCAGCGGCCAAGTGTCATGCCAGTCAGGCGCCCGATGATCGGCCTATTCCTCGCTCGTCTAGACCCATAGGAGATTTGGAGCTAGAAGCCATGAAGATTGTGTTCGACCACGTCGACCTTGGCGACTCGTATCAGAAGCATCACGACGGGTTGATCAGTCAGATCACGGTCGGTAACTGTCTAACGCGTCTAGTCTTGATCGACGGGGGCAGCTCAGCAAATGTTATTTTTCTCAACACCATCAAATCCATGGGAATCGATCGCTCGGAAATCACCCGACGTTCGACGACTTTGGTCGGTTTCAATGGAGAAGCGACGAGCACCTTCGGAGAGATAATCTTGCCCGTCTACGCCGGAGGAGTCAACAAGCAGACCAAGTTCAGTGTCATCGATTGTGCGTCAGCCTATAACATCATCTTAGGACGACCATGGATCCATGATATGAAATCCGTTCCCTCGACGTATCATCAAATGTTGAAATTCCCTACGCCATGGGGAATCCAGGAGATTAAGAGTGAGCCAAAGGTCGCTCGTGAGTGCTACAAGTCTACTTTGAAGCCACGAAAATAAACCAAAGTCACAAGACCAGCCTCTCGACAGGTTCGTTCCTCTATCCCTAAATTAATATCTTTTTCACAGAGATAAGTCTACTATGGTGCCCAGTCGCACGACAACATAGTCAACGCAGGACAATATTTCTCCGTGTCATTCTGTCATTTAAAACCTATCTTTTCCTCCCAAAAAGGATAAGGTAATAAATGACAGGGGGCAAATAGAGAGAGTCTGAAATGGTGCGTTCTCTAACTCTTTTTCATACGATTTTTTCTCACAAAACGTTTACTGACTTAAGCATCGGAGGGTCGTTGGCTAGCCAACGACCAACCCCCAACATCGTTTTATCGCAGAATCGCAGGACAGATTATCGCAGAATCGCATGGCAGTAATCATTAAGTCTACTAGATGACTTTAAATTCGCAGAATCGCATGACATAAACAATCAGGATTTTATTCCCTGACCATCCCTCCACAGGGGCATACGACGCAAATTCCTCGTACGCTCTTGTCGTACAATCGCAAAGCCAAAATAACTTACATCTAAGTTTCTTAGCTTTTATACCCTGAGTGGATGCTTTAATCGCGTGTTTTTATTTGTTTTACGTTCTTATTATCGTATTACAATGAGCGCCTTAGTCGCATGATTTCATATGTATCTTATGTCCGACTCTATAATCAAATGTGATTCGAATAAAGCATAAGCAAAAGATATATTCATTAAGTAAACCATTATATACATACTCGATCCCTGATTGGTCGAATGTCAAAATAAACAAGGAAAGGAAAATTCTAGACGGCAGAGGGAACATCGGTCGTATCCCTGCTCAAAGTCCCGACCCGAGGACCTTCATTTGCCACTCCTCCCGCACGAATCCCCTGTAGTTCATACTAAGCATCGAAAAGCTGGATGGCTAGCTCGTCAGCACGCGCCAAGGCAAACCTCTCCCTATCTAAAGCCGCCTTCTCTCTCTCCAACGCCACAGCTTCTCTTTCAAGGGCAGACGCCATCAACTCTTCAACTTTCGACATCCCAGCGTGTAATGCCAAAGACGACTGGAATGTCTGAACAATAACACAAGAAAATATTAGATGACTAAACGAACGACACAAGTCATGAAAGATTGACACTCATCGTGAACGCCAGACTGGCAACTTGAGATCCAATCTCTCCGGCCGAAACTCCACAAAAATGCTCCCTGAAAGACGGGAGCAAATACTTCCCCAGATGAGGGAACGAAGTCGTCCCGTCTAGGACACCATCCGCCATAAAGTCAGACGGCAATGTAAAATTGACCGTCATAACTTCGGCCGATGATCCCTCGCCCCTGTCAGCAGACGTTGGGATCGACACTTTGGACAATGGCTTCGTCACCGTCGCCGGAAGCGCAGAACTTGCTGGTGTCGCGTCCGTTAAGCCAAAACAGCTAGATGACGCCCTCGCCTCCTTAGGCAGAACAACTCCCGGTGAGTTATCAACCCTAGACGACGGTTCCATCAGGACTGTCCTCCGGGTTCTCTTTTCCCTCGATCCAGCTGTCGAAACATTTTCACCCCGAAGGGCACGCATAACCTGCTCCCCTCTCGTCGTAGAGACCGATTTCCTCTTGGTCGGTACTGATCAGGAAATACATGAAGCGTCAGGTGGAGAGAGTAAACAAAGTAAAATAAAAACTATGGTACGTTTACCAGTCGCTTCTTACCTCTCATCCTCCTCTCCCTCTTCTTCAGAATCTCCCATCGTGTCCTCGTCCTCGGCCGCCGGTTGCCACGTGATGAAAGATCGATCATCAGTACTATAACTCAGGAATCTGTCGACCTTGGCTCGAGAACCTTCGTTCGGGTGCAAGGCATCGTACTGAATCTCTGAAGACGACAAAAAGCAATGAGTAAATAGAAAGCGGAAGAACCAAACAGTGACATATATCGAAAAAGCATACCTCCCATGTTCCAGTCATGACGAATCCATTTCTATTGATGTCAAGCGAGTCAGTACGCACGAATACGTACCTCTTCTTCCATCCACGGTCGTTGACCGCAGTATTTAAAACCAGGGTACGATGACCCTTAAACTTGGAATACGAACTGTAACGCCAATTCTTGTCTCTCTTAACATGATAAGCCAACCAGAAATCATTCGGGGTCATAGGTGGATCCCACTTTGCAGACAATCGCTCGATAACTAGAAAAACCCGCCAAAGTTGGGGCATCAACTGCCCTGGTGACAGGACAAAATATCGTATGAAATTCTTAGATAAAACCGAATACGGCCACTCAAACCCTATTTTGAAGGGATACTCGTATATCACGAAGCATCCTTCGAGACAATCCTCAGGACGTATATCCCCTGGAATGGTTAACTCTACTTCCGCAGGGATCTTCGCTAGACGCCTAAAGGCATCTAAATCCTCCTGACTCACGATAGAAGTCTCTGGTTCAATCGACATTGTTTATCAAACGAAGGAGACGATCGATAAAAACCAAAGCGGAAGAGCAATGCGTTATATAAACTCTCTAAACCTCGAACAATCTATACTAGGCCGAAGATTTGCAACGATTCGAGTAACTTCGGACGAAGAATGGAAAAGAATCAAGGCGAAATCTCTTCCCAAAAAACAATTCGAAGTATAGCAAGAAAAGATCTGTCGTGATCTTTATTTATACAAACAATCGCATCAAATCGAATCCCTGGATGACCGCCGCGCATCCCCGTCATTTCGCATGCCCGCCCGGATCTTCGACACCTGTCCTCGACAGCTGGTAAGCATCATCGTACGTCAGTATAACGTCATAACTTTTCAACTTCTCGTTCAGTTAAAAGCGAACCGGTCTAGTTCCACGACAACCAGGTAAGTCCCTCAACCCAGGTCACAAGTCTAAGCGTTCGACAGGCAAAATTTAAAACTTAAATTTGACATTCAATTTTCAAATTTTGGGGGCAAACTATTTGGGCAAAAAATCACGTCGCTCGACCGCGACCAGAACAGGTAAGACGTATGATTAGGGACTATATCTTGTATTAAGATAAGGTCTCGACAAAGACCTAAAACACCATCGTCGTCCCTCATAAAAGATAAGTCGGGAGTTCCTTACGACGCTCGACCATAGCGTCGCCCGATCCGCACAACTATTAGATAAGGACGTGCGACCTCGACCAAAGCTAACGTTCACCATCACCGTTTGTTAAGTGTTTAATGCAAGAGTAAAAGTCATTAAGGAGCAACGACTGTAACCGACGCAATCCTTAAACAGCGGGCGACCGTAACGGACGAAGATCATTACTCCGGCGACCGTTTCCAACCGTTAAGGCCATTAAAGGAGCATTTATGGATGAAGCTAAGGACGCGAAGCCTATAAATATCAAGCTCAACCAACATTTCAAGACATCGAATATCCGACGATTAACAACCGAAGCAATATTCAAGAACACCTGAAGTGAAGAACCATTATTCTAAGGATCGTTCTCGACGCACGACAACAGCCCTCGACCAGCAGTTCACACTTTTTTTTCGTACACGACAAACACCTGTTTTTACGTTCAAACACTTGTACTTTACATTTTGAAGCATTTTCTTCATTTGTATTGTAATCTCTGTACGATCGACACCAGTATCCAAGAACATCGCCCCTGATTGGCGACCATAGTATAGCGACGACACCCACTGTCGTCCGCATGTTTTTTCCTCGTTTGAGGTTTTTCCTGCATCATCAAATCCCTTGTTTCATTATTTTATTTATCATCGCACGTCTCGTCGAAAGATTCTTTCTTTAGTTGTTTAAGTCCACATCGACCTTAAGTTGTCCCTTTGGTGCGATTTTTGGCATTAACAGAAACCATTCCAGGGGAGTCCTCTCAAAAGGACTTACCCTTAGTTCGTGGTCCATCTCCATAGACCACAATCGCCAACCTTACAGAGGAATTTGTTTCCTCTGCCACACACACTACTATAGATCCAAACAGCTCTTCAGAGGAGCTTAGAGTGCACAAAGACGGAGAGACTCTAGACAAGTCTCCGAGTCAACAGAAGGATACTCTTGTCCCCACCTCTGGAGTGGATCAAGACAATGTCCTTCTCAGAACCTCTATAGAGTCTGAAGCTGATAAAGCCTCTGCTCAAGGATTAGAGGGAAATCCTTCCGTCCTCAACATCAATACAGGGACGAAAGAAGGTGTTCCAGGAACGGGAACTCACTCTGGGGACGAATGTGTTCCCCCAGAGGTTACACCAAGTCCACATGTATCAAGGGATGAGTTCCAAACCCTTGTCACCTCTGTGGAAAAGCTCTTTTAATTCTTTTGCAGATACTACATCCAGGGCACTCACAAACCTGAACACCAAAATGGACAACCTGCCCACAGAGGTGCAAAATGCCTTAGCCTAGATGAGAACAACTGCTGATACCTCTGCCACTTCTGCTGCTGCTGACTTCGAAAAAGCTACTACCTCTGCCTTTCAAAGCTCTGTTAACGATCTGCTTGAAAAACTGAAGAGAGAGCAATCCTCAACTTCTAAGGGCCTTACTCCAGAAGATCTAAAGAAGGCCTTACAATAAGTCCAAGAGCACGCAACCCGCGAAACTCAAGCCATAAAGCCTTCCGACTATATGACAAGAGGACAGCTAACAAAGCTCGGGCAGGGGATCCTCGACCAGATGACCGACTTCATCAAGGCATTTACAATCGCCAATCACAACTATGTTAAGGACTTTCAGACGAGCGTCGGCAGAATGCGCTTCAACACAGAGGCAGAGCTCGGAACTCTTCTTTGTCTCTGCGATGATGCTTGTGCAAAACTGATAGCCGCTGGTGCTAGTCCACCGAAGAAGCCAAAAGCTTCATGCAGAGCAGAGGGTAAGAAAGATAAGGGTCATGATGACTTTGATGATAACTCTGGCGATTCATCAGATCATCCTTAGGGAGAGAAACAAAGGGAAGAAGCTGCAAAATGAGGTCTACCAGAACCACCATTATCAGCAGAACCCTTAAACCAAATTCCCCCGACTCAAACCCAAGGAGGAAACCAACAACAGACCACAGGGGCAACAACCACCTCTGTGGAAATACCCTCTGAAGAAACCCCAATCGCAACCCAAATACATAAAACCAACCAAGATCAACAACAGAAGACCACAGAGGCAACACCTACCTCTGTGGAAACAACCTCTGTATTCGGAGCAGATGTCACAACCCGTGAAGAATTCCAAATTCTATCATCCTCCGAAGAAGATCAACCATCCCAATCACCAAAACCAAAATCACCAAAAGAACTCCCCTCTCCAACACCAAAATCACCAGAAGCTGCAACAATAAAACCTCTATCTCCCACACCCAAAACAAGAACCAAGACCATTGCTCACAAAAGAAAACATCTGAGCAAAACCATAGAAGCCTCACCAACAAAACCCACATCACCAACCAAGTTCTCAGAAACACAAGTGCCAAAACCCACAGAGGCAACCCCCAAAACTACAGAGGCACCCTCAGAAATCCAAAAGACAAATCCCACAGAGGCAACCCCATCTCTACGAGAAGATCTTCAGCCGAAGGAAAAAGACAAAGGCAAGGGGATAATGACAGAGGACCCCAAGAAGAAGAAACATAAGCATCAACCAACAGAGAAACTCATGAAAAGCTCCTTCGATGCTTATGTTACACCAAAACCAGAAGAAGAAGAAGATTGGGCTTTAGGTGCCACCCCTCTGTCAAACATACATGTTCTGGATCGAAAGAAAAAGTCACAGAGGATCGAGTGGCAGAAATTAAGAAGAAAATGGATGCTCTGCGTAGGCCCATGCCTCCAGTTGGTGCACCTCCACCTCAAATGGAAGAAGTGGTGTACAGGTATCTCTACAACAGAACTGCTAGAGATCCAATGCCACCAATGGTCCAAGATCCTGAACTTCGTGCTGACCTCGAAAACATCTTCACAAGAACAAAACCCAAGCCAAAACACGAAGTCTTCTCAATCAAAAAAATCGACAAGGTCATATACTATAAGTTTTCTCAAACCAGAACTACACCTAAGGTTTCCTATAATATATACAAGGTCAAAAGGGAGAACAGAACCATGAATCAATTCTCAGATGCTGATCTGAGAAATCTAAATCCCTACGACCTACCCGACCTTCTGCTCTGGACAAAAGAGAACTTCACAACAGATGCACATCGAAGGGCATACAGGGTAATAAGGAAAGCCATGCGTGAGAAACTTCTGCTATACAGCCTTGTCGACTTCCAATTAGCACGAGATCTCGGTGTAAGAAACCTCGCTCTCCGACCACCAGAAGACGACTGCCCATCCTCTGCCATACCAAACTCAATCATTACATCTCCAAGAGTTGGGTTAGTCTATCAAGATCCTGCTGGGAAGTCAAGACTATTTGTAGAAATGGACTGTCAAAAGTTTGCAACAAGTACTTTGACAGAGTTCAGAGCAAGCCTCGTGGAGCACAGAGGAACAGAGCTTATGGATCGGGTTAATGCAGATAGACTGATAGAAGTCATCGATTCAACAATCCACCTCCGAAACCTCTGCATCAGCTCCTATCACGAGCTTAAGGAAATAGGATTTGATAACAGAAGCTTCAACGACTTCAAAGACGCCAAAGTCTGATATCCTCTACCAACATCTGTTATTTTTACTTTCATTATGTAATCAAATGTAAGTGTCTCTGGCACATCTTTTATGAAAGAAAAATATCAACAGAGGTGAAATACCTTCTGTCTTGTTCTTAGTCTACAAAACCTTGCATGTTTCAAATTTTTATTTTTTAATACTTAGGGGGAGATTGTTAGCTCCAATCTTTGTGATAAATAGAAGTATTGGAAAAATAGACTAAGTATCGACAGAAGCTCTGTCGAGTAGCCAAGTAACCAAGAAGACAGAAGTCTCCGACAGAAGTCTCTGACAGAAGCTCTGTCGGGTTAGACAAGAAGACCGAAGTAAAGAAGCAACATAAGACTCTTCTATGCGGACAAGGCCAATCGTACTTCACACGATTTCTGCCATTCGAAGGTTCTGAAGATCACTCGTACAAAGGCGTTACCTGACAACTCCACGTGTCAAACTTTGATAGGTTTCAGCCTAAAGCAGAATACGGAGCATTTAATGAACGTTGTATCTGCAACAGTTCTAGAATAGTGTTTTGTACCTTCCAGCAACTGTTCCAAGCAGTGTATTAGTACCTACCATCCTTAGTATCTAGATCTTGTCCCTTTAAGAAGTAGTATAAATAGAAGGTTCATGTGAACTCTTCTATCAAGCTTTAACACACAACACACACACCTTTAGAGCATTTTCTTGTCAAACCTTTCGGTGTTCTTGGTGTTCTTATTATATCAAATACAGTGAATCATTGAGCTATTTATCTGTCTTATTTACACTTCTTGTATTTAATATTGTGTGTTATTCTACCTCATTATATCTGTTAGTTCGTTAAAACGCTTCCGCCTTATATATTGTATGAACTAAGCAAAACAGGAACCAACAGTACTTATCGCAACCGGACGAGTTCATAGACGAGAAGAAACCTGATCATGTCTACATCCTAGACAAGACCCTCTATGGATTGAAGCAACCTCCACGGGCCTGGTATGATACGTTAACAAAGTTTTTGATAAAATCGGAATTCACACAAGGTAAAATCGACTCAACTCTCTTTATCAAAAATGAAAAAGGTCATATTGTATTAGTTCAAGTGTATGTCGACGACATCATTTTCGGTTCTACTAACCCATAGTTTGCTAAGAACTTTGCCAAGTTAATGGGAATTTTTTTAAAATGAGTATGCTATGTGAGATGAATTTCTTCCTTTGTCTTCAAGTTAAACAACTGTCGACTGGGATATTCATAAATCAGGCTAAGTACATCCGGGATATTCTTAAGAAATTCTGGATGGAACAGTCCTCACCGATGAAAACTCCCATGGCACCCGGTACAAAGTTACACGCCGATCCTAACGGAAAGGATGTGGACACTAAAACGTACCGGGGTATGATTGGTTCTTTAATGTACCTCACTGATAGTAGATAGTACATTATGTTTTCAACATTTCTTTGCGCCCGGTTTCAATCAAAACCGAAAGAGTCTCATTTAATAGCTGTCAAACGAATTTTTCTTTATTTACGTGGTACTGCTGATCTTGGCTTGTGGTACCCAAAAGAGACAGGTTTTGAGCTGTCTGCATACTCTGATGCGGACCAAGCGGGCAACATGATTGATCGGAAGAGCACATCGGGTCATGTGCAGTTCTTGGGCGATAGCTTGGTGCGTTGGGCATCCAAGAAGCAGCAGTGCGTCTCTGCGTCGACTGCCGAGGTGGAATACGTGGCCGCCGCAAGCTGCTGTTCACAAGTGATTTGGATGCGCACACAACTCAAGGACTATGGTTTCACTTACGTCAAGGTGCCCATCTACTGCAACTCGAAGAGCGCTATTGCAATATCCAGCAATCTGGTCCAACATACGAAGACGAAGCACATAGACGTTCGGTACCATTTTATCGAGGATCACGTTGAAAGAGGTACAGTTGAACTCTACTTTGTAAATACCGAACATCAGTTAGCAGACCTGTTTACAAAACCCCTGGACGAAAAACGCTTTAATTATCTAGTGTCCAGGCTAGGTATGCTAAATCTGCAGACTTGATCTGATTGTGTGGCCGTTACAAGTTCCATACATCTACGAGAAACCGTCTACTCATCATCTGTTGTTCACACTCCAGATGATTGAACATACACTTTCTTGCATTTGCATTCTACTTGTATCAGTTACACAGTTAGGTTGAGTCTCTGTATTTATTAGGTAGATTTCGCTTGTTTAATTTCTTTCCACGTGTGTTTCTTTTGTTTCATATTGTCATCTAGTTTATTTGGTTATATCTGTACTTTCACAAGTGTTCATGTGTTCAGGGGGAGCACGACCAAGTATCAGGTAAGTTTTTTTGTGTATGTATGTATGGACATTCCTGAGTGCACTTCACTTCACACCCAGTGCACACTCTAAGGGGGAGCACAACCATTGGTGTTCATCATTTGAGGGGGAGTGTCACATTTGTTTTCTTAAACGTGTAAAAGTTTTTTTTATGTGTTGACGTCACCTAATCACACACATTCCTGTTCCGAGGGGGAGCAGGGAAATACCCATGCATGTTCCGAGGGGGAGCAGGGAAATACCTATGCATGTTTCGAGGGGGAGCAGGGGACATTTTTTTTTTCAAAAGAGAGGAAGGAAACTAAAAGTTTTAATTTTTCGGACACTTACCTGGTAAGTTACCGGGTAAACTTACTGGACCGAGTAAGTTACCGGGTAACCTTTGTTACCGGGTACACTTACCGGACCGGGTAAGTTACCGGATAACTCATCCGGTATGTGTCTCTCCTATATATAAGTATCCGGACACCTCTCTCATTTCTTACCCGGAAAGATATTCTCAAAACCCCCCGAAAACCCCTCTCGCATCTTCCCGACTCGGTATCTCTCGAATCTCACTCAAACGTGCTCCAATCTTCTCCAAACCACAGGTATGTGTTCCTCATCTCCTGTCGATCGATTTGTGGTCATTGATTCGAGTTTTTCACCGGTTTTCCATCGATCTTGAGATCGACCGAGGGTTTCTAAAACCCGATTTGGGTCGGTCCCCTTGCCAGTCAGATTTAGGTCCTTTCTACTCCGATTTTTGATCATTTGGGGCTTACAATCATGTTTAGAACCACATAGACTACTTAGATCAGGTTTTTGATGGGAAGATTAGTCGATTCGGGTACCTCGGAAACTCGTCCGGAAACCCCAAACTACCCGGTAACATGCATGTTACCCGGTAACCGTCATATCGTACGGTAACTCTCATGTTACCCGGACACATTGCCCATACCCGGTAAGTGTTAATTCTTGAATATTCCGGACACTTTGATCCCCGGTAACCCATGTCGTCCGGATACCTTGTATCCGGTAAGTTCGACAAGCCGGTAACCTTGTGTGTCTGGTAACTCATTTTTATCCGGTAACCATCATTCATTCGGTAACCTACACTTACCCGGTAACCATGATTCACCCGGTAACCTATGTGTACCTGGTAAGTTCTATTTGTCCATATACCCTGTTTATCCGGGAGTCCAATGCCTTTGCATTTTTCAAACATTGGAAGTCCCAATGCCATGCTTTAATAGCCAGTCCTCAATCAACCGCTGATTGAGCCATTCAAATGCTAAGGTACGCATTGAAGTCAATGTCATCCCGTCCATGATCTGACATTGTGATTTACAGGTATTCTAAATGGCGGAACAACAAGAGGAACAACCGCAAAACATCCCACCTCAGGAGGATATTATAGACGACGAGGCGGACAATGCATTGGTTCCTGATGACCATGGCATTAAGATCTCACCAAACAACCACCATCTTGACGCCGCCGAATTCTGACCCACACATCGAGTGGTGGTTGATATCATGCTCAGCCACCCACCTCGTCGAGCACTCACTGCCACAACTGATGTGCCCATACTCTATGTCTACCAAGTGTGGCGCACGGCGACAATTGTCACTGTCAACAACATCCAGACCATCACGGCAAACATCGACAATCATCCGTTCACCCTCACACTGGAGTCATTCCGACGACTCATGTCCCTCCCGGAACCTACCGCCGGAGGCCGTGTCGCGTATGATCCCGCCGTTGATGATGCAACACTATGCGCTGACATCCACGCGATTGGATACCATCACGAGCTCAATCGCTCCATAGCCTTCAACCGCAAATACATCATGCCCGTATGGTATACGTTATTCACCATCCTGAATAGATGCTTGTCATCTCGATGGAAAGGGATAGACCAGTGCACCATAGACTTTCTACGCTTGTTCCACGCTGTGTGCTACAACCGGCACATAGACTACTCAGCAATCATCTGGCGTGAACTGGTACAAGCCATCCGACAGAATGGCGGTTCTAAGAAGAAGTTCCTACCGTTTCCGCGATTCTTTTCTCTAGCCATCCGCCAGCACATGGATGCGAATCCACTTATCCTGAGACGTATCAATCATCCGGTATGTCCTCACAATAACTTATAGTACTTAGTGATTCGTAATCCACCTGATACCCCAGCCATGCCTATACCTGAACACTTACTGGCACACGCGGACCCCAATGCACCGGATGTGATAGAATATAGGCGAGCGTTAGGGAATCCCATGATCCAGCCAGAGCCAGAGGGACCTCCCTCGGGACATAGAACTGAGCGACGTGAGGGTCCGAGAACGAAAGGTGGTAGAGTCCGGGCAGTCGGGGCTCCCGGACGGGGTGTGTTGAGATTACATGGGATGGGAACAGGAGCGGGCGGTGCATTGGATACGCGTGCCGGTACTACCCAATCCCACCAAGCCGGTACAAGCCATCAACCTTCCATTCCTATCACCCGAACGGCGACCGAAGTTGGCACGTCGTCTAGACCAATGCTTCACCGTGACCCGGAGCCATACATATCTGACCCTTCACCACCCAGACAGGTGGATGATGTGGAATCCGAATCCACCGACTCCGATACGGACCGTGTCATTCGCGCATCCTTAATTCCACACCGTATCGGACCACACCCAACGTTGACCGAAGGAACCCCATCCGACTCACCTACACCCCCACTCATTCCTACTACCCAGCCTATTACGGGAGATACAAGGCGAGAGGAGGGAGTATTTGTTGAAGAATTGGAACATGTAAGATGGAGGGTATTGAGATCGAAAACAAATCAAGAGAGAATAAGCCGTAAAAATACAGAGGCTTCAGAGCGACCCCAAACCAGTGTCGACCAGGTAGCCACATCTGCTATCCCGTCTCATCCATTGGGACGTGGTATTGAAGAACCCGCTGTGGACCTAGTGGCGCAATGGCACAACCTCCCAAGCCACTCATCCGTCTCTCAAAAGACGGATGTTTCAACTTTACATGGGGATATAGCACAACTTTTACCGATTTCTCACTTGGAGAGTATGGGTATTGAAACAAGAGACCAGTCTCCCCCGGTCTCGCCTTCTTTCAGAGTACCATCGAGTCTAGAGCCACTTGAAATAGTACATTCTTTGGCTAGGACACAAGGTGAGGTTTTACAAATCGATGCTCTTCGTGACTCGATCGGAACTTCCGTAGTGTCTTCGCCTTTAAGCGGAACGCGAGGATCGGAAGGAAATCCTACCACGGCCACACCATCGCCAACCGTGAACGTAGGTGGCTCTGCCTCTAAGGTAGATGCCTCAACGAGGACTCTAAGTGATCCCGGAGTTCTATTACCCGACTTTGTGTCACAGGGATATCTGGACAACGCCCTAAAGGTTGTCCGAGAGAAACTGACGGAGGAGTTCCGGACCGAGCTCGACAAGGTAAAATCTCTGCTCAAAGGGAAGGAAAAGCTGGTAGAACCCAAAACCTCACCGATCCCTCCACCGACACCTGCACATCCCATTTACTCGGTGGATACCTTGAAGACCATGCTCCTGGCCTAACTTCTGCAGAATACAAATACCGACTCCTCGACTGAAGCTGATCTTATTTCCGTTCTTCGATCTCAATCATCTGCTCAGTCGTCTGCCGTCAACAACTGAATGGATCAGCTTGACGCGACTCTCAAGGAAGTTAACCAAGCCCTAACCACTGTATCCGAGAGAGTCACATCCATGGAAGAAACCTGTAAAAGTCAAGCCGGTGGACTAAAACAAAAGCATGATGATCAGGATGATCCTGATCACCGTGAGGGGGAGAACAAAAGACTGCGATTAGCCGAGTCTGCCCTGATCTCTACTGAAACTACAACAACCGTGGTTCAACCGGAACCATCAACTGTGGCAACTACAACTGAAGATGAACCTGAAGCCCAGTTGAGCTTAGTCGAGATCGTCATAGACATGGACATCTCTGACGACGAAGACCCGACGGTTGAAAAGCCAGAGGGAGCAACACTGGAATTGGTCACATATGATGCATCGGATAGGCCTGCACTCAATCTGATTGATTCAGACACCGAGATCGACCCGGAGACCGAAAATGCATGGTACGAAAAAGCCGCCAGTGCTATAAATCTCCAGGTAAACCTGATATTTCCTACTGATGAAGGCGACAACATTGACTACGACCAGCTTCTGCTGCAAAATTTATATGGTACACCCGTTCACACTGCTCAGACCACCGAGACTTCTACGATACCCGAAACTTCAACAGCTACAAATCCGACATCTCCTCAACAACCGACATCTTCTGATCATCCTCCCCCTCAACAGCAACAAATCTGATGGGAGAAGATCATGATCCTCATTCCTCACCTGGAGGAATCTCTGAAGAAGCTATATGTTTACAGGTTACACACCATCGAGCCAACCTTTTGCCTTGGAATTTCCAGCTCCGACCCGGAATACCAAAGCCAGTACTTAAACGCAATGAAGTGGTGTATGCCAGTTAGCCAAGTCCGAATGAAGCACAAGATCACCGAAGTGCTCAATGTCCAAACAGGCCGAATTCTTAAAGTTATGTTTCCAGTATTCACCATCCGACGAGAAGATAGAAATGAATGGAGATTTTCCGAAGCTGACTTCAAGAACCTTAGACCGTTCGACATCCAAGCTATACTGAAAGACCTCCGAACCAGAACCATCCGACCGATGCATGTAACCAAAGCGCTCGAAGCTGTTCGTCGATTCCTAATTTGGACAATTATGATGTTCTATCTCACAGACTTCCAAATGGCAATCGAGAACAGAGCAAAGAAGGTAAACCTGCTGAAACCGAATCTGAAAGCGCCCGAACTGAAGATCTATCCCGAGAACATACTACTTCTTGAACCGGAATTTGGGATAGTCTACCTCAATGATCAGAAAGAAAATAGGTTTCTTCGCTTCAGTCAGGTCGACAGATTCTGCGATGGCACACTCCTCAAAGTCAAAGATGCTCTTCGCAACATCATCACTTATGAATCAGAAAATCAAAAGGTTTCGTATGTTCCTAACTCTAATGAGATAACCGTATGAAATGCCTTAGAAGTGATTGAAGATCGCATCAACTACTGCCGAGCCATCCGAATGTTCGAGGTCCACTTTGCGCTCCGAAAGAGATATGTTGAGAACTGGCGCGAACTCGAACTTCAATTCAAAGGGGGAGATTGTTAGGGTCAAATTTGGTTGAATAGAAGTTCAAGGGCTGAATTATTAATTATCTAATTTGGGCCTTAATTGTGTAAACGGGCCATGGGCTTACATGCCATGGGCCCATAGTATATAAAGTTATTTAGCTTATAAAATTAAGCTAGTTGTCTTTTTACACTTTCCTGAACTCTATTGTAATTCTCTCTACATTGAAAGTGAATTGGATGACCAGTTTAAATCATACTATCTGCTTCATATCTAATGATTTATATTGTTCGTTGCACGAATCTGGAACTCACAGTCACCTTCGTGAAGTCTTAGATGTCTTGAGAAAATAGGAATTGTACGCAAAATTTTCAAAGTGTGAGTTTTGGTTAAAGGAAGTACAGTTTCTTGGTCATGTAATTACTTCTGAAGGAGTCAAAGCGGATCCAACAAAGATAAAAGCGATGATGAATTGGGAAACAAAGAACTCATCGGAGATACGGAGTTTATTGGGTTTGGCAGGCTATTATAGGAGATTCATAAAGGACTTTTCTAAGATTACCTCTTCCATGGCGGTTCTAACACGGAAGAATGTAAAGTTTGTATGGATTGAAAAGCAAGAGTAAACTTTTAGGACTTTACGAAAGAAGCGATGTGAAGCTCTTGTTCTTGCACCACCAGATGGAACAGAAGATTTGTATATAGTGATGCGTCAAAGATGGGTTTAGGGTGTGTATTGATGCAATGTGGTAAAGTGATTGCTTACGCATTAAGACAACTCAAAGAGCACGAAAAGAATTATCCTACCCATGATTTAGAACTGGTAGCAGTCGTGTTTGCTTTGAAGTTATGGCGGCATTACTTGTATGGAACAAAGTGCATTCTTTTCACTGATCATAAGAGTTTGAAACACGTTTTTTATCAGAAAGCGCTGAATATGAGGCAACAGTTGGTTAGAACTACTTAAGGATTATGATTGTGAATTGCATTACCATCCTGGTAAAGCAAATGTAGTAGCTGATGCCTTGAGTAGGAAAGAATATAGTGGTTGTTTGAAAGCGATCAACACCAGAATTGATGTGATGTCGAGTTTGATTGAATGAATCAAAGTGGCACAAACGGAAGCCCTGTTAGAAGAAAATCTGAAAGAGGAAGTTATAGTTAAGCAATGTCTTCAATTGACTGAAGATAGTCGCGGAGTAAAATTATTTCAAGGCCGTATTTGGGTGCCAAAGATTGTGGTAAACCGAGAGTTACTTCTTGAAGACGCCCACAAGTCCAAATATTCTATACATCCTGGGAGTACTAAGATGTATAGAGATTTGAAACTACACTATTGATGGCCATCCATGAAGCTAGATGTGGCATAATGTGTAGAGAAATGTGTGACATGCTCGTTAGTGAAGGCCGAACATCAACGACCTTATGGGAGTCTACAATCTTTAGAGATTCCCGAATGGAAGTGGGATAAGATTTCCATGGACTTTGTGACTAAGTTACCAAGGACGTTAAAGGGTAACGATACTATTTGGGTAATAGTGGATCGCTTAAGTAAAGGTGCTCACTTCTTACCAATGAAAGAAGCTTCACCAATAGATAAGCTAGCTAAGTTATATATTGATGAAGTGGTATCAAGACATGGTATACCTGTGTCCATAGTTTCTGGCTGTGACAGTCGATTTACTTCAAGATTTTGGCAGTCACTATAAGAAGAGTTGGGTACGAGAGTGAATCTGAGTACTACATATCATCCATAAACAGACGGGCAAAGTGAAAGAACCATTCAGACTTGGGATGACATGCTCAGATCTTGTGTAATCAATTTTGGAGGTAACTAGGATACACATTTACCCTTAGTGGAGTTTGCGTATAATAATAGTTACCATTCCAGTATTGGAAGGGCAACTTTTGAAGCCTTATTTGGACGGAAATGTAGAAGTCTGGTATGTTGGTTGGAAACTGGAGAAAAGCAATTTGTTGGCCCTGAAATTGTAAAACAAATGGCTAATAAGGTTAAGGAAATTCGGAAACTGTTGGTCCTGGAGGGTTATACAAGTTTGTAGAAGGGGGGGGGGGTGAATACAAACACACAAATTTTACTTTTCTAAATTGTTTATTGATATGTATCAAACAATTTACAACTTGTTGTGGAACAAGATTAAGGAATAAGCCTAATCTAAACAAGTGAAGAGAAACACTAAGTTTTCTTGTACTAGAAATAAGTTAGAAAGGAGATAAGAATATTAAGTATAATATTCTAACACAAAGTAGTGGGGAGAAGAAGATGGCCGAGCACTTCATTTATGAAGTAGGGTTCTTCTTATATACTGCATGCATTTAATGCATAGCAGTACAACTTTACACATGGCAGCAGCTGATTGGTTGCATGGTTTGACCTTTGTAGACAACCTAGTAGCCGCATGATGAACAATGTAGAATCAAAGTTGGTTGTACAATTCTGGACAAAAGGGATGTCAATTCTGACATTTCGAACGGAGGCGTGCAAGAGGGAAAGACAAAAGTAACTTGTAGAGGAAACTTCATGATCAGCGTTCGCTGAATAGATCTTTATCAGCGAGTGATAAAGTTCAGCGTTCGCTGAAGTCTTCTACTTGAAACTTCACGCTGAGTGGGCAAATCTTGGCTTCGCTGATATCCACATCAGTTCATTAGTAGACTTGTCGCTGGTTCTTTGGCTTGATCTTCGACTTCAGCGTAGAACATAGTTGACGTGAAACTTGTCTTCAGGGATCATAAGTAAACAACAAAGATTATCAGAGATCATCAACAAGACTGAACAGGCTCAGGTTTTATTGATAAACAGTATCGCTGAATGTATAATTTAAAGAGCATGAGTTTCCTATCAGCGGTAATGTAGAGACATAGTACTTATCAGCGATAGTGAAACTCCAATACATATTGTCTACTTACAATTTTCACTAAGTGATTCTTAGAGAGTCATTATCAAATCACAGAGGGTTTGGATCAACAGAAACACATGAAGGCGGCTCAAGATCGACAAAAGAGTTACGCCGATCAGAAAAGTAGACCGAAAGAATTCCATGTTGGGGAGTGGCTAATGCTAAGGGTATCCCCGTGGAAAGGCATAATAAGATTTGGAAAGCGTGGAAAGCTAAGTCCTCGTTTTCTTGGACCTAACACTATAATCAAGAGAGTGGGATTTCAAGCTTATCTGTTAGAGATTCCACCTGAATTGGAAGGAATTCATAATACCTTCCATGCTGGTTATCTTCGGAAATGCCTTGCCAAAGAAGAAAATGTTATACCACTTTCTGAAATAAAAGTGGATGAGAAAAGTCGTTGTGTGGAGGAACCTGAAGAAATTTTGGAAAGGACGACTAAGAAGTTAAGACATAAAGAAGTGATCATGGTTAAAGTACAGTGGAAACATCATAGATGTGCCAACGTAACTTGGGAAGCTGAAGAGGATATGAAGAATAGATATCCTCATTTATTTACCTAAGTTTCATTTCGGGGACGAAATCATTTTCAAGTTGGGGAGATTTGTAACACCTCGAAATTTCCATAATAATTATACATTTATTTTGGGAGAACGTTTAAAATAATGGGAAGGTGTTATTTTAAACGAAATGTCGAAAGGGTTGTCAGTGTATTTGGTCAAGTTTTAAGCTAATTCATGAAATTATGAACTTTGGGGTAGTTTTTGTAAATTGGTGGAATTGAGGTAAAAAAATGGGAAGTCGGGTAGAACTGAGATTATCTCAATTTCTTGAAGTGAAGTCGGTTTAAAAGTGCAGGAAGAAACCATGTCCTAAACTCTCATTCCCGGTAAGGAATTCAATTTCTTCTCCAATTTAATTGCTTAAGATGGATATTTATAAGCCAATTAAATTCTAAATTAGGTTGAATTGTTTGAGAGGCAAGTTTGAAATCAAAGTTACTGATTTGGGTCGAGTTCTATTCCAGGTGAGTTCATCTCACTTTTGAAATTATTGAAATTGAAATTGGATGGTTCCTATGAATTTAAATTGTCTAAGTATTTTAGAATTACTATAGTGGTATGTATTTGATTGAGAATTGAATCAACGTGGGTTTTGAGATGTTAATCGATGTTCAGTTCGAAGTTTTCGAGTAAGTTTTTAGTATCCGGCAAACTCCTTTTCGAGGTCGTCCGGTAAAAGATTAATACCGAAAGTATCCGTTAGTACTTATTCCCGGTAGTATTCGGTAAACTTTTATGTTACGCGGACTAATTTGGTTTCCGGATGTTACCCGGATTGTTTGTGTTTCCCGGTATGTTTTCCCAAAGTATCCGGTAAGTTGTGTTTTCCGGATAGAAGTTTCGGATTGTTCCCGGATTCTGGTAGTTTCCCGATATGAGTTCCGGACACTTAGTCCGGATTGTTTTCGGAAGTGTCCGGTAACTAGTGAGTTTCGGGTAACTTTTGACAGGAAACAATCTTAATCATTTGGATTTGAATTTTAGCAGTACGAACATACTGGTTAACTCAATTTCGAATACGATATGATTTAATGAATGTTTTGATGTGATACATACATGCTAGGAAGTGTAATTGATCCACATGCACTAGCAGTATTTAATAAACGTGGAATAGGCGTGGCGCTTAATCGTAATTCCCGTTGATTTGAAATGAGGAATAGGGCGGACACTTAATGGTAATTCCCATTTTGTTTTGTGATATGAAAACGTGGAATAGGCATGGCTCTTAAATGTAATTCCCATTTTCTATTGGAAGATAAGGGATATGCATGACTCTTAATTGTAATCCCTACTTCCACACCAAGAAATAGGCATGGCGCTTAATTGTAATTTCTTGGCATGAGCTGTAATCTTGAATCCTCAATAATTCGTAGTGGTGCTCCTAAACATGATATTATGACTGACTTAGTGTTTGTCATACTCATGGAATCGGGTATGATTCCAGTCATTGAAAAGGTTATTTTATATGCTTTGTATACAAATGGGTTTTCAAAGCTTATAAATGTTTTGATTTCAAAATTTGATGTTCTCACTAGGCGCAAGCCTAATATTTCCAAATTAAATTTTCTTACCAGGTACTAGATCGGGAAGGGATACGAAGGGATTAGTGTCGAGGAGTACCAGAATTATACTTTTGGAGATGTTACGGAGAAATTAGTGGAACAAAAAATATTTTGGAGATATTATAGACAACCCTTATAATATGACTTTTTGGTCATGGATTAGATTAGTTGGTTGTTTATGATAGATCATTTGTAATTATGAACCTTGTCACTAATTCTACATTTGTAAATGGAAGTATTGGAAGATGTTGTAGCAAACTCTGATAAATTTTAAGGTTTAAATTTATTGTGATATTCGGGTGTTTCAGTTTGGTATCAGAGTTGTAGTTTAAGTGAACTATATATGATTGTGAGATACCTAGACTTAAGCTGAGATGGTTAAGTTATGATTTGTGAGATTCGGTAGAAGTATTAAGACGGGATAGTCTTAGAGTCGACGGAAATACGTGAATTAAGAACGATGATTATGGTAACGAGAATTCTTATGTGTAGTATGTTCATAATTTCAATTAGCTACTGTTATTATGAATATATTGTTACGTAAGCATACTTGTTTCTAATTGTTGTGGTGATTAACGAACATCAAAGTACGTTTCTTGTGTTCAGGTGTGTACAATCATTTCTTGTGGTTATCTTTATGTGCTTCAACAGAATACGATGGTTAATACACCAAAAAGATCTTCTACTTCTTCAGAAGATAGGGCGGCAAACGAACTTGCGGAGAATCAACCAGAAAGGGGTGGAGCTAATGTGAGTCCACCAAGGCCACCCATTCTGGGAGAAGGAGGAAGTCAAACACATCGAATTAATGTCGGTACTTCTAATCCGGTGACGACGGAATCTATGATGGAGTCCCATATGATGGAAAATATTACGCTGGTTATGAATACTGCACTGACTCAGCAACAGGAGATGTTCATGAAAATGTTGAATGATAGAAGTGCCGAGTCACAAAGACTGGAGATGGGTACTGGTACCGTAAATCCACCTGTTAATCCAGTGCTGAATGTTAATAGGAGAATGGAGAAGGTTTGTTCGTACAAGACGTTTTTGAGTTGCAAGCCACTAGAATTTGTTGGGTCAGATAATCCAACTGCGTGTATGAATTGGATTAGAGAGATGAAACAAGCATTTAGAGCCTATGAATGTGATGAAGAATCAAAGGTCAAGTTCGGATCCCAAATGTTAAGAGGAAATGCTTTGACCTGGTGAAACATTGTAACATCAACGATGACGGCTCCAGTTTTGGCAGCCATAACCTGGGAGTCGTTTATAAGAAATATATTAGAAGAATACTGCAATGAGAATGAAATGGGTCACATTAAAGAAGAGTTCCAAACGCTTAAGAAGGGTACTTCATCAGTAAGGGAGTACACTCGTGTATTTTTGGAGAAACTGAATTTAGTGGGGCATGTGGCTCCAACTGATATGATGTGCAGAGTCAGAAATTCTAAAGCTTTGACTTTGAGGGAAACAGTTGATGAAGCAAAGATCATAGAAGAAGTCTATGCAAAGGATAAAGTTGAGAAAGCTCAACTGGGGGAGAAGACAAAGTGGGAAGGTCGATCAAAATCTTCTCAGAAATCTAGGCCAAATGTCAGGACTCCTCGTTTTGAACCTCGTCGGGAACCAAATTGGTGCCAGAAATGTAAAACAAGCACTTCGGTCCGTGCCAAGTGACTCCACCAGAATGTTTCTAGTATGGTAAGAGCGGTCACACTATGGGGAACTGTCCCATCCAAGGGACGACATGTTTTGAATGTAAGCAGCCCGATCATTACCGAAGAGATTGCCCAAAGCTAAAGAAAGGTGGGAATCAAGAAAGGAAGCCCAATACCCCAAAACCAACAGGCAGAGCATTTCATATGACTGCGGAAGAAGCAAAGAAATCGACGGATGTAGTGTCTGGTACATTCTTTGTTAATTCAATACCTGCATGTGTATTATTTGATTGTGGTGTTTTTGTGTCTCAATCATTTTATCAAAAGTTAGCTATGCCTATCACTACCTTGGAAGTTGCCTTAGTAGTTGAAATAGCTAACGGGGGTCAAATCTTAGTTCAAGAAAGACTTGAGGGTTGTACAGTTATGGTAGAAGGAAAGGAATTCCCAATTGATTTGATTTTGATGAAAATAGGTGGGTTCGATATAGTTGTTAGTATGGATTGGTTGGTGTGTAATCGGCCAGAAATTCTTTGTGCTAAGAAATTAATACGGCTTCCTATGCCTGAAAATGATGCTGTACTCATCTATGGGGAAAAGAGAAAAGGGGTGGTTCCGCTGATTTTTTTAGCCAAAGCGTGTAAGTGTCTATTAAGGATGTCTATGATATCTAGCATATGTACTGGATGCTAAAGTAGAAAAGAAGCGAATGAAGGATATAAAGGTAGTACGTGAATTTCCTGATGTGTTCCCCGATGATCTTCCAGGCTTACCACCAGAAAGAAAAGTAGAATTCAGGATTGATCTTGTTCCAGGAGCGGCACCGATATCACATGCACCGTACCGTTTAGCACCGGCCAAAATGAAAGAGATGATGTCTCAACTGCAAGAACTGCTTGAAAAGGGTTTTGTTAGGCCAAGTTCATCACCCTGGGGAGCTCTCCAGTCTTATTTGTCAAGAAGAAGGATGGCACTATGAGATTGTGCATTGACTACATGGAATTGAATAAGGTGACCATTAAGAATAAATATCCACTCCTAAGGATTGACGACTTATTCGATCAATATCAAGGCGCGGGATGATTCACAATGATTGATTCAATGTCGGGCTATCATCAAGTAAGGGTAAGAGATGAAGATATACCCAAGACGGCGTTTAGAACAAGGTATGGGCATTATGAATTCCTCGTGATGCCTATTGGGTTGACACACGCTCCTGCTGTGTTCATGGATTTATTGAACAGGGTATGTCGACCTTTCTTAGACAAGTCAGTCACCGTATTCATTGATGATATACTTGTTTATTCAAATAATGAAGCCGATCACGAATGTCACCTTCGTGAAGTCTTAGATGTTTTGAGAAAATAGGAATTGTACGCAAAATTTTCGAAGTGTGAATTTTGGTTAAAGGAGGTACAATTTCTTTGTCATGTAATTAATTCTGAAGGAGTCAAAGTGGATCCAACAAAGATAGAAGCGATGATGAATTGGGAAACACCGAAGAACTCATCGGATATACGGTGTTCTTGGGTTTGGCAAGCTATTATAGGAGTTCATAAAGGATTTTTCTAAGATTTCCTCTTCCCTGACGGTTCTAACACGGAAGAATGTAAAGTTTGTATGGACTGTAAAGCAAGAGTCAGCTTTAAGGACTTTACAAAAGAAGTTATGTCATCCTCCTGTCCTTGCACTACCAGAAGGAACTGAAGATTTGGTAGTATATAGTGATGCGTCAAAGATGGGTTTAGGGTGTGTATTGATGCAACGTGGCAAAGTGATTGCTTACGCATTAAGACAACTCAAAGAGAACGAAAAGAATTATCCTACCCATGATTTAGAACTGGCAGCAGTCGTGTTTGCTTTGAAGTTATGGCGGCATTACCTATATGGAACAAAGTGCATTCTTTTCACTGATCATAAGACTTTGAAACACGTTTTTTTATCAGAAAGAGCTAAATATGAGGCAACGGTTGGTTAGAACTACTTAAGGATTATGATTGTGAATTGCATTACCATCATGGTAAAGCAAATGTAGTAGCTGATGCCTTGAGTAGGAAAGAATATAGTGGCTGTTTGAAAGCAATCAGCACCAGAATTGATGTGATGTCGAGTTTGATTGAAAGAATCAAAGTGGCACAAACGGAAGCCTTGTTAGAAGAAAATATGAAAGAGGAAGTTATGGTTAAGCAATGTCTTCAATTGACTGAAGATAGTCGCAGAGTAAAATTATTTCATGGCCGTACTTGGGTGCCAAAGATTGAGGGAAACCGAGAGTTACTTCTTGAAGACGCCCACAAGTCCAAATATTCTATACATCCTGGCAGTACTAAGATGTATAGAGATTTGAAACTACACTATTGGTGGCCAGCCATGAACCTAGATGTGGCACAATGTGTAGAGAAATGTGTGACATGTTCGTTAGTTAAGGCCGAACATCAACGACCTTATGCGAGTCTCCAATCTTTAGAGATTCTCGAATGGAAGTGGGATAAGATTACCATGGATCGCTTAACTAAAAGTGGATCGCTTAACTATTTGGGTAATAGTGGATCGCTTAACTAAAAGTGCTCACTTCTTACAAATGAAAGAAGCTTCACCAATAGATAAGCTAGCTAAGTTATATATTGATGAAGTGGTATCAAGACATGGTATACCGGTGTCTATAGTTTCTGGCCGTGATAGTCGATTTACTTCAAGATTTTGGCAGTCACTACAAGAAGAGTTGGGTACCAGAGTGAATCTGAGTACTGCATATCATCCACAAACAGACGGGCAAAGTGAAAGAACCACTCAGAGCTTGGAAGACATGCTCAAATCTTGTGTAATCGATTTTGGAGGTAACTAGGATACGCATTTACCCTTTGTGGAGTTTACGTATAATTATAGTTATCATTCCAGTATCGGAAGGGCACCTTTTGAAGCCTTATATGGATGCAAATGTAGAAGTCCGGTATGTTGGTTGGAAGCTGGAGAAAAGCAATTTGTTGGCCTGAAATTGGACAACAAACGGCTGATAAGGTTAAAGAAATTCGGAAACACATGAAGGTGGCTCAAGATCGACAAAACGATACGCCGATCAGAAAAGGAGACTGAAAGAATTCCAAGTTGGGGAGCGGGTAATGCTAAAGGTATCCCCATGGAAAGGCATAATATGATTTGGAAAGCCTGGAAAGCTAAGTCCTCGTTTTCTTGGGCCTTACACTATAATCAAGAGAGTGGGATTTAAATCTTATCAATTAGAGCTTCCACCTGAATAGGAAGGAATTCATAATACCTTCCATGTTTGTTATCTTCGGAAATGCCTTGCCGAAGAAGAAAATGTTATACCACGTTTCAAAATAAAAGTGGATGAGAAAAGTCATTGTGTGGAGGAACCTGAAGCAATTTTGGAAAGGACGACTAAGAAGTTAAGACATAAAGAAGTGATCATGGTTAAAGTACAGTGGAAACATCAGAGAGGTGCCAACGTGACTTGGGAAGCTCAAGAGGATATGAAAAATAGATATCCTCATTTATTTACCTAACTTTGATTTTGGAGACAAAATCATTTTCAAGTTGGGGAGATTTGTGACACCTCGACATTTCCATAATTATTATACATTTATTTTGGTAGAACGTTTAAAATAATGGGAAGGTGTTATTTTAAACGAAATGTCGAAAGTGTTGAAAGTGTATTTGGTCAAGTTTTAAGCTAATTCATGAAATTATGAACTTTGGGGTAGTTTTTGTAAATTGGTGGAATTGAGGTATAAAAATGGGTAGTCGGGTAGAATTGAGATTATCTCAATTTCTTGAAGTGAAGTCGGTTCAAATGTGTAGGAAGAAACCAAGTCCTAAACTCTCGTTCTCGGTAAGGAATTCAATTTTTCTCCAATTTAATTGCTTAAGATTGATACTTATAAGCCAATTAACTTCTAAATTAGGTTTTCGAATTGTTGGAGAGGCAAGTTTGAAATCAAAGTTACTGATTTGGGTCGAGTTCTATTCCTGGTGAGTTCATCTCACTTTTGAAATTATTGAAATTGAAATTGGATGGTTCCCATGAATTTAAATAGTCTAAGTGTTTTAGAATTACTGTAGTGGTATGTATTTGATTGAGAATTGAATCACAGTGGGTTTTGATATGTTAATCGATGTTCAGTTCAAAGTTTTCGGGTAAGTTTTTAGTATCTGGCAAACTCCTTTTCAAGGGTGTCCGGTAAATGCTTAATACCGAAAGTATCCGGTAAGTACTTATTCCCGGTAGTATCCGGTAAAATTTTATGTTACCCGGATTAATTTGGTTTTCGGATGTTACCCGGATTACTTTGGTTTCCGGACGTTACTCGGATTGTTTGTGTTTCCCAGTATGTTTTTCGAAAGTATCCGGTAAGTTGTGTTTTCCGGATACAAGTTCTGGATTGTTCCCGGATTCCGGTAGTTTTCGGATATGAGTTCCGGACACTTAGTCCGAATAGTTTTCCGGAAGTGTCCGGTAACTAGTGAGTTTCGGGTAACTTTTGACAGGAAACATTCTTAATCATTTGGATTTCAATTTTAGCAGAACGAACATTCTGGTTAACTCAATTTCGAGTACGATATGATTTGATGAATGTTTTGATGTGATACATACGTGCTAGGAGGTGTAATTGATCCATAGGCACTAGCAGTATTTAATAAACGTGGAATAGGCATGGCACTTAATCGTAATTCCCGTTGATTTGAAATGAGGAATAGGCCGGGCACTTAATGGTAATTCCCATTTAGTTTTGTGATTTGAAAACGTGGAATAGGCATGGCTATTAATTGTAATTCCCGTTTTCTATTGGAAGATAAGGGATATGCATGACTCTTAATTGTAATCCCTACTTCCACACCGACAAATAGGCATGGCGCTTAATTGTAATTTCTTGGCATGAGTTGTAATCTTGAATCCTCAGTGATTCGTAGTGGTGCTGCTAAACATGATTGTTGATCCCATTTTAGACAAACAATAGAAGATAAAAAGCTCCATATAAATGTAGAGTTGATTAACATGAAGAACAATCATAAAAGAAATCATCTCATATCCATTAATTGATAATATGGAGGGGAAAATGGAAGAACACCACACTTGGAATTTAATTGACTCTCATAAGAGGCTCACTTAGTCTATGTGTGGAAAGTGTGTTATTTCAAATGACCTAATGAAAAATGGAACCCTAAAATCCTATATAACTAGCTAAAAGCCCATAAGCTAATTATAAAGCCCTATTACAATAATTCTTTATTAAACATTCATTAAATTAGGGGCTAATTTAATCTAACAATCTCCCCCTAATGTTTTATAAAGAAAGCATCATCTTATAATCTCCCCCTTTCTTTCATTAGAAACTTTGGCGTTCCGTTCTTTAGGTTTTCAAAGCATCACGAGCTCCCCCTCAAATGTAGGCTCATCTTCTTGAAAGTCCGAGACAGATAACCCCATTTTGTCCAGCTTTCATGACTCAACTTCACCGCTGTTTTGAACCATCAAGGAGCCTTTTTTAGAGAAAACATAAAACTTGAACACTGAACTCCAGCCTCTTAGATATCCAATAAGCTATAATTCATCCATTTTGGATGAAAAACGAGTGAGTTGAGCAAGTTTTCCCTCAGCTACGCAGAACGCTCATAAAAACAAAAACTTTGACGCTTAAGATCCCATTGAGTAAGCATTCAACACCGAGATTTAAACATGAATAACAAAGGAGTGAGTGACAATCAATATTTCACAATAGCAGCATGAAATCGTGAAGAACCGTCGAGAGAACACCGTTCTTGAAAGCGGAAAGAGCACGAGTAAAATGCAATGCTTTCGTTCCAGCAAGAGTCCATTGACTTTGACACAGATTCTGACCATCAAGAACACTGATTCAGACCAAACTCAAAACATTAAAACGTTTCATCTGTGTCTTAGGAATTAAACGCAACCGAACGCATGCAAATCAGAGCACCGAGTAAAAAGTTGTGCGCGTGTTTCTGAAACAGCACAAAGCTGTCAGAAAAATTTGAAAATTTCGAGCTTCGGGCTTTTGGCTTATTTTGATTTCTGGACCAACGAACTCTGATAAACATGCTTGAGTTTGCCTCTGGTCCTTTCTAGCGTTTGTTCTTAAAACTCAAAATTTTGATCCACAGAGGTGTATACATCTGCAAAGGTTTACAGTGGCTCTGTGAATACCTCTGTGTATAAGCTCTTGATCAGCCTTGTCACGTCTTCTGGATAGCCTTGTAGAGGTCTTCTGCACCAACTTGGACTTCTGGACTAACCTCTCTGCACTAACAGAGGTTCTGTGAGCACACGAACTGCATTTGGACAATGGCTTAATCTGGACAGCCATAACAGCTTATCAGTAGCAGCAACTTAATGAACAACTTATCACCACAGAGGCTCTGCATATGAGTACATAGGCTCTGGAAAGCCTCACAGAGGCTCTGTGATTTGCCTTAGAGGCTCTGTCAACTTCCTCAGAGGCTCTGATCAATTTCTATCCTCTGATAGGTCTGAATGTACACTCTGTGATCTGTTCTTGCATAATCTGGATGGCTCAAAATCTCTTGAACAGCTTCTGTGTGCACAGAGGCTATGTGCGACTTCACAGAGGCTCTGTGCTTGCAGCTTCAGTGGTGCATCCTGTGCATGTGCATCCTCTGCACGTTAAAAACTTCTGCTCAAAACTATCTGTTGCTTCTAATTTTGTTGCACTGATCTGTACAAACTCTGTCGATACAGTCTCAACATATGGCATCATCTATTGAGAACAAGACCAAAAACCAAAATCATGCAAGAAATTATTCTGGTTTGGCCATCTAGAGAATGAGCCATTTGCACAGCTCTGAATCTGCTTCTGGACTGAAATCATGACAGCAGCTGTAAAGTATTGCCAGAGGCTGAGTTCAAGTTTGGAAAAACCATAGAGATCATGCATCAAGTTTCTGTTGGTAACAGATCTAATTTGATCTCTGCAGTACACTTTAACAATTTTGAGCACAAATCGAAATCAGAATATTCTGATTGAATTCTGGACAACCATAAGCAAAGTCACTTCTCCAGCTGACTTTTTGAATTTTGCGGATCTATTGATTAAGCACAGGACAGCAACGGCCTTAATGGCTTCTGTACTGAACTCACATAACTCTTCTGCATAGATGTGGAGTTTGGACAACAGTAACTTTCTGTCGTTCCAAAACAGGGATCTAGATGTAACTTGTTTTTCCTCCATTTCATTGGTAAATGCCATATCCTCGAGGAGTTTGAATCGAAGAACAATCCAGTCAGCTTCAAGAGTTTCTCTATCATCGCAGTTTCTATCTTCACCATTTTCAGTATCACGTTTGATTCTAGCAAATGACAACAACTAGTTTGCTTTCTGGAACAAATTCATCATCTGTAGATCTACACAACAGCTAAGTGTGATTTCCTCTAACAGAACCTCTGGATCAAGGTGCAGAATGCATTTAGCATATCTGAGCGATCACAGAATCACTTCAGTTCATTTTGAAACAACAGATTTGTGCCTTTTGTAAACTGTAGAATAGACATCCTCAAAATCTGCATAATCCAGTTGCAGTATGCCTAATTGTCTGATACTTCACTTGATCACAAAACGAAGTTCTGTATGACCACAATGAAGAAATCTGGATGGCAGCAAACCTGATTTACACTCTGAACTTCTGTGTATTCTGCCTCTGCGGTCTGCCTTACAGAGGCTCTTCACGACCTCTGTACAACTTATGTATTTTGTATCTTCTGCCAATATGATCTTCTTTATGTGGGATGCTGCACTTGTATGCTCAACCATGCCCTTCTGCAATACGATATGTGACCTCCCCACGATGAATTACAGTAAGAACATTCTGATTTCTCGTTTGAATATTCATCACGAAGAACTTCTGGACACCGTGTGTGACAACCGTCAAAATAACGTTTCAGGTTAGAACTGGACAGAATGTTTTAGCATCATATGTTATATGTGTCACATTCTAGATTCAGTAGTTAGAAACAGTGTCATTTGAAAAACTTAGGAATTTTTCTTAGCATTCACTTAAATGAGTGAATTATCTATAAATCTCAAAAAATTCCAATTCTTATATCTTATATATATATATATATACTTTGTAAAAAAATACTAGCTAAAGAAGCAAGTATTATTATTAACATAAACTAATTTAAAATGTTTAAAGAAGAAAAAAAATGAAAAAGACAAGAAAAAAAATGTAATCATTTTTACCAAAACCAAACTTGCACTCCATCACCCCTCTCTCTTTCATTTTTCTCTCATTTCAAACTCACTCTTCATCTCACTTCTCTCTCTCTAGAAAAGTTTCTCTCATTTCTCTCTAAAATTCTCTCTATTTTCTCTCAAGTATTACTCATACTTCAGCCCAAGAAACACAATAAATCCAAGTGTTCAAGTGTTCCTAAGGTAAATATATGTGTAGGATAAAGACTACACATCTTTTGTTTAGTTTCTTTCATTTTATTTGAGTTTTTCTTCTTCTACACTTGTTCTTAAACTTGTTTTTGCTAGCAAAAAATCTTTGATTCTTAATGTTTGTAGATTTATCCCCAAAACGTGTTGCATGTTATTTAAAAGGTGATAAATCCATGATCAAACCCATGTTAAGATTAAAGGAAGAACTTTTGAAAGTTCTAACTAGCATGCAAGTGATTTATTAAAAAATATACCTTTTAGATTCTAAAAAGTTGCATAAAAATCTTCTTACTCATCAAATACTTATTTTAAACTTCATGCATGTGATTTAAACTCTATATTTTATGTGCCAAAAGCAAGCTCTAGGCTTAGATTTGAAAGAATCTTCAAATAAAGGCTCCTAATGATCATTTTTGGGATTTTGGAAAGTTAACTTTATTTAGCTTGCATGCATGCAACTCTTGATGGTTAAAAAAAAATTAATAAGTTTTCATCTGAATATTATTGATTTGTATAGGGTCAAATCGTGTTCCATGCAAAAGAGACAAAAATAATTGCAAGAATCAAAAGTTTGAACATATTTTTTTGAACATACTTTCAAACAGCATGCTGACAGATTGCAGCACCTAACTTTAAAAGACCATAACTCTCTCAATATTTAACCAAATAAGGTGACATTTCTTCTGGAATTTATTTGTGTGTGTTAGGTTTCAAACCCAAGTGGTCTCACTTAAAAACACTAAGACGTCGACCTCCAAACAGTCGTCACAAAACAAGTGCGCAAACAGCTATACTTTCTGTAGTAGTCCTTAATATGAAAATGATTTGATGGGCTTAACTATTTTAAAAAATTATGGTTTTTATGCCAAAAGTGTCCTAACATATTATGTCAACTTGAGTAAAAATCTTCTGACCAAAAGAACATTGGAAGACAACTAAAAATGAACATAAAGTGACACCAAAATTCTGGTCAGAAAAGGGAAATTACAAGTTTTGTTTAAAATTCAACTTTTAAACCATTTTATCATTTTATGTTATAAATTTGAGACTTGTGTTAAATAAACAAGCTAAAGATAACACACGCATAAAATGTCATTATTAAATAATAAACTGTTAATCCAAACCCTCAGTGATTTGATAATGACCCTCTCTTAAATACTTAGTGAAAATTGTAAATAAACAATATGTATCAGAGTTTCACTATCGCTGATAAGTACTAGTTAAGACCTTACAGTACCGCTGATAGGAATTCTCGCTCTTTAGATTAAACATTCAGCGAACACTGTTCACAATAATGCTCTGATCCTGTTCAGTCCTTATGGTGATCGCTGATAAGTTAGTTGTTTACTTATGATCCCTGAAGACATGTTTCACGTCAACATAGGTTCTACGCTGAAGTCGAAGATCAAGCTCAAGAACCAGCGACAAGTCTCCTAATGAACTGATGCGGATTAGCGAAGACTCAGATTTGTCCACTCAACGTGAAGTATCAAGTACAAGACTTCAACTATTGCTGAACTTTATCATTCGCAGATAAACAATGTTAAAGCGCTGAATCAACGAAAGCTGACCATGAAGTCCTCCGTACAAAGTACTTTTGTCTTAACCACCCTTGCACGTCTCCGTACGATATGTCAGAAAAGAACCTCCTTATTGTCTGAAATCGTACAACCACTCTGATACTACACTGTTCAAACATGCGGCTACTAAGGTTGAGATAGGTTATTATTAGTAATTTCATTCTCTTTCTTAGTGCAAGAAACTTAGTGTTCCAGCTTGTTTAGATTTAGGTTTATCCTTAATCTTGTTCCGCAACAAGCTGTAAATTGTTAATGATTTATCAATAAACAATTTAGAAAAGTAAAATCTGTGTGTTTGTATTCAACCCCCCCTTCTACAAACTTGTATAGCCCTTCGGGAACAACAAGTGGTATCAGAGCGGATTTGTTTAATCTCATAAACAAGATCTAATCTATACTAAGATTTCTCTTCCTTGCTATTTCTGAAAATGGCTACCAACACAAACACAAACTATATTGACAATGGTTCTCTTGCAAAACCCCCTAGATTCTCCAGAGATAATTTTAATCTATGGAAAAATAGGATGATTCTCTTCTTAGAAGGTGTAGACCCTACTATGCCTTATTATCTTAAAAACGGCCCATATATTCCTGTAAGAATTGATGCTGCAGTTCCAGCCGCTGAGAATAGACCTGCTATTCCAGAAAGGCTGATACCTAAAGAAATTCATATGTGGACTGATGAAGATAAGAAGAAACTGGCTATCGACACCAAAGCCAGATCCATACTATCCATGGCTCTTCCTGACGAAGTCTACCATTCCGTCATGAACCTGAAAACCTCAAAAGCTATATGGAACACAATATGTGTTCAGTATGAAGGTACTTCTGAAGTCCAGGACTCTCGAAAGATCAACCTAGTAAGACAGTATGAAAGCTTCATTTGTGGTAAGAATGAAACTCTCTCTGAAGTACACCAACGTTTTAACTGTTTAATAATAGATCTGAAAACTGTTGGTAAGGAATATTCTAACTTTGAAGTGTTGACAAAGTTTTTAGAATGTTTACCTGAAAGCTGGGACAGTTATTCTATGTGTCTCAAGCTGTCAAAGGATCTAAAATCAATGACCCTTTCTACCTTATATGGCACGATGCTGAATCATGAGCAATCGAGTCATCTTAAGAAGAATATTGTAAAAGTTTCCAATTCCACTCAGCGACCCTCGGTCACTATCACTGAGTTGGAGAGTAACTCTGAAAGGTCATCAGATTCTGACTCTTCAGATGATGAAGAATCTTTGGCTCTCCCCACTAAAAAGTTCAGGAGATTCGCCAAAAAGAAAATGTTCAGAAAGAATAAACCTCTTTCCATTACTGACAAGCCAAGATCATCAGCTCCTGTTGATAAGGCTACTGCTACTTGTTTTAACTGTGAAAAGATAGGACATTTCGCTAGCGAGTGCAGGTCAAAGAAAGTCTCTAGACCCTCAGCTTTTCCCAAGAAAAACCTTATTCCCAGGTCTAGAGATGACAAATACGCCAAGCTGAAAGAAAGGTATGCGAAGCTGAAAAGCTTTAAGAAGAAAGGCAAAGGCCTGATGGCTGACTACGATTGGGCTGACTCTGATGAGGAAGAATCATCTGACCCTGAAGATGATGAAGCAAATCTCTGTCTTATAGCCAAACTTGAAGATGAGGAAGACAACTCTGACATTCCCTCTACTTCAACCTCTGCAACTCAGGTATCACCTTCCTTCTTTACCAATATTGCAAATATTGATGAAGCTGAAAGTCTTCGTAAGATCGATCTCTTGACTAGAAGTTTATATGAAGCCATGAATGGCAAAACTGTTGTTGAAAATCAAAACCTTGATCTCGCGGAACAGCTTAAAAACCGTCACCTTCAAATAGAAAATCTTTCTAAAATTGAAGAAGATTTTAAAGATCAAGTTCATTTAAATCAGCTAGTCAAAATCGAACGAGAAGAAGGTATCGCTGCATTAAGAGCTGAAAAAGCTAATGTTGATGGATGGTATAATTCCTCAACAAAGATCACTGAGATAATTAAGTCTCAGATTCCCCTGAGTGATAAACGTGGTCTTGGTTACAAAGCTGATACTCTAGAACCAACCACTGATCGTTCCATGCTCTTATTTGGAACTTTCGTATCCTCAGTCGCTGATACTTCATCCTCTCGGTATTCCTCTTCTAGACCGCCTATCCCTAAGGAAATCTATACCTCTTCAAAAGGTAAAGAGAAAATGGTCTATCCAAAACCTACCCCTGTCTTTAAAGATAAAGGTAAAGGAATTGCTTTTAACCAAAATCCTCAGAAGGGTACCTTAGTACCTAAGCTAAATGCTTCTAAAGCTTTAGTGATTCATCCCTCTGGATCAAGGAATCAGATCTCTGGATATACTCGGTGTGGATCTATTCAGCGATCTACTCCTAGAATCAGAGTGGAGGTCGTTGGTAAGAAATCTGAAGAACTAAATGTTCCTCCCATTTCAAAAGCCAATAGCTTATTTGGTGCTAGTCCTTCTAATTCAAAATCAAAAGCTCAGCATTCAAATGGTCCTAGAACTATTTTTAGTTATAGGAAATGTTATCACTGTGGACTTACTGATCATATTGCTAGTAAGTGCCTCACAGCCACCAAAGCTGAAAAGATAGCTAAGGTGAAGATCATTGCCCCCAAGGCAAAGAAGACCACAGTGGTTAAGAAATTAACCAAAGTGAAGACTGTAATAACCATGTATTTTATCTAATTTTAAATTAGGAATTTATAAGTTTTATATTAGTATTTTAGGAGTTAAAAACTAAAGGGGTAAGTTGTAATTTAATAATGGAAGTTTAGGGGTATGGTGTGTCAAATAGGATAAACTTGAGGTTTGTTTTGTCTCTTTTGACAAATTTTCTTCCACCGTCAAGTACCACCTCATGTAGAGGAGGTGTCCTCTTGTGAGACATTAGAAGATATTTGTCCAAAGTGTGTGTGTGTGAAAGTGTTTTCGGTTGAGAGAAAGAGAGATCGAAAAGGGCTAAAAGGAAAGAAGAGGGAAGAATTAAGGAGTTGCTGCAGTGATTCAAGTATAAATCTGAAGAAATCAAGGTAAGCAATCCATATCTTATTAGTATTTTAATTCCATGAAGTGTTCTTGAAAATGCTAGTGAAGTTCTAAGTGGGTTTTGGTTAGAAATGGATGTTTTGGGAATTTTAAGCTTATGGTTAGGTTGTGTTAATGGTCTTAAACATATCTGCAAAGTTACATGAACATGCATAGTATAAAACTGCAAAAATCTGGGTTTTAGGATGAAACAGTAGACTGAGATATTTCATCGAAGTCGCAGTAGGCTAATATTCATCGAAGTCGCAGTAGGCTAATATTCATCGAAGTCGCAATGGACGACTGCGACATTCATCGGAGTCGCAATGGTTGGTTGCGACTTGGCATTGAAGTCGCAATGGTCGTTTGCGACTTGGCTTGAAATCGCAGTAGTAGATTGCGATTCGAGTGTGGGATCGCAGTAGTTGGTTGCGACTCCAAGGTGGAATCGCAATAGTGGGTTGCGACTCCAAGGTGGAATCGCAATAGTGGGTTGCGACTCCAAGGTGGAATCGCAATAAGGGGTTGCGACTTCGGGGTGAAATTGCAATAAGGGGTTGCGACTTCAGGGTGGAATCACAATAGGAGATTGCGATTTGGTACTGTTCATTGCGATTTCAGTTGGGAATTTTGTAAGTTTATGTATTAAAAGAGATATTTGGTATTTTATCTGATTTCAGATTTGGTGAAAAATCGACGTACGTGAGTTATCTTGGAAGGGTTTTGTGATAAAAACAAGGTGAGTTTTTATTTGAAATGTTTTCAAATGGAATACATATATGTGACTAAATGTAATATGGTGCATATAATGTTTATATGAATATTGCATTGTATGAGTACTAGTTGGCCGGGCTTAGGACCGGTGAAAGTTGGCTGTACAAAGGGACAGTGGTGTTGGCTGTATTTAGTACAGCGGAGTAAATTAATTAATTGGCTTGCTACCAATTAATATGGCCAAGGAAAAGAAAGGAGAAAGAGATGGAAAAATTACATGAGTCATAATTGGTATTCTTATGTGAAGTATATGTATGACTTTGTGCAAAAGTTTTCTTTAACTAACGGGGATTTTTCTCACTAGACCTCAAGGTCTAACCCTCATTTTTGTTTTAAAATATGTATTCCAGGTCATGGAGCAAACAAGAGACAATGATAGGATTTATGATGTTAGCTTTTGTGGATGTTGAATGATTATGAAGATTCCAGTTATAATTAGTAGATGTTATGTATTTTACTTTATTCGAAAAAGTTTGTACTGAAAGACTTAATTGTAGAATTTAAGGGACCATAATTGGATTATGATATGTTATTTTGTGGTGACTTTATATGGAACTTGTATGTTGGGATTAAGGGATGTTACAAATGGTATCAGAGCCTTAGTTTAAGAGATTTAGGTATTAGTATCTGTACCTAGACATAAACTGCATGCGAAGTAGGATGTCCTTGTTATTTTAGAACCTTGGGATGATAAATATAAAAAGGTAGAAGGAACATCATGTAAGGTAATTTCAGATTACACCTGGCCAGTGTAATTATGATCTTACAGGTACATGTTTGAACCAGAATACTTTATTATATGGGGTATGTGCTTATGTGTATATTAACCTTGTTTGAATCAACAGAATGGCAAGTGGAACGAGACAAACAGCCGGAGGAAGGGGAAGAGGGGGAGAAAGAGGCAGAGGTAGGACAGGGGGCAGTGTACTGGGGCGAGGCACAGAGTTTGTTACGAGAGACGACCTAGCGAATGAAATGGGAAGACTTCAGGCAAATATACAAGCTATGTTTAACCAGACTCACCATTCGGAAACAGCAATACCAGACCCTACCCTTGAAAGTGAAGTGCCTATCACACCTATTGTCACGTCAGTACCAAGGAAGTGTGATTATAAAATGTTTTTAAGCTGTAAACCACCCACTTATGGAGGGGACAAAGATCCAGTAAAAGCAATGCGATGGTTGAAAGAGGTTGAAGCAGTATTTAAGACTAGTAAATGCGCGGAAGAAGATAAAGTGTTATATGGAACAGCAATGTTAAAAGCAGATGCCTTGTATTGGCGGGAAGCCCTTATTGACTCTGAAGGACCTGATGTATATTCAACTTTTACTTGGGGCGAATTCTCGAGAGCATTTAAGGAACAGTTTTGCCCGCAAGCCGCAGTTAGACAGTTGGAAGAGGAATTCCTGAGTCTACAGCAAGGAAACTTATCGGTAAGAGACTACACAGCCCGTTTCTTGGAAAAGTCGCGTTTCGGAGAATATTATGTTGCCACAGAAAAGATGAAGATGGAACGGTATGTATTCGGATTGAATTCGGAGATTAGAAAGTTGGTAACTGCAGCGAGACCTAATACTTTTTTCAGAAGCAGTCAATGCGGCGGAAAATGTGGAGCGAGACAATAAGAGGGATGTTGGGGATAAGAGTGCGGGAAAGAGAAAATGGGAAGGACCACCACATGATGTGAAGAAGTCTGGATTTCAGCGATTTGATAGTCGTCCACCTTTTAGAGCAGCTGAAAGACCTTGCCCAAAGTGCCACCGTTTCCACCAAGGAAACTGTCAAGTAGATCCTAGAAACTGTTATAAGTGCGGGAAGTTTGGACACATTGCTAAAGATTGTAGGGTGGTTAGATTTTGTTATTCATGCAATTCGCCAGATCATCTTCAATCAGATTGTCCATTGGGAAGAATACCATCGGGTGGCACGTCAACAAGAGCATCGGGTGTTAGACCAACAGCACCGAGGTTAGAGCCAGCAAGAGCAAGAGGCCGTTCATTTCAAATGACAGCAAAAGAAGCGGAGGAAACTCCGGACGTGGTTACAGGTACATTCTTAATAAATTCTACACGTGCTAAGGTGTTATTTGATTCCGGTGCAAACCGATCGTTTGTGTCTCCTTCATTTGCTGCTTACATGCGTTTAAAGCCGAAAGTGTTAGATCATGCTTTATTGGTAGATACGGCAAATGAAAATCAAGTATCAGTTAAAGAAGTATTTGATAGTTGCGTGATAGATATAGAAGGGTGCGGAGTACAGATTCAGTTATTTCCAATAGCCCTGGTAGAGTTTGATGTGGTAGTGGGAATGGACTGGTTAGCCAAGAACCAAGCTAATATAAATTGTGATAAGAAGTTAATAAACATTGTGTTACCTGAAAAAGGGTCGGTAGTGATTTATGGCGATCGTAGGAATTATCAGTATAATCTTATTAACATGATAAAAGCCCGTAAGTGTGGCACCGTATCGTTTGGCGCCTCCAGAAATGAAAGAAATGATGGCACAACTGCAAGATCTATCCGTTAAGGGTTTCATCAGACCAAGTTCTTCACCGTGGGGAGCACCAGTCTTATTTGTGAAAAAGAAGGATGGTTCGATGAGAATGTGTATCGACTACAGAGAATTGAATAAGCGCACAATCAAAAACAAGTATCCTCTACCTAGAATTGATGACCTCTTCGATCAATTAGTTAGAGCATGTTGTTTCTCCAAGATTGATTTAAGATCCGGTTATCATCAGTTGAAGGTCAAAGAAGAAGACGTGTTGAAAACTGCTTTTCGCACCAGGTACGGTCACTATGAGTTTCTAGTAATGCCATTTGGATTGACAAACGCTCCAGCCGCCTTTATGGATTTAATGAATCGGGTATGTAAGCAATATCTTGATAAATTCGTCATTGTATTTATCGATGATATACTCATTTATTCCCGATCCAAAGAGGATCATGCACGACATCTTCGTTTGATTTTGGAATTGTTGAAGAAAGAAAAGTTGTATGCGAAATTTTCAAAGTGTGAATTCTGGTTGCGGGAAGTTCAGTTTTTGGGGCATATAGTTTCTGAAAAGGGTATACAAGTCGATCCGATGAAAGTGGAAGCAGTTGAAAAATGGGAACCACCAAAGACAGCAACAGAAGTACGAAGTTTTCTGGGTTTGGCCGGCTACTACCGAAAGTTTATAAAAGATTTATCTCGTATTGCCACACCGTTGACGAAGCTGACTCGGAAGAATCTGAAGTTCGAATGGAAGAACAGGACGAGGCATTCAGGATATTAAAGGAGAAACTCTGCAGCGCGCCGATTTTAGCATTGCCAGAAGGTTCGGATGATTTTGTGGTCTACAGTGATGCTTCTAAGTTAGGTTTGGGATGTGTACTCATGCAACGTGGAAAAGTAATAGCCTATGCTTCTCGTCAATTAAAGGATCATGAAAGGCAATATCCTACTCACGATATGGAACTGGCAGCAGTTGTTTTCGCTTTGAAGATTTGGAGGCATTATCTTTATGGTTCCAAGTGTCAAATTTTTACGGACCATAAGAGTCTCCAACATCTTTTTGATCAGAAGGAACTGAACATGAGGCAAAGAAGGTGGCTAGAGTTAGTGAATGATTATGATTGTGAAATCCTTTATCACCCAGGAAAAGCGAATGTGGTGGCAGATGCACTAAGTCGACAAGAAAGAAGTGGAACGATAAAGACGATATCTTTAAGAGCTGAACTTCTTCCAAACATTTTTGACGAATTACTGAAGTGCCAAATAGATGCTTATCAAGAAGAAAGTTTGAAATCTGAACGGTTGGTTGGGATATCAGCATTGCTTGGGAAAGACAACCGTGGGTTGTTGTGTTTGGGGAATAGGATTTGGGTACCTCGTTTGGGTGGATTACGTGATCGTGTACTACAAGAAGCTCATCAATCTCGATTCTCCATTCATCCAGGTACAAATAAAATGTATAGAGATTTGAAACAATTCTATTGGTGGCCGGGGATGAAAAGAAGTATTGCTAAGCATGTGGAAGACTGCATTACCTGCAAGAAAGTAAAGATTGAGCATCAGAAACCAATTGGTCAGTTACAACGCTTAGATATTCCAGTGTGGAAATGGGATCAGATCACAACTGATTTCATTACCAAGTTACCAAGAACTTCAAAGGGATACGATTCTATTTGGGTGATTGTGGATAGGTTGACAAAGTCTGCTCATTTATTGCCGATAAAAGAAACCGATTCTTTGGAACGTTTGGCCAAACTGTACATTAATGAAATAGTAACTCGACATGGAGTACCAATTTCGATTATTTCGGATCGAGATAGTCGTTTTACTTCTAGATTTTGGAAAAGCTTTCAAAAAGAGATGGGAACACAAATCAAGTTGAGTACAGCATATCATCCACAGACTGATGGACAAAGCGAAAGAACAATTCAGACGTTAGAAGATATGCTTCAGGCTTGTATAGTTGATTTTGGAGGATCATGGGATAAACATTTGCCTTTGATAGAGTTCGCTTACAACAACAGTTATCATTCTACTATTCAGGCGGCACCGTTTGAAGTATTGTATGGTAGGAAATGCCGAACGCCTTTGTGTTGGAATGAAGTGGGGGAAAAGCAGTTAGCAGGGCCAGAAATAGTACAGTTAACAGCAGATAAGATTACTCAGATCCGGGATAGATTGAAAACGGCACAAGACAGACAGAAAAGTTATGCAGATCGACGCCGGAAACCCCCTAGATTCTCCAGAGATAATTTTAATCTATGGAAAAATAGGATGATTCTCTTCTTAGAAGGTGTAGACCCTACTATGCCTTATTATCTTAAAAACGGCCCATATATTCCTGTAAGAATTGATGCTGCAGTTCCAGCCGCTGAGAATAGACCTGCTATTCCAGAAAGGCTGATACCTAAAGAAATTCATATGTGGACTGATGAAGATAAGAAGAAACTGGCTATCGACACCAAAGCCAGATCCATACTATCCATGGCTCTTCCTGACGAAGTCTACCATTCCGTCATGAACCTGAAAACCTCAAAAGCTATGTGGAACACAATATGTGTTCAGTATGAAGGTACTTCTGAAGTCCAGGACTCTCGAAAGATCAACCTAGTAAGACAGTATGAAAGCTTCATTTGTGGTAAGAATGAAACTCTCTCTGAAGTACACCAACGTTTTAACTGTTTAATAATAGATCTGAAAACTGTTGGTAAGGAATATTCTAACTTTGAAGTGTTGACAAAGTTTTTAGAATGTTTACCTGAAAGCTGGGACAGTTATTCTATGTGTCTCAAGCTGTCAAAGGATCTAAAATCAATGACCCTTTCTACCTTATATGGCACGATGCTGAATCATGAGCAATCGAGTCATCTTAAGAAGAATATTGTAAAAGTTTCCAATTCCACTCAGCGACCCTCGGTCACTATCACTGAGTTGGAGAGTAACTCTGAAAGGTCATCAGATTCTGACTCTTCAGATGATGAAGAATCTTTGGCTCTCCCCACTAAAAAGTTCAGGAGATTCGCCAAAAAGAAAATGTTCAGAAAGAATAAACCTCTTTCCATTACTGACAAGCCAAGATCATCAGCTCCTGTTGATAAGGCTACTGCTACTTGTTTTAACTGTGAAAAGATAGGACATTTCGCTAGCGAGTGCAGGTCAAAGAAAGTCTCTAGACCCTCAGCTTTTCCCAAGAAAAACCTTATTCCCAGGTCTAGAGATGACAAATATGCCAAGCTGAAAGAAAGGTATGCGAAGCTGAAAAGCTTTAAGAAGAAAGGCAAAGGCCTGATGGATGACTACGATTGGGCTGACTCTGATGAGGAAGAATCATCTGACCCTGAAGATGATGAAGCAAATCTCTGTCTTATAGCCAAACTTGAAGATGAGGAAGACAACTCTGACATTCCCTCTACTTCAACCTCTGCAACTCAGGTATCACCTTCCTTCTTTACCAATATTGCAAATATTGATGAAGCTGATAGTCTTCGTAAGATCGATCTCTTGACTAGAAGTTTATATGAAGCCATGAATGGCAAAACTGTTGTTGAAAATCAAAACCTTGATCTCGCTGAAAAGCTTAAAAACCGTCACCTTCAAATAGAAAATCTTTCTAAAATTGAAGAAGATTTTAAAGATCAAGTTCATTTAAATCAGCTAGTCAAAATCGAACGAGAAGAAGGTATCGCTGCATTAAGAGCTGAAAAAGCTAATGTTGATGGATGGTATAATTCCTCAACAAAGATCACTGAGATAATTAAGTCTCAGATTCCCCTGAGTGATAAACGTGGTCTTGGTTACAAAGCTGATACTCTAGAACCAACCACTGATCGTTCCATGCTCTTATTTGGAACTTTCGTATCCTCAGTCGCTGATACTTCATCCTCTCAGTGTTCCTCTTCTAGACCGCCTATCCGTGAGGAAATCTCTACCTCTTCAAAAGGTAAAGAGAAAATGGTCTATCCAAAACCTACCCCTGTCTTTAAAGATAAAGGTAAAGGAATTGCTTTTAACCAAAATCCTCAGAAGGGTACCTTAGTACCTAAGCTAAATGCTTCTAAAGCTTTAGTGATTCATCCCTCTGGATCAAGGAATCAGATCTCTGGATATACTCAGCGTGGATCTATTCAGCGATCTACTCCTAGAATCAGAGTGGAGGTCGTTGGTAAGAAATCTGAAGAACTAAATGTTCCTCCCATTTCAAAAGCCAATAGCTTATTTGGTGCTGGTCCTTCTAATTCAAAATCAAAAGGTCAGCATTCAAATGGTCCTAGAACTATTTTTAGTTATAGGAAATGTTATCACTGTGGACTTACTGATCATATTGCTAGTAAGTGCCTCACAGCCACCAAAGCTGAAAAGATAGCTAAGGTGAAGATCATTGCCCCCAAGGCAAAGAAGACCACAGAGGTTAAGAAATTAACCAAAGTGAAGACTGTAATAACCATGTATTTTATCTAATTTTAAATTAGGAATTTATAAGTTTTATATTAGTATTTTAGGAGTTAAAAACTAAAGGGTAAGTTGTAATTTAATAATGGAAGTTTAGGGGTATGGTGTGTCAAATAGGATAAACTTGAGGTTTGTTTTGTCTCTTTTGACAAATTTTCTTCCACCGTCAAGTACCACCTCATGTAGAGGAGGTGTCCTCTTGTGAGACATTAGAAGATATTTGTCCAAAGTGTGTGTGTGTGTGTGAAAGTGTTTTCGGTTGAGAGAAAGAGAGATCGAAAGGGCTAAAAGGAAAGAAGAGGGAAGAATTAAGGAGTTGCTGCAGTGATTTAAGTATAAATCTGAAGAAATCAAGGTAAGCAATCCATATCTTATTAGTATTTTAATTCCATGAAGTGTTCTTGAAAATGCTAGTGAAGTTCTAAGTGGGTTTTGGTTAGAAATGGATGTTTTGGGAATTTTAAGCTTATGGTTAGGTTGTGTTAATGGTCTTAAACATATCTGCAAAGTTACATGAACATGCATAGTATAAAACTGCAAAAATCTGGGTTTTAGGATGAAACAGTAGACTGAGATATTTCATCGAAGTCGCAGTAGGCTAATATTCATCGAAGTCGCAGTAGGCTAATATTCATCGAAGTCGCAATGGACGACTGCGACATTCATCGGAGTCGCAATGGTTGGTTGCGACTTGGCATTGAAGTCGCAATGGTCGTTTGCGACTTGGCTTGAAATCGCAGTAGTAGATTGCGATTCGAGTGTGGGATCGCAGTAGTTGGTTGCGACTCCAAGGTGGAATCGCAATAGTGGGTTGCGACTCCAAGGTGGAATCGCAATAGTGGGTTGCGACTCCAAGGTGGAATCGCAATAAGGGGTTGCGACTTCGGGGTGAAATCGCAATAAGGGGTTGCGACTTCAGGGTGGAATCGCAATAGGAGATTGCGATTTGGTACTGTTCATTGCGATTTCAGTTGGGAATTTTGTAAGTTTAAGTATTAAAAGAGATATTTGGTATTTTATCTGATTTCAGATTTGGTGAAAAATCGACGTGCGTGAGTTATCTTGGAAGGGTTTTTGTGATAAAAACAAGGTGAGTTTTTATTTGAAATGTTTTCAAATGGAATACATATATGTGATTAAATGTAATATGGTGCATATAATGTTTATATGAATATTGCATTGTATGAGTACTAGTTGGCCGGGCTTAGGACCGGTGAAAGTTGGCTATACAAAGGGACAGTGGTGTTGGCTGTATTTAGTACAGCGGAGTAAATTAATTAATTGGCTTGCTACCAATTAATATGGCCAAGGAAAAGAAAGGAGAAAGAGATGGAAAAATTACATGAGTCATAATTGGTATTCTTATGTGAAGTATATGTATGACTTTGTGCAAAAGTTTTCTTTAACTAACGGGGATTTTTCTCACTAGACCTCAAGGTCTAACCCTCATTTTTGTTTTAAAATATGTATTCCAGGTCATGGAGCAAACAAGAGACAATGATAGGATTTATCATGTTAGCTTTTGTGGATGTTGAACGATTATGAAGATTCCAGATATAATTAGTAGATGTTATGTATTTTACTTTATTCGAAAAAGTTTGTACTGAAAGACTTAATTGTAGAATTTAAGGGACCATAATTGGATTATGATATGTTATTTTGTGGTGACTTTATATGGAACTTGTATGTTGGGATTAAGGGATGTTACAAATGGTATCAGAGCCTTAGTTTAAGAGATTTAGGTATTAGTATCTGTACCTAGACTTAAACTGCATGCGAAGTAGGATGTCCTTGTTATTTTAGAACCTTGGGATGATAAATATAAAAAGGTAGAAGGAACATCTTGTAAGGTAATTTCAGATTACACTTGGCCAGTGTAATTATGATCTTACAGGTACATGTTTGAACCAGAATACTTTATTATATGGGGTATGTGCTTATGTGTATATTAACCTTGTTTGAATCAACAGAATGGCAAGTGGAACGAGATAAACAGCCGGAGGAAGGGGAAGAGGGGGAGAAAGAGGCAGAGGTAGGACAGGGGGCAGTGTACTGGGGCGAGGCACAGAGTTTGTTACGAGAGACGACCTAGCGAATGAAATGGGAAGACTTCAGGCAAATATACAAGCTATGTTTAACCAGACTCACCATTCGGAAACAGCAATACCAGACCCTACCCTTGAAAGTGAAGTGCCTATCACACCTATTGTCACGTCAGTACCAAGGAAGTGTGATTATAAAATGTTTTTAAGCTGTAAACCACCCACTTATGGAGGGGACAGAGATCCAGTAAAAGCAATGCGATGGTTGAAAGAGGTTGAAGCAGTATTTAAGACTAGTAAATGCGCGGAAGAAGATAAAGTGTTATATGGAACATCAATGTTAAAAGCAGATGCCTTGTATTGGTGGGAAGCCCTTATTGACTCTGAAGGACCTGATGTATATTCAACTTTTACTTGGGGCGAATTCTCGAGAGCATTTAAGGAACAGTTTTGCCCGCAAGCCGCAGTTAGACAGTTGGAAGAGGAATTCCTGAGTCTACAGCAAGGAAACTTATCGGTAAGAGACTACACAGCCCGTTTCTTGGAAAAGTCGCGTTTCGAAGAATATTATGTTGCCACAGAAAAGATGAAGATGGAACGGTATGTATTCAGATTGAATTCGGAGATTAGAAAGTTGGTAACTGCAGCGAGACCTAATACTTTTTCAGAAGCAGTCAATGCGGCGAAAAATGTGGAGCGAGACAATAAGAGGGATGTTGGGGATAAGAGTGCGGGAAAGAGAAAATGGGAAGGACCACCACATGATGTGAAGAAGTCTAGATTTCAGCGATTTGATAGTCGTCCACCTTTTAGAGCAGCTGAAAGACCTTGCCCAAAGTGCCACCGTTTCCACCAAGGAAACTGTCAATTAGATCCTAGAAACTGTTATAAGTGCGGGAAGTTTGGACACATTGCTAAAGATTGTAGGGTGGTTATATTTTGTTATTCATGCAATTCGCCAGATCATCTTCAATCAGATTGTCCAATGGGAAGAATACCATCGGGTGGCACGTCAACAAGAGCATCGGGTGTTAGACCAACAGCATCGAGGTTAGAGCCAGCAAGAGCAAGAGGCCGTTCATTTCAAATGACAGCAAAAGAAGCGGAGGAAACTCCGGACGTGGTTACAGGTACATTCTTAATAAATTCTACACGTGCTAAGGTGTTATTTGATTCCGGTGCAAACCGATCGTTTGTGTCTCCTTCATTTGCTGCTTACATGCGTTTAAAGCCGAAAGTGTTAGATCATGCTTTATTGGTAGATACGGCAAATGAAAATCAAGTATCAGTTAAAGAAGTATTTGATAGTTGCGTGATAGATATAGAAGGGTGCGGAGTACCGATTCAGTTATTTCCAATAGCCCTGGTAGAGTTTGATGTGGTAGTGGGAATGAACTGGTTAGCCAAGAACCAAGCTAATATAAATTGTGATAAGAAGTTAATAAACGTTGTGTTACCTGAAAAAGGGCCGGTAGTGATTTATGGCGATCGTAGGAATTATCAGTATAATCTTATTAACATGATAAAAGCCCGTAAGTGTGTTAGTAAAGGTTGTCAGAGTTACTTAGCTTATGTAATAGATACTAAGCTAGAGAAGAGTAAGTTGGAAGACATTCCAATTGTTAGTGATTTTCCAGAAGTATTTCCTGAAGACTTGAACAGTCTTCCGCCCGTTAGACAGGTAGAGTTCGGTATAGATCTAATTCCTGGAGCCAACCCTGTAGCCCGTGCACCGTATCGTTTGGCGCCTCCAGAAATGAAAGAAATGATGGCACAACTGCAAGATCTATCCGTTAAGGGTTTCATCAGACCAAGTTCTTCACCGTGGGGAGCACCAGTCTTATTTGTGAAAAAGAAGGATGGTTCGATGAGAATGTGTATCGACTACAGAGAATTGAATAAGCGCACAATCAAAAACAAGTATCCTCTACCTAGAATTGATGACCTCTTCGATCAATTAGTTGGAGCATGTTGTTTCTCCAAGATTGATTTAAGATCCGGTTATCATCAGTTGAAGGTCAAAGAAGAAGACGTGTTGAAAACTGCTTTTCGCACCAGGTACGGTCACTATGAGTTTCTAGTAATGCCATTTGGATTGACAAACGCTCCAGCCGCTTTTATGGATTTAATGAATCGGGTATGTAAGCAATATCTTGATAAATTCGTCATTGTATTTATCGATGATATACTCATTTATTCCCGATCCAAAGAGGATCATGCACGACATCTTCGTTTGATTTTGGAATTGTTGAAGAAAGAAAAGTTGTATGCGAAATTTTCAAAGTGTGAATTCTGGTTGCGGGAAGTTCAGTTTTTGGGGCATATAGTTTCTGAAAAGGGTATACAAGTCGATCCGATGAAAGTGGAAGCAGTTGAAAAATGGGAACCACCAAAGACAGCAACAGAAGTACGAAGTTTTCTGGGTTTGGCCGGCTACTACCGAAAGTTTATAAAAGATTTCTCTCGTATTGCCACACCGTTGACGAAGCTGACTCGGAAGAATCTGAAGTTCGAATGGAAGGCAGAACAGGACGAGGCATTCAGGATATTAAAGGAGAAACTCTGCAGCGCGCCGATTTTAGCATTGCCAGAAGGTTCGGATGATTTTGTGGTCTACAGTGATGCTTCTAAGTTAGGTTTGGGATGTGTACTCATGCAACGTGGAAAAGTAATTGCCTATGCTTCTCGTCAATTAAAGGATCATGAAAGGCAATATCCTACTCACGATATGGAACTGGCAGCAGTTGTTTTCGCTTTGAAGATTTGGAGGCATTATCTTTATGGTTCCAAGTGTCAAATTTTTACGGACCATAAGAGTCTCCAACATCTTTTTGATCAGAAGGAACTGAACATGAGGCAAAGAAGGTGGCTAGAGTTAGTGAATGATTATGATTGTGAAATCCTTTATCACCCAGGAAAAGCGAATGTGGTGGCAGATGCACTAAGTCGACAAGAAAGAAGTGGAACGATAAAGACGATATCTTTAAGAGCTGAACTTCTTCCAAACATTTTTGACGAATTACTGAAGTGCCAAATAGATGCTTATCAAGAAGAAAGTTTGAAATCTGAACGGTTGGTTGGGATATCAGCATTGCTTGGGAAAGACAACTGTGGGTTGTTGTGTTTGGGGAATAGGATTTGGGTACCTCGTTTGGGTGGATTACGTGATCGTGTACTACAAGAAGCTCATCAATCTCGATTCTCCATTCATCCAAGTACAAATAAAATGTATAGAGATTTGAAACAATTCTATTGGTGGCCGGGGATGAAAAGAAGTATTGCTAAGCATGTGGAAGACTGCATTAGCTGCAAGAAAGTAAAGATTGAGCATCAGAAACCGTTTGGTCAGTTACAACGCTTAGATATTCCAGTGTGGAAATGGGATCAGATCACAACTGATTTCATTACCAAGTTACCAAGAACTTCAAAGGGATACGATTCTATTTGGGTGATTGTGGATAGGTTGACAAAGTCTGCTCATTTCTTGCCGATAAAAGAAACCGATTCTTTGGAACGTTTGGCCAAACTGTACATTAATGAAATAGTAACTCGACATGGAGTACCAATTTCGATTATTTCTGATCGAGATAGTCGTTTTACTTCTAGATTTTGGAGAAGCTTTCAAAAAGAGATGGGAACACAAATCAAGTTGAGTACAGCATATCATCCACAGACTGATGGACAAAGCGAAAGAACAATTCAGACGTTAGAAGATATGCTTCGGGCTTGTATAGTTGATTTTGAAGGATCATGGGATAAACATTTGCCTTTGATAGAGTTCGCTTACAACAACAGTTATCATTCTAGTATTCAGGCGGCACCGTTTGAAGTATTGTATGGTAGGAAATGTCGAACGCCTTTGTGTTGGAATGAAGTGGGGGAAAAGCAGTTAGCAGGGCCAGAAATAGTACAGTTAACAGCAGATAAGATTACTTAGATCCGGGATAGATTGAAAACGGCACAAGACAGATAGAAAAGTTATGCAGATCGACGCTGGAAACCGTTAGAATTTCAGGTTTGGGAATTTGTGATGTTAAAAGTTTCACCTTGGAAAGGAGTCATACGTTTTGGGAAGCAAGGTAAACTCAGTCCGCGATATATTGGGCCATTTGAAATTACAGAAAGAATTTGTGAAGTAGCATACAGATTGGATCTTCCGTTGGAATTGAGCAGAATTCACAACGCGTTTCATGTGTCGAATTTTCGAAAATGTTTAGTCACGCCGGACCAGGCAGTATCTCTACCGGATATACAAGTGGATGAAAAGTTGAGCTATGTGGAGGAACCGGAAGCGATAGTTGATCACAAGGTTAAAGTATTGAGGAATAAGGAGATCAGGCAGGTAAAGGTTCAATGGAAACATCATAGGGGTCAGGATGCGACATGGGAATCAGAGTCGGAGATGAGAGCCAAATACCCTCATCTGTTCACTTGACTGAATTCCGGGACGGAATTCTTTTAAGGGGGAGATGTTGTAATAACCATGTATTTTATCTAATTTTAAATTAGGAATTTATAAGTTTTATATTAGTATTTTAGGAGTTAAAAACTAAAGGGGTAAGTTGTAATTTAATAATGGAAGTTTAGGGGTATGGTGTGTCAAATAGGATAAACTTGAGGTTTGTTTTGTCTCTTTTGACAAATTTTCTTCCACCGTCAAGTACCACCTCATGTAGAGGAGGTGTCCTCTTGTGAGACATTAGAAGATATTTGTCCAAAGTGTGTGTGTGAAAGTATTTTCGGTTGAGAGAAAGAGAGATCGAAAAGGGCTAAAAGGAAAGAAGAGGGAAGAATTAAGGAGTTGCTGCAGTGATTCAAGTATAAATCTGAAGAAATCAAGGTAAGCAATCCATATCTTTTTAGTATTTTAATTCCATGAAGTGTTCTTGAAAATGCTAGTGAAGTTCTAAGTGGGTTTTGGTTAGAAATGGATGTTTTGGGAATTTTAAGATGAAACAGTAGACTGAGATATTTCATCGAAGTCGCAGTAGGCTAATATTCATCGAAGTCGCAGTAGGCTAATATTCATCGAAGTCGCAATGGACGACTGCGACATTCATCGGAGTCGCAATTGTTGGTTGCGACTTGGCATTGAAGTCGCAATGGTCGTTTGCGACTTGGCTTGAAATCGCAGTAGTAGATTGCGATTCGAGTGTGGGATCGCAGTAGTTGGTTGCGACTCCAAGGTGGAATCGCAATAGTGGGTTGCGACTCCAAGGTGGAATCGCAATAAGGGGTTGCGACTTCGGGGTGAAATCGCAATAAGGGGTTGCGACTTCAGGGTGGAATCGCAATAGGAGATTGCGATTTGGTACTGTTCATTGCGATTTCAGTTGGGAATTTTGTAAGTTTAAGTATTAAAAGAGATATTTGGTATTTTATCTGATTTCAGATTTGGTGAAAGATCGACGTACGTGAGTTATCTTGGAAGGGTTTTTGTGATAAAAACAAGGTGAGTTTTTATTTGAAATGTTTTCAAATGGAATACATATATGTGATTAAATGTAATATGGTGCATATAATGTTTATATGAATATTGCATTGTATGAGTACTAGTTGGCCGGGCTTAGGACCGGTGAAAGTTGGCTGTACAAAGGGACAGTGGTGTTGGCTGTATTTAGTACAACGGAGTAAATTAATTAATTGGCTTGCTACCAATTAATATGGCCAAGGAAAAGAAAGGAGAAAGAGATGGAAAAATTACATGAGTCATAATTGGTATTCTTATGTGAAGTATATGTATGACTTTGTGCAAAAGTTTTCTTTAACTAACGGGGATTTTTCTCACTAGACCTCAAGGTCTAACCCTCATTTTTGTTTTAAAATATGTATTCCAGGTCATGGAGCAAACAAGAGACAATGATAGGATTTATCATGTTAGCTTTTGTGGATGTTGAATGATTATGAAGATTCCAGTTATAATTAGTAGATGTTATGTATTTTACTTTATTCGAAAAAGTTTGTACTGAAAGACTTAATTGTAGAATTTAAGGGACCATATTTGGATTATGATATGTTATTTTGTGGTGACTTTATATGCAACTTGTATGTTGGGATTAAGGGATGTTACAAAGACTGACAAAACTGAATCTTTAAATGTTGCGAAGACTACTGAACCTTCCATTCCAACTACTTCCACTGATAAACGTGTACACATGGTTAAGTGGGTACCCAAGAAAAACTAATATTCCTTTGTAATGCAGGTTAAGAAGGGTATCTGGTATCTCTATAGCGGATGCTCTAGACACATGACTGGAAAGAAAATCCTGCTCGCTGAATACAAGGAAGAGAAGGGTTCTTCTGTAACTTTCGGTGGAAACGGAAAAGGACATACCCGAGGGTTTGGTGTACTCTCAAATGGTACAACCACCTTCAGAAGAGTCGCATATGTTGAAGGCTAAAGCATAATCTTCTAAGCATCAGTCAGCTTTGCGACATGGATAACAAGGCAATCTTTACCAAGGAATCCTGCTTTGTCGCTGACAAAAAGGAGAAGATAGCTCTCAGCGGTTATCGTTTGGAAAATGTTTATGTAATAAGCATGGACTCAACAACTACTGAGAACTCCTGTTTCTTCTCAAAGGCCTCATCTGATGTCAACTGGATATGGCATAAGGGGCTCTCTCATCTAAACTTCAAGACACTGAACACTCTTTCTTCAAAAGAGTTAGTCACTGGTCTACCTCAGCACTCATACGCCAAAGAGTTCTTATGTTCAGCGTGTGAGAAAGGCAAGCAGACCAAAGCAAGCTTTAAGTCAAAGCAAGTATCCTCAGTGTCATCTCCTCTACAACTTCTCCATATGGATTTGTTTGGCCCTGTTAACAAACAATCCATCGCTGGAAAGAAATATACGCTGGTCATAGTTGATGAATTCTCTCGCTATACATGGGTTATGTTTCTCCGTTCTAAGAGTGACACCCCTGAAGAACTCATCACCTTTGTTCGGAAGATGGAAACCCTGAACAACTTGACCGTTCGCTCAATAAGGAGTGATCATGGGACTGAATTCAAAAATAGTTCTCTTGATTCCTTCTTTGAGAGTAAGGGTATTTCTCACAACTTTTCATCAGTGAGAAAACCACAACAAAACGGAGTCGCTGAAAGAAGAAATAGAACAATTATTGAAGCTGCACGTTCAATGCTCAGCAATTCTCACCTGCCTACTCAGTTTTGGGCAGAAGCTGTCAAAATTGCTTGTTTTACGCAAAACAGGTCGCTAATAGCCAAACGATTCAATAAGACAGCCTATGAACTTTTTCATGGGAGAAAGCCTTCAATTAGCTTTTTTCACATCTTTGGATGTCAGTGTTTCATACTGAACAACAGAGATGCCCTTGGAAAGTTTGATCCTAAGGCTGATGATGGAATCTTTCTTGGATATTCTTCAATCTCCAAAGCCTTCAGAGTCTTCAATCGAAAAAGACAAACTGTTGAAGAAACTATTCACGTCACGTTTGACGAATCCCGTTCAGCGAACTCTAAACCATTCGCTGATACTGAAGAACTGAATCAATTGATATTTTCTCATCTTCGTGATTCAGAAGATATTCCCACTCCTCATACTCATACAGTTGAAGATGATAGTCCTACTATCATCCTAAACATGCAGAATAGTGAAGCTGAAACATCACGGGTCTCAGTTGTTCCTTTAAACACTATACCTGCTTCTGAACCAAATGTCTCAGAAATTCCATCTACTTCTCAGCAATCAGTGAATGAAATGACATCTGCACCTACTCCTCTCTTGGCTGATATTCCAGAAGTTGCTGAAGCCTCATCTTCAGCTCCTCCAGTTCAAATTGAGTCAGCGACTTATGCTCCTGCTCAGCGATGGACTGTAAATCACCCAATTGATCAAATTCTTGGTGATCCAAACGATGGTGTTCAGACTCGACAAAGTGCAGGTAATATTTGTTTATTTGTTAACTTTATTTCTCTGATTGAACCAAAGAAAATAGATGATGCCCTCAAAGATCCAAACTGGGTCAGCGCCATGCAAGAAGAGCTGACTGAATTCGAAAGAAACAAAGTTTGGACACTTGTTCGAAGACCAACTGACAAAACAGTGATAGGCACTAAATGGGTCTATCGAAACAAGTTGGACGAACATGGAACTGTAACCCACAACAAGGCAAGACTTGTTGCTCAGGGATACAGACAAGAGAAAGGCATAGATTACGACGAAACATTTGCTCCAGTAGCAAGACTACAATCTATTCGTCTATTCTTAGCATACGCTGTAGACAAAGACTTCAAAGTATATTAGATGGATGTTAAGTCAGCATTTCTAAATGGAAAGCTGAATGAAGAAGTCTATGTGGAACAACCTCCAGGATTCTCAGATCCTAAGCGTCCAGGTTACGTTTATAAACTGGATAAGGCACTTTATGGCTTAAAGCAAGCTCCACGTGCATGGTATGACACTCTCTCTACTTATTTCCATATTGAAAAATTTGAGCGAGGTAAAATCGACAAAACTCTATTTTTCAGAATAGTGAAAGGTCATATTATTCTTGTTCAGATATATGTTGATGACATTATATTTGGTTCTACTAACCCTGATCTTTGTACTCGTTTCGCTGATAGAATGAAAGATGAGTATAAAATGAGCATGATGGGTGAGCTAACATATTTCCTTGGTCTTCAGATAAAGCAAAATGAAAAAGGAACTTTCATTAATCAGGGAAAGTATGTTAAAGATATGCTGAAGAAATTCGATTTAACTCAGAGTTCAGCTATGAAAACCCCTATGGCACCACCGCTGACACTAGATAAGGATACTAATGGTATTCCTGTTAATGTGATGATGTACCGTGGGATGATCGGCTCTCTTTGTATCTTACAGCTAGCCGACCCGATATTATGTACGCAACCTGTTTGTGTGCACGATATCAAGCTGAACCTAAGGAATCTCATATGATCGCTGTAAAGCGAATTTTTCGATACCTTAATGGTACTGCGAATCTAGGTCTTTAGTATCCCAAATACTCAGGGTTCGATCTAATCGCCTATTCAGATAGTGATTTTGCAGGTTGCAAATTGGATAGGAAAAGCACCACAGGAGGCTGTCAGCTCCTGGGTGGAAAGCTGGTGAGTTGGACAACTAAAAAGCAAAACTCAGTGTCCACTTCCATAGCTGAAGCTGAGTATGTAGCCGCTGGAAGCTATTTTTCTCAGGTCTTGTGGATGAGAAATCAACTACTGGACTATGACCTACAGCTCTCAAATATTCCAATCTATTGCGACAGCACAAGTGCCATCGCTATAGCCAACAATCCAGTGCTACACTCAAAGACAAAACACATCGAAATCAAGTATCATTTTATCAGAGATCATGTGATGAATGGTGATATAGAACTTCACTTTATCCCAACTAATTATCAGTTAGCTGATCTGTTCACCAAACCTCTTGATGAGACAAGATTCAACTTTCTCATCAGCGAGCTTGGAATGCTGAACTTGGAAGAGTAAAATCTTCAGCGGTTCACATTTGATCAGCGATAGGATAAAATCAACTTGTATAACCCACTCTATCATTTTCTCTATGAATAAACTTGATTCGCTGATATCAAGGTATATTTTTCTCTCGCTGACAATCGCATGTAAATGCAAGATTTCAAGACAAATTGCATCGCTGAATATCTCTTCCTTAATCAGCGATACTTTGAAATTTCTAAAACCATCACTGATATTTCTATTCAGTGCTTCATGTTTTCAAAAGTGTCCCTGAGCTTTCAAAACCTCAGAGACATCCTAAAAAATGAAAGGACAGTTGTGACGTCATCGCAACGGATAAGCCCCGGCACGTTCTTTTTCTGACACACATTTGCACGTTTCATTTACCTTCCAATCAAATGCAAACACGTGTCCGTGTCATGATGAAAAACTTTCCCGCTCGAGTTTTTCTCTCTCTCTAATCTCACTATATAAACACTTTTTGGGTTTGTATTTTTCCTTTACGCGAAAAACTTCTCCTCCAAGCAAGAAAAAGATTTACTGTTGCATTGGTGCTCTCAAATTTTCAAGAACTGTTCATCTTCTTCTTCCTTGACGAACCAGGTTAATACTCTTGTTACTTACCTACATTACTTGTTTATGATCTTCTCATTGTTTTTACAAGATCAAACAAAAGAACTTTTTCAAATGAAATCATTTCTTTCATGGTTTTATGAACACAACCTTTCATGGTTGTTCTTCAAGTTTAATTGCAAATATCTTAAACTTGTTCTTCATACGTTTTTCCAGAATTCTAATCCTCAAAGGAAACTGGAAAACAAAATCTTTTTATTGGGTTTGCTTTTCTTTTTCAAAAACAAGAAAAACCCTAATCTTCATTAAGACATTTTTGTCTGAATGAAATGGACAAAATTCGAGCCATATTATTGGAAAATCTTTCCACATTAAGATTATTCTTATTTGTTATATCTTTGGTTGAACTGATAATACAGAAATGGCATCTACTGTTATTCCTACCGCTGAGAACACTGCTGCTGCTGAGGAACTAGAAATCATCAAGGCTCCTCAGGTCAAGTTCACACTTGAGGAACTGGATTGGACAAAAATAAACAACCTCTATGCGCTTTTCGAGTTTCCTCCTCGACAGCAAGTCACACATCTAAATGATGCTGTGAAATTCCTCAAAACTTATTTCCTCTCCACAGCCTTGACCATAACACCTCCTGCACATCAGCTATTACTATCTCAGTTCTGGTATTCTGCCAGACACACTCAGCTACCATCCGCCAAAGACCCCACGAAGAAAATCGATTGCATCCTCTATGAAACTGATTTTGGCATCATAAAAATCACCCCTGCCATTATCCGAAAAGCACTGAGGTTTCCCATCGCCACAAAAGAAAAACCCTTTCTTCCTCTCCCTACCACAAGAATCATGCTGATAGGGAAGCCATCACTGCATTCTTTGATGTAATGGGTTATGTATGGGAAACTGGGAGGGATAAGAAGCCTGAGAAGAAACTGACCCTCATGAAGAAGTCAAAAATGCCCAGCAAGATGAATTTCATCTTCGCTCACTTGATAACCTGCATGACTGCAAAGACCGGCTCCTCTAATCAAGCCGCTCAACCTCAGCAAGCAATGGGATATGCATTGCTGAAAGGTCTTCATATTGACTGGGCCTCGATAATCTACGATGCCCTTGTGCTCAAAGTAGACTCTGCCGCTGACCGACCACCATGGTTTCCATATCCAAGATTCCTCAGCGCTATCTTCCAAACAGGCATGAAGGACAACTACCCTAAGGTACTCGACTTCAAGCCAGTGGAAAACGAGGTACGTCTCTCTACACTTTTAACTCTTCTCAATCCTTCTTCTTCTACTTCTGCTGCTCCTTCAGTGGAAAAACCCACCGCTGATACCCCAGCTACAACCTCCACTCCTTCTAGAAAAAGGAAACACTCAACTACCCAACTTGGTTCCAAGAGAACTAAGAAAACCAAGGAGCAACCCCACTTCTCATGCTGAAGACTCCTCCGCTCATCTTGAAGAGCTGAAGGAAAGTTCAGTGGTACGCTCTGCCACAGCTGAATAAGCCACCCATTCCATCCCAACTTCAGCGTCTCTAAACGCTGAAGTTATAAACTTGGAATCGACCCAACCTCCTTCGGTCTCTCTACAGACTGAAGAAGTGATTCTCAGTGGATCCAACACTGAATCAGCTCCACAACCAACTTTCTCAACCTTCGCTTCTCTCTCTACTCCATTGGACTCTAATCCAGTTTTCACCACGATCACTGGAGCATCCGTCATTCCTCCAGAAGCTAAAGCTGATACTCTTCAAGGACTGATGGATGCAGGACCTGCAGGGATGTCTATGCGTACACGCACTCTAGCTGACGACATGGAACTTTTCTCAGGACACTGAGGTTTTGACAAATTCACCAACCCTCCTGCAGGTATACACCAACCCATATATACTGTAACAAAACCCGAAACTTCTGAGCTTTCCTTTGTTCACAAGTACTTATCTGTTACAGGTCCTAATTTGGGAGACATCAACGCCTCTATGAAGAACCTGGATACAAAGCTGACAGGTCTCACCACTACTCTCTCAGACAACTCTTCAGCTGTAACAAACGCTGGAGAGAATCTCAATAAGCTGACAACAGTGGTGGAACAGAAAGCCTCCAAAGCTGATTTGGAGAAGGTTGATGGTACTCTTGGTGATTTTTCCAAAGTTCTTGCTGACATCTACACAGACTATACCTCTCTCAAAACAACAGTTCAAACCATATCCAGCGAGTTCATAACACTGCAGACATCGGTAGGAAATCTTCAGAGAGATATGTCTGATGTAAAGACTGACGTGACTTCAGTAAAGACTGACGTAAATTCAGTGAAGACGATGGTACAACAGATGCTGAATCACATGACCGCCCATGTCCCTGCACCTTCGCATTTTACTCCGGCGGATCATGCTGAACTTTTCAAGATCACTCCTGCTATTACTGGCCTAGAAGACAGAGTAGCAGCGATTGAAAATTATATTGGGATCCCTGGCCAAGAAGACAGGGAACCAACTGCTGAGTCATCGCATTCCTCCCCCACTCATCATGAGGAACGGGGGAGAAGAACTCTGAAGACCTTCCCCAAGATGAATCTATCGATGGGGAGAAGACTGAAAACCTTACCCTTACTGAAGAGGGTGAGAAGACAACTGAAGAAGTTACTGCTGGACCTCAGGGAGATGAAAATCCTAAGGGAACCGAGAAGCTTACCTCTGTATCTGAGAGGGAGCAACTCGAAGAAGCTGCTGAAGAATCTGAATCTGAAGCTGAAGATGAAGAAGCCATCGACTTATCTGATGATGAACCATCCTCTTCTCCAAAGGATGATGATGATGATGATGATGATGATGACTCCTTTATCGTCAAGCCTGCTCAGAAGACTACATCTCTTAAAGGGATTTTGATAAATGAACCTTCAGGGGAGCGGACCAAGACAAAGCCTGCAGCGTCTGAAGCTGACAAAAGCAAAAATAAAGGCCTCGCTGAAGAAGACAATCTGAGGATCTTGCTTCCAAAGCCAGTTTGTCAGGTACACTAACCTCTATTTCCTTACACCGCCTCCCTCCTCTATCTATGCACATTATCAGCTCTACTCTCCACAAAAACCTCTATACACTTGAACCCATTTCTTTTCTCTATTCTACCCAAGTTCTTATTCGTACGATTGCTGTGTTTCAGCTAGTCCTCTCCCCTGTTTGAGGATATCGCTGAAGTTTCTACAGCTGCGACTTCACCAACAACATTCCCAGCTCCCAACGCTGAAGAAATAATCCCAGTCTTGGATTTGATCTCTGAGACTGATGAACCTGAAGAACAGTTGCTCTCTCACAAAAACAGACCTTCCTTGGCTCCTCAAAAGCTGAGTGAAGAGGATCAGAAAAAGAGAGATGCAATGATCAAGAGATTCGAAGATCAGCGAATCATTCTACAGCGTGATCAACTTCCTTCTATTCCTCCAAAGTTCAGACTTTTACAAAAGGAATACAAGGATCACCTCAGAGCTGAACGTCTACTCGCTGAAAGAAGAAAAGCTGAAGAAAAAGACAGAGAACTCGCCATCCAGCTTACTCAAGAATCAGTCGAAGACCCCAAGCTGAAACGAATTCCAATCGAAGTTCAACGTCAGCTATGGGAACACGCCAAGAAGATCGTTGAAGAAAAGAGAATTGTGTCTCAATCTACCTTAATCTGGTGCAAAGAAAAGGTACACTTCATATATCGACCTGCCAAAATCAATAAGGTACTTATCACTGGAAGATCAACCCTCAAAGTTTCAATCACTGAAATCGAGATATTCATAGAGAACGGACAGTACGAAAAATTCTATGATGAAGCCATCATGAAGTATGGTGTCTCTGAATGGTTGGAGATCAGATTAGCCATCCAGAAGTCTCAATCTAAGTACAAGGATCAATTCGAAAAGCTGATAAATCGACAGATCGACTTAGTATCTTCTTGTGTGGATATTCCTCCTCCCCCTCCTCTCGCAAATCCGAAAAGAAGGGTCGCTGCAAAGAAAAAGTCTAAACCTTCAGACTCAGGTCCTCTTATACGGAACGAAACAGGTATTGGTTTTTCTCGTGCTGAAGTTCTTGGTCCAGAACCTAAGCATTCCACACTTGATAAATCTCTTCCTCCTGGTGAGACTTTCATCCCTGGGAAAGTCATACGCAAACCCTATGGGATATTCTTTATTGACTATGGTGGACGTAAACGTTTTCAACGTATCTCTGAACTTCCCATCACTCCTATCGAACAGCTGAAAGATCTCATCTACTGGTGTGAATTCAAATGCGACATTCAGGCACGACATCTTAAACCCTTGATTTTGAAGAAGCTCTGAACAAAAGGAATCAAAGAGTAAATGTCCCTAACTGGATGATTCCCACATCAAAGACCCTTGATGAACTTCTCATTAAGGAATAACCTCTATAAGCTGATAGGATCGCCTTATTCTTCTATTTTATCAGTTATTCTTTTGCACTTGTAATTTATTTCGCTTGTACTTATAATCTTTCCACTTACCTTTGTAATCTGATACGAAGTTTAATGAAAGATTTCAGCAAAAGTACTTTACTCCATCAGTACAGAAAAGATCCCAGAAAACAGTAAAAGGGACAAATATTTTATGAGTTCTTTTTATCCTTATGTTTTCATTAAATAGCAATTTTCTCTGTTGCTATGTCATAATCAAATATGGGGAGATTGTTGATCCAAACCCTCAATGAATTGATAATGATCCTCTCTTAAATACTTAGTGAAATATGTAAGTAAACAATATGTATCAGAGTTTCACTATCGCTGATAAGTACTAAGACCTTACAGTACCGCTGATAGGAACTCTCGCTCTTTAGATTAAACATTCAGCGAACACTGTTCACCATAATGCTCTGAGCCTGTTCAGTCCTTATGATGATCGCTGATAAGTTAGTTGTTTACTTATGATCCCTGAAGACAAGTTTCACGTCAACATAGGTTCTACGCTGAAGTCAAAGATCAAGCTCAAGAACCAGCGACAAGTCTCATAATGAACTGATGCGGATCAGCGAAGACTTAGATTTGTCCACTCAACGTGAAGTATCAATGAAAAGACTTCATCTATCGCTGAACTTTATCATTCGCTGATAAACAATGTTAAAGCGCTGAATCAACGAAAGCTGATCATGACGTCCTCCGTACAAAGTACTTTTGTTTTAACCACCCTTGCACGTCTCCGTACGATATGTCAGAAAAGAACCTCCTTATTGTCTAAAATCGTACAACCACTCTGATACTACACTGTTCAAACATGCGGCTACTAAGGTTATCTACAAAGGTCAATGACATACAACCAATGAACTGCTGCCACGAGTAAAGTATAAACTGCCATGCATTAAATGCATGCAGTATATAAGAAGGACTCCAACTTCATTTTTGAAGCACTCGAAAACTCTGGACGAGTCACTTGCTAACTCTGGTCAAGTCATGCTTCTTATCTTGAGATAGGTTATTATTAGTAAATTCCTTCTCTTTCATAGTGCAAGAAACTTAGTGTTCCAACTTGTTTATATTTAGGTTTATCCTTAATCTTGTTCCGCAACAAGTTGTAAATTGTTAATGATTTATCAATAAACAATTTAGAAAAGTAAAATCTGTTTGTTTGTATTCAACCCCCCCCCCCTTCTACAAACTTGTATAGCCCTTCGGGACCAACATAAACTATAGGGAGTCACAAAAATGAAACCATAAACAAAGTTCTATATAAAAGGCATTTTACGACATTTTGGATAAGTAAGCTTTACCGAAGCCCTAGGATCTAAGCTCGAATCTTACTAGTGTCCTTACGTTCGTAGGATTGAAGTAGGATCATTATCTAGGTTGCATTCCGTGAACGTCTTGAAACCGTCTTCGCTCATCACAGTGAGTTTTCACAGCCCCTTTTTACTATTTTCATATATTTTGGGGTGAAAAGCATGTTACTATTATTTCAACGCACCGGTTGTTTTGTTTACTAAAAATGCTATTAATGTTCGAGCTCTATGGTATGTATGCTTATGTTAAGTTGATTCTGAGTTTTTCTATCGTTCAGTAAGTCCCCGTTTACACTATATTACCCATTTAACTCATTTATTGATCCGTTGGTAATTATGGATAACGTTATTTGGCTGACACCCCACTTACAATTGCGTGAGTGCATAATTATTGTTTCAGTACGCATGTTAACGATAGAACATGCACCTTGGGGCATTCAAGTCATTAGGTTTGGGTAGTAGGCTCATTGCTTTAACCTCTATGCATACAAAATATACCTTGAGCAAGTTTTACAACCGGATTATATTTTCCAATGTGCGCATTCAAACAAATTATTATCAAGATACTATTGCGTACAAAAAACCTGTGATCTCACCAGCTATTCAGTAGTTGACCTTTCATTGAAATGCTTTTCAGGTGACCGTCACTAAGGTTGGCTTCTAGGAAGGCACCATTTGTAGCAGCATTTTGCATGCGTTCTTTGATGTCAATTCCATTTGAACAATTTATGTTTTAAGACAAGTTGTAACTTTTGTAATTTATTTAATCTATGGTGGTTGGTGTTATCTCGTACCTTATGCAATGAAACCTTGAGCTGTTGCATCTCGTATTTCCGCTTTAGCGGGGTGTGATAGATTTGGTATCAGAGCAACAGGTTATAGAGAATACCGGTCTTCCTTTAGAAAACCCGAACTATAACCAAAAACTGGAAATGACATTCAAACTGCTAGACATATTACTAGTATAACTAAGTCGGGTATTGCATTGTTAGACCTCAATTAAACAAAGTCTGATCACCTATGTTTAATTAAGGAAAATTTTATGCGAGACTAGAAATGGTTATAGTAGAAATATGTTTAAATTGATTTTCACTTACACCCTTGAGTAGCATGAATGGTGTGTGTGTAGACATCGCATAACTTAGACATTTCACTTGTACACTTAGTAACTAAGTACACTCTTGCCTCAGTATCACTATGTCGTCGTCTTCGTCGTATTCTCGTTCTGCTTACTCGGCCGATGAGTCGGGTTATGTTACCGGTGGTCCCCGAGACAACCCACCTAGTATTCAGGAGGATGAAACCCATGTGGCCACCGATTCAGACCTCAAAGTGACCAGTGAGAGAGCTACCGATGACGGACCGAGAGGGTCGTCGACCTCGGTATTACCCCAGCCGACCCCGATTCTTCACCAATCGAACCCCAGAGGACCGCGCACTAGACAGACGACACACAAGAGCGTCCCGATTCCTAGAAGAGTGGTGCTAAGGACCGCGCGCCCAGAGTTGCCGGAGACACCTCGAGTGATCACCGGGATACCAGTAGGGCGTGTATCTGGTATGACATAGGCGGAGGAGCAGCAAGTATGGGGCAATGGCAGCCGAGCTGCATGACTGCCAGGCGAGGGTGACTCATCAGGAGCAGGTCATGACCGACCTGGCAGAGCTGACACATCTCCTGTATGATTGTTCGACCCAGGCATGGGAGAGCGCCATAATGGCTAGGCGGACTGCGGTGAGGGCGGGGCTTGTGTGCGTGACTGGAGGAGTGGTGCTAGCAATGTTTATGCTGATGATCTTGATAGATGCGTATTTAGGATGGTATTGATATGGATGGTGGATAGCTTGGCAATTTTTGACAAAACCTTTGGTTTAAAGGAAAACATTTTCCTTGTGGTTATTATGAGCCACGTATTTTGGGTAATTTCAAAAGTTTGTTTGTTTTAGAATTTAGGCCACTGATCGATTTGAAATCTAGGAGATTGTGGGATGCTTATATTGTTGAGATTGCTAATCGTCACGAATTTGAGGCTAGGGATTTAATTTTACACTGTACCTTAAATCTAGCCGATAAGTTATTTAGCATTGATCTTATTCCGATTGATTTGGGGAGTTTCGACGTAGTAGTGGGTATGGACTGGTTGTCCAAGAACCGAGCGGAGATTTGCTGCTTTGAAAAGTCTGTTAGAGTGCCTCTGCAAAGCGGAGAAACCCTTGTCATACAAGGGGATAGGCCTGGAAGAAGTCTAAAAATTATGTCGAGTGTGAAGGTCCATAGGTACTTGAGGAAGAAGTACGTCGCATTCTTGGCACGCGTAGTTGAGAAGAAGCCCGAGGAAAAGCGAATCCAAGATATTCCTGTGGTGAAGGATCACCCAAAAGTATTCCCAGATGATTTGCCTGGACTTCCCCCGTCTAGACAAGTCGAATTCCGAATTGACCTCATTCCCGGAGCAACACCTGTAGCTAAAGCACCGTACCACTTAGCACCAGCTGAAATGCAGAAGCTGTCAGGTCAACTTCAGGAACTTCTGGATAAGGGATTCATTCGGCCAAGTTCCTCACCTTGGGGAGCCCCGGTCCTGTTCGTCAAGAAGAATGATGGATCATTTCGAATGTGCATCGATTATAGGGAGTTGAACAAGTTGACGATCAAGAATCAATATCCCTTCCTCGAATTGATGATGTATTCGACCGGTTGTAGGGTGCTACTTATTTTTCCAAAATTGATCTTCGATCAGTGTATCACCTGCTGAGAGTTCGTGAGGAGGACACCCCTAAGACAGCTTTTAGGACTCGATACGGGCACTACGAGTTCTTAGTTATACTCTTCGGGTTAACGAACGCACCGACTGTGTTCATGGATTTAATGATCAGGGTATGCAGACTATATATTGACAAGTTTGTGATTGTATTCACCACTGACATACTAATCTACTCACGGAGTAAGGAGGATCACGAGCAGAATCTGAAGATAATGTTAGAGCTACTCAAGGATCATAAGTTGTATGCCAAATTCTCAAAGTGCAAATTTTGGATTCGGGAGGTACACTTTCTTGGTCATGTGGTTAGCGAGAAAGGAATTCATGTGGATCCAGCTAAAGTGGAAGCCATTAAGAATTGGGAAGCCCCAAAGACCCCGACAGAAATTCGTCAATTTCTGGGTTTGGCGGGTTATTACCGACGATTCATCAAGAACTTCTCGAAGATTGCTCAACCACTCACGACGCTGACTCAAAAGGATAATAAATTTGTTTGGGAAAGATCACAAGAAGAAGCGTTTCAACTGTTAAAGCAAAAGCTGTGCAACGCTCCAATTCTAGCTTTACCAGAAGGAACCGATGACTTTGTGGTGTATTGTGACGCATCGCATCAAGGTTTGGGTTGCGTATTGATGAAGAAGGACAAGGTTATAGCATACGTTTCAAGAAAACTCAAAGTTCACGAGAATAACTATACCACACACGACTTGGAACTTGGAGCCGTGGTGTTCGCTCTTAAGACCTGGAGACATTATTTGTACGGCACTAAGTGCACTGTGTTTACTCATCACAAGAGTCTTAAGCATATCCTTGATCAGAAAATGCTCAATATGAGGCAGAGAAGATTGGTAGAGCTACTCAGTGACTACGATTGTGAAATTCGATACCACCCAGGTAAGGCCAATGTGGTAGCTGATGCCCTGATCAGGAAGGGAAGAGAAAAACCTTCACGCGTACGAGCATTGGGAGGGCTTGTTTAGACGAGCTTAAAGACTCAGATTCTCGAAGCTCAGGATGAAGAAATGAAAACGGAAAATTTGAAGAACAAGATCCTACATGGTTTGGAGCATAGATTTGAAACTAAGGTTGATGGAGTACATTACTTCAAGGACGGAGTTTGGATTCCAAAAGATAACAACCTACGGGAAATAGTTTTGTAGGAAGCCCACAAATCTAGGTATTCGATTCATCCAGGGGCGGATAAGATGTACAAGGACCTAAAGGAATATTATTGGTGGCCATGAATGAAGAAAGCTATTGCCTTGTACGTAGCAAAATGCTTAACTTGCTCAAAGGTCAAAGCTGTATACCAAAAGCCATCTGGTCTGCTGCAGGAACCGGAGATTCCCCAGTGGAAATGGGAGAAAATCACTATGGATTTTATAACCAAACAACCGAGAACTGCTAAGGGGCACGACTCGATTTGGGTTATAGTAGATCGGTTATGAAATCTGCACACTTCCTACCTATTCGGGACGATTATAAGATGGAAAAGCTTGCTCAGATCTACATCAATGAAATTGTTACACGTCACGAAGTACCTATTTCCATCATTTCGGACAGAGATAGTCGTTTCACGTCACGGTTTTGGCAGTCACTCCAGAAAGCGTTGGGAACACAGTTGAATTTGAGCACTGCCTATCATCCTCAAACTAACGGGCAGAGTGAACGAACTATACATACTTTAGAAGACATGCTTCGGGCATGTGTGATTGACTTTGGAGGTAGTTGGGATACTCACTTACCTTTGGTCGAATTTTCCTACAACAACAGTCATCACACTAGTATTCAGTGTGCGCCATATGAAGCCTTGTATGGATGCAAATGTCGTTCGCCACTTTGTTGGTTGGAAATTGGAGACAGACAACTATCTAGACCCGATATTGTACAGGAGACTACTGACAAGATCTCAATCATCAGAGATAGACTTAAAGCAGCCATGGATCATCAGAAAAGTTATGCGGATAACCGTAGGAAGCCTTTAGAGTTCCAAGTTGGTGATAAAGTGCTTCTAAAGGTATCACCCTGGAAAGGATTAGTACGATTTGGGAAAAGAGGAAAGTTGAGCCCAGGTATATTGGACCGTTCGAGATCACTGAAAGGATTGGTCCAGTGGCATACAAAATCAATTTACCTAAGGAGCTGAGTGTTATCCATGATACATTTCAGGTGTCGAACCTGAAGAAGTTTAGATCAACGATAAGTTGCACACCGTAGAAGAACCAATTGAGGTTCTTGACAGAGAAGTTAAGCGACTTAAGCGAAGTAAAATTCCGATAGTAAAAGTTCATTGGAACACAAGGCGTGGGCCTGAGTACACATGGGAACGTGAGGGTTATATGAAGAATAAGTATCCTTACCTTTTTGCTAAAGAACCGGTTAAAGATGGCAATTCTCGAATTTCAGGACGAAATTCTTTTAATCGGGGTAGACTGTGACAACCGTCAAAATAATGTTTCAGGTTAGAACTGGACTGAACGTTTTAGCATTATATGTTATATGTGTCACATTCTAGATTCAGTAGTTAGAAACAATGTCATTAGAAAAACTTAGGAATTTTGCTTAGCATTCACTTAAATGAGTGAATTGTCTACAAATCTCATAATATGCCAAATTCTTATATATATATATATATATATATATATATATATTTTGTAAAAAAATACTAGCTAAAGAAGCAAGTATTATTATGTGATCCCAAGATACAAGTAATATACACAAGATCTATGATTCAATGTGGTCATCTCTCATTGATCTTCAAAGGTTATACAGAGTGTAGAGAGAAATCTCACATAGAGTGAAATATAGAAATGATATGTAAAGTGAAAGTGTTAGTCAAAAGCTAGGAGATCTAGGCCTTTTATACCTAGATCTACAAGTTACACATTTAGTCCCTCAACATTAATACAACATAAAATAAACACTAACATTCTCTCCCTTTGTATTCAAGTGAGCCAAGTAAGCTTTATCCTCTAAGCTGCTCAGGTGTAATATATCTCTTTCTGATTCCAAAAATGATCTCAAACCTTCTTAGTGAGTCCCGGTAATCCAGTCGATCTTGTATGGCTTTCAAAGCATTATTGATCAAGACTTTCTCCTTATCTTTCAGAGGCACCTTTTTCTGTTCATCAAGTCTTGTCTTTTCAGTCAGCCAAATCTTTATCATGTGAAGCGTCCCATCAGAATAATTGTTGATTTCAATGAGCCTCAAGAACTTCTTCTTCTTTTGCCCATTATGATAAACCACCCCAAACTCTGGTTTTTCTTGCACAATATAAAGAGGAATACCTTGAATATCTGAAAGACGTTTATTTGGCCTTCTTGTATTCACTCTGATCTGATTTCCTTCTAAAGCCATTTGAAAGTCAGTTAAGTATGCAAACTTGATCAAGTTCTTCATGAATCTTTTGACTGCTTGATAATCTTCAGACCAAGTAATATCTTTGTTCGGACGTCTTGCAAGAATATCATATAAGGCAAAGAAATCCTCACAGGTTAAGGATTTGAAGTCGGCCTCGCTGAATGACCATTCCTTTCCGTCTGTTCTATACACCGTGAATCTTGGGTAGAATACATTCAGAATCTTATCTGATTCTATCTTCACAATTCTTACAATCTCTTTATTTGTTCTGACGAACCTGAGCTCTTTATCTTTGTCTTTCATCATATACAAGTATTCAATCTGATTCTTTCGTGGGAACTTTTCAATAGAGTACAATTTTACCTTGTCGATAGGCTGAATCTGTTTCACAAACAAGTCACCCTGATACCTTCTTGGAACGGAGTAATGATTCTTGTTCGATGATTTCCTCTTACAATTAGTGATTCTCTATTTACCAACATCTGAAGATTTCGCATTTCAGCTTCGGAGACTGGATCTTTGATTTTTCCTTCTGGAAGATCAGGTATCACAGGAACTTCTATAACTGGATCAGGTTGTTCATTTTCTTTTTCAGATTCAGAATCAGGTTGAGCATCACCACCATCGAATACATCATCCAACTCTTCTTTAATCTTTACAACAGTAATCTCTGGATCATCTTCAGAGTTAACATAAACAACATCTTGAATGAAACCATCTGCCATTCATTCCTCAACAGTTCTGTTGTCACATCCATCAGGCTTTTCAACCGTAGGACAGACATCACCCAGAAATCCTAAATCCACACTTTCCATCACTTGAGTACCACCAACATTACTAGTACCCGTTTCAACTTTCGTTTCCACATTTTCAGGCATTGGAACGCCCGAACCACTAGCTTGATCAACTCTTTGTCTTACACTTCTCTCCCCCTCATGGTGATCATGATCAGGATCTTGATCATCATGCCTTCGTTTGGTAGTTTCAGCTTGAATACCACACCGTTGTTCCACCACTTTGATTCTATCAGAAAGCGAAGAAAATCCCGAAGAAATAACATTTGTCATATCGTGTAAGGATTGTTGAAGCGATTGAATCTGGTTCGGTAACATAAACTAATTTAAAATGTTTAAAGAAGAAAAAAAAATGAAAAAGACAAGAAAAAAAAATGTAATCATTTTTTCCAAAACCAAACTTGCACTCCATCACCCCTCTCTCCTCTCCCTCTTCGCCGGCCACCCACACCCCCATATGACCCCTCTCTCTTTCATTTTTCTCTCATTTCAAACTCACACTCTTCATCTCACTTCTCTCTCTCTAACATCTCTCTAGAAAACTTTCTCTCATTTCTCTCTAAAATTCTCTCTATTTTCTCTCAAGTATTACTCATACTTCAGCCCCAGAAATACAAGAAATCCAAGTGTTCAAGTGTTCCTAAGGTAAATATATGTGTAGGATAAAGACTACACATCTTTTGTTTAGTTTCTTTCATTTTATTTGAGTTTTTCTTCTTCTACACTTGTTCTTAAACTTGTTTTTGCTAGAAAAAAATCTTTGATTCTTAATGTTTGTAGATTTATCCCCAAAACGTGTTGCATGTTATTTAAAAGGTGATAAATCCATGATCAAACCCATGTTAAGATCAAAGGAAGAACTTTTGAAAGTTCTAACTAGCATGCAAGTGATTTATTCAAAAATCAACCTTTTAGATTCTAAAAGTTGCATAAAAATCTTCTTACTCATCAAATACTTATTTTAAACTTCATGCATGTGATTTAAACTCTATATTTTATGTGCCAAAAGCAAGCTCTAGGCTTAGATTTCAAAGAATCTTCAAATAAAGGCTCATAATGATCTTTTTTGGGATTTTGGAAAATTAACTTTATTTAGCTTGCATGCATGCTACTCTTGATGGTTAAAAAAAAATTAATAAGATTTCATCTGAATATTATTGATTTGTATAGGGTCAAATCGTGTTCCATGCAAAAGTGACAAAAATAATTGCAAGAATCAAAAGTTTGAACATATTTTCTTGAACTTACTTTCAAACAACATGCTGACAGATTGCAGCACCTAACTTTAAAAGACCACAACTCTCTCAATATTTAACCAAATAAGGTGACATTTCTTCTGGAATTTATTTGTGTCTGTTAGGTTTCAAACCCAAGTGGTCTCACTTAAAAACACTAAGAATTCGACCTCCAAACAGTCATCACAAAACAAGTGCGCAAACAGCTATACTTTCTGTAGTAGTCCTTAATATGAAAATGATTTGATGGGCTTAACTATCTTAAAAAATTATGGTTTTTATGCCAAAAGTTTCCTAACACATTATGTCAACTTGAGTAAAAAGCTTCTGACCAAAAGAACATTGGAAGATAACTAAAAATGAACATAAAGTGACACCAAAATTCTGGTCAGAAAAGGGAAATTACAAGTTTTGTTTAAAAATCAACTTTTAAACCATTTTATTATTTTATGTTATAAATTTGAGACTTGTGTTAAATAAACAAGCTAAAGATAACACACGCATAAAATGTCAATATTAAATAATAAACTATAGAGAGTCACAAAAATGAAACTATAAACAAAGTTCTATATAAAAGGCATTTTATGACATTTTGGATAAGTAAGCTTTACCGAAGCCCTAAGATCTAAGCTCGAATCTTACTAGTGTCCTTACGTTCGTAGGATTGAAATAAGATCATTATATGGGTTGCATTCCATGAACGTCTTGAAACCGACTTCGCTAATCACAGTGAGTCTTCACAACAACATTTTACTATATTCGTATATTTTGGTGTGAAAAGCATGTTACTATTATTTCAACGCACCGGTTGTTTTGTTTACTAAAAATGCTATGAAAGTTCGAGCTATATGGTATGTATGCTTATGTTAAGTTGATTCTGAGTTTTGCTATCGTTCAGTAAGTTTCCGTTTACACTACATTACCCATTTAACTCATTTATTGGGCCGTTGATAATTATGGATAACGTTATTTGGTTGACACCCCACTTACAATTGCGTAAGTGCATAATTATTGTTTCAGTACGCATGTTAGCGATAGAACATGCACCTTGGGGCATTCAAGTCATTAGGTTTGGGTAGTGGACTCATTGCTTTAACCTCTATGCATACAAAATATACCTTGAGCAATTTTTGCAACCGGATTATATTTTCCAATGTGTGGATTCAAACAAATTATTATCAAGATACTATTGCGTACAGAAAACCTGTGATCTCACCAGCTATTCAGTAGTTGACCTTTCATTGACATGATTTGCAGGCGACTGTCACTAAGGTTGACTTCTAGGAAGGCACCATTTGTAGCAACATTTTGCATGCGTTCTTTTATGTCAATTCCATTTGAACAATTTATGCTTTTAGACAAGTTGTAACTTTTGTATTTATTTAATCTATGGTGGTTGGTGTTATCTCGTACCTTATGCAATGAAACCTTGAGCTGTTGCATCTCGTGTTTCCGCTTTAGCGGGGTGTGACACCGTGAACACAGGTCTGATGCAAGCCTTTTTTGAGATTGAGTACAGAGGCTCTATGAAGCCTTACATCGGCTCATCATATGAGCCGCAGAGGCTCTGTGATCTGCCTAGACAAATAAGCTCTGTACGATTGAGGACATCAACTTTCTACTGCACAAAACAAAACAAATAACAGCTGCAATGTTCTGATTTGATCTCTGTGATTAAGCTAATAAACACAACAACTTTTTGATTCTTGAATTCCATCATTAGTTGACAAATAAGATAGGTAAACTTTTGCACTTTTGGTTGTACAACAATGACTTCAGAATTCTAGAAAATGTTTTCAGACAGCTGATTGATTAAGATGTTTTGAAAATCAACTTTGATTTGCGCATAAAGAATCTGATCCATATGCTTATGATCAGATCTGGAAGTTGTGAATTTTGCAGCGAATATGATCTGCTATGTCAATGTCTCTTTGAACACAGTTTGAACACAACAGCCTCTAATGTTTTGGTATCACCGTATCACCTCTGTCAATTTTGGTATCATACAAATGTCGATAATCTGCTTATTGGTCTCGTAACGGAATTGAACAAAACCTCGCTTGCATATTGTAGAGCCACATACACCAAACACGTTTCTGCATATGGAGTTGTTGAAATTTCTTCAGCTGCACCAAACAGCAGTATTTTCTTAAAATCTGTATTAATACTCAAATCTTTCTAATCTGCTGCAGCTAATTCATATAGATTAAGCAACAAACGTTCTGCAGCAAAAATCTCAGGATTTGGACATCGATGCACGCAAACAACAGCTTTCTAGTTGAAAATCAGCTGCACATTTTAGACTTTCAGAACAACAGTAGCATGATTAAGCTGATTGTACAGCTATTGTTTGACAGCCTTTAATCTTTAACAGCAACAAACAGCAGATCATTTCAAACAAGCTTTGAACATCATTGAATTTGAGCATGCTGTCAAATTTCTGTTTCTAAAATGAAATCTGCTTAATCAGGAAACATTCTGTTTTGATGAACTTAACAACAACTTACTTGAATACAAACAACAACAAATTCTACGTCTGCAATACTCCTTGATTTGATTTGAGTGAAACGAACAAGACGATCTCCTTATATCTTCTTAGAACAAAGATTTCACAAAATTAAGTTTCTGATTGATTATTTCAGAAAGTTAAATTTAAGTAATCAAAGATCCAAAAGTCATTTCAGATCTGACTTTGAATGTGTAACACAACATCAAATCTTTCTCAATCAACAATTTCCAAGACCCAAATGATTTTGTTTTTCATTTAAATGATTATGAGCAGCAGAAGACAAACAAAATCTGAGTAAAAGAGAGTCCAATCTTGGATTTAAATAAAGGTCAGATCATAGATCAACAACCTTACTACCAAGATGCCAAAAAAATGCTATGGACTTAAGCACACATACGGATGAGATCATAGATCAACCATCTACTTAGTGCTATCAAATATTAGACCAATGAATGAGAAAGAATCAAAACACACACATGTATTAAATCTGATCAGATTTGATCCAAACAGAACCAAATCTTCACTTAGGCATTTTATCAAACATGTGGTGTGCAAAATCAGATCTTGTGAAGAAACGACTAAGTTTTCTATGAAAGATTATCCAAATCTCATTTAAATGAAGAAATGGGTTTCCAATAAGCACAAAAACAGAAAGAAAACCATAGAAATGATTTTTGTGTTTAAGCTCATGTGATTGAATCAATCTAAGCACAAAAACAACAAATAAATCATCTAATACTTCTATTGTTGCCATAGATGACCGATTTTGAAGAAATGTTTATTCAATCGTCTCTGATACCAATTGTTGATCCCATTTTAGACAAACAATAGAAGATAAAAAGCTCCATATAAATGTACAGATGATTAACATGAAGAACAATCATAAAAGAAATCATCTCATATTCATTAATTGATAATATGGAGGGGAAAATGGAAGAACACCACGCTTGGAATTTAATTGACTTTCATGAGAGACTCACTTAGTCTATGTGTGGAAAGTGTGTTCTTTCAAATGACCTAATGAAAAACGGAACCCTAAAATCCTTTATAAATGGTCCATTTACAAGATAAAAAAGAGCTAAGCCCATATAACTAGCCAAAAGCCCATAAGCTAATTATAAAGCCCTATTACAATAATTCTTTATAAAACATTCATTAAATTATGGGCTAATTTAATCTAACAATGATATTATGACTGACTTAGTGTTTGTCATACTCATACAATCGGGTATGATTCCAGTCATTGAAAAGGTTATTTTATATGCTTTATATACAAATGGGTTTTCAAAGCTTATAAAGGTTTTGATTTGAAAATTTGATGTTCTCACTAAGCGCAAGCCAAATATTTCCAAATTAAATTTTCTTACCAGATACTAGCTTGGGAAGGGATACGAAGGGATGAGTATCGAGGAGTACCAGAATTATACTTTAGGAGACGCTATGAAAAAATTAGTGGAACCTAAAATATTTTGGAGATATTATAGACAACCCTTATAATATGATTTTATTGGTCATGGATTAGATTAGTTGGTTGTTTATGATAGATCATTCGTAATTATGAACCTTGTCACTAATTCTGCAGTTGTGAATGGAAGTATTGGAAGATGTTGTAGCAAACTCTGATAAATTTTAAGGTTTAAATTTATTGTGATATTTGGGTGTTTCAAATGGACCCTTTACAAAGGTGTCTAGGGTTACATTTATAAGAATTAGGTCATTTTGAAGTAACACACAAAAACACACATTGAGTATTTGTAGGTTACCATATTTACTTTGTCTCACATAAACAGCAAGATCAAAGGTAGCTGAAGCATTATAAAGCTGTTTAAGTATGAGTGATTGTGTGTAACAAGAAGCAATGAGATAATAACAATAACAATATATAGAACAGTAAAATGATAACACAATAGTTAAATAAGCTACTCGTATATTGATATATGAATAACACCAAGAACAGTTTCTTGTGTGTGTATTCTGAAATCTCTCAGGTGACAATTCGTACAATGGTAGTGGAATAGAATGTGCAGTATTTGCTCTCACAATTCTAGTAATAATTCTCACCAAAAGCTTACAATGGTGCGCTCCACTACCCTTCTATTAGTAGCCCGATAAAGTGAAAGACAGTGTACTATCTATGTAATAACCAGGTATTTTATTTAAATTAAAATATGAAAATTTTATAAGTCTTTATGTTAATATTTTATGGAATTAGGAGATAAGGGGTAAGTTTTAATTGTTACTTGGAAGTTGGGGGTAAGTTATGCCAAAAGAGTAAAGTTTAGGGTTTAAGTGGTCTTTTTGCTAACCTTGTCTACCACAACCGACTTCAACAAGAGAAATTGAGAATGATGTCTTCTCTTTTAGCCATTCAAAGTATAGTCTAGTGTTAGTGTGTGAGTGTGTGTACGGTTGTGAGAAAAAGAGAGGGAGATCGAAGGAAACAAGAAGAAGAAGGAATTCAAAGGTTGCTACAGAGATTTAAGTACTTAACTGCAGTAATTCAAGGTAATTAATCCATACCTTTATGTGTTTTAATTCTCTAAAGTGTTCTTGAGGTTTATATTTAAGTTCTTGGTGGGTTATGTTATTTTTAGAAGGTATATGAATTCTGGGTTTGGAATAGTGTTCTAATAGTAGTATAAAACATATCTGCAAAGTTACATAAACATGCATAGTATAAATCTGCAAAAATCTGGGTTTTAGGATGAAACAGTAGGCTGAGATATTCATCGAAATCGCAGTAGGCTTATATTCATCGAAGTCGCAGTAGGCAAATATTCATCGAAGTCGCAATAGACGACTGCGACATTCAACGAAGTCGCAACAGTTGGTTGCGACTTGGCATTGAAGTCGCAATGGTCGTTTGCGACTTGGCTTGAAATCGCAGTAGTTGATTGCGATTCAAGTTTGGAATCACAATAGTTGGTTACGATTCCATGGTGGAATCGCAGTAGTTGGTTGCGACTCCAGGGTGGAATCGCAATAGTGAATTGCGACTCCAGGGTGGAATCGCAATAAGGGGTTGCGACTTCGGGGGTGAAATCGCGATAGGAGACTGCGACTTGAGTACTGTTCATTGCGATTTCAGTTGGGAATTTTGTAAGTTTAAGTATTAAAAGAGATATTTGGTATTTTATCTGATTTCAGATTTTGTGAAGAATCGACCTACGTGATTGATCTTGGAAGAGTTTTTGTGATAAACACAAGAGGTGAGTTTTTAATTGAAATGTTTTCAAAATGGAATACATATATGTGATTAAATGTAATATGGTGCATAAAGTGTTTATATGAATATTACATTGTATGAGTACAAGTTGGCCGGGCTTACGACCGGTGAAAGTTGGCTGTACAAGGGACAGTGGTGTTGGCTGTATTTAGTACAGCGGTGTAAATAAATTAATTGGCTTGCTACCAATTAATATGGCCAAGGAAAAGAAAAGAGAAAGAGATGGAAAGATACATGATGCATGAGTCGTAATTGGTATTCTTATGTGAATTACGTGAATGATTATGTGCAAATGTTTCCTTTAACTAACGGGGATTTTCTCACTAGACCTCAAGGTCTAACCCTCATTTTTGTTTTAAAATATGTATTCCAGGTCATTGAGCAAACAAGAGACAATGATAGGATTTATCATGTTAGCTTTTGTGGATGTTGAATGATTATGAAGATTTCAGTTATAATTAGTAGTTGTTATGTATTTTACTTTATTCGAAAAAGTTTGTACCGAAAGACCTAATTGTAGAATTTAAGGGACCATTTTTGGATTATGATATGTTATTTTGTGGTGAATTATATGGAACTTGTATGTTGGGATTAAGGGGCGTTACAAATGGTATCAGAGCCTTAGTTTAAGAGATTTAGGTATTAGTATCTGTACCTAGACTTAAACTGCATGCGAAGTAGGATGTCCTTGTTATTTTAGAACCTTGGGATGATAAATATAAAAAGGTAGAAGGAACATCATGTAAGGTAATTTCAGATTACACCTGGCCAGTGTAATTATGATCTTACAGGTACATGTTTGAACCAGAATACTTTATTATATGGGGTATGTGCTTATGTGTATATTAACCTTGTTTGAATCAACAGAATGGCAAGTGGAACGAGACAAACAGCCGGAGGAAGGGGAAGAGGGGGAGAAAGAGGCAGAGGTAGGACAGGGAGCAGTGTACAGGGGCGAGGCACAGAGTTTGTTACAAGAGATGATCTAGCGGTTGAAATGGGAAGACTTCAGGCAAATATTCAAGCCATGTTTAACCAGACTCATCATTCGGAAACAGAAATACCAGACCCTACCCTTGGAAACGAAGTACCTATCACGCCTATTGTCACATCAGTACCAAGAAAGTGTGATTATAAAATGTTTTTAAGCTGTAAACCACCCACGTATGGAGGGGACAGAGATCCAGTAAAAGCAATGAGATGGCTGAAGGAAGTTGAAGCTGTAGTTAAGACCAGTAAATGCGCGGAAGAAGATAAAGTGTTATATGGAACAGCAATGTTGAAAGCGGACGCCTTGTATTGGTGGGAGGCCCTTATTGACTCTGAAAGACCTGAGGTATATTCAACTTTTACTTGGGGCGAATTCTCGAGAGCATTTAAGGAACAGTTTTGCCCGCAAGCCGCAGTTAGACAGTTGGAAGAGGAATTCCTGAGCCTACAGCAAGGAAATTTATCGGTAAGAGACTACACTGCTCGTTTCTTGGAAAAGTCGCGTTTCGGAGAATATTATGTTGCCACCGAAAAGATGAAGATGGAAAGGTATGTATTCGGATTGAATTCGGAGATCAGAAAGTTGGTAACTGCAGCGAGACCTAATACGTTTTCAGAAGCAGTCAATGTTGCGGAAAATGTGGAGCGAGACAATAAGAGGGATGTTGGGGATAAAAGTTCGGGAAAGAGAAAATGGGAAGGACCGCCACATGATATGAAGAAGTCTGGGTTTCAAAGATCTGATAATCGTCCACCTTTTCGAGCAGCTGAAAGACCTTGCCCAAAGTGCCACCGTTTCCACCAGGGAAGCTGTCAAGTAGATCCTAGAAACTGTTATAAGTGCGGGAAGTTTGGTCACATTGCTAAAGATTGTCGGGTGGTTAGATTTTGTTATTCATGCAATTCTCCAGATCATCTTCAATCGGATTGTCCACTGGGAAGAATACCATCGGGAGGCACGTCGACAAGAGCAACGGGTGTTAGACCAACAGTACCGAGGTCAGAGCCAACAAGAGCAAGAGGCCGTTCATTTCAGATGACAGCAAAAGAAGCGGAGGAAACTCCGGACGTGGTTACAGGTACATTCTTAATAAATTCTACACGTGCTAAGGTGTTATTTGATTCCGGTGCAAACCGATCGTTTGTGTCTCCTTCATTTGCTACTCATATGCGTTTAAAGCCGAAAGTGTTAGATCATGCTTTAATGGTAGATACGGCAAATGAAAATCAAGTATCAGTTAAAGAAGTATTTGATGGTTGTGTGATAGATATAGAAGGGTGCGGGGTACCGATTCAGTTATTTCCAATAGCCCTGGTTGAGTTTGATGTGGTAGTAGGAATGGACTGGTTAGGCGAGAATCAAGCTAATATAAATTGTGATAAGAAGTTAATAAACGTTGTGTTACCTGAAAAAGGCCCGGTAGTGATCTATGGCGATCGTAGGAATCACCAGTATAATCTTATTTCTATGATAAAAGCCCGTAAGTGTGTTAATAAAGGTTGTCAGAGTTACTTAGCTTACGTAATAGATACTAAGCTAGAGAAGAGTAAGTTAGAAGACATCCCAATTGTTAGTGATTTTCCAGAAGTGTTTCCTGAAGACTTGAACAGTCTTCCGCCCGTTAGACAGGTAGAATTCGGTATAGATCTAATTCCTGGAGCCAACCCTATAGCCCGTGCACCGTATCGTTTGGCGCCTCCGGAAATGTAAGAAATGATGGCACAACTGCAAGATCTATCCGATAAGGGTTTCATCAGACCAAGTACTTCGCCATGGGGAGCACCAGTTTTGTTTGTGAAGAAGAAAGATGGTTCGATGAGAATGTGTATCGACTACAGAGAATTGAATAAGCGCACGATCAAAAATAAGTATCCCCTACCTAGAATTGATGACCTCTTCGATCAATTAGTCGGAGCTTGTTGTTTCTCCAAGATTGATTTAAGATCCGGTTATCATCAGTTGAAGGTCAAGGAAGAAGACGTTTTGAAAACTGCTTTTCGCACCAGGTACGGTCACTATGAGTTTCTAGTAATGCCATTTGGATTGACGAACGCTCCAGCCGCTTTTATGGATTTAATGAATCGGGTATGTAAGCCGTATCTTGATAAATTCGTTATTGTGTTTATTGATGATATACTTATCTATTCCCGATCCAAGGAAGAGCATGCGCAACACCTACGTTTGATTTTAGAACTCTTGAAGAAAGAAAAGTTATACGCGGAATTTTCAAAGTGTGAATTCTGGTTACGGGAAGTTCAGTTTCTGGGGCATATAGTTTCTGAAAAGGGTATACAAGTCGATCCAATAAAAGTGGAAGCAGTTGAAAAGTGGGAACCACCAAAGACAGCAACAGAAGTACGAAGTTTTCTGGGTTTGGCCGGCTACTACCGAAAGTTCATAAAAGATTTCTCTCGTATTGCCACACCGTTGACGAAACTGACTCGAAAGAATTTGAAGTTCGAATGGAAGGCAGAACAGGACGAAGCATTCATGATATTAAAGGAGAAACTCTGCAGCGCGCCGATATTAGCATTGCCAGAAGGTTCGGATGATTTTGTGGTCTACAGTGATGCTTCTAAGTTAGGTTTGGGATGTGTACTCATGCAACGTGGAAAAGTAATTGCCTATGCTTCTCGTCAATTAAAGGATCATGAAAGGCAATATCCTACCCATGATATGGAACTTGCAGCGGTTGTCTTTGCATTGAAGATTTGGAGACATTATCTGTATGGTTCCAAATGTCAAATTTTTACTGATCATAAGAGTCTTCAACATCTTTTTGATCAAAAGGAACTAAATATGAGGCAAAGAAGGTGGCTAGAGTTAGTGAATGATTATGATTGTGAAATCCTTTATCACCCAGGAAAAGCGAACGTGGTGGTAGATGCACTAAGTCGACAAGAAAGAAGTGGAACGATAAAGGCGATATCTTTAAGAGCGGAACTGCTTCCAAACATTTTTGACGAATTACTGAAGTTCCAATTAGATGCTTATCAAGAAGAAAGTTTGAAATCTGAACGGTTGGTTGGGATATCAGCATTGCTTGGGAAAGATAACCGTGGGTTGTTGTGTTTGGAGAATAGGATTTGGGTACCTCGTTTGGGTGGATTACGTGATCGTGTACTACAAGAAGCTCATCAATCTCGATTCTCCATTCATCCAGGTACAAATAAGATGTATAGAGATCTGAAGCCATTTTACTGGTGGCCGGGGATGAAAAGAAGCATTGCAAAGTATGTGGAGGAATGTACTACTTGCAAGAAGGTGAAGATTGAACATCAAAAACCGTTTGGTCAACTGCAACGATTAGAAATTCCAGTATGGAAATGGGATCAGATCACAACTGATTTCATTACCAAGTTACCAAGAACTTCAAAGGGATTCGATTCTATTTGGGTGATTGTGGATAGGTTGACAAAGTCTGCTCATTTCTTGCCGATAAAAGAAACCGATTCTTTGGAACGTTTGGCCAAACTGTACATTAATGAAATAGTAACTCGACATGGAGTACCAATTTCGATTATTTCTGATCGAGATAGTCGTTTTACTTCTAGATTTTGGAGAAGCTTTCAAAAAGAGATGGGAACGCAGATAAAGTTAAGTACAGCATATCATCCTCAAACTGATGGCCAGAGTGAAAGAACGATTCAGACCTTAGAAGATATGCTCCGGGCTTGTATAGTTGATTTTGGGGGATCGTGGGATACACATTTACCTTTGATAGAGTTCGCTTACAATAACAGTTATCATTCTAGTATTCAGGCGGCACCGTTTGAAGTATTGTATGGTAGGAAATGCCGAACGCCTTTGTGTTGGAATGAAGTGGGGGAAAAACAGTTAGCAGGGCCAGAAATAGTACAGTTAACAGCAAATAAGATTACTCAGATCCGGGATAGATTGAAAACGGCACAAGACAGACAGAAAAGTTATGCAGATCGACGCCGGAAACCGTTAGAATTTCAGGTTGGGGAATTTGTGATGTTAAAAGTTTCACCTTGGAAAGGAGTCATACATTTTGGGAAGCAAGGTAAACTCAGTCCGTGGTATATTGGGCCATTTGAAATTACAGAAAGAATTGGTGAAGTAGCATACAGATTGGATCTTCCGCCGGAGTTGAACAGGATTCACAACGCGTTTCATGCGTCGAATTTTCGAAAGTGTTTGGTATCACCAGATCAGGCAGTATCTCTACCGGATATACAAGTGGATGAAAAGTTGAACTATGTGGAGGAACCGGAAGCGATAGTTGATCGCAAGGTTAAAGTATTGAGGAATAAGGAGATCAGGCAGGTAAAGGTTCAATGGAAACATCATAGGGGCCAGGATGCGACATGGGAATCAGAGTCGGAGATGAGAGCCAAATACCCTCATCTGTTCACTTGACTGAATTCCGGGACGGAATTCTTTTAAGGGGGAGATGTTGTAATAACCAGGTATTTTATTTAAATTAAAATATGAAAATTTTATAAGTCTTTATGTTAATATTTTATGGAATTAGGAGATAAGGGGTAAGTTTTAATTGTTACTTGGAAGTTGGGGGTAAGTTATGCCAAAAGAGTAAAGTTTAGGGTTTAAGTGGTCTTTTTGCTAACCTTGTCTACCACAACCGACTTCAACAAGAGAAATTGAGAATGATGTCTTCTCTTTTAGCCATTCAAAGTATAGTCTAGTGTTAGTGTGTGAGTGTGTGTACGGTTGTGAGAAAAAGAGAGAGAGATCGAAGGAAACAAGAAGAAGAAGGAATTCAAAGGTTGCTACAGAGATTTAAGTACTTAACTGCAGTAATTCAAGGTAATTAATCCATACCTTTATGTGTTTTAATTCTCTAAAGTGTTCTTGAGGTTTATATTTAAGTTCTTGGTGGGTTATGTTATTTTTAGAAGGTATATGAATTCTGGGTTTGGAATAGTGTTCTAATAGTAGTATAAAACATATCTGCAAAGTTACATAAACATGCATAGTATAAATCTGCAAAGATCTGGGTTTTAGGATGAAACAGTAGGCTGAGAAATTCATCGAAATCGCAGTAGGCTTATATTCATCGAAGTCGCAGTAGGCAAATATTCATCGAAGTCGCAATAGACGACTGCGACATTCAACGAAGTCGCAACAGTTGGTTGCGACTTGGCATTGAAGTCGCAATGGTCGTTTGCGACTTGGCTTGAAATCGCAGTAGTTGATTGCGATTCAAGTTTGGAATCGCAATAGTTGGTTGCGATTCCAGGGTGGAATCGCAGTAGTTGGTTGCGACTCCAGGGTGGAATCGCAATAAGGGGTTGCGACTTCGGGGGTGAAATCGCGATAGGAGACTGCGACTTGAGTACTGTTAATTGCGATTTCAGTTGGGAATTTTGTAAGTTTAAGTATTAAAAGAGATATTTGGTATTTTATCTGATTTCAGATTTTGTGAAGAATCGACCTACGTGATTGATCTTGGAAGAGTTTTTGTGATAAACACAAGAGGTGAGTTTTTAATTGAAATGTTTTCAAAATGGAATACATATATGTGATTAAATGTAATATGGTGCATAAAGTGTTTATATGAATATTACATTGTATGAGTACAAGTTGGCCGGGCTTAGGACCGGTGAAAGTTGGCTGTACAAGGGACAGTGGTGTTGGCTGTATTTAGTACAGCGGTGTAAATAAATTAATTGGCTTGCTACCAATTAATATGGCCAAGGAAAAGAAAAGAGAAAGAGATGGAAAGATACATGATGCATGAGTCGTAATTGGTATTCTTATGTGAATTACGTGAATGATTATGTGCAAATGTTTCCTTTAACTAACGGGGATTTTCTCACTAGACCTCAAGGTCTAACCCTCATTTTTGTTTTAAAATATGTATTCCAGGTCATGGAGCAAACAAGAGACAATGATAGGATTTATCATGTTAGCTTTTGTGGATGTTGAATGATTATGAAGATTTCAGTTATAATTAGTAGTTGTTATGTATTTTACTTTATTCGAAAAAGTTTGTACCGAAAGACCTAATTGTAGAATTTAAGGGACCATTTTTGGATTATGATATGTTATTTTGTGGTGAATTATATGGAACTTGTATGTTGGGATTAAGGGGCGTTACAATCTAACCCCAGAGTGACACGTGGAAAGTGTGTTTTCGTCCTTTTAGGGCTGACGTGGAAAGTACCGACACGTGTCTGACACTTGGAGATTTCTACGAGACTTAAGCTTCACAGAGGTCTTCTTTCACCAGAGGTCTTCTGTTTGATCTTCTGCTAAGTCTTTGCTTGATGTCTGATGTCCTTCTGACTTGTGATATTTTCAATACTTTTACATTAAGCATACTTGGGGCTAACAATCTCCCCCTAAGTATTGAAAATTCAAACTATGCTATTATAGAGATATGTAAGCAAAAATGAAGAGGAGAAAAAAATCATCCTCTGTGAAACTGTTACTATTCTTTGGGATTGATTACATTGCATTACAAAAGAAATAGTAAACTAATCATAATAATCTCCTCTAAGAATTCTATCAAAGCTGTTTATTACTTCTTGTGGCCATTTTTCACTTGGAGGTCTCTCCTTAATGATCCGTATGAGATACCGTAGAGACTCTGATGAGTACTTGTGGGCTTCATCTGCTCTGATAGCTTTCTTGATGCCTTTTTGTCAGCATATGAATATTGCTGGATTGCCTATAAGAGTTTCTGTTGAGTGATGCTCGAGTCCCTCAAGGCTTTCATTTAGAGGACCAATGCCCAATTTCTCTAATTCGAAATCCATGCCCAGTTGAAAGTATGTATGTGTTCGATAGTTGACATGTTCTTGTATTGCATGCAGGACTTCAACTCTGGCAGTACTGGCAGCTTTGTACTTGTCGGAGTGGTTGAGGCAGTAGCCATGCAGAGTTAGTAGATCATACGGATTGAGCAACACCAAGTCATTGTCATTGAAGGTTTCTATCTTCTGGTTTTTTAGCTCGACCGTGTAGATATGATAGATGACTCTGTCATAGGAAAATTTCTTCTGCTCTACCTTCAACGCTCTTTCAAAACTGAAGGAAGGATTTATGACCCCATGAATGTTTGCTTTGCTCCTAATAAATATCCTTATGTCTTCTGTGAGCAAGTTTGCTCTGATTAGGTTTAGGTATGGGTTTGTGGGTGTAGAGTTGATGGGTATAATATCTCTGACGGCATAGAGATATGAAAAAGTTTCTTCTAGAGAAGGTAGTGAATGCTCTGGATGTTGGTCTTGGACTTCAATATTCTGTTCGGGTTAAGGTTGGGTTTCTCGTGTTGGCTCCTCTGTCATTTGATATTCAGGTTCTGCTTCTTGGACTTGCAGAGTTGAGATTTGGTTGGGTTGGTTTGATCACTCATCAGCATAGGATGGGACTTTCCTCTCTGGTTCAGTTCTTAGAGATTGGGGAGTAGTATCCAGAAAAATGGTTTCAATTGGAGGCTCTGCTGCTGAAGTTGAGGTTTCTGCTGGGGTTTTGATAGACTTATCCTTGAACATGTATTCGAACGTTGTCTCCCCCTTTTGTTGGTCTGAGGGCTCTCCTTCATCCTCTTCTGCGTATTCATCATCAGAGAATGCTACAGTGGCCTTGGGAGAGTCCGGGCCAACAAACTTGCCTTTCTTGGATGCTGCAGCCTCAGAGGGATCTTCAGCAGACCTCTTCTTTGATACTGTGCCCATGATAATATCTGTAAACGCTAATAGCGGCAGACTTCTTCAGTACATCTTCTACCTCTACTGCAGCTGCTCTGATCTCATCGACTTGACTTTCAAAATTAAACTTGTGGGAGTCCAGAGTCTCTTTGACATGTTTTTCTGAGACTTGGGATTTTCCCACAAATTTTGAGCTGATAGTCATCATTTTGCTCAACACGTTCTTTCTAAAAGTCCCCATATATGCTATGTCGATTGGCTGTCTGTCAGGGAATGGGATGTCTGCGTCTGGTGATGTGGCTTCTTGATTGCAGTTTTGACAGAGGTGTTGATCATCTCTGTCAGAGTTCTGATGTTGGTCTCTGACAGAATAATAGAGGGTACTGGCAGAGTTCTGTTGATGGATTCCTTGTGATTTTCTTCCAATGTTGCTTTCAGATCAGAAATTTCTTTATGCAGCTTCTCTTCCTCCTCTGCTCTTGTCTTTTCCCAATCAGCTACTTTTTGGGAAGTTTCTGCCAATTTAGTTTGGACCTCCTTCAGTTCCTCTTTCAGAGAAGCATTCTCCTTGTGGAACAACTCCTTTTTTTGCAGCATTGATAAGTTTATACTCATTCAAGGAGTCTCTGATATTATCACGGAAGCCTTTGAACTCTACGTTAGTGACAATGTCAGAAGGGGTAACATTGGCTCCAACAAATGGATCCATTTCTGCCTCGAGTCCAGAGGCGCCTCTTGTCAGAACTGTATTGACGTTGATTCTCGGAGGACTTCCACCCTGTCCTTGATGTTCCCTCTGAGGAGAATCATCTCGGGGTGTTTTGGTTCCTTCACATCTCTCATTCTCAGAATCTGAGAGATTGAAGTAAACGTGGGAATTCACATTGTGATCTAGACAATCGAATCCCTATGCTACCAGGCTGTCATATTGCCTCTGAGTTTGGCAATATCTACGGGTAAAACGAAAGTTACCCAGGGACCTATGTTGTTCTTCCGTAGAAAGATGAGCCAAAGAGGCATCATCGTGTGGTTGGGTCCTATCGATATCCTGGGGCGATGGGATATCATTACCAGAGATAGGTTCCCCGGTTTCGTGCACACCAGAGGCATGAAGAATTGCCTCTGATGGGTTAGGCTGGTTAGGGTTCGAGGTGTGCACCTCTGGTTCAATATCTATATGGTCTAGATCACCATGGATAGATGGAGTGCTTGCACTGGGAGTTGGAGAGGGTGTCTTAAAATACACATGTGTGTTCAAATGAACATCTTCTTCTAAGCTCACATTTCCCTCGGCTTCTAGGGCATTAGAAGAGTCGGATTCACTCTCAGAGCTCTCTGTGTCACCACTACCAGAGGAGGACGAACTCTCTGCTCCTACCTCTGTAGCATCCCTAACTCCCTCTTGGACAGCCTCCTCTGAGGATACTCTGTCACGTGCTACTTCCTCCTCCTTTTCTACCTCTGAGGTATGGGTGCTCACGGGTTTGGTTAGCCGGGTTGAAGGCACTTTGACAACCCAACCCAATCATTGCGGTTTGAAAAATCTCAAACCAACCCAACCCAATCAAAAGTGCAACCTAACCCAACCCAAACCGTTCGGGTTGGGTTGGGTTGGTCGGGTTGAAACTTTTATCAATCATTTCACTATTTTACTAAGTTATCATGTATAAACAAATTACTAAATGTTTCTAAATATTTAAATTTTCAACCGATTTCTAAATCGTCTAATAAAATATTTCTTATAAATATTATGTTTATAAATGCGGCATCAAGAATCAATAACAAGATTAATAAAGTAACAAGTGACCAACAATTGTCTGTTTATAAATTTTCAATAGTAACAAGATTGTTTTGACTAACAAAAATGACAGTAACAAGAATTAAAAATTAGATTTAAATGTTTTTCACGGGTTGGCGGGTTGGGTCGGTTTGGTTTGGGGCTAACCCGTTATCAACCCAATATATGCGGGTTGGTGAAATATAGTATCGATTATACATCGGGTTGGCTCGGTTTAAGTTTTTTTGCCTCGGGTTGGGTTGGGTTGGCCGGGTTGGTCGGGTTGGTCGGAAATTTGAGCACCCCTACTCTAAGGAAGACCCCTCTGTGGGTACTCTTTCCTCTGGTCTGACAACTTCAACAACTTCCTCACTACTAGACTCTAAGGATGGCTTAGAACCTAAGTAAGCTGGGGATCCCACCTTAGGCTCTTAAGGTTGGGTAGCTTGTCTATAGTTTTGAAGAGAGATGTGTTGAGGGTGAATAAGAGCTAGCATCGTCTGTGGGACTCTACGAGTGTTAGGATACGTACCTTAGATTGTCGGTCTGAACTGCGACAATACCCATCCAGGAGTTGAGGCTTCTTGCTGTGTTAATTGCAGAGCATCAAACGCTTCTCTGATGACAAGGCTGATTAGCCTGGGAAATATGATATTATTGAGGTTTCTGTCTTGTCCCACTCTCTTTCCCTTTGCTAGAGCGTTTGTCTTCAGATTCACTACATTAAGTAGTTCGTTGTAGAGGATGGCGGCGTAGTCAAAGTGTCTGTTGAAGTACAAACCATACATGATCTACAGTATCTCTGTGCTCGTTTGGTCATGGCTTCCACTCTTGCACGTCAAGGTTCTGTTGAGTGTGGAGAACATAAAGTTCCACACTGGTGGTAGTTTTCCTCTCTTGAACTCACCTATCTTGGTCAAATCTTCGTTATATCCTACGAACTTGACAAATTCCAGAAGAACTGGAACTTTTGGGGGTTTCTCATACGCAGGAACTCCGAGTTCCACAGGTGTATGCATTCCAAAGACTCTTGTGAGGGTTTTAGGGAGAATACGGATAGTCCCTGCTCCACCATTTGCTCCAGCATCTACCTTTCCCATGATGCCTTTGTGCTCTTCGATGAACTGACAAGTTGTCTACCATTGTTGGACGTAGTGTTGAGGAACATCATCGTCAAACTTGGTTAGGGCTAGAAAGAGTTCAGAACATCGAAAGAACTCGACAAAGACATGATAGATGGGTTCGAAGTTTGCAGGGTTTGCTGAAAATCGATAGTTGTTATCGACAAACTCATAGGGTTCGATGATGATTTGATCGACTGGAACGATTCTGCTCGACTCAGCAGAGTTTGCTTGTTTAGCCATTGTTGCAGGTTTTGAGGTTGAAGAACACAAAGAAGATATTTGCTCAAAGGAGGGAAGTTTTGCAGGTTTGAATACTCAGAAAGTGTAAGAAATAAAATGGGTATTTATACACAAAGGAATCTGACTGGGATAAACATCGTAGGTACTTTAGGCACTTGAGTGTCAGATAGTGGAATGTTTTGTACAGTAGAACGTGGGAACAGCTAACGGTTGGTTACCCAATGTTAGTGATAAATCAGGTTGAATAGAAGTTCAAGGGTTAATCTGTTAATATTCGTTTTGAGCCTTAATGTGTAATGGGCCATGGGCTTGCTTGTTTAGGGCCCATGGTATATAAAGTTTACTTTGTTTAGAGATTATAGCTAATCGTCATTATCTTTCAAACACTTGCATTGTAATTCTCTCGCAAGTTATCAAAGTGAATTGGATGAGCAATTGAAATCATTCTGACTGTTTCTACATATTGATTTCTACTGTTATATGCACTAATCTGGAACTCACAATTGGTATCAGAGCATACAGACGATTCGATTCAAGGTGATAAAAAGGTTTCTGGTAAGAATTATGTTCAGTTTATCGACTCTGTTCTTGAGTTCATTATTCCATATTTTGATTCGGTTAAAATTGCTTCGTTTCGTTTATTGCATTCTATTAGCATCATCTTACTTAGCGATTCTACAATTTTTCTCGTTTCAATTCGATTATCTGAGTGGTTTTTAAGCAAAATCAAGTTTGTGGTTTTTGAGTTCTGTTCATATCAAAATTTAAATTTTTCTTCAAAATCGTACTATTTTGCTTGATTATCGATTTGGGTATTGTTATTTTGCTACTTTTGGAAGGTATCTAACGTTTAAGGAAGTTTCCCATCAACCCTAATCGAATTCCCATCGAATTGGAAACCACAGCCCCAGTGTCCGGACACCACAGCCGCAGTTTCCGGATACCTGCTTCACTTTCCGGAACATCGCTTCACTTTCCGGGTAAGTTCTCTATTCCGAATCTTTCCGGACGCAATTGATCCGGTAACCCAAAGTTTCCGGTAAACTCATTTACCCGGACAACTCAAAGTTTCCGGTTAATTGTTCCTTTCCGGACACTACTATCCGGTAAGTCCTTCTTCCGGAAAGCATAGTCATTCGGAAACCCCTTTCATCCGGTAACTATCATTTATCCGGTAAGTTTTGTTTCATCATATTTCATTCGGAAACCTATTTCATCCGGTAAGTTTCTGTTTTCATAATTTATCCGGTAACCTTAGATCATCCGGTAACTTCCTGTTATCCGGAAACCGAAGTTTATCCGGACACTTCTGAACTTATCCGGACACTTCTGCTAATTTGAACATTATCACACACATCTGATCCGGAAAATTCCAGATCAGACACTCTTCATCCGGATTCCTATCCGGTAAGTTCTGATTAGCTAGTTTCTTACATGTTTAGACTAGATCACTCTTAGAACCTACGTTAGGACATCAATCTTAGTGCCTTACGTTAGGAAACCACTTTGAATCGAACAATCGTTTGACGATCACCTTAGTGCAATCAACGACGATATCTTCTCGAGATGCTCTCGCTGGCGGCACCGACTCCAAACCGCCAACCCTCTACCAGGGAGAATACAGCCAATGGCGGGATAGATTCATGACCTTCATCGAGTCGAAAGATAATTTTGAGTACATCTGGCGAGCTCTATCCAATGGTCCACAACCTCAACCCATGAAGCCTGTAGCAGCAACAGAAGCAGGTGCACAAGCTCAGTATGTAGCGAAGACATACTTGGAGATGAGCGAGACCGAAAAGGGCATGCATGATGGTGAAAAGCATGCCAAGAGGTATCTAGTCTAGGGTCTACTGAATCCGATCTACACAGCTATAGATAGCTACAAGGACACAACAAAGGGCATGTGGGATCAGGTAGAGAAAATGATGAGTGGTAGCAGAGTCGGCAACCAACTGAAGACCAATAGGTGCATAACCAAGTTTGATGGTTTCAAGCAGCGCGCCGACGAATCACTCTCCCAGGCTTATGAACGTTTCTGCCTCCTACTGAATGAGCTCTCCAAGAACAAAATCACTCGTTCTAATACGGAGAATGCGCTCAAGTTCTTGAACAATCTCTTTCCTGAATAGAAAGTGTTTGCTTCTCACGTCAAACACAATCACTTAATGGAGAACGTTCCAATACACGAACACTATGAGATGCTTCTCCAGGACGAAGATGAAGTGATGGAGATTGTGAGCGAAAAGAAGTCTGCGTCCAAGACACCTGCTGATCCACTAGCTCTTATGTCTTCAAAACGAGGCAAATCTTCCGGCCGTCGTTCCAAACGTGCCCAAGAGCCAAGCGAGTCTGAGCCAGAATCTGAGGAAGAAGAGGACAGTGATTCTGATCCTGAATTAACAGCTGTGAAGAAAGCAATGGCTCTGCTCTCCAGATCCTTCCAACAACAGAAGTTCTACAAGAAACCCACATCCAATAATCAACGCTACTCCACTTCCTCCAACAAGCGCCATGATTATCAGGATAAATACGAAAGCAAGAAGAAGTCAGATGAGCACAAACAGCCTGATAAGAAGGAGAAGACTGAGAAAGATGACCGCAAGCCTGAAACAAAGAAGAAAGACGAACCCGTTACACGCTACAATTGCGGGAAGCTAGGTCATTTTGCAAAGGATTGCAAAGAATGCTCACTACTACAAGGCAAAGCTCGCACTGGCAGAACAAAAGGAAGCAAGTGAAGCTCTATTTTTTTTGAAGATGACCACTGGCTGGGTCGTTCTGATGATGAAAGCGAATCTGAAGATGCCGACGCTTTTATGGGCTACCATTCTCCTCCAGAAGAACAGGCAAAGTTGTGCCAGGTATGTGATCCTATTCATCAAGGCTTAGCCAAACAGATTGAATCTGTTGCTGCACGAACAGATTCCTATAAGGCCACCATTAATGAACAACTGCTTGAGATTAAATCACTAACGGAAAAGCTAGATGTTCAAAAGCGAATAACTGAAAAGTATATGTCCGAAAATGCTACTTTAAAAGAAAAATGTACAAATCTTGCAATAGCACCTAAGGACTTAAGGGCAAAAATATCTGAACTGAATTCACAGTTGGATCAGTGTAAGAATGAGAACACAGAGATTGTTTATCAATGCTCTTCTCTTCAAATTCAGCACAAACAGTTTGTTTCCAAAATAACTGATCTTGAAACAAAACTCCACAAAAGAGGTCAAACTGATCAGACCATTCACATGAATAAACCCAAGGAATTCACATACTTTAACAAGGAATGGGGAATCGGATACGATAACCCACAATACTTGAAAAATGGTATATTCAAAACACCGACACTCTATGACTTCGGTTGTCACGGTCTGGACAAACAGTATCCAATATATAAGATACGATGGACTGGTCCTCTTGAAACTGAGAAAGAAGAGGAAATTGAGGAATATAAGCGCAGACACACCTCCAAAATGCAACTTCCTTTTTGCTATGAGCCTATGAACTATTATTATAAGAAAAATCCAACGAAATACCTCTCGAATGATTACTTTGACGGCTATAAGGTTGTGACGCCCAAGGATTCCTCTAAAGAGGATGAGGTCCAAGCACCCGAACCCAAAACTGAGACGGATGAGTTTAAACTCTAGGTTCCTCCTCTCGTTTTGGAGTTGAATATAGTTGAACTAGAAGAATTACTCGAGAAGGAAATATCATGTTTTCAAAAGGAAAAGCAAGCGCTTGTTACCGAACTTGAGGCACTTAAAACCGTTAAAACCGAGTATGTGTCGAATGAAGGACAGGAAATCCTTCATACTGAAATCGATCGGCTCACATCAAAACTGTCTGCCTTGGCGACAAAAGCGATGAAGGAGCATGTGAGAAATGGTCAACTTCAAGAGAAGTTTAACCTACTCCAAGAAGAAAAGACGATTTCACCCGAATCTTCCTCGGACTCGTCTGACACATCCTCGTGTAAATCTTTCATGGGGAAAACATCTTCACCGAACGGTAAAGGGTCTCAAGATGAGTGTGTTTTAAAGAATCTGAACTCTGATTTTTTCTTAGCTTCCGCACCAGATTCACCTAAGCACACCGACACAAAATGTTCCTCATTTCCCTCAACCAATCTAAGTCCAGTAATTCCGGATATAGATTTTTCAGAATTTATGAATTCCGAGGGTAATTCTGATGAAGAGTTTGAATCGGTCCCTTTCGACAAACCTCTTCCAAGTCATACTAACTTTCTTTCGCCATTGGTTAATCGACCGGTCAATTTTCCAAAAGGCGAATGTTCCACAAAACTGAAGACCCCGGTTGTGATCAAGGTTTATAAAACTGAGTCATGTTCTCAAAAACAATCACAGCCAAGGCCAAAGACCGGTCGATCGACTGATAAAAATCCTGTTTCCTCAAAATCCACTGCCATACTGTTAATCCTGTTTCAGATAAAAATGGTCGGGCCAAACAAGACAAACCAAAGTGGATAGGCAAGGAATCGGTCGAGAAAAATGTTGCGTCAAAGTCATTTAATACTGTTTTTATCCTATAATGAACAAGAATGATTGTGCTTTGAATCATAAGAATGATTTTGTTGAACAAGACATTAAATTTTCGATTAAACTTTACTCTATTCAGCAATTGATTCAATTATCGCATGATTGTTTGTGTTGTTCTAGTTGTGGTTGGAATGACTTTGATGACATTAATAATTGAACTGATTGGTTTGGTTCTTATCACGTATATAATTCTGCACCCAAACGCAAACCCCATAAAAGCAAAAAGAAACCAAATACAAAACGGGGTTCCCAATCCGAGGTTAAAACCAAGCAAAAAAGGAAACCCATTTCAAAACGGATTCCTCCTACTGAGGTTAAACCTACACCCAAGACGAAACCTGCCTCAAAACAGGCTCCTCCAAAAGGTGTAAAACCTAACCCTCCAGGACCCATTTCAAATGGCTACCTAAAGTCCGCTAATCTCGTTTTGCAGGACGGTCATGTGTGGTACTTAGATTCTGGATGCTCTAAGCACATGACCGGGACGAGGGAGCTGCTCACGAACTACAAGGGAAAATATTGCAGAGACGTGAGATTTGGAAACGATGACAAGGCACCGATTTTGGGCTACGACGACATTGTCCAAGGCTAGATCACCATAAAGAAAGTCTCATATGTCACGGGATTGGGACACAACTTGTTCAACATCGGTCAATTCTGCGATAAAGATCTCGAGGTCAGATTTAAAGCCAAAAGGTGTAGCGTCCGCACTGACGACGGAACCGAACTGCTGGTTGGAACGCGAAAGACCAACCTCTACACCATCGACCTCTCAGCCCTGAAGACCGATGACTCTGTCAGCCTGATGTCAAAGACCAATTCCCAGCAAGCGTGGATTTGGCATCGACGTCTCTCGTACCTGAACTTCAAGAGTATCAACAAACTGGTGCTTGGCGGACAAATGAAAAGCATGCATGACCTTTAATTCATGAAGGACCGACTCTGCGGGGCATGCGAAATGGGAAAGATGAAGCGAGTGACGCACAAGCCGAAAGCCGCTCCGAGCACGTCCCGGTCCCTCGAACTAATCCATATGGATTTGTGTGGACCGATGCGTGTTCAGAGCATCAACAAACGCAGGTATGTCTTGGTGATGGTGGATGATTTCTCACGCTACACTTGGGTTAAGTTCCTACGCTCGAAGGACGAAACCCCGGAGCTGATTATCAACCATCTGAGGACTATCCAACTGAACCTTCGACAACAAGTTTAGACCATCAGGATCGACAACGGGGCGGTGTTTAAAAATCAAACGGTGAACGAACACCTGACTTCAGTCGGTATCTCGCACACCTTCTCGGCTGCACGCACTCCTCAATAAAACGGGATGGTGGAAAGACGTAACCCTACCTTAGTTGAAGCCACTCGCACGATGCTGTCATAGTCACAGCTACCTTTATTTCTCTGGACTGAAGCGGTGTCAATTGCATGCTACACGCAAACCGCTCCATCATCAATAAGCGGTTCAACAAGACACCATACGAGATCATCAACAAACGCATCCCGAACATCAAGTACTTCCACGCGTTCAGATGCACGTGCTACGTCCTCAATGACAAAGATGATCTCGGCAAATTCAGTCCGAAGGCAGGTGAAGGAGTCTTCATAGGATACTCCATGCAGGCTAAGGCGTATCGCGTTTACAACAAACGGACTAAAACCGTTACTGAGAGTGTAAACGTGACATTCGACGAAGCCGCGGATTTGGATTCTGAACATATCAGTTCAGAACCCGGTTTAACTGGTGTGCTAGCTTCCGAACTTTCTCGTTCGGGATCTGCACAAACGGCAGTAAATCCAAATCAGGCATCTACGCCGAATGCTTAACTTTCTGATTTAGATTTACTGTTTCAATACTTTTATGATGATATGTTTAACACATCTACCCCTCGTGTCTCAGTACAACCAAGGATTGAAGCTGCTCAAATCGAGGACTCGGTGAATCTCTCAGGTCCGCCGTCTTCGACCAGCACTCCAACAATTACTGTGGAGACACCTCAACCCTCAACATCGACATCATCTGATACAACAATCCCCCCGGAGGAACCAGTACAAAACCCGAAGATCGCTTCTGAAGATTCATCCTCTACCACAATCATTGATCAGCCTCTGCCTTTCTCGGAACCAGAAGTTGCTCAACCTTCGATGAATCCTCCCAAGTCTCCTCCGAGAAACCAAACCGCTACACTTGAAGTTGTTCAAGACATTCCAAGTGGTGGATACATGGATCCGGACACCTCACACTCAACTCAGCAGCCACTTCCACACTCCACCAAATGGACAATAGCTCATCCCCTGCACCAAATCATCGGTGATCCCTCTACCCCAGTACAAACACGAGGCGCATCGGCCAACTTCTGCCTCTTCTCTGGCTTCCTGAGTAAGATCGATCCTACAACCGTTTCCGTAGCCTTAGAAGATCCAGAATGGGTTATGGCAATGCAAGAGGAACTCAATCAATTTGAGGCCCTCAAAGTATGAAGACTTGTCCCACCTCCAAAGCACAAGACGGTGATCGGCACTAAATGGATCTTCAAGAACAAGAAGGACGAGGATCGCATCATCGTACGGAACAAGGTGCGTCTCATGGCCATGGGATACCGTCAACAGGAAGGGATCGACTATGACAAGACATACGCTCCGGTGGCGAGAATCGAAGCAATACATATGTTCCTTGCATACGTCGCGCACAAAAACATCACGATCTTCCAAATGGATGTGAAGACCGCATTCCTCAACGGTGAGATCAAGGAAGAGGTGTATCTATCGCAACCAGACGGGTTCATGGATGAGAAGAAGCCTAATCACGTCTACATTCTAGACAAGGCGCTTTACGGTTTGAAGCAAGCTCTACGGGCCTAGTATGATACGTTATCTAAGTTTTTAATCAAATCGGGATTTTCACGAGGTAAAATCGATACAACCCTTTTTATTAAAAACGAAAAAGGTCATATAGTGTTAGTTAAAGTTTATGTCGATGACATAATTTTCGGTTCTACTAATCCACTACATTGTAAGAACTTTGCCACTTTAATGGGATAATTTTTTAAAATGAGTATGTTGTGTGAGATGAACTTTTTCCTCAGTCTTCAAGTTAAACAATTGTCAACCGGGATATTTATAAATCAGGCCAAGTACATCCGGGATATTCTTCGGAAATACCAAATAGAACAGTCCTCACCAATGAAAATTCCCGTGGCACCCGGTACAAAGTTACACGCGGATCCTAACGGAAAGTATGTGGACACAAAAACGTACCGGGCAATGATTGGTTCTTTAATGTACCTAACCGCTAGTAGACCGGACATCATGTTTTCAACGTTTCTTTGCGCCCGATTTCAGTCAAAACCTAAGGAGTCTCACTTAATTGTTGTTAAACGAATATTTCGTTATTTGAGAGGTACTGCTGATCTTGGTTTGTGGTACCCGAAAGAGACAGGTTTTGAACTTTCAGCATATTCTGATGCAGATCACGCGGGCAGCATGATGGATCGGAAGAGCACATCGGGACATGTGCAGTTCTTAGGCGACAGTCTGGTGAGTTGGGCATCCAAGAAGCAGCAGTGCGTCTCTATGTCGACTGCCGAGGCGGAATTCGTGGCTGCAGCAAGCTGCTGTTCACAAGTGATATGGATGTGCACGCAACTCAAGGACTACGGTTTCACTCACACCAAGGTCCCCATCTACTGAGACTCGAAGAGCGCTATTGCAATATCCAGCAATCCGGTCCAGAATACCAAGATGAAGCGCATAGACGTTCGGTACCATTTTATCAAGGATCACGTTGAAAGAGGTACAGTCGAACTCTACTTTGTGAATACATAACATCAGTTAGCAGACATGTTTACAAAACCCTTGGACAAAAAACGCTTTAATTATCTAGTGTCAGGGTTAGGTATGCTAAATCTGAAGACTTGATCTGATTGTGTGCCCGATATAAGTTCCATACACCTATGAGAGACTGTCCATTCATCATCTGTTGTTTACACTCCAGATGATTGAGTATACACTTTCTCGCGTATCTATTCTACTTGTATCGTCTACACTTTTCGGTTAAATCTTTGTATTAATTAGGTAGATTTTGTCTCTTTGCATTCTTTTAATGTGTGTTTCTTTTTTTTCTGTTAATTACTGTTGTCTACTTTCCATATTTATATCTGTGCTTTCACAAGTCGTTCATGTGTCCAGGGGGAGCACAAACGCGTATCAGGTAAGTACATTCAACTTTTGTGGGGGAGTGTCACACAACTGTTTTTCTAACTGCCAAAACTTTTTGTGTGTGGACATTCCAAGTGTGCTTCATTTCTTTCTACGCGCACATTCCGAGGGGGAGCATATTCCTATCCGTTCATCATTTGAGGGGGAGCGACACACCATTTTTCTTTAAATGTATCATAGTTTTATTGTGTGTTCATCTCTCCATTGCACTCACATGCATAATCTGAGGGGAGCAAAGACATCCCCAAGCTCAATTCGAGGGGGAGCAAGAGAATGATCTTTCAAAGTCAAACATATATTGTTTTGGGATTTTTCAAACACTCAGGGACCAAAATTGGATTTTTTTTCAAACTTTCCGGACAGGTTTCCGGATACCCCTATCCGAATAGGTTTTCGGACCGGACACCTATCCGGACCGGATGGGTATCCGGGTAAGACCCACCCAGAAAGTGGTCCTATATATAAGCCTTCCGGACAAATTCCTATTCACATCTCCGGATACTTACAAAACCCTTTCAAACCCTCTCGTCTTTCTCTCGTTCGGAAACCCTCGGCATCTCCTCATTTTCACTCGATTTTGATTCCACTCGACAGGTATGTCCATCATTGCTTAATCCTAATGTTATCGCTCACTCACACACACATTTCCACCGTGAATCGACCTTCGATTCATCTAATTAAGGGTTTCCGAAACCCTGTGTTCGACTCGACCCACATTCGGTCAATTTTACGTCGCTCTAGGTCGAATTACATGCTTTTGTGTGCATATATGTTTACATCGACACTGCTAGAATACTTTAACACGTGTTTGAGGTCGTGTTTAGCAAGATTGAACAAATCCAGATGTCTTTTGGATAGTTTCAAACTATCCGAACACATTAAAATCGTCTGGAAACCGCCATGTGCCTAGATATTTTATCCGGACACCAACAACATCCGGTAACCCTAGTTGTCCAGAAACCTAAGGGTTTCTGGTAAGTTCAACTATCCGGATTGTGAGGGTGTCCGGTAACCAAGACATCCGGTAACCTCAGTTGTCCAGAAACTTAATTGTTTCCGGTAAGTTCAACTATCCGGATGTTCAATATTGTCTAGATACATTTTGACCGGAAACTCATGCCTTGTCCAGAAACCTCATTTGTCCGGATCGATTACTTTATCTGAAAACTTCTGTTCTTTCAAGATTGTTTGTCCGGACACTCTGGTTGTCCGAATACTATGTTGCCCAGAAACCTAGTGTTTTCCATTTGTTTTTGTCCGGACACATTCAACAGTCTAGTACCCTGTTCTCTCACTTCCAGTCCTCAATCTGTTTCTGATTGAGCCGATTATTGCAAAGGTATGCGCCGACTATTGTTAATCCGCCTGGTTACTAACATTGTTCATTTTCAGGTATTATACATGGCGGATCAAGAACAACAACAACAGCTATAGGAGCAAATTCCTCCTCAAGAGGAATTCATCGATGAAGAGGCGGACAATGCTTTGGTCCACCCTGACCATGGCATTGAAATAGAAGCCAACAACCATCAACTGGACGTTGCCGAGTTCCGACCACAACACCGTGTGATCGTGGACATCTTACTTGGTCACCCTCTTCGAGAAGCCCTCACTGCAACGACTGACGTGCCAGTCCTGTACATCTATCAAGTATGGCTATCTGCTCAAGTCATCACGGCTGCCAACTCTCAAACGATCACGACAAGGATAGCCAATCACCCATTCACGCTTACACCTGAGTCATTCCACCGTCTGCTCTCATTGCCCGAAGCCACCTCCGGCGCCCGCGCAGCCTAAGACCCTGCAGTCAATGACACAACTCTCTGTGCGCAGATCCGAGCACTCGGACACATCCACGCCCTAGAGCGTCCTTCAGGCTTCAACCGCAAATATCTGGCGCCCATCTGGTATACACTGTTCACAATTCTGAATAGGTGTCTCTCGTCCAGATGGAGGGGCATAGATCAGTGTACCGGCGACTTCCTGCGCTTATTTCATTCCATATGCTACAACCGCCACATCGACTACACGATGGTGATATGGCACGAGTTAGTACAAGCCATCCGACAAATTGGTGGCACAAAGCAGAAGAAGTTCCTGCCGTTCGCACGCTTCTTCTCACTGGCAGTCAGACAATATATGGACGCGAATCCAGGGATACTGCGACGCATTAACCATCCGGTATGTCCTTTCCGTTTATGCTATCTTGTCATTCGCAACCCGTCCGAAGCCATAGCCATACCCTTACCTGAAGCCCTACTGGTACGTGTGGACCCCAATGCACCGAGTGTGTTAGAATATAGGAGAGAGCTAGGTGCTCCCATGGTCCAACCAGAGCCAGAGGGACCTTCGCAGGGACATAGACCTGAGAGGCGTAAGGGTCCAAGGTTGAGAGGAGGTAGAGTCCGGGTAGCTGGGGCTCCTGGACGGGGTGTTTTGAGAGTACATGGGAGGGGAACAGGTACGGGCGGTGCATTGGATACGCATGCCAGTACCACCCACTCCAGCCGACCTGGAACTAGCCAACAACCACCCGTACAAACCACCCGTACTACTGATGAGGCTGGACCGTCGACTACATTACACGAGGTCCCCGTCATTTCTGCCACCTCATTGCTCGAAGAAGACCCCGACACGGACACAACGGAGCCGATATCTCCGTTTACCCAGGTCGAAAATGTCGAATCTGACAGCACTGACACCGATACGGACCAAGCCATCCGTGCTTCCCTAATTCCACACCGTATCGGGCGTCGACCTCCGATCATTGAAGGATCTCCTTCTGACTCGACAATACCCCCACTCATCCCCACTACTCAGCCTATTATGGGAGATACAAGGAGAGCGGAGGGAGAATCAGTTGAAAATCTTGAACATGCGAGTCCGAGAGAATGCAGATCGAAAAAGACCCAAGAGAGAACGAGCATTAGGACTAGAGAGGCTCAAGAGGGACCCCAAACCAGCGTCAGCCAGGAAACCACATCTACTATCTTGTCTCATCCATTGGGACAAGGTATTGAAGAAGCCGTCGTGGTCCTAGCGGCGCAATTGCACGACCTCCATAGCCACTCATTCGTCTCTCAACAGGCGGATGTTTCAATTTTGCACGGGGACTTAGCACAAAGTCTACCGATCTCTCACTTGGAGAGTATTGGTATTGAAATAAGAGACCAGTCTCCCCAGGTCTCGACTTCTTTGGATGCACGTTCGAGTCTAGAGCCACTTGAAATAATACATTCTTCGGCTAGGACACAGGACGAGACTCTACAAATAGGTGCTCTTGGTGAACCGATCGGAACTTTCGTAGTGTCTCCGCCTTTGGGCGGAACGCAAGGATCGGAAGAAAATCCTACCACAGTCAATGTCACGCCAGCTGTGAACGCATGTGGTTATCGACATGGATATTTCAGACGACGAAGACCCAACGATTGAAAAGCCCAAGGGAGAATCACAGGACTTGGTCACTTATTTTGCATCAGAAAGTCATGCACTAGATCTGATTGATCCAGATTCCGAGATCGACCCTGAGACTGAAAATTCATGGTACGAAAAATTCGCCAGTGCAATAAATCTCCAGGTAAACTTGATCTTTCCTACTGATGAAGACGACAACGTTGATTATGACCAGTTTCTGCTACAGAATATGTATGGTACACCTGCCCACAACGTTGATTATGACCAGTTTCTGCCATGAAGCGGTGTCTGCCAGTTAGCCATGTCCGAACTAAGCACAAAATTTCTGAAGTGCTCAATATCCAAAAAGTATTCACCGTCCGATGCGAAGACGGAAATGAATGGAGATTCTCCGAAGCTGACTTTAAGAACCTAAGACCGTTCGACTTCCTCGCTCTACTGAAAGACCTCCGAACCAGAACCATCCGACCACTTCATGTTACTAAAGCGCTCGAGGGTGTACGTCGATTCCTAATTAACAAAATCATGATGTCCTACTTCACTGACTTTCAAATGGGAATCGAGCACATAGCAATGAAGATAAACCTGCTGAAACCGAACCTGAAAGCTCCCGAGCTGAAGATGTATCCCGAGAATGCACTGCTTCTAGAACCGGAATTTGGGATAGTTTACCTCAATGATCAGAAAGAAAAGAGGTTTCTCTGCTTCAGCCAGGTCGCCAGATTCTGCGATGGCACACTCCTCAAAGTAAGAGATGCTCTTCGTAACATCATCACTTAGGAATCCGAAAATAAAAAATCGTCGTTTGTTCCCAATTCAAACGAGACAACCGCACGAGAAGCATTAGAGGTGATAAAAGACCGCATCGACTACCGCCGAGCCATCTGAATGTTCGAGATCCACTTTGCGCTTAGAAAGAGATACGTCGAGAACTGACGCGAACTCGAACTTAAATTCAAAGGGGGAGATTGTTAGGGATAAAATCAGGTTGAATAGAAGTTCAAGGGTTAAATTGTTAATATTCGTTTTGAGCCATAATGTGTAATGGGCCATGGGCTTGCTTGTTTAGGGCCCATGGTATATAAAGTTTACTTTGTTTAGAGATTAGAGCTAATCGTCATTATCATTCAAACACTTGTATTGTAATTCTCTCTCAAGTTATCAAAGTGAATTGGATGACCAGTTGAAATCATTCTGACTGTTTCTACATATTGATTTCTACTGTTATATGCACTAATCTGGAACTCACACCCTATGAAAAAAATTCCACGTGGGTTTTGGGTCTAACAACTTTTCCGATATGGAACCGTCACGGTTAGAGATTGGTGGGTGACATATGGTTGAGGCTCAGAAATAACCCGCACTTCTGATGACCAATATCAGAGAAAGTATAACGCAGAGAAATGGCAAAACTCTGTTGGAATTCTAAGCACATTCTTGCCTCTGTTGAGTGACCCCTTCCATTCTTCTAGTAACCCAGGTTCTCAAGATGTTTCACCTTTATCCTAAAATCATTTGTAAATCCAAATTCTGATGATGAAAAATAATCAGAGAACCAATACGCCTGAGGTTTCTCAGAGGAATCACAGAGTTCTGATGTTTATGTCAGAGGCTCTGGTGAATTCTTCTAGAGACCTGATTCTGAGTATGAGTTCAGAGATAGTCAAAAGGTTTTCATCAGAATAGGTTTTCCCTTCCTTCAAAAGGAATTTTCTTTTGTTCAACAAGCCAAGTCATGAAGATTTCAAAAACAGTTGACTTTCTCCCCCTTAAACAATGCTTAATTTCCTTTTAAGCTCCGCCTAAAATGATGAGCTTATCCAACGATTTTTCTTTTCAGCTCCCCCTTGATTTGTGCAACTTTTGAAGAATTTGATTAAGCTTATTTACAAAGAAGTTTCAAAGAAACAGATTTGAGACCCAAAGAAACAAGAAAATATTGACAGACTATGTTGGCAGAGCTCTGAGATTGACATCAGAGGCTCTGTTGACATGACCTACCTACCAACTCTGTCAGAGTTCTGTGATGAAAGCCAGAGACTCTGATGGTGTTACCAGAGTTTAGGAGGACATGTTCAACATACACATATTGCTGATTAAGAAATTAAATCTTCTTTCATCAAGGGCTTTTGTAAACAGATCAGGAAGTTGGAAGTCAGTTGAAACAAAATACATTTCAATTGTCCCTTTTTGAACATAATCTTTGATAAAATGGTACCTTATATCGATATGTTTTGTCTTTGAGTGCTGAATTGGATTTGCTGTAATTGCTATTGCACTCTTGGAGTCATAGAGAATTGAAACATTGTTGTACTCCAGGCCGTAACCTCTGAGCTGTATTTTCATCCAAATGACTTGTGAACAGCAACTAGCAGCAGCAACATATTCTATTTCTGCTGTAGAGGTTGACACACAGTTTTGCTTCTTGGATGTCCAACTGACTAGCTTATCCCCTAGCAATTGACAGCTACCAGCAGTACTCTTTCTGTCATTCCTGCATCCTCCATAGTCTGAATCTGTGTATGCTACAAGCTCAAAACCAGAGTTAAGAGGATACTAGAGACTCAAGAATTGAGTCCCTTTGAGATATTTAAAAATACGCTTGACAGCAGACAAATGGGATTCATTAGGATTAGGTTGGAATCTAGCACATAGACAGGTTGCAAACATTATATCAGGTCTGCTAGCAGTTAAGTACAGAAGTGACCCTATCATGCCTCTGTAGTTCTTGACATCCATAGATTGACCCTGAGGATCATGATCAAGTTTAACTCCAGTGGCAATAGGAGTTTTCATAGGATTTAAGTTATTGAGCTTGTACTTTTTCAAAATATCAGAGACATATTTTGATTGACTGATAAAGATGCCTTTGATGTATTGTTTCACTTGTAAACCAAGTAAGAAAGAAAGTTCTCCCATCATGCTCATTTTAAACTCACTTTTCATTAAATCCTCAAACCTGTCACAATACTCCTGTCTAGTAGACCCAAAGATAATTTCATCAACATTTATCTGTACCCGAAGTATATCATTTTTATATCTCCTACAGAATAAGGTAGTATCCACAGTACCTTTTTCAAAATGGTTGACCAACAGAAAGTTTGACAGAGTTTCATACCAGGCTCTAGGGGCTTGTTTAAGGCCATACAGAGCTTTGTCTAGCTTGTATACATGATCTGGAAACTCTGAGCTTTAAAAGCCTGGGGGTTGCTGGACATATACTTCTTCTTGCAATTTGCCATTCAGAAAGGCAGATTTTACATCCATTTGATAGACCTTGAAAGCTTTATGAGCAGCATAGGCTAGGAAGATTCTGATTGCCTCTATCCTAGCCAATGGTGCAAAGGTTTCATCATAATCAATGCCTTCTTCTTGGTGGTATCCCTTTGCAACCAACCTTGCTTTGTTTCTGATGATTACTCCATCTTCATCTTTCTTATTTCTGAAAACCCACTTGGTTCCAATAGCTGCTTTATCTTTTGGAAGTGGAACCAATGACCAAACTTTGTTTCTTTCAAATTCAAGAAGCTCCTCTTGCATGGCTTCAATCCAGTTTGGGTCTTCCAGGGCTTCAGATATTTTCTTTCGCTCAATCATGCTTAAGAAATTCACAAAGAAAGCTTCATTGATTGTGGCAGATCTTGTCTTTACACCATCTTCAGCAGCACCTATAATCTGGTGATGAAGTTGATCCTTTGTCCATCTAGTCATAGGAGCATGGACAATAGGTGGAGTATGTGCTTCTGATTAGAAAAAATGAATGTCAGCGTTAGAGCTCTGAGGATTGGCACCAGGGCTCTGAGGCACTCTGCTATGAAGAGTGGCTTCATTGCTCTATGAGGTACCAACAGGGCTCTGAGAAGGTGAGCTGTCATATAAGGAATTTCTTCCAATATTGGTCAGAGGGGGTGATGATGGTTCTTCTTCGGGCTCTCTTTCATTTGATTGTTGTCCCTCATTTCTCTATATTTGACTTGTGGACAGAGAAGTAGATGGTGAAGAATTTGAGGGACCTGTCAGAGATATACCTGTTAAGTTCTGTCCGGCATAGCTCTGAGCTTGATTGCCTCTGGTGATTACTTCAGAGGAATCTTCATCATCAAAGAAGTCGTTGAATATCAGATTGATATTCTCTTCTCTTGTCTTTGAGGAACTTGGTTCCTCTGCCATCTGTATCCCCTCTGATGATTTTCTTTCAGAGGAACTTGATGATTTTTCATCAAAGGATACATTGATACTTTCTTGAATGACTTTTGTTCTTGTATTATAAACTCTGTAGGATTTTGAGGTTAAGGAGTAACCAATGAATATTCCCTCATCAGCCTTCTAGTTGAACTTTCCCAATTGATCTCTGTCATTCAAGATGTAACATTTTCAACCCAAAATATGAAAGTATTTCACATTTGGCCTTCTGTTGTTGATGAGTTCATAAGCAGTCTTTTTGAATCTTTTGACTATGACAGCCCTGTTTTGGGTAAAACATGCTGTTGAGACTGCTTCTGCCCAGAAGTTGATAGGAAGAACAGATCCTGCCAACATAGTTCTGGCAGTTTCCACCAGAGTTCTGTTCTTTCTCTCAACAACACCATTCTGTTGGGGAGTTATGGCAGCCGAGAAGTTCTGGGAGATTCCTTCCTCTATTAGGTAGGAGTCAATTTTGGCATTCTTGAACTCTATCCCATTATCACTTCTCAGCTTTTGGATCTTCAGACCTAGCAGAACATGTATTCTCTTCAACAGATTTATCATAATTTCTGGGACATCAGATTTTACTCTGATGAACTCAACCCAAGTATATCTAGAATATTCATCTATAAGAACAAGAATATACTTTCTGCTAGATAGACTTTGCACAGAGATTGGACCACATAGATCCACATGAAGCATATGCAAAGGTCTAGGGCAGCTGTGATAACTTTTTGTTCCCTGTGAAGCCCTTTTTAGCTTACCCTTTAAGAGAAGGCAGACCTTTTACTAAGTTTAGTTTCACAAGCTTGTCAAGATTTGAGAAATTCAAGTGAGCAAATCTTTTGTGCCAGAGCCAGGCATCTTCCTTATTCAAAGAAACTAAACAAAGTTTTTATGTTTAGAACTTTGATTAGGAGTAAATTCATTTTGTAAAGATTGTCTTTTCTGTCGGCTCTTAGAAGTTATTGACTAGACTCAGAAACTAACAGAGATCAGTATTTCTTCTTAAAATGGACATCAAAACCATGATCACACAATTGACTTATGCTAAGTAGTATTGATTTAAACCTTCAATATAGGCAACTTTTGATATAGAAACACCTCCATTTGTCAAAACACTATAACCTTTAATATGTCCTTGTCCATCACCTCCAAAGGTTACTGCACCTCCCATTTTATCTCTAAATGAGGTCAGTAGCTATTTGTTGCCTGTCATGTGCCTGAAACATCCTGAGTCTAAGTACCAGATCTGCACATGAGGCTTCTGCAAGACAAATTAGCTCTTTTTAGGTACCCATTGCATAATGGGTCCTTTCTTGTTAGGCTTGGGGGTGTTAACTGATTTACCTGCTGGCTTTCCATTCTTTGGTGGTGTGCCAGAGGATTTTCTCTATATATTCTGATGGTTATTGTAAGTTCAGGATCTTATCTTACAATCAATGTAGAAAGCAGTAATTGAGAATTTGTATGATCAAGCCCAATTGTATTCAATGATGAACAGAATTACAGATCTAAGAGAGAGAGAATCTCAAAGATTACAAAGAATGAATACAAAGTTATACGGGAAAAAATCAATCAGTTAGCAACGTAGAGCTAACTACTATTTATACTGCAACGGACATCTTAAAGCTACAGTACAAATAAGAAAGACTAATAAGAACATAACACGTGTCCTAATTAGTTTATAAAATACTAAGTAAAGTATCTCGTCATAAGTTCTGAACAGGTAGTTCAGAACTTCTGAACATTCTTCTGATAACGCTTCTCAGATCTTCTGACTCCTTAACTCAGACATCTGACTTTTCTTCCTAGACTTCTGATTTCTCTTATCAATACTTCTGAGCTTTCACAGTCAGACCTTTGACTTCTCTACTCAGAACATCTGAGTCTTCTTATCAGATCTTCAACACTTGGTTTATTGACAAAACTTCAGATCTAACAGTTATTCATATGATTTTTTCTTTCTTGTGACTGATTCAGAATGTAGTGGGGACCATTTAGATGATTTTTCAGTTGTAACAAAAGCTTAATGCAATTACAGTTGATAGAACATGAAAATGATTGATGCATGTTGTTGTTTCTTTTCAACATCTGGGGATTATATGCCTTTCGAGTTTGAAAAATTCTAGGATCATATGTTTTCACAAACTTTCTGTCCAGATTTGTTTTCTTGAAACTGGCATTTTTCTATTGATGAGATTCCTTAGACCAGAAAGAATTTCCTCTTTGATTTACTGTAGAGTTAGGGATAAGTTGGTCATTGACTTTCCATTTACCCTTTTGTTCTGGAGTAAACCTTATAGGTTTGTAAGCCTAAGGAACATAGGTATGGTTCACAGGAATACTCTTGGCTTTCTCTTTTCTCTTCTCTTCTAACTCCTCAGAAGAAAGAATTTTGATACCCATATTTTTAAAACCAGGACATGGTGGAACTTTGGATGTGTTATTGGAAACATGTATGACTATGTTCAAAATTCCAGATCCTACAAATGCTTGTTTGGGTTTCTGCAGAATGGTCATGGGTGCACAAAAATTTTGCTCATCCACCTCAGAATCAGAGTCTAGAAAGTCTCTGGTGGCTCTGTCAGAGGTGTGAGTATCAGTGGGTTTCAAGGAAACATTTGCTTTTGAGGAGTCAGTAGAATTCAAAACTTTGATGGAACATGTCTTAAACTTTCCCAGTTTAGGTTTCAAAGCAGCAGAGATGGAGTTTTCTTCAAGAACTTTCAGTAAATCTTCTTCAAAAGAAGTCCTCACACTTTCAGAGGATGGAGAAAAAACTTGAGCTTTCGAATTGAGTTCACTCTGATTTTTGACATCAGAGGGACCAACCACAGAGGTAACAGGCTTCTGCTTCTTGAAAGAACTAAATTTGAAGATCTCCTTGGGATCAAGGCTTTTGGCAGAGTTAGAAATATTGATTTCGTCTTTTCCTTGATCACGAATAAACTCTAGAGATGGTTTTGTAACCTTTTCGTGATCAGAGGAGTCATAGCTAATATTTCTGAACCGTAGCATTCTGGTCCTTGACCCTTCTGAAGTCTTGGCTCTTTTAAAAACAACATTACCAGTGATTACACCATCAGGCATCTGGACTTTCCCAACGCAGAAGGTAGAGGACAGAGATGCCTTCTTCCTTCCAGTGAAGGGACCAAGGTCACTGAATCACAGACCTTGAGTGTCCTTTTGCGAGTTGATTTTAATGTGCACATCTTGTGCATCTTGGTATTTTTTTAATCAAAAGCTCTTTTCTCTGTAGGGATTTATGTAACACCTCTTTTTCTTTCTGAAAATAGTTTTTGAGAGCAACAGAGTTTAGCCTTTCGTACTCTAATTTCTTAACCTATTCAGCCTTTTGTTTTAAAACCACTTCAAACTTTTTGCATTTTTCAGAAAATGAGGCTTCCTTTTGTTTCTGTAAAAGTTCTAACTCAGATTTTTCCTTTGAAATTTCTTCCTTTGAAATTTCCAAGAGATTCTTCTCTATCTTGTAGAAGGACAGATCTTTCTGAGCCAGTTTTCTTAGTTCTTTTTCTTCAGAAAGGTTTTGTTTTACATTTTTAAATTCCTCAACAAGTAAAGACACATTCATTTCCAGTTCGGAGTCAGATTTGGATTCATAGAATGTACCTACCTTGGCACTGGGTTTAGAGATCTCCAGTGCTCTGTCATTTGAGTCTGTTGCAGAGAATGCGCAAGACATTAAGGAAATGTCTGTCTCTGTTGACTTCTCTGGTATCTCATGTGTCATCCAGTTCCTCATCTCTTCTAGGCTTTCATCATTAACAACCACCCTACAGAAATTGGCCTGCTCTGGTTCGTCATCAGAGGACGAATTAGAGATCCAATTTTCCATTTCTGCTACATAACTTCTTTCCCTGAAGTTATATTTGTACTTGTTCTTATAGTAGTTCTGGTCTTTTACCAGTCTACCTTTACAGTTTGCAGAGAAATGGCCTAGTTTGCCACATCGAAAACATCTTCCATCATTCTGGTTGATGGGTTGGGCAGCGTCAGCTTGCTTTTGAGGGGCTGGTGGATTGTATCTCTGCTGATACTGTTGTTGTCTATGCTATGGTGCAGCTCCATTGTTGTTCTGGTGGTGAGGTGCAACATATCCTCTCTTCTCTTCTTTCGCTTCTCTTTCAAACCTTCCTCGCCTATCAAATACTTTCTTGCCGAATCTCTTGTTAAACTGTTGAGTTATTAGGGCAAGAGATTGGGCAAAAGCATTGATGTCATCATCATCATCAGACAAACTCTCCTCATCTTCACTCTCTGCTATCAGGCTTTTCTTTCCTTTCTTCTTTACGCCTTTCTCCTTCTTCTTGTCTCTGCCAGCATTATCTCCGTTGGATTTTCCTTCTGAGGGTGTTTTTGAATCAGAGATTAATGCTAGTAGACATGCAATAGTAGATTTGCCCTTTTGTTTGACAACATCATTCTCTTGTACAGCTAAGGTGCCATACACATCAGTAAGAGACCATGCATCCAAATCTTGGTTAGCTTGTAGAGACATAGATAGATTTAGCCACTCATCATTTAAACTTTTCAAGAATAAGACATTGTTGTCTTCCTTCGACCTTGCAACCCCACATTTCTTACATTTATTGATTAAAACGTCGAATTTGTTGTAGGTTTGTTGCAAAGTTTCCTCAGGAAGTGCTTTGAAATCATTGTATTCATTAATATATTGGGTCCTTCTATTCATCTAGGTTTTTATACCACCTTCAAGTTGATTTAGAAGTTGGTCCCAGATTTCTTTTGCAGTAACACATGAGACTAGTTCTTGGAAAATACCGTTTGGAATGGCCATTATCAAGAGTCTAACTGCCTTGAGGTCGTTTTCCATTTTGAGCTTTTCTTCTTCTGTAAAACCAGTGGTTTTAGCTACGAAGTGTGCAGGAACCTCAGCAGTTGTTTCTGTTGCGGGTACACGAGGAACCAAAACCATAGGTTGGAATGGTCCATTTGTGACTGATCGCATAAGGTCTCTATCCATACCATCGAAGAAGTTAACCATTCTAATCTTCCGTTGAGGATATTCATCTCTCAGAAGAGTAGGTGGTTTAGTTAGAGAACCAACTGTGTAAATAGTGTTTATGTTGTTGTTTGCCATTTTTACATAAAACAGAGTATAAGAGTCTTGAAAGATTTTTGAAGGAGTTCTAGAAAAAAGTAGATGAACAGTAATCCAATGGAACAGTGAATAATGTAGAGATGATTTGAACCGATAACAAACCAATGCACACTCTTTATATTTTGAGTTTTCGCAAACTCCAGAGCTATCATTTTCTAAAGTAGTGTCAAAGTTGGTGTAAAACTATTGTCAGAGGTTGTCATTCTGGATATGTGCAGAAGGTATAAGCTGTTGTCCATGCTCTTTAGAGATTGCATCATCAGAGATGCACCTTCAGAGATCGCATCTTCAGAGATAGCTTCAGAGATTGAATCTTTAGAGAGGGAATCAGAGGTAGGTGGATGAGAGAGTGCATCAGAGGGTGAATCAGAGATTGGAGGATCATAGGTCGGTGGCTCAGAGGTCACGACAATTCAGAGCCCGTAGCCCAACTTCTTAGTCCATTGTCAGCTTTGCGCACCTGTCGTATTTTCAATAGAACTCCCTCCTCGAAGCTCCAAATTTGATGAATCCAGATGAGTTGGATTCCTAAGACAAAGTTGAACATTTTTCATGTTTTGAGCTTGGTCTGAATCGGTGTTCTTATTGGTCAGAATCTTTGTTAAAGTCAGCATATAGCCGCTTGACAGAAAGTTGTTTTCTCTGAGTTCATCATCAGAGCTCTAAAGTGAACATCAGCTCCTCTGAAGTCATCATCAGAGCTCTGAAGTCATTATCAGAGACTCCGAAGTCATCATCAGTGCTCTGAAGTCATCATCAGAGCCTCTGAACTCAGTGCCCGAAGCCCGATTTCTTTTGGATATTTTGACAGCTTTACGTTGTTTCAGAAACACGCGCACAACTTTTGACTCGGTGCTCCAAATTACATGGTTCCAGTTGCATTGGAAATATAACTCACAGATGTATGACTTTCAAGTTATGAGTTTTCTCAAATTCCATGAGTTGATGTGTTAGAAATAGTTCCAAAGTCTACATAAAGGTGTTGGACCGAAAGCATTCCATTTCACTCGTGCTTCTTCTGCTTTCAAGAACGGTGTTCTCTTGACGTTTCTTTATGGTTTAATGCTGCTATTGTGACATATTGAATGTCACTCCCTCCTATGTTATTCATGTTTAAAGCTCGGTGCTGAATGCTTACTCAACGGGATCTTAAGAATCAAATTTTCTGTTTTGATGACTGTTCTGTGCAGCTGAGGGAAAACTTGCACAACTCACTCATTTTTTTTATCCAAAATGGACGAATCATAGCTCGTTGGAAAGCTAAGAGACCGGAGTTAGGTGTTCCAGCCTTATGTTTTCTCTCAAAAAGGCTCCCTGATGGTCCAAAACTGCGGTGAAGTTGAGACATTAAAGCTGGACAAAATGGGGTTATTTGTCTTGGTTTTTCAAGAAGATGAGCCTACATTTGAGGGGGAGCTCGTGATGCTATGAAGACTCGAAGAATGGAACGCCAAAGTTTCTAAATAAAGCAAGTGGGAGACTATAAGATGATGCTTTCTTTATAAAACAATAGGGGGAGATTGTTAGATTAAATTAGCCCCTAATTTAATGAATGTTTTATAAAGAATTATTGTAATAGGGCTTTTAGATAGCTTCATGGGCTTTTTAGCTAGAATATGGCTTAGGCCTTTTTTTTAAATAACACATCTCGTATTCTCATGAGAGAGAGTCATCTAAATTTGTAAACTGTGGTATTCTTCATATTTTCTCCTCCATGTTGTGAGTCAATGAATATGAGATAAGATTTCTTTTATTATTGTTCTTCATGATTCATCTTATCTCTACATCTTATATATGGAGCTTGTTCTTCTATTGTTTGCTTGTCCTAAATGGGACCAACATCTGTACTCCAATCTCTATACGTAGCTTGTCTGGAAATAAGTATATACTTGTACTAGTAAAGGAAATCTCAAGATATACTTGTATTGAGTTTCTAAGGAAAATGTCTGATGTCCCCGACATTTTAACCGATTTGTTGAAAAAGATTCAAGTTCTGCATTTGAGCAAAGTTTGTTAACACCAGATTCTCTCACTAAAACTCTCTCTAGAATATTACAATAAAGTTCCTTTCCACATGCTTACAAACAAAGCAAACAAATTATACCACCTAGATTACAAGGAACATTAAAACAAAAACACTTTGACTTTCCATGACTTAAGCTAGACTTTGACTTTCTTGACTTTCACAATACTTTGACTTTTACAATAAATATTGAATACAATTTTATACGCTAACATTCTCCCCCTTTGGATTCAAGATTTAAAAAAAATCTGACAACAGTCTTCAACTCTTAATCTTCAGAACTTTAACTCTTTAGTTATTTGAATAATCTTTCTCTTTACATTGAAGACTGGAAAAAATCCTTGAAACAGCTCTGACTAATCTTCAAATAGCTTTAACAACTTTGATGCTTTAACAGTCTCCAAACTTTCAGCTTTGAAGAATCATCATTCAAACTTGAAAAGTATTTTTTTCTTTGAAAAGTCACCAAGTCTTGAAACACTTAAACATTAGATCTTTGTAGCTTTGACATCTTTACAACTTTGATCTTTGAAGATTTGAACTCAAACTCTATAAGCAGTTTCTTGAACTTTGTATGTTCATCTCTTTGACCAATAATAAGCTTTGAACAATGAACTCTCTCGAATCATCTGGAAACATCTTCTTGACTTTGACATTGTATCATTTCAACTTTCCCCCCTTTTCTTATGTATGTTATTTCTCGTATTTTTTGAAGATTGTGAGCATAATGATCATCAAAACTCTTTTCATCTCAGCACTGTCTTTGATTACCACTTCTCCTTCTTTTGATCTGAATAACCGTCAATTTCAGATGATATATATATATATATATATATATATATATATATATATATATATATATATATATATATATATATATATATACTAGTTGTGTACCCGTGCAATGCATCGGGGTGCACAAGTTTTATCTATTACTTTTATAAAACAAAAGAACTATCCCCATTATAAGACTTTCAATTCTTGTCATTGCTCTTACTGAAATAAAATTATCGGTCATTTCCTTGTTTATCGGGTAAGGTAATATGATTTAGTAAGCGTTTGGTAAATAGCCAATAAGTTACTCTTGGTTTCTTCAACTCTTCACAAACTATATACCTACTTTGTGTCGGGGTTTGAAATATTTTCTAGCAACAAAACTATAAATCATCATATCCTTTTTTGTGTGTGTATCTATGTTGGGTTTAAAATGTTTAATAGAAAGTAACCTATAATTCTACTTTTTATTAACAAATATTTCATATTATCATTTATGTTAGCTAGTGATACAAGTGTTGTCCAAAAGACCTTTGCTTTTAAATTTCACACATAATAGCTCAAATTACAAAAGAAAATATTTCTTGATGTTTGGTGATAAAAGAAACTATGAAACGTGTTTTCAATTTTCATAAATAGGAGACAAATTTTGATAAATAAAAAATCTAATTCATATTGGGGCACAGAGTCCGGGGATGTTTGGCTGCTGAATGGTTTAGTGTAGAATGATTAAGAGACTTTTATTATATAGTGCAAAATGAAATATGGTTGTTTGGTAATTGTTTAGAATGAAATCAGGGTGCTGAATGGTTAAAAGAGGCCCAACATACTAAATCATTCGGAGGGTTTTAGAACCATTAAGAGATAGTCATTTTTTTTTGCCAAACAGGATTTACCTCTTAGCGATTCAGAGGTTGCCTCTTAGTGGAACTATTAAGAGGTAAACAAACAACCCCTCAGACTACTATTTTAGTTGGTGAATTTTTTCCCATCAACTTATCCATTCTATCATTGGGTCCTCCATGCTCCTATTTTCGAGTCTGTGAGATGATTAGGTTAAGCCTTAAGTAAAACCCTCATATCATAGAGTGCATCTCCTGCAAGTATTACCACCGACTCACATAAGTTAAAAAGGAAGGAAACTAAACAAGATCAAACACACCATTGCAATCAAAAAACCCAAAAAAGAGACCACCATAAATCCCTCTTTTAGGCCTGACAAGAATAGTAGACATAAACTTGGAGAACCAAATCATAGAAAACCTTATGCTCATTTGACCATTTGTAATAAAAAACAAAATTCTAATCTGAAAGATCAAGGATATGTCTTAATTATACAAGACAATCCCATTCCTATACGTTTTGTACCAGCCTCCAAATTGGACATAAACCATGAATAATCTGATAAAAAGGGTCATCATCCAACAAGCCAAAATAATCTCCTACCACCATGTCCAAATGAAGAACATCACTAAATAAACACAACTCAAACTTTCCATAAAACATACAGTAGACGAAATATGACAGCTCATATCCCAAATCTGATTCAGAATCCAAAAAATGATGGAAGAAAATAGACCAGATATAAACAATCATACAGATTAAACACATTCAAGCAGGGGGTGGCGCCAGTTCAACAAGAGTTTGGTTTATCAAAAGGAAACATAAAACAAAACATAGCAGAAGCAGAAGCAGGGGTGGTGACGGAGAGGTAGGGACAACTAAGAAAGTGAACCCAAAAAGAGTAAATTCAATATAAGTGCTTGGACATAAGGACGCCATGAAATATATAATGTTATGATCAGTAACAATAAAAAGCTATTAGAGAATCGATGTCCTAGCTACAGACATGAAACTACATATAAAACAACTAACTGGTCCAGCTATGTGATGGCTACGAACTGAGATGATGTAAGGAGGGTTCATTCACTAAATTTTATACAAAAACTTGATATATATTACCCACCCATTATATGCGGCCAATTATTTTTTATGGCAGGAAGAAATATTTAGATCAAGTTCCTTGAAGCATACAGCCATTGTGAAAGTTCATTTCCATAGAAAAACACTTAACAACTTTGGTTTTTAAGTTTTTTCTAGTAAACTCCTAAAAGCTACAAGATTGTAAAAAAAATTCTATTCTAAGGATATACTTCAAATTGCAAGGGAGAACCCACCCTCTTTATGCAAATCAATCATGAAGCTTCCATGGCTTTCCCAGTCACTGTGCATTTATGCGTCTCCTTTAATAGCAAGCAACAACAATCTTCAAATTCAGCTGCCAAAATCCAAATGTTCCGGCAGCACTGGAAGAGCCACTATGCATTTATGCATATGTAGCAACAATTCATTGCTTTCAAGACCCCACTCTGCATTTGTGCACATAACATAAATTAAAATGTTGGCACTTCACATATTATACACTATACCAAATTTTTCTTGAAGGAATAGAAGCTACAAAGCCCATGTACCTAAACAAATTTTGCTTCAAATATATAAACACAGTCATCCTTCACCAAACAGTTCGTGTTCATAAAAGATATTTCTATAAAAGTCGATGTAATGTACCTTGATTGATAGTGGTTCCTCACCACATTGAAAAATATAACCACGACATACCTAACAAGTTGTTAAAGAAGAAAGTTTTCTATTAGTAAAAAGTACAAAAGTAGCACATCATCATACTTTGAATTTTAACCGGTAAAGAGCCAAAAGGGCTACGAAATACTCACACTGTTTGCAAAGATTGGGTGTCTCATTGATGCATTCTTACTACCCTTGACCCTGATCCAGACTAATAGCTCCTGCAACATTGAATGAAAAATAAATCAAATCATACTCAAATACCTTTGAAAGTTGAAACCACCAAAAAAACATTTTTGTCCAAATTAAATTGAGAAAAGTCCAGGATACTCTCGAAATGAAATTGCCTTTCAAAAAAAACAATTTGCGATAGTAGTATTTAACAAAAACCCAAGGCCACAAATTTCACCTAAAAGCAAACTTGAACTAAAACAAAATTGAAAGTAGGGTTTAAAGATAAATACATACCAGCATGTCTAGCATGTCTACCCGCGCGATGCAGCGCGGGTAAGTGACAATTCTGAAGCAAATAACTTTTCTGACACCGATGTTTTTTGTTCGTATTATTCTCGTTTTCTCTCATTTTTTATAGGCTAGTATGATTTCATTGGAAAACAGTTATTACCATAAATTATGTTTATCAACAAGATATATAGAAAAATAATCGCAAAAGTGTCAAGTTCCCAAACAACACATAAACTTTGTTGTGCAAAATAATGATTCTTAGTACCTATTTACCAATTCGATACTTCAGCATACCGATTTACCGACCACGCTTTTTACCCAATTTGATACTTCGAATTACCAGCCAAGTTTGTTATGACAAGAATGGAAAACACCACATTCTTCCATAATCGTTTCCTTTATCGGTGAATTTGTGAATGGAAACGATCAGAAGACAGTTGACGAAGCTCCGAGAGTAGGTTGCCAAACAGCAACAGGCATAGCCACACAAGTTCTTTGCTTTCATTTTAAACCCTACGACGCGAAACACATGTCTTTATGAACTTCTTAGCTTTCTTTAAAAAAATTGACTTTATTGCCAGCAATTGATAAAAAAAACACAGACAACAATTGAAAAAATCGTTATGAACTTCTTAGCTTTCTTTAAAAAAACATACTTTACTTCCAGTATTCACGGACCCTTGGTTGAGTTTCCTACAATCAAAACTAACAGCATTGTTATGAGCATTATTTCTAGATACTGAAAGACATTATCAACAATATAAGCTACCAGAGCCTCTAATACAACCTCTAGTAAAGCCACTAAAACTTTTGTTGTGATGATAGCTGAAATAGATGGCGCAATTAAACATTTGCAATGGCTGCAATGGTGACAGTTAGCAAAAGTAGTAACTGAACCTATTGAAACGGATGGTGCAAGTAAGAGTTTTGTCCAATGTTTTATATAGACCACGAAATAAATGGGTAGAAAATCAGAAAAATTGAAAGTTTGTACATTAAGTAGGAAATATTAATACTTCATTACATTGATCAAGAAAGAAAGATTGATAAATAAACCACACTTCATTGCATTTTGATGGCTTTTGCCCATCTGAAAAATGCCAACATGGACCATTTTAGAGATGCCATACCAACTGATCATTGTTCATGATTAACAATCAAAAGAGGAAACCTTGGCTAATATCAGGTTTTAGTAAGTGAAACCATTTGGCCTAAATCATGCAAGAAATTCATAATAATAAACAAGATTGAACCAATCTAACTGGCGTTGTGTCTTTGTCATCAAAGAGTAACACGAATGTTGACAAAAACAAGCGGAATCATAAGAAACTCTGGTGGCTAGAACTTGAAATTAATTCATAACATGAATCTTTACAAAAACAGGCGCACTAAAAGTACCAAATCTTGTCTAATTTTACCGATCCCCTAGATCCATAGCTAAATCGATAAATGCATCCAATTCAACCTAACAAAAAAAAGAAACAAAAAATATACTAGACGACAGATAAGATTCAAAAATTGCATTAAGCTAAACATTTGAAAAAAAGGAAATTTAATGGAAGACTAATCCCAAGTTATCTGAGAACACTTTGTCCAGAAACATTAAACATTAACAATATCTTCATCAAATAATGTTTCTAATGGCACTCAAAATGAACAGATCGTTTTAATTGGAGAGATTTTAGGGTATCTAAATACAATAATTGTGTCTGTATGCTATAGATAAAGAGCTTGAGCAGAATGATGAGGTACCTTTCTCCTTAAGTGGAAGTATCTCAAACTTGATGGTGGCCGTAGATCGAAAAGAACACACCTGGTGCAAAACAAAACAGGTTCAAGCCAGTAGAGGTTGGGGCAGGTACGGACTCTCGAGAAGCGGTGGATGCAAATTTTAAATCAGAGAAGTAGTGATGCAAATTTACAATCGAACTCATCTTCCTTAAGATGCACAAAACATTTCATAAGAATATCACCACGGCCTTCATGTTTCTCCATGAGGATGCTCTTCCTGTCCAAACCAAAAACCTAAACTAAATTATAAAGGGGGAGCTTTATGCAGAAAGCCAAGTTTTTTACATACGTGCCAATTAAAAAAAATACCCCCTTCCATCTACTTCCAAACAAAAACCTTCTGAATCTATTCAGACCGATTAATCCATAGACAACTTTATCTATACAAGATTTAATAGAAAACCAACCAAACATCCCCCAGGACTTATTGAAACGGTACTCACTTGAGGTAGCTTTCCGAATAGCTAGTTAATGGTAAAACAGGGTTTTTTAATAAGCTCAAAAAGTAATCTAACTAATGGTCGGCAAACATGGCCTTTAGATGATCGAAAGGGATCATGTGCGAAGAGATAAAAAACAAATCAAATCAAACGAACACATTATATCTCACGTAAATATAAAATCCAGGGTCAGGGAAGAGATCGTTTCGTTAAGCTGCAAAAGATAAGAACAACTAATGGTTGTTCAAGAACCATTTATTACCTTGCCAAAAGCATTACATACAACTGAAACGTGCAAAGAATTTCAAAATGGCCTCCCATTTTTTCTAAGACAATAAGCAATAAACAAGAAAATTAAACTTCGATAACATGTAATTCTACAGAAACGATGTTTATAACATATGCAAACCTGTAATTTAGGATGCAAATAGTGCAGGCTTTTCCAGTTTGAATGTTATTTGTAATCTGCAAATAAGTATCAAGTTAAACATCTGATTTATTAGGCATAGAACCTTGTAATTTCTTCATGGGTTCGTTAAATTAAGCAGAAAAAGACACATCTGAAGTCCGCAAAGAAGCTGAAAGTGGACTCACAGGTTGTATAAACTACGGTTGATTACTTTTGATTTGTTCAAAATGTTACTTTTGCTTGATTCATAGATTACAGTTTTCTTGCTGCATTTTATTACTTTTCACTTGTCTTATTAGCCTATTTTTTTATGGATACTTTTGTTCCAGAGATATAAATTCGGAAACAAAGATGACCCATAAATGAATAAAATCCTGTGCGAGCCCAGGACGCTAGAAACTGATATAGAAACAGAAGTATGTGATCTTTAAAACAGAACTGATCAAGTATATGACAAGAATCAAGGCAGGGGATTAATTTGAAGTATGTGACAAGAATCAAGGCAAGGGATTAATTTGAAGAGGCAATTTTGAACCAAAATTCATCGGTACATATGCATACATTGGGTAAAGGCATTGAACCAAAATTCATCTATCTTTTCTTACCATTTCAGTAGTAGAGACTCGATGCGGCAGTGGTTAGCAGCAACAAAATCAACATTTTCTTTTGGCATCAGATGCCACTCTCGGAAAAGAAGAAACATGCCATCCAAAACTTTCGTGCTTCTAGCAGCGATATCTTTGATGCACCACCTGCCAACTCAACCATCAGATCCACTACACTTGACAGAAAAAATAGCAAATACAAGCAAACAAACCATCTCTTTTGGATCAAACTGATACTTTAGCAATATGCTTCTCTGCATCAGATTTTAAGTGGTCCAAGGTAAATAAAATGGTATACATTAGTTGTTGTTTGCATTGCATTTAATATTGTTTGGTATATACCTCAAAAGATGAAATATTGAACATGATTCCCACTTTTCAAACAGAAAAAAGAACATGTGACAGTAGATATTATGCACCCTACATGAGAATGAAGAAACCACGTGTTGGAAAGCAAAACAAACCGAAAAAGAAAGAAACTTTCTTGAAATATAATATAAAAAGGCAAGCAAAAATCTAATGAGAACCCCTTGATCCTCTATATTGATAGAGATCCAACCTCACTTTATATTGCCTTCAAGTGATTGACCATTTGACCAGAAGGTAGTTCTCTCTGTGCAGGCAAACTTGTTGATGCATGGCAACCTCTCAACTTGAGTATGTTCGCAAGGACCATAGTGGTTGGACTTGAACCAAATGCTTCCACAGACCTTAAAAGTTTTATAATTTAAAAAACCAAACGATTAACCATGCCTAAAAGCAAATTAAGTATGAACCATACGTTACCAAACGCTAGTCAGGTGTCACTTGCCTGGTGACTAAAATTTAAGAAACTTAAATCGTCATAACTAAAATTTAAGTAAGATTAAACCATCATAACTAAAATTTAAGAAACATAAACCATATTTGAATAACCCTACTTGAATAGAAACAAAGAAGGTTCATCAAACGAAGATTCAAAATGTTTGTAGCCATATTTGAATAGAAACATGATTAAGATGTATAACTGTAGACAAAAAACGGGAAGGGTGGCTTTAGATGAAAATAAAAATTAACATTACGTTTTTTTAATACAAGCCAGATGATGTTTAAAACCCTTGTTTGAACAAATAAGAAGCAAATAAAAATAAAGAACAAATTAGGTGCAAATAAAAATGAAGAAAGAAGAAGAAACAAATGAAGGTAAGAAAACATTAACATTACCTATGTAGCACTTGATCAAAATCTTTAACCCGAAAGTCATGCAAAAGCTTCAACTCATAGTCAAATTCAACCATTTATCAGCAAATACGAACAAAGACAAGACACTGTAAAAACAAAATCGATGTGGTAGAGGAGAAATTTACAAAACTGGAAAGAAATAAACCACGATTCACATCTATGAATGTGGAGCAGGAGCAAATCTAGCAGAACAAATCAAAATCGAGTGGTAATTAGGGTTTTCTTCCTTATCGAGCAGAGCAAAACCGAATTCAAGCACGAGGTAAAATCGAGTGATGTAACTGATCGATTTTCATGAATGATTTTTGTAGAGAAGCTGAGAAAACCAAGAAAGGTCCAACTCGCAATATCGAAATATGGGTTTTAATGGAATTGATGGTTTTGTGAAATCAGTAGGGTTTTTGTGAGATCGGGGGGAGCCAGCGATACAGTAGCAAATCTTCCATTTAGAAAGCAATATCTCTGAGACGTGAGATAAGAGGTAAGAAGGTATGGCTTTGATAAGTGAGGGATGGAGGTCAGAAAGTATGGGATGGAGATTTTTTAAGTGTACAATGGGCTGAGAAAGTATAGGCTAGATATTTACGCATCAAACATTGTAAATTGTGCTTCCTAACTTGTTATTAAGAGTTTTTTTAAAAATATGCATAAAATGGTAGTACATCATGCATGAATGGTTGTATTTAAGACTTTTTGCTAGCATGCTTATATATGTAGTATAGATATATCTCTCTCTGAATCTTTTCAATGTCAAATAGAATGAAAATTGTAACCCTGAATCAACGTATAAACATTTAAAATGCTTGTATGTAGCATATAGCCACTTAGTACAACATATGTACTTTGGAAATGAGCTTTTTGATGTTCACTCCCCCAGGGATTCCATTCAATCATCGAAAAACACAAAGGAATTTCCATGAACGTGATGACAAGAAAACATATTCCTTGTATCTACGTGCAAGTGTTAAAAATGATTGAAGCAACTTATGCTTGAACATGCTTAAAATGTGTAAACTGTTGAGAGGGCAACCAGTTTTCCACGGACTCAATGTGCATGATTGAAGTGCGAAGGTGGGGCAAACTTTCTTCTTTATCAATATCCAAATATTTCAAATGAATATTAGATATATTATGTGTTGCGTCCCTAAGAAAAATTGAAACATTCTTTTTTTTTGAAAGAAATGAGTAGCTGGTGGGGTTAAAATCAAGACTTGGCATGGGCTCTGGGCTCACTGCCTGTTTCAATATTGGTCACGAAAGAATTGTGAACCAATTAGTAATGTGGTTTCCCGGCTCAGAAATGGTTGGTGCAAAGTTCTCTTATTCTTTTAACTCTGTTCTCACACCCTCTTTATGTTTTTAATTATCTCATTTCTAACCAAACTCTCTTTTTCATTTTACCACTCAGCACTATCAGGTTGTTCAACCGGATGAACTTTTCCTCCCTTACTCTTTGATATAGACCCCTTACCCCTCAATCACTCAAGGATAACTTATTGGGTAGGAAACACTCGTTAACTTGAATCCATAGAAGTTCTTTAATGCTCTTATAAAAATCCATGAAATTTTGTCCTAAAAATTTGTGTTGGTCAACAGTTTAGATTGAACGAATTTGAATGTCAGCATTTAAATGATAGTGTCAACAAAATGAACGCTCCACACGAATATCGTTAATATTTGAGCATTTGAACTTTAAATCTCTCAAAACTAGGATATTGAATGAATGAAATGAATTCGAAAGACTTGTTTAAGAATCTGACAATGTATCAATTAGATCAAATATCATGAAGTGGTTAAGGTTCAAAGAATTGAAATTTGTTTATATGAACAAATATAAGTTTTTTGTTGAAATAAATGTTCAGTATTTTAAGTGAAAAGAGTATATGAAGCTTAAGAAACTTGGATTACGAACACGAGTATTACCATCGAAACAATTCTATCATTTTGAGACATGGTAATAACAACGTCAATATGAAGTTGTACCAGTGTGTATGAATACTTGAAATTATAGAAAAGATAATACACAAGTATTAATCTTTGGAAATACACGGTCAAAAATGAAATTATCATACGAGATTTCCATGAAAAACATTTAAAATCACACTTCTAGATTTATAAAATCTGTTTCACATTGAGAAGTGGTTTGAACATTTAAAGAAAACTTTTTTCATGCTTGAAAGTCGTTCTTCTTTCAAACAATATGTTAGTGCAAGATCTAGTGAGAGAAAGTACAATAATGCACAAAAATCTAGAGAGAGAAACTTGTCATCTATCATTCAAGTCAAAAGGTTACAAGTTCTCAAGTGTTACATATAACACGGAACAAAAAATATTTATAGTAGGTCAAGAAAAGCCCTTGACTCTACTTAGCTTACACAGTTGAAAGATACAGTTTCAGGCCAACTAACTGAAATTCTGCTCTAACATTCTCCCTTTTTGGAATCAAGGCAGCAATGGTCTTCTTCTTCTGACTCCCAGTTAAGTTTCAATTATTCTCATGGATTTTTTTAAGTTAATCCTTTCTTAAGTTCATTTAATTCCCTAATCAACAAACTCCTTTCAGTGGTAGGCATTCTGTTCTCCGCAGGATTCCGATCATTATTCTGAAGCTTATTATCCAACTGATGCCTTATAACTTTCAGAGTGCCATCTGAATACTTTGCAATTTCACTGAACCCCATAAACCTTTTCTCACCCTTTTCATTCTTATAAATCACCCTAAACTATGGTTCCTCCAAGATCATGTACAGTGGAATGTTCTCCATATCTGGTATCCTCTGGTTAGGCATTATCAAATTGATAATTGGTTGATCACTTTCTAGCCCAAGTTGAAAGTCATAGCAGTGAATATAAAGAATATGCATGTAAAGAAACCTTTTGATGGCATTAAGATCAAGAGTGATAGCTTCCCTGCTGATTGTCATATCTCTGAAGTAGTGATACATGAACTCAAAATTTTCAATAAGCAAATGATAGAAATTTGCTTTAGAAAATGTGTAAATTCTTCCATCTTGCCTCTGAACCACAAAGACTGGGTACCATATCTTGTAAAATTTCTTTGCAGACACTTCCTTAACTTAGACAATCAACCTCTTTGATCTGACATACTGAACAAGTTGAAACTTGGCTTTCATCAAGTACAAGTATTCAAACTTTAATGCATCTGGTTGATCATTCACCCCCAACACTGCATATGGATTTAACCTTCTGATATAATGAGCAAATAATCTTCTTTCTGAATCTTCAAGAAATGGTGTTCTCAGCTTAAGAAGACGAAGTTTTTCTTCAGCTGGATCAGGTTGAGGTTGTCTTGAAGTAGAAGGACCAGGTTGTGAACTGGAAGGGTTAGAAGGACCGGCTTGATCGGAATGTTAAATAGGAACAACAAGTGGATTTTACAGGTTCTTCAAGTTTAACATCAACAAATTCAGGTACTTTAGGCTGAGAGTCTTCATGCTGAACAAGAATAGCTTGACTTGAACGAATATCTGATACAATAGCAGTTAGAGCCATAGAAGCAACACTTACAACACTAATAGTAATCTCAGGAGTACAAATTGGGCTAACAACAATTTCTTTAGGAGTTACCGGCCCATAGAACTGTTGTAGGAATTTAGTCTCTTTTTCATTGAACTCTGGCAGACTTTGATTTTCAGTGACTTCATCAGCAGTAATTGTCAGCAGTCCATCTAACTCTTCTTCAATTTTCCAAACTCTGTCATATTCATTCTCATTCTCATCTTCATCATCTGAACTGACAACCACAATTTCCACATACAAGTCATCAATCTCCCTTATCTCCTCCAAATTTACCTCAGGCTTTTCAATCGTCGGTTCAACATTAGGATCAACATACAGAACAATATGTCTCCCACTTTCTTCACCTTGGGCATCAGATTCATACATCTGCACTACATCATTTGTACTTAGTGCATTCCCCAAATTCTCAGCTTCAGAACCCTTTTTTCTCTTACTCATCTCCCCTTCATGATCATTACGATCATCATCATGATCATTACGATCATCATCATGATCATGCTTTCTTTTCACCCCATAAGCTTGAGCCTTACAAGTATTATATAAAGCAGCAACTCTTTCAGCAAGATTATCAAGGGAACTCTTCATATCTGAAAGACTGGAAAGAATCTCTGACTTGATGATGAGGCTAATGGTTGAGGTTGAACATGTGGGTTGGGTTGAAAGTTCTGTAGTAGGGAAATCAAGTTTTGGTTTTAAGGATCATCAAGTGAAATAGGTAAAAGCTTGGCAAATAGAATGTCCTTCAGTTTATTAATTGAAGGATCTGAAACAGGTGGTGGTGTTGATATTGGCTCAGGTTCTCTTTCCACTATTGGATCTTTCTCCTTTAACAATCATTTGATCCCATCCAAATCCTTCATCATACGGTCCTCAACAGCCTTTAAGGCGCCGTTGACAAATTCCTTTGACACAAAGTTGGGTAAAGTAACACCAGGGTCACTTAGAGCACCTGTTGACACTACAATTGAATCAACAACTGTGTAGCCTACGTTCAACGCTGGGATATCGTTAACGTTGGTAGGACTTCCACTATGTCCTTGTAGTCCAAAAGAAGGATCTACTAGGAGTGTTCCGGTCGGGTCACTAAGACTTTCGACATTAGCAGAAAAAATGGGTAGTGTGCTAGTCAAATAATGTAATAGATTTGCAACTGGATCTAGACTCAATTGTGCAATGAATGAAGTTGAAGACTGGGCAAATGTCTTTCTATTTCAATATATAAACTCTCCGAGTGAGAGATAGATAGATCATGTGCTACATCCCCGTGAGAAAGTGAAACAATTTCTTGTTGAGAGGAAATTTAGTGGATGGCTTGGGTGTGCAAATGCGTTAGTGGGCTACTAACATATTTTTCAATACCTGATCCCAACGGATGAGATCTGGTAATGGATGTGGCTGCGCTTCTGGAATAGTAGGTTAAGGTAGCACTAACACTCACATCATTTTTGTCTCAACCATCACACACAAGCTCCCTTACATCTTCAACTAAATCTCCCTCGAGTCTCCTAATATCTCCCATAATGTTAGATACAACGGTATCTAAAGCAGCAGTTGTAAATTCAGGAAACTCAGAAACATCAAAGAAAACCGATGCACCACCTTGATTATCATTACCAACATCATCATCATTTTCATTATCATCATTGACATCACTAGCAGCTGATTCCGACGCAGTAGCAGATTCAGAACCATCATTAGAATGTTCAAGTGCTCTGGAAGATACAACAGTTCCAATATGTTGTGGAATCAATGCTGAGTCAGCTTGAAACATATGATCATCTGAATGTGTGTCCGAAGATGATGATTCTATGTCTTCAGGTTCTGAATTCTGACCCCCACCAGTTCCCCTCTTGAAATTTTCCCTCTGCTCTCCCCGTTCAGTAGCCCGTGCTTCTTGAACCCTCACTGACTCCTCTCTTCTAGGGTTTAAGTCTTGGGTAGGTCTCTCCGGCTCTAGTTGGACCATATACACTCGGTCTTCCCTAACACACTCAGCGTTCAGATCAACATACCTGAGAAGATCTTCCGGAATTAGCATTTCAAACTGGAGTTGTTTCTTTTGTTTATGTAGATATCTCACAGCTTTCTCTGGAACAGAAGGATGTCAGAGTCGTCTTGGAGTATCCTTATTTGATCTCAGCATACTGTGCACTATGAGTTGAAGAAACCTCTGATATGGAAGAGACGTATTTGCTTTGCTGTTTGCTTTTGCTTCAACCCTTTCTTGCAGCTCATTCAAGAAAATAACAGAGTAATCCACATGCAAATCATACACCACAACATGAAAGAGATTTAGAATGTCTGAACTGGCATTGTCCATCCTGGAATGCTTAGAAGTCAGACACCTGTTGATTACTGAGAACAGTGTATGCCAAAAAAGCGGATAATTGAGAACAGTCAGACACCTGTTGATTACTTGATTAAGTTCACCAACATAGCCCAAAGCCCGAATACAAGCTAAAGCTTCACCCTCTGATGGAAATGGATCAAAAATGGTTCTGCCAGGTCTGGAGTTAGGTTCAGGCAACCACAGGACAAGTCTCAGATGATGGTAATCCAAGGAAGTGTTGTAGTCGTCAATCAGAATGTCGAATCTGGGACAGTGGTTTTTATACACAAAAGAGATGGTCTTCCAGGCTTGTAGCACATAGTGCATGGGCACTGTTACAGTTTGTGTCAAGGCATAACACAATGGATGACCCTTAAGAATTTCTTTGCCCACCGGATGAATGATGATAGTGTCAATGTCCACGTGATGATTATTCGGCTTGATTTCAATATATTCCCTCAGATGGATGAACGCATGATCTGGGTTTCCATCTTCAGTCACAGATGGGTTGACTGAGCGGGCAGATGGCAATGGGATGTCAATCGTGGCTGGTGGAATGTTCTCACCAAAGCCTTGGGCCAGGTTTTGTTGCTCTTCTTGATTGTTGGAAGCCATTTGAACTGCTTATGTGAAAAACCAGTTCTAAAAAAAATCAGATTTGAAAATTTTCAATTTTTGGAAATTTTTTGTAAATTTCTCTATGTATGGTTTTCGCAAGGCACATGAGACAAGATTCAAACACCAAGCTTTGTGCAAACCACAGAAGCAGAAAAGCTATTTTTCGCACACAATGGTTTGCGAAAACCACACTTTTCGCAACTCAAAGAAAAAATCCTACTTTTCACAAGCTATGGTTGTGAAAACTAGACTTAGTCAAATTTCAACAAACAAAGATTGGACTTTTTGCCACACACTATGACAGGCAAACTTTTCGCAAGCAACATGAATACACAAGCTTTTCGCAATGGTCATGAAACTGAATTTTTCGCAAGTTTATACGGCGAAAAAAATGAAATCGATCAAAATCAAAATATAATGCAAGAAGCCAACTCAGACATGTTCGAAAAATCAAATCCCAACAAATTTTGTTCACAAACAAACAACAAACAGACCCTAAATCAATCAACTTGACTAGTTCGAAGATGAACAGTCGGAACCCACTAATCCGATTAAATCGAACACAAACAAGTATATGAATAGAAAATTTGAACGGATAGAACGATTTTAAAAACAAACACGATTCTAATGCACCAAAGATTAAGTCGAATGGATACCTGATGTGGAAAATCACGTGAAAAAAGATCGAAACTGGGTTTTGAGGCCAAAGAAGATGAACAATGTGTGTTTTGAGGCCAAAGAAGATGAACAGTGTGTGTTTTGAGGCCAAAGAAGATGAACAGTGTGTGTTTTGAGGCCGAAGAAGATGAACAGTGTCGTGAAAGAGACAAGTACTGTTCATCGTACTTTTCGCAAGCAACGAAATTCGAAAAGCACCAAGTGAAAAAGTTTTCGCAAGTAACTAAAAGTGAATGGCCACTTTTCGCAAGCATAGGGATACGAAAACCTCACTTTTCGCAAGCAACGTGTTGCGAAAACCTTACTTTTCGCAAGCAGCGTGTTTAATGTGTGATTAGAGTGGTAATTTAGGTGAGACTTGGTGAGATTAGCCGTGCGCTTAACAGAGTTTAGAGAGAGAGTTTGTTCATCATTATAATCTTGTAACTCTCTGCATTCAATCAATAAAGGATTAATCGTTTCATATTCATTGTTACTTGATAATCTGGGATCTACAATTGGTATCAGAGCAGAGGGACAAAGCTATCGATTCAAAGGTATTTTTCTGGTTTTTCTTGATCATTCAAAGTACGTACTGTGTTCATCTCAAGAATTGTTGATCCAAACCCTCAGTGATTTGATAATGACCCTCTCTTATATACTTAGTGAAAATTGTAAGTAAACAATATGTATCAGAGTTTCACTATCGCTGATAAGTACTAAGATCTTACAGTACCGCTGATAGGAACTCTCGCTCTTTAAGTTAAACATTCAGTGAAACTGTTCACCATAAATGCTCTGAGTCTGTTCAGTCATTATGATGATAGCTGATAAGTTAGTTGTTTACTTATGATCCCTGAAGACAAGTTTCACGTCAACAAAGGTTCTACGCTGAAGTCGAAGATCAAGCTCAAGAACCAGCGACAAGTCTCCTAATGAACTGATGCGGATCAGCGAAGACTCAGATTTGTCCACTCAACGTGAAGTATCAAGTACAAGACTTCAGCTATCGCTGAACTTTATCATCTGCTGAATAGTAAATGATAATCGCTGAATCAACGAAAGCTGATCATGAAGTCCTCCGTACAAAGTACTTTTGTCTTAACCACCCTTGCACGCCTCCGTACGAAATGTCAGAAAAGAACCTCCGAATATCTGAAATCGTACAACCACTCTGATACTACACTGTTCATCCTTACGGCTACTAAGGTTGTCAACCAAGGTCAATGACATGCAACCAACCAGCTGATGACACGTGTAAAGTATATACTGACTTGCATTAAATGCATGCAGTATATAAAGAGATGAACTCACTTCATTTTGAAGTAACTTGCTAACTCTGGACAAGTTCATATCTCTTATCTAAAGATAGGTTATTATTAGTAATTTCCTTATCTTTCTTAGTGCAAGAAACCTTAGTGTTCCAACTTGTTTAGATTTAGGTTTATCCTTAATCTTGTCTCCGCAACAAGCTGTAAATTGTTAATGATTTATCAATAAACAATTTAGAAAAGTAAAATCTGTGTGTTTGTATTCAACCCCCCCCCCCCCCCCCCCTTCTACAAACTTGTATAGGCCTTTCGGGACCAACAAGTGGTATCAGAGCAGATTTGTTTAATCTCATAAACAAGATCTAATCTAAGATATTTCTCTTCCTTGCTATTATCTGAAAATGGCCTCCCACACAAACACAAATTATATAGACAATGGTTCTCTTACAAAACCCCCTAGATTTTCCAGAGATAACTTCAACTTATGGAAAAATAGGATGACACTCTTCTTAGAAGGTGTAGACCCTACTATACCTTACTATCTTGAGAACGGCCCACACATCCCTGTAACAATTGATCCTTTAGTTCCAGCCACTGCAAATAGACCTGCTATTCCAGAAAGGCTGATTCCTAAAGAAATCCATCAGTGGACCGATGAAGATAAGAAGAAAGTGGCTATAGATACAAAAGCCAGATCCATACTATCCATGGCCCTTCCTGACGAAGTCTACCATTCCGTCATGAACCTGAAGTCATCAAAAGCCATGTGGGACACAATATGTGTTCATTATGAAGGAACGTCTGAAGTCCAGGACTCAAGAAAGATCAACCTGGTAAGACAATACGAAAGCTTCATTTCTGGTAAGAATGAAACTCTCTCTGAAGTTCACCAACGTTTTAATTGTTTAATTATAGATCTGAAAACTGTTGGTAAGGAATATTCTAACTTTGAAGTGCTGACAAAGTTTCTAGAATGTTTACCTGAAAGCTGGGACAATTATTCCATGTGTCTTAAGCTGTCAAAGGATCTAAGATCAATGACCCTTGCCACCTTATATGGCACATTGCTGAATCATGAGCAATCTAGCCATCTTAAGAAGAATATTGTAAAAGATTCCAAAAGCACCCATGTTGCTTTATTCTCAGAGGAACCTTCTACTCAGCGACCTTCGGTCACTATCACTGAGTTACAGAGTAACTCTGAAAGGTCATCAGATTTTGATTTTTCAGATGATGATGAATCCTTGGCTCAACTAACTAAAAAGTTCAGGAGATTCGCCAAGAAGAAAATGTTTAGAAAGAACAAACCTCTTTCCATTACTGACAAGCCTAAATCATCACCTTTTGTTGATAAGGCTACTGCTACTTGTTTCAACTGCGAAAAGACAGGTCATTTCGCTAATGAGTGCAGGTCAAAGAAAATCATGAGACCTTCAGCTTTTACAAAGAAATCCTTTGTTCCAAGGAATAAAGATGACAAATACTCAAAGCTGAAGGAGAAGTATGCAAAGCTGAAAAGCTTTAAGAAGAAAGGAAACGGCCTGATGGCTGACTATGATTGGGTTGCTTCTGATGAAGAAGCCTCATCATCTGATTCTGAAGATGATGAAGCAAATCAATGTCTCATGGCCAAGATTGAAGAAGAGGAAGAAAGTTCAGACATTCCCTCCACTTCAACATCTGCCATTCAGGTATCACCTTCTTTCTTTACCAATATTGCAAATATTGATGAAGCTGATAGTCTCCGTAAAATCGATCTATTGACTAGAAGTTTATACGAAGCCATGAACGGCAAAACTGTGGTTGAAAACCAAAATCTTGATCTCGCTGAAAAGCTTAAAAACTGCCACCTTCAAATAGAAAAGCTTTCTAAAATTGAAAATGATTTTAAAGATCAAGTCTATTTAAATCAGCTAGTCAAAATCGAACGAGCAGAAGCTATCGCTGCATTAAAAGCTGAACAAGCTACTGTTGAAGGATGGTGTAATTCTTCAACAAAGATCATTGAGATAATTAAGGCTCAGATTCCTCTGAGTGATAAACGTGGTCTGGGTTATAAATATGATACTCCAAAACCAACTACTGAACGTTCAATGCTTAAATTTGGAACGTTCGTATCCTCAGTCGCTGACACTTCATCATCTCAGTGCACCTCGTCCATTACACCAATCCCTGAGGAAACTCCTACCTCCTCAAAAGGTAAGGAGAAAATGGTTTATTCAAAACCTACCTCTGTCTCTAAAGACAAAGGTAAAGGAATTGTTATTTATCAAAATCCTCAGAAGGGTACCTTAGTACCAAAGCTGAATGCTTCTAAAGCCTCAGTGACCTACCCTCTGGATCTAGAAAGCTGATCTCTGGATCTATTCAGCGATCTACTCCTAGACTCAGAGTGGATATCCTTGGTAAGAAATCTGAAGAACTGAATTTCGTCCCATTTCTAAAGCCAATAGTTTACTTGGTGCTGGCACTTCTAATTCAAAATTAAAAGCTCAGCATACAAGTGGTCCTAGAACTACTTTTAGTTATAGGAAATGTTATCACTGTGGACTTACCGATCATATTGCTAGTAAGTGCCCCACAGCCACCAAAGCTGAAAAGATAGCTAAGGTGAAGATTGCCTCCAAGGCAAAGAAGACCAATCCTGGTGCAAATCAGGTCAAGGTGACTCCTACCACTGAGGTTAAGAAATTAACCAAAGTGAAGAAAGACAAAGCTGAATCTTCAAATGCTGCGAAAACCGCTGAACCTTCCATTCCAACTACTTCCACTGACAAACGTGTATACATGGTTAAGTGGGTACCCAAGCAAAACTAATCTTCCTTTGTAAATGCAGGTTAAGAAGGGTATCTGGTATCTCGATAGCGGATGCTCTAGACACATGACTGGTAAGAAAAGCCTGCTCGCTGAATACAAGGAAGAGAAGGGTCCCTCTGTGACATTTGGTGGAAATGGAAAAGGACATACCCGAGGGTATGGTGTACTTTCAAATGGTACAACATCCTTCAGAAGAGTCGCATATGTTGAAGGGCTGAAGCATAATCTTCTGAGCATCAGTCAGCTTTGCGACATGGATAACAAAGTGATTTTCACTAAGGAATCCTGCTTTGTCTCTGACAAAAAGGAGAAGATAGCTCTCAGCGGTTATCGTTTGGAAAATGTTTATGTAATAAACATGGACTCAACAACCACCGAGAACTCCTGTTTCTTCTCAAAGGCATCTTCTGATGTCAACTGGCTATGGCACAAGAGGCTCTCACATCTAAATTTCAAGACACTGAATACTCTTTCCTCCAAAGAGTTAGTCACTGGTCTACCTCAGCATTCATACGCCAAAGAGTCTTTATGTTCAACGTGTGAAAAAGGGAAACAAACCAAGGCAAGCTTCAAGTCAAAGCAAGTCTCCTCAGTGTCATCTCCTCTACAACTACTCCATATGGATTTGTTTGGCCCCGTTAACAAACAATCCATCGCTGGAAAGAAATATACGCTGGTCATAGTTGATGAATTCTCTCGTTACACATGGGTAATGTTTCTCCGTTCTAAGAGTGACACCCCTGAAGAACTCATCACCTTTGTTCGGAAGATGGAAACTCTGAACAATATGACTGTTCGCTCAATAAGGAGTGATCATGGAACTGAATTCAAAAACAGTTCTCTTGATTCCTTCCTTGAGAGTAAGGGTATTTCTCACAACTTTTTGTCAGTGAGAACACCGCAACAAAATGGAGTCGCTGAAAGAAGAAATAGAACAATTATTGAAGCTGCACGTTAATGCTCAACGATTCTCACCTGCCTACTCAGTTTTGGGCAGAAGCTGTCAACACTGCTTGTTTTACGCAAAACAGGTCGCTGATAGTTAAAAGATTCCAAAAGACAGCCTATGAACTTTTTCATGGGAGAAAGCCTTCAATCAGTTTTCTTCACATCTTTGGATGTCAGTGTTTCATACTCAACAACAGAGATGCCCTTGGAAAGTTTGATCCTAAGGCTGATGATGGAATCTTTCTTGGATACTCCTCAGTCTCCAAAGCCTTCAGAGTCTTCAACCGTAGAAGACAAACTGTAGAAGAAACTATTCACGTCACGTTTGACGAATCCCGTTCAGCGAACTCTAAACCGAACACTGATACAGAAGAACTGAATCAATGGATGTTTTCTCATCTTGGTGATTAAGAAGATATTCCCACTCCTCATGCTCATCCAGTAGAAGATGATAGTCCCACTATCATTCCAAATATGCAGAATAGTGAAGTTGAAACATCTTGGGTCTCAGTTGTGCCTATAAACACTATACCTGCAGTTGATCCAAATGTCTCAGAAATTCCGTCTATTTCTCAGCAATCAGTGAATGAAGTGACAAATGCAAACATTCATCTCTTAGCTGATAATCCAGAAGTAGCTGAAGCCTCATCTTCAGTTTCTCCAGTTCAGACTGAGACAGCGACGTATGCTCCGGCTCATCGATGGACTGTAAATCACCCAATCGATCAAATTCTTGGTGATCCCAACGCTGGTATTCAGACTCGTAGAAGTGCAGGTAATATTTGTTTATTTGTTAACTTTATTTCTCTAACTGGACCAAAGAAAATAGATGATGCCCTCAGAGATCCAAACTGGGTCAGCGCTATGCAAGAAGAGCTGACTGAATTCGAAAGAAACAAAGTTTGGAAACTTGTTCGGAGACCAACAGACAAAACGGTGATAGGCACTAAGTGGGTCTATCGAAACAAGTTGGACGAACATGGTACTGTAACTCGCAACAAAGCTCGTCTTGTTGCTCAGGGATACAGACAAGAGGAAGGCATAGATTATGACGAAACTTTTGCTCCAGTAGCAAGACTTGAATCTATTCGTCTTTTCTTAGCATATGCTGTACACAAAAACTTCACTGTACATCAGATGGATGTTAAGTCAGCGTTTCTAAATGGAAAGCTGAATGAAGAAGTGTATGTGGAACACCCTCCAGGATTCTCAGATCCTAAGCGTCCAGGTTATGTTTATAAACTGGACAAGGCACTTTATGGCTTAAAGCAAGCTCCTCGTGCATGGTATGATACTCTCTCTACTTATCTCCATATTGAAAATTTTGAGAGAGGAAAGATCGACAAAACTTTATTTTTTAGAAAAGTGAAAGGTCATATCATTTTAGTTCAAATATATGTTGATGACATTATATTTGGTTCTACTAACCCTGAGCTTTGTACTCGTTTCGCTGATAGAATGAAAGATGAGTATAAAATGAGCATGATGGGTGAACTAACATATTTCCTTGGTCTTCAGATTAAGCAAACTGAAAAAGGAACTTTTATAAATCAGGGAAAATATGTTAAAGATATGCTGAAGAAATTCGACTTAACTGAAAGTTCAGCTATGAAAACCCCTATGGCACCACCGCTGACACTTGATAAGGACACAAAGGTTGTTCCTGTCAATGTCACGCTATACCGTGGGATGATCGGCTCACTATTGCAAAATCACTGTCTAAGACCCGATATTATGTTTGCAACATGTCTGTGCGCACGATATCAAGCTGAACCTAAGATATCCCATATGAAAGCTGTAAAGCAAATCTTTCGATATCTTAAGGGTACAGCGAATCTAGGTCTTTGGTATCCCAAAGACTCAGGATTCGATCTAACCGCCTATTCAGACAGTGATTTTGCAGGTTGCAAAATGGATAGGAAAAGCGCCACAGGAGGATGTCAGCTCCTGGGTGGAAAGCTGGTAAGTTGGACAAGTAAGAAGCAAAAGTCAGTGTCCACTTCCACATCTGAAGCTGAATATGTAGCCGCTGGAAGCTGTTGTTCTCAAGTCTTGTGGATGAGAAATCAGCTACTAGACTATGATCTTCAGCTCTCCAAAATTCCAATCTATTGCGACAGCACAAGTGCCATCGCTATAGCAAACAATCCAGTGCTACACTCAAAGACAAAACACATAGAAATCAGATATCATTTTATCAGAGATCATGTGATGAATGGTGATATAGAACTTCATTTTATCCCAACTGATTATCAGTTAGCTGATTTGTTTACCAAACCTCTTGATGAGACAAGATTCAACTTTCTCATCATCGAGCTTGGAATGCTGAACTTTGAAGGGTAAAATCTTCAGCGGTTCACATTTGATCAGCGATACGTTTATACAATCTTGTATAAGCCTTCGGGATAAAATCAACTTATATAATCCATTTCATCATCTTCTCTCTGAATAAATTTGGTTAAACTGATATCCAGGTATGTTTTCTCTCTCTGACAATCGCATGTAAATGCAATATTTCAAGATAAATTACATCGCTGAATATCTCTTCCTTAACAGCGATATTTTGAAAGTTCTTTAAACCTTCACTGATATTTTCTATTCAGTGCTTCATGTTTTTCAAAAGAGTCCCTGAGCTTTCAAAACCTCAGAGACATCCTAAAAGAATGTGAAATGACAGTTGTGAAGTCATTGCAACGGATAACACCAGGCACGATTTCATTCTGACACACGTTTGCACGTTTCGTTCAAACTTCCAATCAAATGCAAACACGTGTCCGTGTCATGATGAAAACCCTTTCCCGCTCAAGGGTTTCTCTCTCTAAAACTCCCTATATAAACAACTCTTGGTTTATATTTGTCTTTTACGCGAACAATCTTTCTCCGCAAGAAAAGAATCCTCTGTTGCATTTGTGCTCTCAAAAACCTCAAGAACTGTTCATCATCTTCCTCATCAAAACTTCAAGGTTAATATGTTCTTATCTACTATCAAATGCGTATAACTTGTTTTCAATCTTCTCATTGTTTTAACAAGATCAAACAAAAGAACTTTGTAAAATAAAATCATTTCTTTCATGGTTTTATGAACACAACCATTTCATGGTTGTTCTTCAAGTTTTAAATCTAAAATCTTAAACTTGTTCTTCATTCGTATCCAGTTTTCTTTTAGAAACTGGAATACAAGACTTTATGGGTATTACATTTCATTTTAAAAATCAAGAAAAACCTTAATCTTCATTAAGACATTTATGTCTGAATGAAATGGACAAAATTCGAAAAATCTTAATGGAAATTCTTTCCATACTAAGACAATTCTTATTTGTTAAACATCTTTGGTTGAACTGATAATACAGAGAAATGGCATCTTCAAAGATCAATGTCACCGCTGAGTCCATCTCCGCTGACTCTGAGGAAGTGGACATCGTCAAAGCCCCTCAGGTTAAGTTCGAGCTGGATCAACTAGATTGGACTAAGGCCAACAACCTCTCAGCTCTTCTCGAGTTTCCTCCTCGGAAGCAAGTATCACATCTGGACGATGCTGTGAGTTTTCTGAGGAACAGCCCCATCTACACAGCCCTGACCATAACACCTCCTGCCAGTCAGCGACTCTTATCCTAGTTCTGGTACTCTGCCAAACACACTGAGCTACCCTCTGCCAAAGATGCATCCAAAACCATCGACTGCATACTCAGCGATACTGAGTATGGCACCATCAAGATAACCCCTGCCATAATCCGAAAAGCCCTGAACTTACCAAATGCTACCAAAGAAAAACCCTTCGTTCCATTCCCTGACCACAAGAAGCACGCTGACAAAGAAGAAATCATTGCTTTCCTTGACGCAATGGGTTATATCTGGGATATTGGAAGGGACAAGAAACCTGAGAAGAAGCTGACGCTGATAAAGAAATCCAAGATGCCCAGCGAGATGAACTTCATCTTCGCACACCTGATCAGCTGCATGACAGCGAAGTCCGGCTCTTCTGATCAAGCCGCCCAACCTCAGCAGTCCATGGGATACGCACTGCTGAAAGGTCTAAACATTGACTGGGCCTCTATTATTTATGATGACCTGATTCAACGTGTCGATTCTGCCGCTGATAGACCAGCATGGGTTCCTTACCCACGATTCATCAGCGCCATCTTTCAATATGGCCTAAAGGACAGCTATCCTGAAGAGGGTGATCTGAAACTTTCTCAAATTGGCCCTAAGGTTCTCGACTTCAAGCCTGTCGCAAATGAGGTACGTCTCTCTACTCTTCTCACTCTTCTAAATTCTCCACTTTCTGTGGCTCCTTCAGCGACAATACCCATCGCTGATACCCCGACCACAAAATCCTCTCCTTCTAAGAAAAGGAAACCCTCTCACACCCAACTTGATTCCAAAAGGATCAAGAAAACCAAGGAGCAACCCCAACAATTCCATGCTGAAGACTCCTCAGCTCATTCTGACGAGATGAAGGAAAGTTCCGTGGTACGCTCTGCCACACCCGTTCAAGCCATCCCTCCAATCCAGAGTTCAACGTCTCTAAACGCTGAGGTTAGAAACTTGGAAACTACCCAACCTCCCTCAGTCTCTCAAAAGACTGATGAAGTGATTGTCAGCGATTCCAACGCTGAACTCAGAACCCGAATCCCAATCTTATCCTTCGCTCCTCCCTCCACTTCTTTGGACACTTCTCCAGCTAACACTGGGGATGCCATCATTCCAGAAGCCACCGCTGACGCTTCTCAACTGATGATGAAGAAAGGACCTGCAGAGATCACCATACCTCACCGTACTTTCGAAGAGGATATGGAATATTATTCAGGAACTTGCAACTTTGACGAGTTCATCAATCCTTCTGCAGGTACAAATCAACCCATATACACTGTAACTAAACCAGAAACTTCTGAGCTTTCCTTTGTTCACAAGTACTTATGTGTTACAGGTCCTAATTTGGGAGACATCAACGCTTCTCTGAAATCCGTGGAAACAAAGCTGACCAGTCTCACCACCACACTCTCCAACAATTCTACAGCTGTAACAAACGCTGGAGAAAATTTGACAAAGCTGACAACGGTGGTGGAGAAGAAAGCTTCCACTGAAGACATCAAGGGACTTGATAAGACTCTCGCCGATTTTGCCAAGGTGCTCTCTGACATCTACACTGACTACACCAGCCTCAAAAGCTCAGTTTCGACCGTGTCCAGCGAAGTAACAACGCTGAAGACATCGGTTGGAAAACTCGAGGGTGATATGTCAGCGGTCAAGACTGACTTAGGCTCTATAAAGACCGCCGTTAGTTCTATGAAGACGATGATCGAGACGCTGGTCAACAAGGAAAATAATCCAGCTCCTGCTCCTGCCCCTGCCCCTATTTTGGAATCTTTCACAGCGGCGGATCGCACAGAGCTGAAGAAAATCACGCCTGCTATTTCTGGCCTAGAAGACAGAATAGCAAAGCTTGAAGGTTGTGTGAAAATCTCTGGCCCAGAAGACAGAGATAACACCAATGCTGAGTCTACTCATTCCTCCCCCAATCATGAGAAAGAGGGGGAGAAGAGCGCTGAAAATCTTGAGAAGAGCGCTGAAGATCTAAACAAAAGCGCTGAAGACCTTTCCCATGATGAATCTATCAGGGGAGAGAGGAATGAAGATCTAACCGCTGGACCTCAGGGAGATGAAAACCCTGAGGGAACCGAGAAACTCGCCTCTGTATCTGAGGGGGAGCAACTCGAAGAAGATGATGAGGAATCCGAAGCAGAAGAAGATGAAGACATCGACATCCCTGAAGATGAACCATCCTTCTCTCCAAGAAAGGATGATGATGATGATGAAGATGATGATGATTTCTTTATCGTCAAACCTGCCCCAAGGATCAAAGCTCTTAAGGGAATCTCAATAAAAGAACCTTCAGGGGAGAAGACAAAGACAAAGCCCTCAGCCTCTGGCGCTGAGAAAAGCAAAGGCAAAGGCCTCGCTGAATTTGAAAATCTGGCGATCTTGCTTGAAAAGCCGGTTTGTCAGGTACACTAAACTTTACTTATATTCCTTCCCTGAACATCTCTATACAAAATCAGTTCTCTACTCAACAACCTCTCTACACATCCACAATCTTTTTCTATCTTTTCTACCCATGTTCTTCTACCCAGTTCTTATTAGTAAGATCGCTGCGTTTCAGCTAGTCCTCTCCCCTGTTTAAGGATATCGCTGAAGGCTCAACAACTGCGACTTCACCAATAATTCCAGCTGCCGCTGAAGACATAATCCCAGTCTTGGATTTGATCTCTGAGACTGATGAACCAGAAGAACAACCCCTCTCGCACAGAAACAGACCTTCCTCAGCTCCTCAAAAGCTGAGTGAAGAGGATCAAAAGAGAAGAGAAGAAATAATAAAGCGATTCGAGGATCAGCGAATCATTCTAAGGCGTGATCAACTGCCTTCAGTTCCTCCTAAGTTCAGAATTTCAAAAGCTGAATACAAGGAACACCTCAGAGCTGAACGCCTCATCGCTGAAAGAAAGGAAGCTGAACAGAGAGACAGAGAATACGCCATCAAGCTTACTCAAGAATCTGTCAAAGACCCCAAGCTGAAACGTGTTCCCATTCAAATCCAACGAAAGCTTTGGGAAGAAGCCCAGAAGATCGTGGAAAAGAAAACTGAAGATTCTCAGACCACCCTGATCTGGTGTAAAGAGAAAATCCACTTCAGATATCGTCCAGCGAAGATCAACAAGGTATTCATCTCTGGAAGAACATCTATCGGAATACCTATTGTTGACATCAAACTTCTCAGAGAAGATGGCCAATCTGAAACCTTTCGCGCTGACACTGTAAAAAGTTATGGTCTCTCTGAATGGATGGAGATGAGGTTAGCTATCCAATCGTCACAATCAAAGTACAAGGATCATTTCGAAAAGCTGATAAACAGACAGATCGATTTGATATCTTCTTGTGTGGACATTCCTCCTCTTCCTGATCTAAAGCTGAAAAGAAAAAGGGGCTCTCCAAAGAAGAAACGTCAAGATTCAAACTCAGGTCTTGTCATACGAAATGAAACTGGAATTGGTTTCTCTCGCGCTGAAGTGCTTGGTGCTGATCCTGATCTTTCTGCCCTTGACATTTCTTTGCCACCATGTGAACTTTTCGTCCCTGGTAAAGTCATTAGTAATCCTTATGGAATATTCTTTCTTGACTACGACGAACGTAAATGCTTTCAACGGATCGCTGAGCTTCCAATCACTCCAATCGAACAGCTCAGAGATCTTATCTACTGGTGTGACTTCAGAAAAGACATTCAGGCACGACACCTAAAACCCTTGATTTTTGAAGAAGCGCTGAACAAAAGAAAACAAGGCGTAACGGTTCCTGACTGGATGATCCCCACTGAAAAGACGACCCTTGATGAACTTCTCATTAAGGAAGAACCTTTTGAAAACTGATATAATCTCCTTTTTCTCTATTGTATCAGTTATCCTTCTGTACTTGTAAATTATTTCGCTTGTACTTGTAATATTTATGTTCTTCATTGTAACCTGATTCAATATTTTAAAGAAAGATTTCAGCGAACGTACTTTACTCCATCAGTACTGAAAAGATCCCAGAAAACAGTAAAAGGGACAAATATTTTATGAGTTCTTTTTATCCTTATGTTTTCATTAAATAGCAATTTTCTTTGTTGCTATGTCATAATCAAATAGGGGGAGATTGTTGATCCAAACCCTCAGTGATTTGATAATGACCCTCTCTTATATACTTAGTGAAAATTGTAAGTAAACAATATGTATCAGAGTTTCACTATCGCAGATAAGTACTAAGATCATACAGTACCGCTGATAGGAACTCTCGCTCTTTAAGTTAAACATTCAGCGAAACTGTTCACCATAAATGCTCTGAGTCTGTTCAGTCATTATGATGATCGCTGATAAGTTAGTTGTTTACTTATGATCCCTTAAGACAAGTTTCACGTCAACAAAGGTTCTACGCTGAAGTCGAAGATCAAGCTCAAGAACCAGCGACAAGTCTCCTAATGAACTGATGCGGATCAGCGAAGACTCGGATTTGTCCACTCAACGTGAAGTATCAAGTACAAGACTTCAGCAATAGCTGAACTTTATCATCTGCTAAATAGTAAATGATAATCGCTGAATCAACGAAAGCTGATCATGAAGTCCTCCGTACAAAGTACTTTTGTCTTAACCACCCTTGCACGCCTCCGTACGAAATGTCAGAAAAGAACCTCCGAATATCTGAAATCGTACAACCACTCTGATACTACACTGTTCATCCTTACGGCTACTAAGGTTGTCAACCAAGGTCAATGACATACAACCAACCAGCTGATGACACGTGTAAAGTATATACCGACTTGCATTAAATGCATGCAGTATATAAAGAGATGAACTCACTTCATTTTGAAGTAACTTGCTAACTCTGGACAAGTTCATATCTCTTATCTAAAGATAGGTTATTATTAGTAATTTCCTTATCTTTCTTAGTGCAAGAAACCTTAGTGTTCCAACTTATTTAGATTTAGGTTTATCCTTAATCTTGTCTCCGCAACAAGCTGTAAATTGTTAATGATTTATCAATAAACAATTTAGAAAAGTAAAATCTGTGTGTTTGTATTCAACCCCCCCCCCCCTTCTACAAACTTGTATAGGCCTTTCGGGACCAACAAGAATTTTTGATTGCTTTGATTTTGGTGTTAAAACCCAAAATTGAGGCTTGATACATTCTTCTCATAGGTTTTCTAAGATCTCGCTGTGTTTTCAAATCGTTTGGTTGAGTAAAAATCACTGATTTTTAAGTTCTTGATTTGTTTGGTTTTTGCTCCCTGTTCTTGAAAACTATCAATTTTGTACATCAAAAGTACGGATTGAGTCGATTTAGGTAGAGTTTTTGTGCGATTTTGGTTAGCTTTGTTGGTACTAAGCTTTAGCATACTGATTTTCGAGTAGAAAGTGCTGAAATTCATCATACCGGGTAAGTTTTCTTTATCTCCCTGTATTGTTTTCGAAGTCCCGGGACTCATTGATACCGGTACTTCATCTCTCGGTACCGATATCTCCCGGTAGTTGATATATCTCGGTACTCCATCTCCCGGTATTCCATCTCCTGGTACTCCATCTCCCGGTACCTAACTTAGTCCCGGTATTACTCAGTTGTGGGACTCGGTTTGACAGTCCCGGTATCACAACTCCCGGTATTTCTCTGTGACTTCCCAGTTGCGGGACTTCTCAATTGCGGGACTTTCCATTTGTGGGACTTGCTTCTAATACCGGAAGCTGTAAATTTTGGATTTTTAGGTATTGTGATTTTTGAACTTTCATAACTCAGGTATTTGACATATACATGAATTTTTTGTGAATTCAAAGAACCGTGGCAATTCATCCTGAAAAACTTACTTGAGTTTGTTTTTCTCCGTTTTTAAATTCCAGAATTGCCACGTGTTATATTTTCTTTGATTTAGTTATTTCCATGTCTCACATATTTTGTTGATTTTTCGATGGAAATACACCCGCTTGAATTCCAATTTTGTTCTCATAGTACGTCCTTACTTACTAATGATTCAGTTCTTCTCTGGTAAATTAATTGTGACTTGTTATTCACAATTAAACTTTCTGATCAATTGTTTCATTTGTTGCAAACACTGTGCTTACTGAGTCATCCTAGTCGCGCTTGAACTTGTTCTTTGATCTTCATTCACATTTTATAATGACTTCTGATCAACTCAGATCAGGACTCGTTCGTAAAAGATTGACTTCTAAACATGCCAATTTAGAACTCGTACTTCAATGTGTGCTTAATGTTTTATTGGTTCATTCAAAGAGTGTTAGGAATTACATCGTTTCTATGGTCTATCCAGAACCGGAAGGACCTACCCAAGAAACACATCCTTGTTAGATAACAGTGAGGGGTCTAGATGTATAGACGAGTTTGGAGTGAAAAAAAAAAGTGGTGAGGATGTGACAGGACTTAAAAGACATATTGGTCCTTACCAAACAAAGTCAGTTAGTCGGGTAACCACACAATCTATTCATTCTCGTTCTTTGGAGATGAATATTGAAACAGACATGGACCCAGTGTCGACAACTCGTGTTACCCTACCTAGCCACTCAAGCATCTCACAAACTTCATATTCTATTCACTGTGTCAATTGATTTTTAACTTGAGTCCCAGGTTAAATCAATTTTTGAGCCAAATCGATATAATTTATTTCTTTCACACATGCACGAGTCTTTGTGATTCCCATTGCATATCTTTGTGATATTGCCGGAACAGTTTGAGAGGTAATTTTTAATATTTTACTTCAGTGATAACTGGAAGTCCTATCAGAGATACCCCGATGTCAACTCTGAACATAGGCCACACAATTATTTTAATTGTTGTGATAACAGTTACTATTGGGTTTCTGTGTTAGATGATTACCCTATTTTGGTTACTTACCGTTTTATCTGGTACTTTTGCTACTCATCAGTGTTGTCTTGGAAGTTACATGATGCTCAGGATGCTCCTAGTCATCATGAGGGGAGAACTGATACACATTCAAAGACAATGATCATCATCATGAGGGGGAAAACATTATAAAAGTTCAAAGACCTAGACTATCAAGTTGAGGGGGAGTAAGCAAAAGTTGAGGGGGAGTAACTGTTATAACCTGTGCTGAAAATATTACAACGTGCATGGTTCTTCTATCCGTTTAACAAAGTGCTGAAGTTTTCAAAGCTAATTCAACTCGTGGTTCAACTCGTGATACTAAGAAGACCAAGAGCATATTTCAAGGGGGAGCGTGAAAGATATGAAGACAAGCAACACTAAAGTGCTTCAAAGATTCAAGACGAAGAGAAGATCAAGATCGGAAGAGTTCAAGTTCGTATTTTTTCTTTATGTAACTTTAGGGGGAGATTGTTAGGACTAAAAGTCCTATAAAATAGAAAGTGATATAAAGAAATAATTAGTGTTATTTATTGGTTTGTAAAGCCTCTCAAGATAATGGGCTTTATGGCTAATGGGCTTGGGCCTGTCAAGCCCTTGGTATTTAATGTGTGATTAGAGTGGTAATTTAGGTGAGACTTGGTGAGATTAGCCGTGCGCTTAACAGAGTTTAGAGAGAGAGTTTGTTCATCATTATAATCTTGTAACTCTCTGAATTCAATCAATAAAGGATTAATCATTTCATATTCATTGTTACTTGATAATCTGGGATCTACACCCTGTTTTTCTTCAAAAACTTCATTTCCTAAAAATGGCAAATCTAGCCAACTTCTTCACTGGTGGTTCTCAAACCAAGCCTCCAACTCTTCTAAGGGACGAATATCCACAATGGAAGATTCGAATGATCCATTTTCTAGCGGGAGTTGACAAAGAACTAGTCACTTACATCAAAAACCCTCCATATGTCCCCATGGTTACTGTTCCTAGGGTACCTGAAACTCCAACAATACCTGAGGTGCCTGAATATGATAAACCCAAGGATATTGACAAGTGGTCTTCTGAAGATTGGGAGAAATATGAAATGGCAAAAAGAACAAAACGTTTGCTCATAATGGCAATACCAAATGATTTATTTCAATCTCTTGATACCTATGAGTCAGCCTATAATCTGTGGAATGAACTAGAGAAACAACTTGAGGGTGGAGTGAAACCACAAAAGAACAGAAGAGCCCGATGGATAAACGAATACTATGCTTTTAAGGCTCTGCCAACTGAATCACTTCAGAACACATATGACCGATTCAACTCCTTAATCAACAAATGTAAGAAGTTTGGAATCCATAGAACCCCTGAAGAGAACAATGTGATGTTTCTCAAAAGTTTGAATGAAGAATGGATTTAATTGTTCATGTCACTCCAAACAAATCAGGATCTTGATACATGGACTCTTACTGACCTCTTTGGCACACTAGCTGTTGGTCCTGAAGGGTTATATAAGTATCAAGTGTGCAGAAGGGGGTTGAATACAAACACAAGATTTTTATCTTTGTAAACTGTTTTATTGATAAATCAAACAACTTACAGCTTGTTGTGGTATAAGACTAAGTACAAGACTCAGTCTAAACAAACTATGAGAAACACTAAGTATTCTTGCACTAAGAATAAGAAAGAAAGAAGGAAAGAAAAATAAGGATAATTTTTTAAGGCACAAAGTAAGTTTAGGGATTGGCGCCTTCGAAATGAAGGAGCAATCCTCCTATTTATACCACATGTATTTAATGCATGTCAGGAGGACTTTACACGTGTTACTATTTGGTTGGATGCATGCTTCTGACTTTTGCAAACATGCTTTTGGCCGCATGGTGAATAGTGTAGTTGCAGAGTGGTTTAAACGATTTTGGACAAAGGAATGTCCCTCTGACAAATCATACAAAAGTGCAAGGAGATAAGACAAACATTTCTTGTAGAGCAGGCTTCATAATCCGCGATCGCTGAGTTGATCTTCTTCAGTGAGACCTGAATGGAGGTCAACTATCGCTGAAGTCTTCTACAATATCGCATGTTGTGGACTTGTCTTGGTTTCACTGATATCCACATCAGATCATTAGTAGACTTGTCACTTGTTCATCAGCTTTGTCTTTGATTCGGCGGTAAACTCCTTTGTCGCAAAACTTGTCTTTAGGGATTACAAGCAAACATTTACAACTAATCAATCAATGATCATCAGTGAAACTGAACAGGCTCAGTTATCACTGATGTACATTTATCACTGAGGAACAAATAAAGAGTAGTGGTTCCCCATCAGCGATTCTGAACAGACTCAGTTTTCTTATCGCTGAAGGTGAAACACTAATACATAATGTTTACTTATAATTTTCACTAAGTGATTCTAAGGGTCATCATCAAATCACTAAAGGGTTTGGATCAACAATCTCCCCTATTTGATGATGACAAAGCAACATAAGAAAATTGCTAAGTTAAAAACATAAGGATAAAAAGGACTTGTTTATGCGTATCCCATTTACTATTTTCAGGGATCTTTTCTAGTACTGATGGAGTAAAGTACGTCATTGAATTTTTTCATTACTTCGTAAAATAAGATTACAAGGGATGTTGAAAAAATATAAGTACAATGAAATAAATACAAGTACAAAAAGTTTACAGCTAATAAATAGAAGAATACAAGAGGACCTATCAGCTAGAAGGGTTCATCTTTGAAGTGCATTTCGTCAAAGGCGTTTCTCATTTGGATCATCCAACCATGGACTTTTTCTCCCTGTTGTCTTCTTAGTTTTGCTTCATTCAGCACTTGGGGCTTCAGGAAGAGTCTGGGTCTTGTTAAATCACACCAATAGACCAGGTCTTTGAGTTGGTTGACTGGAGTGATAGGTAATTAAGAGAATCGTTGAAAGCACTTCCTACCATTCCGAGGGGCTCATTGACCACTCGTCCAGAGACGAATGATTCATCAAGTGGCAATGAGAGGTTAAGGGCTGATTGATCAGGTGGAGGTCCGAGCGCTGCTTCCCTTGAAAATTCATTCCCGGTTTCATTGCGGATCGCAGGCCCTGAGGAAAGGGATGCACGTTCCTTCTTTGCAGGCTTAGGTCATTGATTCTGGAGGAGCTCTGGAGGAGGATGCAAGTCGATCACTGAAGAGACTCTGTCGATACGTTTGTTTAAAAACTTTTCAACATAAGATTTGAAGCTTGATCTTGATCGCTGAATTGCAGTCCTGATTTCCAACCATTCATCCAAACCATATGCCTTGATCTTTGATACGTAGCACACATTGATTTCCCCGTTCTCCCTGATCACCGTGATCTCTATAATTGGAACACCCTTTACCGTTCTTCCCTTCAGGTTGACGTTGACGATCCGACTTGGATGGTATCTGAAATCAACCTTCTTCTTGCATCAATTCAGAGTGGTAACGCTGACGTTTGCCTTCTTTTGTTTTTTCATTCTAACCTCTTTTAGCAGAGCTTCTTGAACCTTCAGAGGAAATTTTTTCAGCTTCTTATCAACCACAGAACGCTGAGCAATTTGAAGAGACAACACTTTATCTTTAAGCTCGGACTTATGTTTTTCAACGAGAAATTTTTCAGCCCTGATGGATTCATCAATTTCTTCAGGCGTCAGGAAGCTAAGGCTGGCTGGATGAACGATTTGTCAGCGCTGACTTTCTAGCTTCTGAATCATCGTGGCTCTTCTATTAAGATCATCATCCCTTGACCAATGAAGTGGTCGAGAGGGTCTGTTTGGGTGCGAGAGCAGCTCTTCTTCTTCTTCTTAATCATAAGTCTCCATCGCTGAGACTGGGATTATTGTGGAGGCATCAGCGATTGTAACTGGGATTGTTTGAAATTGTTGTTGGGGTGCTTCAGCGGAATCCTCATGCAGAGGAGAGATCTAGCTAAATCAAAAGATCAAAAAGTTAGATCTTTTGAGGGTGAGAAGAAGATAGAAGAAAATGGCTAAGTGTTTGAGGAGATGGTTTTGTGAAGAGGGAATATAGAAGCAGTGTAAGGGATTAGAGATAGGCATACCTGAGAAGTTGGAAGATTCTCAGTTGTGTAGAGAATAGCCAAGTTTCTTTGCGGGAACAAGTCCCTTTTGTTTTCCTTTGGTAGCTTTCTTGGCTTGAGACTTCTTTGTCGTCTCCCCTGCATTAGTGAATACAACCCCCTTGGGTTCAGGGACCTGATGGCTGCAGGTTGGAACCAGCATTCGTCATCATCATCATCCTGGCCACCAGGGTGTGAAGAGGGTTCCTCATCAGGGATCTCCACTCCCTTTTCGTCCTCTTCATCCTCTTTTTCTTCAGAAGGGACTTCAATTGTTTTAGGCATGAAGGGAGATGAGGGAGGAGTGGGTTTCTTTTCATCCTATTTCTCCCCTTCAGATAGAGAGGGATCTTCATTATATTCCTCCCCCTCAGCGTGTTGGGGAGGGTCGTCTTTATTCTTCTCCCCCGCTTTATCATCATCAACATTGGGGGAGGGAGAAGCGACATCAGCAGTAGCGTCAGCAACTACAGCCAGGTTGAACTCTGTCTTCTTGGCCAGAGATAGATGAGGAGGCCTGAAGGATGAAATTTGCTGCCATCCCTAACTTTGCGTGGTCATCCGCAGTGAAGTAGGAGACAGGGACCGTGGAGGCGTTCAGGCGGTCCAGAATTTGACCAAGTAGGTTGTTGGAAGAATCAAACTTAGTGGACAAATTGTTGATCTGGCCCCTGAGCGGAGAGACATCATTTTTTAGCGTTCCAACGTTGCTACTAAGAGTGGCGACGGTGGAGGTTAGGGTTTGGATGGAGTTGGAGTGATGTATAACATCCGTTTGTAGAGTCTTCACCTCCCCTTGCAGCTTTGAGATTTCAGCGTTCTCGGCGTTGTTGTCGAGGGAGGTGGAGATGTTCTTTAGCGTCTCACCGGCAATGTTCACGGCTGAGGTGTTGTTGGTGAGATCCTTACCCTTAAGGGATGCAGTGATTGTGCCCGAGTTAGGACCTGTAAAAGAAAAGAACTTCTGAGCAAAGGAAAGCCCAAAAGAGGAAAGGGGGTGAGAAGAGAAACTTGGATTGGGTTGAATACCTGATGGGTTGATGAGAGAGTCAAAACCATAATATTCCATGTCCTTCTCCGTTTGAGACATGGAGGAAGAAGGAATGGGAAAGCCATCAGGTCCATGAGTGTGTTGCGGCATAAGATTGTGAAGCAGCATGGCGTGCGTATCAGCGACCGTTGTTGCCTGTGCAGAAGTAATGACCAAAGTAAGAGGAGAGGAGGCAACTGGTGAGAAGATTGTACTGACTGGTTAAGCCCTGGCGTTGCTGAGAATGATTTCATCAATGCTTTAAGGCACTGAGAACCTTGGTGAAGATGCCAGTGAAGCTTCAAGGATTGGAGCCACTGAAGTGGTTCGTGTTGCGGGTTCAGGTGTGGTAGAGCGGACCATGAAGTTTTCAATTGATGCATGTAAAGAGGCGATCAGTGAATCTGTACCTTGAGAAGGCTGGGGCTTCTCCTTTGAAGTCTTCTTGGTATTATGGGAGCCAAGGATGGTGTCTAAATGTTTCCTTTTTCAATGAGGACATGGGTTTGGCAGTGTGGGTCTCAGCGAGAGATTTGACCGCTGCAGTAGCGGCCGAAGTCGAATAAATTGTGGGAAGAAGTGTTAAGAGAGTAGAAAGACGTACCTCACATAAGAGTTGGCTGGAAGTCGAGGATGTTGACTCCAAGCTGAGGGAGCTTGTAGTCTCCTTGCAGAAGAGTTGGAGAAGTGCAAAGACGAAACAGACATAGGGAACCTTCAAGTCCATTTTAGGCTTTTCGACCTTCGTCATCAGGTCGTCGAAGATGATGCGGGCATAGTCAATCTTTCGCCCAACAAGTAGTGAGTACCCCCATTGCAACCTGAATGTGGCTGGCCTGATCCAGCGAGCCAAACTTTGCACTCATGCATGAGATCACATGGGCAAAGATGTAATTCAACTCAGCGGGCATTTTTGCCTTGAGTATCTTTGTCAGCTTCTTGTCGTCGTCGTCAGTGTGGGGCTTCTTGTCCCATGAATATTTCATCCGATCAAGGAAGGCGATGAGTTTAGTGTCATTGGCAGTGATATAGCCTTGGCCAAATTCAGTTTGGAACCCGATGACAGTGACCTCTTTTCCAGAGCGAGTGATCTGGGTGGTTTTCTCAATGGATGGGAGAATTGTTTAGGAAGCCTACGGCTTCAGTGAGTTGATGGCAAGGTTTCTTCTTGGTAAATTCAAGGAGAGCCAGATAGTTGTTAGAGATAAAGATGATCTGTTCAGCTCACCAGTCATGTTTTTTGGATTTCTTCATGGTGACAACATATTTGGGTGCAGCAGATGTAGCAGATGCCATTTCTGAGAAAAATATCAACCAAAAATAGAAGAAAGAATGGGATTTCTTAGTTAGGAAACATTTCAAAAATAAGAGTGTTTTAGGGTTTTTCATTTACCTTTTGGAGAAAAAGATACTAAAAAGGTGTTTTCTAGTTTTGTAAAGACCAAAACTAGGTAGAAAACCTAGTTTTCCAGTTTCCTTTTTAAGAAGGATTATGGGAAAACGTATGAAGATAAAGAAAGTTTATGAGTTATTTTTAAACTTTAAGAAAAACTTTGTTAAAGTTTTAGTTCAAAAAATCATGAAAAGTATGATTCCTTTTGAAGTAACGTATGTTTTGATCTTTGAAAGCAAAAGATTAGATGAAAAACATGTTTGAAGTAGGTAAAGAAAAAGAAAGTAAGAAATATGAACCTGATTTGATGTAGTATGGGATGAACTTAGTCTTAGGTTTCAAATTAATTCGAGAACACAGAATGCAAAGGGAATTTCTTGCTTGAGATAGTCATGTGGGCGTAAAAGGTAAAAAAATAAACTCGAGGAGTTTATATAGTGAGAGGAGACATAAAGAACGATGAGCCGGAAAAATACTCATCATGACACGTGACACGTCCCATGAAGCTTATTGGACAAGAATTCTAAACGGACGAACGTGTCAGATGAAAAGTCGTGTCGTGGTTTATCCATTTGTAAAACTATCTTTTCATTTTGAAAAGGCAGCCTTAATAGTTTGGAAATTATCAGGGGTGATTTTGTTTTAGTAAAGAATCACTGATGAGAAAGTCAGTGATGGAGTTTTTATGTCATTTCAAAAGAGATAACTGATAAGGAAAAGTCAGTGATGATTTTTGTTTTTTGAAAAACATCTTACTGAAGTGAACTTCAGTGTTCAGGGATAGAGAAACATACCTTAGTATCAGTGAACATTCGTTCATAGATTAGATGATGAATAAGGAAATAGATTTTTGTCACTGATCAAATGCGTAACCAATGAAGAGTTATTCTTCATAGTTCAGCATTCCAAGCTCGCTAATGAGAAAGTTAAATCTTGTCTCATCAAGAGGTTTGGTAAAAAGACCAGCTAACTGAAAATCAGTTGGAATAAAATGAAGTTCTATATCTCCATTCATCACATGATGTCTGATAAAATGATATCTGATTTCGATTTGTTTAGTCTTTGACTGTAGCACCGAATTTTTTGCTATAGCTGGCACTAGTGTTGTCGCAATAGATGGGAATTTTGGATAGCCGAAGGTCGTAGTCTAATAGCTGATTTCTCATCCATAAGACCTGAGCACATCAACTTCCAGCGCCTACATACTCAGCTTCAGCGGTAGAAGTGGACACTGAATTTTGCTTTTTGCTTGTCCAACTTACCAACTTTCCACCCAGGAGCTGACAGCCTCTTGTGGTGTTTTTTCTATCCAGTTTGCAACCTGCAAAGTCACTATCTGAATAGGCAGTTTGATCGAACCACGTGTCTTTGGGATACTAGAGACCTAGGTTGGGAGTACCCTTCAGATATCTGAAAATTTGCTTTACAGCGATCAGATGTGATTCTTTGGGTATAGATTGATATCGTGCACAAAGACAGGTGGAATACATGATATCAGGACGACTCGCTGTAAGATAGAGAATAGGGTCGATCATCCCTCTATAGGCAGTGACATTAACAGGCTTTCCAAAGGGATTCTTGTTAAGTGTCAGCGGAGGTGCCATAGGGGTTTTCATAGCTGAACTTTGAGTAAGATCGAATTTCATCGGCATATCTTTAACGTACTTACCTTGGTGAATGAAAGTGCCTTATCAGTTTGCTTGATTTGGAGTCCAAGAAAGTATGGCAGCTCACCCATCATACTCATTGTATATTCATATTTCATTCTTTCAGCGAAACGAGTACACAGAGAAGGGTTAGTAGAACCAAATATAATATCATCGACATATATTTGAACAAGAATAATATAACCTTTAACCTTTATGAAAAAAGGAGTATTATCAATTTTACCACGTTCTGATTTTTCAGTGAGAAGAAAGAAGGATAAAGTATCATACCATGCACGAGATTCTTGCTTAAAGCCATAGAGGTCCTTATCCAGTTTATAGACATAGCCTGGATCCTTAGGTTCAGAGAATCCTGGTGGTTGTTCGACATAGACTTTTTCATTCAGCTTTCCATTGAGAAACGCTGGCTTGACTTCCATTTGATGAACTTTGAAGTTTTCGTGCACTGCATAGGCTAAAAACAGTCGAATTGCTTCAAGTCTTGCCACTGGGGAAAAAGTTTCATCATAGTCTATGCCTTCCTCTTGTCTGTATCCATGAGAAACTAGCCTAGCTTTGTTGCGGGTTACAGTTCCAAACTCATCTAACTTGTTTCTATAAACCCATTTAGTGCCTATCATTGTTTTGTTAGATGGTATGGGAACAAGATTCCAAACTTTGTTTCTTTCAAATTAAGTTAGATCTTCCTGCATAGCGCTCACCCAGTTTGGATCTTAGAGGGCATCATCAACCTTCTTTGGCTCAATCAGTGAAATTAAATTAAAAAATAAACAAATGTTGCCTGAACTTCGTCGAGTCTGAACACATGCGTTTAGATCACCAAGAATTTGATCAATTGGGTGATTTAAAGTCCATCGCTAAGCAAGAGCTTAAATCTCTGACTCAGAGGTGCTGAAGAGGAAGTTTCAGCAACAGTTTCAGGTATACTAGGTAGAATTCATTGAGGTTCATATGACATTTCATTCACTGATTGTTGTGAAGTGGATGGGATTTCAGAGGTTTAGGGTTTAAAAGGAGGCAAAGTGTTAATAAGGATAGCTGATTCCCAAGAGGAGGATTCAACTTCACTTGACTGCATGCTAGGAATGATGTTAGGAACATCATCAACGATTGGGTTGTTGACCCGAGGGTCAGGATTAGGATTAGCTTCTGATTCCCCAAAATGAGAAAACATCCACTGATTTAGTTCATCGTTATCAGCAGTAGGTTTAGAGTTCATTGAACGGGATTTATCAAAGATGACATGAATGGTTTCTTCTACAATTTGTCTTCTCTTGTTGAAGACTCTGATGGGTTTGGACACTGAAGAGCATCCTCGAAATATTCCATCGTCAACTTTGGGATCAAACTTTCCAAGAGCATCTCTGTTGTTTAAGATGAAGCATTGACAACCAAAGATGTGAAGAAAGATGATGGATGGCTTTCTCGTATGGAAAAGTCCATAGGCCGTTTTGTTGAATCTTTTGACGATCAACGACCTATTCTGTGTGAAACAAGCAGATGCTTCGATGATTATCCCGTTTCTTCTTTCAGCAACGCCATTCTGCTGAGGAGTTCTCAGTACTGAGAAGTTATGAGAAATGCCCTTACTCTCAAAGAAGTTATCAAGAGAACTGTTGTTAATTCAGTTCCATGATCACTCCTTATTGAGCGAACGGTCATATTGTTCAGGACTTTCATTTTCCTGACAAATGAGAATGTTTCTTCTAGGGTGTCACTTTTTGAACGGAGGAATATAACCCAGGTACAACAAGAGAATTCATATACTATGACCAGAGTGTATTTCTTTCCAATGATGGATTGTATATTGACAGGGCCAAATAAATCCATGTGGAGGAGCCGAAGTAGGTTTGTCACTGAGGAAACTTGCTTGGACTTGAAACTAGCATTCGTTTGTTTTTCTTTTTCACACGCTGAATAGAGAGATTCCTTAGCCTATGACTGATTCTTTGGAGGAGAGAGTGTTCAGCGTTTTGAAGTTGAGATGAGAGAACCACTTATGCCATAGAGAGAAAACAAATGTTCTCAGTGGATGTGAGTCCATGTTTATGACATAAACATTTTCCAAACAATATCCGCTAAGAGCTATTTTCTCTTTCTTATCAGTTACAGAGCATGCTTCCTTAGTAAAGCAAACTTTGTAGTCTTTATCACACAGTTGACTGATGCTAAGAAGATTGTGCTTCAGTCCTTCAACATATGCGAATCTTCTAAAGGTAGTTGTACCATTAGAAAGTACACCAAACCCTCGGGTATAGCCTTTTCCATTACCACCAAAGGTCACTAAGGGACCTTTCTCTTCCTTGTATTCAGTGAGCAGGTTTCTTTTTCCAGTCATGTGTCGAGAGCATCCACTCTCAAGATACCATACACCCTTCGAGAGCGGAGTGTGGATCCCAGATTAGTGCAATATCATAGAAATCAGTAGACAATAACAATAAGAACAGTTGATTTCAATACGTCATCCCTGTATTATCATTGACCATTCAGAGAATTTTCAGTATACGGTTATAATGATTATGAGATGATTAACCTTCTAAGCTCTCTCTCTCTCTAATCTGATCTCTTTCGCGCAATATTAATTCTCTCCTTATTTCTAAACAAAATAACTATTTATACCAATGCCTAAAGCCTAAGGCCCAACGCCCATTAAGATAATCTAAATTAAGCCCATTAAACCATTAAAGGCTCTTACAATTAATAATCTTTTCTAATCCTTTCTTTATATCACTTTATATATTATAGGACATTTATGGTCCTAACAATATCCCCCTAAAGTTATATAAAGAAAAAATGGTCATGAAAACTTTAGGTCTTGATCTTCTCTTCCTCTTTAATCTTTGAAACACATTGGTGTTGCTAGTCTTCATGACTTTCAACGCTCCCCTTTGAATAAAGCTCTTGATCTTCATATCTTCAAATTTAAGAACTGGTAGAACCAATATGCTCGAAGGAGGAAATTTAAAGCAAACACCTCTTGAAAAGGAATTAGAAGAATTGATCACTTGTAAGCACTTCGAACACTTTTCGGAACTGATCACATCACAATTACTCCCCTTAACTTTTGCTAACTCCCCCTCAACTTGATAATCGGTGTCTTTGAATATCTGTATCATTTCTCCCCCTCATGATGAGTAGGAGCACCTGAAGCATCATGTAACCTCAAAGACAATCCTGGTGAGTAGCAAAATACCCGACATAACATTTTAAGTAGGCAAGATGGGTAAGAATCTAACACAGAAACACAATAGTAACTGTTATCACATCAATTAAAATAATTGAGTGGCCTATGTTCAGAGTTGGCATTGGGGTATTTCTGATAGGACTTCCAGTTATCACTGAAGAAAATTTTTAAAAATTATTTCTCAAACTGTTTCGACAATATCACGGATATATGCGAGTGGAATCACAAAGACTCGTGCATGTGTGAAATAATTAATTTATATCTGTTTGGCTCAAAATTTGATTTAACCTAGGACGCAAGTTAAAAATCAATAGACACAGTGATTAGAATATGAAGTTCGGATATCGGAGCTAACGTCTTCCTTTTTTTAATATCTAAGACCTACGAGTGAGGAGTAGATAGATTATGTACTAATTCTCCATGCATATATGAAACAAACATCTTTTGTGAGATGTTTGAGTGGTTGGGTGGGGTGGCACAAGTTATCGACACTGGGTCCATGTCTATTTCAATATTCATCTCCAAAGAACGAGAATGAATAGATTGTGTGGTTACCCGGATAACTGACTCGGTTTGGTAAGGACCAATAATTCTTTTAAGTCCCGTCACATCCTCACCACATTCTTTTCACTCCGAACTCATCTATCAATCTATACCCCTCACTGTTATCTAAAAATGGATGTGTTTCTTGGGTAGGTCCTTCCGGATCTAGATAGACCATAGACACAATTTTAAGTCCTAACACTCTTTTCATGCATCAAGTAGAACAGTTTAGTAAATAGTGAAGTACGAGTTCTAAACTGAAATGTTTAGAAGTCAAAGCATTTAAGAATGAGTTCTGAACGGAATTATTCAGAAGTCATAACAATTAAGTCCGAGTTCTGATCTAAGGTAATCAGAAGTCATTAAAAAAATCATTTGAAATATAGAATTTCAAGAAACAAGATCAAGCGCTAAACAGAATGACTCAGTAAGCATAATATGTTCAATAATGAAATAATGATCAGAAAGTTTAATTGTGAAGAACAAGTCACAATTATTATATCAGACATGAAGTGAATCATCACTAAGAAATGATGAACTTTGAGAAACAAATAGGAATTCAAACGAGTGTATTTCCATCGAAAAATCAACAAAATATATGAGACATGGAAATAACTAAGTCAAGAAAATTATGACACATGGCAGTCATGGAAGTTAAAGTTGGAGGATAACAAACACAAGTAAGTTATTCGGAATGAATTGCCACGGTCTTTGAATTTAGTTAAAGGTCAGTTACCTTACATAAAATAGTACTCCCCCTCAAAATTGGCATAACCTTTGAATGTTCGTCATGTGATGTGAATAATATGAATTAAAACGCACATGACATTCCTGCAAAACAGAATAGAAGGAGTTCGATATCCACCCTTTGATGGACCCTTGACGGTTAGATGGCCTACTATAGTGAGGACCGGGGATACTATATGTACCATACCAATGAGATTCATATTTTCGATCAACAAAATCATTCAAACCACATGCAGAACAACAAATACAATCATGAAAAAGTTGAAGCAACTGTTGAATTGAGTAAATTCTTAAAGGAAACATCATGTTTTGTTCAACAGAAGTACGATAATTAAAAGCATCATGATTATGATTGTATGTCCTAGCATGCGAAACTGACTTAAATGAATTTGTATTCGTTGTGCTTTCATTTGACTTCTTCACTACCCAAACTTGTTTGAACCCTTTTCTTCGACCATTATCATCTGAACTACCATTACAGGTATGATCAGTAGAGCTTGAGTAGGAAGGATGTCTATTTTGAGAATTTCCGATTTGTTTCCGTTTCTGTGAACGTTTTTTAGGTTTAGAGTTGTTTTTGGAAACATCGTTCACATATCGGGTTTTAGGTGCGGATGTAGAACATTCGCCCTTTTGAAATTTAACCGATCGATTAACTGCTTTTGAAAGAAAATCTGTGTGATTTGGAAGCGGTTTATCGAATTCAAACTTTTGAAACTCATCATCTGAACACTCATTAGAATTCATGAAAGTAGAAAAATCAATCTCATTTTCGGGTGGAACATCAGAAGAAGGCGAGGAAATATTAGAAATTGTGTTTTACAAAGAATCGGTTGCGGAAACGTTTTGAAAATCAGAGTTTAAATTTTTTGGCAAACTTATCATTTGAGATCATTTTCCTTTTCTAGTATAGATTTTTCCAATAAATGCTTTACACGAAGATGTACTGTTGATCCCACTTTATGACTCAACAGTGATATATCAACAACAAATAGTTCAAAATAGAGTATGAAACTGAGTAAATGCGGAAGCGTTTTTTAACAAACAATTTGAGTTGATTGTATAGTAGATTACACACACAATAGAGGAATGAAAGCAGTAAATAACACAGTTATAGCTCAATGATTCATCTCTATTTGATTCTTCTAGGTTACACTAAGTACACCGTGAAGTATGTGTTTTACATAAATAAGCTCTAAACTGGTGTATGTGTGTTGTGCAATTGTTACCAGAAAAGGTCTGGTAGAACCTTATATTTATACTATACGACAGGGGACAAACAGTAGATAAATAGTACATGGGTACAAGGGACACGGTCGTGGGACATACCTAGTACACGTTGATGTAGTGCGCCGCCATCTGCAAAAGCTGCAGTTCTCTGATGATGACACGTGGAAAGTAGAGGATCACGTCTTGTACTATTGATCTTCAGGATCTTCGTACAACAGAGGCACGTGAGTGGCACGCTTTTGCTTGTCTTTGTCTTCAAGCCTTTTGTCTTCTGAGTCTTCGTACCACGGAGGCTCTGTCAAGGGTGCCAGAGGCTCTGTGACCTTGTCTTCTGATGATCTTCTAATGAATGACAAGTGAAGGTTCTGTTGTTCCAGGTGTCCGACAGAGGCTTCTGCCAGTGTCTTCCCATAGCTTATTTTTCAATACTTTTTACAACAAAAGTTGGAGCTAACAATCTCCCCCTAAGTATTGAAAAATAAAAAATAAAAATTTAAAAGTTGCATGGATTCTTAGGATAAAGGGAACAAGAGGTGAAACATTTTACCTCTGTAAGAATGAAAACTATTCATTGACTCTATGCCAGAGGCATTTACATTGATTTGAATGTAAGTTACATAATCTTGAAAAATGAACAAAAGCATTAGATAGTTGTGTCGATTACTTCTATCAACCTGTTGGCATACTGCAGATCTACGCGCTCTGTTCCTTTGCTATTCAAAAGATCTGCCCTTAATTAGAGAAGTGTTTCTGTGGCGTACTTCTGGCAGTCGTACGCCACAAACAACTTCTTCCTTCCATGTGGGTCAAGGAACACATATCCAATCATGGGTCTCTGGATGATGGTGTGTGGTTCTGCAGAGGAGGGGCAACTGTCTTCTGGAATTGTGAGGCATTAGATAGTTGTGTCGATTACTTCTATCAACCTGTTGGCATACTGCAGATCTACGCGCTCTTTTCCTTTGCTATTCAAAAGATCTGCCCTTAATTGGAGAAGTGTTTCTGTGGCGTACTTCTGGCAATCGTACGCCACAAACAACTTCTTCCTTCCCTGTGGGTCAAGGAACACATATCCAATCATGGGTCTCTGGATGATGGTGTGTGGTTCTGCAGAGGAGGGGCACCTGTCTTCTGGAATTGTGAGGCTGATTTTCTTGACTCCAAGGTCCAGAGCCACTTGGAAGTCAATCACGCTGTAGAACAAGAGCTTTTCCCTCATGGCCTTTTTGATCTCGTCATAAGCTCTTTGGTGATCTAGCCTTTCCATGTAATTTTTCCTTGCCTAGCTGGGGAGTTCTAGCAGGTCGTATGGTGACAGATTTCTCAGGTCTGCATCAAAGAATTTCATCTGTGATATATCCTCTATTACCACAGTGTAGAGGTTGTACCAGAAGTTCTTGTCATTTGTGTGTGACAATTTGCATTGCAGGACTTGTTTGATTCTTGACTCTGAGAAAACGTCTTTGACATTTTTAGCTTTGTCCATGAAGAACCGATCTCTCTCCTGTTAAATAATGTCACGACTCATGGTTGGTGGAGATAGAGGATCATTGATGGCTCTACTATATAGAAATTTGTGCACAACCTCTTCCATTTGACGTCGAGGGACAGGGGGTGGAGGCATTGGCTTTCTCAGAGCTTCCATGTCTCTGATAACACTTGCCACTCTATCATCTATTGGCTTGGATTTGGGTTCCATGATAGGTGCTTCTGACAGAGGGATTCCAAAAGCCCAATCTTCCTCTTCTGGTTTAGGCATGATAAAAGCATCGAAAGAGCTCTTCATGAGCTTTTCTACGACTTGAGGCTTGGATTTCTTGGGCTTTGGGTCCTCTGTAGCTATGGAGTTTCCCTTGTCCTTTGCCTTAGGCTGATTTGCTTCTGTTGGTTTGGTCTTGGGTAGAGTTGCTTCTGTTGGTTTGGTTGGAGGTTTGGTTGTTGGTGCTTCTGCAGGTTTGATTGGTTGTTAGGCTGGTGACTCTTCTGTTGGTTTGATTGGTGATGAGGGTTTGGTTTGTGTAGGCTCTTCTGTTGGATCTTCTGGAAGTTTGGTTTTCAAAATATTGAGGATTGCAGCAGTTGTTGTGTGCTGTTTCTTAGAGGCTCTGAACTTGTCTCTCTGTAGTTGTTTCATCTGAAGTTGGTTTATAATCTCCTCTGTGGTTGGTTTGGGTTTGCTCAGATATTTTCTTGGTTTAAGAGCAATGGATTTTGTTCTGTGTTTTGATTTGGGTTGTTCTTCTGCAGGTGTGGGGGGTGGTAGTTTGGTTTCTTCCGTGATTGGTTTTGGTGTTGGGGAGGGTATGTCTTCTTCAGATGTAGATGAGAGTAGTTGGACTTCTTCTGTTGTTCGCTTAGGTGTAGGTGAGGGCAAGTCTTCTGTTGGTTGATTTGTTTCCACAGAGGTGGGTATTGCCTCTGTGGTCTTATGTTCTTGTGATTGGTTGGATATTTGGGTTTGTGCGGGTACTTGTGCCAGAGGTTTAATGTCTAACGACTTTGGTAGTATGGCTCTGCTGGCTCTGCTACTCTTCTCCCCCTCAGGATGATCTGATGGCCCATCAGAATCGCTATCAGAGTCATCCTTCCTTTACACATGTTAGCTCCAACTTCTATGTTTAAGGAAGTATTGAAAAATAGGCTAAGTTAAGATCATCGGCAGAGCCTCTGCCAAGACACCAAGTGAAGATCATTCTATAGAAGAATTCTTAGAGGACAAGGCCACAGAGCCTCTGTCACCCTTGATAGAGCCTATGAAGTTTATTAAAGACGAAGACAAAGACGATCGTGCCTCTCACGTGCCTATGCTGTACGAAGATCCAGAAGATCGTTCGTACAAGGCGTGCCCTGCAAACTCTACGTGTCAACCTCTGATGGGTTACAGCCTTTCCAGTAGGCGGCGCACTACATTAACGTTGTACATGAACTCAGTCCCACGATCATGTCTTTGTACCTTTGTACTTCTTGTCTATTGCTTGTCCCCTGTAAAGTAGTATAAATAGAAGGCTCTTGTAGAGATTTTCTAGTAACGTTTGCACAACTACACACACCAGATTAAAGCACACTTTACTGTATTACACACACATACGGTGTTCTTGGTGTTTTATGAAGAATCAATAGAAAGTCAATCTTTGAGCTAAACTCTTGTTTATTATTACTTCACTTGTTTGATTCTGTGTGTACTATCTACCGAGCATCTCTTTAGTTCCTTTAAAACGCTTCCGTATACATATTTGTTCGAACTATCGAGATTAACATCATTGTTGAGTCAATATTGGGATCAACAATTGGTATCAGAGCAAACTTTGATTTTCAATATCAAAGGATCCACTCTAACAATGATCTCGACTCTTTTTGGTAGAATTTTGGACTAATTTTAACCTGTTCTTCATTTATTTCATAACAGCCCCTGTTTTTATGCTATTCTTGACTTGTTCGACTTTAGTAAACTGACAGGCACTGTTTTTTCGGTTAAATCTTTCCATTAAGGGCATTGTTCAAGGTTCTAAAGCTTTAAACTCATTTCGAAGAGTCTGTCCCATCATTTGAAAACTTTCTGTTCATACTCTGTTTTTCTGGTGTTTTCAAACGGCTTAAAATGGCAAAACCAACAACTTCTTTACTGCTGGTTCTTTAACCAAGCCCCCAACTCTGCTCAAAGATGAATAATCCCAATGGAAAATACGAATGATTCATTTCTTTGAGGGTACTGACAAAGATCTCCACACTTATGTCCACAATCCACCTTACGTTCCTATGGTCACAGTACCACGGGTGCCTGCCACAGATGATACTCCAGAGGTTGCTGAGTACGAAAAACCAAAGGCGATGGATAAATGGTCTCCAGATGACTGGGAGAAATACGAAATTGCTCAGAAGGCCAAGCGACTCCTGATAATGGCCATTCCAAATGACCTTTTTCAGCCTTTGGATGCGTGTGAATCTGCCTACGATATGTGGAAAGAACTTTAAAAACAGCTAGAAGGCGGTGCTAAGACTCAGAAGAACCGCAGAGCTCAATGCATCAATGAGTACTATGCTTTCAAAGCTCTGCCGTCAGAGTCTCTGCAATCAACATACGACAGGTTCAACTCGCTAATCAACAAGTGCAAGAAGTTTGGAATCCACATAACCTATGAGGAGAACAACGTCATGTTCCTAAAGAGCCTAAACGAAGAATGGCTCCAGCTGTCCATGTCCCTTCAAACGAATCAGGACTTGGACACCTGGAATCTGTTAGATCTTTGCGGAACATTAGCTGCTCAAGAACCCCAGATTACTCAGACAAAAACCCAAACAAGTGGACCTCTGGCACTGGTTGGTAAAGGTACAAAGGTAAAGGAGAATCCCAAGAAGGAGAAGTCTGTGGAAGAGAAGAATGAGAAAAAGAAGAAGGTGTTGGTTGTTGATAGTGAAGAGGATGAGTTGGTGGATGAAGAGGAGGCAACAATGGCCTCAATAGCTATATCTTTAGCTCTATTGACAAGAGAGTTCGGTAGCAGAGGGTACCGGAAGAAGTCTGGATATGAACTTGATGGGAGAGACGATCGAGGAGAGAAGTATGAATCGAGGAACCAAGGAAGAGAAGGTTCAAATGACCAACAAAGGTCAAGTGACAGAGGTGGTGACCAACAGAGGTCCGGTGACAGAGCTGGGAATGCACCCTAGAACCAGGGATGCTTTAACTGTGGTAAGCCAGACCACTATGTGTAACACCCCGCTTACCACGACACAATATTGTCCATTTTGCCCCACTGGCTCACGACTTTGTTCTTGGTGACCTGGCAAGGACTTCGCAAGGACTTCCCAGGAGGTCACCCATCCTGGTACTACTCCCACCCAAGCACGCTTAACCACAGAGTTCCCAAGGAACCCGCATGCTTGTGGCCCCAAAACGCGTTGTGTCTGTTAAGGCCAAGGTTTACTAATATACCCAACATCTCTCCTGCCCTCTAAAGGATGTGGGATATGCCTAAGGTGTTACACTATGCAGCAGACTGCAGGATCAAACCTAATCGCCCATAGAGAGAATCTGCTTTTTATAAAAAGAAGGCAGCGTACTATGCTCCGAAGTCGCTAATGGTGGAGCAAGAGAACTGGCTGTCCGACGAATCCTCTGATGAAGGTGAGAAGAAGAACGCCCTGTTCTGCGTAATGGCAGAAGTCAGCTCCTCAGATTCTGACAGTGAGGTGTCCACTTCTGACACTACCTCTAATGAAACTCAAGTTAATCTGCTTTACTTGACAGAAGATTACACTGAACTGAAAAAGACTTGTGATAATATTCAGAAAAATCTTGCATTCTTTGAGAGAGAAGCCAGACTTCTCACTCAAGAAAAGGCAAAAATATCTTTAGAAAAAGAAGAGATTGAAACTAATTGGCATAAACATGTAAATCCTTTAAAAGAAAAGATTTCAGAACTCAATTCTGCCCTTAAAGCTAAAACAAATGAACTTTTGGACAATCAGAGTGACAAAATGAATATTCTTGCTCTTAAGAACTTCTTTCAAAAGGAAAGAGAAGTCCTACATCAAGACCTACTTAGCAGAGACCTTTTAATTAAGAAATATCAAGATGCACAGAAGGTATATGAAAAAATTAATACACAAATAGGAAGAAGGGGAATTGGCTTCTGTGATATAGATCCATATACTGGAACCAAAAGAGACAAGTCCCTGTCTTCTCTATTTAATATTGGAAGTACAAGAAAACCAGGATTTACAAATTTACTCTCTGTTAGCAAAAGGCAGAAAATCTTTGGGGAACCGCACAAGAGGAAACCTCTGAAGATGATAAGTGTGTGGTATCAAAACGCAGATTTATCACCCTCAGCCTCTGTCAAAAGAGACTCCAAACCTAAGAGATATCTGAAAACTCTAGATCAGATAGGAATCTTCAAGTTTGGTGACCCTGAGACTCAGACCCAGGTTGCTTTTGTCTGCACTATAGATTCTGAAACGAAACTATCGGCAGAGGCACCTGAGTTTATGCCTGCTTCTTTAGAAGAAAAACTAAAACACATTTCTGAAAATGGGTTAATGGAAATTGGCAAAAACAATTTATATGAAAACCTCTTTACATCCTCTATTGAACAAAATCCCTCTGAGGAAATCTTGATGAATACTTCTGTTGACTTTGAAGATATTCCCGAAAGAAAGGAAGTAAGCGAGTATGGCACATGCTCAGAAAGTCCTGCCTCTATCGACAGAGATCTCAGTGACTCAACCTCTGTATACGAGGACGATTCATCCTCTGACGAATCTGGGACTGACTCAATTGAGTCAGAGATAGTTCCTTGTGAATCAGAGGGATTTAAACTTCCCTCTGGAATTCTTAACAGAACCATTCCTCCTAAGGAGAAAATCACAAGTGTTCCTATTTGTCCGGACTTTTTGGACATGTGTATACAAGCTAAAACCTCTCTTGCGCTTGAGAAAATTAAATAAGAAAGGGAAAAATCCTCTCAAAGTTCAAAAGCACCAAAACCTTTTAGGCCATTTCAAGAAAAACTAACTTGGCAGCAAAAGGGAAAATGGGTGGAAAATAACAAGTCTTTTGCTTTTGTAACAGTGAAACCTGTTGAAGTTCACCACAGAGGATTGGGTCAACAGAAGGCTACTCTCAAGAGAGAATTTTCAAAACATCAATCTAGCCTAGATAGGTCTTCTTGTAATAGGAAGTCTAATGCGAGGAAAGATTTTAATAATAAAGCCTCTGTACCCATATTCAGTGTTTTTAATGAAAAGTTCAAGCAAATTTCCTCGCTTATCCATTATTGTCATTGCTTCAAACTTATGCATCAACTGAACCAACACTTCTCTAGCCCTCACTGTTTCCTCTCTCAACCCAAAAAGAAAGCAAAATTCAAGGGTAAGAAGAAACAAGATGGTTCTTCGAAAGAAGATAAAACCAAACCTAAGGATGCCAAGGCAACCATAAAGATCCCTAACAAAGTTGGACCCATTTGGAAATGGGTACCTAAAAATCTCTGATAATGTTGCAGAAGCAGTATGTGCCGATATGGTACCTAGAGTCCGGGTGCTCAAGGCATATGACTGGCGAGAGATGTCTCCTATCCTCATATAAAGACAAACTTGGAGGAGGATCAGTGACCTTTGGAGATAATAAGAAGGGGTATATAAAAGGCTATGAAGTCATTAATAAGGAAAATATAACCGTATGCAAAGTTTCATATGTGGATGGCCTTAACCACAATCTTCTCAGTGTTAGCCAACTTTGCGATACGGGTTTCGATGTCATGTTCAAAAGAACCTTCTACTCTCTGCAAGGGGAAGATACAGGAGTCGAACTTCTGTGAGCCGAAAGAAAGGGCGATCTGTACCTCATTAACTTCAGTGTCAAGAACAAAAAGGACAAGCTCTGTCTTGTTGTCTGTAAGAACGAATAAGCATGGTTATGGCATAACAGGTTCTACCATCTAAACTTTCATACTCTTGACAAGCTCGTTAAACTTGATCTAGTTAAAGGTCTGCCAAATGTCAAATTTAGCAAAGATCATTTGTGTTTTACTTGCAAAATGGGAAAACTCAACAGAGCTTCCCATAGAGGCAAGACTGATGTGTCTTGCCCTAGGCCTCTGTACATGCTTCATGTTGACCTCTGTGGTCCCATTGCTACACAGATCCTTGGTGGCAAAAAGTATATGCTAGTGTTGATTGATGAGTACTCAAGATATACGTGGGTATAATTTGTAAGAAAGAAATCAGATGTCCCAAACATTTTGATTAATCTTATGAAAAGAATCTAGGTTCTATATGAGTGCAGGATTCAAAAGTTAAGAAGCGACAATGGCACATAATTCAAAAACGATGTCATTGAAGCTTACCTTACAGAATAAGGCATATCTTAAAACTTCTCTGCTGCACGCACCCCACAACAGAACGGTGTGGTTTTTGCGTTCAACCACACGCTTGTGGAGGCTGCAAGAACAATGCTGACAACATCTGGATTGCCCACATCGTTCTGGGCAGAAGTTGTGTCAACCGCTTGTTACACCCAGAATCGATCAACAATAGTGAAAAGACACATCAAAACACTGTACCACTTGATCAATCAAAGACGACCAAACATGAAGTTCTTCCATGTATTTGGCTGCAAGTGCTTTGTCCTCAACGACAGAGAAGCTAGAGGAAAGTTTGATGTGAAAGCAGACGAAGGCAAGTTCATTGGGTACTTTGCCACTTCTAAGGCCTACAGAGTTTACCTTCTGCGGTCTCAAACAATTGTGGAGGGTATCAACGTTTCTTTTGATGATTATTTTCAGAAGACTTTTGAAAAAGGAATCCTCTGGCATCTCCCAGATAAGAGAAGTAGAACTAAATCTGCTATTTGAAGAGATGTTCCATGATGATATTGATCCCTCTGTTGGAGCCTCCAGAGCCTCTGGAAAAACATCTTCTGCCGACCAGACTAATTCATGTATATCTCTAACTGGGACATTAAATACTTCATCATCTTCCATAAATCGTGCAGATGCAAGTGTTGAGGGGGAGCGAGAAGAAAATGATGCAAGCAAGAATACTACTACAGATGCACTGGAAATACCTACTGCAGCTACAACAGACGAAGAAATACCAGAGGAAAATGAGGATTATGTCTCAATATCCTCAGAGGAATCTATACCAACTCTCATCGAAATACCTCAACAAGATGGGACACCGTGTTCTAGCACAGAAGTACCTTCCACTACAGAGGTTGCACCAGAACCATCGAGTGCAACCACAAAATTTCAACTGGATGATGCAAATGACCATCTCCCAAGGATTACTAAGTGGACGAAGATCCATCCTCAGAGCCAAATCATCGACAGTCCTTCTGATAAAGTAAAGACGAGATCAGCCACTACTAACTTCAGTTTCTTTACAAATTTTATCAGTATGATCGAGCCAAAACGTGTTTCTGAAGCCCTGAATGATCCAAATTAGGTAGAAGCTATGCAAGAAGAGCTTCTCTAATTTGAGAGAAACAAGGTATGGACCTAGTTCCTCTGCCAAGAGGGAAACAAGCTATAAGGACAAAATGGGTCTTCAGAAACAAGAAGGACGAGGATGGGGTGGTTATCAGAAACAAGGCGAGATTGGTGGCCAAGTGATACTGCCAAGCAGAAGGAATTGATTATGATGAGACCTTTGCCCCTGTTGCACGGCTCAAAGCGATAAGGATCTTCTTTGCCTTCGCAGCCCACAGAGGTTTTAAGGTTTTTCAAATCCTGTCAAATCCGCCTTTCTGAATGGTCAAATCCGCCCCTGTCAAATCCGCCTTTCTGAATGGTCAAATACAAGAGGAAGTCATTGTCCAACAGCCACCAGGGTTTGAAAGTGCCAAGTACCCAAACCATGTCTACTACCTTGATAAATCTCTGTATGGACTGAAACAGGCTCCAAGAGCATGGTACGAACGCCTTTCAACCTTTCTCCTTGGTAATGATTTCTAAAGAGGTACAACCGATACTACCTTGTTTTATAAGAGAAAAGGTGAGGAGATTCTGCTTGTACAGATATACGTGGATGACATTGTATTTGGCTCTACCAATGCACAACATTGTACTGATTTTGAGAAACTCATGCAGAGCGAGTTTGAAATGAGTATGATGGCAGAATTAAATTTCTTCCTAGGACTCCAAGTCAAACAGTCATCAAATGGAATTTTTATTAATCAAGCAAAATATGTCTCTGACATTCTTTCTAAGTTCAAACTCTCTGATGCCTCTGTTATGAAGACCCCCATAGCCACTGGATCTAAGTTACACGCAGATCCAGAGGGAAAGTCTGTAGAGTGCAAGCCCTACAGAGGCATGATTGGGTCTCTTTTGTACTTAACAGCCAGTAGACCAGATATCATGTATGCCACATGCCTCTGTGTAAGATATCAAGCTAACCCAAAAGAATCCCACCTTCTTGCTGTAAAGAGGATATTTATATACCTAAAGGGAACCAAGAATCTTGGCCTCTAGTATCCAAAGAACTCTGGCTTTGATCTCATGGCTTATACAGATTTAGACTACGGAGGATGTAAGCTTGACCGAAAGAGTACCTCTTGGAGTTGCCAATTTCTGGGTGGTAAGTTAGTCAGCTGGACATCGAAGAAGCAGAATTGTGTGTCCACATCTACAGCAGAAGTCGAATATGTTGCTGCTGCTAGTTTTCGCTCCCAGGTTCTGTGGATGCGAACTCAGCTAAAGGACTATGGTCTTGACATTCAGAAGATCCCCATCCTCTGTGACTCAAAAAGCGCCATTGCGATCTCTGCTAATCCAGTACAGCACTCTAAAACGAAGCACATTGATATTCGGTACCATTTGTTGAAGCATCATGTTGAACATGGTACTATCGAGATGTATTTTGTGTCCACATAATTCCAGATTGCGGACTTATTCACCAAGGCTCTTGATGAGAAAAGATTCCTTTTCTTGGTGGGTAAGCTAGGTATGTATACATTTCAATCTTTTTAATCTTCTTATACATATGTATACATTTCAATCTTTTCGTATGTAAATTCTTTATCATCAAAAGTTCTATACCCAAAAGAGCTTCTGTGGGATTGCTCAGAGCCTCTGTCGATCTCCACATAAACTCTAGTGAGTTTGACCTATGTTTTATGCTTTACTTATCACATCTGATCCAACCATAGGTCAAGGGGAGCAGAAAGAGAACTTGAATTGATCTACAGATGTTGATAATTCAAGGGGAGCCAAAGAGGAGTATTGGTCAACCAAATCAAAGAGTGAGTATCTCGCACAAAACCATTTTCCAAAACAGTTTTCTAGGACACCAATTTCCAAATATGTCCTAGAAACACATTATAAAACTGTCAAAACTTTGGATGATCAAAAAGGTTTATGAGCTTTCCGTTATTAGAAATTTAAAGTCATAGAGCCTCTGCTAAGCACAACAGAGTCTCTATAAGCCAGAGCCTCTGTGACTGAAATTTTTTCACGGAAACTCTATCGATCATCTCCACTGTCTTTTTAAATGTTTTTGGTAAAGGTGCAAGCTCAGAGGTAATAAAAGAAGGTTTCAGATCACAGAGCTCATTCCACCACAGAGCTTCTGTCGATTTGACACTTGTGCACATAAACGGGTTCTGTAGGTGTGGGTTATTTACTACAGTGACAATCATTTGTGAATAGAGACGCCCACGTGCTCAGCATTAATGGTCGTAGCACGACGTCTAATCGTTCTCTAACACTTCTGACGTGGCACGCCTCTATTGGTTGTGTCAGTCCTACGACGCTTCAGAGCGTTGCCTACAGCTGTAAGAACTCAAGTGCGGACCCCTAAATTAATTAAATTCACTTTTTACTGTGGAATTCTACCTGTTTCTACCCTCGACTATATAACCCCGTTTACCCCTCTCCTTTATCCTTTACGATTTTCTCTCCAAATTATCTCCGGCGAACAGTGCAAAACATGCAACTCTTCTTTTTCTACTCCATTTCTGCAAGAAATCTTCCATGGCTTCCACCAGAAACTCTCCGGCAAACTCCCCTGCTCGTTCTGAGCACTCTTAACACCAATCAAGGGCTAGAACTCAAGAACAAGAACAAGGTGAATCTGTGGATTTTACTCCGTCCACACACCTACAGTTTTTCTTAGCCAATGACCATTTTGAAAACTCACTACCCCTAAAACCCAATAATCATTACCTAGTTCCCTCAAGAACAGCCTTTGGGGATGAACATCCTGTACTGTTAAACATCCTGGAAAACCACCCCTTGAACACTCTGTTACAAAAAATGTCACAAGGATCCCTGCCAGATACCTGAACCAGTTCTGGCAGAGCTGCTACTACAATGAAGAAGAGAGGCAAATCATGGGCTATGTCTCCAAACCAGATAGACCCGAAAACATAGAGGTATAGTTCAACAGGGCTATGCGATCTTTGGAATTTAACCTACCCACCAGAGGCGTATTGGGAATTAAAGAGTACGCCAAGATTCCAACAGACAGAGAGGTCTGTGATTTCGCAGAGATGCTAGGCTACAACACCCACCTAAACAAAAGGAACGACTTCAGAAGAAACCGTTTCCCCCCTCTGTGGAACACATTGTTTTCCATCCTCAATCGATGCCTCACAGGCAAAGTGGGGAGCCCTGACCAAACCTCTCACCAAATCCTTGCGATCATGTACGGGGTGTACTATGACCTGCCACTCGACTTTGCTGCTCTTATGATGCAAGAGCTTGTAAATACCATCGACCACCGTATCTCCACACAAAAGGCCAAGGGTCCTAAGGCAAAAGAACTCCCTGCCCTACAATTTCAGAGGATCATTGGAGTTATCTTGGAACCTCTGCTGCTCATAAATGATTGGCCAATGGACGGGCCAGTTGTGAAATCATATCCCATGGGCAAAATAGCCCCAACTCAGCACGTAGAAGGATATCATTTCTTCCGACCTCTACCATCCAAGCTTCTGACATATGCAAGAGACGAAGAACTTAGGCTAGCATACATACGCGATTATAGAACTCCAGAACCGAGTTGTGATACCCCCGCGTTTAGGAGCCCTTGTAGGAGCAGTGTTAGTGGAGAGGATTAGCGTAGAAGAACATGCAGAAGTAGTGGCCAAACATGAGCATAAACTGGAGAAGATTCGACTTCAGAGGAGAAAAATGAAATCCTCTGCCTCCAAGAGAAAAGAAACAACCCCCTCCAAACCACAGAAGGCTCCCAGAGCCAAGAAACCATCAGAGGGTACCTCGACAAGTGCTGCACAGACCTCCCAACAACCACCACAAACAACCGTGGTTGCATCCCCTGCACCCCCTCCTCCAAAGGAGAAGAAGAAAACAAAGACAAAATCTTCTGAGGAGGGAGCCCCAAAACCGAAGAAGAAGAAGGCAAAGAAGCCCCAAACTCCTCTGCAGAGCATCGCAGAGGAAGTAGTAGCAGAAGAAGTCCCTGAACAACCCCTGCAATCCCCCACTCCCATTCACTATGTAGAGCAGGTTGACTTCTCTCCCTTCCTTAAGCGCCCTGACATAGCGGAATCCTTGGACACTTCTGGTTGGGTACCAGAAGACATCCCAAAGTTCAACACTGACCCCGCCGTAATGGATTTTACTATGACAGAGGTTGACTCCGATCTGGAGGCCAGTGACAGAAACCCTGCCGATATTCACGCAGATACACCTTCTGGCAGGATGACCTCAGACCTATTCGCCTCTCCTCCTAGCTATGACCCAGATCTCGATCTTACAGAGGAGATGGTAGAATCAGAGGAAACATGGGTAGACATAGAGTCTAGGTTAAAATCCCCTATACTAGACTGCATGATAGAGGAGGAAGCTCAAAAAGATGCCGAAGAGAGTAGAGGCACACAACCACAACCCCCTCCCAGTGCAACCTACACTTCTAGCTCTACCGGTCTAGTGGCAGATAAAGCTATTGAACAAGAGCCGCACAACTTGATCCTAACCATAGCAAACCAGACAGAGGAACCTCTTTCCGCCTCTGTGCCATTGACATCCGGGGAAACTATTCAGAGGGAGTCCTTTCAAAAGGACTCTCCTCTTATCCGTGATCAATTGCCCCAGATCACATCTGACATCCCTGCAGAGGAATTCGTTTCCTCTGCCACACGCACACACCTAGGACCTATCGGCTCTTTAGAGAAGCCTAGGGAGTACAGAGACGAAGGGACTCTAGACAAGTACCGAAGTCAAGTCAGAGATATAGTTGTCCCCACCTCTGGAGTGGATCAGCATCAGGTCTCTGACAGAACCTTCGTAGAGTCTGAGGCCTAAAAAGCCTCTGCTCTAGGATCGAAGGGAAGTCCTTCCACTCTCAATGTACAAACAGGAGTGAAAGAAGGCGTCTCAGGAACAGAGACACACTCTGGGGAAGAATGTGTTTCCCCAGAGGTTACACCTAGTACTTACGTCGCAAAGGGTGAGTTCCAAACCCTTGTCACCTCTATGACCACATCGTTGAAGGAGTTGAAAAGCTCTTTCGATATTTTTGCAGAATCAACCTCAAGGGCACTAACCAATCTGACCACCAAAGTTGATAACATGTCAACAAAGGTGAAAACTGCCAATGCCCAGATGAAGACCACTGCACCAACCTCTGCCGCTACTGCCGCCTCTGCTCCTGACAAAGCTTCAACTTCTGAACTTGACACCTCTGTCAAAGAATTCATCAAGCAACTAAGGACAACAAACACCCCTGCTTCTACGGGCTTTACACCAGAAGATCTTAAAAGGGCCCTAGAGCAAGTCCAGGAATACATCACTAGAGAAACTCAGGCCATGAAGCCCTCTGACTACATGACCAGTGCTTAGGTTACAGAACCTGGTCAGGGGATACTCAACGAGATGACAGAGTTCATCAAGTGCAAGACTTTCAGGCAAGCGTGGGGAAGCTACGGTTCAACTCAAAAGCAGAGGTTGCTTATTTGCTCGGCATTTGTGATGACCTCTGCGCAAAGATGATCGCTGTAGGGGCCACTAAGCCTAAGAAACCACCTACCACATGTAGAGTAGAAGGTAAGTCTGACAGAAGCCAGGATGACTCTGATGATGATTCAGAGGGACAATCAAGTCATCCTGATGGGGAGAAAGGAGGAGCACCAAACAGAGGTTTACCAGCTCCACTACCGCTCAGCGCCGAACCACTAACCCAAGTACCACCATCCTCTGAAACCCAAACCCAGAAGACCACAGAGGAAGTACCCACCTCTGTGGAAACAACTGAACAGCCCCCAAAGACTGCAACTGAGCATGTCCAAATCTTTAGTTCTTCATAAGATGACCTACAATCTCCAACACCAAAACCAACAGAAGAACCCAAGCTACCATCCCCTACAACCGCAATAACAGAGGAACAACCCCAATCCATACCCAGAACCAAAACCTTAGCTCAAAAACAACGGAAATACTTGAGCAAAACCGCAGAAGCATCCCCAACCAAACCCCAAACCAAAGCCACATCACCAACCAAGTCTCCTGTAAAACCAATAGAGGCATCCCAACCAAAAAGAACAAAGGGACCTCCAACAAAGTCCTTAGAAGCCCAATCGACAAAACAAACAGAGCCATCCCTACAAACAGAAGAACAACAGCCTAAGGCCAAGGACAAAGGAAAGTCCATCCTTACATAGGAACCAAAACCCAAGAAGCAAAAGCATCAACCAACTGAAAAACTGCTAAAGAGCTCTTTTGATGCCTTTGTTACTCCAAAACCAGAAGAAGAAGACTGGGCCTTCGGAATCACTCCTCTGTCATCCAAGACTGTCATAGATCCAAAGGCGAAGCCATCAGAAGACCGGGTGGCCCACCTGATCAGCAACCTTGAGGCTCTACGGAACCCTATGCCTTCACCCTCTGTGCCACAAAGACAAATGGAAGAGGTGGTGTACAAGTACCTGTACAGCAGAGCCATCAATGATCCTCTTCCAAAGCCCATTCTGAAACCTGACATGCTTAAGCAGATGCGAGAAGACTTCAACAGAGATAAAGCCAAACCTGTCCATCAAGTCTTCTCAAACTCAAGAATTGAAAAAGTCATCTAATGCAAGCTTTCTCACACCAGAGGAACACAAATTTACTACAACCTCTATCACGTCAAAAGGGCCGACAGATCTGAGAACAAATTCTCAGATGCAGATCTGAGAAACCTGAACCCCTATGACCTACCCGAACTTCTGAGCTGGGCAAAGCAGAACTATAACACCAGACTTTAACTCCAAAGAGCGTACGATGTAATCAAGAAGGCCATGCGCGAAAAGCTTCTGCTATATAGGCTGACACACTTCTAAGTGGGACTCGACCTTAGAGTAAGAAGAATAAATCTTCTACCACCAGAAGACGACTGCCCCTCCTCTGCTAACATCAGACCAAACACAATCATCACAAGTCCAAAGATCAGGTATGTCTTTCGTCATCCTGCTGGAAAATTAAAGTTGTTCCTAGGGATTGATTGCCAGAAGTATGCAACAAGTACTCTGCTCGAGTTCAGAGCCAACTTCTTGGAACACAGAGGATCAGAGTTCATGAATCTAACCCACGCCAACAAAGTAATAGAGGTCATCGACTCTGTCATCAACTTCAGAAACCTCTGCATCAGAATGTATCGTGAACTTAGAGATGGAGGACTCACCAGGAAAATCAATGACTTCCCAAACGCCAGAGTCTGACATTCACCACTATCTTACTTCTGCTTATGTTTTCATGCTCTGCAATATAAATGAATGTAAATGCCTCTGGCATAACCTTAAATGAAAAGCAAAATCTTTTACAGAGGTCAAATGTTCACCTCTTGTTGTGTTCATAGCTTAGAAAACCATGCAACTTCCAAATTTTCATTTTTCAATACTTAGGGGGAGATTGTTAGTTCCAACTTCTATGTTTAAAGAAGTATTGAAAAATAGGCTAAGTTAAGATCATCGACAGAGCCTCTGCCAAGACACCAAGTGAAGATCATTCTATAGAAGACTTCTTAGAGGACAAGGCCACAGAGCCTCTATCACCCTTGACAAAGCCTCTGTGGTATGAAGACTTGAAGAATGAAGTTTCTTAAAGACGAAGACAAAGACGATCGTGCCTCTCAAGTGCCTCTGCTGTACGAAGATCCTAAAGATCGTTCGTAAAAGGCGTGCCTTACCAACTCCACGTGTCAACCTCTGATGGGTTACAACCTTTCCAATAGGCGGCGCACTACATTAACGTTGTACCTGAACTCAGTCCTACGATCATGTCTTTGTACCTTAGTACTTCTTGTCTATTGCTTGTCCCCTGTAAAGTAGTATAAATAGAAGGCTCTTGTAGAGCTTTTCTAGTAACTTTTGCACAAATACACACACACACCAGATTAAGGCACACTTTACTGTATTACATACACTTACGGTGTTCTTGGTGTTTTATGAAGAATCAATAGAAAGTGAATCTTTGAGCTAAACTCTTGTTTATTATTACTTCACTTGTTTGATTCTGTGTTTGATCCTTTAAAACGCTTCCGTATACATATTTGTTCGAACTATCGAGATTAACATCATTGTTGAGTCAATATTGGGATCAACAACTCATATTTTCGACCTTCTACTGAGCATGTGGTAGGTGGTTTCTTTGGTTGCCTGGCCCCTACTGAGAGCATTTTTGCGCAGACATCGTCGCAGACGCTCAGTAGATACGCCACTTTTGCCTTGGACTTGAATCTGAGCCTTCCCACACTGCTCTAGAATTCCTTGACATAAGTTGCGTTCGAAATAGGACTTGTGCAAGGAACTTACTCTTAGATTTTCCATTGTTCGGCATAGTCTCTGACTTCTGTTGGTTTTTACGACCAAATATCCTCTTTAGCTCCCCTTTGAATGATGAACCTCTATAGATCATCACAAGGTCTCCTTCTGCTCCCCCTTGATCTATGCTTGTATCAGGTATTGATAAGTAGAGCACACGAACATAGGTCAAACTCATCAGAGGTTCTGTGAGAATAGACAGAAGCTCTGAGCTATTTCACAAAAGCGCTGTAGAGTATTGTACTTTAAAGATAAGGAATTTACCTACTGAAAGACTGACATATTTACATATATACAGGAGGATTTGAATCTTACTTACAGAGGGATTTAGCTCATGTTCAGCATATCCAACTTACCCACCAAAAATAAAAATATTTTCTCATCAAGTGCTTTGGTGAATAAGTCCGCAAGCTGATATTCTGTAGACACAAAGTACATCTCTATGGTGCCCTGTTCAACATGGTGCTTTAAAAAGTGGTACCGGATATCTATGTGCTTTGTCTTAGATCGCAATGGTGCTTTGGGAGTCACAGAGGATTGGTATCTTCTGAATATCTAGACTGTCTTTCAGCTGAGTCCTCATCCACAGAACTTGTGAACAACAGCTTGCAGCAACAACATATTCTGCCTCTATTGTGGATGTTGACACGCAATTCTGTTTCTTAGAAGTCCAACTTACCAATTTACCACCTAGGAATTGACAACTCCCAGAGGTACTTTTCCTGTCTAGCTTGCATCCTCTGTAATCTGAATATGTATAAGCCATAATGTTAGGACCATACATGTCCTACATATTAGAAAGATATATAAAGAATTATAGAGCTTAATTAGTTTAATTAATCTTTTTGTAAAAGCCATTATTATTAAATGGGCTTAGTTTAGGCTTAATGGGCCATGGGCCTTAGGTTTCAAGCCTAAGTATAAATAGTTTAGTTAACCTAGAATTAGGTTAATCGTTCCTTTACTTTGAATTGTAATATTCTCTGAACGATACGTTGAATGAATACGAGATGGATGACAAGTTGAAATCAACGATTGTTCTTGTTATTTTTCATTGATTTGATTGTTACCTGTCAATATAGGACTCACAAGTGGTATCAGAGCCGAACCGGTGATTTGAAGAAACTGAAAAGGCCAATCGAAAGCGAGAAAAAGCATAAAAAATTCGTGTTGAATTTTCTGGAAAACCCAGCGAGCCGTTTTGCCTATTCCTGGAGTTTGAACCGTCGGATCGTCGCGATTTTGGGCAGTAGCTTCACGACATTCTGTTCTACATTCTGGACGGTGGGATTAATCGTTTGAGGTCCATAAGGCATCTGTTTTGTTTTCGAAATACTGCAGTTTTTCTTGAGAAAAATCGATCATCAATCGGGTTTGAAAATCTTTTCGTTGATTTAATAATTCTTCTGTTAATTCTCGATTCTTTAATCGTTTTTAATCTGCTGTTTATCTGCATCTATATCAATTCTCAAAGGTATTGATTTTTTAATTTAAAAATCAATTCTTGAGTTTTTGGTGTTCTTGAATTTTTGTGGTGATTATTGAAAAATAAGATATATTTTGCTTAGAAATAGATTTGGGTATGTTTGTTTTTGTGTTTTTCGTCAAAATCTAACCCTACAAGAGTGAAATCAAGCAAACCCTAATCGATTTCCAATCGACTTGGACACCACAGCCTTGGTTGTGCGGAAGATCACTAAGTTTTACCGGGTAAGACCTATTAAATCTCTCACATACTGGGTAAGGTCATCACTTACCGGTCACCACAAGTTACCGGGTAACTCAACATTCCCGGATAGCTTACAAACTGGAACCTTCATCCGGTAAGTACCCAGTAAGGTTCCTTGACCGGATAAATTCATTGTTCTCGGTAAACTCAGTTATCCAGACACATATGTTTACCCGGTAAGACCAGTTTACGCGGTAACCGTATCCGGACTCCCACATCCGGTAACTCCATCCGGTCGATACCTGGTAACCTCAGCATCTTTTGCATCTGGTAAGTTTCCGTTACTCAGTTTTTTTTTTGTTTTTTGTCTGGTAACTTCAACTTTACCCGGATACCATCAGTCATCCGGTATGATGACTTTTATCAGGTAAGTATGTTCATCCGGTAATCTCATTTGTTCGGTAAGTTTTCTTTGGTGCAAGAAACTCAATCACCTGGTAAGTTTTGGTTGGTATGTTTTGATTAGTAAACCCATTTGACCAACTCTTGAAAGTTTTTCGCTTGAATCTGATCGGTACCCGAGTTACCGCACGTCTCATGATTAAAAGTTTTAACGAAAGTTGCGATTTTTCTTAAAGATCGATTTGCAATTTTTTTGTGACGTTTCAGATTATTTGCGACAATTTGCACTTATTTTCGACGATTATTTTTTATGTGTTTTCGGTTGACGTTTTTGATCTAACATGGTTTGTTTTCTTACAGGTTTCATTCTCGAAGATTGATTTTGTTCGTCCGAATTCGATAATCCAAAATTAAATTTCGAAACGAATTTAGTTTTTAAATTTGTTTCTCATATTTAATTTGTTGATTTTCCTTCCGCAAATTTTTCTTCAAAATAACACCGATCAACGATCAAATTTTTCAGGTAACAATTCCGTACTGCTACCATCCGTATTGTATTGAAAGTGAAGTACTTCACTTTCAATTTGCAGGTGAATTGTGCATAAAGTACTTCAAAGAACTGAAGGAACAGAAACTGCAAATATCTGAAAGTTCTGATAAGCTTGCTAAATCTGAAGAAAAGGCAACGATCTTAGAAACTGAGAACACTGAGCTGAAAAGGAAGATTTCTGAGTTGCCATCACAAGACGAAATAAAGGGACTTGAAGAACAGGAAAAAACCTTAGAGCATGAAAATCTTGAGTTGAAGAAAAGGATATCTGTTCTTGAAAAACAAATTCCTGTTTTTGAAAAAGAAAAGAGTGACTTCTCAAATAAGAAGAATTTTGAAAGAAAAATTCTTGATCTTTAAAAAATGATTTTCGAGGAAAGAAAAGAATTTGAGCTTAAAAATGGTGTAGAAACCAGGATTCAATCTTACAATCAATTATGAGCAATTAAGAACTATCAAATAGAGAATTGGATCAACGCACTTGTGTTCAATCAAGAACAGATTACAAATCTAGAGGGAGAATCTCTCAAATACATAAGTTATGAACAACATGTTTAGAACTTCTGAACATCCTTCTGATCAAGCACTTCATAACTTCCTTCAAGCACTTGTGATATTTTCATCTTCATCATCAGAAGTTCTGAGTCTCCTACTCAGAACTCTGACCCTTCTGTTCAGATTCCACACTTGTAATCTTTTCGAGACTTCTCAGATCAGAACTTCTGAGTCTTCTAACTCAGAACTCCGAGTCTTCTATTCAAGTCCAACACTTGTAACTTTTGACAAAACTTCAGATCTAAGAATCTCCCCTTTTTTGTCAAATAGTCCTGTACTTCTCATCAGCATATTCTTTTAGTGCGGGAACAATCTTCAAAACCAGTACATTTCTCAGAGTAAGCCTTCTGTTAATCTTTTCTATGATCTCTTGAATCTCTTCAACTTGTTTTCCCTTTTGTAACTTTTTCTCCAGACTGTGTTTGATGAACTTTAAAGTTCCTGAACAATATTTTGCCACTTCTTCTTGTCTGAAGAAAATCTTTTCATCTGTGTCATTTCTTAAGAAGACTCCCAACTCTGGATATCTTGTAACATTTCCACTTTTCAGAAGATTCAGATTTTCATGCTCATTATTTGGCTTCGAGAGATATACACATGGCCTTTGTAAATACAGTGCAATTTGAAAATCTATATATGCATGCCATCTAAGAATATAAAACATAGCCTCTATCACTGCAGCCAATGCTCCTCTCTCCTTCTTCAATTTACTGCAGCCTTTATTTGACAAAAGACTATACAATCTGTACAAATTTGTTACTGAGATCTTTTCAAAATCTGCTTCAGTAAAGTAGTAGACTTTTCCATCTTCTCTTAAGACTTCAAATGAATAATATTCATGTTTCATGAACTTCTTCTCTTTCAATTCTCTAATCCCCGTGATTAAGAAATCTGAATATACTGATTCTTTTGGTTTTCCCAAGCGCTTTGACATTTCACCACGAAGACATTGATGTATCTCTATTCTATCATGATAAACACTAAGAAAATTTACTTCTCTTGGCTGAAAGAAGTTAGGAAGAGCATACTCCAGAAAGTAACCATTAACATCAACAGATATTTCTTCTTCATTAGCCTCAGACTTTTCTGGTTGATCAGCATCTTTCATTTGAACATCTTGTGAAGACACATCTGGAATATCTTCTTCAACTTCTTCTGAGTAAACACCATTTACTTGATATTCAGCTGGAAAAACAAAATCTCTGTGTAACAACTTCTTTGGATTTACCTCTGAAAGTAACCATTCATTGCATTTTATGATTTTGTTTCTGAGTTCAAGTCTTTTAGTGACACATCTGATACATTTTTCTCTCACGGAAACTCTGACATTCTCAACATAAGCTTGCATCTTCATTACTGTCTTCTTCAGAGTAGCATCACTATATTTTACTAGATCATTCAATCTGAATAGCATGACTTGGTTGAATTCTGAATGAATGAATCTTTCATTTCCAACTTCTTCACTCACAAAGCCATCAAAGTTGCTTAATACTTCAAGAGTTCTGATTGGACTTGTCAAGTTACATTTCTCTTTCCTTGACTCAATTGCCAACTGAAAATCATACAAATACAGATTTTTGACATATATTCCCAGAACTCTTCTGCATTCAAGTTCTATCCAATAATCTTCAGTACCAGCCAAGAATTTCACCAAGAAAATTTGATCTTCCAAGAACAATCTGTGAAAATCAAAACTTGTCATATTCACCTTTAAGTTTCCTTCTTTCAATACATTCAGACTAACATATCTCAGATCATCAAAATCTTCACTTAGAAAGTCTAACACCTTCAAAATTCTTTTCTGAACATGTAGCTTTTCATCATTCTTTCTTAACCTGTTTGAAGCTTCCACATATATCATCTGAATCCTCTCATCCAAGAATCCATCAATAAAATTTTCAATGTCAACAAACTCATCATCTTCGCAGTAAACAGATTCATAATTGTCTTCGGGGAAAATACTATCATACAAGTTTCTTGCCAATGGTGTATCTTCTCTTTCAATAATAAAGTCACACAAAGGTTCTTCAAGAATGGGTAAATCAAATCTGGGAATCACAATTGGCCTTCTGTAAGTGTAGAAAGGCATAAAGAAGTCTTCAACTTTCACAAGATCTTCTTCTGATACATCTTCAAAGAAATATTCTGCAATGTCTTTTCCAAACTGCTTTGTGTATCTTACAGAGTGATCTTCTTCTCCCAACAAGTCAATTGGCCTCACCAATCTGATAACTCTTTGAACATTCTAAATGTTAAGAGCTCTAACCAACTCACTATGCATTCTCCTTATCAAACTATCATTCTCTTCAAGTTCAGAATTAAGAATTTCCCTTTTGGTATAAGGAACTATCTGTAAACAAATGTTAATCTCAGAACTTTCAATCAATCTTTCTTCAGAGATATCTGCCATAGTTATTTCACACCATTCTTCAGAAGAATCTATCATTTCTTCTATAACATCATTCTGATCTGATATAACCTTATCTGATCCAAAAATATCCATCTTTTCAGTCTCATCATTCTGATCAGTATCTGCCATAAGAACTTCAGTTTCCTCAGAATTAATCTCCATCTCTGTATTCAACACCAATTCCTCTGTTTTACTTGAGTTGTCACTTCCCATCTTTTCCATTTCCATCTCTTCTTCAGTATCTGAACTAATAGTCTGAACCTCAACCAACTTCTCAACTTCTGTTGATTTTTCCACTTCTATTGATTCATCAACTACTTGAATATTTTTTGAATTTTGAACCTCTGCAACTGCTAACTTCATATCAGAAATCTCAAAATCTGCTAAGTCAATATCAGCTGACTTTTCAACCTTTTCTAAGTCATCAGTGCTTTGTTCATCAACCTCAGAATTATGCTTTTGCCTTTTCTCCCCCTTTTGATGATCATGAGGATCATTATCATCAAACTTCCTTTTTAAATTCTGAGTTGATTCTTCTTCAGGTTCAGCTACAGACATAGGCATGATGGCTAATGGATTTGAAACACCAGTCGATGTTGAACTGAAAGCTTGTAACAATGAAGATTGCATATCATCCATATTCCTTACCAACTCCTTTTGAAATTCTGACATACTATCCTTGATCTCCTTTTTGTGAGATTCAAAGGACACTCTCATTCCATCCACCTTTTGTTCAACAGATTTTGCTTTGCCTTCCAACAAGAGTTTGAGATCTTTCACCTCATTTTTCAAAGAATCCACCGTACTCTCCAATTTTTCAACTTTTTCCCCCAACACCTGATTTTGTTTCTGAATCTTTTCAAATTCAGAAGATTCTAACAGTGAACCTGGATCAACAAATGGTCCAGTTTTCAAGTGTTCAGAGAACTCTTGGCCTGTAGGTGCCACAAAGACACCATGTACCACAGAGGCACTATGTAATGAAGCTTTTGAGATGTTCACTTCACCAGGACTTCCATCCAATCCTTGACAACTAATATTAGCAGTGTCTATGGATGTTTTTACAGGAATACGAATTTCCTGTGATGTGCTAGTGTTGAAAAACAATTCAGGCCCAAATTGGATATTACTGTGTAATCCAGACTCTATGTGTTGAATGAAATCTTGGGATTTATCACCTCCCTCTAAATGTGTTTGGGATGGTTCCCCTGTTTGTTTTTAAACAGTAGCATGTTGAAATGTTTTTGAGTGGCTAGGGATGGGTTGTTCAAGTTCCACCACTGGGTCCATGGTGTTTTCTTCAATGTTAGTCACCAAGAATTGTGAACCAACAGTAGATGTGGCTACCCGGATTAATTCAGTTGGATCAGAACCATCTCTTTCTGTTTGAGATTCTTTTAACAATCTCTCATCCTCACCACACTCTATCTATTTTTCAACTCCCATACTAACCAATCTCTCTGAATTTTCCCTCTCTATTCTCTCAGAATGTTCTCCCCCTTGAACATTCTCCCCCTCTCTATTTTGATTTGACCCCTCACCTCTCATCTCAGGTTGTTCCTCATGGGTAGGGTCTTGAGGTTGTTCAAGTCCCATTGAGGTGCAATAAGTTTTTAAAATCTCGCTGTCCCTTGGAATATACTGCCTAAGAGACCTTGGAAGAAGTCTTTGATTTGGAAAATTATAATTTTTAGAACTAGAAATCATCTTACCCATATAAAAGATTGGACCATGCTCCTCATTCGCTCTTCTTGGAATATTTGTGTTTTCTCTCATAGCATACCAAATCACAATCTGCCAATACCTTTGATAAGGTATATATGTAAGTGGAGTATCCATTGTCTTATTTTCTTTGGCCTTCTAATTCTTCTCAAAGGTGTTATTCATATCTTCCCAAAGAATTGCAATATAATCATAATGTCTGTTTTTCACCAACCCATGAAAGATTTGCAGAATTTGCCTTGAGCCTTGATCAAGAGAACTATTCTTCCCAGATAACATTTATTCACAATGTTGAACAAACAAGCCCAAATTGGTGGTAATTTGTTTCTTCTGAACAAACTTAGGGTCCTCAACTCTTCATTATACCCCAATCTCATAAATTCAGCAATTTATTCTTCTGTCAATGGAGAATCTTCAAAATCTAGTCTTCCTTCTAAATCATCCTTATCTGGTAAATTTAGCATATCTCTTAAAATTTGTATAGTCAAAGTCAAAGTAACTCCCCCAACTTTAGATACAAATTTATTTCCCTCTAGCCTTAGATGCTTCCACCATTGTTGTATATACTAAACAGGAGCCGATTTCTTCTTTGTAAACCACTTTTTGAATGGATGATACTTCAATAATTCCATGATTATCTTATGTTCTTCTTTAAATCTGCTTTCATCAAACAATAACACACAATTGTTTTCCAATAGCCTCAAATACCCTCTCTCAGGAACAATCCTTTCATCATGATTAGGTCTTCCTGACATGACTAACCTAACTGCACTATGTTCGTGCTGAATGTTCTCATTTCCCTCATCTGCGTTTCTGTTAGATCTGGAGTTTTGTCAAATTATCAAGTGTTGGGATCTGAACAGAAGACTCAGAGTTCTGAGTTAGAAGACTCAGAAGTTCTGATCTGAGAAGTTTCGAAAAGATTACAAGTGTGGAATCTGAACAGAAGGGTCAGAGTTCTGAGTAGGAGACTCGGAACTTCTGATGATGAAGATGAAAATAGCACAAGTACTTGAAGGAAGTTCTGAGGAGCTTTATCAGAAGAATGTTCAGAAGTTCTGAACAACATGTTCAGAACTTATGACATGATATTTTCCTTTATATTCTGTTATGTAATTAGGACACGTATAATGTTCTTATTAGTCTTTGATGTATATGTACTGTAGCTTTAGTATTTCCTTTACAGTATATATAGGAGTTAGCAACTGTAAGCTAATTAATCTTTTGCATAACATTCACGTATATCATTGTATTCAGCTTTCGTAATCTTTGAGATATTCTCTCTCTAGATCTGTAATCTGTTCTTGATTGAATACAAGTGTGTTGATCCAAATCTCTATCATTTACTGTTTAATTGATCTTAATTGATTGTAAGATTGAATCCTGGTTTCTACAATTGGCACAAATGATGTTCTCACTTAAATTTCAGAGATCTGAACAATCTGGTTAGCAAGCATCTAGCAAAGGATTACCAAAGATCAAGTTTGAAAAAGAATCTTTATGTTCAGCATGTGAAATGGGCAAGATGAAGAAGAGTTCTCATAAGATAAAAATGGACTCATCTTTCAAATCACCATTAGAGATGCTACATACAGATCTTTGTGGTCCTATTTCAGTAGAGGAAAGAAGTATATGTTAGTTATTGTGGATGAATATTCAAGATACACATGGGTTGAATTCTTAAGAGCTAAGTCAGAGGCTGCTGAAACACTGATTAATTTTATCAGAAGAATTCAAGTCTTTTTGCAACTTCCAGTCCAGAAAATCAGAAGTGACAATGGGACAGAGTTCAGAAATGAGACTCTTCAGAACTTTTTGCAAAGCCTGGGGATTTCTCATAACTTTTCAGCTGTTAAAACTCCTCAACAAAATGGTGTTGTTGAAAGGAAGAACAGAACTTTAGTTGAAGCTACAGGAACCATGTTGGCATATTCAAATCTTCCAACCTTCCTATGGGCTTAAGCAATAGCCACTGCTTGTTTTACACAGAACATAAATTTAATCAATAAAAGATTGGATAAAACTGCTTATGAACTGATTAACAAGAGAAAACCACTGATTAAATTTTCATGTTTTTGGATGCAGATGTTATGTTCTCAAAGATAGAGAAAATCTTGGTTAATTTGATAAAAAGGCAGATGAAGGATACTTTGTTGGGTATTCACTTACTTCCAAAGCATTCAGAATCTACAATAGAAGAACCAAGAGAATTATGGAAAGCATCAATGTCACTTTTGATGAGTCAAGAATGAAGACTTCTGAACAAAACAGTTCAGAACTCGAACAAAATAAGACAAATATGACTTCTGAAACAGCTTCTAATCCTAACTGTTCAGAACTCAATATATTGTTTAAGGATGCATTTCTGGAACTAACATCTGAATCTTATGCAGATTTTGAAAATCCAAAAATGATTCAAGAAATGAAAAAGAGAACCTCAGAAGTAATTCAAACAACTGTAATTTATGATACATGTCCATCTGAGGAATGTCCAACTTTGATCAATACAAGTAATGAAGCTTCTGATCCTAGTACTCAGAATTCTGGACAAGCCAATCAGAATTCTGACCAAGTTACTCAGATTTCTGAACAAGTGCTTCAGAACTCTGAACAAGTCATTCAGAATTCTGACTCTACTACTCAGAATCCAAACGTGGATGTTTCACCTCAACAAGTATCAGAACAAGGGGACAGTTCAGAATTACAAGCAATCATTGATGAGAATGATACAAACAATAATTTTTCAGAAATTGATGTGCTTCCTAGTTCAAACAAATAGACTAAAGACCATCCTATTCATCAAGTGATAGGAGATCCATCAGTAGGAGTTAAGACCAGATCAGCAACAGCAAATGAAGCAATGTTTGCAGGATTTTTGAGTGTGATTGAACCTAAGAAAGCAAATGAAGCCCTAGAGGATCCAGATTGGATTTTAGCATTGCAAGATGAATTGCTACAGTTTGAAAGAAATAAAGTCTGGAGAGTAGTTCCAAAACCTGAAGGAAAATATGTTATTGGAACTAAATGGGTATTCAGAAACAAGAAAGACGAGTCAGGTGTTGTAGTCAGAAACAAGGCGAGATTGGTTGCAAAGGGATATTCTCAACAAGAAGGAATAAACTATGATGAGACATTTGCACCTGTGGCAAGAATAGAAGCAATCAGAATATTCTTGGCCTATGTTGCACATAAGAACTTCAAAGTATACCAAATGGATGTTAAATCAGCTTTTCTGAATGGTATACTAAATGAAGAGGTTTATGTCTATCAACCAGAAGGTTTTGTTGATCTTGTGTTTCCAGATCATGTTTATGTTTTAGATGAGGCATTATATGGTCTAAAACAAGCACCAAGAGCCTGGTATGACACTCTAACTCAACACTTATTAAAATCTGGTTTCAAGAAAGGTAAGATTGACACTACTTTGTTCTTGAAGAAAAAGGGTGATGATTTAATTCTGATTCAAATATTATGTTTGCTACTTGTTTTTGTGCTAGATTTCAATCAAATCCAAAAGAATCACATTTGCTAGTTGTTAAGAGGATCTTAAGATATCCGAAAAGTTCACCAGATTTGGGCCTTTGGTATCCAAAAGTGACTGATTTCAAATTAACTGGTTTTACTGATGTTGATCATGCAGGAAGCAGATTGGACAGGAAAAGTACATCTGGTGCTTGTCACTTTTCGGGAGATAAGATTGTGAGTTGGGCTTCAAAGAAGCAAAACTGTGTATCCACATCCACTGCTGAAGCAGAGTATGTTGTTGCTGCTGCCTGCTGCTCTCAAACTTTGTGGATGAGAACACAACTCATGGACTATGGATATCAACTCAACAAAATTCCCATATATTGTGATTCAGAAAGTGCTATTGCAATAACTCAGAATCCTGTTCGGCACTCAAAGACCAAGCATATTGATGTAAGGTATCATTTTATTAAAGACTATGTTGAAAAGGGAACTATAGAGATGCACTTTGTGCATACATAGTATCAATTGGCTGATTTGTTCACAAAGCCACTTGATCACAAAAGGTTTACCTATCTCATTTGCAAAATAGGAATGCTTAATCTAACAAATTGATTATATTTGCTATTTTTCAGAGATAAATTTTTTTCTAAGTAAGATTTTCTGAGTAATTCACTCAGAACTCTGACTCTCTTATTCAGAATTCTGACTCCTGAGTTCAGAACTTCTGAGTCTTGAGTTCAGAACTTCTGAATACCTTTCAGAAATCATTTCTGAGTAATACAAATATTTCAATTTTTTTATTACACATGTTCTATATTATATTTTTCCATACCTTTATATCTAATACGTGCTTGAGTGTATGCTTAAGTCAAGGGGGAGCAATAATATCATTCAGAAATCAATCAAAGATGCTAATAAGGTTTGTATTTTTTTCTTACAAATCCTTCTAAGGAGAACAAGCTTTTAATGATAAAACAATTTTCTACTTGTTCAAACTATGTCTGAATTCTCAAAGGATTTCATGTCCAGATGTTAGATTTTAAATGATTTTCCAGAAATTTCAAATCATCTAAGTAAGGACAGAAACTTGATGATAAAATAATTTTCTATCTGTTCAAACTACTTCTTGATTATTAAATGATTTATCTTAATCAGAAGTTTGATTTTTAATGAATTTTTGGAATACAAGGAAATTTCTTCTGAACTGTGTACTCAGAACTTTTGAGTATACTTTATCAGACTTCTGAGCGTGTTACTCAGAACTTTTAACTTGTGTTAATTTCTATCAAGTAACAAGTGTCAGCTTCTTATTCAATGGAAATTACCACGTGTCATTTAATATCTTTTGTGGTATTTCAAAGTGTTTGACTCCGTTATAACTTTGACAAAAAGCGTCTTTTTCACCGTTAAACCCTTCGGCTTCGCGGATTTTAAATAGTTCTTAAAATCCCTCTTTCAAATTTTATTTGAAATACAAGAGTGAACAGTGAGAAACGCATAAATCCAGAGTTCATTGATTCTGTTTTCTTTCAATATTCCAAATTTCGATCATGTCGGGTTCAAGAAGAAGTAAGGCCATATCATTACATTCATCGAAAACCTTATTGGAATCCTCTTCAGAATCAAAAAGCGATGAAGTTCAAATGCCTGTAAATCAAGCCGTAGAAGAAGGGGCTTTAGGTGAAAACATTGTTTTAGAGGAAAATACAGGGGATGAGGAAATGGCAGAATCCGAGGGAAATAATGAGGGAAATAATGAGGGAAACGCAGATGATCTAAATTAGGATATACCACATGAGCAAAGTGCGGCTAGGTCTATTGCTTCTGGAAGATCTAATTCTTTGGAAAGAGTTGTACCTAAAAGTGAATATGTACAATTAATCGAGAATAATTGTGTGTTATTACTTGATGAAACTAGGTTCAAGGAGGAACATCGAATAATCATTGAATTACTGAAGTATCACCCATTCAAAAAGTGGTTTACAATGAAGAAATTTGTTCCGGTTCAATATATTCAACAATGGTGGAAACATTTGGAGCTACAAGGTAACAATTTTGTGTCTGAATTAGGGGGAGTCACTGTAACTCTAAATGTGCAATTCATGAGAACAATGTTAAGGTTGCCAGAGAAAAGGAAGATTTCTGAGTTGCCATCACAAGACGAAATAAAGGCACTTGAAGAACAGGAAAAAGCCTTGGAGCATGAAAATCTTGAGTTGAAGAAAAGGATATCTGTTCTTGAAAAACAGATTCCTGTTTTTAAAAAAGAAAAGAGTGACTTCTCAAATAAGAAGAATTTTGAAAGAAAAATTCTTGATCTTTAAAAAATTATTTTCGAGGAAAGAAAAGAATTTGAGCTTAAAAATGGTGTAGAAACCAGGATTCAATCTTACAATCAATTATGAGCAATTAAGAACTATCAAATAGAGAATTGGATCAACGCACTTGTATTCAATCAAGAACAGATTACAAATCTAGAGGGAGAATCTCTCAAAGATTACAAAAGTGAATACAAAGATATGCGGAAAGTTATGCCAAAGATTAGTTAGCATACAGTTGCTAACTCCTATATATACTGTAAGGAAATACTAAAGCTACAATACATATGAGAAACAGACTAATAGAACAATTACACGTGTCCTAATTAGTAACTGAATATAACTAAAAATATCCTAAGACATAAGTTATGAACAACATGTTTAGAACTTCTGAACATCCTTCTGATCAAGCACTTCATAACTTCCTTCAAGCACTTGTGATATTTTCATCTTCATCATCAGAAGTTCTGAGTCTCCTACTCAGAACTCTGACCCTTCTGTTCAGATTCCACACTTGTAATGTTTTTGAGACTTCTCAGATCAGAACTTCTGAGTCTTCTAACTCAGAACTTCGAGTCTTCTATTCAAGTCCAACACTTATAACTTTTGACAAAACTTCAGATATAACAATCTCCCCCTTTTTGTCAAATAGTGCTGTACTTCTCATCATCATATTCTTTTAGTGCTGGAACAATCTTCAAAACCAGTACATTTCTCAGAGTAAGCCTTCTGTTAATCTTCAACTTGTTTTCCCGTTTGTAACTTTTTCTCCAGACCGTGTTTGATGAACTTTAAAGTTCCTGAACAATATTTTGCCACTTCTTCTTATCTAAAGAAAATCTTTTCATCTCTGTCATTTCTTAAGAAGACTCCCAACTCTGGATATCTTGTAACATTTCCACTTTTCAGAAGATTCAGATTTTCATGCTCATTATTTGGCTTCGAGAGATATACACATGGCCTTTGTAAATACAGTGCAATTTGAAAATCTATATATGCATGCCATCTAAGAATATAAAACATAGCCTCTCTCACTGCAGCCAATGCTCCTCTCTCCTTCTTCAATTTACTGCAGTCTTTATTTGACAAATGACTATACAATCTGTACAAATTTGTTACTGAGATCTTTTCAAAATCTTCTTCAGTAAAGTAGTAGACTTTTCCATCTTCTCTTAAGACTTCAAATGAATAATATTCATGTTTCATGAACTTCTTCTCTTTCAATTCTCTAATCCCCGTGATTAAGAAATCTGAATATACTGATTCTTTTGGTTTTCCCAAGCGTTTTGACATTTCACCACGAAGACATTGATGTATCTCTGTTCTATCATGATAAACACTTATAAAATTTACTTCTCTTGGTTGAAAGAAGTTAGGAAGATCATATTCCAGAAAGTAACCATTAACATCAAAAGATATTTCTTCTTCATTAGCCTCAGACTTTTCTGGTTGATCAGCATCTTTCATTTGAACATCTTGTGAAGACACATCTGGAATATCTTCTTCAACTTCTTCTGAGTAAACACCATTTACTTGATATTCAGCTGGAAAAACAAAATCTCTGTGTAACAACTTCTTTGGATTTACTTCTGAAAGTAACCATCCATTGCATTTTATGATTTTGTTTATGAGTTCAAGTCTTTTAGTGACACATCTGATACATTTTTCTCTCACAGAAACTCTGACATTCTCAACATAAGCTTGCATCTTCATTATTGTCTTCTTCAGAGTAGCATCACTATATTTTACTAGATCATTCAATCTGAATAGCATGACTTGGTTGAATTCTGAATGAATGAATCTTTCATTTCCAACTTCTTCACTCACAAAGCCATCAAAGTTGCTTATTACTTCAAGAGTTCTGATTGGACTTGTCAAGTTACATTTCTCTTACCTTGACTCAATTGCCAACTGAAAATCATACAAATACAGATTTCTGACATATATTCCCAGAACTCTTCTGCATTCAAGTTCTATCCAAGAATCTTCAGTACCAGCAAAGAATTTCACAAAGAAAATTTGATCTTCCAAGAACAATCTGTGAAAATCAAAACTTGTCATATTCACCTTTAAGTTTCATTATTTCAATACATTCAGACTAACATATCTCAGATCATCAAAATCTTCACTTAGAAAGTCTAACACCTTCAAAATTCTTTTCTAAACATGTAGCTTTTCATCAGTCTTTCTTAACCTGTTTGAAGCTTCCACATATATCATCTGAATCCTCTCATCCAAGAATCCATCAATAAAATTTTCAATGTCAACAAACTCATCATCTTCTCAGTAAACAGATTCATAATTGTCTTCAGGGAAAATACTATCATACAAGTTTCTTGCCAATGGTGTATCTTCTCTTTCAACAATAAAGTCACACAAAGGTTCTTCAAGAATGGGTAAATCAATTCTGGGAATCACAATTGGCCTTCTGTAAGTGTAGAAAGGCATAAAGAAGTCTTCAACTTTCACAAGATCTTCTTCTGATACATCTTCAAAGAAATATTCTGCAATGTCTTTTCCGAACTGCTTTATTCAGAATTCTGACTCCTGAGGTCAGAAATTCTGAGTCTTGAGTTCAGAACTTCTGAATAGGTTATTTAGAACTTCTGAATACCTTTCAGAAATCATTTCTGAGCAATACAAATATTTCAATTTTTTTTATTACACATGTTCTATATTATATTTTTCCATACCTTTATATCTAATATGTGCTTGAGTGTATGCTTAAGTCAAGGGGGAGCAATAATATCATTCAGAAATCAATCAAAGATGCTAATAAGGTTTGTATTTTTTTTCTTACAAATCATTCTAAGGAGAACAAGCTTTTAATGATAAAACAATTTTCTACTTGTTCAAACTATGTCTGAATTCTCAAAAGATTTCATGTCCAGATGTTAGATTTTAAATGATTTTCCAGAAATTTCAAATCATCTAAGTAAGGACAGAAACTTGATGATAAAATAATTTTCTATCTGTTCAAACTACTTCTTGATTATTAAATGATTTATCTTAATCAGAAGTTTGATTTTAAATGAATTTTTGGAATACAAGGAAATTTCTTCTGAACTGTGTACTCAGAACTTCTGAGTATACTTTAGCAGACTTCTGAGCGTGTTACTCAGAACTTTTAACTTGTGTTAATTTCTATCAAGTAACACGTGTCAGCTTCTTATTCAATTGAAATTACCACATGTCATTTAATATCTTTTGTGGTATTTCAAAGTGTTTGACTCCGTTATAACTTTGACAAAAAGCGTCTTTTTCACCGTTAAACCGTTCGTCTTCGCGGATTTTAAATAGTTCTTAAAATCCCTCTTTCAAATTTTATTTGAAATCCAAGAGTGAACAGTGAGAAACGCATAAATCCAGAGTTCATTGATTCTGTTTTCTTTCAATATTCCAAATTTCGATCATGTCGGGTTCAAGAAGAAGTAAGGCCATATCATTACATTCATCGAAAACCTTATTGGAATCCTTTCCAGAATCAGAAAACGATGAAGTTCAAATGCCTGTAAATCAAGCCGTAGAAGAAGGGGCTTTAGGTGAAAACATTGTTTTAGAGGAAAATACAGGGGATGAGGAAATGGCAGAATCCGAGAGAAATAATGAGGGAAATAATGAGGGAAACGCAGATGATCTAAATGAGGATATATAACATGAGCAAAGTGCGGCTAGGTCTATTGCTTCTGGAAGAGCTAATTCTTTGGAAAGAGTTGTACCTAAAAGTTAATATGTACAATTAATCGAGAATAATTGTGTGTTATTACTTGATGAAACTAGATTCAAGGAGGAACATCGAATAATCATTGAATTACTGAAGTATCACCCATTCAAAAAGTGGTTTACAATGAAGAAATCTGTTCCAGTTCAATATATTCAACAATGGTGGAAACATTTGGAGCTACAAGGTAACAATTTTGTGTCTGAAATAGGGGGAGTTACTGTAACTCTAAATGTGCAATTCATGAGAACAATGTTAAGGTTGCCAGAGAAAGATGATTTAGAGAGGAGGTTAGATTTTGAAGATTCTCCATTAACAGAGGAATTATTGGCTGAAATTAGAAGATTAGCTTGTTCAGAAGGAACAAATTGCCACCAATCTGGGCATGTTTTTTCAATATTGTCAACAAATGTCTTTCTGGGAAGAATACCTCTCTTGATCAAGGTTCAAAGCAGATTTTGCAGATATTTCATGGATTAGTAAAAACAGACATTATGACTACGCTTCTATTCTATGGGAAGATATGAAGAACACTTTTGAGAGGAATCAGAAAGCAAAAGAAAAGAGAACCAGGGATAAGGTACTCACATACATACCATATCAGAGGTATTGGCAGTTGGTAGTTTGGCATGCAATGGGTCAAGACAAAAACATTCCAAGAAGATCAAATGAGGAACATGGGCCAATCTTCTATATGGGTAAATTGATTTCTGCTCTTAAACTTGAAAATTTTCTATATCACAGACCTCTTCCAAGGTCACTTAGGCAATACATTCCAAGGGAGAGTGAGATTTTAAAAGCTTATTGCACCTCAATGGGACTTGAACAACCTCAAGCCCCTACCCATGAGGAACAACCTGAGATGAGAGGTGAGGGGTCAAATCAAAATAGAGAGGGGGAGAATGTTCAAGGGGAGAACATTCTGAGAGAATAGAGCGGGAAAATTCAGAGAGATTGGTTAGTATGGGAGTTGAAAAATAGATAGAGTGTGGTGAGGATGAGAGATTGTTAACAGAACCTCAAACAAAAAGAGATGGTTCTGATCCATCTGAATTAATCCGGGTAGCCACATCTACTGTTGGTTCACAATTCTTGTTGACTAACATTGAAGAAAACACCATGGACCCAGTGGTGGAACTTGAACAACCCATCCCTAGCCACTCAGAAGCATTCCAACATGCTACTGTTTCAATTCAAACAGGGGAACCATCCCAAACTCATTTGGAGGGAGGTGATAAATCCCAAGATTTCATTCAACACATAGTGTCTGGATTACACAGTAATATCCAATTTGGGCCTGAATTTTTTTTCAACAATAGCACATCACAGGAATTTCGTATTCCTGTAACAACATCCATAGACACTCCTAATATTGGTTGTCAAGGATTGGATGGAAGTCCTGGTGAAGTGAACATCTTAAAAGCTTCATTACACAGTGCCTCTGTGGTACATGGTGTCTTTGTGGCACCTACAGGCCAAGAGTTCTCTGAACACTTGAAAACTGGACCATCTGTTGGTTCAGGTTCACAGTTAGAATCTTCTGAATTTGAAAAGATTCAGAAACAAAATCAGGTGTTGGAGGAACGGTGGATTCTTTGAAAAATGAAGTGAATAATCTCAAACTCTTGTTGGAAGGAAAAGAAGAATCTGTTGAACAAAAGGTGGATGGAATGAAAGTGTCCTTGGAATCTCACAAAAAGGAGATCAAGGATAGTATGTAAGAATTTCAAAAGGAGTTAGTAAAGAATATGGATGATATGAAATCTTCACTGTTACAAGCTTTCATTTCAACATTGGCTAGTATTTCAAAGCCATTAGCCATCATGCCTATGTCTGTAGCTGAACCTGAAGCAGAATCAACTCAGAATTTAAAGAGGAAGTTTGATGATAATGATCCTCATGATCATCAAAAGGGGGAGAAAAGGCAAAAGTATAATTCTGATGGTGATGAACAAAGCACTGATGAGTTAGAAAAGGTTGAAAAGTCGGCTGATATTGACTTAGCAGATTTTGAGATTTCTGTTATGCAGTTGGCAGATGCAGAAGTTCAAAATTCAGAAAATATTCTAGTTGTTGTATCAGCAGAAGTGGAAAAATCAACAGAAGTTGAGAAGTTGATTGAGGTTCAGACTATTAGTTCAGATACTGATGAAGAGTTGGAATTGGAAAAGATGGGAAGTGAAAACTCAAGCAAAACAGAGGAATTGGTATTGGATACAAAGATGGAGATTAATTCTGATGAAACTGAAGTTATTATGGCAGATACTGAGAAGAATGATGAGACTGAAAAGATGGATACTTGTATAGATGAAATGACAGATTCTTCTGAAGAATGGTGTGAAATAACAATGGCAGATATCTCTGAAGAAAGATTGGTTGAAAGTTCTGAGGTTAATAATTGTTTAGAGATAGTTCCTTATACCAGAAGGGAACTTCTTAATTCTGAACTTGAAGAGAGAAGAATGAATGATATTTTGATAAGGAGAATGCATAATGAGTTGGTCAGAATTCTTAACAATCAGAATGTTCAAAGAGTTATCAAGTTGGTGAGACCAATTGACATTTTGGGAGAAGAAGATCAATCTGTAGGATACACAAAGCGGTTTGTAAAAGACATTGGAGAATGTTTCTTTGAAGATGTATCAGAAGAAGCTCTTGTGAAAGTTGAAAACTTCTTTATGCCTGTCTACACTTACAGAAGGCCAATTGCGATTCCCAGAATTGACTTACCCATTCTTGAAGAACCTTTGTGTGATTTTATTGTTGAAAGAGAAGATACACCATTGGCAATAAATTTTTATGTCAATATTTTTCCTGAAGACAATTATGGATCTGTCTATTGCAAAGATGATGAGTTTGTTGACCTTGAAAATTTCATTGATGGTTTATTGGATGAGAGGATTCAGATGACATATGTGGAGGCTTCAAACAGGTTTAGAAAAACTGATAAAAATCTACATGTTCAGAAAAGGATTGTGAAGGTGTTAAGTTTTCTAAGTGAAGAATTTGATGGTCTGAGATATGTTATTCTGGATGTATTGAAAGAAGGAAACTTGAAGGTGAGCATGACAAGTTTTGATTTTCACAGATTGTTCTTGGAAGATCAAATTTTCTTGGTGAAATTCTTTGCTGGTACTGAAGATGCTTGGATAGAACTTGAATGCAGAAGAGTTCTGGGAATATATGTCAGAAATCTGTACTTGTATGATTTTCAGTTGGCAATTGAGTCAAGGAAAGAGAAATGCAACTTGACAAGTCCAATCAGAAAACTTGGTGTAATAAGCAACTTTGATGGATTTGTGTGTGAAAAAGTTGGAAATGAAAGATTCATTTATTCAGAGTTCAACAAAAACTTTCTATTCAGATTGAATGATTTAGTAAAGTATAGTGATGCTACTCTGAAGAAGACAGTAATAAAGATGCAGGCTTATGTTGAGAATGTCAGAGTTTCTGTGAAAGAAAAATGTATCAGATGTGTCACTAAAAGACTTGAACTCATAAACAAAATCAGAAATTGCAATGAATGGTTACTTTCAGAAGTTATTACACAAAGATTTTGTCTTTCCAGCTGAATATGAGGTATATGGTGTATGCTTAGATGAAATTGAGGAAGTTATTCCAGATACTATATCTCAAGAAGATGTCCAGATGGAAGATGCTGAACAAACAGAACAATCTGAAGCTGAGTTATCTGTTGATTTGAATGCTACATTCTTGGAGTTTACATTGCCAAACTTCTTTAAACCAAATAAAGTAGTCTTTCTGAGTGTTTATGTTAGGATCCAAGCGCTTACCACTACGCCAAAAGCAATTGCTGGTGGAGAAGGCGCAACTTATTTCCATATAGCGTAGCAGCCAGCGCCACGTTTCGATTTAGGGAGATGCTGGTCAATGACCCAACAATCCCCCCCCAGCATCTGCCAGCACTCTTGGCTGCACAGCATGCCTTTGGCATTATAATGCAATCCATGGGATTCGAACCCGTGACCTGCTCTGATACCACATGTTAGGATCCAAGCGCTTACCACTACGCCAAAAGCAATTGCTGGTGGAGAAGGCGCAACTTATTTCCATATAGCGTAGCAGCCAGCGCCACGTTTCGATTTAGGGAGATGCTGGTCAATGACCCAACAATTTATCATGATAGGTCAGAATTTTATCAATGGATGCGTGTTGAGTTAAAAAGGCTTCTAGGAAAGAAAAAGTGATCTGTATACTCTGACTATATGATCACTGGAATCAGAGAGTTGGTAATTAAAAAGTTCAAGAAACATGATTACTATGGGTTTGAAGTGCTCAGAGAATATGGAAAAGTTTACTATTTCACTGAAGCAGATTTTGATGAAATCTCACTCCTTGATTTCTTCAAGTTATACTCTCTTCTATCAAATAAAGATTATAGCAAGCTCAAGAAGGAAAGAGGAGCATTGGCCACAGTGAGAGAGGCTATGTTTTATATTCTGAGATGGCATGCATATACAGATTTTCAAATTGCTTTGTACGTGCAGAGACCATGTGTATATCTCTCAAGGCCAAACAATGAGCATGTTCAGTTAGAAGTTTTGAAATCTGGATACGTGAGTACATTTCCTGAGTTGGGAATTGTGATGAAGAAAAATCAAAAGCAAAAGATCTATTTCAGAGCTAGTGAAGCTGCTAAATACTGTTCTGGTACTCTCAGATTCATCAAATACAACTTGACCAAGAAAATTCAAAAAGGAGTTAAAGATGATAAAGTTGAAAAGATAGAGGAACTTATCAAATTGATTGATAAAAGACTTACTTTGAGAAATGTTCTATTACTGAAGATTGTTCCTACTCTCAAGGAATTTGATGATGAGAAATACAGAAGTATTTGACAAAAAGGGGGAGATTGTTAGATCTGGAGTTTTGTCAAATTACCATGTGTTGGCATCTGAACAGAAGACTCAGAGTTATGAGTTAGAAGACTCAGAAGTTCTGATCTGAGAAGTTTTGAAAAGATTACAAGTGTGGAATCTGAACAGAAGGGTCAGAGTTCTGAGTAGGAGACTTAGAACTTCTGATGATGAAGATGAAAATAGCACAAGTACTTGAAGGAAGTTCTGAGGAGCTTTATCAGAAGAATGTTCAGAAGTTCTGAACAACATGTTCAGAACTTATGACAGGATATTTTCCTTCATATTCTGTTATGTAATTAGGACACGTATAATGTTCTTATTAGTCTTTGATGTATATGTACTGTAGCTTTAGTATTTCCTTTACAGTATATATAGGAGTTAGCAACTGTAAGCTATTTAATCTTTTGTATAACATTCATGCATATCATTGTATTCAGCTTTTGTAATCTTTGAGAGATTCTCTCTCTAGATCTGTAATCTGTTCTTGATTGAATACAAGTGTGTTGATCCAAATCTCTATCGTTTACTGTTTAATTGATCTTAATTGATTGTAAGATTGAATCCTGGTTTCTACAGTTTCCCTCTGATTCATCCATATGTTCATCCCCTGCTTCTCCTCCAACATTACTTTGTACAATGTTATCTCCTATTAACCCTTCATCTACGGCTCTATTTTTAGCTCTTTGAACTTCATCATCATCTGATTCTGATTCAAACAATGATTTTGTTGAATGTAATGAAATGGCTCTGTCTCTCCTTGAACCAGACATGATCGTAATGTGGAATTTTGAAAGAAAACAAGATCAATGAACTCAGGAATTGTGCGTTTCTCACTTTTCACTCTTGGAATTCAGAACAACAACTCTAAATTTTACCAATTGTAGAAACCAGGATTCAATCTTACAATCAATTATGAGCAATTAAGAACTATCAAATAGAGAATTGGATCAACGCACTTGTATTCAATCAAGAACAGTTTACAAATATAGAGAGAGAATCTCTCAAAGATTACAAAAGTGAATACAAAGATATGAGGAAAGTTATGCCAAATATTAGTTAGCATACAGTTGCTAACTCCTATATATGCTGTAAGGAAATACTAAAGCTACAGTACATATGAAAAACAGACTAATAGAACAATTACACGTGTCCTAATTAGTAACTAAATATAACTGAAAATATCCTAAGACATAAGTTCTGAACAACATGTTCAGAACTTCTGAACATCCTTCTGATCAAGCACTTCAGAACTTCCTTCAAGCACTTGTGATATTTTCATCTTCATCATCAGAAGTTCTGAGTCTCCTACTCAGAACTCTAACTCTTCTGTTCAGATTCCACACTTGTAATCTTTTTGAGACTTCTCAGATCAGAACTTCTGAGTCTTCTAACTCATAACTCTGAGTCTTCTATTCAGATCCAACACTTGTAACTTTTGACAAAACTTCAGATCTAACAATCTCCCCCTTTTTGTCAAATAGTTCTGCACTTTTCATCATCATATTCTTTTAGTGCTGGAACAATCTTCAAAACCAGTACATTTCTCATAGTAAGCCTTCTGTTAATCTTTTCTATGATCTCTTGAATCTCTTCAACTTGTTTTCCCTTTTGTAACTTTTTCTCCAGACTGTGTTTGATGAACCTTAAAGTTCCTGAACAATATTTTGCCACTTCTTCTGATCTGAAGAAAATCTTTTCATTTCTGTCATTTCTTAAGAAGACTCCCAACTCTCGATATCTTGTAACATTTCCACTTTTCAGAAGATTCATATTTTCATGCTCATTGTTTGGCTTTGAGAGATATACACATGGCCTTTGTAAATACAGTGCAATTTGAAAATATGTATATGCATGCCATCTAAGAATATAAAACATAGCCTCTCTCACTGCAGCCAATGCTCCTCTCTCCTTTATCAATTTACTACAGTCTTTATTTGACAAAAGACTATACAATCTGTACAAATCTGTTACTGAGATCTTTTCAAAATCTGCTTCAGTAAAGTAGTATACTTTTCCATCTTCTCTTAAGACTTCAAATGAGTAATATTCATGTTTCATGAACTTCTTCTCTTTCAATTCTCTAATCCCTGTGATTAAGAAATCTGAATATACTGATTTTTTTGGTTTTCCCAAGCGCTTTGACATTTCACCACGAAAACATTGATGTATCTCTGTTCTGTCATGATAAACACTTAGAAAATTTACTTATCTTGGCTGAAAGAAGTTAGGAAGAGCATACTCCAGAAAGTAACCATTAACATCAACAGATATTTCTTCTTCATTAGCCTCAGACTTTTCTGGTTGATCAGCATCTTTCATTTGAACATCTTGTGAAGACACATCTGGAATATCTTCTTCAACTTCTTCTGAGTAAACACCATTTACTTGATATTTAGCTGGAAAAACAAAATCTCTGTGTAACAACTTCTTTGGATTTACTTCTGAAAGTAACCATTCATTGCAATTTCTAATTTTGTTTCTGAGTTCAAGTCTTTTAGTGACACATCTGATACATTTTTCTCTCACAGAAACTCTGACATTCTCAACATAAGCTTGCATCTTCATTACTGTCTTCTTTAGAGTAGCATCACTATATTTTACTAGATCATTCAATCTGAATAGCATGACTTGGTTGAATTCTGAATGAATGAATCTTTCATTTCCAACTTCTTCACTCACAAAGCCATCAAAGTTGCTTATTACTTCAAGAGTTCTGATTGGACTTGTCAAGTTACATTTCTCTTTCCTTGACTCAATTGCCAACTGAAAATCATACAAATACAGATTTCTGACATATATTCCCAGAACTCTTCTTCATTCAAGTTCTATCCAAGCATCTTCAGTACCAGCAAAGAATTTCACCAAGAAAATTTGATCTTCCAAGAACAACCTGTGAAAATAAAAAATTGTCATATTCACCTTTAAGTTTCCTTCTTTCAATACATTCAGATTAACATATCTCAGACCATCAAATTCTTCACTTAGAAAGTCTAACACCTTCACAATTCTTTTCTGAACATGTAGCTTTTCATCAGTCTTTCTTAACCTGTTTGAAGCTTCCACATATATCATCTAAATCCTCTCATCCAATAATCTATCAATAAAATTCTCAATGTCAACAAACTCATCATCTTTGCAGTAGATAGATTCATAATTGTCTTCAGGGAAAATACTATCATACAAGTTTCTTGCCAATGGTGTATCTTCTCTTTCAACAATAAAGTCACATAAGGGTTCTTCAAGAATGGGAAAATCAATTCTGGGAATCACAATTGGCATTCTGTAAGTGTAGAAAGGCATAAAGAAGTCTTCAACTTTCACAATATCTTCTTCTGATACATCTTCAAAGAAAAATTCTACAATGTCTTTTCCAAACTGCTTTGTGTATCTTACAGAGTGATCTTCTTCTCCCAACAAGTCAATTGGCCTCACCAATCTGATAACTCTTTGAAAATTCTAAATGTTAAGAGCTCTGACCAGCTCACTGTGCATTCTCCTTATCAAAATATCATATTCTTCAAGTTCAGAATTAAGAAGTTCCCTTCTGGTATAAGGAACTATCTCTAAACAAGTGTTAATCTCAGAACTTTCAATCAATCTTTCTTCAGAGATATCTGCCATAGTTATTTCACACCATTCTTCAGAAGAATCTGTCATTTCTTCTATAACATCATTCTGATCTGATATAACCTTATCTGATCCAAAAATATCCATCTTTTCAGTCTCATCATTCCTTTTGCTTTCCTTTTTTTTCTAAAACATTGAATTTCACAGAATTAGCAGATGATTTGGATGATTCACCATTTTCAAATGTACTTGATTCATCAAAGAATTTCTTATCTTCTTTTAAGGCATTAATATTGAAAAGATCATATTTAGCCTTTAACTTCTCAAGCTCTGTTATTTTCTGGACATAAATGTTGTTTTCTTTTAAAACTTGGTCCAGTTTAAAATCTACATCACAATAATCATTTTCAAGATCATCAAAAAATTTTCTTAAGTCCTCAAGTTCTTGACTAACAAGTTTAAATCTCTTTTCAAGTTCTGAAAAGCTTTCTGAAGTGAATTGAGAATTATCAGTTGAATCAGAACTTTGACTAACAGTTTCAGAATTCTGACCTTCAGACTCAGAGTTCTGACTTGCGGAGTCAGAATTATGACTAGAAGACTTAGACTTCTGACTGACTGTTTCAGAAACCTTACTTGCATCAAATATACTTTCAATGTCAGGATATGAAAAACTTGGTTGCTTATTTTTGTAACTGACATTCAAAGAATCATATTTGAATTTAGTATCATTATATTTTGGTTTCTCTTATGTTGGTTTAGAAATCTCTTTCTTAACCTTGTCATCTGAAACTTCTGACTTCTCTGTTTTTGATTCAGGAATTGTTTCCTTTGCTTTTACAGGACTTGATTTTTGTAGATTATCTGAACTTGTTATAGAACTAGCAGGTCTCACAAAAACTTCAATAATCTCTGGGATTTTTGGTTTAGGAACCTGTAGTTTATCAAAATCATAAAGATTTGTTGGAGCTCTTTTCAAAACAACATTTTCTTCCAAACCTAATCCTATTTTAGGATTATAAAATCTTGTATCTTTAACATTGCTAGTGAGAAGATTCAAGGTTTGTTGAGTTTGGCCTCTTTTCAAATTAAGGTCTTCCAACTCTTTGATTTTTGTGTACAACTTCTTTCTTTCCTCAAATAACATATCATATTTAATTTGTAAATCAACCTTTTCATCTTTTATTTCTGAAAATTGAGTTTTTAATTCAGAAATCTTCTTTAAAATATGAGAATTCTCATTTTTGACTTTTTGTTTCTCAACTTCAGATTCTTCAAACTGTTCTTTAATTATCTCTTTTTCTATTCTGAACTTGTTAACCAGAATTCTTTCACCTTTTATTTGTTTTCTGAGTTTAACAAATTCAGAATTCATATTGCCAATTTGAGTCATTAAATCGATTTCAAGTGCAGAATGTACCTCAGCAGAAGATTCAGAATCAGCATCTTCATAATCAGAATCATCCTCATTCTTCATCTTGGCCATATAACTTTGCATTTGAGAAAAGTGAATGCAATCCTCTTCATCTGAAGTATAATACAGCCAGTTCTCCTGTTCTACCAACATTGCAATCTCATTATCTCTTTTCTTAGCCAGCTGAGCCTTCTTTGTGTAGTATTCATAATCTTTTACTACTTTCACTCTGCAGTCTCTGGCAAAATGACCAGGTTTTCCACACTTAAAACATAAATCCTTTTCTTTTCTTTCGTCCTTCTCTTCTTTCTTCTCAAACTTACTTTTTTCTCTATCTTCTTTCCATATATCTTGTTGAAAGTGTTAGTCAACAAGGCCAATTTTTCTGCAGTCAGCTTGATATCAGCATCTTCCTCTGATCCTTCCTCCTCATCAGATTCTTCTTCTAACTTTGGTATTTCAGACAAAAATCCCAATTTCTTTGTAGTTTGAATCACCTTAGATTTTCTTTCTGAAAGTAAGGCTAGTTGATCAGAAACACTTTTCTTCTCCTCCACTACCTGCTTAACCTAATCCTCGTGTTGATTTAGAACACATAATAGATCATTTAAATCTTCCTCACACATGTCTTTATTCATTTGTAGACTAATTGCAAAAGATGACCATTCTGAATTAAGAGAATTCAGAAATTTGTAATTAATCTCAGACTTTGTCTTTTTCAACCCATTCCTCCTGAGGTCATTCAAAATAGTGCAAAACTTTTCATAAGTTTGATTTAAACTTTCACACTCTCTTGCTTTGAATCTTTCATAAGCATTGATGCATTGGTTTAACTTTGCTTGAATTGATTTTGCAGTACCAAGCATTTGCTTTTCAAGTTCATCCCACATTTCTTTTGCGGATGTTCCACTATCAATCCTATTAAAAACCTCATTGGGAACTGCCAAAGTCAACAGCGTAACAACTCTTTTGTCAATTGCATGTCTGATTTTCTGTGCTTTTGAGTACTGTGAAAAATTCTTCTTCACCTTAGTAGCAGGAGTCTCTGGAGTTGTATCAGTTGCAGGTGTAGCAGCAACATCGACATAAACTTCAATTGGACCTTCTCGTATTGAGATCATTAAATTCTCATTGATATTATCCAAGAATTTGTATCATACGGATCTTCCATTGCTGATATTCGTTAGGAATAAGAACAGGATGTTTCGTTTCAGATCCCATCGAGAGAAATTATTTCGAAGACATGATTAGTAAAATTGAATTAAATCGATTCAACAGAAAGACAAATCGAATTTCTTGAACAAACGTAAAACGAATTCAAGAATTACAAAGAATTCAAGAATTGTGAGTAGCAGCGGAATCAGTTGACGAATTGATCAATAAATCTTCAAGAACGCGATCAAGAAACCCTCACAAATACGATCTTGAATGAATTTGTTTGTTGATTAGCTCTGATTCCAATTGTAGAAACCAGGATTCAATCTTACAATCAATTATGAGCAATTAAGAACTATCAAATAGAGAATTGGATCAACGCACTTGTATTCAATCAAGAACAGATTACAAATCTATAGAGAGAATCTCTCAAAGATTACAAAAGTGAATACAAAGATATGCGGAAAGTTATGCCAAAGATTAGTTAGCATACAGTTGCTAACTCCTATATATACTGTAAGGAAATACTAAAGCTACAGTACATATGAGAAATAGACTAATAGAACAATTACACGTGTCCTAATTAGTAACTGAATATAACTGAAAATATCCTAAGACATAAGTTCTGAACAACATGTTCAGAACTTCTAACATCCTTCTGATCAAGCACTTCAGAACTTCCTTCAAGCACTTGTGATATTTTCATCTTCATCATCAGAAGTTCTGAGTCTCCTACTCAGAACTCTGACCCTTCTGTTCAGATTCCACACTTGTAATCTTTTCGAGACTTCTCAGATCAAAACTTCTGAGTCTTCTAACTCAGAACTCTGAGTCTTCTATTCAGATCCAACACTTGTAACTTTTGAAAAAACTTCAGATCTAACAAATGGTAAACTTTCTAAACAAATTTATGATTTTGAACAGGCTTTAGTGCTTGAGCGAGAAAATTTTCAAAATCAAAAAAATCCTTTGAAAGTGAAAATGAAAGAGCTAGAAAAGAAAAACATTGTTGTTTTCAAAGAAACATCTGATAAACGCAACTCCATTGAAAAGGATTTTGAATATGAAAGAACCATTTTTGTAACATAAATCCATAAGCTTACACAGAGATTATCTGGAGTTGCAACCGAGTTTTTCAGGGAACAAATGGTTAAATCTGATTTACAAAAGAAATTTGATTTAATTCTCGAAGAACTAAATGCTTTATCCGTTAAAGTCAAGAAACTTGAAGAAAGCAAGTTCAAAGGTGTTCAACCTTCTTATGCTTCAAGTTCAATTCCTACAAATCGTTCTTCAAGGGATTTTGTCAAATCAAATGATTTTTCAAAAGATTAGATTCGATCTTCCAATCTTTTCTATAATTCTCGTGTTGATAATAAAGATAAGCAACTGTTTCAAAAAGTTAAAATGGTTTGGAGAAAGAAGTCAAATACAGGAGACAGTAATGAAAACACGTCTTATAAATCTCCCGTAGTTGATACAAAGTCATTTATTTCCAAGACTGATTCACCTACTCATGTTTATTCTACAACAAATCTAATCAGTCTGAGCCGAGCAAAGACCTCTTGTACTCATTGTGGAAAGAGTGAATTTGTCCATCCAAAGTTTGTGAATAAAGACTGTGCTAAGTATTGGTATGGTACTTATAGTATCGCAGGTCCTCATAGGGCATCTAACCAACAAGGATCCATCAAAAGATGGATACCAAAATCCTACAAATCTGTTTTGCAGGAATGTCATGTGCATTTATATTAGAAGATTCTTTTCACATGACGAACATTCAAAGGGTATGCCAATTTTGAGGGGGAGTACTATTCTATGAAAGGTAAGTGAACTTCAACTGAATTCAAAGACCGTGGTAATTCATTCTGGATATCTTACTTGTGTTTGTTATTCTCCAATTTTAAATTCCATGATTGCCACGTGTCAATTCATTGACTTAGTTATTTCCATGTCTCACATATTCGTTGCTTTTTCGATGGAAATCACTCGTTTGAATTCCTAGTTGTTTTCCAAGTTCGCTATTTCTAGTAAATGATTCAATTCTTTTCTGATATGTTAATTGTGACTTGTTCTTCACAATTAAACATTCTAATCATTGTTTCATTTTGAACATAATGTGCGTACTGAGTCATTCTGTTTGACGCTTGATTTTGTTTCTTGAAATTCCGTTATTTCAAACAATGACTTATGATCATCTCAGATCAGGACTCGTTCTTAAAAGTTCGACTTCTAAACATTTCGGTCTGGAACTCGTACTTCACTATTTTCGAAACTGTTCCACTCGATGCGTGAATGAGTGTTAGGACTTACATCGTTTCTATGGTCTATCCAGAACCGGAAGGACCTACCCAAGAAACACATCCCATATAGACAACAGTGAGGGGTCTAGATTGATAGATGAGTTCAGAGTGAAAAGAATATGGTGAGGATGTGACAGGACTTAAAAGAATCACTTGGTCCTTACCAAACCGAGTCAGTTAGCCGAGTAACCACACAATCTATTCATTCTCATTCTTTGGAGATGAATATTGAAACAGACATGGACCCAGTGTCGATAACTTGTCTCACCCCACCCAACCACTCAAGTATCTCACAACAGATGCTTGTTTCATAAATTCACGGAGAATTAGCACATAATCTATCTATTCCTCACTCGGAGGTATTAGATATTGAAAAGGGAAGACATCAGCTCCGGTCTCCGAACTTCACATTCTATTCACTGTGTCAATTGATTTTTAACTTGCGTCCCAGGTTAAATCAATATTTGAGCCGAATTGATATAATTCATTTCTTTCACACATGCACGAGTCTTTGTGATTCCCATTGCATATCTTTGTGATATTGCCGGAACAGTTTGAGAAGTAATTTTCAAAATTTTACTTCAGTGATAACTGGAAGTCCTATCAGAGATACCCCATTGCCAACTCTGAACATAGGCCACACAATTTTAAATTGTTGTGATAACAGTTACTTTTGTGTTTCTGTGTTAGACTTTTACCCCATTCTGGTTACTAAATGTTTTGATATGGATTTTTTGCTACTCGTCACTATTGTCTTTGAACATACATGATGCTCCGGATGCTCCTACTCGTCATGAGGGGGACAAAGGGTACAGATTTAAAGACACTGAATATCAAGTTGAGGGGGAGTTAGCAAAGGTTGAGGGGGAGTAACTGTGTTCTGATGAAGATGAGATTGCAAAGATTAAATCCGAGGTTGAAAAGCCGTTGGATTTACTGTTTGGAGTATTTGATTAAAATTCTTCTCATTCCTTATCGAGTGGTGTTTGCTTCAAATTATTTCCTCCTTCAAAGATACTAGTTCTACAAGTTCTTAAAGTTGAAAGCCAATTCAACTCACGGCCAATTCAACTCGCAGTTCAAAGACTGATTCATTGAAGACCAAGAGCTTTATTCAAGGGGGAGCGCTGAAAAGACATGAAGACAAGCAACACCAAAGTGTTTCAAAGATTCTAAAGGAAGAGAAGATCAAGACTTGAAGGTCTCAAGACCAATTTTTCTTTATATATCTTTAGGGGGGGATTGTTAGGACCATAAATGTCCTACGTATTAGAAAGATATATAAACAATTATAGAGCTTAATTATAGAGCTTAATTAGTTTAATTAATCTTTTTGTAAAAGCCATTATTATTAAATGGGCTTAGTCTAGGCTTAATGGGCCATGGGCCTTAGGTTTCAAGCCTAATTATAAATAGTTTAGTTAACCTATAATTAGGTTAATCGTTCCTTTACTTTGAATTGTAATATTCTCTGAACGATATGTTGAATGAATACAAGATGGACGACAAGTTGAAATCAACGATTGTTCTTGTTATTTCTCAGTGATTTGATTGTTGCCGAAACTGTGTCGGATTAATGACATGAAATCCTTCAGTGTGAAATCAACAAACTCACATCAAAATTGTCTGCCTTGGTAACAGAAGCGATGAAGGAGCAAACGAGAAATGGTCAGCTCAAAGAGCAGATTGACCTACTCCAAAATGAAAAGCAGATTTCACCCGAACTTTCCTCCAGTTCATCTGATACATCTTCGTGTAAAGCTTTCATTGGAAAAATCTCTTCCCAAGACGGTAAAGAGTCTCAAGATAAGTGTGTGTTAAGGAATTTAAACTCTGACTTTTTTCCTAGCTTCCGCACCGAATTCCCCGAAGCACACTGACACAAAGTGCTCTTCGCCTTCCTCGGCCAATCCAAGTCCCACTATCCCGGATATCGATTTTTCAGAATTTATGAATTCTGAGGGTAATTCTGATGAAGAGTTTGAATCGTTCCCCTTCGACAAACCTCTTTCAAGTCATACTGACTTTCTTTCACCAGTAGTTAATTGACCAGTCAACTTTCAAAAGGGTGAATGTTCCAAATCAAAAACCCCGACTGTGATTAAGGTTTCTAAAACTAAATTACATTCTCAAAAATAATCACAGCCGAGGCAATAGACCGATCGATCGACTGATAGAAATCCTGTTTCCTCAAAATCCACTGACCATGCTGTCAATACTGTTTCAGATAAAACCGTTCGAGCTAAATAGGACAAACCAAAGTGGCTAGCTAAGGAATCTATCGAGAATGCTGCATCAAAGTCATTTAATATTGTTTTTTATCCTAGAATGAACAAAAATGATTGTGCTTGGAATCATAGGAATGATTTTGTTAAACAAGATATTAAATTCCCGATTAAACTTTATTCCATTCAGCAATTGAGTCAATTATCGTATGATTGTTTGTGTTGTTCAAGTTGTGGTTGGAATGACTTTGATGACATTAATAATAATGATTGGTTTGGGTCATATCATATGTAAAATTCTGCACTCAAACGCAGACCCCGTAAAAACAAAAAGAAATCTAAATCTAAACGGGGTCCCCAATCAGAGGTTAAAACCAAGCAAGAAAGGAAACCCATTTCAAAACAGGTTCCTACTAGGCATGGCAATTTCACCCGACCCGGTGGGGAACCCGGTCCACCCGACCCGACCGAGGCCGGGGATTCCCCGCCAACCCGGGTACAGGGGCCGGGGCCGGGGAAACCCGCTTCAAAAAAACCGGGGCCGGGTAGACCCTCCCCCGACCCGCCCCGGACCCGGTATGTATATATAATAAAAAAATATTTATTTTATATATAATATATTAATAAAATTGTTTTGTATCAGCATTCAGCAAGTGCAAGTGTACTGTAAGTTATCACATTCAATCATCACATTCATGCATTTTAACCAAAGAAAACCCATTTCTTTAAGTTATTAGACATTGATGCTAATTTTCCACATACGTGTCATCATTTTAAGCAACTTTATTACATTTCTACAGGTCTACCAATTTTGGTACAAGAGGGGTCTCCATATTTAGGTTTATTTGGACAAAGGTGCTTTAGTGGTTTTGGTTATTTTTTGCAGTTAAAACTTTCTTGAACTGTTAAGTTTATGTGATGTGTTTTTGTAATATGACTTGAGATATGTTTTTGGATTTACAACAACACATATGGGATTTACAACAACAACAAAAACACAAACGGGTCGGGGAAATGGGTCCAAACCAGGGACGGGTCTTTTACTGGGTGTTGACCAAAAGTTGACCGGGGCCGGGTTGGGAATCCCCGTACCCGCCCGGGGCCGGGGCCGGGGGTCATATTTACAAACCGGGGCCAGGGATGGGGAACCCCGCCCCATACCCGCCCCGTTGCCATGCCTAGTTCCTACTACTGAGGTTAAGCCTACACCCAAGAGGCAACCTGCTTCAAAACAGGTTCCTCCGAAAGGTGTAAAACCTAACCCTCCAGGACCCATTTTACAATGGGTACCTAAAGTTCGCTAATCTCGTTTTGCAGGACGGTCATGTGTGGTACTTAGATTCTGGATGCTCCAAGCACATGACCAGAAGGAGGGAGCTTCTCACGAACTACGAGGAAAAATATTGCAGAGATGTGAGATTTGGAAACGATGACAAGGCGCCGATTTTGGGCTACGACGACATTGTCCAAGACAATATCACCATCAAGAAAGTTTCATACGTCGCGGGATTGGGACACAACCTGTTCAGTATCAGCCAATTTTGCGATAAAGATCTTGAGGTCAGATTCAAAGCCAAAAGGTGTAGCATCCTCACTGACGAAGGAACGAAGCTACTTGTTGGAACGCGAAAGACCAACCTCTACACCATTGACCTCGCAGCCCTGCAGACCGATAACTCTGTTTTCCTGATGTCAAAGGCCAATTCCCAACAAGCATGGATTTGGCATTGACGTCTCTCGCACCTGAACTTCAAGAGTATCAACAAACTGGTGCTTGGCGAACACGTGAAAGGCATGCCCGACCTTCAATTCGTGAAGAACCGACTCTGTGCGAAATAGGAAAGATGAAGCGAGTGAAGCACAGGCTGAAGGCCGCTCCACGCACGTCCCGGTCCCTCGAACTCATCCATATGGATTTGTGTGGACCGATGCGTGTTTAGAGCATCAACAAACACAAGTACGTCTTGGTGATGGTGGATGATTTCCCACGCTATACTTGGGTCAAGTTTCTCCGCTCGAAGGACAAAAACCCGGAGCTGATTATCAACCATCTAAAGACCATCCAACTGAACCTTCGACAGCAAGTTTAGGGTTTAGGGTTTAGGGTTTAGGGTTTAGGGTTTAGGGTTTAGGGTTCAAAAATCAAACGGTGAACGAATACCTGACTTCAGTCGGTATCTCGCAAACCTTCTCGGCTGCACGAACTCCTCAACAAAACGGAGTGGTGGAAAGATGCAACCGTACCCTCGTCGAAGTCGCTCGCACGATGCTGTCTCAGTCTAAGCTGCCATTATTTCCCAGGGCCGAAGCGGTGTCAACTGCATGCTACACGCAAAACCGCTCCATCATCAACAAGCGGTTCAACAAGACGCCGTACGAGATCATCAACAACCGCGTTTCGAACATCAAGTACTTCCACGCGTTCGGATGCACGTGCTACATCCTGAATGACAAAGATGATCTCAATAAATTCATCCCGAAGGCGGATGAAGGAGTTTTCATAGGATATTCCATGCAGGCTAAGGCGTATTGCGTTTACAACAAACGGACCAAAACCGTTACTGAGAGTGTAAATGTGACATTCGATGAAGCCGCGGAATTGGCTTCTGAACAAACCAGTTCAGAACCTGATTTAACTGTTGTGCTAGCTTCCGAACTTTCTCGTTCGGGATCTACACAAACGGCAGTAAATCCGAATCACGCATCTACATCGAATGCTAATCTTTCTGATTTAGATTTACTATTTCAATATTTTTATGATGACATGTTTAACACTGCTACCCCTTGTGTCTTAGCGCAACCACGTATTGAAGCTACTCAAATCAAGGATTCGACGAATCTCTCCGGTCCGCCGCCTTCGACCAGCAGTCCAACACTCACTGTGGAGATACCTCAACCTTCATCATCCACATCATCTGATACAACCATCCTCGCGGAGTAGCCAGTACACAACACGTAGATCGCTCCTGAAGATTTGTCCTCTACTACAATCATTAATCATCCTCTGTATTCCTCGGAACCAGAAGTTGCTCAACCTTCGACGAATCCACCAATGTCTCCTCCGAGAAACCAGCCTGCTACACTTGAAGCCGTACAAGACCTTCCGACCGGTGGATACGTGGATCCAGACACATCGCACTCCACTCAGCAGCCGCTTCCACACACCGCCAAATGGATAAGAGCTCATCCCCTGCACCAAATCATCGGTGATCCGAGTACTCCAGTACAAACACGAGGCGCATCGGCCAATTTCTGCCTCTTCTCTGGATTCCTGAGTAAGATCGAGCCTACCACCGTCTGTGAAGCACTCGAAGATCCGGACTGGGTCATGGCCATGCAAGAGGAGCTCAACCAATTCGAGGCCCTCAAAGTATGGCGACTTGTCCCACATCCATCTCACAAGACGGTAATCGGCACTAAATGGATCTTCAAGAACAAGAAGGATGAGGACGGTATCATCGTACGAAACAAGGCGCGTCTTGTGGCCAAGCGATACCGTCAACAAGAAGGGATAGACTATGATGAGACATACGCTCCGGTGGCGAGAATCAAAGCAATACGTATGTTCCTTGCATACGCCGCGCACAAGAACTTTACGGTCTTCCAAATTGATGTGAAGACCGCATTTCTCAACGGCGAACTCAAGGAAGAAGTGTACGTATCGCAACCGGACGGATTCGTGGAAAAAAAGATGCCTGACCATGTCTAGATACTAGACAAGGTGCTCTACTGTTTGAAGCAAGCTCCACGGGCCTGGTATGATACTTTATCAAAGTTTTTAATAAAGTCGGAATTTTCACGAGGTTAAATCGATACAACTCTCTTTATTAAAAAGGAAAAAGGTCATATAGTGTTAGTTCAGGTGTATGTCGACGACATATTTTCGGTTCTACTAACCCTCAGTTTGCTAAGAACTTTGCCAAATTAATGGGGCAATTTTTTAAAATGAGTATGCTGTGTGAGATGAATTTCTTCCTTGGTCTTCAAGTTAAACAATTGTCGACCGGGATATTCATAAATCGGTCAAAGTACATCCGGGTTATTCTTAAGAAATTCCAGATGGAACAGTCCTCACCGATGAAAACTCCCATGGCACCCGGTACAAAGTTACACGCCGATCCTAACGGAAAGGATGTGGACACTAAAATGTACAGGGGTATGATTGGTTCTTTAATGTACCTAACTGCCAGTAGACCGGACATCATGTTTTCGACATTTCTTTGCGCCCGGTTTCAGTCAAAACCGAAAGTGTCTCACTTAATCGTTGTTAAACGAATTTTTCGTTATTTACGCGGTACTGCTGATCTTGGCTTGTGGTACCCGAAAGAGACAGGTTTTGAGCTGTCTGCATACTCTGATGCGGACCACGAGGGCAGCATGATGGATCGGAAGAGCACATCGAGTCATGTGCAGTTCTTGGGCGAGTGTTTGGTGAGTTGGGCATCCAAGAAGCCGCAGTGTGTCTCTACGTTGACTGCCGAGGCGGAATACGTGGCTGCCGCAAGCTGCTGTTCTCAAGTGATATGGATGCGTACGCAACTTAAGGACTACGGTTTCACTTACACCAAGGTGCCCATCTACTGCGACTCGAAGAGCGCCATTGCAATATCCAGCAATCCGGTCCAACATACAAAGACGAATCACATAGACGTTCGGTACCACTTTATCAAGGATCACGTTGAAAGAGGTACAGTCGAACTCTACTTTGTAAATACAGAGCATCAGTTAGCAGACCTGTTTACAAAACCCCTGGACGAAAAACGCTTTAATTATCTAGTGTCCAGGTTAGGTATGCTAAATCTAAAGACTTGATCTAATTGTATGCCCGATACAAGTTCCATACATCTATGAGAAACTGTCTACTCATCATCAGTTGTTCACACCCGAGATGATTGAGTATACACTTTCTCGCATTTGTATTCTACTTGTATCAGTTACATAGTTAGGTTGAGTCTCTGTATTTATTAGGTAGATTTCACTTGTTTACTTTCTTTCCACATGTGTTTCTTTTGTTTAATAGTGTCGTCTAGTTTATTTGGCTTATAACTGTGTTTTCATGAGTTGTTCATGTGTTCAGGGGGAGCAAGATAATGTATCCGGTAAGTTACTTCTACTGTTGAGGGGGAGTGTCTCACACATTTTTTTTTACCTGCCAGAAAAGGGTTTTTAAGTGTGTGTAAGGACATTCCCTAGTGCACTTCATATCACACTCAGTGCACATTTTTAGGGGGGAGCACAACCATAGTTGTTTATCATCTGAGGGGGAGCGTTACACATGTTTCTTACAAATGTACAAGTTTTTGTGTGTGATGTCGTCTCCCAATTCATACCCATTCATGTTTCGAGGGGAGCAGGGCAATAACCATGCTAAGGTCGAGGGGGAGCAGGAAAATTTCCTAAGAAAGGGTCCAATTTCTCAAACTTTTGGGTTTCTGGACTCTTACCCGATAAGTTACCGGGTAACCTTACCAGACTGGGTAAGTTACCGGCTAACTATTCCGATAAGTGCCCTCCATATATAAGCAACCCGGAAACCCTCACTCTTCACTTTACCCGGAAACCTTGTCTCAAAACCCTCCCAAAACCCTCTCGACTCTCTCACGCTCGGAAACACTCGGATCGTACTCATTTTCACCGCTTTCGCAATCTACACTACAGGTACATGTTTCTGATCACTAATCGCTCACACATAGATACTTTATTCAATTTTTCACCGTCGACTCGCGTATATCTCGATCGACCGAGGGTTTAAAAACCCCCTTTTGGGTCGCTTTAGATTCTGGTTAATGTGTGTGTGATTCTCTTCGTTTAATACATGGTTTATGGCGTATAGTTGGACTTAGCACACTTTAAACCGCGTAGATTTGGTTTTGATGGTCATTTTAATCGATTCGGGTACCGCGGTAACTCACCCGGAAACCCTAAACTATCCGGTAACACTCATGTTACCCGGTAACATTCATCATACCCGGTAAGTGTTAATTTTTGAATATTCCAGACACTTTGATCCCCGATAACCCATGTCGTCCGGATACCTTGTATCTGGTAAGTTCGACAACCCGGTAAGGTCTATGTCCGGTAACCTTGTGTGTCCGGTAACCTCAATTGTCCGTTAACCATATCACATCTGGTAACCTATGTCCGGTATCTTAATATCACCCGGTAACCGACTCCTATCCGGTAAGTCCCATTCACCCGGTGTTTGGGCAAAAATTCACCAGTCTCGACCACGACCCAGGTAAGGAAACACTTATTCCCTTTTCCATAACGAAGTTAAAATCATAGTACTTTAAACTCGTGATTAAAGATAAAATCGAAAGTCTTTTTACCTCACGACACTCGACCTCGACGTCGCCTAGCTCACACGACCATCGCATAGAACCATGCGACCTCGACCAACTAATGCATGACATAAACTGTTACGTTTGTTCAGTGTTTAATGTAGGAGTCAACATCATTAATGGACAAACGGCTATAACTGATGAAGGTCATTAAACAGCACTAAAGACGACATCCATTACGACAGTTATCGAAATATTTAATGAGCCAATTAAAGGGTCCAAAGACTATAAATATCAAGGATAAATCATCATTTCAAGGGGACGAAAAAGAGAACACAGAGACACAACATCGAACAACAGACACAAGCACTCGAAATGAAGAAATCACTCGTAGAAGATCGTTCTCGACGCACGACATCAGCGCACGACACACAGTTTTTACACACGACGCACATTGTTTTTACATTCAAAACACTTGTTACTTTACATTTCAAAGACTTTCTTTCATTTTTATTGTAATCTCTGTACGATCGACACCAGAAACACAAGGACACCGCCCCGGTTTGGTGACCATAGTGCAGCGACGACTTCCACAATCTTCCGCGGGTTTTTTCTCGTTGAGGTTTTTCCCGCGTCACCAAAATCTCTGTCTCATTTACATTTATGTCTTTGTCGCACGCTTTTGTCGAACGATTCCTTTCTTTAGTTGTTAAAGTCCACATCGACCTTAAGTTGTACTTTGGTGCGATTTTTGGCATTAACAGTTTGGCGCCATCCATGGGACCCCATCTATAGAAAATATTCGACAAACGTGCGTCGTACTAACGGTTTCTGGGAGTTTCCATTGTTTTCTGTTTCAGGAAGATGGCAGCCCCAGGAAATCAAGAGCATGTTATTGCTCATATGTATCAAGAGCTACAGGTTGCTCGGAATCAAATCAATGCCATGGCCGAGCAGAGTCGCAGAGCAGCCGAGAAGATCGCACGGCTGAGAAATCTCGTTGGTCCTCATAGCCTCGATCAGTCTATAAGGCGTCGCCCTTCATCGATGAGATCGCGACCATCGAGGTTCCAAAGAAATACAATGTCCCCATTTTTACACCCAAGTATTCAGGAGTGACCGATCCAACCGAGCACGTCGCGCAGTATAAGCAACTCATGTGGACAGTCTCAATCCCACACATGTATCAGGAAGTATGTATGTGCAAGAGATTCGGTGCGACTCTCACTGGTCCTGCCCTCCAATGGTTGATCAATCTCAAACCCAAATCCATCGGGTCATTCGCTGAGTTGGTCAACCAATTCTCTCAGCAATTCGCCAGCAGTCACAAGATGGAGAAGCAGACCAGTGACCTGTATTATGTCGTGTGTTAATGCCAAAAATCGCACCAAAGGGATAACTTAAGGTCGATGTGGACTTTAACAACTAAAGAAAGGAATCATTCGACAAAGACGTGCGACAAAGACAAAAACGTAAATGAGACAGGGAATTTGATGACGCAGGAAAAACCTTAACGAGGAAAAAACCTGCAGACGACAGTGGATATCGTCGCTGCACTATGGTCGCCAATTAGGGGCGATGTCCTTAGTGTTCCGGGTGTCGATCGTACAGAGATTACAATACAAATGAAGGGGAAGACTTCGAAATGTAAAGTACAAGTGTTTGAAATGTAAAAACAGTGTGCGTCGTGTGTTAAAACAATGTGTAAACTGTTGGTCGAGAGTGAAAGTCGTGCGTCGAGAGCGATCGTCTATGAATGATCTCTTTGCTTCGAATGAATATTCTTCGATTGTTTGTGTTTGCTTATGTTGTTCGATGTTCGGTCCTTAGAACTGAAGTTTACTTGATCTTTTATAACCTTCGGGTGCTTTGATTAGTTCATTGAATTCTTTGATAACAGCCATAACGGTCGCCAGTTGTAACTCTTCATAATTGCTCTTCGTCGGTTATGATCGTTGCCCATTAATGACTTTGACTCCTGCATTAATCATTGAACAAACGTAACAGTCGTATATCGAGTTAGTCAAGGTCGTACGGTCTTGTGCGACGGTCGTGCGGAACGGGCGACGTCGAGGTCGAGTGTCGTGAGGAACCCTCGACTTACCTTTTTAGGAGGGACGACGGAGGTTTTTTGGGTCTTTGTCGGGACCTTATCTTAATACAACATATAACTCGTAACATGTGTCTTACCTTTTCTGGTCGTGGTCGAGACTGGTGAAATTTTGCCCAAACAGTTTGCCCCCAAAATTTCAAAGTAGGATGGCAAATTCGAATTTTAAATTTTGCTTGTCGGGTGTTCAGGGTCTTGTGTTGAAAAATACCTTGGTTGTTTTGGAACTGAATTGGTTCAATTCAAACTAGAGAGGGAAATCGAAGAGAGGATGGAGTCGTGACGTCAGGCCGACGCACGATGGTGCTTACCAGCTGTCGATGACAGGTGTCGACGATCTGTGTGGTCATACGAAAAGACGGGGACGCGTGGCGATCATCAAGGGATTCGATCGTTTGCATAAATATAAACCTTTATGGGTCTATTCTGTTTTACGATTTTGAAGAGTCTTATGCGAAGATTTCCTCTTGATCTTATTGTCGTTCCTTGCCTGATCATTACTAATCCTGCGAGAATCTGTGACTCAGTTAGGTTTTTCGAGGTCTTATAGCACTTATATATATAAGGTACAATTTCTTCGATTTCTCCAATCTGTTTTTAGAGGTGTCGATGGACCATGAGAGCAATATTCAAGAACAGTCGGATCTTGATGACTTTAGGAGGTTAGCTAAAATCTCTGCGTGGGTCGAATTAATTTGCGCAGGTCAGATTCGATCGAACGAATGTCCTGAGGGTTATATCGTGATATACGAATATCCCTTTAAGATTGGCTTTGAATGGCCTTACTCACCTCTAGCTAAGGCTTTTATGCTAGAATTTGACTTAGCACCGGGTCAGCTAATGCCCCAGTTTTGGCGAGTTGTACAAGTGATCGAGCGTGTCACTAAGAATTGGGAATCTCCCATGAATGTACGTGACCTCCTTTTGGCTTATCAAGCCAAGAAGGATGGGAGTCATCGCTGCAGTTTATACTCTAGACTTAAAGGTGATCGGGTTCTAGTCCTTAGGACCGCTGTGAACGATCGCGGGTGGAAGACTCGGTACGCATTTGTGCGTAAGTCGACCCTTGACTCTGAGAGTGATTGGATTAGGGCCAGCTGGAATACATCGGGTGAGCTTTGTACTTTTGTTGTCTGTCGTCTGCGTTTTTTGGTTTTTAACTTGTTTTTTATATGTTAACAGCCATAAAGTTAAAGGACGTGAAGCCTTATGTTAATTCTCAAGCAAAGATCGACGCGTTCTTAGAGTTCAGCACTGGGGAACGGTCGTTTGTCGTACGACAATTGGTGGACGACGACGAGGATTTTGTATATTTAAGAGAAAATCAGGGGGAGAAACGTGAGGAAGAAGGGGGGTCGAAAGAAGAAAGAGAGATGACTGGTAAGCGTACCTTCTTATTTCTTTCTGTGTTAATTCGAATCTTTTTCCATTGATTTTCATAATTTTTATTCTTTTGTGGCTTCCAGGGGAGTCTCAACCACGGATGCCGCGTGTCTCTGCTAAAAGAGCAGCTGAGCTCGAGCTTGCTCGTAAGGGCAAGGAGCAGAGGCAGAAGCTTATGTCCGCTGGTCCAGATGTTCCGAAGAAGAGGCGGACAACGATTCCGAGGGAACCGTCTTCAGGAGTTCCCGACTCGTCTAGAGTCGTTACGCCTAAGAAGGCGAAGGTCGCATCGCCTAAGAAGTCATCTTCTGATGCGATACCCATTAGTTCTGCGCCTCCGGCGGAAACAGCAAAGTCCCCGTTAGCCACGTCGGATCCTTTATCGGCTGGCAAGCGCAAGGATCAGCCGACGGGATGGGCTAAGGTCACGACGGTTAATTTTACATTGCCGTCGGACTATATGGCCAGCAATGTCCTAGACGGGACGAACTTATTTCCTCACCTGGGGAAATATCTGCTCCCTTCTTTCAGGGAGCGTTTCGTGGGGTTTCCTATCGAGGAGACGGGAGCTCATGTCGCCGGGCTGGCTTTTATGGTAAGTCTTTCTTCCAAGACTTGGTTCATTCGTCGTTGTTGTCGGTGTCGTTGTCGGTGTCGTTGTCGGTGTCGTATGTTTATTTACCATAGTCATTTTATGGTTTTTCAGGCGTTCCAGGCTTCCCTAGCTTTGCGGGGTGAGACAATGAAGATAAAGGATTCAATGTCTGTTGCGCACGAGAGGGAGAACGCGGCGTCGGATAGGGCGAAAGTCGCCGCAGAGCGCGAAGAGGCTCTGTTAAAACGTCTGGATGACGCCCGAAATCACTTAGAGGGCGTCGGTCGTGCGAAGGATGATGTCAGTCATGGCCTAGCGCAGTCCTTATCCATGATTGCCGACCAGAGGGAGGAGATAGAGAGGAATAAAGAATCTTTGGCTGCAGCTACAAAGGAAGCTGCGGATTCCAAATCCAAGGTAGAGGGTCTGTAGAGAGATGTATAAGCTGCTAAGGACGAGGGTAAGTCTGTTTTTGCCATTGCTCGTTTGACTGCTAGGGCAGCGATTATGAGACGACATCTCGCGGGGAAGGACCCTCTTGCTTCGGCGTCGGAAGAGCTCGACATTTACTTGAAGGGCGTCGGGTCGGTGAGAGACCTTGATTCGGATGATGAGAAGGAGATCGAGGAGGAGGTGGTGGACGGAGGTCTTCATGGCGGGACCTCATGCAAGGATGCGACTGATGCTCCTCCTCAAGTTTATAAATTTTGTTATCTCCGCTTTTACTGATCGACCGTTGGTGGTCAAAATGTAATTGACGGTTTCTTCGGTGAATGAAATTCGGGCTTCTTTTGAACCAGCATTTTATAAAATATCACATCGACTGTCAAATTCATAATGTAAAAATATACAAGGAATCATGCGACTTAGGCATCTATTGTAACACAATAACTGGAATGTAAGCCATAAGACTTTTAAATCGTAAATATAAACATAAGCACATGCGACTAAAGCATACATTCGGAGTATGAAATTTTTCTAAGTTAAGAAACTTAGATCATGAGGTAGTTAGACTTCGCGATCGTACGACTAAGTCGTGAGATTAATTTGAATCGTGTGCCCCTGTAGAAGGATGATCAAGTCATAGACCTGATTGTTTATGTCGTGCAACCTTGCGAAACTAGAGTCGTTTGATTATTGTCGTGCGATTCTGCGGAATAAACAATGTCAGAAGTTGGTCGTTGGCTAACCAACGACCCTCCGATGCTTAAGTCAGTAATCGTCGTTGTTAAAAAATCGTATGAAAAAATAGAAAACGGTTTAGAAGACGTACCTTTTCTGACGCGTCGTGCCCAACTACGTGGGACGTCTTGATTATTGCTACCATCCTGCCCCCTTGGGGCGATTTTAAGACGATACACTAAATGTCATCGTGAGTCGCCACAATAGAAGGTCTATTTTCGCAGCTTCAGAGTGGTTTTATAGCAATCACGAGTGACTTTTGGCTCTCTTTTTATCTCCTGGATTCCCCACGGCGTAGGGAACTTCAGAGTCTGATGATACGTCGAGGGAACGGCCTTCATCTCATGGATCCATGGTCGACCTAAGATAATGTTATAGGCCGACGCACAGTCGATGACACTGAACTTGGTCTGCTTGTTGATTCCTCCGGCATAGACTGGCAAGAAGATATCTCCATAGGTGCTCGTCGCTTCTCCATTGAAACCGACCAAAGTTGTCGAACGTCGAGTGATTTCCGAACGATCGATTCCCATGGCCTTGATGGTGTCAAAGAAAATGACGTTCGCTGAACTGCCCCCATCGACCAAGACTCGTCGAGTTAAACAACTACCAACCGTGAGTTGAATGATCAACCCGTCATGATGTTTCTGGTACGAGTCGCCGAGGTCATCTTGGTCGAATACGATCTTCATAGCTTCCAACTCCAAATCTCCTTTAGGCCTTGATGAACGCGGAATAGGCCGATCATCAGGCGCTTGACTGGCGTGACGCTTGGCCGCGGAGTACGTCAGACCACACACATCGGAACCACAAGTGATGCAATTGACGACCTTTGCATGCTCGGGGGTTGACGGTCGATGATCGCTAGTTGGAGTAACGATGTCATCGATGATATCTTTGAGATTTCCTTTCGAGACATGATACGCTAGTTCTTTTTTTAGAGCTATGCAATCATCCGTCACATGACCATGGTCGACATGAAAGTCACACCATTTAGATTTGTCTTTCTTAGCGTCGTCTTGATCGGACTTCTTAGGCCACCGGATGGTTGCCTGGGTGGTCTTCAGAGCTTCAACCAAATCCTTAGTGGATCCTTTGAATCCATAAGAGGATATCTTGGGGTACTGAGGGAATTTGGTCGCGGTCTTAACCTCTGCTTTTGTCTTAAATCGGACGTTCGAGATATGACGTGCGAGCTCTATTTTGGAAATAGCTTTCGTCTTGAACTCTGGCTTCCTTACACCTAACGACCTCTTGTCGTCGGTATGCTTGCGACAAAAGGCATCGTCGACCTCTACTCTCATATACGCTAGGGTTCGAGCTCGGACGTCTTCAAAATTCTTCGGAGGATACTCTGTCAGGCCAGTGTATAAACCCGAGCTGTCGTCCAGACCACACTTATAGGCTTCAATTGCAGTCTTGACGTCACAATTGTGAATGCTGATCATCTCCGCATTGAATCGATTGAAATAACTGCGGATAGACTCATTGGTCTTCTGCACGATGTAATACAGGTCACTGGTCTGCTTCTCCATCTTGCGACTACTGGCGAATTGCTGGGAGAATTGGTTGACCAATTCAGCGAACGACCTGATGGACTTGGGTTTGACATTGATCAACCACTGGAGAGCAGGACCAGTGAGAGTCGCACCGAAGCTTTTGTACATACAGACCTCCTGATACATGTGTGGGATCGAGATCGTCCACATGAGCTGCTTATACTGCGCGACGTGCTCTGTTGGATCGGTCACTCCCGAATACTTGGGCGAAAAGGCGGGGATGTTGTATTTCTTTGGGACCTCAACGGTCGCGACTTCATCGACGAAGGGCGACGCCTGATATCCTGATCGAGGCTCAACGTCGACGGGCATGGCTGCCCCAGGTAGCTTGGCGAGCAAAGATAGGACGCGCTGGTTCTGATCTTCTAGCATTTTCAATCGCTGGGCGACGGGGTCATTATGGTCGAGATTTGCCCCTGCTTGCGGATTGATTCCTGAACTGGTGCCATTGCCATGCGACGAGCCATTGGCGTCTCCGTTGAAAGGGACGAAATACGGTTGCGACCCATTCTGAAATGGCTACGCCCCATTCTGAAATGGCTGTGACCCGTTCTGCATGGGTGGTGGCCTTATGTGCTGAGGAGGAACCGTCCCGAATTGGGGATTTAGGTTGAACGACCCCGGCTGCTGGTTCTGCATGAACGGACCTGGATGTTGGTTCTGAGTGAACGGAGCTGATACTGGACCTGGGTTATGCGCGAATGGTCGAGGACCATTCTGACCGAACGATCCTTGGCCTGGATTTCGAACGAATGGCCTAGGACCATTCTGAGGTCCAGAGGGATTCCTTAGTCGTGCGATCTCCTCAGCTACTCTACGACTTTGCTCCGCCAAGGCGTTGATTTGATTTCGAGCGACTTTGAGCTCCTGGTACATCTGGGCAATGACATGCTGCTGATTTCCAGGGGCTGCCATTTTCCTGAAACAGAGAACAAAGAAAACTCCAAGAAACCGTTAGCAAGACGCACGTTTGTTGAAGATTTTTTCTAGATGGGGTCCCATGGATGGCGCCAAACTGTTAATGCCAAAAATCGCACCAAAGGGACAACTCAAGGTCGATGTGCACTTTAACAACTAAAGAAAGGAAACATTCGACAAAGACGTGCGACAAAGACAAAAACATAAATGAGACAGGGAATTTGATGACGCAGGAAAAACCTCAACGAGGAAAAAACCTGCGGACGACAGTGGATGTCGTCGCTGCACTATGGTCGCCAATTAGGGGCGATGTCCTTGGTGTTCCGGGTGTCGATCGTACAGAGATTCCAATACAAATGAAGGGAAAGACTTCGAAATATAAAGTACAAGTGTTTGAAATGTAAAAACAGTGTGCGTCGTGTGTGAAAACAATATGTAAACTGTTGGTCGAGATTGAAAGTCGTGCGTCGAGAGCGATCTTCTATGAATGATCTCTTTGCTTCGAATGAATATTTTTCGATTGTTTGCGTTTGCTTCTGTTGTTCGATGTTCGGTCCTTAGAACTGAAGTTTAACTTGATCTTTTATAACCTTCGGGTGCTTTAATTAACTCATTGATTGCTTTGATAACAGCCATAACGGTCGCCAGTTGTAACTCTTCATAATTGCTCTTCGTCGGTTATGACCGTTGCCCATTAATGACTTTGACTCCTGCATTAATCATTAGTCAAGGTCGTACGGTCTTGTGCGACGGTCGTACGGTTGTGTGCGACGGTCGTGCGGAATGGGCGACGTCGAGGTCGAGTGTCATGAGGAACTCTCGACTTACCTGTTTAGGAGGGACGACGGAGGTTTTTTGGGTCTTTGTCGGGACCTTATCTTAATACAAGATATAGCTCATAACATGTGTCTTACCTTTTCTGGTCGTGGTCGAGACTGGTGAAATTTTGCCCAAACATCGTGCAGAAGGCTAATGAATCTATTCGAAGCTATTTCAACAGATTCAATGCAGAGATGATCAGTATCCGCAATTGTGACGCCAAGACCGCAATCGAAGCTTATAAGCATGGTCTGGACGATAGCTCGGGTTTATATACTGATCTAACCAAGTATCCCCCAGAAAATTTCGAAGACGTCCGAGCCCGAACCCTAGCGTATATGAGGGTAGAAGACGATGCTGCCTTTCGTCGCAAGCATACCGACGTCAAGAGGTCGTTAGGTGTAAGGAAGTTAGGGTTCAAGACGAAAGCAGAGGCTAAGACCGCTAGCAAGTTTCCGCAGTACCCCAAGATATCCTCTTACGGATTCAAAGGGTCCACTAAGGATTTAGTCGAAGCTCTGAAGACCGCCCAGGCGACTATTCGATGGCCTAAGAAGTCCGATCCGGACGACGTTAAGAAAGACAAATCTAAATGGTGCGACTTTCCTGTCGACCATGGTCATGCGACAGACGATTGCATAGCTCTCAAAAAGGAGCTAGCATATCACGTCCCGAAAGGAAACCTCAAAGACATCATTAATGACGCCATTACTTCAGCCATCGACCATCGACCGTCAACCCCCGAGCATGCAAAGGTCGTCAATTGAATCACCGATGGTTCGGACGTATGTGGTGTGACGTATTCCGCAGCCAAGCGTCACGCCAGTCAAGCACTCGACGATCGGCCTATTCCGCGTTCGTCAAAACCCAAAGGAGATTTGGAGTTGGAAGCTATGAAGATCGTATTCGACCAAGACGACCTCGGCGACTCGTATCAGAAACATCATGATGGGTTGATCATTCAACTCATGATTGGTAATTGTTTGACCCGACGAGTCTTGATCGATGGGGGCAGTTCAGCAAACGTCATTTTCCTTGACACCATTAAGGCCATGGGAATCGATCGTTCAGAAATCACCTGACGTTCGACGACTTTGGTCGGTTTCAATGGAGAAGCGACGAGAACCTATGGAGATATTATCTTGCCCGTCTATGCCGGAGGAATCAACAAGCAGACTAAGGTCAGTGTCATCGATTGTGCATCGGCCTATAACATCATTTTAGATCGACCAAGGATCCATGAAATGAAAGCCGTTCCTTCGACATATCATCAGACCCTGAAGTTCCCTACGCCATGGGGAATCCAAGAAATTAAAAGTAAGCCAAAAGTCTCCCGCAACTGCTATAAGACAACCCAGAAGCCGCGGAAGTAAACTGTCTAACAGTCACAAGGTTAAGCATGACCGTAAGGTCTCGACAGGTTCGTCCTTCTATCTTTAACCTTAAAGATAAACTCATGCCTTTGCTGCAGAAATAAAACGACTATCTTGCCCTGTCGCACGAAAGCACAATCGACATAAACACAGTCGTTATTTCTCAAAAGCTCGGTATTGATCCGTCCGTTATTTCTCAAAAGCTCGGTATCGATCCGTCATTCATAATCTATTTTTCTCTGAAAGAAATAAGATAATAAATGTCGGGGGGGGGGGGGGGGGCAAATAGACATAAACGAGAAAAGAATATAGAAAGGTACGTATTCTAAGTCCTTTTTCATTTTTTCTTTCACACGATCTCTCATCACGAACGACTACTAACTTAAGCATCGGAGGGTCGTTGGTTAGCCAACGACCAACCTCTAACATTGTTTTTCCGCAGAATCGCACGACAATAATCATATGACTCTATTTTCGCAAGGTCGCACGACATAGACGATCAGGTCTATGACTTGATCATCCTTTCACAGGAACACACGATTCAAGCTCATCGCACGACTTAGTCGTACGTTTCATACCCTAAATGAATGCTTTAGTTGCATGTGTTTATGTTTATATACACGATTTAAAAGTCTTATGACTTGCGTTCTAGTTATTGTGATGCAATGATGCCTAAGTCGCATGATTCCTTGGTTATTCTTTACTTAGTGAATCTTACAATTGATGTTGTATTTATTCACAAAATCGCAAATTCGACAAGAAGTCTAAGTTTCATTCATAAACTGTCGATTACATTAAAAGGAAATCGACCACCAACGGTCGATCGGTAAAAATAAAAGTAAGAAGTTTTTTAAATTTGAGGAAGGGCATCAGTCGCATCCTTGCCCGAGGCCTCGCCCTGAAGATCTTCGCCTGCCACTTCCTCCTCGACGTCCTTCTCATCATCCGAATCGAGGTTCCTCACAGACCTGACGCCCTTCAAATAAATGTCGAGCTCTTCCAACGCCGAAGCAAGAGGCAAGAGGGTCCTTCCCCCGCAGATGTCGCCTCATAATCGCCGCCCTAGCGGTCAGGCGAGCTATGGCAATAATGGACTTACCCCCGTCCTTAGCAGCTTGCACCTCTTTCTCCAGACTCTCTACCTTGGACTTAGAATCCTCAGCTTCCTTTGTAATCGCAGCCAAGGATTCCTTAACTTTGTCCATCTCCTCCCTCTGATCGGCAACCATGGACAGGGACTGTGTCAAGCGATGATTGGCCTCATCCTTTGCACATCTGACGGCCTCTAGATGTTTCAGGGCGTCATCAAGACGTTTTGACAGAGCCTCTTCAACGCCGCATTCTCTCTCTCGTGCACAACAGACATTAGATTCTTTATCTTCGTCGTCTCGCCCCGCAAAGCCAGGGAAGCCTGGAACGCCTACAAAATTATAAAACAAACATCGTTAGTAAATAACGACAACGAACAAACGACAAACGATAAACAAACCAAGTCTTGAAAGAAAGACTTACCATGAATGCCAGCCCGGCGACATGCGCTCCCGTCTCCTCGATAGGAAACCCCTCGAAACGCTCCCTGAAAGAGGGGAGCCGATATTTCCCTAGATGAGGAATGAGGTTCGTCCCGTCTAGGACACTGTTGACCATAAAGTCCGACGGCAATGTAAAATTAACTTTCGTGACCTTAGCCCCTCCCGTCGGCTGATCCTTGCCTTTGCCGGCCGACAAAGGATCCAACGTGGCTGACGGGGACTTCACTGTTTCCGCCAGAGACGCAGAACTGATGGGTGTCACAGCAATCGCACTAGAAGAAGTCTTCCTAGGCGACGGGATGTCACACCCCGCTAAAGCGGAAACACGGGATGTACAGTTCAAGTTTCATGGCAAACGTTACAAGATCACACCAACCATCAAAATACATTCAAAATCTTACAACATTGTCTTTTACAAACGTTTTACGAAAAAGGGAAATGAGCATATTCAAAAGATAACGTAGAAAGCTTCAACACGTGTAGCCTTCCTAAGTTCCAACCTTACTTGGTATTTCCTGAAAAGCATGTAAATGAAAAGGTCAACTAATGCACTAGTTGGTGAGATCACAGATTTAACGAGTACAACGATGTTTGCCATAGAAAATAGTTCAAATTCGCACAAGTGGATAAGTCAACCGGTTATAAAAACACTTGCTCAAGGTAATCGTATGTATAATGTTTAAGTTATGAGCCCGTTACCCGACCTATAATGACAGGACGCCCCAACGCATGTTCTATCGCCAACAATGCGCACATACAAACAATAATTATGCACTCAAACAAGCGCTACTTGTGAGTGGGGTGTCAACCAAATAACGTTATCCATAATTACCAACGGCTCAATCCATGAGTTAAACGGGTAACGTGAGAAATAAACGGGGACTTTTGAACGATAGCAAAAGAAAACTCAAACTTACAACATTCGCAAAACATAGATACCATAGAGCATAAAAATGTATAGCAAGTTTGTATTTCCAAGAAAACGAGACAACCGGTGCGTAAAATAATTGTAGTAACAACATGCTTTTCACCCCAAATATGTAAAACATTGAAAAAGGGGCTGTGATAACTCACATAATACGCGATAGAAATCCGGGAATCTCCCACAAGATACGTCGGTGTGATCCTACTTCAAACCTATGAACGTAAGGTCACTAGTGAGTTTTAATCTCAAAGGTTCGGTACTAACTATCCAAATCGTCATAAAATGCCTTTGTTGTGATTTAATTATTTTAAATCATAAAGAGTTACTGAAATTAGTAATCGTAACATATATATACTTCATTCTTGTTAGGTTAACGTTACCGCAATTTCGTCATAATAAGTAACGAAAAGGGTCAAAAGAATTTATGTATAATATATGTATATACCGCAATTTCATCATAAGGATGATGAAAAGGGTTCAAAATATAATGCTGAAGTATATAAATGCATAAATATATAAATATATAGTATATATATATATATATACCACAATTTCATCATAAAAATGATGAAAAGGGTTTAGAGTATATAAAATGCATAAATATATAAATATATAGAAAATATATATATTCCACAATTTCATCATAAGAATGATGAAATGGGTTCAAGAGTTAGCTTTTAATCATAATAAGAAAGTTGTCCTTTGCTGTCCAGATTTTGGTGTCACTTTATGTCCATTTTTGGATAACTTCCAGGCATATTTAGGTCAAGATATTTTATGTACAAGTCGTTTAATGAGTTAGGAAACTTTTGATATAAGTTTCATAATTTTTAGAGGTGTTTAAATACATGAAATAATTCTTGACGTAAAACACTGCAGAAAGTTTTGCTGTTTGCGCACTGTTTTTGTGAAGCCTGTTTGGTAGACGAAATCTTTGCGTTTTTGATTGAAACCACTTGGGTTTGAATCCTAACCCATGAAAATAAATTCCAGGAAAAGAATCACTTAATTTGGAGTATTATTGAGTGAGATATGACCTTTTGAAGAGAGGTGTGGAATCTGGCAGCAAGCTGTCAAAACCACCCTTTATGCATTTGCATCTATCTTTGTCTTTTTACCCAAAATTCTTATTCCTTTTTGCATGCAATCCGATTTGACTCATCCCCATACAATTATTTTCAGTTCTAAAAGAGGTTTCTAAACCATTTAAACTACAAGCATGCTATCTGTTAATGCCAAAAATTGCACCAAAGTACAACTTAAGGTCGATGTGGACTTAAACAACTAAAGAAAGAATCTTTCAACGAGACGTGCGACGAGGATAAAAATAAAGAAACAAGGGATTTGATGACGCAGAAAAAACCTCAATCGAGGAAAAAACCTGCGGACGACAAGAGATGTCGTCGCTGCACTATGGTCGCCAATCAGGGGCGATGTCCTTCGATACTGGTGTCGATCGTACAAAGGTTACAATACAAATGAAGGAAATGCTTCGAAATGTAAAGTACAAGTGTTTGTCGTGTGTGAATACAAAGTGTAAACTGCTGGTCGAGGGTTGTTGTCGTGCGCCGAGAGTTACTTCTTCGGGAGAAAGTTCTTCACTTCGGGTGTTCTTGAGTTCGCTGTAGAATTCTTGAGCTCAGTCACCGATGTCGATAACTAGATGTGTGTTGTGATTATTTGGTGTCCGGTCCCCTTGGAATGAGGATTTAGCTTGATATTTATAGTCTTCGGACTCTTTATTTAGCTCATTAAATGTAATACCCCGGGTAAGTCCGTTAGTTAAATCCTCTTTCCATTAAATAAATATAACTTTAAAATTATAAGTTTAGGGGAGTTTGGGTTATAATTGAGAAAGTTCAAGGTTTATTTCGTAGTTGTGGATTGATATTACCTCATAAACCTCAAATATTATCCAGATACCTAAAATAGAAAAGTGTGTGTGTGTGCGGGAGTTCTGGAGGCGAAAAGAAGCAAAAGAGGAAACGTACGGTTAAGACTTCAATCGATTGGGTTAGAAACGATTTTGAGGTAAGCATCTTTACATTTTGTGTTTATAATCAGTAGTATTAGACTTCTATCGGATTAGAATGTTTAATTTGAGGTTGTATAAGTTTAATTTGAATCTGGGTAAAATGGAACCGACTGTGTTCTTGAGGACGCCCGGTGAAATCCCGGTATAGTCAACTTTCGGTGGAGTTCCGGTAGTGTGGACTCCCGGTAGTATGGAGTCCCGGTAGTATGGAGTCCCGGTAGTGTGGACTCCCGGGAGTGTGGAGTCCCGGTAGTATGGACTCCCGGTAGTGTCGACTCCCGGTATAGTGAACTTCCGGTATTGCCAACTCCCGGTACCAAGGAGTCCCGGTACTGAGAAGCCCGGTACTTTGTGTAGTCCCGGTAGTTTGTCAAGTTTAGTGAATACAGTTGAGAACAGGAACTGGTAGGCTTTATATGTTGGCTAGTAAAGCGATGGATGTACCTTAAATTGTTTCAGATTCTGTGGAGTCGTGGTAAAAGTTAAGACCAGTTTGAAAGGAGCTTGCGAGCGTGTGTAACAATCAAAACAGATGAGTTTTACTTTAAAAGTATTTTCAATTGAATACATATACGTATGGTTTGGAAATGTGATAATTGGTGGTTATTGGTGTATATGTGTGATATATGTGAATTATAATATATTGAGGTATTATATTTACATGAGTATTATACTATGTTATAATACGTTGGCCGGACGTTGGACCGGTGTGTTTGGCTATAGAACCTGTATAGCGTTGCTTGGCTGTAGATGTTGTACAGCGTTGTAAATTATTAGTTGGCTTGCTACCAACTAATATGGCCAGGAGAAATGAGGAGGGAAGGTACAGGATGTGTGAGTTCAAATTGATATATTTGATTGTGCTGTGTGATTTATATGAATGAAGTTATATAAATGGTTTCAAATTAACAGGGATTTTCTCACTTAGACCATTAGGTCTAACCCTCATTTTGTTTTAAAATATGTATTCCAGGTGGCGGATCGGGTAAGGGCAAGTAATTAGAGTAATCGAGTAATGGCTTTTGTGAAGGGATATATGATGAAGAATTTGGCATGTTTAGCAGTTGTATTATAATGGTTAAATGTTATGTATGTATTTAGTATGAAATTTGTAGTAGAATGACTTCTTCTGATTGTAAAAGACTACGGGACCGTACTTGTAATATGATGTTCGTTTGTTATGTCAATGTTATGTTACATATGTGATTGGTTGTGTATATGGGATTTGGGGTTGTTACAAATGGTATCAGAGCCTTAGTTTAAGAGATTTAGGTATTTGTATCTGTATCTAGACTTAAACTGCATGTGAAGTAGGATGTCCCTATCATTATAGTACCTTGGGATGATGAAGTATAAAAGGTAGAAGGAACATCATGTAAGGTAATTTCATATTACATCTGGCCAGTGTAGTTGTGATCTTACAGGTACATGTTTGAACTGGAATACCTTGTTATATGGGGTATATGCTTATGTGTATATTAACCTTGTTTAAATCTATAGAATGGCAAGCGGTACACGGAATTCGAATCGAGGAGGAGGAAGAAATCCGAATAGTACGAATCCACCGATAGGAACGGGGGACATGGGAGGCAGAACTGGGGGTAGAGTCGGGGGTAGAACCGGAGGTAGAGCTTGAGGTCGAGCCGGAGGCAGAGTCCAGCCACAGGGTACAGAGTTTATTACCAGGGATGATCTAATGGCAGAAATGGGAAGATTGCAGGCTAGCATACAAACAATGTTTGATCGGAACCGTCATAATGAAACTGGAATACCGGATCCCGGACCGGAAGATGAAATGCTAATTACATCGACTATTGTACCAGTACAAAGGAGATGCGACTACAAAATGTTTTTAAGCTGTAGACCTCCGACCTACTCAGGAGACAGGGATCCAGTGAAAGCAATGAGATGGATGAAGGAAATAGAAGCTATTTTCAAGACGAGTATGTGTGCTGATGAAGATAGGGTATTGTACGGGGCAGCAATGTTAAAAGGGGATGCTTTGTATTGGTGGGATCTTTTATTCATTCTAAAGGATCTGATGTTTATTCTACCATCTCTTGGGAAGAATTTGTGATAGCCTACAGGAACGCATTTTGTCCCCAAGCAGCCGTCAAACAACTGGAAGGGGAATTTATGAACTTGCAACAAGGAAACTTATCCGTTCGAGACTACACCGCTAGCTTTCTGGAAAAGTCTCGGTTCACAGAATACTACGTTGCTACGGAGGCGATGAAGACGGAAAGGTTTATCTTTTGGCTGAACTCAGAAGTTAGAAGGCTATTGACTGCAAAAGGACCTGATACCTTCTCAGCTGCAGTTGATGCCGCGGAGAATGTTGAACGAGATATGAGAAGAGATGCTGGCGATAAAAGTATCGGGAAGAGAAAGTGGGAAGGACCACAATACGATCAGAAGAAGTCCCGATTTCAGAGGTATGATAACCGTCCGCCATTTCGACCAGCGGAAAGACCATGTCAGAAGTGTAACCGTGTCCACCAAGGAAATAAGTGTGGGAAGACCGGACACGTCATCAAAGATTGTAAGGTAACGCGGCTATGTTTCTTATGCAATTCACCGGATCACCTTCAGTCGGACTGTCCGAGGGGGAGGATACAGCAAGGTGGATCTTCAGGCAGGCCAGCGATTGTTAAACCAGTAATACCAAGACTGGAACCGCCAGTAACTAGGGGTCGCGCATTTCAAATGACTGAGAAAGAGGCGGAGGAAACTCCGGATGTAGTCACAGGTACATTTTTAATAAACTCTACACGTGCTAAGTAGTTATTTGACTCCGGTGCAAACCGATCGTTTGTGTCTCCTGCATTTGCTGCTTGCCTGTGTTTGAAACCTAAAATGCTAGAACATGCTCTATCAGTAGATACGGCAAATGATAATCAATTGTCAGTTAAAGAAGTATTTGATGACTGTGTGATAAATATAGAGGAGTGTAGAGTTCCGATACAATTGTTTCCATAACTTTGATAGAGTTTGACGTCGTAGTGGGAATGGACTGGTTAGCCGAGAATCAGGCTAACATAGTGTGTGATAAGAAGTTAATAAATGTGGTATTACCTGAGAAGGGACCAGTAGTGATTTATGGTGATCGTAGGAATCATCAGTCTAGCCTTATATCTATGATAAAAGCCCGTAAGTGTGTGAATAAGGGTTGTCAGAGTTACTTGGCTTACGTGATAGATATTAAGCCAGAAAATAATAGGATGGAAGATATTCCTATTGTTAGTGAATTCCCTGAAGTATTCTCCCTAAGACTTGAATAGTCTTACGCCTGTTAGACAAGTAGAGTTCGGTATAGACCTGATTCCTGGAGCCATTCCTGTAGCCCGTGCACCTTATCGTCTGGCACCTCCAGAGATGAAAGAGATGATGGCACAACTACAAGATCTATCCGATAAAGGCTTCATCAGACCTAGTTCTTCACCGTGGGGAGCACCAGTGTTATTTGTGAAAAAGAAGGATGGTTCGATGAGAACGTGTATCGACTACCGAGAACTGAATAAGCGTACGATAAAGAACAAGTATCCGTTGCCCCGAATTGATGACCTCTTCGATCAGTTAGTTGGAGCTTGCTATTTCTCCAAGATTGATCTAAGATCCGGTTATCACCAGTTGAAAGTTAAAGAAGAAGACGTTCTAAAGACTGCTTTTTGTACAAGGTACGGCCACTACGAATTCTTAGTAATGCTGTTTGGACTGACGAACGCTCCAGCTGCCTTTATGGATTTAATGAATCGGGTATGTAAGCCGTATCTTGATAAATTCGTTATTGTATTTATTGATGATATCCTTATCTATTCCCGATCCAAAGAGGATCACGCACAACATCTTCGTTTGGTTCTGGAGTTGCTGAAGAAAGAAAAGTTGTACGCTAAGTTCTCTAAATGTGAATTTTGGTTGCGGGAAGTTCAGTTTCTGGGGCATGTCGTATCTGAGAAAGGTATACAAGTTGATCCGATGAAAGTGGAAGCAGTTGAAAAGTGGGAACCGCCGAAGACAGCAACCGAAGTACGTAGTTTTCTGGGTTTAGCCGGCTACTATCGGAAATTTATAAAAGACTTCTCTCGTATCGCAACGCCTTTGACTAAGCTGACTCGGAAGAACCTGAAGTTTGAATGGAAAGCAGAACAAGACGAGGCATTCCGGATATTGAAAGAGAAACTGTGCAGCGCGCCGATTCTATCACTACCTGAAGGTTCGGAAGATTTTGTTGTTTATAGTGATGAGTCAAAACTGGGTTTGGGATGTGTACTTATGCAGCGGGGAAAGGTTATTGCTTATGCCTCTCGTCAATTAAAGGATCATGAAAGACAGTATCCTACGCACGACATGGAACTTGCAGCAGTTGTCTTCGTGTTGAAGATTTGGAGACATTATCTATATGGTTCCAAATGTCTGATTTATACCGATCACAAGAGTCTCCAACACCTCTTTGATCAGAAGGAACTAAATATGAGACAAAGGAGATGGCTGGAATTGCTGAATGATTACGACTGTGAAATCCTTTATCACCCGGGAAAGGCGAATGTGGTGGCAGATGCGCTGAGTCGTCAAGAAAGGAGTGGAACAATAAAAGTTATTTCGCTACGAACTGAACTCCTACCCAACATATTTGACGGATTGCGGAAATGTCAAGTGGAGGCTTATCAGGATGAACATCTGAAATCAGAACGGTTAGCGGGGATGTCAGCATTGTTAGAAAAAGATGATCGTGGGTTATTGTGTCTGGGAAACAGAGTGTGGGTACCTCGTTTGGGTGGGTTACGTGATCGTGTTCTACAAGAAGATCATCAATCCCGTTTCTCTATTCACCCAGGTACAAACAAGATGTATAAAGACCTAAAACGATTCTATTGGTGGTCGGGGATAAAAAGAGGGATTGCTCAGTATGTGGAAAGATGTGATACTTGTAAGAAAGTATAGATCGAACACCAAAAGCCGATTGGTCAACTACAACGGCTGGAAATACCTATGTGGAAGTGGGAGCAGATTACCACGGATTTCATCACGAAGCTACCAAGGACTTCGAAGGGATTTGATTCTATTTGGGTGATCGTCGACAGATTGACAAAGTCTGCACACTTTCTACCAATAAAGGAAACTGATTCGATGGAACGATTGGCAAAGTTATACATTGACGAAATAGTAACTCGACATGGAGTTCCAATCTCTATCATTTCTGATCGTGATAGTCGTTTTACTTCAAGATTTTGGAGAAGTTTTCAAAGGGAAATGGGGACTCAGATAAAGTTATGTACGGCGTATCATCCCCAAACAGATGGGCAGAGTGAACGAACCATTCAGACCTTAGAAGATATGCTCCGGGCTTGCATTGTTGATTTTAGGGGAACGTGGGATAAGCATTTACCATTGATTGAATTCGCTTACAACAACAGTTATCATTCCAGCATACAAGTGGCACCGTTCGAAGTACTGTATGGTAGGAAATGCCGAACGCCTCTATGTTGGAACGAAGTGGGAGAGAAACAGTTAGCGGGGCCGGAAATAGTTCAGTTAACCGCCGATAAGGTTACTCAGATCCGTGAACGATTGAAAGTGGCTCAAGACAGACAGAAAAGCTACACCGACCGACGCCGAAAGCCATTGGAATTTCAAGTTGGGGATTACGTAATGTTAAAGGTTTCGCCGTGGAAAGGAGTCATCAGATTTGGACGACAAGGTAAACTTAGCCCAGGTATATTGGACCATTTGCAACAACAGAAAGGATCGGTGAAGTCGCATACCGATTAGATCTTCCACCAGAATTGAGCAGAATCCATAATGCGTTTCATGTATCGAACTTCCGAAAGTGTTTGGTTACTCCAGACCAGGCAGTCTCTCTACCAGATATCCTAGTTGACGAAAAACTGAATTATGTGGAAGAGCCGGAAGCTATTGTTGATCGTAAAGTTAAAGTGCTGCAGAATAAAGAGATCAGGCAATTGAAAGTTCAGTGGAGGCATCATAGAGGTCAGGATGCCACGTGGGAATCAGAGACGGAAATGAGAGCCAAATACCCTCACCTTTTCACTTAACTGAATTCCAGGACATAATTCTTTTTAAGGGGCAGATGATGTAATACCCCGGGTAAGTCCGTTAGTTAAATCCTCTTTCCGTTAAATAAAGATAACTTTAAAATTATGAGTTTAGGGGTGTTTGGGTTATAATTGAGAAAGTTCAAGGTTTGTTTGGTAGTTGTGGATTGATATTACCTCATAAACCTCAAATATTATCCAGATACCTAAAATAGAAAAGTGTGTGTGTGTGTGCGGGAGTTCTGTAGGCGAAAAGAAGCAAAAGAGGAAACGTACGGTTAAGACTTCAATCGATTGGGTTAGAAACGATTTTGAGGTAAGCATCTTTACATTTTGTGTTTATAATCAGTAGTATTAGACTTCTATCGGATTAGAATGTTTAATTTGAGGTTGTATTGGTTTAATTTGAATCTGGGTAAAATGGAACCGACTGTGTTCTTGAGGACTCCCGGTGAAATCCCGGTATAGTCAACTTCCGGTGGAGTTCCGGTAGTGTGGACTCCCGGTAGTATGGAGTCCCGGTAGTATGGAGTCCTGGAAGTGTGGACTCCCGGTAGTGTGGACTCCCAGTAGTGTGGACTCCCGGTAGTATGGACTCCCGGTAGTGTCAACTCCCGGTATAGTGAACTTCCGGTATTGCCAACTCCCGGTACCAAGGAGTCCCGGTACTGAAAAGCCCGGTACTTTGTGTAGTCCCGGTAGTTTGTCAAGTTTAGTGAATACAGTTGAGAACAGGAACTGGTAGGCTTTATATGTTGACTAGTAAAGTGATGGAGCTTGCTATTTCTCCAAGATTGATCTAAGATCTGGTTATCACCAGTTGAAAGTTAAAGAAGAAGACATTCTAAAGACTGCTTTTCGTACAAGGTACGACCACTACGAATTCTTAGTAATGTCGTTTGGACTGACGAACGTTCCAGCTGCCTTTATGGATTTAATGAATCGGGTATGTAAGCCGTATCTTGATAAATTCGTTATTGTATTTATTGATGATATCCTTATCTATTCCCGATCCAAAGAGGATCACGCACAACATCTTCGTTTGGTTCTGGAGTTGCTGAAGAAAGAAAAGTTGTACGCTAAGTTCTCTAAATGTGAATTTTGGTTGCGGGAAGTTCAGTTTCTGGGGCATGTTGTTTCTGAGAAAGGTATACAAGTTGATCCGATGAAAGTGGAAGCAGTTGAAAAGTGGGAACCGCCGAAGACAGCAACCGAAGTACGTAGTTTTCTGGGTTTAGCCGGCTACTATCGGAAATTTATAAAAGACTTCTCTCGTATCGCAACGCCTTTGACTAAGCTGACTCGGAAGAACCTGAAGTTTGAATTGAAAGCAGAACAAGACGAGGCATTCCGGATATTGAAAGAGAAACTGTGCAGCGCGCCGATTCTATCACTACCTGAAGGTTCGGAAGATTTTGTTGTTTATAGTGATGCGTCAAAACTGGGTTTGGGATGTGTACTTATGCAGTGGGGAAAGGTTATTGCTTATGCTTCTCGTCAATTAAAGGATCATGAAAGACAGTATCCTACGCACGACATGGAGCTTGCAGCAGTTGTATTCGCGTTGAAGATTTGGAGACATTATCTATATGGTTCCAAATGTCTGATTTATACTGATCACAAGAGTCTCCAACACCTCTTTGATCAGAAGGAACTAAATATGAGACAAAGGAGATGGCTGGAATTGCTGAATGATTACGACTGTGAAATCCTTTATCACCCGGGAAAGGCGAATGTGGTGGCAGATGCGCTGAGTCGTCAAGAAAGGAGTGGAACAATAAAAGTTATTTCGCTACGAACTGAACTCCTACCCAACATATTTGACGGATTGCAGAAATGTCAAGTGGAGGCTTATCAGGATGAACATCTGAAATCAGAACGGTTAGCGGGGATGTCAGCATTGTTAGAAAAAGATGATCGTGGGTTATTGTGTCTGGGAAACAGAGTGTGGGTACCTCGTTTGGGTGGGTTACGTGATCGTGTTCTACAAGAAGATCATCAATCCCGTTTCTCTATTCACCCAGGTACAAACAAGATGTATAAAGACCTAAAGCGATTCTATTGGTGGTCGGGGATAAAAAGAGGGATTGCTCAGTATGTGGAAAGATGTGATACTTGTAAGAAAGTAAAGATCGAACACCAAAAGCCGTTTGGTCAACTACAATGGCTGGAAATACCTATGTGGAAGTGGGAGCAGATTACCACGGATTTCATCACGAAGCTACCAAGGACACCGAAGGGATTTGATTCTATTTGGGTGATCGTCGACAGATTGACAAAGTCTGCACACTTTCTACCGATAAAGGAAACTGATTCGATGGAACGATTGGCTAAGTTATACATTGACGAAATAGTAACTCGACATGGAGTCCCAATCTCTATCATTTCTGATCGTGATAGTCGTTTTACTTCAAGATATTGGAGAAGTTTTCAAAGGGAAATGGGGACTCAGATAAAGTTATGTACGGCGTATCATCCCCAAACAGATGGGCAGAGTGAACGAACCATTCAGACCTTAGAAGATATGCTCCGGGCTTGCATTGTTGATTTTAGGGGATCGTGGGATAAGCATTTACCATTGATTGAATTCGCTTACAACAACAGTTATCATTCCAGCATACAAGCGGCACCGTTCGAAGTACTGTATGGTAGGAAATGCCGAACGCCTCTATGTTGGAATGAAGTGGGAGAGAAACAGTTAGCGGGGCCGGAAATAGTTCAGTTAACCGCCGATAAGGTTACTCAGATCCGTGAACGATTGAAAGTGGATCAAGACAGACAGAAAAGCTACACCGACCGACGCCGAAAGCCATTGGAATTTCAAGTTAGGGATTACGTAATGTTAAAGGTTTCGCCGTGGAAAGGAGTCATCAGATTTGGACGACAAGGTAAACTTAGCCCTAGGTATATTGGACCATTTGCAACAACAGAAAGGATCGGTGAAGTCGCATACCGATTAGATCTTCCACCAGAATTGAGCAGAATCCATAATGCATTTCATGTATCGAACTTCCGAAAGTGTTTGGTTACTCCAGACCAGGCAGTCTCTCTACCAGATATCCTAGTTGACGAAAAACTGAATTATGTGGAAGAGCCGGAAGCTATAGTTGATCGTAAAGTTAAAGTGCTGCAGAATAAAGAGATCAGACAATTGAAAGTTCAGTGGAGGCATCATAGAGGTCAGGATGCCACGTGGGAATCAGAGACGGAAATGAGAGCCAAATACCCTCACCTTTTCACTTAACTGAATTCCAGGACGGAATTCTTTTTAAGGGGCAGATGATGTAATACCCCGGGTAAGTCCGTTAGTTAAATCCTCTTTCCGTTAAATAAAGATAACTATAAAATTATTAGTTTAGGGGTGTTTGGGTTATAATTGAGAAAGTTCAAGGTTTGTTTGGTAGTTGTGGATTGATATTACCTCATAAACCTCAAATATTATCCAGATACCTAAAATAGAAAAATGTGTGTGTGTGTGCGGGAGTTCTGGAGGCGAAAAGAAGCAAAAGAGTAAACGTACGGTTAAGACTTCAATCGATTGGGTTAGAAACGATTTTGAGGTAAGCATCTTTACATTTTGTGTTTATAATCAGTAGTATTAGACTTCTATCGGATTAGAATGTTTAATTTGAGGTTGTATAGGTTTAATTTGAATCTGGGTAAAATGGAACCGACTGTGTTCTTGAGGACTCCCGGTGAAATCCCGGTATAGTCAACTTCCGGTGGAGTTCCGGTAGTGTGGACTCCCGGTAGTATGGAGTCCCGGTAGTATGGAGTCCTGGAAGTGTGGACTCCCGGTAGTGTGGACTCCCGGTAGTGTGGAGTCCCGGTAGTATGGACTCCCGGTAGTGTCAACTCCCGGTATAGTGAACTTCCGGTATTGCCAACTCCCGGTACCAAGGAGTCCCGGTACTGAGAAGCCCGGTACTTTGTGTAGTCCCGGTAGTTTGTCAAGTTTAGTGAATACAGTTGAGAACAGGAACTGGTAGGCTTTATATGTTGGCTAGTAAAGCGATGGATGTACCTTAAATTGTTTCAGATTCTGTGGAGTCGTGGTAAAAGTTAAGACCAGTTAGAAAGGAGCTTGCGAGCGTGTGAAACAATCAAAACAGGTGAGTTTTACTTTAAAAGTATTTTCAACTGGAATACATATACGTATGGTTTGGAAATGTGATAATTGGTGGTTATTGGTTTATATGTGTGATATATGTGAATTATAATATATTGAGGTATTATATTTACATGAGTATTATACTATGTTATAATACGTTGGCCGGACGTTGGACCGGTGTGTTTGGATATAGAACATGTATATCGTTGCTTGGCTGTAGATGTTGTACAGCGTTGTAAATTATTAGTTGGCTTGCTACCAACTAATATGGCCAGGAGAAATGAGAAGGGAAGGTACAGGATGTGTGAGTTCAAATTGATATATTTGATTGTGCTGTGTGATTTATATGAATGAAGTTATATAAATGGTTTCAAATTAACAGGGATTTTCTCACTTAGACCATTAGGTCTAACCCTCATTTTGTTTTAAAATATGTATTCCAGGTGGCGGATCGGGTAAGGGCAAGTAATTAGAGTAATCGAAGAATGGCTTTTGTGAAGGGATATATGATGAAGAATTTGGTATGTATTAGAATGGTTAAATGTTATGTACGTATTTAGTATGAATTTTGTAGTAGAATGACTTCTTCTGATTGTAAAAGACTACGGGGCTGTACTTGTAATATGATGTTCGTTTGTTATGTCAATGTTATGTTACATATGTGATTGGTTGTGTATATGGGATTTGGGGTTGTTACATTAAAGGCTTTGATGGCTTGTTGTAACGGTCGTTGTCTTCAATATGGGATTAAATGCTCGTTAATGACTTCGTCGGTTATAGTCGTTGCCCTTTAATGACTTTGACTCCTGCATTACCCACTTAACAAACGTAACAGTTATATTATTTGTTAGCTTGGTTGAGGTCGCATGGTCTTTATGCGACGGTCGTGCGGAGCGGGCGACGTCGAGGTCGAGTGTCGCGATTAACTCTTGACTTACCTTTCGGGAAGAACGACAGATGTTTTCTAGGTCTTTGTCGGGACCTTATCTTAATACAATATATGGTTCATAACGAGTGTGTTACCTTTTCTGTTCGTGGTCAAGACCCGCATTAATAAACAAAAGAAACGGATGTTTGACTGTTAACGGTTAGTATAATCGTACGACCGTCTTAATTCTCAGATGTCGGTCTTATGGAACATACGACTATCGCCAAAATATAAGACCATTTGGTCGTAGGACCAGGATGTCAGGACGATGTTGCCGTAGGACCAGAGCGATATAACACCGATGACAAGAGACTGTTGACGTAAGACCGACGAGCCGTAACTGGCGACATAGGACTAGTAACGTAGGACTAGTGATGTGCAAAGTGCGTGACGTGCGACACGTGACTTGCGATCATGAGATGTAATATGACTATTAACACAATATGTCAATTATCGTGGTTATTTAACGTATGTCGGGTATATGATAATAACGGGTATTATCCTTGTCGGTCGGGGGTAATCAATGTCCATGGGTTATGTCGAGGGTGCTTCCCAGGTCGGTCGAGGGTGTGATTTTTTACCCAAACAGTTAGCCCCCCGAGATCTGAATTTCAAAGCCAGTAAAATTTCAGATCTTGCACTAAAGTAAAATGCATTGCTACGGAGACGTGTTACTTTTGCTAAGATCATCAGAGGAAAACTGACTTGGTCAGCCAAAGAAGGTGACGCAAGTTGTGCTTGCCCTTCGAGGCCGGGAAAAGAGAAAGAATGCCCCGACAGCTGGGTCAGGAATCTTGAAGAAGACAAGGACGGTAGTCCTGAAGGAACCGTCTTCGCGGGCTGACGTTTCATCGAGAGTTGTCACGCCTAAAGAGGCGAGGGCGTCATCCAGCCGTTCTGGCGCGATGTACGCGACACCAGCAAGTTCGGCGCTTCCGGCGACAGTGACGAAGCTAGTGTCTAAGGTGTTGTCCCCAGCGTCTGCCGACAAGGGGGACGGGTCATCGACCGATGGTGTCCTAGACGGGACGACGTTGTTGATGTCCTAGACGGGACGACGTTGTTTCCTCATATGAGGAAATATCTGCTCCCATCTTTCAGGGAACGCTTTCCTATCGAGGAGACAGGGGTCCATGTCGTCGGGTTGGCGTTCTCGGTCGACGTAGTCCTGTGGTCTGACGTTCACAGTCGATATGGTCGTTCAGAGACATATGTTCTGGCGCTCGAGCCGATTTGGTCGTTAAAGACCTTTGATCTGGCGTTTACAGCCGATACGGTCGCTAGAGACCTATGATACGTTGTGTCTAGAATTTTTAGCTAATTGTAAGTTTCGTTTTAGCGATAGTCGGTAAAAAGTTTACCTTTCTATTGAACCTGATTCGTATATGTCATGGACAGATGTAATGTCGACTATAAAAATTCATTAAATACAAAAATGAACAAGAAGTCGTGCGACTTGGGCATCCATTGTAATACAACGACTAAGTCATAAGACTTTTATATTCCTGAATCGTATAAGCAAACATAAGCGCATGCGATTACAACATTCATTCAGAACATGAAGTTTTTCTAAGTTGAAGAACTTAGATGGTCGCTAGACCTTATGATCGTGTGATTTGATCATACGATGAACTTTGAATCATGTGTTGCTGTGATGGAATGATCAAGTCATAGACCTGATTACTTATGTCGTGCGACCTTGCGAGGTTAAGATCGTACGATAGACTTATATATCGTTCGATCCTGCGAGACTTAAGTCATATAATAGACTTTAGTAACTAATGTCGTGCGATCCTGCGGTAAAACAATGTTGGCTTTTCAGGCGCGCTGCATTCCCACTACGTGGGATATCTTGATTGTCGAGGGTTGAAAGCCGATAGGCCTTTTTATCCATGACTTCTGAGATATGACAAGGACCTTCCCATATGGTGGAAAGCTTACCTGCATTGAGCTTTTCAGTGCTTTGGAACACTCGACGGGGAACGTAGTCGCCTTCTTGAAAGACTTTAGCTTTGATGTTCTTGATGAAGTGTCGCTTGACCGCTTACCCCTGGGTGGCGAGGTTGTCAGCTTGATGTCGCGGTCTTCACAGAACTGTCGAGTCTTGTTGCTTACGAACTAGGATCCATTGTCGCAGACAATTTCGGATGTCGCACGACCAATTATTTCGGATTTCTTATTGGCGACTTTTGTGTTTTGACATGCATCTTACCATGACTGGTGATTATGAGATTCAATGTACAAGTTGTGTTTATTGACGACAATACACTTTGGCATGTGTCATGACTAGCGATTATGCGAGTCGCTTTTGTGGGCGACCAAGAATTTTTACCTGTGTTTTTCGTGACCGGCGATCACAAAAAAATGTGGGTCGTCTTTTATTGACGACTATAAATTGCAACCTGCGTTTGCCATTACTGGCGATCATAAAAAAATGCGAGTCGTCTCTTATTGACGACTATAAATCATACGACCCGTGCTTTTTTAAGTCGAAGAGACTTTGGTTTCTCACGATGTAAATCGTAAGACCTATATTCATATGATCTTGCGAACCTGCAATGTAAAATCGAGGGTAGTCGTTGGTTTTCACCAATGATCTTTCGATGCTTGAATCAACGATCATATATTGGGTCAAAAATAATTAAACGAGGAAAATATACTTAGAGTATATATATATAGAGTTGTTCTAAGTGGGACGTCACAATTACCGTACCATGGAATCGATAAGCGCCTTTTTCCGAGGACTTTTGAAATCGAATGTGGTATTTTTTCAGCTTGTGAAGGGTGTACCGAGCCCCCGAGTCCTTTGGATGATGCGATACATGCGATACTTTGACGGAGCATTTTTTTATTAGGGCTTGAATCTGGCTTCGAGCCGCATTCAATTCCGATTGGAGTTGAATCAGGGGATCTTGATAATTCGCCATATACGTCGCTTTTGTTTGACGGGCGTGAATGACGGATTGACGTTAAGCTTATGGGAAATGACGCTAGGGTCGATCCTGACCATGTCTTCATGCGACCAGGTGAAACAATCAGCTTGTTCCTGCAAAAAAGATATGAGTTTTTCTTTGATGCAAGGATCGAGGGACGACCCCACAAGAATTTTTTGGTCAGGCTTGCTCTGATCCAGAATGATTTCCTCTAAGTGATCATCATCGACTACTGCTGGGAGATCTTGCACATTATCAGGCTCCACATGTACCGGGATAGCGGTTGGTTCCGGATTTCCTTTATCTGTCATTTCCCTGGAACAGAGCTTAGGGGAAACTACAAGAAACCGTTAGTAAAACGCACGTTCGTCGAAGATTTTCTCTAGATGAGGTCCCACGGATGGCGCCAAACTGTTAATGCCAAAAATTGCACCAAAGTACAACTTAAGGTCGATGTGGACTTAAACGACTAAAGAAAGAATCTTTCGACGAGACGTGCGACGAGGATAAAAATAAAGAAACAAGGGATTTGATGACGCAGGAAAAAGCTCAATCGAGGAAAAAACCTGCGGACGACAATAGATGTCGTCGCTGCACTATGGTCTCCAATCAGGGGCGATTTCTTTCGATACTGGTGTCGATCGTACAAAGGTTACAATACAAATGAAGGAAATGCTTCGAAATGTAAAGTACAAGTGTTTGTCGTGTGTGAATACAAAGTGTAAACTGCTGGTCGAGGGCTGTTGTCGTGCGTCGAGAGTGACTTCTTCGGGGGAAAGTTCTTCACTTCGGGTGTTCTTGAGTTCGCTGTAGAATTCTTGAGCTCAGTCACCGATGTCGATAACTAGATGTGTGTTGTGATTATTTGGTGTCCGGTCCCCTTGGAATGAGGATTTAGCTTGATATTTATAGTCTTCGGACTCTTTATTTAGCTCATTAAAGGCTTTGATGGCTTGTTGTAACGGTCGTTGTCTTCAATATGGGATTAAATGCTCGTTAATGACTTCGTCGGTTATAGCCGTTGCCCATTAATGACTTTGACTCCTGCATTAACCACTTAACAAACGTAACAGTTATATTATGTGTTAGCTTGGTTGAGGTCGCATGGTCTTTATGCGACGGTCGTGCGGAGCAGGCGACGTCGAGGTCGAGTGTCGCGATGAACTCTCGACTTACCTTTCGGGAGGGACGACAGATGTTTTCTGGGTCTTTGTCGGGACCTTATCTTAACAAAATATATGGTTCATAACGAGTGTCTTACCTTTTCTGTTCGTGGTCAAGACCTGCATTAATAAACAAAAGAAACAGATGTTTGACTGTTAACGGTTAGTATAATCGTTCGACCGTCTTAAGTCTCAGATGTCGGTCTTAGGAAACATACGACTATCGCCAAAATATAAGACCATTTGGTCGTAGGACCAAGATGTCTGGACGATGTTGTCGTAGGACCAGAACGATATAACACCGATGACAGGAGACTGTTGACGTAAGACCGACGAGCCGTAACTGGCGACATAGGACTAGTAACGTAGGACTATTGATGTGCAAAGTGCGTGACGTGCGACACGTGACGTGCGATCATGAGATGTAATATGACTATTGACCCAATATGTTACTTATCGTGGTTATTTAACGTATGTCGGGTATATGATAATAACGGGTATTATCCTTGTCGGTCGGGGGTAATCAATGTCCATGGGTTATGTCGAGGGTGCTTCCCAGGTCGGTCGAGGGTGTGATTTTTTACCCAAACAGTTAGCCCCCTGAGATCTGAATTTCAAAGCCAGTAAAATTTCAGATCTCGCACTAAAGTAAAATGCATTGCTATGGAGACGTGTTACTTTTGCTAAGATCATCAGAGGAAAACTGACTTGGTCAGCCAAAGAAGGTGACGCAAGTTGTGCTTGCCCTTCGAGGCCGGGAAAAGAGAAAGAATACCCCGACAGCTGGGTCAGGAATCTTGAAGAAGACAAGGACAGTAGTCCTGAAGGAACCGTCTTCGCGGGCTGACGTTTCGTCGAGAGTTGTCACGCCTAAAGAGGCGAGGGCGTCATCCAGCCGTTCTGGCACGATGTACGCGACACCAGCAAGTTTTGCGCTTCCGGCGACAGTGACGAAGCTAGTGTCTAAGGTGTTGTCCCCAGCGTCTGCCGACAAGGGGGACGGGTCATCGGCCGATGGTGTCCTAGACGGGACGACGTTGTTGATGTCCTAGACGGGACGACGTTGTTTCCTCATCTGAAGAAATATCTGCTCCCATCTTTCAGGGAACGCTTTCCTATCAAGGAGACAGGGGTCCATGTCGCCGGGTTGGCGTTCTCGGTCGACGTGGTCCTGTGGTCTGACGTTCACAGCCGATATGGTCGTTCAGATACATATGTTCTGGCGCCCGAGCCGATTTGGTCGTTAAAGACCTTTGATCTGGCGTTTACAGCCGATACGGTCGCTAGAGACCTATGATACGTTGTGTCTAGCTTTTTTAGCTAGTTGTAAGTTTCGTTTTAGCGATAGTCGGTAAAAAGTTTACCTTTCTATTGAACCTGATTCGTATATGTCATGGACAGATGTAATGTCGACTGTAAAAATTCATTAAGTACAAAAATGAACAAGAAGTCGTGCGACTTGGGCATCCATTGTAATACAACGACTAAGTCATAAGACTTTTATATTCCTGAATGGTATAAGCAAACATAAGCGCATGCGATTACAACATTCATTCAGAACATGAAGTTTTTCTAAGTTGAAGAACTTAGATGGTCGCTAGACCTTATGATCGTGTGATTTGATCATACGATGAACTTTGAATCATATGTTCCTGTGATGGAATGATCAAGTCATAGACCTGATTACTTACGTCGTGCGACCTTGCGAGGTTAAGATCGTACGATAGACTTATATATCGTTCGATCCTGCGAGACTTAAGTCATATAATAGACTTTAGTAACTAATGTCGTGCGATCCTGCGGTAAAACAATGTTGGCTTTTCAGGCGCGTTGCATTCCCACTACGTGGGATATCTTGATTGCCGAGCGTTGAAAGCCGATAGGCCTTTTTATCCATGACTTCTGAGATATGACAAGGACCTTCCCATTTGGTGGAAAGCTTACCTGCATTAAGCTTTTCAGTGCTTTGGAACACTCGACGGGGAACGTAGTCGCCTTCTTGAAAGACTTTAGCTTTGATGTTCTTGATGAAGTGTCGCTTGACCGCTTACCCCTGGGTGGCGAGGTTGTCAGCTTGATGTCGCGGTCTTCACAGAACTGTCGAGTCTTGTTGCTTACGAACTAGGATCCATTGTCGCAGACAATTTCGAATGTCGCACGTCCAATTATTTCGGATTTCTTATTGGCGACTTTTGTGTTTTGATATGCATCTTACCATGACTGGTGATTATGAGATTCAATGTACAAGTTGTCTTTATTGACGACAATACACTTTGGCATGTGTCATGACTAGCGATTATGCGAGTCGCTTCTGTGGGCGACCAAGAATTTTTACCTGTGTTTTTCGTGACCAGCGATCACAAAAAAAGGTGGGTCGTCTTTTATTGACGACTATAAATTGCAACCTGCGTTTTCCATTACTGGCGATCATAAAAAAATGCGAGTCGTCTCTTATTGACGACTATAAATCATACGACCTGTGCTTTTTTAAGTCGAAGAGACTTTGGTTTCTCACGATGTAAATCGTAAGACCTATATTCATATGATCTTGCGAACCTGCAATGTAAAATCGGGGGTGGTCGTTGGTTTTCACCAATGATCTTTCGATGCTTGAATCAACGATCATATATTGGGTCAAAAATAATTAAACGAGGAAAATATACTTAGAGTATATATATAGAGTTGTTCTAAGTGGGACGTCACAATTACCGTACCATGGAATCGATAAGCGTCTTTTTCCGAGGACTTTTGAAATCGAATGTGGTATTTTTCAGCTTGCGAAGGGTGTATAGAGCCCCCGAGTCCTTTGGATGATGCGATACATGCGATACTTTGACGGAGCATTTTTTTATTAGGGCTTGAATCTGGCTTCGAGCCGCATTCAATTCCGATTGGAGTTGAATCAGTGGATCTTGATAATTCGCCATATACGTCGCTTTTGTTTGACGGGATTGAATGACGGATTGACGTTAAGCTTATGGGAAATGACGCTAGGGTCGATCCTGACCATGTCTTCATGCGACCAGGCGAAACAATCAGCTTGTTCCTGCAAAAAAGATATGAGTTTTTCTTTGATGCAAGGATTGAGGGACGACCCCACAAGAATTTTTTGGTCAGGCTTGCTCTGATCCAGAACGATTTCCTCTAAGTGATCATCATCGACTACTGCTGGGAGATCTTGCACATTTTCAGGCTCCGCATGTACCGGGATAGCGGTTGGTTCCGGATTTCCTTTATCTGCCATTTCCCTGGAACAGAGCTTAGGGGAAACTACAAGAAACCGTTAGTAAAATGCACGTTCGTCGAAGATTTTCTCTAGATGAGGTCCCACGGATGGCGCCAAACTGTTAATGCCAAAAATTGCACTAAAGTACAACTTAAGGTCGATGTGGACATAAACAACTAAAGAAAGAATCTTTCGACGAGACGTGCGACGAGGATAAAAATAAAGAAACAAGGGATTTGATGACGCAGGAAAAACCTCAATCGAGGAAAAAACCTGCGGACGACAAGAGATGTCGTCGCTGCACTATGGTCGCCAATCAGGGGCGATGTCCTTCGATACTGGTGTCGATCGTACAAAGGTTACAATACAAATGAAGGAAATGCTTCGAAATGTAAAGTACAAGTGTTTGTCGTGTGTGAATACAAAGTGTAAACTGCTGTTCGAGGGCTGTTGTCGTGCGCCGAGAGTGACTTCTTCGGGAGAAAGTTCTTCACTTCGGGTGTTCTTGAGTTCGCTGTAGAATTCTTGAGCTCAGTCACCGATGTCGATAACTAGATGTGTGTTGTGATTATTTGGTGTCCGGTCCCCTTGGAATGAGGATTTAGCTTGATATTTATAGTCTTCGGACTCTTTATTTAGCTCATTAAAGGCTTTGATGGCTTGTTGTAACGGTCGTTGTCTTCAATATGGGATTAAATGCTCGTTAATGACTTCGTCGGTTATAGTCGTTGCCCATTAATGACTTTGACTCCTGCATTAACCACTTAACAAACGTAACAGTTATATTATGTGTTAGCTTGGTTGAGGTCGCATGGTCTTTATGCGACGGTCGTGCGGAGCAGGCGACGTCGAGGTCGAGTGTCACGATGAACTCTCGACTTACATTTCGGGAGGGACGACAGATGTTTTCTGGGTCTTTGTCGGGACCTTATCTTAATACAATATATGGTTCATAACGAGTGTCTTACCTTTTCTGTTCGTGGTCAAGACCTGCATTAATAAACAAAAGAAACGGATGTTTGACTATTAACGGTTAGTATAATCGTACGACCGTCTTAAGTCTCAGATGTCGGTCTTATGGAACATACGACTATCGCCAAAATATAAGACCATTTGGTCGTAGGACCAAGATGTCAGGACGATGTTGTCGTAGGACCAGAGCGATATAACACCGATGACAGGAGACTGTTGACGTAAGACCGACGAGCCGTAACTGGCGACATAGGACTAGTTATGTAGGACTAGTGATGTGCAAAGTGCGTGACGTACGGCACGTGACGTGCGGTCATGAGATGTAATATGACTATTGACCCAATATGTCAATTATCGTGGTTATTTAACGTATGTCGGGTATATGATAATAACGGGTATTATCCTTGCCGGTCGGGGGTAATCAATGTCCATGGGTTATGTCGAGGGTGCTTCCCAGGTCGGTCGAGGGTGTGATTTTTTACCCAAACACTATCCATCATCTCATCTTTTATAAAATTTTGAAAATGGTTCTTTTTTAAGAATGCTTGGTGTTTAAGCCAAGAACTTCTTCATGCAACTTAAAATTGTGTATTTTTAGCTCATGCATGTTGGTTTAAATATGTTTCTAGTGGATTCAAAGATCCACTCATGAAATCTTTGTACCAAAGGGGTATGGATTTTTCAAGAAAACTACATGCATGTGTGTTAAAAGTCCATCCTTGATCTTAATATGGGTTTGATTATGGATTCACCACCTTTATAATAACATGCAAGTGTTATGGTGGTAAATCTACAAACATTAAGATGTGTAGAGATGATTTTTAACAAGATTAAAGAAATGTAGAAGAAGATGAAGAATATTCATAAGAAAAATGCAAAGAAATGAAAACTAGACAAAAGGGTGTGTGTGGATTTCATCCAACACACTTGTAGTTACCTTGAACACTTTGATCTCTTGAAGGAGATGTGTTTAGGGGCTGAAGTTTTATGGATTTACTTGGATGAAGATGGAGATAGAAAGAAAGAACTCTAGTGTGAGAGAATTTAGAGAGAGTGTGAGTAGTTGCAAGTGAGTGAAAATGGTTTAATAAAAATACATAAAGAGGGTAGTGAGGGGGGGAGGGGTGATGGTGTGTTTCTAAATTAAAAATATCTAATCTTGTCTTTTTGATTTATTTTAAAACATGAAGTATTTTCTTTTAAATTTTAAACAACACAATAATTATATAAAAGTAAAGTGTTTATATAAAATTTAGTTGAAGTAATTTAGGTTACTAATTATATATATACTTGTGATGTAAATGTAGCTTAAGTTGGCATTTTATGAGATTTATGGATAATTCCCTAAATTAAGGGGTTTCTAGGCAAAATTTCTCAAATTTTCCTACCGTACTGAGTTTACTGCTAAAATTGCACTGTGTGAACTATGACGTGAATAACTGAAATATTCAGTGCAGTTCTAACCTGAGGTGTAAATTTGACAGTTGTCACACGCGACCTTCGTCTTCTCAGGCGAAATGACTCTCGACGAGTCATTATCCCCCGAAGACGGTTCCCTTGGGATCGTCGTCCTCGTCTTCCTTGGTACTTCAGGACCAGCAGACAAGGCTCTCTGCCTCTTTTCCCTGCCCTTACAAGCAAGCTCAAGCTCAACTGCTCTTTTAGCAGAGACACTAGGTATCCGTGGTTGAGACTCCCCTAGAAACCACAGAAGAGTAAATATTATGAAAAGCACAAAGAAAGGAGATTCGAAGTAATCTAGAAAGGAAGGTATGCTTACCAGTCATCTCTCTTTCTTCTCTCGACTCCTTTTCTTCACCCTCTTCTTCCTCACGTCTTTTCCCTCGATTCTCTCCTAAGAATACCAAATCTTCGTCATCGTCCCCTAAGTGTCGCACGATGAACGAACGCTCTGCGACGCTGAACTCCAGAAAGTCGTCGATTCTTGCTTGAGAGTTGGAATAAGGCTTCACGTCCTCGAACTTGATGGCTGTCGATATAAAAACAACAAGTTAAAAATCAGGTAAGAATCACAAACCACGACATACAACAGTGAAATTTTAAAGATCACCCGATGTATTCCATCCAGTCCTAATCCAATCACTCTCGGAATCAAGGGTCTACTTACGCACGAAAACATACCGAGTCTTCCATTTACGATCGTTGTCTTTAAGACCAAGGTACGATCACCCTTAAGCTTAGAGTACAAGCTACAACGATGACACCCGTCATTCTTGGCGTGATAAGCCAAGAAGAGATCGCGTACATTCATGGGAGTATCCTATTTCTTAGTAACACGCTCGATCACTTGTACGACTCGCCAGAATTGGGGCATTAGCTGACCTGGTGCTAAATCGAATTCTAGCATAAAAGCCTTAGAGAGTGGCGAGTAGGGCCATTCGAAACCTATCTTAAAGGGGTATTCTGTAACACCCTCGAATTTGGAAAGAGAAACTAATTAAAAATTTCGATAATACTTCCACAATAACAGAATTTATCCCAATAAACAAACAAGGGAAACACCTCAATCTAAAGTCTACGATTGACCTCAACAAATGATGACCCCAAATTTTATTACAAAAACTAAAACCACATCGGGTGTTACTTAATCCAAGTATAAGTTGCTAATCCCAATGATGAATGCGGAACATCACTTAAGCAATTCACCTCACGAGCACTTTAGTAGCACACGACCTCTCCAACGTGTCACTAGAACTACTCCCAACCTGAGACCTGTTGCACATGCCGACAAATAAAAAGGTTAGGCTTACGCCTAGTGAGTTCAAGAGTTTATAGCATGATTTATATAATTTGTAGAAGGGAGGTTTGCGACATAAATCATGATTTTCAAAAGAGTTTATGAAAGGATGTAAACGACTCATTTTCCAACGCACACAAAATCTAGGAGAAGAGTTCCCAATATGTATAACGCGTTTTCTAAAATGAATTCCAACTCCAACTCACTCAAAACAAGTTTAGACGTAAATATCCCAAGAATTATAAACATGGACAAAATTCCGATATTTAAAACATCCAAATAGGATGAGGCATAGAACTTTGCCAATAAACCAGGAAGACAGTTCATATATAAATAAAGAGCGTCACTGAAAATATGGATAAAATACTACCCAAGAACAACACCTTTCGGTGACGGGGGAGACCCGATTCCAACGAAAGTGACGGGCACACAAAGTTAAGTCACTCGTGATGTTACTGGATTACACCTCAAATCCCGACCTTAGTTCCCATGCCATAAAGACATCACAACCTCAAGCCATAAATAGATTGCCTTTATTGCATACCCCGTAGAGTTACACCTCAAGGACTTACAGGGGACCATAGTGCATATCCAGTCTAGACGAGTTTCACCTCAGGGACTCCCGCGTCCCCTGTTGCCTACTCGCTAGTGGCCCTACGGCCTGACGCATATACCCATGCGTTCCCATAGTACACTCCTCGTGCACAAAGAGATGGACCAACAAATAAAGACTGACTAACGTGCCTATGGATCCAATGCAACACAGTCTACCAAAACATGCTCAACCCGAAATGACAGAAGCACCCAAGCATGTAAATATCAATAATGAGCAATAAAACGCATCAAGTTGCAATAAATGCAAACCAAAAATAAGACTCCACATTGAACCATTTAAAACCGGACAAATGTCCCCAAACTTTCTCAAAGACAAACCCGACCAAAAATGTTCCAAACTCGCTAGACCCATAAATAACGGTCATCATTGCATAAAATGTGTTTAAACATTGTTTAGGTAAACAAGTACCCCCAAATCATCCTCGACTCCAAAACTCGACACGGTTTAAACAAAAGGGTTTCCCAAAGAACTCATACCCTTATAATTCTCAAAATAACTCTTGACACTAAATCGTGTATTTCTCAAATTGTTTATAAAATCAATTACACTAACATGATTAAACCATAAAATAGACATCATTTTGAGCAATTAATCTTTTAAATACATATTATGATTTCTAACCATCCAAATATCCAAAAGCCCCAAATATGGGTGTTTTACACATTTATGAAGATGGACACTTCAAAAGAGTTAAACTCATCAAATAACTCATCAATTTATAATTTCAAGTAAAACACACAATCATTTGGAAAATACTATTTTTGGCATGTACAAAGTTTTCACAAATCAACTTGAACTCACCTTGCTAGATTTAGGAAAAATCTAGAATATCTCCAAACGTAAGCTCCTTTGACGAAGTTTGTATCCTCAAGCCAAAACCTCCAAAAACCTAAATTCATAACTTCCAACCATGAGTATTCATATTCATATCTTATATCAAAATCTCCATTTTGACCAAAATCCCAATATTAACCTAACTTCTCCAAAAGCATCCAAACCAAAATTGGAGAAACAAAACACTAGGAGATCATCAATGGAACATTTATAACTCGAGTGAAAGTATAGAAGCTAGAAGGATTAACTCACCACTTAGGTTATGATAAAAACCTAGAAAACCCCAAAAATCTCTAGTGTTGTGGATGAAACTTGCCCTTGCATCAATAAATGAAACTACAAGCATAAAATGGAGAAGGAACACATTAATCTCCATGAAAAAGCCCCAAAATCGGTTAGGGTTTGTGAGGGAGAAAGGGAAAACGATTTGGGAGAGAAAGGAAAGAGATTTGAGAGACTTACCACCACCAAACACCCATGAATCTTCCTATCAACTGTTGGATCCCGTTTTGCTTTAAACAAGATTATCAGATCTATTAGTTCAGGTTTAAGGTTTGATGCGGAAGCGTATTTAAAGAACTAACAGATAAGTTTGATAGATTTAGAACAAACTATAAATAAACAGTGAACAAAATATTATATCTCAAAGTTTACTGAATATATATATCAAGAACAGGTTTATGAACCGTGAGTAAGAAAAAGCTTTAAAACAGATATGACTCTTAAGGTAAATAAGCTTTTTGTGTTCTTAATGTTGTTGTGTTGTGTATTTGTGTGTAAGGAAGAACTCAACATGAGTCTTCCTTATATACTATTCTAAAGGGGACCATAAAGCATATGCTACTATTCAAAAGGTACGTATGAATAGTTGAGAGGATGTCGTGAACAGTTGCAAGGATGGCATGAACAGTCAGACGTGCTATATTGCATTTAATGCAGCAGACGTCTAATATGTACTAAGCCCTACTGAGTCCAATCAGAGTTTGACACGTCGACGTTGGACAGGGCATGCTACCATGCAAGTTGATGTACGAGTCCTTTAACAGTAGCAAGATATTATAAATATCTTCAAGTCTCAGTAAGGACCACAGAGGCTCTGTAATGAGTTACAGAGGTTCTGCGGTCTGGTCCTCTGGAGCAGTCTTCGCCGGATTCCGAGTGTTTGGTCTTCTTTGTGCGTATGACAGAGCTTCTGTAGGAAGTCTCTGCTGCTTCTGTAGCTTCTTGACCGTGATTTCTCGGTAATGTCGGCAGAGCCTCTGTAAGAGGCTTTCTTCACTTAGCCTATTTTTCACTACTTCTAAATACTTCTATGATTAGGAAGATTGAAGCTAACAATCTCCCCCTAAGTAGTGAAAAATAAAAAATTTGAACTTGAGTTAAGTTTGGCTAAGTTAGATAAGACAGAGGTTAAACAATACCTCGAAATTTCTTTCATTTAGAAATATGCCAGAGCATTTTACATTTGAGTACAATGAAAGATAAACTTTAACTTTGTTTGCAGAGATTGGAGGTCTGAGAATCAGATTTTGGCATCTTTGAAATCGTTGTAGCTTCTGTTGTCTCTTCCGACTTTTCTGATCTCTTTGTAGAATCTGATGCAGAGTTCTCTTAGGCGAATTGTTGCGTCAATCTCTGTTATGATAGTATCTGCAGCATCTTTATCCATTTTCTTTGAACCTCTGTATTTCACAAGGCTTGCTCTGAACTTGTTCAGAGTACTTGTTGCATACTTCTGACAGTCCATGCATACAAATAGTTTAGTTTCGCCTTGAGGGTTTTGAAATACTAACCCAAACCGTGGTTCTGTGATGATTGAGTTAGGTACGGCGTCCGGTGGGCAGCGATCCTCTGGTGGTCGTAAATCCAGATGTTTGAGACCAAGATCCTTTCCCAGCTGGAAATCTATCATGCTGTAGAGCAGAAGCTTTTCCCTCGTCGCTTTTCTCAACACTTGATAGGCTCTGGTGTTTGCCTCTGTGTTGTAGTTGTCCTTTGTCCATTGGAGAAGGTCAGGTAGATCATATGGATTGATATTTCTTAAATCAGCATCAGCGAAGGTAGTTTCTGAATTGTTTTCTATTCTGACTTTGTAAAGATTGTACCTGACCCTTGGATAGGTTCTTGTGAAGGAGAATTTGCAGAAGATTACCTTTTTGATCTTGTGGATTGAGAAGACATCTGCTTTGGTTCTTGGCTTTGTCCTTGTGAAGATGTTCTCAAATTCTTCTCTAATCCTTGGATATGTCACATGATCTGTTGGATAATTGGTCTGAAAGGATTGTTTATAGAGGTATTTGTATACCACTTCTTCCATTTCTTCATATGTTGGACCTGGTTGTGGTACTTGTCTTCTAAGACTCTCCATCTGTTGAACAACTTCTGCGGCTCTACCAGTTAGAGGAATGTCTGACAGAGGCTTCAATCCATGTGCCCAGTCAACTTCTTCAGGCTTTCGGGTTTGAAAGGCATCAAACGCTCTCTTCATTAGTTTCTCTGTTGGCTTTGACAATGTTTTCTTCTTAGGCTCTTCTATCAGTATACCTTTGCCCTTATCTTTGGTTTTTGGCGGGGCAGAAACTGTTGCTTCTTTAAGTTTGGAGGTTGGCACTTCTGTTGGTTTGATGGGGGTTGCCTCTGTGGGTTTTGACATTTGTGATTTAGAGGACTTTTGTGGCGATGGTTCTGTTGGCTTGAGTTGCTCTATAACCTCTGTTGGAGGTTGTTTGTTGACTTCTTCTGTGAGCTCAGTTTCTGTTGATGAAGTATTGGCATCGAATCTTCTTGCCATTTTGAAAGCTAAAGTGAACCTGTGCCTTTCTTCTTCTCTCTGTGTCATACGATCACTCATTGTTGTGTGCATCCTTTTCAGAACGTCAGAAGCAGAGGTCGTTGCTCTTTTTGGTTTGGTGGCAATAGACTTTCTTCTGGGTATGGTTTGGGGTGTTTCCACAGAGGTGGGTGTTTTCTCTGTGGTTTGTTCATCTGTTTCTTCCAAAATGATTACCTCAGGGGCGGTTGTTGCCTCTGTGGTTTGCTGATCTGCTTCTGGAGTTTTGGTTTCGTTAGGAGATGATTCCACAGAGATGGGTGTTGTCTTTGTGGTCTTTTGGGTTTGTTGTTGGGTTTCTTCTGGAGGGGCTTGGTTGATTGGTTCTGCTGCGATTGGTGGACTTTGTATTCCTCTGTTCGTAGCTTTCTCTCTTAGATTCTCCCCCTCAAGATTATCTGATGGACCAGGTTGGTCATCATCAAAATCATCCTGACTTTTATCAGAAGTACCCTCTGCACTGCAAGAAGTTTTGGGCTTCTTTGGTAATTCAGCTCCTGCTGCCATCAACTTTTCACAGACATCATCGCAGAGGCCAATCAATGTCGCAAGCTCTGCTTCTGTTTTGAAACGCATTCTGCCGACACTCTTTCTGAAATCCTTGACATAGTTGGCATTTGCAGTTGTGAAGGAGACAATGACTTTTGTGACCTGGTTAATGACGTTCTGTCCGAGCTCTGTAAGCTGTGCTCTGGTCATATAGTCTTTTGGTTGCATCATTGTCGTGTTGCGTATTGCCTCTGCTTGTACTTGTGATAGGGCATTCTGTAAGTCTGCAGGAGTGATGCCCTCTGCTCTGTTGGATTGCGTATTCATTTGATCAAGGAAATCTTTGACAGAGTCCCTGAAAGCAGAAGTTGCAGTTGTTCCGAATTCCTGAGCTGCAGAAGTGGCTGTTGCTTTGGCAGTAGTTTCGGCAGAAGACTTCATCTCTGAGATGGCGGTTTTTATCTCTGTGGACAGATTGTCCATTTTGGTGTTCAGATTCAGGATAGCCGTAGATGTTGTCTCTGTAAAGGATTTGAAAGAGCTTTGCAACTCTTTCATTGTTTGGTTCACAGAGGTGACAAGGGTTTGGAACTCGTCCCTTGATACTTGTGTTCCTTGTGTAACCTCTGGAGGAACACATTCGTCTCCAGAGTGAGTCCCTGTTCCTGGGATACCTTCGTTCACCCTTGTTTGTACGATGGGGGTGGAAGGATTTCCTTCTGATCCTCGAGAAGAAACCTGAGTTTCGATCTCTACAGAAGTTCTGTGAAGAACAGTGTCCAAATCCACTCCAGAGGTGGTTATTGGAGTGTTCTTCTGTTGACTGGGAGACTTTTCTAGAGTCTCTTCGTCTCCGTGCTCACTACATATCTCTGAAAGAAGTTTTGGTCCTAATGTGTGCGTGGCAGAGGAAACAAATTCCTCTGTAGGGTGTTCTAGGGTGATCTGGGGCGACTGATCACGAATAATAGGTGAGTCTCTTTGAGGAGACTCCCTAGGAATGGATTCCCCGGTTTCTGTGGGTACAGAGGTTGAAAGAGTAACCTCTGGCTGGACGAGTTGGGTTAGGATCGAGCTGTGCTGCTCTTTTTCAATAACTCCTTCTGCAGCTAGACCTGCGGAGTTAGAAATGTGGGTTGCACTGGGAGTTGGTTTTGGTTGTGTGCCTCTATTTATCCAGACATCTTTTCTTGCTTCTTCCTCTGTTAAGCATCCAAGCACTACTTCATTGTCTATCATTTCATCATCTGTAACTACCCTATGGCTTGGTGCTTCTTCCCTCAGTTCTGTTGAAGTTCCTTGCTCTGGTCGTAAGAAGTCATACATTTGATGAGATCCGAATAATCTCATGACATGTGGATGATAAAGACCCTTACGTATCCAGACAGCTTCTTCTTCATCTGAATCTGTCTCTAAGATCTCTATTTCTGTCTCTGTTGTTGCTAATCCCTCTTTTTGTACAACTTCGACCCCTTTTTCTTTTTCTTCTTCCATCATATTCTCAGAAGCCTCTGTAATTTAACCTCTGTTCCACTCAGCTTCTGTTTGTTCTATTTCTTCTGAAGCTGGGTTTGGACTTCTTCTGTGAACGTCCAATCCTTGAATGAAAGGGTTTTGTAAAATCACAGGGGTGTCGGCTGGTTGATTTTTTGGTGTTGTGTCATCTTCTTGCAGATGTGTGTCAATGCCAGAAATGAAGAAATCTTGTTCTTCTGGAGAGTGGTGGTCGAGAGGTTGTGCCGTCCACCCTGCTGTATTTAGGGTGTTGGCAATATCAGGGTTCTGTAAGAAATCGTTCAGGTCTCCTTGGTGAGCAAATCTATCTGGAGATTGATAGGGTGATTGATACTTTTCTGTAGCCATTTCTTCTTCTGCAACTTCTTCTTCAGCAGTTTCCTCTTCTGCAATGGTAACCAACTTTGCAAGTGATTTACCATGCCTCTTTTTGGTTTTCCTCCTCTTAGGATTTGGTACCCCTTCTTCTGTTGATTTCGATCTTTTCTTCTTCATTTTTGGGGAAGAGGGAGGAGCAGAGGAGCCAATTTCTGTGGCATGAGGAGGTGAAGGTTGATCTTCTGCAGCGCTTGTTGAGGTGCCTTCTGCAGTTTTCCTCTTCTTAGCTTTTGGAGTAGATGCAGAGGTTCTTGATGAAGACTTCTTTCCCACTAGTTCTGCACGTTTGGCTATAAAGCTGAGTTGAATAGCCATGTGCTTTGCTAACTTCTGATCCTTTTCTTCTTGAGTGGAAAGAGGTTTTGCTATCATTGTTCCTAGGGGGACACCTAAACGCGGGGGTGTCATAGGACTAGATTTAGGAGTTCTATGATCGCGTATATACTCTTTCTTAAGGGATTTATTCGATGCGTAGTGCAGAAGCTTCTTTGACAGTGGTCTGCAGTGTGAGTAGCCATCAGTATGATCAGTGGGGGTATTCTTGTTCATCGGGAACTGTTTGGGAGTTGGTCCTTCCATTGGCCAGTTTTGGATTAGCAGTAGAGGTTCGAACAGTACTCCCAATATTTTTTGAAATTGCAGAGGTGGTAGAAAGTTGGGATCGTTTTCTTTGACCCTTCTCGTGTTGTTCTTTCTGTCGATGGTGTTTATGATCTCTTGCATCATAATGGTCGCATAATCTAGTGGAAGATCATAGTAAACCCCATACATGATGCTCAAGATTTGATGTGAGCTCTGGTCAATACTTCCTATTTTCCCTGTGAGGCATCTGTTAAGAATAGAGAACAAGGTGTTCCACAGAGGTGGTAATCTTCCTCTGCGAAAGTCATTTCTCTTCCGTAGTTGGGAGTTGTACCCAAGCATTTCTACGAAGCGACAGAGCTCTTCGTCTGATGGTTGCTCTGCATAACTCTTTAATCCAAGAAGACCCCTTGTTGGTAGGTTGAATTCAAGTGAGAACATTGTTCTGTTGAACTTGATTTCAAGATGCTCAGATTTATCAGGTCTTGAAATGTACCCTTTGATAAGAGAATCGTCTTTATCAAATCGGCAGCTTTGCCAAAATTGGTTCAAATAACGGACTGGAATTTTGTTTGGGGTTCTTGATAGTAGAGGGAAGAGGATGTGATTTTCCATTATATTCAGAAGAATAGCATGGGCTTCGCCGAAAGCAGTGGGTGAGGGGACCAAATAGCAGTTGTTGGATTTGATAGGAAGTATGGTTTCGAAGTGATCTATTGCTATGAAGTTTTGCAAGTGTGTCGTCGGAGCAAATTCTGCTGAGTCCCCGGAATCTTGTTGTGCAATAGCTTTTGCAAGGTTGGGGTTTTCTGAATGTTCAGAATGGGCAGGGGAGTGTTCTGGTGAGTTTGCCGGAGAGAGTTCTTGGGAGATAGCTTTAGAAGATGAAGCCATTTGATTTTAAGAACAAGGTTTTTGCAAGCTTTTGCAGGGTTTCGCCGGAGAAGAAGATAAGAGTTTGTAAAAGGTTTTATACGAGGGTATTGCTTGGTTTTTATAGGAGGGTAAAACGGTAGTATTCGAAAGAGTAAAATATATGGCAATGGATTAAAATTTGGAATCCGTACTCGAGTTTGAGCAGCGGGTTCAACTTTCCAAATAAAAGCGTTCCATGTACGCCCAATGAAAATGGGACACGTAGGCCTTGTCAGAATATGACAGGACGTCGTGCGCGGCCCATTAATGCTAGGCGCGTGAGGTTGTTTTTAGCCATGTGAGTTTCACTCGCAGTAACAGTAACCGTTATTACCACAGATAACAAAATGGCAGAACTTTTGTGTTTTACAGAAGCTCTGTGATTTTGAAAATCTTAAGTTTTAACCTCTTCTCATATATCTCATTGTTGTCATGACTCTGAAGGTTCTTCTTTGAACGAAAACGTTTGTAAAGACATTGGAGAGGATCAATAGGATTTTGTCAAGAAATTTTACTCACAGAGGTTTTGTAGCTCTGATGGAACTTGCAGAAGCTCTGCGAGAGCCAGCAGAAGCTCTATGAGAGAAAAAATCTTATAACTTGAATTCTATTAACTTTCTGATCATCCAATTTTAGATCTGTGTTAAGAGATGTTTTCGCACATTTTTGAAAGTTGGTGTCCGAGAAAACTATTTTGATAAACGTTTTGTTCGAGAAGTTCATGGTGTGTGTTGTCGGTTTCCGAGATAACATTCCAAAAGATCGACAGAGGGTTAATTTGTGATCACAGAGCATATTTCCTGCAGAACCTCTGTTGAGCTCAGCAGAAGCTCTATGACCTTAAATTTCTCCTATTTCGAATTTTGTTAAACTTTTTGAACTTTTGATTTTTGAAATGTTATTCATAGTATATTTAGGACATATTTGACAATTCTTGTCCTAGAAAACTGTTTTCCAAAAACCTTTTGTGCGAGAGACATACCTTTTGGTTCTTCTGTTCTCGGCAGTTTTGTCTTACTTCTGTCGATGGAGAATTATCGACATTCTTCTTTGGCTTTCCTTTGAAAGATTTACCTCTGTAGATCATTTCATGGTCCCTTTTGCTCCCCCTTGATCTAATCACTTCTGTAGATCAAGAATTTTCCTTTTTCTCCCCCTTGATCTATGCTTGGTTCAAAGAATGGTAAGATTTGTATTGAGCATAGATTAGGTTTACCAGAGGTTCTGTAAGGGTTATCAGAAGATCTGAGCGGACCCACAGAGGCTCTGTAAACAATTATTTTTGCATAAAAAATACATACTGAAATAAATTTATCAACGCAATAACTTAGTAATAATAGATATTTATACTTATTTACAGAAGATAAAGCTATACTTACAGAGGATTTTCACACCATGTTAATCATTCCTAACTTACCCACCAAGAAGTTGAATCTTTTCTCGTCTAATGCTTTGGTGAATAAGTCAGCGAGTTGATATTCTGTGGGCACGAAATGCATTTCGATTGTACCGTATTCAACATGATGTTTCAAGAAATGATACCTTATATCGATATGCTTGGTTTTTGAGTGTTGCACAGGGTTGGCAGAGATAGCAATAGCACTTTTGGAATCACATAAGATGGATATTTTGAACAGAATGTGGCCGTAGTCTTTTAGCTGAGTCTTCATCCATAGAACCTGAGAACAACAGCTAGCGGCAGCAACGTATTCAGCTTCTCCAGTGGATGTGGAGACACAATTCTGCTTCTTGGAGGTCCAACTGACTAGTTTACCACCTAGGAATTGACAACTCCCAGAGGTACTCTTTCTGTCGAGTATGCATCCTCCATAGTCTGAATCTGTATAAGCTTTAAGACTAAAACCAGAGTTCTGTGGATACCAGAGACCAAGATTGTTGGTCCCCTTCAGGTATCTAAAGATTCTCTTTACAGCATCATAATGTGATTTCTTTGGACTAGCTTGATAACGTGCACAAAGACATGTGGCATGCATAATGTCAGGTCTGCTTGCTGTTAAGTATAACAGAGATCCAATCATGCCTCTGTAGAGAGTACATTCTACAGAAATACCATTTGGATCTAAGAATAACTTATTTCCAGTGGCCATTGGAGTCTTCATTGCAGAGGTATCAGAGAGATTATATTTTAAAAGTATGTCAGAGACATATTTGGCTTGATTTATAGAAATTCCCTCTGAAGATTGTTTGACTTGAAGTCCGAGGAAGAATGTTAATTCTCCCATCATACTCATTTCAAACTCACTCTGCATGAGTTTTTCAAAAAATTTGCACTCTTCTGAATTTGTAGACCCAAAAATTATGTCATCTACGTATATTTGTACAAGCATTATCTCACTATTTTTGCGTTTATAGAATAAGGTAGTATCTGTTGTACCTCTGTTGTAGCCATTGACTAGAAGGAAGGTAGAAAGTCGTTCGTACCATGCTCTTGGAGCCTGTTTCAGTCCGTATAGAGCCTTTTCAAGGTAGTATACATGCCTTGGAAACTTTGAGCTTTCAAAACCTGGTGGCTGATTTACGTAAACCTCTTCTTGGATTTCACCGTTTAGAAAAGCTGATTTTACGTCCATCTGATAGACTTTAAAACCTCTGTGGGCTGCGAAGGCTAAGAATATTCTTATTGCTTCGAGACGTGCGACAGGGGCAAAAGTCTCATCGTAGTCTATGCCTTCTTCTTGTCTATATCCTTTTGCTACTAATCTTGCTTTGTTTCTGTCGACCACTCCATCTTCATCCTTCTTGTTTCTGTAGACCCATTTAGTCCCAATGGCCTGTTTCCCTCTTGGCAGAGGTACTAAAGTCCATACTCTGTTACGCTCAAATTGCAGAAGTTCTTCTTGCATGGCGTCTACCCAGTTTGGGTCATCTAGGGCTTCAGAAATCTTCTTTGGTTCTATAACACTAATAAAATTTGTAAAGAAACAAAAATTAGCAGTGGCATACCTAGTTTTTACTGAGTCAGAAGGTTCTCCAATTATTTGGCTTGGAGGATGGCTTTTTGTCCACTGAGTTGTGCGTGGAAGATGATCATCAATGTCATCAAAACTTTCTTCAGAGGCTTCTTGTGTTTCTTCTTGTGTAGCCTCTGTTGTTCTTCGTGCCTTGGTAGTTGATTCTACCGTTTGTGGAATGATTGGTACGAATGGTGGTGGAGTTTGTTCCTCTGAGGACGTATAGTCTTGGTCCTCGATCTCCTCTGTAATAGGTTCTTCTGTGGTTTGTGCAGCTTCTGTGGTCGTTTTTCTTGATGTTTCATCTTCTGCACTTTCTTCTGCTTCGGCAATTGCATCTGTAGTATTTACAGAAGAAGATGAAGCATTATTTGGACCAGTTAGAGTCATACCTGTAGGATTTTGTCCGACGGAGGATGGTTCTTCAGAAACTCTGATGGTTCCGACAGAAGGATCAATGTCATTGTGGAACATCTCCAAAAATAGAAGATCCAAATCTTCTTTTGTTCTTGAGATGTCAGAGGATTTCCCTTTAATTCCGAGTTCTGAACTTATTTGCTCAGAAGTCATTTGGAATGAATCATCAAAAGAAACATTGATGCTTTATACAATCTTGTGAGACTTTGTAAGGAATGTTCTGTAGGCTTTGGAAGTGGCAGAGTATCCAATGAATTTGCCTTCATCTGCTTTTACATCAAACTTTCCTCTTGAATCTCTGTCGTTTAAGACAAAGCATTTGCATCCGAATACATGGAAAAACTTGATGTTTGGCCGCCTTTTGTTAAGCAATTCGTAAGGCGTCTTGAGGTGTCTTTTCACAATGGTTGATCGATTTTGAGTATAACACGCAGTAGAAATTGCTTCTGCCCAAAAGTTCATTGATAATCCGCATGCTGACATCATAGTTCTTGCGGCTTCCACAAGTGTTCGATTCTTTCTTTCGACAACACCGTTCTGTTGTGGAGTGCGAGCTGCAGAGAAGTTCTGTGATATTCCTTCTGTTGAAAGATAGGCTTCAATGACAAAGTTTTTAAATTCTGTGCCATTGTCACTTCTTAGCTTCTGTATTCTGCAATCATAAAGAACTTGGATTCTTTTCATTAGATTTATCAATATCTTTGGAACATCTGATTTCTTTCTAACGAATTCAACCCATGTGAAACGTGAATACTCATCAATTAGGACAAGTATGTATTTCTTGCCACCTAGGCTCTGTATGGCAATGGGACCGCAGAGGTCGACATGAAGCATGTACAGAGGTCTAGTGCAAGATACGTCGGTTTTGCCTTTGTGGGAAGCCCTTCTGTGTTTTCCCATTTCACAGGCCGAACACAAATGATCCTTATTGAATTTAACATTTGGCAAACCTTTAACTAGATTGAGTTTTACTAGTTTATCCAAGGTGTGAAAGTTTAAGTGACAGAACCTGTTGTGCCATAACCACGCTTCTTCACTTTTGAAGGCTACTAGACAAACTTTGTCCTTGGATTTTGAAGTAAAATTCATTAGGTATAGATCACCTCTTCTTTCAGCTCGCAGAAGTTCCATTCCTGTGTTTTCACTCTGTAGAGAGCAGAAAGTTCTTTTGAATAACACATCGAATCCTGTATCACAGAGTTGACTTACGCTTAGTAGGTTGTGTTTGAGGCCATTCACATATGCAACTTTGTATACAGAGACATTTTCATTTTGTATGACTCCATAGCCTTTGATGTGCCCCTTCATGTTGTCTCCAAAGGTTACAGATCCACCATCGTGTGTTTCTTTGTATGTGGATAGTAATCTTCTGTTGCCAGTCATGTGCCTTGAGCATCCGGAGTCAAGATACCAAATCGGCACATGTTGCTTCTGTAAGACAATCATAGAGATTTAGGTACCCATATCCACATGGGTCCATTATTGTTAGAATTTTTCAAGTTTGCCTTAGCATTCTTGAAATACATTTTATCTTTTGTAGAAGAATCGAATTGTTTCTCTTTTGGTTCTGACTTTCGAATTTCAGTGGTGAGAAAGCAATCTGGACTTGAGAAGTGTTTATTCAATTGAAACATAAGATCAAAACAATGACAGTATTGAATATGAGATGTGATTTGTTTGAACTTTTCATTGAATTTTCTGAACTGAGCCACAGAGACATTACATTCTTTCTTTACATTAGATTTCCTATTACAAGAAGATCTATGAATACTAGAATGTTGTTTTCAAAAGTCTTGTTTAGTTCCTGCCTTCTGTGACTCTCTTCTGTGGTGAACATCTTTCTTCACTGTCACAGAGGAAAAATATTTGTTAGCTTCAGGCCTTTTTCCCTTTTGTTGCCAAGTGGGATTCTCTTTGATTTTCCTTAAAGGTTTTGAAAATTTTATGCCTTTTGGATTTTCCGAGGCCTTTTTCAGATTTTCAAGCTCTGTAGAGGTTTTGACTTGTATACACATTTTGAGAAAATCTGGATGGATAGGTATCTCTGTGATTTTCTCTTTTGGAGAAATTGTTCTGTTAAGAACTTCATAGGAGAATTTGACATCCTCTGTGTCACAGTGAATTATCCCTGATTTGAAATCAGTCTCTGAGTCGTCAGAGGATGAATCGTCCTCATATGCAGAGGTTGAGTCATTTCTTTCGACAAAGGCTGGATTTTCTGAGCATGTATCATACGAGCTTTCTTCCTCTGTAGAAAAACTTTCGTAGTTGGCAGAGGTTTCTAATGAGATCTCTTCAGCGAGTTTTTGATTTATAGAAGATGTACAGAGATTTTCTAAAATATTTGATTTCAAAACTTCCAAAATTTCTTTTTCAATAGATTCTTCAAGTTTTTCTTCTGAAAAGATGGGTTTAAACTCAGGAGCTTCTGCTGACAATTTCTTTTCAACATTTATCATACAGACAAAAGCGACATGTGTTTGAGTCTCTGGTTTACCAAACTTAAAGATACCAATCTGATCTTGTGTTTTCAGATATTTCTTTGGTTTGATTTCTCTTTTGACAGAGGTTGAAGATGATGAATCTGTGTTTTCAAACCACACATTGATCATCTTTGTATGTTTCCTCAAGTGAGGTTCTGCAGAGATTTTAACCCTTTTACTTACAGAGAGTAAGTTTGGAAAGTTTGGTTTGTTAGCTTTTCCCAAAACAAATAGAGAGGACAGAGGTTTTAGTCGTTTATTTTCAACTCCTAAGGTAATGTCACTGTACCCTATACCTCGTCTTGCTATTTGAGTGTTTACCTTTTCATACACCTTTTGTGCATCTTTATAGTTTTTAATTAAAACTTCTCTTCTTAAAAGATCTTGCCAAAGTACCTCTCTTTCCTTTTGAAAGTATTCTTTGAGAGCTCTTATGTCTGTAGTTTCACTTCTTGAAACTGAAAGTTCTTTTGTTTTGATTTTTAAAGCATAGGTTAAATCAGAAATTTGCCTTTTTAAAGGATCTATATTTTTGCTCCAATGTTTTTCGACTTTTCCTTTTTCTTCAAAGATTTTGGCTTTTTCTTGAGTGAGAAGCCTTACTTCTTTCTCATTAAAGGTCAGCTTTTTCTGAATTCTTTCAATTATATGTTTCAGTTCAATGTTAAGTTTAAATAAATCACCATCTACAGAATTAGTACTTGAGATAGAGTTTGAAATGGATACCTCATTGTCAGTGCCGGAGTCAATTTCTGCCATGCCACAGAACAGGGCATTTGTGAGAAATTCATCGTCAGAGGTAGAGTCTGACTCGAAGTCTTCTTTGTTTGCCTCAGAATGCCCTTTGTTCGCCATTAGGGATTTTTGTGCGTAATACTCGTCCTTCTTTTTGTAAAAAGCTGAGTCCTTCTGTGGGCGATTTGGTCTACTTCTGCATTCTTTTGCGAAATGACATGGCTTGCCGCAGTTAAAACAACCTTGGGAGATGTTTCCAGTTCGGTCGTCGGACTTCTGTAGGTCTCCACCTTTCTCTGTTCGGCATTCGTTTGCGTAATGACCGGGTTTACCACATTTGTAGCATTCTTGTGTGTGGCTTATCTTGTCATCTGATCTCTGTCGATCATTTCCTCTGTAGCTTCTGTCGCTCGACCTCTGTAGGTCATCATTTCTGTAGTCTGACCTCTGTCGGTCACTTGATTCTTCTCTTCTTCCATCATCTCTTCTACCATAAATCCTTTGGTTATTTCTAAACTCTCTTGTCAATAGAGCCATTGATTTAGCTAATGACGCAAGAGTTATCTCTTCCTCTATCAGCTCGTCTTCTTCGCTATCAACCATTACCATCTTCTTTTTCTCCTTCTTTTTATCCTCTGTAGATCTCTCATTTCTTGGTCTGTCTGCAGCCTCTGTAGATTTACTAACCAATGCGTATGGCACAGTGGTTAGTGTTTTAGCTTGAGCTATTTGAGGCTCTTGTGCAGCAAGTGTTCCATAGAGATCAGAGAGTGTCCAGGAGTCTAGATCTTGGTTTGTTTGTAAAGACATAGACAACTGAAGCCACTCATCGTTCAGGCTCTTTAGAAACATGACGTTATTTTCTTCCGTGGTTCTGTGAATACCAGACTTTTTGCATTTGTTTATGAGAGAGTTGAACCGGTCGTATGTTGTTTGCAGAGATTCTGTTGCAGAGGCTCTGAAAGCATGATATCCATTTATGTATTGTGTCTTTCTAATTCTTTCCAGAGATCGTACGCTGTTTCGCATGCATCTAAGGATTGAAAAAGTTCGTTGGGGATTGCCATGGTCAAGATTCTCTTTCTTTTCTGTGCAACTTCATCTTCTGCCTTATCTTCATTTGACCATTCTTCTCTTGGCTTAGGTTTTTGATGTTCAGGGATTTCAGCAGATTCAGCAGTAGCTGGTACACGTGGCATAGTTATCATCGGAACTGGAGGAGGATTGTAAAGATATTGTTTGAGAGTTTTTTCAGTACCCTCAAAGAAATGAACCATTCTTATCTTCCATTGAGGATACTCATCTCTAAGAAGAGTAGGAGGTTTGGTTAGTGATCCAGCAGTGAAAAAGTTATTTGTATTTGTCATTTTGAGGAGAGGATAATCTGATGGAGGATTTCTAAGGATAAAGATCTGGAAGGTTTTCTGGGTACGACTAATATTTAGAAATATTGTGATGAAGAGAGAAAATAATCTATCAAATAAAAGTTGTAAAACGAGGATCACTTGATATTGAAAAATCAAGCTAGGCTCTGATACCAATTGTTGGTTCCCGTTTTGCTTTAAACAAGATTATCAGATCTATTAGTTCAGGTTTAAGGTTTGATGCAGAAGCGTATTTAAAGAACTAACAGATAAGTTTGATAGATTTAGAACAAACTATAAATAAACAGTGAACAAAATATTATATCTCAAAGTTTACTGAATATATATGTCAAGAACATGTTTATGAACCGTGAGTAAGAAAAAGCTTTAAAACAGATATGACTCTTAAGGTAAATAAGCTTTTTGTGTTCTTAATGTTGTTGTGTTGTGTATTTGTGTGTAAGGAAGAACTCAACATGAGTCTTCCTTATATACTACTCTAAAGGGGACCATAAAGCATATGCTACTATTCAAAAGGTACGTATGAATAGTTGAGAGGATGTCGTGAACAGTTGCAAGGATGGCATGAACAGTCAGACGTGCTATATTGCATTTAATGCAGCAGACGTCTAATATGTACTAAGCCCTACTGAGTCCAATCAGAGTTTGACACGTCGACGTTGGACAGGGCATGCTACCATGCAAGTTGATGTACGAGTCCTTTAACAGTAGCAAGATATTATAAATATCTTCAAGTCTCAGTAAGGACCACAGAGGCTCTGTAATGAGTTACAGAGGTTCTGCGGTCTGGTCCTCTGGAGCAGTCTTCGCCGGATTCCGAGTCTTTGGTCTTCTTTGTGCGTATGACAGAGCTTTTGTAGGAAGTCTCTGCTGCTTCTGTAGCTTCTTGACCTTGATTTCTCGGTAATGTCGGCAGAGCCTCTGTAAGAGGCTTTCTTCACTTAGCCTATTTTTCACTACTTCTAAATACTTCTATGATTAGGAAGATTGAAGCTAACATCAACTTCAAACCACTTTCTAGAACCTTGAAGAGGTCTCAAAAACGGAACCATAGCAACTTGCATAGCCAAAATAGGAGTTGAAATGAGAGAGATATGATGAAATGAGAGAGATATGAAGAAATGAAGTTTGAGGTGTGAATTTCGTATTTGACAGCAACCAGGCACCCATCCGCGACTATGACACGCGACAATGACATGGTCATAGTCGCTGGTCATAGTCGCACAAGGTGTACCAAACCATGTACCCTTGGCACGACAATGACACGCGACAATGACATGGTCATAGTAGCTCCGCGGTACCGAAACTATTTTGGCCATAACTTCTTCGTTATAGCTCCATTTTCACTCCGAAAAAACCGTTGGACTCTGTTAGATCTGAGTTTTGTCAATAAACTAAGTGTTAAAGGTCTGATGAGAAGACTCAGATGTTCTGATATGAAGGGTCAGAGTTCTGACTAAGAAGGCTCAGAAGGATCGCTTTGAAAGTTTGAAAAGAAGAGTCAGAAGTTTGAGAAGAAGAGTCAGAAGTAGAGCCAGAAGTTCTGAGAAGCCTTGTCAGAAGAACGTTCAGAAGTTCTGAACTACCTGTTCAGAACTTATAACTAGATACTTTCCTTTGTGTTTAGTTAACTAATTAGAACACGTGTATTGTTCCTATTAGTCATTCATATTTGTACTGTAGCTTTAATATTTCCGTTGCAGTATATATAGTAGTTAGCATTACATTGCTAACTGATTTTCCCCGAATATATTTGTATTCTCTTGTTGTAATCTTTGAGATTCTCTCTCTCTAAGATCTGTAATTCTGTTCTTCATTGAATACAATTGGGCTTGATCATATTACTTCTCAATTACTGTTTCATACATTGTTGTATTGATTGTAAGAGTAAATCCTGGACTTACAATTGGTATCAGAGCTACTCAACAAACAAATTTGTTCAAGATCGTGATCGCAAAGATTTATTGATCAATTTCTTGAAGAATTCTTGATTCGTTCAAAAATCGATTCCGCTGCTAGTTCTAATTCTTGAATTCTTGGCAATTCTTGAATTAATTGATTGTCTTTCGATCAAGAAATTCAAATTTGTCTCTCTGTTGAAAATTCTTACAATCATGTCTTCTAAAGAATATCTCGCTATGGGATCTGAAACAAAGCAACCTGTTCTAATTCCTGAAGAGTACCAGCAATGGAAAATACGAATGATCCACTTCTTGGATAACATAGATGAGAATCTGATGGTCTCTATTCGAGAAGGTCCTATCGAAGTCTACATTGATGTGGAAGCAACTCCTGAAACAGAAACAACTCCAGAAATTCCGGCAACAAGGGTGAAGAAGAACTATTCTCAATACACAGCAGAACAGAAAAATAGGCATGCAATAGACAAAAGAGCGATCACGTTGATGACACTTGCAGTTCCGAATGAAGTTCTTAACAGAATTGATAGTGGTTCATCAGCCAAGGAAATGTGGGATGAACTGGAAAGACAAATGTTAGGAACTGTAAGATCGATACAAGCCAAGTTAAATCAAAGCATAAATGCTTATGAAAGGTTCAAGGCTAAAGAATCTGAAAGCTTAACTCATACATATAGTAAATTATGTACTATACTAAATGATTTGAGAAGGAATGGGCTGAAAAAGACAAAGTCAGAAATTAATTACAAATTTCTGACTAGTCTAAACTCTGAATGGTCATCATTTGCTATAAGTCTACAAATGAATAAGGACATGTGTGAAGAAGATCTAAATGATCTATTTTGTGTTCGTAATCAGCATGAGGACTCTATTAAGATTGTGGTTGAAGAAAAGAAAAATGTTGCAGAACAATTAGCTTTTCTATCAAAGTCCAAAAGTGTGAAAACACCCAAGAAGGCAGCGTATCTATCTGAGATACCAAATCTGGAGGAGTCTGATAAGGAAGAGGGATGAGAAGAAGATGAGGATATCAAAATGATTGCTGAAAAGTTGGCCTTGTTGACTAATACTTTCAACAAGAGGTATGGAAAAGGAAAATATCAGGGCAAGTTCAGGAAAGAGCAGGGAAGTTCAGATTTCAAGAAAAGAGAAGAGAGAGGAGAAAGTAAGTATGAAAAGAAGAAAGAAAGAAGGGTAGAAAATAGAGAAGAGAAGGAAGAAATAAAAGAAAAGAGTTTGTGCTTCAAGTGTGGAAAGTCTGGCCACTTTGCAAAGGATTGCAAAGTGAAAATTGTGAAAGATTATGAGTACTATACCAAAAAGGCTCACCTGGCGAAGAAAAGAGATGATGAAGTGGCATTGTTAGCTGAACAAGAAAACTGGTTGTACTACACGTCAGATGAAGATGACTGCAAACACTTTTCACAGATGCAGAGTTATATGGCAAAGATGAAGAATGAGGATGATTCTGACTTTGAAGATGCTGATTCTGAGTCATCTACTGAGGTACATTCTACACTTGAAATAGACTTAATGACACAGATTGGTGAAATGAAAACTGAATTTGTTAAACTAAGAAAACAAATTAAATGAGAAAGAAATTTAGTTAACAAATTCAGAATTGAAAAAGAAGTAATAAAAGAACAATTTGAGGAATCTGAGATTGAGAAACTGAAAATTCTGAATTGATGAAAAATCTTTCTGAATTAAAAATTGAGCTTTCAAAAGTTAAGGATGAAAGGGTGATTTACAAATAAAGTTTAATATGCTATTTGAGGAAAGAAATAATTTATACACCAAAATCAAAGAATTAGAAGATCTTAACTTGAAAAGAGGTCAGACTCAGCAAACATTAAATCTTCTTACAAGCAATGTAAAAGATACAAGATTTTATAATCCAAAGAAGGGATTGGGACTGGAAGAAAATGTTGTTTTAAAAAGAGCTCCAGTAAACTTGTATGATTTTGATAAGCTTCATGTTCCCAAACCAAAAACTCCAGAAGTTGTTGAAGTCTTTATAAGACCTGCAAGTTCCATCACATGTTCTGACAACTTACAGAAATCAAGTTCTAAAAAGCCCAAAGAGATAGTTTCTGAGTTAAAAACAGAAAAATCAGATGTTTCAGAAGAAAAAGTTAAGAAAGAAATTTCTAAACCAAAAGAAGAGAAACCAAAATACAATGATACCAAATTCAAATATGACTCTTTAAATGTCAGCTACAAAAATAAACAACAAAGTTTTTCTTATTCTGACATAGAATGTATATTTGATACTAGTAAGGTTTCTGAAATAGTAATTCAGAAATCTGAGTCTTCTAATCAGAATTCTGATTGTTCTAATCAGTTTTCTGATTCTGAAGGTCAGAAATCTGAGTCTATTAATCAGAATTCTGATTCAAAGAGTCAGAATTCTGAGTCACCTGAAAATTCTGAAACAAAGTCAGAAGACTTTCTAGAACTTGAAAAGAGATTTAATCTTGTAAGTCAAGAACTTGAGGACTTAAGGAAAGCTTATGATGAACTTGAAAATGACTTATGTGATTTGGATTTTGATCTTAAAAATGCTTTAAAAGAAAAGAATATTTTTATTCAGAAAATGACAGAGCTTGAGAAACTGAAAGCTGAATATGATATGTTCAAGATTAATGCTCTAAAAGAAAATGATAAATTCTTTAATGAATCAAGTACATATGAAAAAGGTGAATCATCTAATTCATTTTCTAACAAAAATAAGTTGAATTTTCCAGAAAAAGAGGAAAGGAAAAGGAAAGATGATCTGAAAAGAGTTCATAAGAAGACTGAATTGAATTCTGATTCTGTACCAAAAGCTCATAATTTCTGCAATAAATGTACATGTACTTTGAAAAATAGAAATAAAAATGAAAGGACTTATGGTACAGACTTGTTGTTACTTGCATAGAAAAATCTGACTTGTGTTCAATGTAAAAGTGATTCTTTTCAATATTCTCAGAAATGTCCAATAACAATAACATCTATTTCATTCATAAGAAAAGATATTCAGAATACAGAAAAGAAGAATGATTCTGTTCCTCAAACTCAGAGAAAAGAAAAGATAAAAGAAGTGAATCATCAAGTTAAAGTCAAAACAAAGTATGAGAAAGTGAGAAACGTGAAAGAAAAGAAAGTTGAAAACATTGCAAAATCAAAAGTTACACTTTTCAAGAAGAAATTGAATAAATTTGTGAACAGAAAATGTTCTGACTTCATAAAAGTGCAAGGCAAGTGTTGTTTAAAGAAAGATTTTGAATGGAAAGTAAAAGGCACTTTTGTTAAATCAAATGACAAAGCTAACAAAGAAGGACCCATTCCGAAATGGGTACCTAAAACTAACTGACTGTTGTTGCAGGGCTGTCATGTGTGGTTTTTAGATTCAGGAGCTTCAAGACACATGACAGGTCAGAAGTATTTTCTATCAAACTTCACAGAAAAGGCTGGAGGAGCAGTAAACTTTGGAAATAACAGCAAAGGTCAAGTTAAAGGTTATGAGGATTTAACAAAAGGAGATCTGACAATTCAAAAAGTTTTTTTGTTGAAGGATTACAACATAATCTTTTCAGCATAAGTCAGTTTTTAGACAGTCTTTGTCAAATCAAGTTCCAAATAACAGGTTGCATGATTTTAACTGAAAAGGATGTTAAAGTCTTCTGGGCCAAAAGACATATGGATTTATTTGTGGTTAACTTTTCAAAATTACAAACATTAAATCCTGTTTGTCTTTTATCAAATTCAACTGCAAATGAATGCTGGCTATGGCACAGAATCATTATGCTCGGCTTGTGAGATGGGCAAGATGAAAAAGAGTTCTCACAAATTAAAAATGGACTCATCTTGCAAAGCACCATTAGAAATGATTCATACTGATCTTTGTGGTCCAATTTCAGTTCAATCAATGGGAGGAAAGAAATACATGCTTGTAATTGTTGATGAATATTCCAGATACACATGGGTTGAGTTCTTAAGAGCTAAGTCAGAAGCTGCTACTACATTGATAAACTTTATCAAAAGAATTCAAGTTCTCTTACAACTTCCAATTCAGAAAATCAGAAGTGATAATGGAACAGAGTTCAGAAATGAGACACTTCAGAATTTTTTAGAAAGTTCTGGGATTTCTCATAATTTCTCTGCTGTCAGAACTCCTCAACAAAATGGTGTTGTTGAAAGGAAAAACAGAACTCTAGTTGAAGCTGCAAGAACCATGTTGGCTTATTCAAATCTTCCAACCTTCCTATGGGCTGAAGCAATTGCAACTGCTTGCTTTACACAAAACAGAACTTTAATCAATAAAAGATTAAATAAGACTGCTTATGAACTGATAAATAAAAGAAAACCATTAATCAAATTCTTTCATGTTTTTGGTTGCAGATGCTATGTTCTTAAAGACAGAGAAAATCTTGCCAAATTTGATAAAAAGGCAGATGAAGGATACTTTGTTGGTTATTCATTAACTTCCAAAGCATTCAGAATCTACAATAGAAGAACCAAGAGAATGATGGAAAGCATCAATGTAACATTTGATGAAGCCAGAATGAAGACTTCTGAACAAGACAGTTCAGAACTCATGCAGAACAAGACAAAAATGACTTCTGATACAAACTCTAATCCTATTTGTTCATAACTCAATTTATTGTTTAAGGATGCTTTTCTAGAACTAATTTCTGATTCTTATGCAGAATATGAAAACCCAAAGATGGTAAAAGAGATGAAAAATAGAACTCCAGAAATAGTTCAATCAACTATAATTTCTGATAAAGGTCCATCTGAAGAATGTCCAAATCTGATAAATACAAGTGGTGAAAATTCTGAACCTTGTACTCAGAATTCTGATCCTTGTGTTCAGAACTCTGAACAAGCCACTCAGAATTCCGACTTCACTGCTCAGAATCCAAACTTGGATACATCTCCTATACATGTATCAGAACAAGGGGACAGCTCAGAATTACAAGCAATCATTGATGAGAATGATACAAACAATAACTTTTCAGAGATTGATGTGCTTCCCAGTGCAAATAAATGGACTAAAAATCATCCTATTCATCAAGTAATAGGTGATCCATCAGCAGGAGTAAAGACCAGATCAGCTACAGCAAATGAAGCAATGTTTGCTGGTTTCTTAAGTGTGATTGAACCAAAGAAAGCTAATGAAGCCCTAGAGGATCCAGATTGGATTTCAGCAATGCAAGAGGAATTGCTCCAATTTGAAAGAAATAAAGTTTGGAGACTCATTCCAAACCCTGAAGGTAAATCTATTATTGGAAATAAATGGGTATTCAGAAACAAAAAGGATGAGTCAGGTGTTGTTATCAGAAACAAGGCAAGATTGGTTGCTAAGGGATACTGCCAACAAGAGGGAATTGATTATGATGAGACATTTGCACCAGTGGCAAGAATAGAGGCAATCAGAATATTTTTGGCCTATGCTGCACACAAAAATTTCAAGGTGTATCAAATGGATGTCAATTCAACCTTTTTAAATGGCAAACTTAATGAAGAGGTGTATGTTCATCAACCTGAAGGTTTTGTTGATCCAGAATTTCCTGATCATGTTTATATTTTAGACAAATCTTTATATGGTCTAAAACAAGCACCAAGAGCCTGGTATGACACTCTTACTCAACACTTGTTAGTTTCAGGTTTCAAGAAAGGTAAGATTGACACAACTTTGTTTTTAACGAAACAAGGTGATGATTTAATTCTTATTCAGATTTATGTTGATGACATAATATTTGGTTCTACCAGTCCAGAATTATGTGATAATTTTTCTAAAATCATGTCATCTGAATTTGAAATGAGCATGATGGGTGAGCTGAATTTTTTCCTTGGTCTTCAAGTCAAACAATTACCAAAGGGTATTTTTATAAATCAAGGAAAATATGTCAGAGATATCCTGAAAAAGTTCAAAATGTCTGATTGTGCTTCTATGAGAACTCCAATGGCAACAAACATAAAGTTAGATGTTGATCTCAAAGGAGTCTCAGTATATACCAAACTCTATAGAGGCATGATTGGATCATTACTTTATCTGACTGCCAGTAGACCAGATATTATGTTTTCTACTTGTTTCTGTGCTAGATTTCAATCTAACCCAAAAGAATCACATATGTTGGCTGTCAAAAGGATTTTAAGATACCTCAAAGGATCACCTGATCTAGGTTTATGGTATCCAAAAGAAACTGATTTCAAATTAACTGCTTTCACTGATGCTGATCATGCAGGAAGTAGGTTGGACAAAAAAAGTACTTCTGGTGCTTGTCATTTTTTGGGGGATAAGATAGTGAGTTGGGCATCAAAGAAACAGAATTGTGTGTCTACTTCAACTGCTGAGGCAGAGTATGTTGCTGCTGCTGCTTCATGCTCTCAAACTTTGTGGATGAGAACACAACTCATGGATTATGGATATCAGCTCAACAAAATTCCCATCTATTGTGACTCAGAAAGTGCAATTGCTATTACTCAGAATCCTGTTCAACATTCAAAGACTAAACACATAGATGTGAGGTATCATTTTATAAAAGACTATGTGGAAAAAGGAACTATAGAGATGCACTTTGTGCATACAAAGTATCAATTGGCTGACTTGTTCACAAAGCCACTTGATCACAAAAGGTTCTCTTTTCTCATATGTAAAATAGGAATGCTTAATCTGACCAATTGAAAATATTTGTGTTTCTTAAAAATGATAAATTTTTCTAAGTACAATTGTCTGAGTAGTGTATTCAGAACTCTGAGTCTTAAGTTCAGAAACTCTGACTCTTAAGTTCAGAACTTCTGAGTTTTGAGATCAGAACTTCTGAATCTTGAAATCAGAACTTCTCAGTCTTAAGTTCAGAACTTCTGAATCTTGAGTTTAGAAATTCTGAGTCTAGAGTTCAGACCTTCTGAGTCTTAAAGTCAGAGATTCTGAGTCAATACTTCGGAAATCTAACTTTCAAAAATTTATTTCTGAGAAAAACAAATACTTCAAATGTGCGGATTATGTCTTTTCTATTATCTTTTTATCTCATCTTTATGTATCATATTTGGTCAAATACATGCTAAAGTCAAGGGGGAGCATCAATATCTTCAGGAAATTATTTCATGATGCTTAAAAAGGTTTGTTGTCATTTCTTATCTCTAATCATTCTAAGAAGAACAAGCTTTTAATGATAAAATTTTTATCTTGTTCAAACTATATCTGAATTTCAAACATTTTCATATTCAGATATAAGAGTTTAAATGATTTTTTTTAAATCATCATTATATGAACAGAATTCTGATGATAAAATGTATTTCTATCTGTTCAAACCTCTTCTGAGCCTGAAATTCCTTCTAACACTGGCACAAATCAGGAATTTCGTATTCCTGACACAACATTCATAGACATACCGAATATTGGGTGTCGAGGATTGGATGGAAGTCATGGTGAGGTGAACATTACAAAAGCCTCATTCAAAGGTGCATCTGTTGTACAAGATGACTTTGTGTTATCTACAGGCCATGAGCCCTCTGGGCACATGAAAACTGGACCATCTGTTGGTTCAGGTTCACAGTTAGACCATTCTGAATTTGAAAAGATTCAGAATCAAAACAAGGTGATGGGGGAAAAGGTTGAAAATTGGAGAAAAAGGTGGATGATTTGAATGCTGAGGTGACAGGATTAAAAGATATGTTGGAGGGTAAATTGAAATCTGTTGAAACTAAAATAGATACTGTGAAGGCATCCTTGGAATCTCATGAAAAGGAGATCAAGGATATAATGTCTGAATTTCAAAAAGATCTGTTGAAACAAATGCAGAGTATGCAGGAATCTGTATTGAAAGCACTGAGTGTATCTATGGCTTCTACTTCAAAACCTCTTGATCTTGTTCCACTTGCAGAAGCTGAACCTGAAGGTGTTTCTGGTCAGAACTCAAAAAGAAAGTTTGATGATAATGAACCTCATGATCATCAAAAGGGGGAGAAAAGGCAAAGGTTGAGTTCTGATGATGACATTTGCATAGAGGATTTTGAAATAGCAGATATGCACTTAGTCAGTACAAAGAATACAGAAATTCCGATAGTTCAGATTGATAGTTCAGATACAGAGGAAATGGAGGTGGAAAGCATAGATGGTGGTGATTCAGATAAAACTGAAGAATTGAATTTAGACACAGAGATGGAAATCAATTCTGATGAAACTGAAGCAATTGAGGAACCTGTGTTGAGGTCAGAGGAAACAGTGGAAAGTTTAATTGTTGACAACACTTGTACAAATATTGTTCTTTATGATAAAGATAGTGTGATGGATTCTGAATCAGAAGAAAGAAGATTAAATGAGAATTTGATCAGAAGGATGCAAAATGAGTTAGTCAGAGCACTTAATGTCCAAAATATTCAACAAAGTGTAAAATTGATAAGGCCTATTGATTTATTGGGAGAAGAAGATAGAACTGTTGATTATTCTCAGAAATTTAAACATGAGTTTCGATTTAACTATGCTGATGAGATAAATACAGAAGAAGAATATGAGAGAGTGGAAGATTACTTTATGCCTTCTGAGTATATATTCAGAAAACCAATTGAGATTTAACTATCCTGGAGTTGAGTGATGTACCACTTGCTAGACAGTTTCATGATGACATTTTTCCTGAGGAAATATATAAGAATCTCTATCACACAGAAGGAGATTATGAGCTATTGGAGAGCAACATTGATGGCTTCATGGATAACAGATCTCAGATGATTTATATAGAAGCCTCAAACAGATTCAGAATTCCTGATTCAAGACTACACATTCAGAAGAAGATTGAGAAAGTGTTGATGTTTAAACCAGAAGAATTCAATGGTCTGATGTTTGTTAGATTGGAAGTGCTGAAAGAAAGAAGTACAAAGGTTTCCATGTCAAGTTTTGATTTTCACAGATTAACTCTTGATGATCAGATCTATCTAGTTAAGTTCTTTGCCAGTACTGAAGAAACCTTGATAGAGATTGAGTGCAGAAGAATTCTGGGGATTTATGTCAGAAATATGTACATGTATGATTTTCAATTGGGCAATTGAAGGAAGAAAAGAGAAATGCAACTTGAAATGTCCAGCAATGATTTCAGGGTTTGGTGTATATTTGAAGGGATTTATTAATGAAGGAATGGAAACTGAAGGGTTTGCATATCCAGTTCAAAGAAGACTTGAAATGTTCAAACTGAAGGAATTGGTGAAGTATAGTGATGCAACTTTGAGTTGGTTACTAACTGAAATGAAAGTTAATGTTGCTACTGAAAGAGAAAATCTAAAGAAAAAATGTGTAAACTCTGTGGAAAGAAGATTAAATCTCAGAAGAAAAATCAGAAGCTGTGGTGAATGGTTATTATCAGAGGTTAATCCTAAAAAGATGCTGCACAATGACTTTGTGTTTCTTGCTGAGTATGAAGTGAATGAAATCCTTTCAGATGAAGTTGAAGAAGTTCAGAACACAACTCCTCAGAATGTGCAAATAACAAGTCTTGATCAAGCTGAACAATCTGAATCAAAAGAAGATGAGATGTCAATTGATTTGAATGGATACTTTCTTGAGTTTGATCTACCTGAGTTTTTCAAGCCTAAAGAGATACAATTTCTGAATGTATATTATGATAGACCAAAGGAGACTCAGATCTGGTTGGCAGAAAAATCAAGGTGTCTTGGGAAATCAAAACAGGCTGTATATTCAGACTTCTTAATCACAGGGATCAGAGAATTAAAAGTTAAACAATTCAGAAAGATGGAATACTTGTCTTTTGAAGTTTTGAGAGAAGATGGCAAAGTATACTATTTCACTGATGCAGATTTTGAAAGGCTATCAGTAGTGGATTTCTACAGATTACATTGTATGTTGTGCTTCAAGGAATCAAGCAAAGATAAGACTGAAAGGAAGGCAAGAAGTGTGGTAATTGAAGCTATGTTTTACATCCTAAGATGGCATGGTTATACAGATTTTCAAATAGCTCTGTATTTGCAAAGGCCATGTGTTTATCTGGCAAAACCCAACACAGATCATGATCAGAAAAAGGTGTTAAAAACTGGAAGTGTTCTAAAATATCCAGATTTGGGAGTCTTTTGAAAAACAAGAGTGAAAATATCTTCTTCAGAGCAAAGGAGACTGCAAAATACTGTTCAGGAACTTTGAGATTCATCAAGCATAATTTGGAGAAAAAGATGTTGAAAATAAAGCAATGCAACATAACTCAGGAAGTGATGACTCAGCAGATTGAAACTATTCAAGAAATTATTGTCAAGATCGACAAAAGGCTTAATCAAAGAAATGTGCTCTTACAGAAGATTGCTCCTGCCTTGAAAGATTTGGATGATGCAAAGTATCAGTTTATTTGACAAAAAGAGGGAGATTGTTAGATCTGAGTTTTGTCAATAAACTAAGTGTTAAAGGTCTGATGAGAAGACTCAGATGTTCTGATATGAAGGGTCAGAGTTCTGACTAAGAAGGATCAGAAGGATCGCTTTGAAAGTTTGAAAAAAGAGTCAGAAGTCTGAGAAGAAGAGTCAGAAGTAGAGCCAGAAGTTCTGAGAAGCCTTGTCAGAAGAACGTTCAGAAGTTCTGAACTACCTCTTCAGAACTTATAACTAGATACTTTCCTTTGTGTTTAGTTAACTAATTAGGACACGTGTATTGTTCCTATTAGTCATTCATATTTGTACTGTAGCTTTAATATTTCCGTTGCAGTATATATAGTAGTTAGCATTACATTGCTAACTGATTTTCCCCGAATATATTTGTATTCTCTTGTTGTAATCTTTGAGATTCTCTCTCTCTAAGATCTGTAATTATGTTCTTCATTGAATACAATTGGGCTTGATCATATTACTTCTCAATTACTGTTTCATACATTGTTGTATTGATTGTAAGAGTAAATCCTGGACTTACAGACTCGTATTTGAATTCTTCATCCAACAAGACCATAAATTCTAAGATTTAATCCAAAATCTTATTTTTCATAATTTTCTTAAAAGATCGGTTTCTCACCGATTCAGAATTATGCTTATCCAAAAATTACGGGTGTTACATATTCGTATATCACAATATACCCCTCGGGACATTCGTTCGATCGAATCTGACCTGGGCAGATCAATTCAACCCATGCAGGGATTTTTGCTAGGTTTCTAAGCTCATCGAGGCCCGATTGTTCTTGAATAGTTCTTTCAGGATCTATTGACATTTCTAACAGACTTAAAGGAATCGACAGAAATCGTACCTTATATAAGCGCTCTAAACATTGAACAATCTTAACCAAGCCGAAGATTCTCACAGGTTCAGGAAAGATTGGATGAAAAATGGTAAAGAAATCAAGGCAAAATCTCTTTCTGAATAGACTCTTCGAAGGCGTAACGAGGAAATGATCCGTCAAGGTCTCTATTTATGCAAGAAATCGAGTCAAGTCAAGTCCCTTTGATAATCGCCACGTGCCCTCGTCTTTTCGAATGACCACACAGATCGTCGATGTTTGGGCAAAAAATCTCGTCGCTCGACCACGACCAGAACAGGTAAGACGTATGATTAGGGACTATATCTTGTATTAAGATAAGGTCTCGACAAAGACCTAGAACACCATCGTCGTCCCTCATAAAAGATAAGTCGAGAGTCCCTTACGACGCTTAACCATAGCGTCGCCCGATCCGTACGACTATTATATAAGGACGTGCGACTTCGACCAAAGCTAACGTTAACCATGACCGTTTGTTAAGTGTTTAATGCAGGAGTAAAAGTCATTAAGGAGCAACGACTATAACCGATGCAATCATTAAACAGCCGGCGACCGTAACGGACGAAGATCATTACTTCGGCGACTGTTTCCAACCGTTAAGGCCATTAAAGGAGCATTCATGGAGCTAATTAAGGATGCGAAGACTATAAATATCAAGCTCAATCAACATTTCAACACATCGAATATCCGGCGATTAACAACCGAACCAATGTTCAAGAACACCTGAAGTGAAGAACCATTATTCTAAGTATCACTCTCGACGCACGACAACAGCCCTCGACCAGCAGTTCACACTTTGTTTCGTACACGACAAACACCTATTTTTACATTCAAACACTTGTACTTTACATTTCGAAGCATTTCCTTCATTTGTATTGTAATCTCTGTATGATCGACACCAGTATCCAAGGACATCGTCCCTGATTGGAGACCATAGTGCAGCAACGACACCCCCTGTCGTCCGCAGTTTTTTTCCTCGATTGAGGTTTTTCCTGCGTCATCAAATCCCTTGTTTCTTTATTTTATTTATCATCGTACGTCTCGTCGAAAGATTCTTTCTTTAATTGTTTAAGTCCACATCGACCTTAAGTTGTCCCTTTGGTGCGATTTTTGGCATTAACAGTTTGGCGCCATCCGTGGGACTACATCTAGAGAAAATCCTCGACGAACGTGCATTCTACTAATAGTTTCTTGGAATTTCTTCTATTTTCTGTTGCAGGAAAAGGGCAGCCCCTGGAAATCCGCAGCAAGCCGTCGCTCAAATGTATCAGGAGCTCGAGGTTGCCAGGAATCAACTCAATGCAATGGCAGAGCAGAATCGCAGAGCAGCTGAAGAGATCGCGCGGCTAAGGAATCCTTTTGGACCCCAGAATGGTCCTAGACCATTCATCCAGAATCCAGGTCCGGGACCAGGCCCGTCCGCACAGAATCAGCATCCAAGTCTATTCATTCAGAATCAGCAGCCGGGTCCGTTCATTCCGAATCTCCAGTCTGGGCAGATTCCCCCTCAGCACATCCGACCACCACCCTTGAACAATGGATCCCAACCATTGCAAGGTGGCGCCCAACCGTTTCAAAATGGATCCCAGCCGTTTTCCCGGCCGTTCCAAAGTAGTCCGCAACCTTTCCAGCAAGGATCGCATCCTTTCCAGCAAGGATCATAACCTTTCCAGCAAGGATCACAACCTTTCCAGCAGAGATCGCAGCCTTTTCAGCAGGGACCATAATTGTTTCAGAATGGACCGCAACAATTCCACTATGGGTCGCAGCCATATTTTGTCCCGTTCAACGGGGACACCAATGGTTCATCGCATGGTAATGGCACTAGTCCAGGGACCAATCCATCGACAGGGGCAAATCCTGATCTTAACGATCCCGTCGCCCAGCGTTTGAAGATGTTAGAAGACCAAAATGAGCGCGTCCTGTCCTTGCTCGCCAAGTTGCCTGGGGCAGCCGTGCCTGTCGACGTCGAGCCTCGCTCGGGGTATCAGGCGTGGCCTTTCATCGACGAGATTGCCACCGTCGAGGTCCCAAAGAAGTATAACATTCATGCCTTCACTCCCAAGTATTCGGGTGTGACCGATCCAACCGAGCATGTCGCGCAGTATAAGCAACTCATGTGGACAATCTCGATTCCACACATGTACCAGGAAGTATGCATGTGCAAGAGTTTCGGGGCGACTCTCACTGGACCAGCTCTCCAGTGGTTGATCAATCTCAAACCCAAATCTATCGGGTCGTTCGCCGAATTGGTCAACCAATTCTCCCGGCAATTCGCCAGCAGTCGTAAGATGGAAAAGCAGACTAGTGATCTGTACTATGTCGTGCAGAAGACCAATGAGTCTATTCGAAGTTATTTCAATAGATTCAATGCCGAAATGATCAGTATCCGCAATTGTGACATCAAAACTGCGATCGAAGCTTATAAGCGTGGTCTAGACGATAGTTCAGGTTTATATATCGATCTGACCAAGTATCCCCCAGAGACTTTCGAAGACGTCCGAGCTTGAACCTTAGCATATATGAGGGTCGAAGACGATGCATCCTTTCGTCGCAAACACACTGACGACAAGAAGCCGTTAGGTGTCAAGAAGCCAGAATTCAAGCCGAAAGCCATATCCAGAATAGAGCCAGCGGGTCAAATTTCAAACGTTCATTTCAAGACGAAGGCAGAAGCTAAAACCGCGACTAAATTCCTCGTGTACCCCAAGATCTCCTCTTATGGGTTCAAAGGGTCAGCTAAAGACTTAGTCGAAGCTCTGAAGACCACCCAAGCAACCATCCGGTGGCCGAAGAAGTCTGACTTGGACGATGCTAAGAAGGATAAATCAAAGTGGTGCGACTTCCACGTCGATCATGGTCATGCGACAGATGATTGTATCGCACTCAAGAAGGAATTGGCATATCATGTTCCACAAGGTAATCTCAAAGATATTATTGATGATGTCGTTCTTCCAGCTAATAGCCACCGATCGTCAGCGCCCAAGCTTGCAAAGATCATCAATTGCATCACTGGTGGTTCGGACGTGTGTGGTCTGACGTACTCCGCAACTAAGTGTTATGCCAGTCAAGCGCCCGATGACCGGCCTATTCCTCGTTCATCCAGACCCAAAGAAGATTTGGAACTAGAAGCCATGAAGATCGTGTTCGACCAAGTCGACCTCGGCGACTCGTACCAAAAGCATCACGATGGGGTGATCATTCAACTCACGGTCGGTAACTGTTTGACGCGTCAAGTATTGGTAGACGGGGGCAGTTCAGCAAACGTTATTTTTCTCAACACTATCAAAGCCATGGGAAATGATCGCTCAGAAATCACCCGACGTTCGACAACTTTGGTCGGTTTCAATGGAGAAGCGACGAGCACTTTTGGAGAGATTATCCTGCCTGTCTACGCCGGAGGAATCAACAAGCAGACCAAGTTCAGCGTCATCGACTGTGCGTCGGCCTATAACATCATTTTAGGTTGACCATTGATTCATGATATGAAAGCCGTCCCTTCGACATATCATCAAATGTTGAAATTCCCTATGCCATGGGGAATCCAGGAAATCAAGAGTGAGCCGAAAGTCGCTCGTGAATGCCATAAGTCCACCTTGAAGCCGCGAAAATAGACTGTCAAGCAGTTGCAAGAGACATAACTGCAAAATCTCGACAGGTTCATCCCTCTATCCCTGACTTCATAGATAAATTGATATCTTTTCCGCAAGTCGACTATCTTGCCCTGTCGCACGAAAGCACGGTCGACGCAGACATGGACGATATTCTTCAAGATCTCTGTATCGATCTGTCATTTAAAACCCACTTTCTCCCGAAAAGAATGGGATATTAAATGACAGGGGGCAAATACCCTACTAAAAACAGAATCTGAAAAGGTATGTTCCCTATCACTTTTTCATTCCTTTCATACGATTTTTTATCACAAACGACTACTGACTTAAGCATCGATGGGTCATTGGTTAGCCAACGACCAACCCATGACATTGTTTTATCGCAGAATCGCACGACAGTAGTCACCAAGTCTACTATATGATTTTAATTTCGCATGGTCGCACGACGTAAATAATCAAGTCCATGACTTGATCATTCTCCTGCAGGAACACATGATTCAAGTTTATCGTATGATCAAATCATACGATCGTAAGGTCTAACGACCCCACAATCTAAGTTCTTCAACTTAGAAAAATTTCATGTTCTGAATGAATGCTTTGATCGCATGCGCTTATGTTTGCTTATACGATATAGAAATATGAAAGTCTTATGACTTACATTCTAATCGTTGTATTACAATGGATGCCCAAGTCGCGCGCCTCTTTATACCTAATGAATTTTTACAGTCGATATTACATATGTCCATGACATGTATGAGTCAAAATACTACTCAGGTTCAATAGAAAGGTAAACTTTTTTACCTTTCATCGCTAAAGCAAAACCTACACAACGTAACATAGGTCTCTAACGACCATATCGGCTCGGATCGCCAGACCATAGGTCTTTAAAATGACCATATCGGCTCGGAACGCCAGAACATATATCTCTAACGACCGTATCGGCTGTGAACGCCAGATCACAGGACCACATCGACCGAGAACATCAACCCGACGACATGGGTCCCTGTCTCCTCGATAGGAAAACGTTCCCTGAAAGACGGGAGCAAATATTTTTCCAGAAGACGAAACAACGTCGTCTCGTCTAGGACACCATCGGCCGATGACCCGTCCCCCTTGTCGGCAGATGTTGGGGACAACACCTTGGACACTAGCTTCGTCACTGTCACCGAAAGCGCCGAACTTGTTGGTGTCGCGTCCATCGCGCCTGGACGGCTGGATGACGCCTTCGCCTCTTTAGGCGTTACAATTCTCGACGAAATGTCAGCCCTCGAAGACTGTTCCTTCAGAACTTCGTCTTCTTCAAAGATTTTCGACCCAGCTGTCGGGGCATTCTTTATCCTTTCCCGACCTCGAAGGGCAGCCTCAACTTGCGTCACCTTCTCTGATGATCGACACGCGTCCATGTCCTTTCGTATATCCGCCCGGATCTTCGACACCTATCCTCGACAGCTGGTAAGCATCATCGCGTGTCAGTATGATGTCACAACTTTTCAACTTCTCGTTCAGTTAAAGCTGAACCGGTCTAGTTCCACGACAACCAGGTAAGTCCCTCAACCCAGGTCACAAGTCTAAGCGTTCGACAAGCAAAATTTAAAACTTAAATTTGACATTCAATTTTCAAATTTTGGGGGCAAACTGTTTGGGCAAAAAATCACGTCGCTCGACCACGACCAGAACAGGTAAGACGTTGATTAGGGACTATATCTTGTATTAAGATAAGGTCTCGACAATGACTAGAACACCATCGTCGTCCCTCATAAAAGATAAGGCGAGAGTCCTTTACGACGCTCGACCATAGCGTCGTCCGATCCGTACGACTATTATATAAGGACGTGCGACTTCGACCAAAGCTAACGTTAACCATGACCATTTGTTAAGTGTTTAATGCAGGAGTAAAAGTCATTAAGGAGCAACGACTATAACCGACGCAATCATTAAATAGCCGGCGACCATAACGGACGAAGATCATTACTCCGGCGACCGTTTCCAACCATTAAGGCCATTAAAGGAGCATTCACGGAGCTAATTAAAGATGCGAAGACTATAAATATCAAGCTCAATCAACATTTCAACACATCGAATATCCGGCGATTAACAACCGAAGCAATATTCAAGAACACCTGAAGTGAAAAACCATTATTCTAAGTATCGCTCTTGACGCACGACAACAACCCTCGACCAGCAGTTCACACTTTGTTTCGTACACGACAAACACCTATTTTTACATTCAAACACTTGTACTTTACATTTCGAAGCATTTCCTTCATTTGTATTGTAATCTCTGTATGATCGACACTAGTATCCAAGGACATCGCCCCTGATTGGCGACCATAGTGCAGCGACGACACCCCCTGTCGTCCGCAGGTTTTTCCTCGATTGAGTTTTTTCCTGCGTCATCAAATCCCTTGTTTCTTTATTTTATTTATCATCGCACGTCTCGTCGAAAGATTCTTTCTTTAGTTGTTTAAGTCCACATCGACCTTAAGTTGTCCCTTTGGTGGGATTTTTGGCATTAACAGTCGACACCTGTCAAGGACAGCTGGTAAGCACGATCGTGTGTCAGTATGACATCACGATCCCGTTTCCTTTTCGACTTCTCATTCAGATAAAATCGGATCGATCCAGTTCCAAGACAACCAAGGTAACTTTCGACACGTGTCATAATTCTATGCGTCCGACTGACAAAATTTAAAATTCGAATTTGCCATCCTACTTTCAAATTTTGGGGGCAAACTGTTTGGGCAAAAATTCACCAGTCTCGACCACGACCCATGTAAGGAAACACTTATTCCCTTTTCCATAACGAATGTAAAATCATAGTACTTTAAACTCTTGATTAAAGATAAAATCGAAAGTCTTTTTACCTAACGACACTCGACCTCGACGTTGCGTAGCTCACACGACCGTCACATAGAACCATGCGACCTCGACCAACTAACGCATGACATAAACTATTATGTTTGTTCAGTGTTTAATGCAGGAGTCAACATCATTAATGGACAAACGGCTATAACTGATGAAGGTCATTAAACAGCAATAAAGACGACGTCCGTTACGATAGTTATCGAAGTATTTAATGAGCCAATTAAAGCGTCCGAAGACTATAAATATCAAGGATAAATCATCATTTCAAGTGGACGAAAAAGTGAACACAGAGACACAACATCGAACAATAGACACAAGCACTCGAAACGAAGAAATCACTCGTAGAAGATCGCTCTCGACGCACGACATCAGCGCACGACACACAGTTTTTACACACGACGCACATTGTTTTTACATTCAAAACACTTGTTACTTTACATTTCTAAGACTTTCTTTCATTTGTATTGTAATATCTGTACGATCGACACCAGAAACACAAGCACATCGCCCCTGTTTGGCGACCATAGTGCAGCGACGACTTCCACAGTCGTCCGCGGGTTTTTTCCTCGTTGAGGTTTTTCCCGCGTCACCAAAATCTCTGTCTCATTGACATTTATGTCTTTGTCGCACGCTTTTGTCGAACGATTCCTTTCTTTAGTTGTTAAAGTCCACATCGACCTTAAGTTGTACTTTGGTGCGATTTTTGGCATTAACACCCGGTAACCTATGTTTATCCGGGAAGCCCTACCTGTCCGGATACCCTGTTTATCCGGACACTGCTTTCGTCCAATGCCTTTGCATTTTTCCAACATTGGCAGTCCCAATGTTTTGCATCTACTGCCAGTCCTCAATCACCCGTTGATTGAGCCACTCAAATGCTAAGGTACACATAGTTTCCGATTTGATAACGTCCAAGCTCTAACTCTATGTTTTTTAGGTATACTTATGGCGGATCAACAAGATCAACAACAAGCGAACATTCCTCCTCAAGAGGAATTTATTGACGAGGCGGCCAATAATTCTTTGGTTCACGAGGACCATGGCATTGAGATCTCACCGAACAACCACCATCTTGACGCTGCTGCATTCCGACCCACCCACCGAGTGGTCGTTGATATAATGTTCGGCCACCCGCTTCGCCGAGCACTGACCGCGATAATAGATGTACCTGTCCTATATGTTTACCAAGTATAGCACACGACGAGAGTTGTCACTGCCAACAATACTCAGACGATTTCGGCAAGTATCGACAACCATCCCTTCACCCTCACACCGGAGTCCTTCCGCCAACTGTTGTCCCTTTCGGAACCCACTCACGGAGGCAATGTCGCATACGCCCCCGCCGTTGATGACGTCACTCTCTGCGCCGATATCCATGCATTTAGATACCAACACGCTCTCTAACGTCTATCCGCATTCAACCGAAAGTACATCGCCTCGGTATGGTACACTCTGTTCTCTATCCTCAACAGGTGTCTGTCCTCCTGATGGAAGGGGATAGACCAGTGCACCATAGACTTTTTATGCTTGTTTCATGCTGTGTGCTACAACCGGCACATAGACTACTCAGCAATCATGTGGTGTGAACTGGTGCAAGCCATCCGGCAGACTGGCGGATGAAAAAAGAGGTTCCTCCCATTTCCGCGCTTCTTTTCTCTAGCCATCCGACAACACATGGAGGCGAATCCACTTATCCCAAGACGTATCAATCATCCGGTATGTCCTCAGTTCAACTTACAGTACTTAGTGATTCGCAATCCACCTGATACCCTAGCCATGCCTATACTAGAACATATACTGGCACACACGGACCCCAATTCACCGAGTGTGATAGAGTATAGGAGAGAGTTAGGGAATCCCATGGTCCAGCCAATAGATCTGCGCGACGTGACGGTCCAAGGACGAGAGGTGGTAGAGTCCGGGTAGTTGGGGCTCCCGGACGGGGTGTGTTGAGATTACATGGGATGGGAACAGGTGCGGGCGGTGCATTGGATACGCAAGCCAGTACTACCCACCCCAGCCAAGCCGGAACTAGCCAACAACCTCTTATTCCCACCACCCGAACCACGACTGTCGACTGGCCTACACGAGGTCCCGATCGTCACTGAAACCGAATGACCATTGCTTCACCGTGATACGGAAGCATACATTTCTGACCCTACTTCGCCTACCAGACAGGTTGAAGACGTGGAATGCGACTCCACCGAATCCGATACGGACCGTGCAATACGCATATCCCTAATACCACCCTGTATCGGACCACACCCACCATTGACCGAAGGAACCCCATCTGACTCACTGACACCCCCACTAAACCCTACTAACCAGCCTATTACGGGTGATACAAGGAGAATGGAGGGAGTATTAGTTGAAAATCCAGAAGCTGTGAGACAGAGTGAACTTAGGTCGAAAAAGAATCATGAGAGAGAAAGCCGTAAAAATAAAGAGGCTTAAGAGCGACCCCAAACCAGCGTCATCCAGGTAGCCATATCTACTATCGTGTCTCATCCGTTGGGATATGATATTGAAGAAGTCGACGTGGACCTAGCGGCGCAATTGCACGACCTCCATAGCCACTCATCCGTCTCTCAAAAGACGGATGTTTCACTTTTGCACGGGGACTCAGCACAACTTCTACCGATCTCTCACTTAGAGAGTATTGGTATTGAAACAAGAGACCAGCCTCCCCCGGTCTCGCCTTCTTTCAAAGCACCATCGAGTCTAGAGCCACTTGAAATAGTACATTCTTCGGCTACGACACAAGATGAGATTCTACAAATCGGTGCTCTTGGTGACCCGATCGGAACTTCCGTAGTGTCTCCGCCTTTAAGCGGAACGCGAGGATCGGAAGGAAATCCTACCACGGCCACACCATCGCCAACTGTGAACGTAGGTGGCTCTACCTCTAAGGTAGATGCCTCAACGGGTAATCTAAGTGATCCCGGAGTTAAGTCACTCGACGTAATGTCAAGGGAATATCTGGACGGCGCCCTAAAGGGTGTCCGAGAGGCAATGGAGCAGTAGTTCACCACCGAGCTCGACAAACTCAAGAGCATGATCAAAGGAAAAGAGAAGGTAGTCGAATCTGAATCCGCACCATCACATCCTGATAGGCGGGTATCACCCCCCCCCCCCCTAAATCTTACCGCAAGTGTACGGGTCGAAGTCAAGTAATAGTACTAGAAAGTACGAGTATCGAACACAGGGATCTAGGAACTAAGTATCACAATGACTACAATTGCTATTAACTGAATGATTCATATTTTGAGTTGTGGTTTATAACTAATTAATTGCAAACAAACTAAATCAAACACGGAACAGTAAACAACTTAAGAAACTTTGATAGAGAAAACAGTTGAGGGTTGGAAATCCAATGGTTCTCACATATAAACATCTGACTCAAAACAATTACCAGTCGTTCTCTTTAATGAATACCCAATCTTTAGATCACCGTTGTTCTTTCTCAAGCAACAGCGGGTTTTATTTTAAAAGCATGGTTCTTTCTCAAGCAACCACGATTTTTATCTTGAAAACACAAGTTTTATCTCTCGATCTCAACCTATGTAATTCAAAACACATTAAGCTCAAGATTGCAATGGGAGTAAGGCTTACTCGGTATATCTCTATCCCCTTTCTCACCTTAGGCATGCAATTTTCTTGTTCTAGTTGACAATTAATTCTCTCGAACTTAATTGAAAACAACACAACAATTGAAAGCTAGCTAAACTCACAAAAGCATTAAAAACCAAATCACATGCTTCATTAAATAAGGAAACTGATAAAAGTCTCAAGTCATATGTTCACATGCTTAAACCGAATTCATTCCAACCCCCAACATCTAGAAATTAGTTAATGTTGGTGGTGGATTCAAACACAAAAAAAGAAGATGGAAAAACGTGTGCAAACATAATGAATATGGAAACGACGAATGTAATGGTGACTCCCTTCTCGTGTTCTCGTATCTACTTTACGTGTTGAACGTGACTCCAATCGATCCTCTATCGTGGCTCCAAAAGTTCCGAAAAACCTCTGAAAATCGCCCCTTAACTGCTCCCGTTCATCGTGTGAGAGCTGTGTCGAGAATGACCTAAAATCCGGAAAAACGCCAAAGTTAAAGTCTGGAACAGAGGGTTCCGCAACTTGTCCCGCGGTTTGCAAACCACGTGGAAAGTCGCACGTGTTCTGATGGTGTCTGGATCAGGTTCGGTTCATGGTTCGGGCACGGGTCTTGGGTTTGGATCTCGGGCTTCCGTTAGCTTCGTTTTGGGCTCTTTTTCGCTTCTTTTCATGATGAACGCTGTCTTTCGGATAACCTGGACATCTCACTATATAAAGCGTAAAATCTCGCCTTTTTGCTAGAACACAAGCCAATCTCATTAGATTGAGGACCGAAAATAACGCCAAAAGGTGGCGTTATCATCAACCACAAACCGAGCGTTGCTTGTCCCCAAGAAAATTAGCGATAAAATAGAATAAAAGCACACATCAGTGAAATATAATAACTGCACAACTCTCAATCGGTACCACGTAATGCACTGGTGATTTCCCATACCCGTGAATGCCTATCTCACTCTCGCCTCATTCTTATTCTGTTTGATCTATGACCTTCCATTATGAGTTGAACTCGTGACTGCTCCGATTACCTTGGGGTCGTACTAGGTCCAGACATACTAGGGAAAACATTTCGCCTCAACCCTACCTCTCGGGATTCGCTCATTTCGCTCGAACCTAGGTTATCGCACATGTTGTCATGTATATGGAAGTTATGTACAAGAATACTCTAGAATTACATGACAACTCTAATAAAAAACGCACAAATGTTCAAAAAGTCGATCTCAGGAAGGAATCAAGTAGCAATACAGGGAATATTGGCAAAAGTGGTAGCATATCGTAATCATACTTTCCAGAAGATCATCCAGGTCTTTACAAAGGTGTCTCAATCATTAGCAGTTCTGAACTTATTGACTTTACTTCCTATCACTTGGCCCTTTCGTCATTGCAGGGGTCGCTTTGACTCTCTTATTTTTCAGCTGTAGATAGCTGTCTAAACTAACTCCTTTTTTTGTGGGGCATCATTGGCCCTCTTTTCTATTTATTTTCATGACTGGCCTGTATTATTTCTTTTCCGCTCTATCTTTCGTAGTTCATTACCGCCTCTATTTGACACACTTTCGGATAAGGGTTGGCTAAGGCTAAGGCTTTCGGCTAGGGTTTCATGGTAGGCCTGAAATGAACAAGGTGAGTGTTTTGGCGACAAAAAGGGTTATGGATACACACAAATGGGTAAAAAGATACGATAGCTAAACACGGGTTAACACTGCTCACAATGCCTGGAATCATCTTTTAAGGTCCACACGATATGGTCTACTACACCCTTACCTAATATCCCGATGGTCGTCTTTGCTACTCAATGCAATAATATAGCGAGATCATCCTATATTCACGACAGGGAACTCGAAAAAGTGTATACGAATTAAGTGTTTAAATCCCTCGAAATGAAAAGACGTCTTTTAGGCTCAAATCTCACTAATGGGTGGTCTCCACTAATGTCCCTAGTTATGTCCTTTCCCGGTCCTTCCCTAATGGTCACGTCACTATCACGAGATTCTCCCCACAATGGTCGGTCTCAATCATTCAAAACAAAAAATTTGGCTAATGTGATCTACGTATGCAGAGGTGCGGGAAATCTACGTGCATAAACGTGGGCCCGATTGGGCAACCCCAAACCTTACCCACACATTGGCCCCAATATGCAAGTGTCGGCGTAGGCGATACTGAAACAAGTATCGTTGTGCGGTTATTACCGGTATCAGACAGGTAAGGTATAACATTACAGCACAAGCATCAAAGAGTGATTCCATTTAAATATGGCCACCCCTAACCTAGGCCGTGGCCTAGGTTGGTCAAACAACGCCAACCCCAAACCTCGGTGAAACCAAGGTTTGCATAGTATTAAAAGTGAGTGTGTAGATGTTTGTAAAGTGAGGCACCCCAAACCTAAGTGAAACTTAGGTTTGTTGCATCCCGTTTAACTAATAAGAAGACGAAGCATCATACACCACTCGTTACATACAGATTAGGAACATACCTGGTTGCTCGGATGGAGTAGATTCTCTTGAAATTTGATCGCCCGGTTGGAACACATCGGAGAAGGTAGAGAAGGGAATTGCAAAAACAAAATAAACAAAGCCAAAGACGAGAGAAAGAAAGGAAAACTAAAACACACAGCAAGATAAGGTAAACACTGCACGAGAAACGACGAAAAGCAACAGGAAGCCGCACGGTTTGGCACGCGGTTTGGAAACCGCGGCACAAACCACGTAAGCTCCTGTTTCAGAAATCCTCCAAGGACACCCGCGGTTTTCCGCGGGATATATCGCGTATGTCCCTGTTTCAGTTTTTTTTTTTTAAAATAAAATCACTCAAAAACAGAAAATAAAAGAAAAAGCAAACCTCGGTGGGTTGCCTCTGACCCAACGCCGTAGTTACAATCGTGGCACGACTATGTGGCTCTCAACTTGGCTCGGTGTTCGTGGAATTGACTCGGCCACAATTACGGTCTTCCACAGTTTCTTCCATATCTGGCTCTCCTTGACCAGCTCCGTCTCTACGCCTTCCACTCTCGAACATATTGAACACTACTTTCTCGCCTCCGACTCTCAATGTCATCTCTCCTTCCTCCATATCTATCTGCGCTCTGCTCGTGGCTAGAAAGGATCTTCCTAATATCAGCGGAACCTTTTCGTCTTCATCCATATCCAGCACCATAAAGTCTACCGGGAAGTAGAACTTGTCAACTTTGATCAGTACGTCTTCTATCACTCCATATGGATATATGAGCGATCTATCCGCGAGTTGAAGTGTCATGTACGTTGGCTTCACTTCTCCTAAGCCAAGTTTCCTGAAAACAGATAAAGGCATTAGATTAATACTAGCTCCTAAATCGCATAATACCTTATCAAAGTTAAGCTTCCCAATTTGAATTGGGATCAAAAAACTCCCTGGATCTTTGAGCTTCGGGGGAAGCTTGTTCTGAATGATCGCACTACACTCTTTAGTAAGTGTAATGGTGGACTGGTGCTCGATTGCCCTTTTCTTGCATAGGATCTCTTGCATAAACTTGAGGTACGTCGGCATTTGATAAAGTGCCTCCGCAAATGGGATGTTGATGTGAAGCTTCTTGAATATGTCGAGGAATTTCTTGAACTGTTCCTCATCCTTGCGTGCCTTCACTCGATTTGGAAATGGTAGCGGTGGCACGAACGGGTTGACTACCGGCTTGACCGGTAGTTGCTTTGGGACCCTTGATTGCTTCTTCTTTTTCTCTTCATCCTCCGGGTTTTCCTCCATCTCAAACTCTTTATAGCCTTCCAACTCGTCCACCTCTATGGTCTCAACCTCTTTCTCTTTGGGATCGGTTTCCTTTGATGACGGCTCTCTTGTAGGGTCTCCATTCAGCTCCTTGCCACTTCTTAGATAAATGGCATTACATTCTTCCCAGTTTTTCCTCTCGGTTTGAATCGGCAAGGTTCCGGGGGGGTCGGTTTTGTAGGGCTTCCGAAATCTACCCCACTTGCCTCTCTATAATTCTGATGGATGCGGTGTTCTGATTGGTTGCAGCTTTTACCGTATTAACCGTGCTCGCTAACTCTCCAACCGTGATGTCCATCTTGGTCATGAACTTCATCATCATATCCTCCAGCCCCGGTTTCTTCTCCATAGATGGTCCCTCATTGAAATTCCTTTGGTTAAAACCTGGAGGACGATAAACATTGTTAGTATTGGAAGAGTTAGAAAAGTTAGAAAAATTACCTTGCTGTTGTTGACCGGGTTGACTCCAAGAGAAGTTCGGGTGCTTCTTCCACCCCTCATTATAGGTATTCGAGAAAGGATCATTCCTCGGTTGGTTGTTCCGGTTCTGTAAGAACTGAACTTGCTCAGGTTCTTGTGGACTTCCTCCTTTCAGGTGGTTCGTGATCGCAGCTAATTGAGCTTTTATTTCTTTCAGCTCATCCGATTCTTGAACACTTGCAACTCTTCTAACAGATGATCATGGAGTAGAAAAACTATGTTCGGCTAGGTTCTCGATCAGCTCGCATGCTTCCTCATAAGACTTCTCCATTAGGGCTCCACCCGCTGCAACTGTGATGTCATTTTTAAACTGCGGGTGAAGTCCACTGAAGAACGTTTGAATGATGACCCAACCTTGCAATCAATGATGAGGGCACTTCTTGATCATGTCTTTGTATCTCTCCCACACTTCACACAAGGTCTCTTGATCCCATTGCGCGAAATGAGTAATGTCAGCCATTAATTGAGCGGTTCTTCCTGGTGGGAAAATTTTCTGGAGGAATGCGGCTTTCAGGTCTGCCCATGTAGTGATCAGATCCACTGGCAAACCCTCTATCCAAATTTCCGCTCTACCCTTTAGGGAGAAACTGAATAACCTCAGTTTGATCGCATTTTCCTCCATCCCATTAATCTTGAATGTATTGCAAATCCGCTTAAACGCGCGAAGATGTGCATGGGGATCTTCAGTTGGTGCTCCCCCGAACTGATTCTGCTGTACCATCACAATGGTACTCGGCTTGATCTCAAAAGAGTTCGCCCCAGTAGTGGGCGGTTGGATGCCTATCCGTGCGGCTGCCACATTAGGATTGGCAAACGACCGCGTAGGACGTCTTTCCGGAGGTAATTCATCACCCATCTTCAGTTGCCTTTTGGATTTAGATTCCTTGAGTAATCGACGGGCGGTTCTTTTGATTTTCGTATTGATCGGTTCGAGTTTCTCCCCTCGGGTTTTCCTTGGCATAAACCAATTAGTACCTGAAACGAGAAACAAACAAAATTAGCAACCAAAAAACTGAAAGTGATGGAACAAAGCAATAAAAAAAATGTTCAATCTAATAGCGCTTATAGCTAGTAGTGCTATCAGTTGCAACTAGTTCCCCGGCAACGGCGCAAAAAACTTGATAGGCGGGTATCAACCCCCCCCCCCCCCTAAATCCTACCGCAAGTGTATGGGTCGACGTCACGTAATAGTACTAGAAAGTACGAGTATCGAACACAGGGAACTAGGAACTAAGTATCACAATGACTACAATTGCTATTAACTGAACGATTGATATTTTGAGTTGTGGTTTATAACTAATTAATTGCAAACAAACTAAATCAAACACGGAATAGTAAACAACTTAAGAAACTTTGATAGAGAATACAGTTGAGGGTTGGAAATCCAATGGTTCTCACATATAAACATCTGACTCAAAACAATTACCAGTCGTTCTCTTTAATGAATACCCAATCTTTAGATCACCGTTCTTCTTTTTCAAGCAACAGCGGGTTTTATTTTAAAAGCATGGTTCTTTCTCAAGAAACCACGGTTTTTATCTTGAAAACACAAGTTTTATCTCTCGATCTCAACCTATGTAATTCAAAACACATTAAGCTAAAGATTGCAATGGGACTAAGGCTTACTCGTTATATCTCTATCCCCTTTCTCACCTTAGGCATTCAATTTTCTAGTTCTAGTTCACAATTAATTCTCTCGAACTTAATTGAAAACAACACAACAATTGAAAGCTAGCTAAACTCACAAAAGTATTAAAAACCAAATCACATGCTTCATTAAATAAGGAAACTGATAAAAGTCTTAGGTCATATGTTCACATGCTTAAACCAAATTCATTCCAACCCCCAACATCTAGAAATTAGTTAATGTTGGTGGTGGATTCAAACACAAAGAAAGAAGATGGAAAAACGTGTGCAAACATAATGAATATGGAAACGACGAATGTAATGGTGACTCCCTTCTCGTGTGCTCGTATCTACTTTACGTGTTGAACGTGACTCCAATCGATCCTCTATCGTGGCTCCAAAGGCTCCAAAAAACCTCTAAAATCGCCCCTTAACTGCTCTCGTCGAGAATGACCTAAAATCCGGAAAAACGCCAAAGTTAAAGTCTGGAACAGAGGGTTCCGCGACTTGTCCCGCGGTTTGCAAACCACGTAGAAAGTCGCGCGTGTTCTGATGGTGTCTGGATCAGGTTCGGTTCATGGTTCGGGCACGGGTCTTGGGTTTTTGATCTCGGGCTTCCGTTAGCTTCGTTTTGGACTTGTTTTGGGCTCTTTTTCTCTTCTTTTCTCGATGAACGCTGTCTTTCGGATAACCTGCACATCTCACTATATAAAGCGTAAAATCTCGCCTTTTTGCTAGTACACAAGCCAATCTCATTGGATTGAGGACCGAAAATAACGCCAAAAAGTGGCGTTATCACATCCACCGGCTCCCGCTCAGCCATCTTATTCGGTGGATACGCTCAAGACTATGCTTCTAGCTCAGCTGCTCCAGCATACCGACACCGATGCCTCTACCAAAGCAGGCCTGATCTTAGTTCTCCGATCACAGGTATCTGCTCCTTCGTCATCCATAACCACCAGATTGGACCAGCTTGACACGACTCTCAAGGACGTTCAACAAGCGCTCAAAACGCTGTCCGAAAGAGTCAGTTCACTCGAAGACACCTGCAAGGGTCAAGCTAGCGGACTCAAGAGACGGCACGATGACCAGGATGATCCTGATCACCGTGATGGGGAGAACAAGAGACTACGATTGTCTGAGTCCGCCCCAATCATCCCTGAAACAACCGTGGTTCAATCGGAACCATCAACTGTGGCAACTGCAACCGAAGACGAACCTGAAGCCCAGTTGAGCTTAGCCGAGAAGGTCATAGACATGGACATCTCAGACGACGAAGACCTGATGGTTGAAAAGCCCGAGGGAGAAGCACAGGAATTGGTCACTTATGATGCATCAGGTAGGCCCGCACTGCAACTGATTGATCCAGATTCAGAGATCGACCCCGAGACCTAAAATGCATGGTACGAAAAAGCCATCAGTGCAATAAATCTCCAGGTAAACCTGATCTTTCCTACTGATGAAGACGACAATGTTGATTATGACCAGTTTCTGCTACAAAACCTGTATGGTACACCCGTTCACACTACTCAGGCTCCCGAGACTTCTACGATACCCGAGACTTTAACTGCTGCAAATCCGACATCTCCACAACAACCAACAGCTTCAGATCATCCTCGTCATCAACATCAACAAATCCGATGGGAGAAGATCATGATCCATATTCCTCACCTGGAGGAATCACTGAAGAAGCTATACATTCACAGGTTACACCCCATCGAGCCAACTTTTTGTCTTGGAATTTCCCATTTTGACAAGGAATACCAGTACATAAATGCCATGAAGCGGTGTCTTCCAGTTAGCCAAGTCCGAACCAAGCACAAGATCTCTGAAGTGCTCAACATACAAACCGGTCGAATCCTTAGAGTCATGTTTTCAGTTTTCACCGTCCGCCACGAAGACGGAAATGAATGGAGAATTTCCGAAGCTGACTTTAAGAACCTTAGACCTTTCGAATTCCTTGCTATACCAAAAGACCTCCGAACCAGAACCACCCGACCGCTTCAAGTAACCAAAGCGCTCGAGGATGTCCGTCGATTCCTAATTCACACGATCATGATGTCCTACCTCACAGACATCCAAATAGAAATCGAGAACAGAGCAAAGAAGGTAAACCTGCTGAAATCGAACCTGAAAGCACCCGAGCTGAAGATGTATCCTGAGAACGCACTGCTTCTAGAACCGGAATTTGGGATAGTATACCTCAACGATCAGAAAGAAAAAAGGTTTCTTTGCTTCAGCCAGGTCGACAGATTCTGCGATGGCACACTCCTCAAAGTCAAAGATGCTCTTCGTAACATCATCACTTACGAATCCAAAAATCAAAAAGTTTTGTATGTTCCCAACTCAAATGAGACAACCGCACAGAATGCGTTAGAAGTAATAGAAGAACGCATCGACTACTGTCGAGCCATCCGAATGTTCGAGATCCACTTTGCGCTTCGAAAAAGATACGTCGAGAACTGGCGCGAACTCGAACTTCAATTCAAAGGGGTAGATTGTTAGGGTCAAAATCAGGTTGAATAGAAGTTCAAGGGCTAATATGTTATTTATTATTTTGAGCCTTTATTGTGTAACGGGCCATGGGCTTACATGCCATGGGCCCATAGTATTTAATATGTATTAGCTTAGAAAATTAAGCTAGTTGTCTATTTTACACTTTCAGAAACCGTATTGTAATTCTCTCCATATTGAAAGTGAATTGGATGACATATTGAAATCATAATACTTGTTCATATCTGTTGATTTCTACTGTTCGTTGCACTGATCTGGAACACCAACATAAGATCAAAGCCGGAGTTCTTTGGATACCAAAGACCAAGATTCTTGGTTCCTTTAAGGTATCTAAAGATTCTCTTGACAGCAAAGAGGTGGGATTCTTTAGGGTTAGCTTGATACCTTGCACAGAGATATGTAGCATACATTATGTCTGGCCTACTAGTAGTTAAGTATAGAAGAGACTCGATCATGCCTCTGTAGAGATTGCCGTCGACAGACTTTTCTTCTAGATCTGAGTGTAACTTAGATCCAGTGGCCATGGGGGTCTTCATTACAGAGGCATCAGAGAGTTTGAATTTTGAAAGTATGTCAGAGACATATTTTGATTGATTTATAAATATTCCCTATGATGACTGTTTGACTTGGAGTCCTAGGAAGAAGTTTAGTTCTCCCATCATACTCATCTCAAACTCACTCTGCATGAGTTTTTCAAAATCAGTGCAATATTTTGCATTAGTAGGGCCAAAAATGATGTCGTCCACATATATTTGAACAAGTAGAATCTCTTCACCTTTTCTCTTATAGAACAAAGTTGTATCGGTAGTACCTCTTTCAAACTCATTAAGAAGGAGAAAGGTTGAAAGGCGTTCATACCAAGCTCTTGGGGCCTGCTTGAGTCCATACAGAGCCTTGTCTATATAGTAGACATGGTTTGGGTATTTAGCAATCTCGAACCCTGATGGTTGTTGGACATATACTTATTCTTGAATCTGTCCGTCTAGAAAGGCATATTTGACGTCCATCTGAAATACCTTAAAACCTCTGTAGGCTGCGAAGTCTAAGAAGATTCTTATAGCTTCGAGTTGTGCGACAGGGGCAAAGGTCTCATCATAGTCAATCCCTTCTGCCTGACAGTGTCCCTTAGCCGCCAATCTTGCCTTGTTTCTCACGACCACTCCATCCTCCTCCTTCTTGTTTCTGAAGACCCATTTAGTCCCTATGGTAGTTTTCCCTTTTGGGAGAGGGACTAGGGTCCATACTTTGTTTCTCTTAAATTGGAGAAGCTCTTCTTGCATTGCTTCCACCCAATTTGGATCTTCTAGATCTTCAGAAACTCTCTTAGGTTCGATCACACTGATAAAGTTTGTGAAGAAAACAAAAATTAGCAGTTGCTGATCTTGTCTTAACGTTGTCAGAAGGACTGCCAATGATTTGGCTCTGAGGATGATCCTTTGTCCACTTGGACACTCTTGGGAGATGGTCATTTGCAGCATCGAGTTGAACTTTTGTTGTTGCACATTATGGTTCTGGTGCAACTTCTGTGGTTGATGGTACTTCTGTGCTTGTGCTTGGAATTTCATCTTGAGGTATCTCTATGAGAGTTGGAACTGAATCCTCTGAAGACGTAGAGACGGAATCCTCATTTTCCTCTGGTGTTAATTCCTCTGTTGTCATAGGAGTTGGAATTTCCAGTGCCTCTGTTGTGGAGTGATAACGCCACTTTTTGGCGTTATTTTTAGTTTTCAAACCAATGAGATTGGCTTGTATTCAAGTAAAAAGGCATGTATTTTACGGTTTATCTAGTGGAATGTTCAGGTTATCTAATAGGCAGCAATCATCGAGAAAAGAAGCTAAAAAGAGCCCAAAGCGAGTGAAAACGAAGCCCAACGGAAGCCCAAAAGTCAAGCCCAAGACCCACGACCGAACCAGGACCCGATCCGCGAACCAAATGTCGACCCACGCAGCCTCAGGGACACGCGCGACCTGCCACGTGACTTGCAAGTCGCGCAGCAAATCACGTAAGGCTCTGTTTCGCGTTTTTCAGCTATTAAATCCGAATTTTAGGTCATTATTCGGTATCGAACTTTCGGCAGACGAACGGGAGCAGTCTAGGGGCGATTTTCAGAGCCATGTGACACCTTTTGGAGGGACGTTAGAGAGCCGATCGAAGAGACATTCATCACGCAAAGTAGAGACGAGCACGAGAGAAGGGGGTTTATCATCTTATCGTTTACGATTTCATCTTCTACGCTTAATCATGTTTGCATACACTTTCAGTCTATTTTCTCTTGTGTTTGAATCCACCACCGACATGAACTAACCGGTTCGTGTTGGGGGTTGGAATGAATTCGGTTTATTAAGCATGTGAACAGATGATTTGTGACTTTTATCAGTTTTTCCTTAATTAATGAAGTGTGCAATTTTGTGTTTAATGCTTGTGTGAATTTGGCCAATTTGCATTTGATCTGTGTTAGTAGCTAATTTCGAGAGAATTAATTACTACTTAGACTTAGGAATTGCATGCCTAAGACGATAAATCGGTGATAGAGATATACCGAGTAAGTCGTAGTCCGTAATTGAACCATAGGTTGAAATCGAGAGATAAAATCTATTCGTTCATAATAAATCTGGTGCTTAATATATTTTGGAATCCGTAAGTTGAGATCGAGAGATTTAACTTGTCCTTTTCAGAATAAAACCCGTTGTTGCTCGGAAGAGAACAACGATGGTTTTTAAAGATTGGTTTCATTAATGGGAAATTAACTGGTAATTGTCGTGAGTTAGTTGTTTGCATGTGAAAACCTGAGGATTTCCAACCCTCAACTTTTCTCTCTATCTGAATTCCAAAGCTGTTTTACTGTCTCGTCTGTGTTTTCATTACTTTAGTTGCTAGTATTTAGTTTAAAACCAACCATCTCTCAATTCGACAGTTCAATTAATAGCGATTATAGTAAATGTGATACTTAGTTCCTAGTTCCCCGTGATTCGATACTCGTACTACTCTAAGAACTATTACTTGACTTCGACCCGTACACTTGCGGTGAGATCTCGGGGTGTGAAAACCTCCTATCAAGTTTTTGGCGCCGTTGTCGGGGAACTAGTTGTAACTAATAGCACTACCATCTATACGCGCTATTAGATTGAGCATTTTTATTTTTGTTATTTTACCTTATCACTTTCAGTTTTTGGATTACTGACTTTGCTTTCTTTCGTTTTAGGTACCACTTGGTTTATGCCAAGGACGGCCCGAGGGAAAGAGATTGAAGAATTCGATCCGGAGATTGAAAGAAGCGCTCGTCGCCTACGTCAAGAGACCAAAGCTAAGCGACAATTACAAATGGGTGACGAGAGACCTGTCAACGAGAGACCACCGCGCAACGATCCTCCACCTCCACGCAATAACAATCCACCACCACCTCCGTAAAGGGTACCTATGCGGTCGTTCGCCGATCCTAACGTGGCGACGGCACGCATAGGCATTCAAGCGCCCGCAACTGGGGCGAATTACTTTGAGCTTAAGCCAAGTACCATCGTGATGGTACAGCAAAACCAATACGGAGGGACGCCGACAGAAGATCCTCATGCACACCTTCGGGCATTTGAACGGATATGCAATACATTCAATATTAATGGCATGAACAAGGACGCGATTGTTTGGATTTTCACTCAAGGGCCGAGCCGAGACATGGACAGAGAGTATCCAGCCGGATTCAGCCACTACATGGGCACAACTAAAGGCCGCTTTCCTTCAAAAAATCTTCCCGCCAAGTCGAACCGCCCAATTAATGGCCGAAATCACACATTTCCCGCAATGGGATCAAGAAACGCTATATGAGGCTTGGGAGCGCTACAAGGACATGATCAAGAAGTGTCCTCATCACGGGTTGCAAGGTTGGGTGATTATTCAGACCTTCTTCAGTGGACTTCACCCGCAGTTTAAAAATGACATCACTGCTGCCGCGGGTGGAGCACTGATGGATAAATCATATGAGGAAGCGTGCGAGGTGATCGAAAATATGGCCGAACATAGTTTTTCCACTCCGAGATCAGCGGTAAGAAGAGTTGCAAGTGTGCAAGAAAGTAATGAGCTGAATGAATTGAAAGCTCAACTAGCCTTTATCACAAATCGGCTGAATGGAGGAAATCCTCAAGAACCTGATCAGGTTCAATTTGTGCAAAACCGGAACCAACCGAGAAACGACCCTTTCTCGAATACTTATAACGAGGGGTGGAAAAAGCATCCCAATCTTTCATGGAATCAGCCCGGTCAACCACAGCAATGTAATTTGTCTAACTCTTCTAATTTTTCTCATACTAATAATGTGTATCGTCCTCCAGGTTTTAATAAAAGAAACGAAGGATCATCCGGAGAGAAGATGCAGGGACTCGAAGTGTTGATCCAAACCCTCAGTGATTTGATAATGACCCTATCTTAAATACTTAGTGAAAATTGTAAGTAAACAATATGTATCAGAGTTTCACTATCGCTGATAAGTACTAAGATCTTACAGTACTGCTGATAGGAACTCTCGCACTTTTAGATTAAACATTCAGCGAACACTGTTCACCATATCGCTGAGTCTGTTCAGTCCTTATGGTGATCGCTGATAAGTTAGTTGTTTACTTATGATCCCTGAAGACAAGATTCACGTCAACAAAGGTTCTACGCTGAAGTCGAAGATCAAGCTCAAGAACCAGCGACAAGTCTCCTAATGAACTGATGCGGATCAGCGAAGACTCAGATTTGTCCACTCAACGTGAAGTATCAAGTACAAGACTTCAGCTATCGCTGAACTTTATCATCTGCTGAATAGTAAATGATAATCGCTGAATCAACGAAAGCTGATCATGAAGTCCTCCGTACAAAGTACTTTTGTCTTAACCTCCCTTGCACGCCACCGTATGAAATGTCAGAAAAGAACCTCCGAAAATCTGAAATCGTACAACCACTCTGATACTACACTGTTCATTCATGCGGCTACTAAGGTTGTCAACAAAGGTCAATGACATGCAACCAATCCGCTGATGACACGTGTAAAGTGTATACAGAATTGCATTAAATGCATGCAGTATATAAAGAGATGAACTCACTTCATTTGAAGTAACTTGCTAACTCTGGACAAGTTCAAATCTCTCAAGATAGGATTTTATTAGTAATCTCCTTATCTTTCTTAGTGCAAGAAAACCTTAGTGTTCCAACTTGTTTAGATTTAGGTTTATCCTTAATCTTGTTTCCGCAACAAGCTGTAAATTGTTAATGATTTATCAATAAACAATTTAGAAAAGTAAAATAGTGTGTTTGTATTCAACCCCCCCCCCCCCCTTCTACAAACTTGTTTAAGCCTTTCGGGACCAACAAGTGGTATCAGAGCAGATTTGTTTAATCTCATAAACAAGATCTAATCTAAGATATTTCTCTTCCTTGCTATTATCTGAAAATGGCCAACTCAAACACAAACACTCACTATATCGACAATGGTTCTCTTGCAAAACCCCCTAGATTTTCCAGAGACAACTTCAACTTATGGAAAAATAGGATGACACTTTTCTTAGAAGGTGTAGACACTACTATACCTTACTATCTTGAAAACGGTCCACACATCCCTGTAACGATTGATCCTGCCGTTCCAGCCACTGCAACTAGAGCTGCTATTCCAGAAAGGCTGATTCCAAAGGAAATCCATCATTGGACCGATGAAGACAAGAAGAAAGTGGCTATAGATACAAAAGCCAGATCCATACTATCCATGGCCCTTCCTGACGAAGTCTACCATTCCGTCATGAACCTGAAAGCTGGGACAATTATTCCATGTGTCTCAAGCTGTCAAAAGATCTAAGATCAATGACACTTGCTACCTTATATGGCACATTGCTGAATCATGAGCAATCTAGCCATCTTAAGAAGAATCTTGTAAAAGATTCCAAAAGCACCCCTATTGCTTTAATCTCAGAGGAACCTTCTACTCAGCGACCCGTGGTCACTATCACTGAGTTAGAAAGTAACTCTGAAAGATCATCAGATTTTGATTCTTCAGATGATGAATCCTTGGCTCTCCTAACTAAAAAGTTCAGGAGATTCGCCAAGAAGAAAATGTTTAGAAAGAACAAAACTCTTTCTATAGCTGACAAGCCTAAGTCATCAGCTTTTGTTGATAAGGCTACTGCTACTTGTTTTAACTGCGAAAAGACAGGTCATTTCGCTAACGAGTGCAGGTCAAAGAAAATCATGAGACCTTCAGCCTTTACAAAGAAATCCTTTGTTCCAAGGAATAAAGACGACAAATACTTAAAGCTGAAGGAGAAGTATGCAAAGCTGAAAAGCTTTAAGAAGAAGGGAAAAGGCCTAATGGCTGACTATGATTGGGCTGCTTCTGATGAAGAAGCCTCATCATCTGATTCTGAAGATGATGAAGCAAATCAATGTCTCATGGCCAAGATTGAAGAGGAGGAAGAAAGTTCAAACATTCCCTCCACTTCAACATCTGCCATTCAGGTATCACCCTCCTTCTTTACCAATATTGTAAATATTGATGAAGCTGATAGTCTCCGTAAAATCGAACTACTGACTAGAAGTTTATACGAAGCCATGAACGGCAAAGCTGTGGTTGAAAACCAAAATCTTGATCTCGCTGAAAAGCTTAAAAATTGCCACCTTCAAATAGAAAAGCTTTCTAAATTTGAAGAAGATTTTAAAGATCAAGTCCATTTAAATCAGCTAGTCAAAATTGAACGAGCGGAAGCTATCGCTGCATTAAAAGCTGAACAAGCTACTGTTGAAGGATGGTGTAATTCTTCAACAAAGATCACTGAGATAATTAAGGCTCAGATTCCTCTGAGTGATAAACGTGGTCTGGGTTATAAATATGATACTCCAATACCAACCACTGAACGTTCAATGCTTAAATTTGGAACGTTCGTATCCTCAGTAGCTGACACTTCTTCATCTCAGTACTCCTCGTCGATTACACCAATCCCTGAGGAAACTCCTACCTCCTCAAAAGGTAAGGAGAAAATGGTTTATTCAAAACCTACCTCTGTCTCTAAAGATAAAGGTAAAGGAATTGTAATTTATCAAAATCCTCAGAAGGGTACTTTAGTACCTAAGCTGAATGCTTCCAAAGCCTTAGTGATTCATTCATCTGGTTCTAGAAATCAGACCTCTGGATCAGTTCAGCGACCTACTCCTAGACTCAGAGTAGATATCCTTGGTAAGAAATCTGAAGAACTGAATGTTCGTCCTATTTCAAAAACCAATAGTGTACTTGGTGCTGGCACTTCTTATTCCAAATTAAAAGCTCAGCACACAAGTGGTCCTAGAACTAATTTTAGTTATAGGAAATGTTATCACTGTGGACTTACCGATCATATTGCAAGTAAGTGTCCCACAGCCACCAAAGCTGATAAGATAGCTAAGGTGAAGATAGCACCAAAGAAGACCAAACCAGTTGCAAGTCAGGTCAAGGTGACTCCTACCGCTGAGGTCAAGAAATTGACCAAAGTGAAGAAAGACAAAGCTGAATCTTCAAATGCTGCGAAGACTGCTGAACCCATTCCAACCACTTCCACTGACAAACGTGTATACATGGTGAAGTGGGTACCCAAGCAAAACTAATCTTCCTTTGTATTGCAGGTTAAGAAGGGTATCTGGTATCTCGATAGCGGATGCTCTAGACACATGACTGGAAAGAAAAGCCTGCTCGCTGAATACAAGGAAGAGAAGGGTCCCTCTGTGACTTTCGGTGGAAATGGAAAAGGACACACCCGAGGGTATGGTGTACTTTCAAATGGTACAACATCCTTCAGAAGAGTCGCATATGTTGAAGGGCTGAAGCATAATCTTCTGAGCATCAGTCAGCTTTGCGACATGGATAACAAAGTGATTTTCACCAAGGAATCCTGCTTTGTCTCTGACAAAAAGGAGAAGATAGCTCTCAGCGATTATCGTTTGGAAAATGTTTACGTTATAAACATGGACTCAACAACCACTGAGAACTCCTGTTTCTTCTCAAAGGCATCTTCTGATGTCAACTGGCTATGGCACAAGAGGCTTTCACATCTCAACTTCAAGACACTGAATACTCTTTCATCCAAAGAGTTAGTCACTGGTCTACCTCAACATTCATACGCCAAAGAATCCTTATGTTCAGCGTGTGAAAAAGGGAAGCAGACCAAGGCAAGCTTTAAGTCCAAGCAAGTTTCCTCAGTGTCATCTCCTCTTCAACTACTCCATATGGATTTGTTTGGCCCCGTTAACAAACAATCCATCGCTGGAAAGAAATATACGCTGGTCATAGTTGATGAATTCTCTCGTTATACATGGGTAATGTTTCTCCGTTCTAAGAGTGACACCCCTGAAGAACTCATCACCTTTGTTCGGAAGATGGAAACTCTGAACAATATGACTGTTCGCTCAATAAGGAGTGATCATGGAACTGAATTCAAAAACAGTTCTCTTGATTCCTTCCTTGAGAGCAAGGGTATTTCTCACAACTTTTCGTCAGTGAGAACACCACAACAAAACGGAGTCGCTGAAAGAAGAAATAGAACAATTATTGAAGCTGCACGTTCAATGCTCAGCGATTCTCACCTGCCTACTCAGTTTTGGGCAGAAGCTGTCAACACGGCTTGTTTTACGCAAAACAGGTCGCTGATAGTCAAAAGATTCAAAAAGACAGCCTATGAACTTTTTCATGGGAGAAAGCCTTCAATCAGCTTTCTTCACATCTTTGGTTGTCAGTGTTTCATACTGAACAACAGAGATGCCCTTGGAAAGTTTGATCCTAAGGCTGATGATGGAATCTTTCTTGGATACTCCTCAGTTTCCAAAGCCTTCAGAGTCTTCAACCGAAGAAGACAAACTGTAGAAGAAACTATTCACGTCACGTTTGACGAATCCCGTTCAGCGAATTCTAAACCGAACGCTGATACAGAAGAACTGAATCAATGGATGTTTTCTCATCTTTGTGATTCAGAAGATGTTCCCACTACTCATACTCATACAACTGAAAATGATGGTCCTACTATCATTCCCAATATGCAGAATAGTGAAGATGAAACATCTTGGGTCTCAGCTGTTCCTATAAATACTATACCCGCAGTTGATCCAAATGTCTCAGAAATTCCATCTATTTCTCAGCAATCAGTGAATGAAGTGACAAATGCAAGCATTCCTCTCTTAGCTGATTATCCTGTTGGGTCTAGAAAGCCCCAATTATATAGAAAGTTTTATAAAGTCCATGTAAAGTCAATGAAAGTCAAATGTATTGTAATTAGCTTTGTTAGTCTTTTGGGCTTTGGGAGTTTAATGGAAGTTAAATGGGCTTGGGCCCATGTCATGTAATTAGACACTATAAATAAGTGTGTTGGGCTTCATTTGTAAGCAGTGATTTTGATAGACAAATCCATTTAGAGAGAAACTCATTGTAATATCTTGTAATTCACAGATTGTTAATAAATCATATGACCAGTTGCTCTGAATACGATCTTGAATGTTCATTCTATATTGAATCTTGATTATTAGTGATGATTACGGGACTTTCAAAAAAAAAAAAAAAAAAAAAAGCTAATGATTTGAAGATGATTTTGCTTTCCAAAACTTTAGGGGGAGAAGAAAATAGAAAATGATTTGTACAAAAACAACAAAAGAGAGAAATGTTATTTTAAGGGGGAGAAGAAGAAAAGGAAACTGATCTGTTGTTCTTATAAAGAAATGTTATGAAAGCTGATTTATGAAAGATGATTGATTGATTCAAAAGGGAGAAGAAAGTCAGAAAGTCATAAAAAGACAGAAATTTGATTTGATCACATGGAGATGAGAATCAATTTTAATTCGATACGATCATTTATGCAACAATTCAAGATTTCAAGATCTAGTTTCAAGATTTGGTGATTCAAGATTGTTCTTAATCGTGTGCTACAATTCAAGAAAGATGCGGTGTTTCAGTTCAAAAATGTTGCTGATGTGCGAGTTTAAGATCTGATTAATCAGAGTTATGCTAAATTCGAATTCAATTCAGAGTTTGTGTAAGATTTAATGTGCAGCAGTTCAGATCATAGAGTGTCAAAGTTATTAAGGGATTGTTGTGTTGAGACATACTTTCGGCTGCTTAAAATCAGATTGTTTGTGATCAGAAATTCGTTCAAAACAACTCAGAACTTGTTCAAACGACTATTCAGAACTTCTGATCATGTTATTCAGAAGAGTTTTGCTCAGACCATTCAGAAGTGTTCAAGTTTAGAATTCTGATCATGTTTATTGAGGATATTCAGAATTCAGAAGTTAGATCGTGAAATGTCAAAAGTTAATCAGAAATCAATGCTCAAATGATGATTCAGAACTAAGTCTTCGAAGCTTACTCAGAATTCTGACTCCAATAGTCAGAACTTTATCGTGTGGAATCAGAACTTTGGAGTTAGAATTTTTTTTCAGAAGTTCTTCACGTTCAGAATTCTGATTGACTTACTCAGAATTCTGAGTGGTCTTCTCAGAACTTTTACTTAGTATATTTTGAAGTAAAGGTGCAATTTCAGAATTGTTCGACAGCTTTGCGCCCCTGTCGTATTTTGATCAGAACTTCCTCCTCGAAGCTTCAAATTTGACGATTTCAGATGCGCTGGATTCCTAAGACACAGATGAACATTTTTCATGTTTTGAGTTTGTTCTGAATAGATGTGCTTATTGGTCAGATTCTGTGTCAAAGTCAGTGGACTGATGCTGGACAGAAAGCAACGTTTTTCATGCAATTTCTCCCAACTTTCAGAAAGGTGTTCTATCTTCTATTTTTGTGGATCCAAGCTGAGTTATTGAAGTGTATTGAGACACTCCCTCCTATGATCTTAATGGATTAAGCTCTTGAGCTTAATGGTCATTCAACTCGCATTTCAAAGACGAATTCTTTATTATAAACTGAGGTGGTTTCAGTCGAGCTTATTGCACATTGGATTCGATTTTAAAGTTGTAATTTGTGAAGAAGAAGAAGAGCAAATATTGAGGGGGAGCTTGGATAGATTTGCAAGGCGTGAAGATGTGAAACACTAAAGTTTTCAAAGAAATCAAGGGGGAAATCATTTGAAGATGCTTTCTTTATAAAACTTTAGGGGGAGATTGTTGGGTCTAGAAAGCCCCAATTATATAGAAAGTTTTATAAAGTCCATGTAAAGTCAATGAAAGTCAAATGTATTGTAATTAGCTTTGTTAGTCTTTTGGGCTTTGGGAGTTTAATGGAAGTTAAATGGGCTTGGGCCCATGTCATGTAATTAGACACTATAAATAAGTGTGTTGGGCTTCATTTGTAAGCAGTGATTTTGATAGACAAATCCATTTAGAGAGAAACTCATTGTAATATCTTGTAATTCATAGATTGTTAATAAATCATATGACCAGTTGCTGTGAATACGATCTTGAATGTTCATTCTATATTGAATCTTGATTATCAGTGATGATTACGGGACTTTCATATCCAGAAGTAGTTGAAGCCTCATCTTCAGTTTCTCCAGTTCAGACTGAGTCAGCGACGCATGCTCCGGCTCAGCGATGGACTGTAAATCACCCAATCGATCAAATTCTCGGTGATCCCAACGCTGGTATTCAGACTCGTAGAAGTGCAGGTAATATTTGTTTATTTGTTAACTTTATTTCTCTAACTGAACCAAAGAAAATAGATGATGCCCTCAGTGATCCAAACTGGGTCAGCGCTATGCAAGAAGAGCTGACTGAATTCGAAAGAAACAAAGTTTGGAAACTTGTTCGGAGACCAACTAATAAAACAGTGATAGGCACTAAGTGGGTCTATCGAAACAAGTTGGACGAACATGGTACTGTAACTCGCAACAAAGCTCGTCTTGTTGCTCAGGGATACAGACAAGAGGAAGGTATAGATTATGACAAAACCTTTGCTCCTGTAGCAAGACTTGAATCTATTCGTCTTTTCTTAGCATATGCTGTACACAAAAACTTCACTGTACATCAAATGGATGTTAAGTCAGCGTTTCTAAATGGAAAGCTGAATGAAGAAGTTTATGTGGAACAACCTCCAGGATTCTCAGATCCTAAGCGTCCAGGTTATGTTTATAAGCTGGATAAGGCACTTTATGGCTTGAAGCAAGCTCCTCGTGCATGGTATGACACTCTTTCTACGTATCTCCACCTTGAAAAATTTGAGAGAGGTAAGATTGACAAAACTTTGTTTTTTAGAAAAATAAAAGGTCATATCATTTTAGTTTAAATATATGTTGATGACATTATATTTGGTTCTACTAACCCTGAGCTTTGTACTCGTTTCGCTGATAGAATGAAAGATGAGTATAAAATGAGTATGATGGGTGAACTAACATATTTCCTTGGTCTTCAGATTAAGCAAACTGAAAAAGGAACTTTTATAAATCAGGGAAAGTATGTTAAAGATATGCTGAAAAAATTCGACTTAACTGAAAGTTCAGCTATGAAAACCCCTATGGCACCACCGCTGATACTTGATAAGGACACAAAGGGTGTTCCTGTCAATGTCACGCTGTACCGTGGGATGATCGGCTCACTACTGTATCTTACAGCTAGCCGACCCGATATTATGTTTGCAACATGTCTGTGCGCACGATATCAAGCTGAACCTAAAATATCTCATATGAAAGCTGTAAAGCGAATCTTTCGATATCTTAAGGGTACAGCGAATCTAGGTCTTTGGTATCCCAAAGATTCAGGATTCGATCTAACCGCCTATTCAGACAGTGATTTTGCAGGTTGCAAAATGGATAGGAAAAGCACCACAGGAGGATGTCAGCTCCTGGGTGGAAAGCTGGTAAGTTGGACAAGTAAGAAGCAAAACTCGGTGTCCACTTCCACAGCTGAAGCTGAGTATGTAGCCGCTGGAAGCTGCTGTTCTCAAGTCTTGTGGATGAGAAATCAACTACTAGACTATGATCTTCAGCTCTCCAAAATTCCAATCTATTGCGACAGCACAAGTGCCATCGCTATAGCAAACAATCCAGTGCTACACTCAAAGACAAAACACATAGAAATCAGATATCATTTTATCAGAGATCATGTGATGAATGGTGATATAGAACTTCATTTTATCCCAACTGATTATCAGTTAGCTGATTTGTTTACCAAACCTCTTGATGAGACAAGATTCAACTTTCTCATCAGCGAGCTTGGAATGCTGAACTTTGAAGGATAAATCTTCAGCGGTTCACATTTAATCAGCGATACGTTTATACATTCTTGTATAGGCTCTGGATAAAATAAACTTGTACAATCCATTTCATCATCTTCTCTCTGAATAAATTGGGTTAAACTGATATCAAGGTATGTTTTCTCTGACAAAACGCATGAAAATGCAAGATTTCAAATTCTTTCATCGCTGAATAATATTTTGAAATTTCTTAAAACCCTCACTGATATTTCTATTCAGTGCTTCATATTTTCCAAAGAGTCCCTGAGTTTTTCTTTCAAAACCTCAGAGACAACGAAAGAATGTGAAAGGACAGTTGTGACGTCATTGCAACGGATAACACCAGGCACGCTCTTTTTCTGACACACGTTTGCACGTTTCGTTGTCTATCCAATCAAATGCAAACACGTGTCCGTGTCATGATGAAAAACTTTCCCGCTCAAGTTTTTCTCTCTCTACTCTCTTCCTATATAAACACTCTCAAAGTTTATATTTGTCTTTTATGCGAGTCAATCTTTCTCCGCAAGAAAAGAACACTGTTGCATTTTGTGCTCTCAATCTTCAAGAACTGTTCATCATCTTCTTCATCAAACTCAAGGTTAATATGTTCTTATCTATTATCAAATGCAAATAACTTGTTTTCGATCTTATCATTGTTTTACACGAGATCAAACAAAAGAACTCAAAAATAAAATCATTTTCTTTCATGGTTTTATAAACACAACCATTTCATGGTTGTTCTTCAAGTTTTAAATCTAAAATCTTAAACTTGTTCTTCTTTCGTATCCATTTTTTTTAAACTGGAATACAAGGCTTATAGGTGTTATATTCGTTTTTTTTTTTAAAAAAACAAGAAAAACCCTAATCTTCATTAAGACTTTTTTTGTCTGAATGAAATGGACAAAATTCGAAAAATCTTAATGGAAATTTTCTTTCCACATTAAGATATTTCTTATTTGTTAACATCTTTGGTTGAACTGATAATACAGTGAAATGGCAACTTCAAAGCTGAATGTTACCGCTGAGTCCATCTCCGCTGATTCTGAGGAACTGGAAATCACCAAAGCTCCTCAGGTTAAGTTTGAGCTGGATCAACTAGACTGGACAAAGGCAAACAACCTTTCAGCGCTTCTCGAGTTTCCTCCTCGGAAGCAGGTATCCCATCTAGACGACACTGTAAATTTTTTGAAGAATAGCCCCATATACACAGCACTGACAATCACACCTCCTGCCAGTCAGCGTCTATTATCCCAATTCTGGTACTCTGCCAGACACACCAACCTACCCTCAGCCAAAGATCCATCTAAAACCATCGACTGCATACTCAGCGATACTGAGTATGGCACCATCAAGATAACCCCCGCAATAATCCGCAAAGCTCTGAAATTCCCTAACGCTACCTCAGAAAATCCTTTCATTCCATTTCCTGACCACAAGAAGCACGCTGACAGGGAAGAAATCATTGCTTTCCTTGATGCGATGGGTTACATCTGGGAGACTGGAAGAGACAAGCTACCTGAGAAGAAGCTGACGCTGATAAAGAAATCCAAGATGCCCAGCGAGATGAACTTCATCTTCGCTCACCTGATCAGCTGCATGACAGCGAAATCCGGATCTTCTGATCAAGCCGCTCAACCTCAGCAGGCCATGGGTTACGCACTGCTGAAAGGTCTCAACATTGATTGGGCCTCCATCATCTATGAAGACCTCATTCAACGTGTTGATTCTGCCGCTGACCGTCCAGCATGGGTTCCTTACCCGCGATTCATCAGCGCCATCTTTCAATATGGCCTGAAGGACAGCTATCCTGAAGAGGGTGATCTGAAACTCTCTCAGATTGGCCCTAAAGTTCTCGACTTCAAGCCTGTCGCCAACGAGGTACGTCTCTCTACTTTTCTCACTCTTCTAAATTCTCCGCTTTCTGTGGCTCCTTCAGCGACAATACCCATCGCTGATACCCCGGCCACAAAATCCATTCCTTCTAAGAAAAGGAAACAATCTCTTACCCCTCTTGATTCCAAAAGGATCAAGAAAACCAAGGAGCAACCCCAGCAATTGCATGCTGAAGACTCCTCAGCTCATTCTGAAGAGCTGAAGGAAAGTTCCGTGGTACGCTCTGCCACACCAATTCAAGCCATCCCTTCTAAACCTACTTCAGCGTCCTTAAACGCTGAGGTTAGAACTTTGGAATCTACCCAACCTTCGTCAGTCTCTCAAAAGACTGATGAAGTACTTCTCAGCGAATCCAACGCTGAACTTGAAACCCAACCCCAATTCTTATCCTTCGCTCCTCCCTCTACTTCTTTGGACACTCCTCCAGTCAAAACTGGAGATGCCATCATTCAAGAAGCCGTTGAAGCTTCTCAGCGAATGACGAAGAAAGGACCTGCAGAGATCTCCATCCCTCACGGAACTTTTGAGGGAGATATGGAACACTATGGAGGGACTCGAAACTTTGATGAGTTCGTCAACGCTCCTGCAGGTACAGATCCCACCTTAAACACTGTAACTAAACCTGAAACTTCTGAGCTTTCCTTTGTTCACAAGTACTTATATGTTACAGGTCCTTTTTTGGGAGACATCAACCAGTCTCTGAAGTCTATGGAGATGAAACTTACGGATCTCACCACCGGTCTATCAAATAACTCTACAGCTGTAACAAACGCTGGAGAGAATCTGACGAAGCTGACTACTGTGGTGGAAAAGAAGGCCTCCTCTGATGACATCAAAGACCTTGATAAAACTCTCGCCGACTTTGCCAAAGTGCTCTCCGACATCTACACTGACTACACCAACCTCAAATCATCAGTTTCCACCATTTCCAGCGAGGTTACAACGCTGAAGAAATCGGTTGGTACACTCGAAGGTGATATGTCAGTGGTCAAGACCGACTTGGGCTCAGTGAAGACCGATCTTAGTTCTGTCAAGACAATGATCGAGACGCTGGTGAACAACGCAAATAATCCAGCTCCTGCTCCGGCCCCTGCACCTGTTTTGGACTCATTCACCGCAGAGGATCGCCAAGAGCTGAAGAAAATCACGCCTGCTATTTCTGGCCTAGAAGACAGAATAGCTAAGCTTGAAGGTTGTGTGAAAGTCTCTGGCCCAGAAGACAGAGACAACACCAATGCTGAATCTACCCATTCCTCCCCCGCCCATCATGAGAAAGAGGGGGAGAAGAGCGCTGAACAGGAGAAGAGCGCTGAAGATCAAAATAAGAGCGCTGAAGACCTTTCCCATGATGAATCTATCAGGGGAGAGGGTAATGAAGATCGGATTACTGGACCTCAGGGAGATGAAAACCCTGAGGGAACCGAGAACCTCGCCTCTGTATCTGAAGGGGAGCAACTCGAAGAAGATGCTGAGGAATCCGAAGCAGAAGAAGACGAAGACTTCGACATCCCTGAAGCTGAACCATCCTCCTCTCCAAGGAACGATGATGATGATGATGAAGATGACGATGATTTCTTTGTTGTCAAACCTGCTCCTCGAACCAAAGCTCTTAAAGGTATTTCAATAAAAGAACCTTCAGGGGAGAAGACAAAGACAAAGCACTCAGCCTCTGGCGCTGAGAAAAGCAAAGACAAAGGCATCGCTGAAGATGATAATCTGGCGATCCTACTTGCAAAGCCGATTTGTCAGGTACACTAAACTTATTTTTCCTTCCCTGATCATCTCTGAAAAATCAGTTATCCATTCCACAAACACCATACACATCCACATTTTTTTTCTATCTTTTCTACCCAAGCTCTTCTACCCAGTTCTTATTTGTAAGATCGCTGCGTTTCAGCTAGTCCTCTCCCCTGTTTGAGGATATCGCTGAAAGATTTTCTATTGCGACTTCACCAATAATTCCAGCTACCGCTGAAGACATAATCCCAGTCTTAGATTTAATCTCTGAGACTGATGAATCAGAAGAACAACCTCTCTCGCACAGAAACAGACCCTCCTCAGTTCGTCAAAAGAGGAGAGAAGAAATGATAAAGCGATTCGAGGATCAGCGAATCATCCTAAGGCGCGATCAACTACCTTCAGTTCCTCCTAAGTTCAGAATTTCAAAAGCTGAATACCAGGATCATCTCAGAGCTGAACGCCTCATCGCTAAAAGGAAGGAAGCTGAAGATAAAGACAGAGAATACGCCATCAAGCTCACTCAAGAATCTGTCAAAGACCCCAAGCTGAAGCGTATTCCCATTCAAATCCAACGAAAGCTTTGGGAACAAGCCCAGAAGATCGTGGAAAAGAAAGCTGAAGTTTCTCAGACCACCCTGATCTGGTGTAAAGAGAAAATCCACTTCAGATATCGTCCAGCGAAGATCAACAAGGTATTCATCTCTGGAAGAACCTCCATCGGAGTACCTATTGTTGACATCAAACTGTTCAGAGAAGATGACTCATCTGAAACCTTTCGTGCTGACACTGTAAAAAGGTATGGTCTCTCTGAATGGCTGGAGATGAGGTTAGCTATCCAACCATCAAAATCTAAGTACAAGGATCATTTCGAAAAGCTGATAAACAGACAGATCGATTTGATATCTTCTTGTGTGGATATTCCTCCTGTTCCTGATCTAAAGCCGAAAAGAAAAAAGGACTCTCCAAGGAAGAAACGTCAAGATTCAAACTCAGGTCCTGTCATACGAAATGAAACTGGAATTGGTTTCTCTCGCGCTGAAGTACTTGGTCCTGATCCTGATCTATCTGCCCTAAACGTCTCTTTGCCACCATGTGAACTTTTCGTCCCTGGTAAAGTCATCAGTAATCCTTATGGAATATTCTTTCTTGACTACGACGGACGTAAATGCTTTCAACGGATCGCTGAGCTTCCAATCACTCCAATCGAACAGCTCAAAGATCTCATCTACTGGTGCGACTTCAGAAAAGACATTCAGGCACGACACCTAAAACCCTTGATTTTTGAAGCTGCTCTGAAGCTAAAGAATAAAGGAGAAAAGGTTCCTGACTGGATGATTCCAACTGAAAAGACAACCCTTGATGAACTTCTCATTAAGGACGAACCCTTTGAAGGCTGACAACAATCACCATTTTTTTCTCTATTGTATCAGTCATCCTTTAGTACTTGTAATTTATTTCGCTTGTACTTGTAATCTTTCTTATCCATATTGTAACCTGATTCAAAGATTTAAAGAAAGATTTCTGCGAATGTACTTTACTCCATCAGTACTGAAAAGATCCCAGAAAACAGTAAAAGGGACAAATATTTTATGAGTTCTTTTTATCCTTATGTTTTCATTAAATAGCAATTTTCTCTGTTGCTATGTCATAATCAAATAGGGGGAGATTGTTGATCCAAACCCTCAGTGATTTGATAATGACCCTATCTTAAATACTTAGTGAAAATTGTAAGTAAACAATATGTATCAGAGTTTCACTATCGCTGATAAGTACTAAGATCTTACAGTACTGCTGATAGGAACTCTCGCACTTTTAGATTAAACATTCAGCGAACACTGTTCACCATATCGCTGAGTCTGTTCAGTCCTTATGGTGATCGCTGATAAGTTAGTTGTTTACTTATGATCCCTGAAGACAAGATTCACGTCAACAAAGGTTCTACGCTGAAGTCGAAGATCAAGCTCAAGAACCAGCGACAAGTCTCCTAATGAACTGATGCGGATCAACGAAGACTCAGATTTGTCCACTCAACGTGAAGTATCAAGTACAAGACTTCAGCTATCGCTGAACTTTATCATCTGCTGAATAGTAAATGATAATCGCTGAATCAACGAAAGCTGATCATGAAGTCCTCCGTACAAAGTACTTTTGTCTTAACCTCCCTTGCACGCCACCGTACGAAATGTCAGAAAAGAACCTCCGAAAATCTGAAATCGTACAACCACTCTGATACTACACTGTTCATTCATGCGGCTACTAAGGTTGTCAACAAAGGTCAATGACATGCAACCAATCCGCTGATGACACGTGTAAAGTGTATACAGAATTGCATTAAATGCATGCAGTATATAAAGAGATGAACTCACTTCATTTGAAGTAACTTGCTAACTCTGGACAAGTTCAAATCTCTCAAGATAGGATTTTATTAGTAATCTCCTTATCTTTCTTAGTGCAAGAAAACCTTAGTGTTCCAACTTGTTTAGATTTAGGTTTATCCTTAATCTTGTTTCCGCAACAAGCTGTAAATTGTTAATGATTTATCAATAAACAATTTAGAAAAGTAAAATAGTGTGTTTGTATTCACCCCCCCCTCCCCTTCTACAAACTTGTTTAAGCCTTTCGGGACCAACACGAAGACATGATGATGAAGTTCATGTCGAAAATGGACAGCACGGTCGAGGGATTAGCAAGCACGATCAACACAGTCAAAGCTGCAACCGATCAGAATACGGCTTCCATCAAGATTCTCGAGAGGCAAGTGGGGCAGATTAGTGAAGCTCTACAAAACCGACCTCCCAGAACCTTTCCCAGTCAAACCGAAAGGACTAACCGGGAAACATGCAATGCCATTTATCTGAGAAATGGCAAGGAGCTGAATGGAGAGCCATTACGAGAGTCATCATCAAGGGAGACCGGTCCGAAAGAGAAAGAGATCGAGAGCATTAAAGTGACTGAATTAGAAGCTGATAAAGAGTGTGCAATCAAAGAGAACTCGGAGGGTGAAGAGAGCAAGCAGTGTGAAGAGCCCAAGCTGAAGCAACCACCGGTTAAGCCGGTGGTACCGAGAGTACCTTACCCGAGCAGGCTGAAAGCAAATAAGGATGAGGTCAATTTTTCAAAATTTATTGAAGTATTTAAAAAGCTAACGATCAATATTCCTTTTGCAGATGCTCTCGCCCAAATGCCCTCTTACATGAAATTCATGAAAGAGATCCTTTCCAAAAAGAGGGCAATTGATCACCAATCCACCGTTGCACTCACTGAAGAGTGTAGCGCTATCTTTCAGAATAAGCTTCCCCAGAAGCTCAATGATCCAGGGAGTTTTTCTATCCCTATCCAAATCGGGAAGTTTTCTTTCAATAAAGTTTTGTGTGATTTAGGGGCTAGTATTAATTTGATGCCCCTTTCTATTTTCAGGAAACTTGGATTGGGCGAGGTGAGTCCAACGTTCATGACGCTCAAGCTTGCTGATCGGTCAATAAGATACCCGTACGGCGTGATTGAGGACGTGCTAATTAAGGTTGGTAAGTTCTACTTCCCGGTAGATTTGGTGGTGATAGACATAGATAAGGATGAAGAGGTCCCGATGATCTTGGGACGATCATTCCTAGCCACGAGCCGAGCGTTAATTGATGTGGAGGAAGGAGAGGTGACATTCAGAGTTGGCGGAGAGAGAGTGATGTTCAAAATGTTCGAGAAGGTGCGAGTTGGAGGAGAAAAAGAATCCGGAGCTGGTCATGGAAGGCCAAATGAGGAAAAATCCGCGAAGAATCGCAAGTGTGGGCGATCCAATTCTGTGGATACCGAGCCGAGCTGAAAGACACACAGTCGTGCCACAACTTTAAATACGGCGTTGGGTGGGAGGCAACCCACCAAGGTTTGTTTCCTTTTATTATTTTTAGTTTGAGTGTGTTTTTATTTCCGAAAAAACCAAAAAAATCGAAAAATCAAAAATAGCTGGAACAGGGACATACGCGGCTTATGTCGCGGTTTACATACCGCGTGTCAAGCCACGGGACTCCTCTGACTGTTGTGAAACAGTGGGTTACGCGATATGTTACGCAGCTTGCAAGCCGCGCCAGCAAACCGCGGGTGTCCCCTATTCGTTTTTCGTGCAGTTTTTGTTTCCTTTCTTGCTTTGTGTGTTTCGTATTCCTGCATTTTGTCTTGTGCTTTGATTTCTTTTGTTTTGCATGCTCTCTCCATCTTCTCTAAGTGCTCGAATCTGTCAATAAAATCCTCTCGGTCCGGGCAAACAGGTATGTTCTAACTCTTTCTGCTAAACGAGTGGTGTATGATGTTTTAGTCTATTTTGGTCACACGAGATGCAACAAACCTAAGTTTCACTTAGGTTTGGGTTGCCTCATCTTTTAAACATCTACACACTCACTTTTAACCCTGTGCAAACCTCGGTTTTACCGAGGTTTGGGGTTGGCTTTTATTGGCAAACCTAGGCCACGGCCTAGGTTTGGGGTGCCCATTTTAGAAATTTTGGGTTTTCTTTTGCTTGCTATGTAATACCTTGCCCGTCCTTTTGATAACTGTAATAACTGCACAATGATTCGAGTCGCATCGCCTACGACTTTACTTGCACATTGGGGACAATGTGTGGGTAAGGTTTGGGGTTGCCCAATCGGGCCCAAGTTATGCACGTAGATTTCCTGCACCTCTGAGTGTCTATATCATAGTAGAGAAATCTTTGGTTTAAATGATTGAGACCAACCATTGTGGGAAGAATCTTGTGATAGTGACGTGACCGTTAGGGAAAGACCGGGAAAGGACATGACTAGGGACATTAGTGGAGACCACCCGATAGTGAGTTTTGAGCCTAAAAGACGTTTTTTTTCATACACCTAACTCTTATACACTTTTTCGAATTCCTTGTCGTGAATGTAGAATGATCTCGCTACATTATTGCATTGAGTAGCAAAGACGAACCTCGGGATATTAGGTGAGGGTATAGTAGATCACATCGTGTGAACCTTAAGATATGATTCCAGGCATTGTGTGTTTTGTTTAACCTGTTTTTAACTATCGTTTCCTTTTACCCCTTTTGTGTGTATCCGTAAACCGCTTTGAAGCCAAACACTCACCCTCTTCGTTTCTAAATCCATCATTAAACCTTCAGTCATAAGCCTTAGCCAACCTTATCCGAAAGTGTGTCGATTGGAAGCGGTAATGAACAGCGAGAGATAGAGCAGAAAAGAAAGAATTTCGGCCAGTCATGAGAACAAAATGGGTCAATGCTGCCCCAATCAATAAAGAGGACCAATGAAGTCAAAAAAAAATATACAGTTATTTAGATAGTACATAGAGCTGTATAATAAGTGAGTCAAAATGGCTCCGAGAGTGACAAATAGGGCCAAGTGATAGAAAGTGAAGTAAAAAGTTCAGAATTGCTAATGATCGACACGCCAAGGATTTTTGATCCTTTTTACCCTTCGTTTCTTAGCCTTAACCTTAGCCCCGTTACAACCCGTGTAAAGATGTTGGTCCCGAAAGGCTCAAACAAGTTTGTAGAAGGGGGGGGTTGAATACAAACACACTATTTTACTTTTCTAAATTGTTTATTGATAAATCATTAACAATTTACAGCTTGTTGCGGAAACAAGATTAAGGATAAACCTAAATCTAAACAAGTTGGAACACTAAGGTTTTCTTGCACTAAGAAAGATAAGGAGATTACTAATAAAATCCTATCTTGAGAGATTTGAACTTGTCCAGAGTTAGCAAGTTACTTCAAATGAAGTGAGTTCATCTCTTTATATACTGCATGCATTTAATGCAATCCAGTATATACTTTACACGTGTCATTAGCGGATTGGTTGCATGTCATTGACCTTTGATGACAACCTTAGTAGCCGCATGAATGAACAGTGTAGTATCAGAGTGGTTGTACGATTTCAGATTTTCGGAGGTTCTTTTCTGACATTTCGTACGGTGGCGTGCAAGGGAGGTTAAGACAAAAGTACTTTGTACGGAGGACTTCATGATCAGCTTTCGTTGATTCAGCGATTATCATTTACTATTCAGCAGATGATAAAGTTCAGCGATAGCTGAAGTCTTGTACTTGATACTTCACGTTGAGTGGACAAATCTGAGTCTTCGCTGATCCGCATCAGTTCATTAGGAGACTTGTCGCTGGTTCTTGAGCTTGATCTTCGACTTCAGCGTAGAACCTTTGTTGACGTGAATCTTGTCTTCAGGGATCATAAGTAAACAACTAACTTATCAGCGATCATCATAAGGACTGAACAGACTCAGCGATATGGTGAACAGTGTTCGCTGAATGTTTAATCTTAAAAGTGCGAGAGTTCCTATCAGCGGTACTGTAAGATCTTAGTACTTATCAGCGATAGTGAAACTCTGATACATATTGTTTACTTACAATTTTCACTAAGTATTTAAGATAGGGTCATTATCAAATCACTGAGGGTTTGGATCAACAATCTCCCCCTATTTGATTATGACATAGCAACAAAGAAAATTGCTATTTAATGAAAACACAAGGATAAAAAGAACTCATAAAATATTTGTCCCTTTTACTGTTTTCTGGGATCTTTTCAGTACTGATGGAGTAAAGTACATTCGCTGAAATCTTTCTTTAAATCTTTGAATCAGGTTACAATATGAATGAGAAAGATTACAATTACAAGCGAAATAAATTACAAGTACTGAAGGATGACTGATACAATAGAGAAAATGGTGATTGTTGTCAGCCTTCAAAGGGTTCTTCCTTAATGAGAAGTTCATCAAGGGTTGTCTTTTCAGTTGGAATCATCCAGTCAGGAACCTTTTCTCCTTTATTCTTTAGCTTCAGAGCAGCTTCAAAAATCAAGGGTTTTAGGTGTCGTGCCTGAATGTCTTTTCTGAAGTCGCACCAGTAGATGAGATCTTTGAGCTGTTCGATTGGAGTGATTGGAAGCTCAGCGATCCGTTGAAAGCATTTACGTCCGTCGTAGTCAAGAAAGAATATTCCATAAGGATTACTGATGACTTTACCAGGGACGAAAAGTTCACATGGTGGCAAAGAGACATCAAGGGCAGATAGATCAGGATCAGGACCAAGTACTTCAGCGCGAGAGAAACCAATTCCAGTTTCATTTCGTATGACAGGACCTGAGTTTGAATCTTGACGTTTCTTCCTTGGAGAGTCCTTTTTTCGTTTCGGCTTTAGATCAGGAACAGGAGGAATATCCACACAAGAAGATATCAAATCGATCTGTCTGTTTATCAGCTTTTCGAAATGATCCTTGTACTTAGATTTTGACGGTTGGATAGCTAACCTCATCTCCAGCCATTCAGAGAGATCATACCTTTTTACAGTGTCAGCACGAAAGGTTTCAGATGAGTCATCTTCTCTGAACAGTTTGATGTCAACAATAGGTACTCCGACGGAGGTTCTTCCAGAGATGAATACCTTGTTGATCTTCGCTGGACGATATCTGAAGTGGATTTTCTCTTTACACCAGATCAGGGTGGTCTGAGAAACTTCAGCTTTCTTTTCCACGATCTTCTGGGCTTGTTCCCAAAGCTTTCGTTGGATTTGAATGGGAATACGCTTCAGCTTGGGGTCTTTGACAGATTCTTGAGTGAGCTTGATGGCGTATTCTCTGTCTTTATTTTCAGCTTCCTTCCTTTCAGCGATGAGGCGTTCAGCTCTGAGATGATCTTGGTATTCAGCTTTTGAAATTCTGAACTTAGGAGGAACTGAAGGTAGTTGATCGCGCCTTAGGATGATTCGCTGATCCTCGAATCGCTTTATCATTTCTTCTCTCCTCTTTTGATCAACTGAGGAAGGTCTGTTTCTGTGCGAGAGAGGTTGTTCTTCTGGTTCATCAGTCTCAGAGATTAAATCTAAGACTGGGATTATGTCTTCAGCGTTAGCTGGAATTATTGGTGAAGTCGCAACAGATCTTTCAGCGATATCCTCAAACAGGGGAGAGGACTAGCTGAAACGCAGCGATCTTACAAATAAGAACTGGGTAGAAGAACTTGGGTAGAAAAGATAGAAAAAAAATGTGGATGTGTATGGTGTTTGTGGAATGGATAACTGATTTTTCATAGATGATCAGGGAAGGAAAAATAAGTTTAGTGTACCTGACAAATCGGCTTTGCAAGTAGGATCGCCAGATTATCATCTTCAGCGATGCCTTTGTCTTTGCTTTTCTCAGCGCCAGAGGCTGAGTGCTTTGTCTTTGTCTTCTCCCCTGAAGGTTCTTTTATTGAAATACCTTTAAGAGCTTTGGTTCGAGGAGCAGGTTTGACAACAAAGAAATCATCGTCATCTTCATCATCATCATCATCGTTCCTTGGAGAGGAGGATGGTTCAGCTTCAGGGATGTCGAAGTCTTCGTCTTCTTCTGCTTCAGATTCCTCAGCATCTTCATCGAGTTGCTCCCCCTCAGATATAGAGGCGAGGTTCTCGGTTCCCTCAGGGTTTTCATCTCCCTGAGGTCCAGTAATCCGATCTTCATTTCCCTCTCCCCTGATAGATTCATCATGGGAAAGGTCTTCAGCGCTCTTCTCCTGTTCAGCGCTCTTCTCCCCCTCTTTCACATGATGGGCGGGGGAGGAATGGGCAGATTCAGCATTGGTGTTGTCTCTGTCTTCTGGGCCAGAGATTTTCACACAACCTTCAAGCTTAGCTATTCTGTCTTCTAGGCCAGAAATAGCAGGCGTGATTTTCTTCAGCTCTTGGCGATCCTCTGCGGTGAATGAGTCCAAAACAGGTGCAGGGGCCGGAGCAGGAGCTGGATTATTTGCCTTGTTCACCAGCGTCTCGATCATTGTCTTGACGGAACCAAGGTCGGTCTTCACTGAGCCCAAGTCGGTCTTGACCACTGACATATCACCTTCGAGTGTACCAACCGATTTCTTCAGCGTTGTAACTTCGCTGGAAATGGTGGAAACTGATGATTTGAGGTTGGTGTAGTCAGTGTAGATGTCGGAGAGCACTTTGGCAAAGTCGGCGAGAGTTTTATCAAGATCTTTGATGTCATCAGAGGAGGCCTTCTTTTCCACCACAGTAGTCAGCTTCATCAGATTCTCTCCAGCGTTTGTTACAGCTGTAGAGTTATTTGATAGACCGGTGGTGAGATCCGTAAGTTTCATCTCCATAGACTTCAGAGACTGGTTGATATCTCCCAAAAAAGGACCTGTAACATATAAGTACTTGTGAACAAAGGAAAGATCAGAAGTTTCAGGTTTAGTTACAGTGTTTAAGGTGGGATCTGTACCTGCAGGAGCGTTGACGAACTCATCAAAGTTTCGAGTCCCTCCATAGTGTTCCATATCTCCCTCAAAAGTTCCGTGAGGAATGGAGATCTCTGCAGGTCCTTTCTTCGTCATTCGCTGAGAAGCTTCAACGGCTTCTTGAATGATGGCATCTCCAGTTTTGACTGGAGGAGTGTCCAAAGAAGTAGAGGGAGGAGCGAAGGATAAGAATTGGGGTTGGGGTTCAAGTTCAGCGTTGGATTCGCTGAGAAGTACTTCATCAGTCTTTTGAGAGACTGACGAAGGTTGGGTAGATTCCAAAGTTCTAACCTCAGCGTTTAGGGACGCTGAAGTAGGTTTAGAAGGGATGGCTTGAATTGGTGTGGCAGAGCGTACCACGGAACTTTCCTTCAGCTCTTCAGAATGAGCTGAGGAGTCTTCAGCATGCAACTGCTGGGGTTGCTCCTTGGTTTTCTTGATCCTTTTGGAATCAAGAGGGGTAAGAGATTGTTTCCTTTTCTTAGAAGGAATGGATTTTGTGGCCGGGGTATCAGCGATGGGTATTGTCGCTGAAGGAGCCACAGAAAGCGGAGAGTTTAAGAAGAGTGAGAAGAGTAGAGAGACGTACCTCGTTGGCGACAGGCTTGAAGTCGAGAACTTTAGGGCCAATCTGAGAGAGTTTCAGATCACCCTCTTCAGGATAGCTGTCCTTCAGGCCATATTGAAAGATGGCGCTGATGAATCGCGGGTAAGGAACCCATGCTGGTCGGTCAGCGGCAGAATCAACACGTTGAATGATGTCTTCATAGATGATGGAGGCCCAGTCAATGTTGAGACCTTTCAGCAGTGCGTAACCCATGGCCTGCTGAGGTTGAGCGGCTTGATCAGAAGATCCGGATTTCGCTGTCATGCAGCTGATCAGGTGAGCGAAGATGAAGTTCATCTCGCTGGGCATCTTGGATTTCTTTATCAGCGTCAGCTTCTTCTCAGGTAGCTTGTCTCTTCCAGTCTCCCAGATGTAACCCATCGCATCAAGGAAAGCAATGATTTCTTCCCTGTCAGCGTGCTTCTTGTGGTCAGGAAATGGAATGAAAGGATTTTCTGAGGTAGCGTTAGGGAATTTCAGAGCTTTACGGATTATTGCGGGGGTTATCTTGATGGTGCCATACTCAGTATCGCTGAGTATGCAGTCGATGGTTTTAGATGGATCTTTGGCTGAGGGTAGGTTGGTGTGTCTGGCAGAGTACCAGAATTGGGATAATAGACGCTGACTGGCAGGAGGTGTGATTGTCAGTGCTGTGTATATGGGGCTATTCTTCAAAAAAATCACAGCGTCGTCTAGATGGGATACCTGCTTCCGAGGAGGAAACTCGAGAAGCGCTAAAAGGTTGTTTGCTTTAGTCCAGTCTAGTTGATCCAGCTCAAACTTAACCTGAGGAGCTTTAGTGATTTCCAGTTCCTCAGAATCACTGGAGATGGACTCAGCGGTAACATTCAGCTTTGAAGTTGCCATTTCACTGTATTATTAGTTCAACCAAAGATGTTAACAAATAAGAAATATCTTAATGTGGAAAGAGAATTTCCATTAAGATTTTTCGAATTTTGTCCATTTCATTCAGACAAAAAAAAATCTTAATGAAGATTAGGGTTTTTCTTGTTTTTTTAAAAAAAAAACGAATATAACACCTATAAGCCTTGTATTCCAGTTTTAAAAAAATGGATACGAAAGAAGAACAAGTTTAAGATTTTAGATTTAAAACTTGAAGAACAACCATGAAATGGTTGTGTTTATAAAACCATGAAAGAAAATGATTTTATTTTTGAGTTCTTTTGTTTGATCTTGTGTAAAACAATGATAAGATCGAAAACAAGTTATTTGCATTTGATAAAAGATAAGAACATATTGACCTTGAGTTTGATGAAGAAGATGATGAACAGTTCTTGAAGATCGAGAGCACAAAATGCAACAGTGTTCTTTTCTTGCGGAGAAAGATTGATTCGCATAAAAGACAAATATAAACTTTGAGAGAGTTTATATAGGAAGAGAGTAGATAGAGAAAAACTTGAGCGGGAAAGTTTTTCATCATGACACGGACACGTGTTTGCATTTGATTGGATAGACAACGAAACGTGCAAACGTGTGTCAGAAAAAGAAACGTGCCTGGTGTTATCCGTTGCAATGACGTCACAACTGTCCTTTCACATTCTTTCGTTGTCTCTGAGGTTTTGAAAGAAAAACTCAGGGACTCTTTGGAAAATATGAAGCACTGAATAGAAATATCAGTGAGGGTTTTAAGAAATTTCAAAATATCGCTGTTAAGGAAGAGATATTCAGCGATGTAAGAATTTGAAATCTTGCATTTTCATGCGTTTTGTCAGAGAGAGAAAACATACCTTGATATCAGTTTAACCCAATTTATTCAGAGAGAAGATGATGAAATGGATTGTACTAGTTTATTTTATCCAGAGCCTATACAAGAATGTATAAACGTATCGCTGATTAAATGTGAACCGCTGAAGATTTATCCTTCAAAGTTCAGCATTCCAAGCTCACTGATGAGAAAGTTGAATCTTGTCTCATCAAGAGGTTTGGTAAACAAATCAGCTAACTGATAATCAGTTGGGATAAAATGAAGTTCTATATCACCATTCATCACATGATCTCTGATAAAATGATATCTGATTTCTATGTGTTTTGTCTTTGAGTGTAGCACTGGATTGTTTGCTATAGCGATGGCACTTGTGCTGTCGCAATAGATTGGAATTTTGGAGAGCTGAAGATCATAGTCTAGTAGTTGATTTCTCATCCACAAGACTTGAGAACAGCAGCTTCCAGCGGCTACATATTCAGCTTCAGCTGTGGAAGTGGACACTGAGTTTTGCTTCTTACTTGTCCAACTTACCAGCTTTCCACCCAGGAGCTGACATCCTCCTGTGGTGCTTTTCCTATCCATTTTGCAACCTGCAAAATCACTGTCTGAATAGGCGGTTAGATCGAATCCTGAATCTTTGGGATACCAAAGACCTAGATTCGCTGTACCCTTAAGATATCGAAAGATTCGCTTTACAGCTTTCATATGAGATATCTTAGGTTCAGCTTGATATCGTGCGCACAGACATGTTGCAAACATAATATCGGGTCGGCTAGCTGTAAGATACAGTAGTGAGCCGATCATCCCACGGTACAGCGTGACATTGACATGAACACCCTTTGTGTCCTTATCAAGTATCAGCGGTGGTGCCATAGGGGTTTTCATAGCTGAACTTTCAGTTAAGTCGAATTTTTTCAGCATATCTTTAACATACTTTCCCTGATTTATAAAAGTTCCTTTTTCAGTTTGCTTAATCTGAAGACCAAGGAAATATGTTAGTTCACCCATCATACTCATTTTATACTCATCTTTCATTCTATCAGCGAAACGAGTACAAAGCTCAGGGTTAGTAGAACCAAATATAATGTCATCAACATATATTTGAACTAAAATGATATGACCTTTTATTTTTCTAAAAAACAAAGTTTTGTCAATCTTACCTCTCTCAAATTTTTCAAGGTGGAGATACGTAGAAAGAGTGTCATACCATGCACGAGGAGCTTGCTTCAAGCCATAAAGTGCCTTATCCAGCTTATAAACATAACCTGGACGCTTAGGATCTGAGAATCCTGGAGGTTGTTCCACATAAACTTCTTCATTCAGCTTTCCATTTAGAAACGCTGACTTAACATCCATTTGATGTACAGTGAAGTTTTTGTGTACAGCATATGCTAAGAAAAGACGAATAGATTCAAGTCTTGCTACAGGAGCAAAGGTTTCGTCATAATCTATACCTTCCTCTTGTCTGTATCCCTGAGCAACAAGACGAGCTTTGTTGCGAGTTACAGTACCATGTTCGTCCAACTTGTTTCGATAGACCCACTTAGTGCCTATCACTGTTTTGTCAGTTGGTCTCCGAACAAGTTTCCAAACTTTGTTTCTTTCGAATTCAGTCAGCTCTTCTTGCATAGCGCTGACCCAGTTTGGATCTCTGAGGGCATCATCTATTTTCTTTGGTTCAGTTAGAGAAATAAAGTTAACAAATAAACAAATATTCCCTGCACTTCTACGAGTCTGAATACCAGCGTTGGGATCACCAAGAATTTGATCGATTGGGTGATTTACAGTCCATCGCTGAGCCGGAGCATACGTCGCTGACTCAGTCTGAACTGGAGAAACTGAAGAGGCTTCAGCTACTTCTGGATAATCAGCTAAGAGAGGAATGCTTGCATTTGTCACTTCATTCACTGATTGCTGAGAAATAGATGGAATTTTTGAGACATTTGGATCAACTGCGGGTATAGTATTTATAGGAACAGCTGAGACCCAAGATGCTTCAGCTTCACTATTCTGCATATTGGGAATGATAGTAGGACCATCATTTTCAGTTGTATGAGTATGAGTAGTGGGAACATCTTCTGAATCACCAAGATGAGAAAACATCCATTGATTCAGTTCTTCTGTATCAGCGTTCGGTTTAGAGTTCGCTGAACGGGATTCGTCAAACGTGACGTGAATAGTTTCTTCTACAGTTTGTCTTCTTCGGTTGAAGACTCTGAAGGCTTTGGAAACTGAGGAGTATCCAAGAAAGATTCCATCATCAGCCTTAGGATCAAACTTTCCAAGGGCATCTCTGTTGTTCAGTATGAAACACTGACAACCAAAGATGTGAAGAAAGCTGATTGAAGGCTTTCTCCCATGAAAGAGTTCATAGGCTGTCTTTTTGAATCTTTTGACTATCAGCGACCTGTTTTGCGTAAAACAAGCCGTGTTGACAGCTTCTGCCCAAAACTGAGTAGGCAGGTGAGAATCGCTGAGCATTGAACGTGCAGCTTCAATAATTGTTCTATTTCTTCTTTCAGCGACTCCGTTTTGTTGTGGTGTTCTCACTGACGAAAAGTTATGAGAAATACCCTTGCTCTCAAGGAAGGAATCAAGAGAACTGTTTTTGAATTCAGTTCCATGATCACTCCTTATTGAGCGAACAGTCATATTGTTCAGAGTTTCCATCTTCCGAACAAAGGTGATGAGTTCTTCAGGGGTGTCACTCTTAGAACGGAGAAACATTACCCATGTATAACGAGAGAATTCATCAACTATGACCAGCGTATATTTCTTTCCAGCGATGGATTGTTTGTTAACGGGGCCAAACAAATCCATATGGAGTAGTTGAAGAGGAGATGACACTGAGGAAACTTGCTTGGACTTAAAGCTTGCCTTGGTCTGCTTCCCTTTTTCACACGCTGAACATAAGGATTCTTTGGCGTATGAATGTTGACGTAGACCAGTGACTAACTCTTTGGATGAAAGAGTATTCAGTGTCTTGAAGTTGAGATGTGAGAGTCTCTTGTGCCATAGCCAGTTGACATCAGAAGATGCCTTTGAGAAGAAACAGGAGTTCTCAGTGGTTGTTGAGTCCATGTTTATAACGTAAACATTTTCCAAACGATAACCGCTGAGAGCTATCTTCTCCTTTTTGTCAGAGACAAAGCAGGATTCCTTGGTGAAAATCACTTTGTTATCCATGTCGCAAAGCTGACTGATGCTCAGAAGATTATGCTTCAGCCCTTCAACATATGCGACTCTTCTGAAGGATGTTGTACCATTTGAATGTACACCATACCCTCGGGTGTGTCCTTTTCCATTTCCACCGAAAGTTACAGAGGGACCCTTCTCTTCCTTGTATTCAGCGAGCAGGCTTTTCTTTCCAGTCATGTGTCTAGAGCATCCGCTATCGAGATACCAGATACCCTTCTTAACCTGCAATACAAAGGAAGATTAGTTTTGCTTGGGTACCCACTTCACCATGTATACGCGTTTGTCAGTGGAAGTGGTTGGAATGGGTTCAGCAGTCTTCGCAGCATTTGAAGATTCAGTTTTGTCTTTCTTCACTTTGGTCAATTTCTTGACCTCAGCGGTATGAGTCACCTTGACCTGATTTGCAACTGGTTTGGTCTTCTTTGGTGCTATCTTCACCTTAGCTATCTTATCAGCTTTGGTGGCTGTGGGACACTTACTTGCAATATGATCGGTAAGTCCACAGTGATAACATTTCCTATAACTAAAATTAGTTCTAGGACCACTTGTGTGCTGAGCTTTTAATTTGGAATTAGAAGTGCCAGCACCAAGTACACTATTGGTTTTTGAAATAGGACGAACATTCAGTTCTTCAGATTTCTTACCAAGAACATCTACTCTGAGTCTAGGAGTAGGTCGCTGAACTGATCCAGAGGTCTGATTTCTAGAACCAGATGAATGAATCACTAAGGCTTTGGAAGCATCCAGCTTAGGTACTAAAGTACCCTTCTGAGGATTTTGATAAATTACAATTCCTTTACCTTTATCTTTAGAGACAGAGGTAGGTTTTGAATAAACCATTTTCTCCTTACCTTTTGAGGAGGTAGGAGTTTCCTCAGGGATTGGTGTAATCGACGAGGAGTACTGAGATGAAGAAGTGTCAGCTACTGAGGATACGAACGTTCCAAATTTAAGCATTGAACGTTCAGTGGTTGGTATTGGAGTATCATATTTATAACCCAGACCACGTTTATCACTCAGAGGAATCTGAGCCTTAATTATCTCAGTGATCTTTGTTGAAGAATTACACCATCCTTCAACAGTAGCTTGTTCAGCTTTTAATGCAGCGATAGCTTCCACTCGTTCAATTTTGACTAGCTGATTTAAATGGACTTGATCTTTAAAATCTTCTTCAAATTTAGAAAGCTTTTCTATTTGAAGGTGGCAATTTTTAAGTTTTTCAGCGAGATCAAGATTTTGGTTTTCAACCACAGCTTTGCCGTTCATGGCTTCGTATAAGCTTCTAGTCAGTAGTTCGATTTTACGGAGACTATCAGCTTCATCAATATTTACAATATTGGTAAAGAAGGAAGGTGATACCTGAATGGCAGATGTTGAAGTGGAGGGAATGTCTGAACTTTCTTCCTCTTCTTCAATCTTGGCCATGAGACATTGATTTGCTTCATCATCTTCAGAATCAGATGATGAGGCTTCTTCATCAGAGGCAGCCCAATCATAGTCAGCCATTAGGCCTTTTCCCTTCTTCTTAAAGCTTTTCAGCTTTGCATACTTCTCCTTCAGCTTCAAGTATTTGTCGTCTTTATTCCTTGGAACAAAGTATTTCTTTGTAAAGGCTGAAGGTCTCATGATTTTCTTTGACCTGCACTCGTTAGCGAAATGACCTGTCTTTTCGCAGTTAAAACAAGTAGCAGTAGCCTTATCAACAAAAGCTGATGACTTAGGCTTGTCAGCTATAGAAAGAGTTTTGTTCTTTCTAGACATTTTCTTCTTGGCGAATCTCCTGAACTTTTTAGTTAGGAGAGCCAAGGATTCATCATCTGAAGAATCAGAATCTGATGATCTTTCAGAGTTACTTTCTAACTCAGTGATAGTGACCACGGGTCGCTGAGTAGAAGGTTCCTCTGAGATTAAAGCAACAGGGGTGCTTTTGGAATCTTTTACAAGATTCTTCTTAAAATGGCTAGATTGCTCATGATTCAGCAATGTGCCATATAAGGTAGCGAGTGTCATTGATCTTAGATCTTTTGACAGCTTGAGACACATGGAATAATTGTCCCAGCTTTCAGGTAAACATTCTAAAAACTTTGTCAGAACTTCAAAGTTAGAATATTCCTTACCAACCGTTTTAAGATCTATAATTAAGCAGTTAAAACGTTGATGTACTTCAGAGAGAGTTTCATTCTTACCAGGTTGATCTTTCTTGAATCCTGGACTTCAGACGTTCCTTCATACTGAACACATATTGTGTCCCACATGGCCTTCGAGGATTTCAGGTTCATGACGGAATGGTAGACTTCGTCAGGAAGGGCCATGGATAGTATGGATCTGGCTTTTGTATCTATAGCCACTTTCTTCTTGTCTTCATCGGTCCAATGATGGATTTCCTTTGGAATCAGCCTTTCTGGAATAGCAGCTCTAGTTGCAGTGGCTGGAACGGCAGGATCAATCGTTACAGGAATGTGTGGACCGTTTTCAAGATAGTAAGGTATAGTAGGGTCTACACCTTCTAAGAAGAGTGTCATCCTATTTTTCCATAAGTTGAAGTTGTCTCTGGAAAATCTAGGGGGTTTTGCAAGAGAACCATTGTCGATATAGTGAGTGTTTGTGTTTGAGTTGGCCATTTTCAGATAATAGCAAGGAAGAGAAAATATCTTAGATTAGATCTTGTTTATGAGATTAAACAAATCTGCTCTGATACCACTTGTTGGTCCCGAAAGGCTCAAACAAGTTTGTAGAAGGGGGGGGGGGGTTGAATACAAACACACTATTTTACTTTTCTAAATTGTTTATTGATAAATCATTAACAATTTACAGCTTGTTGCGGAAACAAGATTAAGGATAAACCTAAATCTAAACAAGTTGGAACACTAAGGTTTTCTTGCACTAAGAAAGATAAGGAGATTACTAATAAAATCCTATCTTGAGAGATTTGAACTTGTCCAGAGTTAGCAAGTTACTTCAAATGAAGTGAGTTCATCTCTTTATATACTGCATGCATTTAATGCAATCCAGTATATACTTTACACGTGTCATTAGCGGATTGGTTGCATGTCATTGACCTTTGATGACAACCTTAGTAGCCGCATGAATGAACAGTGTAGTATCAGAGTGGTTGTACGATTTCAGATTTTCGGAGGTTCTTTTCTGACATTTCGTACGGTGGCGTGCAAGGGAGGTTAAGACAAAAGTACTTTGTACGGAGGACTTCATGATCAGCTTTCGTTGATTCAGCGATTATCATTTACTATTCAGCAGATGATAAAGTTCAGCGATAGCTGAAGTCTTGTACTTGATACTTCACGTTGAGTGGACAAATCTGAGTCTTCGCTGATCCGCATCAGTTCATTAGGAGACTTGTCGCTGGTTCTTGAGCTTGATCTTCGACTTCAGCGTAGAACCTTTGTTGACGTGAATCTTGTCTTCAGGGATCATAAGTAAACAACTAACTTATCAGCGATCATCATAAGGACTGAACAGACTCAGCGATATGGTGAACAGTGTTCGCTGAATGTTTAATCTTAAAAGTGCGAGAGTTCCTATCAGCGGTACTGTAAGATCTTAGTACTTATCAGCGATAGTGAAACTCTGATACATATTGTTTACTTACAATTTTCACTAAGTATTTAAGATATGGTCATTATCAAATCACTGAGGGTTTGGATCAACAAAAGACCTGGATGATCTTCTGGGAAACGTGATTACGGTTTACAACTACCTTTACTGACATTCCCTGTCTTGCTACTTGATTCCTTCGGAGATCAACTGTTTGGACATTTGTGCGTCTTTCTTTAAAGTTGTCATGTAATAATTTGAGTATTCTTGTACATAACCTCCTTACACATGACAACACGAGCGATAACCTAGGTTCGAGTGCAAAGAGAGTATCCCGTGAGGTAGGGTCGAGGCAAAATGTTTTCCCTAGCATGTTTGGACCTAATCTAACCTTAAGGTGATCGGAACAGTCACGAGTTCAACCCCCAATGGAAGGTCATAGATCGGACGAAATAATAATGAGGCGAGAGTGAGATAGACATTCACGGGTATGGGAAATCACCGATGCATCACTTGGTACCGATTGGGAATTGTGCAGTTATTATTTCACTTATGTGTGTGCTTTAATTCTATTTTATCGCTAATTTGCTTGGGGACAAGCAACGCTCGGTTTGGGGTTGTTGATAACGCCACTTTTTGGCGTTATTTTCAGTTTTCAAACCAATGAGATTGGCTTGTATTCAAGTAAAAAGGCATGTATTTTACGGTTTATCTAGTGGAATGTGCAGGTTATCTAATAGGCAGCAATCATCGAGAAAAGAAGCTAAAAAGAGCCTAAAACGAGTGAAAACGAAGCCCAACGGAAGCCCAAAAGTCAAGCCCAAAACCCACGACCGAACCAGGACCCGATCCGCGAACCAAATGTCGACCCACGCAGCCTCATGGACACGCGCGACCTGCCACGCGACTTGCAAGTCGCGCAGCAAGTCGCGTAAGGCTCTGTTTCGCGTTTTTCAGCTATTAAATCCGAATTTTAGGTCATTATTCGGTATCGAACTTTCGGCAGACGAACGGGAGCAGTCTAGGGGCGATTTTCAGAGCCGTGTGACACCTTTTGGAGGGACGTTAGAGAGCCGATCGAAGAGACATTCATCACGCAAAGTAGAGACGAGCACGAGAGAAGGGAGTTTATCATCTTATCGTTTACGATTTCATCTTTTACGCTTAATCATGTTTGCATACACTTTCAGTCTATTTTTATATTGTGTTTGAATCCACCACCGACATGAACTAACCGGTTCGTGTTAGTGGTAGGAATGAATTCGGTTTATTAAGCATGTGAACAGATGATTTGTGACTTTTATCAGTTTTTCCTTAATTAATGAAGTGTGCAATTTTGTGTTTAATGCTTGTGTGAATTTGGCCAATTTGCATTTGATCTGTGTTAGTAGCTAATTTCGAGAGAATTAATTACTACTTAGACTTAGGAATTGCATGCCTAAGACGATAAAACGATGATAGAGATATACCGAGTAAGTCTTAGTCCGTAATTGAACCATAGGTTGAAATCGAGAGATAAAATCTATTCGTTCATAATAAATCTGGTGCTTAATATATTTTGGAATCCGTAAGTTGAGATCGAGAGATTTAACTTGTCCTTTTCAGAATAAAACCCGTTGTTGCTCGGAAGAGAACAACGGTGGTTTTTAAAGATTGGTTTCATTAATGGGAAATTAACTGGTAATTGTCGTGAGTTAGTTGTTTGCATGTGAAAACCTGAGGATTTCCAACCCTCAACTTTTCTCTCTATCTGAATTCCAAAGCTGTTTTACTGTCTCGTCTGTGTTTTCATTACTTTAGTTGCTAGTATTTAGTTTAAAACCAACAATCTCTCAATTCGACAGTTCAGTTAATAGCGATTATAGTAATTGTGATACTTAGTTCCTAGTTCCCCGTGATTCGATACTCGTACTTCTCTAAGTACTATTACTTGACTTCGACCCGTACACTTGCGGTGAGATCTCGGGGTGTGAAAACCTCCTATCATGGAGCCATTATTCACAGTATCCTCTACTTACTCCCCCTCAAGGTACATCACTTACTGGTCAGCAGAAGATGAGTCTCCAGAGGCTCTGGGAAGTTCTGCAGAGGGATCAACATCATCATTGAACATTTCTTCAAATTGCAGATTTAGCCTGCAATAAAGAAGTTTTCTGCATTCGCCATTTTTGAGTGATTTTTCGAGAAACAGAAAACAAAGTGTGAAAAAAAATCTTCAGATGATGGGATTGACTTGAAGTATGAGTTTAGACTTTTAAAACTTGAACAAAGCACAAACTAGAGTGATTTTAACAAGGAAACAATAACTATTAAGCTGTTAAGGTCGAACTGGTCGAGAAAAACAGAAAAACAGACTATGTTTTGAAGATTAAGAATAAAGGTCAAAATCAATCCATAAATCTACCAAAATGAGTCGAGATCATTGCAGAGTGGATCCTTTGATATTGAGAATAAAAGTTCGCTCTGATACCAATCGTTGATCCCACTTTATGACTCAAAAATGATATATCAACAACAAACAGTTCAAAACAGAGTATGAAACTGAGTAAGTACGGAAGCATTTTTTAACAAACAATTTGAGTTGATTGTATGGTAGATTACACACACAATAGAGGAATGAAAGTAGTAAATAATAGAGTTATAGCTTAATGATTCATCTCTATTTGATTCTACAAGGTTACACCAAGAACACCGCGTGTTAGCTCTAACTTCTGTGTATAGAAAAGTATTGAAAAATAGGCTAAGGAATATCACTGGCAGAAGCCTCTGCCAAACACCATGAACACAGACTTAGAGTAACCTTCACTAGTCATCAACCAGAAGACCATCAGAGGACAAGGCCACAGAGCCTCTGTCACCCTTGACAAAGCCTCTGTGGTATGAAGACAGAAGATAAAAGATACTTGAAGGCCAAGACAAAGACAAGTGTGCCACTCACGTGCCTATGCTGTACGAAGATTCTGAAGATCAATTGTACAAGGCATGTCCTTATACTTTCCATGTATTGTTAGCTCCAACTTCTGTGTATAGAAAAGTATTGAAAAATAGGCTAAGGAAGATCACTGGCAGAAGCCTCTGCCGAACACCAAGAACACAGACTTCGAGTAACCTTCACTAGTCATCAACCAGAAGACCATCAGAGGACAAGGCCATAGAGCCTCTGTCACCCTTGACAGAACCTATGGGGAATGAAGACAGAAGATAAAATATACTTGAAGAACAAGACAAAGACAAGCGTGCCACTCACGTGCCTCTGCTATACGAAGATTCTGAAGATCAATAGTACAAAGCGTGCCCTTATACTTTCCATGTGTCATTCTCTGAAGGGTCACAGCTTTTGCATATGGCGGCGCACTGTTGGTCCCGAAAGGCCTATACAAGTTTGTAGAAGGGGGGGGGGGGTTGAATACAAACACACTATTTTACTTTTCTAAATTGTTTATTGATAAATCATTAACAATTTACAGCTTGTTGCGGAAACAAGATTAAGGATAAACCTAAATCTAAACAAGTTGGAACACTAAGGTTTCTTGCACTAAGAAAGATAAGGAGATTACTAATAAAATCCTATCTTAAGAGAGATTTGAACTTGTCCAGAGTTAGCAAGTTACTTCAAATGAAGTGAGTTCATCTCTTTATATACTGCATGCATTTAATGCAATTCAGTATACACTTTACACGTGTCATCAGCGGATTGGTTGCATGTCATTGACCTTTGTTGACAACCTTAGTAGCCGCATGAATGAACAGTGTAGTATCAGAGTGGTTGTACGATTTCAGATTTTCGGAGGTTCTTTTCTGACATTTCATACGGTGGCGTGCAAGGGAGGTTAAGACAAAAGTACTTTGTACGGAGGACTTCATGATCAGCTTTCGTTGATTCAGCGATTATCATTTACTATTCAGCGAATGATAAAGTTCAGCGATAGCTGAAGTCTTGTACTTGATACTTCACGTTGAGTGGACAAATCTGAGTCTTCGCTGATCTGCATCAGTTCATTAGGAGACTTGTCGCTGGTTCTTGAGCTTAATCTTCGACTTCAGCGTAGAACCTTTGTTGACGTGAATCTTGTCTTCAGGGATCATAAGTAAAGAACTAACTTATCAGCGATCACCATAAGGACTGGACAGACTCAGCGATATGGTGAACAGTGTTCGCTGAATGTTTAATCTAAAAGAGCGAGAGTTCCTATCAGCAGTACTGTAAGATCTTAGTACTTATCAGCGATAGTGAAACTCTGATACATATTGTTTACTTACAATTTTCACTAAGTATTTAAGATAGGGTCATTATCAAATCATTGAGGGTTTGGATCAACAATCTCCCCCTATTTGATTATGACATAGCAACAAAGAAAATTGCTATTTAATGAAAACATAAGGATAAAAAGAACTCATAAAATATTTGTCCCTTTTACTGTTTTCTGGGATCTTTTCAGTACTGATGGAGTAAAGTAAATTCGCTGAAATCTTTCTTTAAATCTTTGAATCAGGTTACAATTTGAATAAGAAAGATTACAAGTACAAGCGAAATAAATTACAAGTACTGAAGGATGACTGATACAATAGAGAATGAGGTGATTGTTGTCAGCCTTCAAAGGGTTCTTCCTTAATGAGAAGTTCATCAAGGGTTGTCTTTTCAGTTGGAATCATCTAGCCAGGAACCTTTTCTCCTTTATTCTTTAGTTTCAGAGCAGCTTCAAAAATCAAGGGTTTTAGGTGTCGTGCCTGAATGTCTTTTCTGAAGTCGCACCAGTAGATGAGATCTCTGAGCTGTTCGATTGGAGTGATTGGAAGCTCAGCGATCCGTTGAAAGCATTTACGTCCGTCGTAGTCAAGAAAGAATATTCCATAAGGATTACTGATGACTTTACCAGGGACGAAAAGTTCACATGGTGGCAAAGAGATGTCAAGGGTAGATAGATCAGGATCAGGACCAAGTACTTCAGCGCAAGAGAAACCAATTCCAGTTTCATTTCGTATGACAGGACCTGAGTTTGAATCTTGACGTTTCTTCTTTGGTGAGCCCCTTTTTCTTTTCGGCTTTAGATCAGGAACAGGAGGAATATCCACACAAGAAGATATCAAATCGATCTGTCTGTTTATCAGCTTTTCGAAATGATCCATGTACTTAGATTGTGATGGTTGGATAGCTAACCTCATCTCCAGCCATTCAGAGAGACCATACCTTTTTACAGTGTCAGCGCGAAAGGTTTCAGATGTGCCATCTTCTCTGAACAGTTTGATGTCAACAATAGGTACTCCGATGGAGGTTCTTCCAGAGATGAATACCTTGTTGATCTTCGCTGGACGATATCTGAAGTGGATTTTCTCTTTACACCAGATCAGGGTGGTCTGAGAAAATTCAGCTTTCTTTTCCACGATCTTCTGGGCTTGTTCCCAAAGCTTTCGTTGGATTTGAATGGGAATACGCTTCAGCTTGGGGTCTTTGACAGATTCTTGAGTGAGCTTGATGGCGTATTCTCTGTCTTTATCTTCAGCTTCCTTCCTTTCAGCGATGAGGCGTTCAGCTCTGAGATGTTCCTGGTATTCAGCTTTTGAAATTCTGAACTTAGGAGGAACTGAAGGCAGTTGATCGCGCCTTAGAATGATTCGCTGATCCTCGAATCGCTTTATCATTTCTTCTCTCCTCTTTTGATCTTCTTCACTCAGCCTTTGAGGAACTGGGGAAGGTCTGTTTCTGTGCGAGAGAGGTTGTTCTTCTGGTTCATCAGTCTCAGAGATTAAATCTAAGACTGGGATTATGTCTTCAGCGGTAGCTGGAATTATTGGTGAAGTCGCAATAGTAGAGCCTTCAGCGATATCCTCAAACAGGGGAGAGGACTAGGTGAAACGCAGCGATCTTACAAATAAGAACTGGGTAGAAGAACTTGGGTAGAAAAGATAGAAAAAAATAATGTGGATGTGTATGGTGTTTGTGGAATGGATAACTGATTGTTCAGAGATGATCAGGGAAGGAAAAATAAGTTTAGTGTACCTGACAAATCGGCTTTGCAAGCAAGATCGCCAGATTATCATCTTCAGCGATGCCTTTGTCTTTGCTTTTCTCAGCGCCAGAGGCTGAGTGCTTTGTCTTTGTTTTTGTCTTCTCCCTTGTGGATTCGGTTATCACGATCCCTTTAAGAGCTTTTCGAGGAGCAGGTTTGACGACAAAGAATTCGTCATCTTCATCATCATCATCATCATCGTTCCTTGGAGAGGAGGATGGTTCAGCTTCAGGGATGTCGATGTCTTCGTCTTCTTCTGCTTCGGATTCCTCAGCATCTTCTTCGAGTTGCTCCCCCTCAGATACAGAGGTGAGGTTCTCGGTTCCCTCAGGGTTTTCATCTCCCTGAGGTCCAGTAACCAGATCTTCATTACCCTCTCCCCTGATAGATTCATCATGGGAAAGGTCTTCAGCGCTCTTATTTTGATCTTCAACGCTCTTCTCTTGTTCAGCGCTCTTCTCCCCCTCTTTCTCATGATGGGCGGGGGAGGAATGGGTAGACTCAGCATTGGTGTTATCTCTGTCTTCTGGGCCAGAGATTTTCACACAACCTTCAAGCTTAGCTATTCTGTCTTCTAGGCCAGAAATAGCAGGCGTGATCTTCTTCAGCTCTTGGCGATCCTCCGCGGTGAATGAGTCCAAAATAGGTGCAGGGGCCGAAGCAGGAGCTGGATTGTTTTCCTTGTTCACCAGCGTCTCGATCATTGTCTTGACAGAACCAAGGTCGGTCTTCACTGAGCCCAAGTCGGTCTTGACCACTGACATATCACCTTCGAGTGTACCAACCGATTTCTTCAGCGTTGTAACCTCGTTGGAAACGGTGGAAACTGACGATTTGAGGTTGGTGTAGTCAGTGTAGATGTCGGAGAGCACTTTGGCAAAGTCGGCGAGAGTTTTATCAAGGTCTTTGATGTCATCAGAGGAGGCCTTCTTTTCCACCACAGTAGTCAGCTTTGTCAGATTCTCTCCAGCGTTTGTTACAGCTGTAGAGTTATTTGATAGACCGGTGGTGAGATCTGTAAGTTTCATCTCCATGGACTTCAGAGACTGGTTGATGTCTCCCAAATAAGGACCTGTAACATATAAGTACTTGTGAACAAAGGAAAGCTCAGAAGTTTCAGGTTTAGTTACAGTGTTTAAGGTGGGATCTGTACCTGCAGGAGCGTTGACGAACTCATCAAAGTTTCGAGTCCCTCCATAGTGTTCCATATCTCCCTCAAAAGTTCCGTGAGGGATGGAGATCTCTGCAGGTCCTTTCTTCGTCATTCGCTGAGAAGCTTCAACGGCTTCTTGAATGATGGCATCTCCAGTTTTAGCTGTAGGAGTGTCCAAAGAAATAGAGGGAGGATCGTAGGATAAGAATTGGGGTTGGGTTTCAAGTTCAGCGTTGGATTCGCTGAGAAGTACTTCATCAGTCTTTTGAGAGACTGAAGAAGGTTGGGTAGATTCCAAAGTTCTAACCTCAGCGTTTAAGGACGCTGAAGTAGGTTTAGAAGGGATGGCTTGAATTGGTGTGGCAGAGCGTACCACGGAACTTTCCTTCAGCTCTTCAGAATGAGCTGAGGAGTCTTCAGCATGGAATTGCTGGGGTTGCTCCTTGGTTTTCTTGATCCTTTTGGAATCAAGAGGGGTAAGAGATTTTTTCCTTTTCTTAGAAGGAATGGATTTTGTGGCCTGGGAATCAGTGAGGGGTATTGTCGATGAAGGAGCCACAGAAAGCGGAGAATTAAGTAGAGTGAGAAGGGTAGAGAGACGTACCTCGTTGGCGACAGGCTTGAAGTCGAGAACTTTAGGGCCAATCTGAGAGAGTTTCAGATCACCCTCAGGATAGCTGTCCTTCAGGCCATATTGAAAGATGGCGCTGATGAATCGTGGGTAAGGAACCCATGCTGGTCGGTCAGCGGCAGAATCAACACGTTGAATGAGGTCTTCATAGATGATGGAGGCCCAGTCAATGTTGAGACCTTTCAGCAGTGCGTAACCCATGGCCTGCTGAGGTTGAGCGGCTTGATCAGAAGATCCGGATTTCGCTGTCATGCAGCTGATCAGGTGAGCGAAGATGAAGTTCATCTCGCTGGGCATCTTGGATTTCTTTATCATCGTCAGCTTCTTCTCAGGTAGCTTGTCTCTTCCAGTCTCCCAAATGTAACCCATCGCATCAAGGAAAGCAATGATTTCTTCCCTGTCAGCGTGCTTCTTGTGGTCAGGTAATGGAATGAAAGGATTTTCTGAGGTAGCGTTGGGGAATTTCAGGGCTTTGCGGATTATTGCGGGGGTTATCTTGATGGTGCCATACTCAGTATCGCTGAGTATGCAGTCGATGGTTTTAGATGGATCTTTGGCAGAGGGTAGGTCGGTGTGTCTGGCAGAGTACCAGAATTGGGATAAGAGACGCTGACATGCAGGAGGTGTGATTGTCAGTGCTGTGTAGATGGGGCTATTCTTCAAAAGATTTATAGCGTCGTCTAGATGGGATACCTGCTTCCGAGGAGGAAACTCGAGAAGCGCTGAGAGGTTGTTTGCCTTTGTCCAGTCTAGTTGATCCAGCTCAAACTTAACCTGAGGAGCTTTAGTGATTTCCAGTTCCTCAGAATCAGCGGAGATGGACTCAGCGGTAACATTCAGCTTTGAAGTTGCCATTTCACTGTATTATCAGTTCAACCAAAGATGTTAACAAATAAGAATTATCTTAATGTGGAAAGAAAATTTCCATTAAGATTTTTCGAATTTTGTCCATTTCATTCGGACAAAAAAGTCTTAATGAAGATTAGGGTTTTTCTTGTTTTTGAAAAAAAAACGAATATAACACCCATAAGCCTTGTATTCCAGTTTCTTAAAAAATGGATACGAAAGAAGAACAAGTTTAAGATTTTAGATTTAAAACTTGAAGAACAACCATGAAATGGTTGTGTTTATAAAACCATGAAAGAAAATGATTTTATTTTTGAGTTCTTTTGTTTGATCTTGTGTAAAACAATGATAAGATCGAAAACAAGTTATTCGCATTTGATAATAGATAAGAACATATTAACCTTGAGTTTGATGAAGAAGATGATGAACAGTTCTTGAAGATTGAGAGCACAAAATGCAACAGTGTTCTTTTCTTGTGGAGAAAGATTGATTCGCGTAAAAGACAAATATAAACTTTGAGAGTGTTTATATAGGAAGAGAGTAGAGAGAGAAAAACTTGAGCGGGAAAGTTTTTCATCATGACACGGACACGTGTTTGCATTTGATTGGATAGACAACGAAACGTGCAAACGTGTGTCAGAAAAAGAGCGTGCCTGGTGTTATCCGTTGCAATGACATCACAACTGTCCTTTCACATTCTTTCGTTGTCTCTGAGGTTTTGAAAGAAAAACTCAGGGACTCTTTGGAAAATATGAAGCACTGAATAGAAATATCAGTGAGGGTTTTAAAAAATTTCAAAATATCGCTGTTAAGGAAGAGATATTCAGCGATGTAAGAATTTGAAATCTTGCATTTTCATGCGTTTTGTCAGAGAGAGAAAACATACCTTGATATCAGTTTAACCAAATTTATTCAGAGAGAAGATGATGAAATGGATTGTACAAGTTTATTTTATCCGAGAGCCTATACAAGAATGTATAAACGTATCGCTGATTAAATGTGAACCGCTGAAGATTTATCCTTCAAAGTTCAGCATTCCAAGCTCGCTGATGAGAAAGTTGAATCTTGTCTCATCAAGAGGTTTGGTAAACAAATCAGCTAACTGATAATCAGTTGGGATAAAATGAAGTTCTATATCACCATTCATCACATGATCTCTGATAAAATGATATCTGATTTCTATGTGTTTTGTCTTTGAGTGTAGCACTGGATTGTTTGCTATAGCGATGGCACTTGTGCTGTCGCAATAGATTGGAATTTTGGAGAGCTGAAGATCATAGTCTAGTAGTTGATTTCTCATCCACAAGACTTGAGAACAGCAGCTTCCAGCGGCTACATACTCAGCTTCAGCTGTGGAAGTGGACACTGAGTTTTGCTTCTTACTTGTCCAACTTACCAGCTTTCCACCCAGGAGCTGACATCCTCCTGTGGTGCTTTTCCTATCCATTTTGCAACCTGCAAAATCACTGTCTGAATAGGCGGTTAGATCGAATCCTGAATCTTTGGGATACCAAAGACCTAGATTCGCTGTACCCTTAAGATATCGAAAGATTCGCTTTACAGCTTTCATATGGGATATCTTAGGTTCAGCTTGATATCGTGCGCACAGACATGTTGCAAACATAATATCGGGTCGGCTAGCTGTAAGATACAGTAGTGAGCCGATCATCCCACGGTACAGCGTGACATTGACAGGAACACCCTTTGTGTCCTTATCAAGTATCAGCGGTGGTGCCATAGGGGTTTTCATAGCTGAACTTTCAGTTAAGTCGAATTTCCTCAGCATATCTTTAACATACTTTCCCTGATTTATAAAAGTTCCTTTTTCAGTTTGCTTAATCTGAAGACCAAGGAAATATGTTAGTTCACCCATCATACTCATTTTATACTCATCTTTCATTCTATCAGCGAAACGAGTACAAAGCTCAGGGTTAGTAGAACCAAATATAATGTCATCAACATATATTTGAACTAAAATGATATGACCTTTTATTTTTCTAAAAAACAAAGTTTTGTCAATCTTACCTCTCTCAAATTTTTCAAGGTGGAGATAAGTAGAAAGAGTGTCATACCATGCACGAGGAGCTTGCTTCAAGCCATAAAGTGCCTTATCCAGCTTATAAACATAACCTGGACGCTTAGGATCTGAGAATCCTGGAGGTTGTTCCACATAAACTTCTTCATTCAGCTTTCCATTTAGAAACGCTGACTTAACATCCATTTGATGTACAGTGAAGTTTTTGTGTACAGCATATGCTAAGAAAAGACGAATAGATTCAAGTCTTGCTACTGGAGCAAAGGTTTCGTCATAATCTATGCCTTCCTCTTGTCTGTATCCCTGAGCAACAAGACGAGCTTTGTTGCGAGTTACAGTACCATGTTCGTCCAACTTGTTTCGATAGACCCACTTAGTGCCTATCACTGTTTTGTCAGTTGGTCTCCGAACAAGTTTCCAAATTTTGTTTCTTTCGAATTCAGTCAGCTCTTCTTGCATAGCGCTGACCCAGTTTGGATCTCTGAGGGCATCATCTATTTTCTTTGGTTCAGTTAGAGAAATAAAGTTAACAAATAAACAAATATTACCTGCACTTCTACGAGTCTGAATACCAGCGTTGGGATCACCAAGAATTTGATCGATTGGGTGATTTACAGTCCATCGCTGAGCCGGAGCATGCGTCGCTGACTCAGTCTGAACTGGAGAAACTGAAGATGTGGCTTCAGCTACTTCTAGATTATCAGCTAAGAGAGGAATGCTTGCATTTGTCACTTCATTCACTGACTCCTGAGAAATAGATGGAATTTCAGAGACATTTGGATCAACTGCGGGTATAGTGTTTATAGGAACAGCTGAGACCCAAGATGTTTTAGCTTCACTATTCTGCATATTGGGAATGATAGTAGGACCATCATTTTCAGTTGTATGAGCATGAGTAGTGGGAACATCTTCTGAATCACCAAGATGAGAAAACGTCCATTTCAGTTGTAACAGCGTTCGGTTTAGAGTTCGCTGAACGGGATTCGTCAAACGTGACGTGAATAGTTTCTTCTACAGTTTGTCTTCTTCGGTTGAAGACTCTGAAGGCTTTGGAAACTGAGGAGTATCCAAGAAAGATTCCATCATCAGCCTTAGGATCAAACTTTCCAAGGGCATCTCTGTTGTTCAGTATGAAACACTGACAACCAAAGATGTGAAGAAAGCTGATTGAAGGCTTTCTCCCATGAAAAAGTTCATAGGCTGTCTTTTTGAATCTTTTGACTATCAGCGACCTGTTTTGCGTAAAACAAGCCGTGTTGACAGCTTCTGCCCAAAACTGAGTAGGCAGGTGAGAATCGCTGAGCATTGAACGTGCAGCTTCAATAATTGTTCTATTTCTTCTTTCAGCGACTCCGTTTTGTTGTGGTGTTCTCACTGACGAAAAGTTGTGAGAAATACCCTTGCTCTCAAGGAAGGAATCAAGAGAACTGTTTTTGAATTCAGTTCCATGATCACTCCTAATTGAGCGAACAGTCATATTGTTCAGAGTTTCCATCTTCCGAACAAAGGTGATGAGTTCTTCAGGGGTGTCACTCTTAGAACGGAGAAACATTACCCATGTGTAACGAGAGAATTCAACAACTATGACCAGCGTATATTTCTTTCCAGCGATGGATTGTTTGTTAACGGGGCCAAACAAATCCATATAGAGTAGTTGAAGAGGAGATGACACTGAGGAAACTTGCTTTGACTTAAAGTTTGCCTTGGTCTGCTTCCCTTATTCACACGCTGAACATAAGGATTCTTTGGCGTATGAATGTTGAGGTAGACCAGTGACTAACTCTTTGGATGAAAGAGTATTCAGTGTCTTGAAGTTGAGATGTGAGAGCCTCTTGTGCCATAGCCAGTTGACATCAGAAGATGCCTTTGAGAAGAAACAGGAGTTCTCAGTGGTTGTTGAGTCCATGTTTATAACGTAAACATTTTCCAAACGATAACCGCTGAGAGCTATCTTCTCCTTTTTGTCAGAGACAAAGCAGGATTCCTTAGTGAAAATCACTTTGTTATCCATGTCGCAAAGCTGACTGATGCTTAGCAGATTATGCTTCAGCCCTTCAACATATGCGACTCTTCTGAAGGATGTTGTACCATTTGAAAGTACACCATACCCTCGGGTGTGTCCTTTTCCATTTCCACCGAAAGTCACAGAGGGACCCTTCTCTTCTTTGTATTCAGCGAGCAGGCTTTTCTTTCCAGTCATGTGTCTAGAGCATCCGCTATCGAGATACCAGATACCCTTCTTAACCTGCAATACAAAGGAAGATTAGTTTTGCTTGGGTACCCACTTCGCCATGTATACGCGTTTGTCAGTGGAAGTGGTTGGAATGGGTTCAACAGTCTTCGCAGCATTTGAAGATTCAGCTTTGTCTTTCTTCACTTTGGTCAATTTCTTGACCTCAGCGGTAGGAGTCACCTTGACCTGAATTGCAACTGGTTTGGTCTTCTTGGGTGCTATCTTCACCTTAGCTATCTTATCAGCTTTGGTGGCTGTGGGACACTTACTTGCAATATGATCGGTAAGTCCACAGTGATAACATTTCCTATAACTAAAATTAGTTCTAGGACCACTTGAGTGCTGAGCTTTTAATTTGGAATTAGAAGTGCCAGCACCAAGTACACTATTGGTTTTTGAAATAGGACGAACATTCAGTTCTTCAGATTTCTTACCAAGGACATCTACTCTGAGTCTAGGAGTAGGTCGCTGAACTGATCCAGAGGTCTGATTTCTAGAACCAGATGAATGAATCACTAAGGCTTTGGAAGCATTCAGCTTAGGTACTAAGGTACCCTTCTGAGGATTTTGATAAATAACAATTCCTTTACCTTTGTCTTTAGAGACAGAGGTAGGTTTTGAATAAACCATTTTCTCCTTACCTTTTGAGGAGGTAGGAGTTTCCTCAGGGATTGGTGTAACCGACGAGGAGTACTGAGATGAAGAAGTGTCAGCTACTGAGGATACGAACGTTCCAAATTTAAGCATTGAACGTTCAGTGGTTGGTATTGGAGTATCATATTTATAACCCAGACCACGTTTATCACTCAGAGGAATCTGAGCCTTAATTATCTCAGTGATCTTTGTTGAAGAATTACACCATCCTTCAACAGTAGCTTGTTCATCTTTTAATGCAGCGATAGCTTCCGCTCGTTCGATTTTGACTAGCTGATTTAAATGGACTTGATCTTTAAAATCTTCTTCAAATTTAGAAAGTTTTTCTATTTGAAGGTGGCAGTTTTTAAGCTTTTCAGCGAGATCAAGATTTTGGTTTTCAACCACAGCTTTGCCGTTCATGGCTTCGTATAAACTTCTAGTCAGCAGTTCGATTTTACGGAGACTATCAGCTTCATCAATATTTACAATATTGGTAAAGAAGGAAGGTGATACCTGAATGGCAGATGTTGAAGTGGAGGGAATGTCTGAACTTTCTTCCTCTTCTTCAATCTTGGCCATGAGACATTGATTTGCTTCATCATCTTCAGAATCAGATGATGAGGCTTCTTCATCAGAAGCAGCCCAATCATAGTCAGCCATCAGGCCTTTTCCTTTCTTCTTAAAGCTTTTCAGCTTTGCATACTTCTCCTTCAGCTTTGAGTATTTGTCGTCTTTATTCCTTGGAACAAAGGATTTCTTTGTAAAAGCTGAAGGTCTCATGATTTTCTTTGACCTGCACTCGTTAGCGAAATGACCTGTCTTTTCGCAGTTGAAACAAGTAGCAGTAGCCTTATCAACAAAAGCTGATGACTTAGGCTTGTCAGCTATAGAAAGAGTTTTGTTCTTTCTAAACATTTCTTCTTGGCGAATCTCCTGAACTTTTTAGTTAGGAGAGCCAAGGATTCATCATCATCTGAAGAATCAGAATCTGATGACCTTTCAGAGTTACTTTCTAACTCAGTGATAGTGACCACGGGTCGCTGAGTAGAAGGTTCCTCTGAGATTAAAGCAACAGGGGTGCTTTTGGAATCTTTTACAAGATTCTTCTTAAGATGGCTAGATTGCTCATGATTCAGCAATGTGCCATATAAGGTAGCAAGTGTCATTGATCTTAGATCTTTTGACAGCTTGAGACACATGGAATAATTGTCCCAGCTTTCAGGTAAACATTCTAAAAACTTTGTCAGCACTTCAAAGTTAGAATATTCCTTACCAACCGTTTTTAGATCTATAATTAAGCAATTAAAACGTTGATGAACTTCAGAGAGAGTTTCATTCTTACCAGAAATGAAGCTTTCGTATTGTCTTACCAGGTTGATCTTTCTTGAATCCTGGACTTCAGACGTTCCTTCATACTGAACACATATTGTGTCCCACATGGCTTTTGAGGATTTCAGGTTCGTGACGGAATGGTAGACTTCGTCAGGAAGGGCCATGGATAGTATGGATCTGGCTTTTGTATCTATAGCCACTTTCTTCTTGTCTTCATCGGTCCAATGATGGATTTCCTTTGGAATCAGCCTTTCTGAAATAGCAGCTCTAGTTGCAGTGGCGGGAACTGCAGGATCAATTGTTACAGGGATGTGTGGGCCGTTTTCAGAATAGTAAGGTATAGTAGGGTCTACACCTTCTAAGAAGAGTGTCATCCTATTTTTCCACAAGTTGAAGTTATCTCTGGAAAATCTAGGGGGTTTTGCAAGAGAACCATTGTCTATATAGTGAGTGTTTGTGTTTGTGTTGGCCATTTTCAGATAATAGCTAGGAAGAGAAATATCTTAGATTAGATCTTGTTTATGAGATTAAACAAATCTGCTCTGATACCACTTGTTGGTCCCGAAAGGCCTATACAAGTTTGTAGAAGGGGGGGTTGAATACAAACACACTATTTTACTTTTCTAAATTGTTTATTGATAAATCATTAACAATTTACAGCTTGTTGCGGAAACAAGATTAAGGATAAACCTAAATCTAAACAAGTTGGAACACTAAGGTTTCTTGCACTAAGAAAGATAAGGAGATTACTAATAAAATCCTATCTTAAGAGAGATTTGAACTTGTCCAGAGTTAGCAAGTTACTTCAAATGAAGTGAGTTCATCTCTTTATATACTGCATGCATTTAATGCAATTCAGTATACACTTTACACGTGTCATCAGCGGATTGGTTGCATGTCATTGACCTTTGTTGACAACCTTAGTAGCCGCATGAATGAACAGTGTAGTATCAGAGTGGTTGTACGATTTCAGATTTTCGGAGGTTCTTTTCTGAAATTTCGTACGGTGGTGTGCAAGGGAGGTTAAGACAAAAGTACTTTGTACGGAGGACTTCATGATCAGCTTTCGTTGATTCAGCGATTATCATTTACTATTCAGCGAATGATAAAGTTCAGCGATAGCTGAAGTCTTGTACTTGATACTTCACGTTGAGTGGACAAATCTGAGTCTTCGTTGATCCGCATCAGTTCATTAGGAGACTTGTCGCTGGTTCTTGAGCTTAATCTTCGACTTCAGCGTAGAACCTTTGTTGACGTGAATCTTGTCTTCAGGGATCATAAGTAAACAACTAACTTATCAGCGATCACCATAAGGACTGAACAGACTCAGCGATATGGTGAACAGTGTTCGCTGAATGTTTAATCTAAAAGAGCGAGAGTTCCTATCAGCAGTACTGTAAGATCTTAGTACTTATCAGCGATAGTGAAACTCTGATACATATTGTTTACTTACAATTTTCACTAAGTATTTAAGATAGGGTCATTATCAAATCACTGAGGGTTTGGATCAACACGCACTACCTCAACGTGTACCAGGACCTGTCCCACGACGTTGTCTCTTGTACCTTTGTACTTCTTGTCTACTATTTGTCCCCTGTAATCTAGTATAAATAGAAGGCCTCTACCAGACCTTTTCTGAAAACTCTTGCACAACATACACACACCAGTTTAGATAGATTATTCCTGTATCGCACACTTAACGGTGTTCTTAGTGTAACTTCTGAAGAATCAATTGAAGATGAATCATTGAGCTCAACTCTTGCCTTTTTACTGTTTCACGTATTTGATTCTGTGTGTTATCTACCAGATTTATATAACTCTTTAGTTCTGTCATAAACGCTTCCGCACATAACTCTTTTGAACTATTGTGGTTAAATATCATTGTTGAGTCTTATTGTGGGAACAACAATTGGTGTCATGGCCTACTTTGATTTTCAATATCAAATGATCCACTCTACAATTGGTGTCATGGCCTACTTTTGCATATAGGCACTGTTTCTTTGGTTAAATCATTCCATTCATTGCATTATTCCAATATCTGAAGATCTAAACTCATACTTCAAGTCAATCCCATCGATTGAAGACTCTTTTCTTCACTTTCTGTTTTTTGTTCTTGTTCAAACGTCTAAAAATGGCGAACACGGCAATTTTCTTTACTGCAGGTTCATTAACCAAGCCCCTAACTCTGCTCAGAGATGAGTATCCTCAGTGGAAAATATGTATCATCCACTTCTTTGAGGGAGTTGACAAAGAACTCATCATCTATATCCACAATCCTCCTTATGTTCCTATGGTCACTATGCCAAGAGTGCCTGCCACATGAACTACTCCAGAGGTTCCAGAATACGATAAACCAAAAGAAATTAAAAAATGGTCACCACAAGTCTGGGAGAAGTATGAACTTGCAAAGAAAGCCAAGCGATTTCTAATAATGGCCATTCCCAACAAACTTTTCCAATCCTTGGACGCATGTGAAACTGCCCATGATCTATGGAAGGAACTGGAAAAACAATTAGAAGGTGGAGCTAAGACTCAGAAGAACAGAAGGGCTTAATGTATCAATGAGTACTACGCATTCAAAGCTCTGTCGTCCGAAACTCTAAAGACCACCTACGACAGATTCAACTCCTTGATAAACAAATGCAAGAAGTTTGGCATTCATAGAACCTCTGTGGAAAATAACGTCATGTTCCTCAAGAGCCTAAATGATGAGTGGCTCTATCTGTCCATGTCCCTGCAAAAAAATCAGGATTTGGACACTTGGACTCTGTCGGACCTCTATGGCACATTAGCTGTACAAGAAACTTAGATAGCCCAGACTAAGGCCCAAATAGGTGGACCTATGGCACTGGTAGGCAAGGCTAAAGAGGTGAAAGAAAAGCCCAAGAAGAAGAAGGCTCTGGAGGAGAAGAAAGGGAAGAAGAAGAAGGTTCTGGTGGTTGATAGTGAGAAAGAGGAGCTGGTGGAAGAGGAAGAGGCAACGATGGCCTCGATAGCTAAATCTTTAGCTTTACTGACGAAGGAGTTTGGGAACAGGGGTTACAGGAAGAAGACTGGTATGAGAGAGATGGGAGAGATGATCATGGTGGAAAGTATCAGAACCACGGGTATGAGCAGAGGAACCAGGGAAGAGAAGATTCCAATGACCAATAGAGGTCAAATGACAGAGCTTACGAACAAAAGGGAGGTGGTGATCACCAACAGAGACAGGGTGACAGAGTTGGCAATGCACCACATTACTCAGGGTGTTTCAACTGTGGCAAGCCAGGCCACTATGCAGCTGACTGCAGGAGCAAGCCCAACAGGCCAGAGAGAGACTCCGCCTTCTACAAAAAGAAAGCAGAGTACTACAGTCAAAAGTCACTCGTGGTTGAGCAAAAGAACTGGGTGTCAGATGAATCCTCTGACGAGGGAGAGAAAAAAGAATGCCCTGTTTTGTGGGATGGTAGAAGTCAGCACTTCAGACTCTAATAGTGAGCTATCCACTTCTAACTCTCCCTCAAATGAAACAGAAGCTAATTTTCTTAAACTAACAGAAGATTACCTTGAACTTGAAAATACTTGTGCTGACGTTCAGAAAAAACTTGCCTTCTATGAGAGACAAGCCAGGCTTCTCACTCAAGAAAAGGCAAAAATAACTTTAGAAAAGGAAGATCTTGAATCAAACTGGTATAAAGAATTAAAACCTTTAAAAGAGAAGATTTCTGATATTGACTTTGCCTTAAAAGCCAAATCCAAAGAACTTTCGGATAATGAGAGTGATAGGCTTAATATACTTGCTCTTAAAAACTTTTTTCAAAGAGAAAGAGAAGTTCTTCACCAAGATCTACTTGACAGACACCTTTTAATCAAAAGGTATCAAGACGCACAGAAGGTGTATGAAAAGATAAATACACAAATAGGAAGAAGGGGAATTGGCTTCTGTGATTTGGATCCCTATACAGGAATAAGAAGAGACAAGTCCCTGTTTTCTCTATTTTGTGTTGGATATACACGAAAACCAGGCTTTCCAAATCTACTCTCTGTAAGCAAAAGGCAGAAAACCTCGGGGATCCTCACAAGAGGAAACCTCTGAAGATGATTAATGTGTGGTATCAAAACCCAGATTTATCACCCTCAGCCTCTGTCAAAAGAGACTCCAAACCAAAGAATTATCTAAAAACTCAGGATCAGATAGGAATCTAAAAATTTGGTGACCCAGAGACTCAGACCCAAGTTGCCTTTGTACGCACTATAGATTCTGAAAAGAAGCTATCGGCAGAGGCACCTGAGTTTATGGCTGCTTCTACTGAAGAAAAATTGTAACACATTTTTTAAAATGAGTTGATGGAAATTGGTAAAAACAACTTTTATGAATACCTTGATACTCTCTCAGTCAAACAAAATCTCTGCGGGGAAATCTATGTGAACACTTCTGTTATTTTAGAAGATATTCCCAAAAAACAAGGAAGAAAGTGAGTATGGCACATGCTCAGAAAGCCCTGCCTCTGATGACAGAGATCTCTGTGACTCAACCTCTGTAAACGAGGATGACTCAACCTCTGACGAATCTGAGACTGACTCTGATGAGTCACAGACAGTTCCTTATGAATCAGAGGGATTTAAGCTTCCCTCGGGCTTTCTTAACAGAACAATTCCTCCAAAGGAGAAATTCACTAGTGTTCCTATCTGCCCAGACTTTCTGGATATGTGCATACAAGAGAAAACTTCTCTTGAACTTGAGAAAATCAAAGAAGAAAAGAAAAGATCCTCTCAAAATCCAACAAGTTCAAAACCTCTAAGGCCATTTCAAGAAAAATTAACTTGGCAACAAAAAGGTAAATGGATTGAAAATAACAAGTCTTTTTCTTCTGTGACAGTGAAATCGGCAGAGGTTCACCATAAAAGATGGGCACAACAGAAGGCTACTTCGAAGGGAGATTTTCCAAAAACTCAATCTAGCCTAGATAGGTCTTTTTGTAATAGAAAGTCTAATGCTAGGAAATATTGTAATTATAAAGCCTTTGTGCCCATGTTCAGCGTTTTTAATGAAAAGTTTAAGCAAATTTCTTCACATGTCAATTACTGTCACTGCTTTGAGCTTATGTATCAACTGAATCAACACTTCTCCGGTCCTCACAGTTTCCTCTCTACACCCAATGCAAAGAATGCAAAATTCAAGGGTAAGAAGAAACAAAATGGTTCTTCGAAAGAAGTTAAAACCAAAACTAAGGATGCTAAGGCAACCTTAAAGCCCCCTAACAAAACTGGACAGATTTGGAAATAGGTACCTAAATCTCTTTGATTATGTTGCAGAAGCTGTATGTGTCAATCTGGTACCTAGACTTCGGGTGCTCGAGGCACATGACTGGCGACAGAGGTTTACTATCCTCATATAAAGACAAACTTGGAGGAGGATCAGTAACCTTTGGAGATAACAAGAAGGGGTACATCAAAGGCTATGCAGTCATAAAGAAAGAAGATATAACTATTTGCAAAGTTGCATATGTGGATGGCCTCAAGCACAACCTTTGAGTGTAAGCCAACTTTGCGATACAGGTTTTGCTGTTAAGTTCAAAAGAACCTATTGCTCTCTGCTAGGGGAAGACACAGAAGTACAAGTTTTGCGAGCTGAAAGAAAAGGTAATCTGTACCTTATGAACTTCAAGGCCAGGAACAAAGATGACAAGCTCTGTCTTGTCGCATGCAAGAATGAAGAAGCATGGTTATGGCACAACAGGTTCTGCCATCTAAACTTCCATACTCTCAATAAACTTGTTAAGCTTGATCTGGTGAAAGGCTTACCCAATGTTAAATTCAATAAGGATCATTTGTGCTCTGCCTGTGAAATGGGAAAACTCAAAAGAGCTTCCCATAAAGGCAAATCTGATGTGTCATGCATTAGGCCTCTGTACATGCTTCATGTCGACCTCTGTGGTCCCATTGCGACACAGAGCCTAGGTGGCAAGAAATATATGCTAGTGTTAGTAGATGAATATTCAAGATATACATGTGTGGAATTTGTCCGAAAGAAATCAGATGTTCCAAACATCTTGATTAATCTAATGAAAAGAATACAGGTTCTTTATGAGTGCAGGATACAGAAGCTAAGAAGCGACAATGGAACATAATTCAAAAACTCTGTCATTGAAGCTTACCTTACCGAAGAAGGCATCTCACAGAACTTCTCTGCTGCATGCACCCCACAACAAAATGGTGTGGTCGAACGTAAAAATTGCACGCTTGTGGAGGCTGCAAGAACAATGCTCACAGCATCTCGATTGCCCATATCTTTTTGGACAGAAGTTGTTTCAACTGCTTGCTTTACCCAGAATCGATCAACAATGGTAAAAAGACACATCAAGATACCATATCATTTGATCAACTAGAGGAAACCAAATATCAAGTTCTTTCATGTTTTTAGATGTAAATGCTTTGTCCTAAACGAGAAGGAAACTCGAGGGAAGTTTGATTTTAAGGCAGATGAAGGCAAATTTATTGGGTACTCTGCCACTTCTAAGGCCTATACAGTCTACGTTCTGCGGACCCAATCAATCGTGGAAAGCATAAATGTTTCTTTTGGTGACTCTTTTCAAAGGAATTCTGAGCAAATCAGTTCAGAACTCGGGCTGAACAAAGAAACCTATGGCATTTCCAAAACAAGAGAAGTAGAGCTTAATCTGCTGTTTGAAGAAATGTTCAATGATGATGTTGATCCCTCTGCTGGAGCTCCCAGAGCCTCTGGAGAGACATCATCTGCTGACCACTCAAATTCAGGTATATCTCTTACTGGTCCCTCAAATTCTTCACCCTCTTCCATTAATTGTGTAGGTACAAATGTCGAGAGGTAGCAAGCAGAGAATAATGTGAACAAGAACACCACAACAGAGGCACTGGAAATACCAACACCAGTAAGGAATTAATACAAGAGGAGAATGAGGATTATGTCTCAACATCCTCAGAGGATTCAGTACCAACCCTTATTGAAATACCACCTCAAGCTAAAACTCCATGTACAAGCACAGAAGTACCATCTACTACAAACGTTGCACCAGAACCATCGTGTGCAATAACAGAAGTTCAACTCGATGATGCAAATGACCATCTCCCAAGGATGTCCAAATGGACAAAAAGTCATCCTTAGAGCCAAATAATTGGCGATCCTTCTGACAATGTCATGACAAGATCAGCCACTGCCAATTTTTGTTTCTTTACAAACTTTATCAGTGTGATCGAACCTAAAAGAGTTTCTGAAGCCCTATAAGATCCAAATTGGGTGGAAGCAATGCAAGAAGAGGTTCTCCAATTTGAGAGAAACAAAGTGTGGACCTTAGTTCCTCTGAAAAGAGGGAAAACAGCTATCGGGACTAAATGAGTCTTTAGAAATAAGAAGGATGAGGATGGAGTGGTCATCAGAAACAAGGCAATACTGGTGGCTAAGGGATACTGTCAGGCAGAAGGGATAGACTATGATGAGACCTTTGCCCCTGTCGCACGACTCGAAGCTAGAAGAATCTTCTTAGCCTTCGCAGCCCACAGAGGTTTCAAGGTGTTTCAAATGGACGTCAAATCTGCCTTTCTAAACGGACAGATTCAAGAAGAAGTATATGTCCAACAACCACCAGGGTTCGAAAGTGCCAAATACCTAAACCATGTCTACTATCTTGACAAGGCTCTGTATGGACTCAAACAGGCCCCAAGAGCATGGTATGAGCGACTTTTAACCTTTCTCCTTCATAATGAATTCAAAAGAGGTACTACCGATACAACTTTGTTCTATAAGAGAAAAGGTGGAGAGATTCTGCTTGTACAAATATATGTGGACGACATTATCTTTGTGTAGGACCCAAAATTGAACAACAATCAAGAATTCTCTCCATATATGTAAGAATAAGATGATAGAATGGAACACAGTGAAGTTTCTTATTCATTGAGAAGTGATTAAGATGGAAAATAGAGATGAGAGAACAATAGTCATCCTCATATTAGATTTACATACTTTGAAGCTCTAGAGGACTTTCTCTCTCTAACCACACGTTCTCTCACTCTACATCTTTGCTCACTTTACAAATGACCCAAACTACACATTATAAACTTAGCCTATTACATTACATAGGCCCAAGCCCATTAAACTCCCAAAGCCCATATAACATATTACAAAGTAAAGTAGACTTGACTTTGACATTACATGGACATCTTTGACTTTATAAAACTTTCCATATAATTGGGGCTTTCTAGACCCAACAAAAAGGTTAAATGAAATAAGTTTATCATATTAATTGCAATACAATATATAATATATATTCAATATGAAGAAATTTTGTAACTAAAATTAAGTTTTTAATCCAAAATGGATAAAAAAATGAGTCATAGATTATGTAAAAAAAAGTTGTCATCCTTCTCCTTTTATAATCAACTTCGTTTTCCAACATTTCATATTTCTATCAATGTGGAATAGCCAAAGTTAACCATAATTTAATATTTTATAATTCTCAATCCATACTGTGTCGCGTCATTTGTCTCGGATTTTATTTTTATATGTATAAAGATAAAGATATTTTTAATTTGGGTTTAGCTATATTTAGCAAAACACCATTTCACATTTTTTAAACAACTCCCATCAACCCTGTATATACACATTTTCACTTATATTTGTCCATCTTCCTACCAATGTGAAATCAAAATTACCAAAAAAAATCAAAATTCTAAGAAAAATGATAAATAGCAATGGAGGTCCATCATTGATTTGATGAATTTTCCTTTATATATTTATATTGATATTGATTCCTGATTGTTATCTTACCAAAACAATAAAAATAAAAATAGGTTTACATAAAGATTGTTTAATTTATATATTCATATTAAAATCGTTAAACTTGTGATAACATCATTTTAAAATAAACAAAAAAGTACTAACCCAATTTGGGTTTAACTATCTTTAGCCAAACACCATTTCACATTTTTTAAACAACTCCCATCAACCCTTTATATACACATTTTCACTTCTATTTGTCCATCTTCCTACCAACATGGGACAACCTAAACAACACTAACATTAACCTTTTAAAAAAATCAAAATTGTAAGAAAAAAGATAAATAACAATGGAGGACTCTATTGATTTGATGAATTTTTTTTATATATTTATATTGATGATTGATGATTGTTATCTTATCAAAAAAAAGGTTTACATAAAGATTGTTTAATTTATATATTCATGTTAAAGTCATTAAACTTGGGATAACATCATTTTAAAATAAACAAAAAAGTACTAATCCAATTTGGGTTTAGCTATCTTTAGTCAAACACCATTTCACATTTTTTAAACAACTCCCATCAACCCTTTATATACATATTTTCAATTCTATTTGTCCATCTTCCTAACAATGTGGGACAACCTAAACAACACTAACATTAACCTTTTAAATATAATCAAAATTCTAAGAAAAAAGATACATAGCAATGGAGGCCTCTCATTGATTTGTTGAATTTTCCTTTATATATTTATTTTTTGGGTTTAGCTATCTTTAGCCAAACACCATTTCACATTTTTTAATCAACTCCCATCAACCCTTTATATACACATTTTCATTTCTATTTGTCCATCTTCCTACCAATGTGGGGCAACCTAAACAACACTAACATTAACCTTTAAAAAATCAAAATTCTAAGAAAAAAGATAAATAGCAATGGAGGCCTCTCATTGATTTTATGGATTTTCCTTTATATATTTACTAGTGCCCGACACCGCGCGTTGCGCGGTGACTGTAATAACCAAGATCAAATTAGTAAAGACTAACGTTTTGTGAGAAAAATTTAAAGTCGAAAGTTCAGGGGCTAATTTTGTAAGTTTTGGGGTAGGTATAAAAAGCCCCAAATATGGCTCAAAATCCTAGAAGACTATTTTACTCTTGTTGGCGGCTTGAAGGGAGAGCAGGAAAGAAGAAACCGATTTTCAATTTGCAAATTGAAAGAGGAAGTAGCATTGGAGTTCAATTCCTACATTGATTCTATCAGGTAATCCCAAACTCGAATTCTTGTTATATGTTCAGCTAGATTGTTGGTGGATTGTGGAGTTTTGATGTAAAAGTTGAGAATGATGTCTAAGAAGAGGATTAGACATCATCTTTGTGTTTTGATAGCTAAGGGGCTTGTAAAGAATTGAAATAAGCAAGTTATGATTAAATTATCAGCTCAAAATTGCTGGATTAAGAGCTTGTCAGCAGTGTTTCGATCCCAAAAATGGCATCTAGCCGTCATCCGGTAAGCCTGGGCATGTTACCGGGTAAGTTCCCAGATAGCAGAAGTTTCCGGGTAAGGTAGTTCTCGAGTAGCTCTCCGATCATGGTGTTGTCCGGGTGGTGCAGTTGTCTGGTAAGTTGGGGCATCCGGTAAGTTGAGGTACCCGGTAAGTGGTGTCCGGTAAGTTATGTTGACCGGTAAGTAGAGTATCCGGTAAGTTAGTGTTCGGAATGTTGGTATTAGGGTCTGAGCAGTTTATATTTCATCCATTTCTCAGGTAACTCGATTGTAAGTCAGAAGAAAGTAAAGAAAGATGTTAAACGCATCAGGTGAGTTTTTCTAACTAAAATACGTGATTTTATACGTGTTTTTCTAAAGAATGTGAATGAGTAGAAATGCCATGTTATTTTACATGATTTTACTTGTTTGAAAGCTATGTGAGATGTATGCATACATTGTGTGAGACGTAAATTGGCTAAGTCGGGGGGTGTGGCCCGCCAGTGCTCATGCCGGGAGGAGTGACCCGTTTATGCCATGGGAAGAGTGACCCTGTAAGGCAGCGCGAGACTGACTCATTGTCACTCTTGAGTGACTTCAGGGTGCCATTTACGAGAGCGAATTTATCCGTGAAAGTTTATGTAAAGTTATGTGAAAGTGTTTATGAAAAGTTATGTGAAAGTTTATGCAAAGATATTTGAAAGTTATAAACTGTTTTGAAATGATTTTGAGAACTGTCAGGAGGGAGCTCACTAGACCTCATGGTCTAACCCTCGCATTTTCCAAACTAAACCTTTTCAGGTAAGCAGTTATTAAGAGGCTCTGGTGAGAGAGCATGAGCAAGATAGAGCACAGATGCAGGTAGAGACAGTGCCACTCATACTTTTAGTAGCTAGTTCATTCTCAGTTGTGTATAGGTTATTTCCGTCAACCTAATTTCGAGATAGATGTAATGAAATTTTGGGACCTGGTATTGTAAAGCTTATTATTTATTGCTATGCATGTCCCATTTTAGACTGGGTTGTTACAATTGGTATCAGAGCCCTAGTTTAAGGGATTTAGGTGACTGGACGGGCCTAAACTTAAACTTTGGGAGTAGAAATCACAACTGAGAATCAGGAAATGCGTTAGGACACTATTATAGAAATAGGACTAATAGGGTACCGAGGACGGTCATGTAAGGTAAGTTTGGGATTACACCTGGCCAGTGTAATTGCAAACTTACAGGTACATGTATGTGCTTAATCTGCCTTATTATTCCGAAACTGTAGTCTTAAACTAGTTTATATGCCGTGTTCCGGTAATCTAGAATGTCAGCAAGATCCCTGAGGGGTAGAGTGAGACCCATTGTTGGGAAATTATCGTGAGAGATCATTTATGATGATATGTAGGTATACATCGTAGAGACGGAATGTTGTTTGGAATTTTATGAGCCGTCTAGAGTTAGATCTTCGTGGGTTCGAAGAGGATGAGTGATTACTTTTGAGTAAGACTCCCGGTTCTGGTGAGTCCCAATTGTCGAAATCGTGAGGCAGATCAGATGGGATAGTAAGAAGGACAGTGTCGAGATCTTGAAGGTGTCAATTCAAGAGCGAGTGGAGGATCAAAGCCCCGACTCTTTAGTCGAGCTTTTCAGTGATAGGACCAATAAAGAAAAGATATCCGTGGTGGCTTGAAATGTGTAGAGGTAGAATGTGAGATGATTGATCAAGACGAAAACAGTATGAAATGGTTGTATAAGGGCCGTGGAATGTTTGTTTAGCAAGTTATTGCAAGGCTGTTAGTTCTTGTTTTGCTTAATAATGATGATTCTATCTAATAGTTCAAACAAGATATAATGCGAAGCGTTTTAATGAACTAAAAGATATAATAAGGTAGAAGACACACTATATCAAATGTATAAAGTGGAAATAACTTAGATAATTAGCTCAATAACCCACTGTATATTAATATAAATAAAGCACCAAGAACACCGAAAGTTATACAAGAAATCTGCTCTAATGGTGTGTGTGTCATGCAAAGCTTAATAGAAGAACTCAACATGAGCCTTCTATTTATACTACTTCTAAAGGGGACAAGTTATGGACAACAAGGACTGAAGGTACAAAGACACTATTCAGGTACTGTTGCAGGTACAACGTTAATTAAATGCGTCGGCTTCTACTAAGGCTAGGACCCATCAGAGTTTGACACATGGAGTTGTCAGGTCACGCCTTGTAAGAATGATCTTTAGGATCTTCGTACAGCAGAAATCGTGAGAAGCACGATTGTCCTTGTATAGAGCTCGTCTTTATATACCACAGAGGCTCTGTCAAGTGTGACAACGGCTCTGTGGCCTTGTCCGCATTGAAGTGTCTTCTTGCGATTATTTACTTCGGTCTTCTCGGTTACTCGGCAGAGCCTCTGTCGAAGACTTCTATGCTTTGGTCTTCTCGGTGACTCGGCAGAGCCTCTGTCGAAGACTTCTATACTTAACCTATTTTTCAATACTTCTATAAACAGAAAGATTTGGAGCTAACAATCTCCCCCTAAGTATTGAAAAATAAAAAAATTGAAAAGTGCAAGGTTTTCTAGGCTAAGTACATGACAAGAGGTGAAATAAAATACCTTAAAAGATTTTACTTTTCTTTCATACAGAATTATGCCAGAGGCACTTACATTTGATTACATTATGAAAGGAAAGATTTGCAGAGGTTGGTAGAGGATATCAGACGTTGGCGTCTTTGAAGTCGTTGAAACTTCTGTTGTCGAATCCTAGTTCTCTAAGCTCTTGATAGAAACTGATGCAGAGGGTTCTGAAGTTGATTACTTGGTCGATGACCTCTATCAGTCTATCTGCGAGAGCTTGATTCATGAGCTCCGTTCCTCTATGCTCCACGAGGCTTGCTCTGAACTATGTCAAAGTATTTGTTGCATACTTTTGACAGTCCATCTCTACGAACAGTCTTAACTTCTCAGCAGGATCTTGATAGACCAATCCAACTCATGGAGATGTAATGATTGAGTTTGGTATGGCAGAGGATGGGCAGTCATTTTCTGGTGGATGGATATTTAGGTTTCTTACTCCAAGATCTCGTCCTAATTGGAAGTCGACAAGGCTGTATAGCAGAAGTTTCTCACGCGTGGCTTTCCGTATCACCCTGTATGCCCTTCGATGTGCATTTGTTTTGAAGTTCTCTTTCGTCCAGTTGAGAAGGTCGGTTGATCGTAGGGACTTAGATTTCGCATATCAGCATCTGAGATTTGGGTCACGGTTCTGTCCTCCTTTTTGACCTTGTAGATGTTATAGGAAACCTTAGGAGTGGTTCTGGTTTGAGAAAACTTACAGTATATGACCTTGTCGATTTTGGACTCTGAGAAGACTTGCCATTTTGGCTTGGGTGTTGTTCTTGTGAAGGTATTTTCGAGGTCAGCATGGAAGTTGGGATCTTGAATGGTTGGTTGCAGAAGATCTTTGCCACTTCTGTTGTACAGATAGTTGTATACCACCTCTTCCATCTGTTGTGGATGTGCACCGGGTGGAGGCATGGGCTTACGCAGAACATCCATTTGTTTCTGGATTTGGGCCACTCGATCCTCTGTGACTTTTGCCTTCGGATCTATAATTGGTATGTTTGACAGAGGGGGTAGCACAAAAAGCCCAGTCTTCTTGTTCTGGTTTTGGTGTCACATATGCATCAAAAGAGCTCTTCGTCAATTTTTCTGCTGGTTGATGCTTTGGCTTCTTCTTTTTGGGTTCCTCTGTCAGTATCCCTTTGCCTTTGTCTTTTGCCTTCGGCTGTAGATCTTCTTGTAGAGATGGGGTTGCCTCTGTGGGTTTTGTCCTTTGGGGTTCTGAGGGCTTTGACGGAGGTACTTCTGTAAGTTTTGTGGGGGTTGCCTCAGTTGGTTTTGTCACTTGTGCTTCTGAGGGCTTCGTTGGTGATGTAGGTTTTGTAGGTGAGGCTTATGTGGTTTTGCTCAGATGTTTTCTTTTGTGAGCAATGGTTTTGGTTCTGGTTTTGGGTGTGGGAGATGGTATATTGGTTTCTTTTGGTGTTGGAGAGGGGAGTTCTTCTGGTGATTTTGGTTTTGGTGATTGGGATGGTTGATCTTCTTCGGAGGATGTTAGGATTTGGAATACTTCACGGGTTGGCACATCGTTTCCGAATACAGAAGTTGTTTCCACAGAGGTGGGTGTTGCTTCTGTGGACTTCTGTTGTTGATCTTGATTGGTTTCAGGTATTTGGGTTTGAATTGGGGTTTCTTCATAGGGTATTTCCACAGAGGTGGTTGTTGCCTCTATGGTCTGTTGATGGTTTCCTCCTTGGGTTTGAGTTGGGGGAACTTGGTTTAGCGGTTCTGCTGATATTGGTGGTTCTGGTAGACCTTTGCTTGCAGCTTTCCCCCTTGGTTTCTCCCCCTGAGGATTATCTCTGGCACTTCTGTTGTACAGATAGTTGTATACCACCTCTTCCATCTGTTATGGAGGTGCACCGGGTGGAGGCATGGGCCTGCACAGAGCATCTATTTGTTTCTGGATTTGGGCCACTCGATCCTCTGTGACTTTTGCCTTCGGATCTATAATTGGTATGTTTGACAGAGGGGTAGCACCAAAAGCCCAGTCTTCTTGTTCTGGTTTTGGTGTCACATATGCATCAAAAGAGCTCTTCGTCAATTTTTCTATTGGTTGATGATTTGGCTTCTTCTTTTGGGTTCCTCTGTCATTATCCCTTTGCCTTTGTCTTTTGCCTTCGGCTGTAGATCTTCTTGTAGAGATGGGGTTGCCTCTATGGGTTTTGTCTTTTGGGGTTCTAAGGGCTTTGACAGAGGTACTTCTGTAGGTTTTGTGGGGGTTGCCTCAGTTGGTTTTGTCACTTGTGCTTCTGAGGGCTTGGTTGGTGATGTAGGTTTTGTAGGTGAGGCTTCTGTAGTTTTGCTCAGATGTTTTCTTTTGTGAGCACTGGTTTTGGTTCTGGTTTTGGGTGTGGGAGATGGTATCTTGGTTTCTTTTGGTGTTGGAGAGGGGAGTTCTTCTGGTGATTTTGGTTTTGGTGATTGGGATGGTTGATCTTCTTCGGAGGATGTTAGGATTTGGAATACTTCACGGGTTGGCACATCGTTTCCGAATACAGAAGTTGTTTCCACAGAGGTGGGTGTTGCCTCTGTGGACTTCTGTTGTTGATCTTGATTGGTTTCAGGTATTTGGGTTTGAATTGGGGTTTCTTCAGAGGGTATTTCCACAGAGGTGGTTGTTGCCTCTGCGGTCTGTTGTTGGTTTCCTCCTTGGGTTTGAGTTGGGGGAACTTGGTTTAGCGGTTCTGCTGATATTGGTGGTACTGGTAGACCTTTGCTTGCAGCTTTCTCCCTTGGTTTCTCCCCCCCATGTTGATCTGATAGACTATCAGAGTCATCATCAGAGTCATCCTGACCCTTATCTTTAGTACCCTCTGCTCTGCACGATGCCTCTGGTTTCTTTGGAGGAGTGGCACCTGCAGCTATCAACTTTGCGCACAAGTCATCACAGAGACCAAATAGAGTTCCGAGCTCTGCCTCTGTGTTGAAGCGAATTCTGCCGACGCTCGTCTGAAAGTCCTTAACGTAGTTGTGATTGGCGATAGTAAAGGCCTTGATGAAGTCTGTCATCGGGTCGAGGATCCCCTGTCCGAGCTCTGTAAGCTGTGCTCTTGTCATATAGTCGGAAGGCATTATGGCTTGAGTTTCGTAGGTTGTGTTGTCTTGGACTTGTTCTAAGGCCTTCTTTAGATATTCTGGTGTAAGGCCCTTAGAAGTTGAGGATTGCTCTTTCAGCTTTTCAAGCAGATCGTTGACAGAGCTTTGGAAGGCTGAGTTAGTGGCTTTCTCGAAGTCAGCAGCAGTAGAGGCGGCAGAGGTTGTCGCAGTTGTTCTCATCTGGGCTATAGCATTTTGCACCTCTGTGGACAGGTTGTCCATTTTGGTGTTCATATTGGTAATGGCCCTTGTGGTAACATCTGTAAAAGAATCAAAAGAGCTTTTCAACTCTTTCAATGTATTGTCCACAGAGGTGACAAGGGTTTGGAACTCATCCCTGGATACATGTGGATTTGGTGTAACCTCTGGGGGAACACATTCTTCCCCAGAGTGAGTCCCTGTTCCTTAGACACCTTCTTTCGCCCTTGTTTGTACATTGGGGGCGGAAGGATTTCCTTCTGATCCTTGAGTAGAGGTTTTTGAGGCCTCATTCTCTACAGAAGTTCCGATAATGACATTTTCTTGATCCACTCCAGAGGTGGGTACAAGAGTATCCTTATGTTGACTTGTAGACTTGTCTAGAGTCTCTCCGTCTTTGTGCACCCTAAGCTCCTCTGAACAGCCTGTTGGACCTAAGTGTGTGTGCGTGTCAGAGGAAACGAATTCCTCTATAAGGATTTCTGTTGTGATTAGGGGCGATGGATCACGAACTAAGGGTAAGTCCTTTTGAGAGGACTCCCCTGGAATGGTTTCCCCGGTTAAGATTGGCACAGATGTAGAAAGAGCTACCTATGCCCGGTCAGTTTGGGTTGGGGTCGAGCCGTGCTGCTCTTTTTCAATAACATCCTCTGCCACTAGACTGGCGATGTTAGAAGTGTGGGTTGCACTGGGAGGTGGTTGGGGATGTGTGCCTCTGCTATCTTCGGCATCTTTTTGGGCTGCACCCTCTGTCATAGACCCTAACCTTATGGTTTCTCTTCTAGTCTCTATCACATCAAAATTGTCTGTATCCTCTAGACTTTTTCTAAGTACATCGTAGCTTGGATGAGTGGAGGAAGGGGTTATGGATCACTTCTGGGGTCTTTTCCTGAACACGTGCAGGGGTTCTGTCATCGTTATCCAGATCAGAGTCCTCTTCTGTGATTTGGAAGTCTGTATTTTCACTCGACCAATTCGAGAGGGCTTCACATTTCCACCCAGAGGTGTCTAGAGTATTGGCGATTTCGGGGTGCTCAAGGAAAGAGTTGAAGTCACCCTGATGGTCTGCATAGTTGATAGGTGAAGGGGATTGCAGAGTTTGTTCATTGGTTTCTTCTGCTATTACTCCTTCTTCTGCGATGGACTGTATAGGAGTGAAAGGCTTCTTCTTCTTGCTCTTTTTACGTTTTGGCTTGGGGGCACCCTCCTCTGAAGACTTATGCTTCCTCTTCTTCTTCTTTTCTTTTGGAGGGGGATGAGCAGAGGATCCAACTTCTGTTGCATGAGTAGGGGACAGTTGGGTTTCAGCAGCACTGGTTGAGGTGCCTTTTGTAGCTTTCCTTTTTCTGTGGGCATTCTTCTTCGTCTTGGCAGAGGATTTGCTCTTGGAAGCTGAGGGGAGGATGGTGTTTCTCAGAGCGTGAAAGTTGGCTTGTACTTGTTCGTGCTTAGCCAAGACCAATGCCCATTCTTCGTCGGACATCCGTTCTATAACCCTAGATCCTAAGGAGACTCCTAGATGCGGGTGTCACGTGAATCATTTCTGGAGTCCTATGATCGCGTATGTATTCTAACTTAAGGGTCTTGTCTGTAGCGTATCCCAGAAGTTACTTTGGCAGAGGTCTGTAGAATGGGTATTCATCTTCGTGCTTTGTTGGGGAGTTCTTTGTCATAGCATACATTCTGGTCGTTGGTCCCTCCATTGGCCATTTTTGTAGACGGAGCAGAGGCTCTAGAAGGACGTGTGCCACGCACGTCCAATAGGAGAATGCCACGTCAGAAGTGTCAGAACACGATTAGATGGCGTGTGCGGCCCATTAATGCTTGGCGCGTGGGTTTTCTACCTTCAGATATCTGTCACTCGCAGTAGATAACCCTTACTGTTACAGAATTTCCATAAAAGGCCAAGTACAAGAATCGACAGAAGCTCGGTAGTGGAGTGAGCTCTGTGGACTGAAATTTGCCTTTTATATCCTCCGATGCTTGCACCTTTACCAAAAATGTTTGAAAAATCATTGGAGAGGATCGATAGACCTTTAGTACAAAATTTTCATTCACAGAGGCTTTGAGGCTCTGTCAAAGCCAGCAGAGGCTCTATGAGTGAAAATTTCTCATAACTAAAGATTCATGAAACATTTTGATCATCCAAAGTTTTAGTTGTTTTAAACATTGTTTTTAGAACATATTTGGAAATTAGTGTCCTAGAAAACTGTTTAGGAAAACTTTTTGTGCGAGTAGCCTTTGAATATCAAGGTTAGTTAGCATAAGTTCTGTGTTGGGGTGAACTTTATGACTAGAAACCTTCTGTAAGACATTGAAGTTGATCGATAGAGTTCCTGTATGAAAGCTGCAATTATAGAGGATCTGACTTACAGAGGCTCTGTTGAGCTCAGCAGAAGCTCTATGACAATAAATTTCTAATAACAGATAGCTCAACAATCCTTTTGTTTATCCATGGTTTGGAATGTCTTAAACAGTGATTCTAGGACATATTTGGAAATTGGTGTCCTAGAGAATTGTTTTCAAAAAGGATTTGTACGAGATACTTACCTTTTGGCTCTCCTTTGTTCGGCAAAAATACCTGACTTTTGTAGATATGGTTGATCACGTCTCTTTTTTAGCTCCCCCTTGAATGATCAACCTCTGTAGATCAGTTCAAGGACTCCTTCTGCTCCCCCTTGACTTATGCTTGGATCAAATGAGATAAGTAGTGCACAGAACATAGGTCAATTTTACCAGAGGTTCTGCGGAGATTGTCATGTTCTGAGCAATCCCACAGAAGCTCTGTTGGTTACAGAACTTTTGATGATTAAGAATTTACATGCAAAAGAGTTTAAATATATATACATATTTACAAATAAGATCAAATCTTACTTACAGAGGATTCAACTCATGTTAATCATTCCCAACTTACCCACCAAGAAAAGGAATCTTTTCTCATCAAGTGCCTTGGTGAATAAGTCTGCAAGCTGGTATTCAGTGGACACAAAGTGCATTTCGATTGTGCCATGTTCAACATGATGCTTCAGAAAGTGGTAACGGATATCGATATGCTTTGTTTTTTAGTGCTGTACTGGATTAGCAGAGATGGCTATGGCACTTTTTGAATCACAGAAGATGGGTATCTTGTATATGTTGTGGCCATAGTCCTTTAGCTGAGTTTTCATCTACAGAACTTGGGAGCAACAACTAGCAGCAGCAACATATTCAGCTTCTGCTGTAGATGTGGACACACAGTTCTGCTTCTTCGAAGTCCAGTTGACTAGTTTACCTCCCAGGAATTGACAACTCCTAGAGGTACTTTTTCGATCGAGCTTGCATCCTCCATAATCTGAATCTGTGTATGCCTTCAGACCAAAACCAGAGTTCGTCGGATACCATAGCCCAAGATTTTTGGTCCCTTTTAGGTATCTGAAGATTCTCTTTACAGCAATATAGTGGGATTCCTTTGTGTTAGCTTGATAAATTGCACAGAGGCATGTGGCATACATTATATCAGGCCTACTTGCGGTTAAGTATAACAGAGACCCAATCATACCTCTATAGAGCTTGCACTCTACAGATGTGCCATTTGGATCTGAGAATAATTTATTTCCAGTGGCCATTGGGGTCTTCATTACAGAGGCATCAGAGAGACTGTATTTCGAAAGTATGTCAGAGACATATTTAGCTTGATTTATAAAAATTCCCTCTGATGATTGTTTTACTTGGAGTCCGAGGAAGAAGGTTAATTCTCCCATCATACTCATTTCAAATTCACTCTGCATGAGTTTTTCAAAATCTTTGCACTGTTGTGCATTTGTAGACCCGAAAATGATGTCATCCACATAAATCTGTACAAGCAGAATCTCATCACCTTTTATTTTGTAAAACAAAGTAGTATCTGTCGTACATCTGTCGTAATCATTATTGAGAAGAAAGGTTGAAAGTCTTTCGTCCCATGCTCTTGGAGCCTATTTCAGTCCTTACAGAGCTTTGTCGAGGTAGTACACGTATTTTGGGTATTTGGAGCTTTCAAACCCTGGTGGCTGCTGGACATATACTTCTTCTTGGATTTCACCATTCAGAAAAGCAGATTTTACATACATTTGAAAGACTTTGAAACCTCTGTGAGCTACGAAGGCTAAGAAGATTCTTATTGCTTCAAGCCGTGCGACAGGGGCAAAATTTTCACCGTAATCAATGCCTTCTTCTTGGCGATATCCCTTGGCCACCAATCTTGCTTTGTTTCTAATGACCACCCCATCCTCGTCCTTCTTGTTTCTGAAGACCCATTATGTCCATATGGCTTGTTTCCCTCGTGGTAGAGGTACTAGGGTCCATACCTTTTTTATCTCAAACTGTAGAAGCTCTTCCTGCATAGCATCTACCCAGTTTGGATCATCTAGGGCTTCAGATATTCTTTTTGGCTCGATCACACTGATAAAATTGGTAAAGAAACAAATATTAGCAGTGGCTGATCTTGTTTTGACCTTTTCAGAAGGGTCACCGATTATAAGGCTTGGAGGATGGATTTTCGTCCACAGTGTTGTTCTTGGAAGATGGTCATTTGAGTCATCAAGATTAACCTCTGTGGTTGCACACTGCGGTTCTGGTGCAACCTCTGTTGTTGATGGTACTTATGTGCTTATGATTGGTTCTTCAGCTTGTGGGAGGATTGGAATGAGAGTTGGAATTTGTTCCTCCGAGGAAGTAGAGACTGAGTCTTCGTTTTCCTCTAGTATTGATTGTTCTGTAGTCGCTGGAGTAGGTATTTCAGGAGCCTCTGTGGTTGAGTCCTTGGTTGTATTATCTTCAGCTTCTATTTGCTCCCCCTCAGCATGTGCATCTGTATGATTCACAAAAGAGGATGAAGTATTTGATGGACCAGTTAGAGAGATACCTGACTCAGTCTGGTTTGCAGAAGATGTTTCTCCAGAGGCTCTGACGGCTCCAGCAGAGGGATCAATGTCATCATGGAACATCTCTTCAAATAGAAGATTTAAGTCTCCTTCTCTTGTCTTTGAGATGCCAGAGGATTCCTTCTTTAGACCGAGTTCTGAACTGATTTGTTCAGAAGTCTTTTGGAAGGAATCGTCAAAAGACACATTGATGCTTTCTACGATGGTTCGTGATCGCAGAAGATAAACTCTGTAGGCCTTAGATGTGGCAGAGTACCCAATGAACTTGCCTTCATCTGCTTTCACCTCAAACTTTCCTCTTGTTTCTTTATCATTTAAGACAAAGCACTTGCATCCAAATACATGAAAGAACTTGATGTTTGGTCGCCTTTTGTTGATCAGGTGATACAGTGTCTTGATGTGCCTCTTTACTATGGTTGATCGATTTTGGGTGTAGCAAGCGGTTGATACTGCTTCTGCCCAAAAGGACAATGGTAATCCCGATGATGTCATCATAGTTCTTGCAGCCTCCACAAGCGTGCGGTTCTTTTGTTCAACCACGCCATTCAGTTGTGGGGTGCGTGCAGCAGAGATGTTCTGTGATATGTCTTCTTCTGTAAGATAGGCTTTAATGACAGAGTTTTTGAATTCCGTGCCATTGTCGCTTCTTAGTTTCTGAATCCTGCACTCATACAGAACTTGGATTCTTTTCATTAAATTTATCAGAATGTTTGGAACATCTGATTTCTTTCTGACAAATTCCACCCATGTAAATCTTGAATATTCATCGATCAAGACAAGTATATATTTCTTGCTACCTAGGCTCTGTGTAGCGATTGGACCGCAGAGGTCAACATGAAGCACGTACAGAGGCCGAGGGCAAGATACATCAGTTTTGCCTTTATGGGAAGCTCTTTTGAGTTTTCCCATTTCACAAGCAGAGCAAAAATGATATTTATTAAATTTAACATTTGGCAGACCTTTGACTAGATCAAGTTTAACAAGCTTATCTAGAGTATGAAAGTTTAGGTGGCAGAACCTGTTATGCCATAACCAGGCTTCTTCGCTTTTACAAGCAACAAGGCAGAGCTTGTCTTCCTTGTTCTTGGCACAGAAGTTCATGAGGTAAAGATCGCCTCTTCGTTCGGCTCGCAGAAGTTCGACTCCTGTGTCCTCACCTTGTAGAGAGCAGAATGTTCTTTTGAACATTTCGTCGAAACCCGTATCGCAGAGTTGGCTAACACTGAGAAGATTGTGCTTAAGGCCATCCACATATGCAACTTTGCATACGGTTATATTTTCCTTTTTGATGACTCTGTGGCCTTTTATATACACCTTTTTGTTGTCACCAAAGGTCACATATCCTCCATCGAGTTTATCTTTGTAGGCGGATAGTAGACCTCTGTCGCCAGTCATGTGCCGCGAGCATCCGGAGTCAAGATACCAGATTGGCACATACTGCTTCTGCAAGACAATCAGAGAGTTTTAGGTACCCATATCCAAATGGGTCCAGCTTTGTTAGGGGTCTTCAAATTTGCCTTAGCATTCTTGGGTTTGGTTTTAGCTTCTTTTGAAGAACCATTTTGTTTCATCTTACCCTTGAATTTAGTGTTCTTTTTGGGTGTAGAGAGGAAACAGTGTGGACTTGAGAAGTGTTGATTTAATCGATACATGAGATAAAAACAAAGACAATAATGAATGTGCGAAGAGATTTGCTTGAACTTTTCATTGAAAACATTAAATGGGGGCACAGAGGCATTACATTTTATCCTAACATTTGACTTCCTATTACAAGAAGACCTATGTAGGCTAGATTGTTGTTTGCAAAATCCTTTGTTGAGAGCAGCCTTCTGTGGACCCCTTATGTGGTGAACTTCTGCAGGTTTCACTGTCACAGAAGAAAAAGATTTGTTATTTTCAGCCCATTTACCCTTCTGTTGCCATGTTAGTTTTTCTTTAATAGGCCTTAAGGGTTTTGAAGTCTTTGAACTTGTTGAATTTTGAGAGGACGTTTTCTTTTGTTATTTGATTTTCTCAAGCTCAAGAGAGGTTTTGGCTTGTATACACATGTCCAGAAAATCTGGACAGGTAGGAACTCTTGTGATTTTCTCCTTGGGAGGAATAGTTCTGTTAAGAACTCCAGAGGGTAGCTTAAAATCCTCTGAGTCACAAGGTACTTTCTCTGACTTAGAGTCAGTCTCAGATTCGTCAGAGGATGAATCGTCCTCATATACAGAGGTTGAGTCACTTAGTTCTCTTTCGACAGAGGCTAGATTTTCAGAGCATGTGCCATACTTGCTTTTATCCTTTTTAGTGAGATTATTTTCCAAGTCAACAGAATTATCTATTAAGGTTTCATCAGAGAGATTTTGATTGATAGAGGGTGTACAGAGATTTTCGTAAAAGTTATTTTTCCCGATTTCCATCAACTCCTTTTCAGAGATATCTTTAAGTTTTTCTTCTGAAATGTTAGGCTTGAACTCAGGTGCCTCTGCCGATGATTCCTTTTTAGAGTTTATCATGCAGACAAAGGCAACCCGTGTTTGAGTCTCGGGGTTACCAAACTTGAAGATACCTATCTGATCTTGAGTTCTCAGATATTTCTTAGGTTTGGATTCTCTTTTGACAGAGATTGAAGGTGACAAATCTGTGTTTTCAAACCACACATTTATCATCTTCAGAGGTTTCCTCTGGTGAGGTTCCCTAGAGACTTTTCGCCTTTTGCTTATAGAGAGTAAGTTTGGAAATCCAGGTTTTCTTGTATTTCCAATATGAAATAGAGAGGACAGAGACTTGTTTCTTTTGTTTCGAGTGTATGGATCTATATCACATAAGCCAATTCCCCGTCTTCCTATTTGTGTATTAATTTTCTCGTACACCTTCTGTGCATCTTGATATTTCTTGATTAAAAGATCTCTTCTGAGTAAATCTTGACAGAGGACTTCTCTTTCCTTTTGAAAATAATGTTTAAGAGCTAGGATATTCATTCTGTCGCACTCAACGTCCATAAGTTCTTTAGATTTTGGGTTTAAGGTTGAGTTAAGTTCAGAAATCTTTTCTTTCAAAGGATTTAGGTGTTTGTTCCAGTTTGTTTCAATTTCTTCCTTTTCTTGAAAGATTTTAGCCTTTTTTTGAGTGAGAAGTCTAGCTTCTCTCTCAAAGAAGGTAAGCTTCTTCTGAACACTTTCGCAGGTCTTTTTAAGTTCTGTGTGTTCAATGTTTAGTTTAAGCAAATCAACTTCTGCTTGATTAGTGTAAGAGTCAGAAGTGGATACCTCATTACCGGAGTCGGAGCTGACCTCTGCCATGCCACAGAACAGGGCGTTCTTCTTTTCTCCTTCGTCAGAGGATGTATCTGACTGCCAGTTTTCTTGATTCACCATGAGTGACTTCTGAGCATAATATTCTGCTTTCTTTTTGTAGAAAGCAGAATCCCTCTGAGGGCGGTTTGATTTGCTCCTGCATTCATTGGCATAGTGGCCTGGCTTGCCACAACTGTAACATCCTTGGTTCTGTGGAGCATTGCCAATTTTGTCGTCTGACCTCTGTCGGTCACCACCTCTGTCATTCCTGTCATTCTACCTCTGTTGGTCGACACCTCTGTCGTTCTTGTCATTTGATCCTTCTCTTCCACGATCATCTCTTCTATAGCGTTCATTACCAGATTTCTTCTGGTATCCTCTGTTGAATTCCCTTGTCAAAAGAGCTAACGATTTAGCTATCGAGGCCATAGTTGCCTATTCTTCTTCCACCACCTCCACCTCTTCACTATCAACAATCAAGATTTTCGTCTTCTCCTCCTTCTTTTCTTCCACAGCTTTCTCCTTTTTCGGCTTCTCTTTTGCTTCTGTATCCTTACTAACCAGCGCAAGAGGTGCACTGATTTGAGCTTTTGCTTGCGCAATCTGAGGCTCTTGGGCTGCCAACGTTCGATAGAGATCTAACAGAGTCCAAGAGTCTAGGTCCTGATTTGTTTGCAGAGACATAGACAACTGGAGCCATTCTTTATTGAGACTCTTTAGGAACATGACGTTGTTCTCCTTAGAAGTTATGTGGATTCCGAACTTCTTGCATTTGTTGATTAGAGAGTTGAACCGATCATATGTTGACTATAGAGATTCTGTCGGCAGAGCTTTGAATGCGTAGTACTCGTTGATGCATTGGGCTCTGCGGTTCTTCTGAGTTTTGGCCCCACCTTCCAGTTCTTTCCACAGATCGTATGCAGATTCACACGCATCTAGGGATTGGAAAAGGTCATTGGGTATGGCCATGATCATAAGTCTCTTAGTCTTCTGAGCAACTTCATATTTTTTGCCCAATCAGGATCTGACCGCTTGTCCTTGGTCTTTGGTTTATCGTGAGCAGGGATTTCTGGAGTGTCGTCTGTGCCAGGTACACGGGGTACTGTGATCATTGGTACGAAAGGAGGATTGTTGATATAGTAGATGAGTTCTTTGTCAGTACCCTCGAAGAAGTGAATCATTCGTATCTTCCATTGAGGGTACTCATCTCTGAGTAGTGTGGGTGGCTTGGTTAAAGAACCAGCGGTGAATAAGTTGTTTGTGTTTGTCATTTTGAAAGGGTTTGAGAAATCAAGAAAATAGGGTATGAACATTAAACCTTCAGAGAATGAAGTGGATGTTTCGAACTGTGTTTATAAGCTTAAAAACTTTAAACAATGCACTAAAATGGAGATTTAACCGAAGAAATAGATCTGTAAGTTTACCAAAGTCGAACTGGTCGATAATGGCAGAAGAACAGATGCTGTTTTGAGAGATATGAATAATAGGTTAAAGATCAGTCCAAGTTTCTACCAAAAATCATTGCAAGAGAGGATCACTTGATATAGAAAATCAAGGTTGGCTCTGATACCAATTGTTAGTTCCTGTTTTGCTTAACAATGATGATTCTATCTAATAGTTCAAACAAGATATAATGCGGGAACGTTTTAATGACTTAGATAATTAGCTCAATAACCCACTGTATATTGATATAAATAAAGCACCAAGAACACCGAAAGTTATACAAGAAATCTGCTCTAATGGTGTGTGTGTCGTGCAAAGCTTAATAGAAGAACTCAACATGAGTCTTCTATTTATACTACTTCTAAAGGGGACAAGTTCTGGACAACAAGGACTGAAGGTACAAAGACACTATTCAGGAACTGTTGCAAGTACAACGTTAATTAAATGCGCCGGCTTCTACTAAGGCTAGGACCCATCAGAGTTTGACACGTGGAGTTGTCAGGTCACACCTTGTACGAATGATCTTCAGGATCTTCGTACAGCAGAAATCGTGAGAAGCACGATTGTCCTTGTATAGAGCTCGTCTTTATATACCACAGAGGCTCTGTCAAGTGTGACAGAGGCTCTGTGGCCTTGTCCGCATTGAAGTGTCTTCTTGCGATTATTTACTTCGGTCTTCTCGGTTACTCGGCAGAGCCTCTGTCGAAGACTTCTATGCTTTGGTCTTCTCGGTGACTCGGCAGAGCCTCTGTCGAAGACTTCTATACTTAGCCTATTTTTCAATACTTCTATAAACAGAAAGATTTGGAGCTAACAAAGGCCGAGAGGGCGACCATTGGTCGAAGGTAGAGTGTTGATGATAAGTTGCGTGAGTAAAGCGGTTGACCTTGATTGAGTGAGTAGCCTTTAATTGCAAGTAGAGTATCATGCATTGAGTTCGTGTATGTGTACATGAGATTTTTCATAAGTAAAGTAAATGTGTAAATATCAAATTTGATCGGATATGAGTCGACGTGTGCAAGTGTATGTTTAAAGAAAAATGCAAATCCATTTACATCGCACCATGAAGTCTTGAGGTTTACGATTTGCAAAATATTCCACTCTTTTCATGATAAGTTAAATTGTTGCAAAAAAAAGGTCAAGAAAACGTTTGAATGCAAAACTTTTATAACCAAAATGAGTATTGACATGTTGAAGTTATATAAATGAGTGTAAGAACCGACTGGTTTATTTCGTGTTGGTAATTCCTTTCAGAATTTTGTCGTATGAAAATATTTTCATCCAATATATTCCTGTCGTAACAACATATTTTTGGTTGAGTAAGATTAAGTTTTACGAAAAGTTGCATGCAAACGATTCTCGAGATCGTTATGCAGGGCATTGAAGTTATGAGAATGTTGGGGTCGTGTGTACCCAAGTTGTTTCCAAGTGTTGTTTCTTTAAAATAATAAAAAGTGTGAAATGATTTATTTATCGCGTTGTCATGCATGAAGGCTATGAACTCACTAGGGCGTAGAGTACTACATTTTAAGCTAAGGAGGAACTCCTAGAGTGGAGAAGTGTTGTACAAATCAGGGGGGATGTTTGTAGTTTTGGTATTTGTGTTCAAGAGGAGAGGTGAGCAGTGGACTTTAGTGTCGGTTGTATGAGGGTCTGTAACCTTGTGCAGTGACTGGAAATACAGTTGCCGAGGGACGGTTGTGTTCAGGGGAAGGACTAGAAGTCATCAAGGTGTTGGTATTAGCAACTCGTTATGAGTAGTGTGGTGAAGTAGGAATGAAACATCCTCGACGTCGAATAAGAGTTTTAAAGTGATCTTGTAATATTGACGTTGCACGAGTGAGTTTGAAATGAGGACAACGGGATGTGAATTTGATTATGATATGTTGGAAGGATTAGGTTCAGTAAGGGACCGTTGTTGAAGAATAGGTTAAGGGAGTATCAACAAGTCAACTATTGACGTTAAAGTCGGCAGTTGTGTAAGGTGTATGAGGCCGAAGACTTGAATCAGAAGGTTGAAAGTTGAGGGACCACCTTGTAGGGGTGTTAAGACGGTGAAAGACTACTGTGTTAGATAAGCGTTTTACTTACGAGGTTTGGATGGTTCGTAAAGGATTAAGTATTTAGCACAAACGAAGTGAGTGTATAGATTATGTCGATCTGTGAGGAAATGTGCCCTGTCGATGTAATGGTTTGGAATCGCAAAGAGCTAGCAAGAAACGAGTATGTTAGAGTTAATCAGAAACTCGTGAGTTGTGGTTCAACTAGAGCTGGGGAGAGACAAAGTAGCGAGATAGACTCGGTTATTTATGCGGGAGATCATGAAGGTAAGTTTGAGTTGTGTACGAATGACCATGAGAGACATGGTCTGCAGTAAGATGTTATGGGTGGAGAATGTATGGATGAATAGTGGCATCAATTGCCAAGATAAATGTGCCAGCCAGTGTGTGATGTGATGTTAGAAAGAGGAAGCATTAGATGGAACTCTTTCGGGGTTTTCGGACGAGGTGTATGATTTGTTAATCAAGTTGTTGGAGCACGTGGTTTGTAAGTTGGCGTTGTGATATGGATATCATCGGAATAGAATGTCGGAGCGGTAGTGGGTGGTTACCCAAGTGAGAAACCAAGTGTTTTTGGTTGTGTGAGTTGCTAAGTAAGTATATTTTTGGAATCTTTGGATGTTTAAAGATTGATGGATGGGTTAGTCGAAAATGTGGTGTAGTAGATGCGAAATCTTTGAATAATGTGAATTGTTTCTTATGTGTGAAGAAATTATCCGAGAAGGTAGTAGTTGGAGATCAAAGAACGTGTAGTGACTTCGAACACCAGTGTTAATTCGAGATAATTTGGTTGGATACCTCAAGTTAGAATTTTGGGGGCAACCGTTTAGTTATGTATAATAATGAGAAAGTGTTATCAGCATGTGGAAAGATCGGAAGAGAGGGGCAAGTAACGTTTGGTGGGCGGTGCTCCACGCTAATGTGGTGAGGTGAAGATAGTATGTCGGGACAAGTGAGTACGATGGAAGCAGTAAGCTTGGCAGTAACGCCAAAAATGTGGAGTACTGTGTGTAGATTGTCATCGCTAAGTGTGCGAACTCCTGGAAAGAGTATAGAGGGATAGGATTGTGTATGTTTTAATTCCGGGAAAGAAGTGGAAAAAAAGATAGTTGAACGGGGTGCTCAGAATGTAGAACCAATAGATTTGGGATTGTTGATGTTGTGAGAAATGTTCAAACGAACTGGTCGTTCAGTGATAAGATGTTGGGAATAGTTTTGTGAAAACTTGATTACTCCTCCTCGTGGAGCGAGGGTAACCGAAGTTATGTCATGTATGACTGGACACTTGTAGAATGCAGCGAGAATTGGTGTGGCTTCAGGTTAAGTTCAACCCAGATAAGTGAACACTTCAATGAGAGAATATGGAGGTTTCCTACTATTAGTCATGCTAAGTGTGAAATGATGAAGTGGTGAGAACGTACGAATTAGGGGTCGAGCTGTAGCCGATGGGATTGGGGAAAGGAGTATGATCTGCATAGATGTATGCAGGTTGGAAGAAGTAATCTGGAATTACATGCAACCCGGGAAGGGAACTCTCACGTGTGAGTTCGTCGGGATGTGCAAGGGTGGCCTTGTGCCAAGTTGTCAAGTGAGTGATTATTCCTAGTCTAAGATTTTTGTTGTTGTGGCGGGGAATTTCTGCCAAAACTCTTTCTTTTAAGGAAGTAAAGAGGTAGGAGGGAGCGTAAGTAGACGTGTTTTAAGACCGTGAGTCCCAACGTGGGGATGGAAGCGAGCAAATAGAGGCGCGGTTGGCCTTGGATTTCCTAGTGGTATTTAAGCGAGTATAGTATTCGGAGAGGTTGCAAGTAAATAGTACAAGATGGCACGACATAGCAAAGTGGTGACTTGCCGAGGACGGTTCCAAGGTATGGTGTACGGTTATGTTTCCCATCAGAACGGTTTGGGGTCACCGAGTAGAACTGAGTTGGTTGGATTGAAAAACATAAGACTTTTGAACCTTGAAGTTTGAGAGAAAGGTAAGGTGGACTAAGTCTGTGAATCTGTCGAAGTTATGAAAGTTGAATAGATAGTGCGTGATCTTGAGGTACTCGATGAGATTTTGAGAAGAAATTCATAGTGTGATGCACGTCTCTTTTGTGGAGAGCCGATGTGGGATGTGAGATGATGGCGACCTTGCAAGAAATATAGACGATAAGAAGTTGACTTTTGTCATTAGTTAGCGAGTTAGAGCAGCGGCATACAAGTTAGACTTGTCGGAAGAATTAAAGGGATTTCATCCAGCGTTTCATGTCTCGAACCTAAAGGAGTGTTTGGCAGAAGCAGATGTGGCTGCTTCCTTGGTGGATATCAGCGTTGATGAGGAGTTGACTTATATAGAGGAACCAATAGAAATCATGGATAGTAAGGTTCGAAAAACGAAAAACAAAGAAAACCGGCTAGTAAAGGTCCAGTGGAGATATCATAAAGAACGGAGGCAACTTGAGAGGTGGAAGCGGATATGAGGTCCAAGTACCCGAATCTTTACAACAATGGAATTCCGAGGACGGAATTCTATTGAGGGGGGGGGGGGTGTTGTAATAACCAAGATCAAATTAGTAAAGACTAAAGTTTTGTGAGAAAAATTTAAAGTTGAAAGTTCAGGGGCTAAATTTTAATAGGGCACAAAACCCTAGAAGACGTATTTACTCTTGTTGGCGGCTTGAAGGGAGAGCAGGAAAGAAGAAATCGGTTTTCAATTTGCAGATTGAAAGAGGAAGTAGCATTGGAGTTCAATTCCTACATTGATTCTATCAGGTAATCTCAAACTCGAATTCTTGTTATATGTTAAGCTAGATTGTTGGTGGATTGTGGAGTTTTGATGTAAAAGTTGAGAATGATGTCTAAGAAGAGGATTAGACATCATCTTTGTGTTTTAATAGATAAGGGGTTTGATAAGAATTGAAATAAGCAAGTTATGATTATATTATCAGCTCAAAATCGTTGGATTAAGAGCTTGTCAGCAGTGTTTTGATCCCAAAAATGGCATCCAGCCGTCTTCCGGTAAGCATGGGCATGTTACCGGGTAAGTTCCCGGATAGCAGAAGTTTCCGGGTAAGGTAGTTCCCGGGTAGCTATCCGATCATGGTGTTGTCCGGGTAGTGCAGTTGTCCGGTAAGTTGGGGCATCCGGTAAGTTGAGGTACCCGGTAAGTGGTGTCCGGTAAGTTATGTTGACCGGTAAGTAGAGTATCCGGTAAGTAGAATTATTCGGTAAGTTGAGTTACCCGGTAAGTCGTGTATCCGGTAAGTCAAGTTGTCCGGTAAGTTAGTGTCCGGAATGTTGGTATTAGGGTCTGAGCAGTTTATATTTCATCCATTTCTTAGGTAACTCGATTGTAAGTCAGAAGCAAAGTAAAGAAAGATGTTAAACGCATCAGGTGAGTTTTTCTAACTAAAATACGTGATTTTATACGTGTTTTTCTAAAGAATGTGAATGAGTAGAAATGCCATGTCATTTTACATGATTTTACTTGTTTGAAATCTATGTGAGATGTATGCATACATTGTGTGAGACGTAAATTGGCTAAGTCGGAGAGTGTGGCCCGCCAGTGCTCATGCCGGGAGGAGTGACCCGTTTATGCCATGGGAAGAGTGACCCTGTAAGGCAGCACGAGACTGACTCGTTGTCACTCTTGAGTGACTTCAGGGTGCCATTTACGGGAGCGGATTTATCCGTGAAAGTTTATGTAAAGTTATGTGAATGTGTTTATGAAAAGTTATGTGAACGTTTATGCAAACTAAACCTTTTCAGGTAAGTAGTTAGTAAGAGGCTATGGTGAGAGAGCATGAGCAAGATAGAGCACAGATGCAGGTAGAGATAGTGCCACTCATACTTGTAGTAGCTAGTTCATTCTCAGATGTGTATAGGTTATTTCCGTCAACCTAATTTTGAGATAGATGTAATGAAATTTTGGGACCCAGTATTGTAAAGCTTATTATTTATTGCTATGCATGTCCCATTTTAGACTGGGTTGTTACAGTGACAAAAACTCAATTTGAGAATACTCAATTTTCATGGTGTCACCTCAAATACCCTAAGGTTTTCTTTTTATATAGACACATGTGCATTTCATTCACCTTTCTTATACACACCACTTTGTTCCAATGTTTCAACTTCTCACCAATGTGGGGCAACTCTAAATCAGTTACAATTCACAATTTCAGAATACTCAATAATTAAGGTGTCACATCAATACTCCAAGATTTTCCTCTAATATTTATAAAGAAGATAAAAAGATGATAATGATTACTAAGATTTTTTTTTGGTCTTCCAAAATAAGATAACCCCTTGAATCAAACTAATTTTTTTTGCATAAAAAAAGCTTTCTAGAATAGACAACCGAATGAGTTAAACCACATGAACTCACACATGCATTCCATCCACCTCTTTATACACACAAATTCTCACGAATGCAAGAAACTCCAAATGAACCGCAATTCTCCATTTGAGAATACTCAATTTTCATGGTGTCACCTCAACACTCCAAGATTTTCCTCTAATATATAAAGATGCTATAAAGACGATATAAAGATGATAATGATTACTAAGATTTTTTTTATGCAAAAGATGGTCATCCAAAATAAAACAATCCCTTGATTGAAACTAATTTTTTTTCTTCCAAAAAATTCATCTAAATTAGACAACCCTATGAGTTAAACCACATGAATTTACACAAATGCATCTCATCCACCTTTCTTATACACACCGCTTTGTTTCAATCTTTCAGCTTATCACCAATGTGGGATAACTCTAAATCAACCACAATTCAACATTTGACAATACTCAATCATCATGGTGCCCCTCAATACTCCATAATTTTCCTCTTATATATATATAGGCGAAATATCCGTTGCAAACCATGCAGATCATGCAAACTTTGCAAACCACTCACAACCATTAGATCTAATTAATTTCAATTTATTTAATTTTAATTAAAAAGGGTAGATTAGTAATTTGTTAAATCATCCGATAATGAATAATGTTTTATTAATTATAGTTTGTTTGGTAACTGCCGATTTATAGGGGATTATGTTTCCAAATCAAAGGCAGTTATCATATTTACAACTCTAATCATTTATCACGAATATTTTCTGCATCTTAATTCTTTCGCCGGAAGTATATCTTCCTGATTGTTTTCATCATCTCGCCGGAATATTTTTTTGTTGATTCAATGGAACCTTTGTTCTCAATGAATGATAAAACCGTCAATGATATATATGGATCATGTTCTTGGGTTCGTGCTGAAGAACCATCATTCGTCGAAGACGATTCTATCGAGTTGCCATTGAAAACCCAGTCGGGCATCAAGAAACTTAACGGAAAAAATCCGATTGCTCCGAATGATGATGGTACCGACATGTTGTATAATTGTCTGGTTACGGTGACTTCATCGTTTACGGATTTTTATGTTTTCATTTTTCGGTGGTCAAACTGAAGACTTTGACCCATTACTATTATATTAGACGATGTAATTATCTAGGTTTTAACCATTATAAATGCTTTCTAAGTTTCTTGATATTTTGTTTTATGTTTTTGTTAATCCATTATGTTGTTAGAGTTCTTTATTTATGTTTTTTTAAGCTGCTGTTTTGATTCATGATTGATATGAATTAATATGTCTTTATTGATCCCGTATGTTGTTGGTATTATTTATTTATGTTTATTTTTTTAAGCTTTGTGAGTTTCCAACAGCAGCATACAAATGTTTACAATTAAGCTATTCTACCACCGAAAACAATCAACAATGTAACGAACCAAACCTAAACACGGGCTGAAACAGAAAGCTAAGTTCGCCGTTTGCGAGAAACAAACTTAACCGAACCCAGCTGTGTTAAACCTATCAGCACATCTGAATGGGTTAAGCCGCCATCCATTTAGACTCCTCAACCTACAGTTACGCTCGCAAACCGTACTCATCTGTCCGAAACTTTTATCCACCGATCTTTATGACCTGTAAGGATCCGAAAGCCAAGAGGTCCACTCCACCGCTATCCACCGCTAGGTCCCTATCTCTACGAGACACCCATTCGAATGTTTTACGTTGATATTCAAATACGAGACACCCATTCGAATGCATTCATTGATTTTAGTTTTACATAACTGATTCATGAATACCAAATTGTATTCTAACAATCACAATTACATTCATGATTTATAAACACTTATTTGTTTTCATGATCTTACAGTAGAAACCTCATTCATGATTTGTAGTTCTTTTTTCATTCCCATGTGTATTCTACTGTTAAACAATGTACATTCCAATTACTTTTTAAAGGTGTACTTTTTTTGGCATATTAGCATCTTTTCAACAGAAAACAAACACAATAAACAGACGCATTTGAATATGAATCAGCATATTTAAATTGCATTCATTGATTTTGGTTCTACAGAACCTAATTCATGAATTCAGTTCTATATCAACACATCCGCATTCATTGATTTTAGTTTTACAGAACCTAATTTATGAATTCAGTTCTATATCAACATATATGCATTCATTGATTTTTTTTGAAGAGCAAACAACACCACTTTTATTCACCAACCAGCACAAGCCAATACAAAGCTTTGTGAGTTTCCAACTGCAGCATACAAATGTTTACAATTAAGCTATTCTACCACCGAAAACAATCAACAATGGAACAAACCAAACCTAAACAGGTCCTGAAACAGAAAGCTAAGTTTGCCGTTTGTGAGAAACAAACTTAACCGAACACAACTGTGTCAAACCTATCAGCCCATCTGAATGGGTTAAGCCACCATCCATTCAGACTCCTCAACCTGCAGTTAGCCAGTTACGCTCGCGAACCGTACTCATCTGTCCGAAACTTTTATCCACCGATCTTCATGACCTGTAAGGATCCGAAAGCCAAGAGGTCCACTCCACCGCTAGGTCCCTATCCATACGAGACACGAATGTTTTACGTTGATATTCAAATACGAGACACCCATTCGAATGCATTCATTGATTTTAGTTTTACATAACTGATTCATGAATACCAAATTGTATTCTAACAATCACAATTTCATTCATGATTTATAAACACTTATTTGTATTCATGATCTTACTGTAGAAACCTCATTATTCATTGTTTTTTAGTATAGGTTCCAGAATCACCGAGTTTGATTTAGTGTAAATTTAAACAACCATAAAAAACAATAGCCATTAACAATATTTATTTTCGTAGAAAGTATAAATACATGCATTCCAAAAAAATTATCGGTGATTCCTCAAACCTTGTTTTAATTCTTAAATCTGCTTAAGAAATCATGTTTTTGTGTACCTTTTTTCCATTGTCTTAACTAAATATTAATGACCAACAACTGTAGTATTTTGTGTTACAGTTTTTGAAATTCTCCCCAAAATCAAAAACCCTAATCAAAAGGAGAAGCGCATTTCATTACCTTGCACAGAGTCCTTCGAATCTTTCCCAGGAGTTGGAGGGTCTGGTGATTCGTTCACCTGGTCGTCTAACTGCTTATAAAATCACGTCGTCTTCTTTAATCTCGTGACAGATTCATGAATCAACAACTTTTTAAGAAACCAAAATCGTACCAATGTTTGGATGCATGTTTCCCTTTTGCAGAAATCTTCACTTGCGAAAACCCTCTGATGAATAATTTTTGCAGATCGTATTGTTTTTTTGCTAATTGAAACCGTCCATATCTGCTCGACGGTATACACGGAAAGTAGAATCTCGTATTTTCAGCGATAGTTATTCAGATGATTGGACGTGATTAATTTGACCGATTTACCCTCCCCTGTATATGAAACTCATCAAAATAATTCATAAATCAGTGGTATTTACAAAAAATGCCACCGCTATGTTGTAGACCGTAGATTAAAAAATTCAAGGGATGTGATTAGTTTGTATAGTTTGCATGAATGGTGTGGTTTGCAACGGATACCACCCCTATATATATATATATATATATATATATATATATATATATAAAGATGATGATGATTACTATTTTTGCAAAAGATGGCCATCCAAAATAAGACAACCCTTTGAATCAAACTTTTTTTTGCAAAAAAATGTCATCCAAAATAGACAACCATATGAGTTAAACAACACGAATTTACACAAATGCATTTCATTCACATTTTCTTATACACACCACTTTGTTCCAATCTTTCAACTTCTCACCAATGAGGGACAACTCTAAATCAATCACAATGCACTATTTGAGAATACTCAATTCTCAAGGTGTCACCACAATAATCCAAGATTTTTCTCTTATCTATACTATATTATAAAACATTTATGAAAAACTCTTAAAAACAACCCCTAAAGCTTCATGTACTGCTAATTAATGTTAATTACTTAAAAAAATTTAAAAATAACTAATGAAGCTTTATGTACCGTTTTTAATGCTAATTACTTGATTAATACTTATCTCTAACAACCTTCAAATCTTTAAATCGTGAAGTCTTGTTAATTAATCTTTATCTCTAACCACTTTCAAATCCTCAAATCATGAACTCCTTAAAAACGTCATTCTTTAAACAAATCTATAAAAAAAAACTTTGACCGTTTTATCAAAAACACACATTAAAATAAATTAGAACAATAAAATCGAGATATACCGCGTTGCATTACGCGAGTAGACTTCTAGTATATATATAAAGAAGATATAAAGATGATAGTGATTACTAATATTTGTTTTTGCAAAATATGGTCATCCAAAATAAGAAAACCCCTTGAATCAAACTTTTTTTATTGCATAAAGAAGGTCATCCAAAATAGAGAACCATATGAGTTAAAACACATGAATGTACACAAATACATCCCTCATCCACCTTTCTTATACATATCACTTTGTTGCAATCTTTCAACTTCTCATAAATATGGGACACCTCCGAATAAACCACAATTCACTATTTGAGAATACTAAATCTTTATGGTGTCACCTCAATATCTCAAGGTTTTTCATTTTATATTGTTGGTTCCTTTTTGCTAACACAGTGATCTTAACTTTCAGTTAGTTCAGATTGTATGGTGCGGAAGCGTATTTAAGAACTGAAAGTTAATATAAGGTAGAAGATCACACAATATCAAATAAAGCAAAGTGTAAATAACATATGTTTCTCAAAGATTACTGTATTTGATATATAATAAGAACACCAAAAACTTTAAAGGATTAACAAGAAATCTGCAGTTTAATGGTGTGTGTGATGTGAAAAGCTTAATAGAAGAGTTCACATGAACCTTCTATTTATACTACTCCTAAAGGGGACAATAAGGACTGAAGGTACAAAGACACTGTTCAGGAACAGTTCTGGAATAGTTGTAGATACAACGTTCATTAAATGCTCCGTATTCAGCTTTAGGCGGAAACCTATCAGAGTTTGACACGTGGAATTGTCAGGTCACGCCTTTGTACGATTTATCTTTAGAACCTTCGAATGGTAGGTATTGTAAGAAGCACGTCCGTCCTTGTTAAGATCCTTTGCGTAGATCTCCATTTTCCCACAGAAGCTCTGTCAAGTATGACAGAGGCTCTGTGGCCTTGTCCGCATAGAAGAGTCTCGTTTCTTCACTTCGGTCTTCCTGATTGACCCGGCAGAGCCTCTGTCGAAGACTTCTGTCTTCTCGGTTACTCGGCTACTCGGTAGAGCCTCTGTGGGTTACTTCTGTACTTAGACTATTTTCACTACTTTTACAAACAGAAAGATTGGAGCTAACAATCTCCCCCTAAGTAGTGAAAATTAAAAATTTGAAAGTGCATGTATTTTCTAAGTACAAGAATATTTTCTTTTCATATTGGAGTTTGCCAGAGGCATTTACATTTGACTGTATTGAAAAGAAAATTTTACAGAGGATCTGTTTGACTGACTCAGAAGATGGCATTCTTGAAGTCATTGAAACTTCTGCGGTCGAGTCCTTCTTGTTTGAGCTCGTGATAGAAGCTGATGCAGAGATTTTGAAAGTTGATTGTTGCATCGATAACCTCTATCAGTCTGTCGGCAAGACTTTGATTCATGAGCTTTGATCCTCTGTGCTCCACAAGGATAGTTCTAAACTCTGTTAAAGTACTTGTTGCGTACTTCTGACAGTCCATCTCTACGAACAACTTTGATTTACCAGAAGGATCTAGAAATACTAACCCGACCCTTGGATTTGTGATAATTGAGTTTGGTGTAGCAGAGGGAGGGCAGTAGTCTTCTGGTGGTTGAACGGTTAAGCTCTTTACTCCAAGATCTCGAGCCAATTGAAAGTCTACCATGTTGTATAGCAGAAGCTTTTCGCGTATGGCCTTTCTTATCACCCTGTAGGCTCTGCGAACATCGTCGGTTGTGAAGTTCTCTTTCGTCCATTCCAGAAGTTTAGGTAGATCATAAGGATTGAGATTCCTAAGATCTGCATCTGCAAATTGGTTCTCTGATATGTCCTCTCTTTTGACCTTGTAGATGTTGTAAGAGAGTCTAGGCCAGCTTCTGGTTTTTGAGAACTTGCAATATAGGACTTTGACGATCTTGGATGGTGAGAAGACTTCGTGTTTAGGCTTGGGTTTTGTTCTGGTGAAGAGATTTTCGAGGTCAGCACGGAAGTCAGGGTCTTGAATGGTTGGTTCTGATTGATCCATTATGCGTATTTTGTTGTATAAGTACCTATATACCACTTCTTCCATTTGTGGTGGTGGTGGTTGAGGTAAGGTTCTGCGCAGAGCATCCATTTGGTTCTTGACTTATGCCACTCGATCCTCTGACGGTTTTGACTTGGGATCTAGAACAGGAATATCTGAAAGAGGTTTAGTGCAGAAAGCCCAGTCTTCTTCTTCAGGCTTTGGTGTCTTATACGCATCGAAAGATCTCTTCATCAGTTTTTCTGTTGAAGGTTGATGCTTGGGCTTTTTCTTCTGCGGTTCCTCTGTCACAATTCTTTTTCCCTTGTCTTTTGCCTTCGGCTGTTCTGCTTGTTGAGATGGGGTTGCCTCTGTAGGATTTGACTCTTGAGTCTCAGAGGGCTTTGTTGTTGATGTTTCTGTTGGTTTGGGGATTGCCTCTGTTGGTTCTGTCACTTGAGTTTCAGAGGGCTTGATTGGTGATTTGGGTTTTGGTTCTGTTGGAGAGGTTTCATGTGTTTTGCTCAGATATTTTCTTTTGTGAGCAATGGTTTTGGTTTTTGGGTTGGTTTTGGGTGTTGGGGAAGGTAGTTCATCTTCGGAGGATGTCAGAAGGTGGACTCCTTCTTGGTTTTGGACATCTTTTCCAAATACAGAAGGAGTTTCCACAGAGGTGGGTGTTGCCTCTATGGTCTTCTGTTTTTTAACATGGATTGTATCTGGTATTTGGGTTTCTTCAGAGACTATTTCCACAGAGGTGGGTGTTGCCTCTGTGGACAGTTGTGTTCTTTGTTGGGTTTGATATGGGGGTGCTTGGTTGATGGGTTCTGCGACCATTGGTGGAGCTGGTAGACCTCTGCTCGTAGCTTCTTCCTTTTGTTTCTCCCCTCTATTCTCCCCCTCAGGATGATCTGATGGACCATGATGGTCATCATCAGAGTCATCCTGATGTTTATCTGTCGTACCCTCTGCCCTGCATGTTGAATCTGGTTTCTTTGGTGGAACAACCCCTGCAGCAATCATCTTTGCGCACAAGTCATCACAGAGGCCAAGAAGTGTTTCAACCTCTGCTTGTGTGTTGAAGCGCATTCTGCCGACACTAGCTTGAAATTCTTTGACATAGTGTGCGTTGGCAACGGTGAAAGCTTTGATGAATTCGGTCATCTGATCAAGTATTCCTTGGCCGAGTTCTGTCACTTGTGCTCTTGTCATGTAGTCAGAAGGCTTCATGGCTTGAGTATTTCTTGTTGTTTGCTCTTGTACTTCTTCTAAGGCCTTCTTTAGGTCTTCAGGTGTAAGACCCTTAGATTTTGAAGATTGGTCTTTTAGTTGCAGAAGAAAGTGCTTGACAGAGTGTTTGAAGGCATTGGTGGCGGCTCTTCCGAATTCAGCTGCTGCAGAGGTGGCAGTAGTAGTAGCAGAGTGTATTGCAGAGGACTTCATCTGGGTTATGGCGTTTTGCACCTCTGTGTACAAGGTGTCCATTTTGGTGTTCAGATCAAGGATTGCCCTGGATGTAGCATCTGCAAAAGATTTGAAAGAGCTTTACAACTCTTTCATGGTTTGGTCCACAGAGGTGACAAGGGTTTGGAACTCATCCCTTGAAACATGTGAACTCGTTGTAACCTCTGGGGGAACACATTCGTCCCCAGAGTGAGTCTCTGTTCCTGAGACACCTTCTTTCGCCCTTGTTTGGATGTTGGGGGCGGAAGGATTTCCTTCTGATCCTCGAGCAGAAGCATCTAGTGCTTCAACCTCTACAGAAGTTCTGTGAATGATAGTGTCTAGATCCACTCCAGAGGTGGGTACTAGATTATCCTTCTGTTGACTTGGAGACTTGTCTAGAGTCTCTTCGTCTTTGTGCACTCTAATCTCCTCTGAAGAGATGTTTGGACCTAGTTGTATGCGTGTGGTAGAGGAAACAAATTCCTCTGCAAGGATGTCGGGTGTGATCTGGGGTAGTAGATCACGAACTAAGGAGGAATCTGTTGGTTCTATATGCTCAAGAATGATTATAAAATAATATTATCGGTAATATATGATCCTATAGGGTCACACCGAACAACAAGTAGACACCAAATTAATATTTATAAGAATTTGATTCTTGATAAATATTATTAATTCTTGATAAATATTATTAATTATATTATTGAATATAATTTATAATATTAGATGCAAATGAAAGATTTTTATTTATTAAAATAAGATGAGTTCATATTTAACTAGAAGTTAAAAGGAGGGACTATATAGAATAAGTTTAAATAGTTAAAATAATGATTTTAACTAAATTTAAACTAGAGGGGTCCTAAGTACAAATATGCATGGAAGCCTCTAATTTCATTGGACCATTTTGTGGTCCAATAGGAATGGCTTACTTGGATTGTGCTTTTGGACAAAAGGAAGAGACTTACTTGAAAAATGGTGTATCACATTGGAAAAATAGATGAAATAAGTTTTTGCTCTCTCTCCCTCCTCTCTCTTGCTCTCGGCCGAAGTGTGTGTGTTTTTCTCCTTTTCTTCAAAACTCTATTGTAGAGTGGTGAGGAAGTTCTTTTTGCATCTTGTTTCAAGAAGGGTACTAGCATACATTGGTATTCTTGCTTGTGGTGGATACTGCTAGAGGAGCTCTCTTTTGGGTTCTACATTCATCACCAACATCCAACCTCCCATGAGGAGCCAAAGGACTACAAAGGTTGTAATATTCTAAAACTCTCTATGTTTTATTTAATCTTTCATGTTCATGCAAATGGATCCTTGGTGGGTGTTAAAATGTTTTTAATGTTGTTCAAAGTTTTTAAGCTTCCGTTGCAAATATTATGATTTTTGAAATCTTATTTTGAACAAATCCCAACAAGTGGTATCAGAGCCTCTTTTGCATGCATGTTTAGAGTTTTTGTTTATATGAAAAGTGCTTGGTTTTTGGAAGCCATGGGTGATTTTTCATTATGTATGAAGAAGTTCATACATGGCATCTTTGGCAATTTTTATATATAATTGTTATCTTATGTGACCAAAATTTACATGCATTTTTTGTCATAAAAGTTGCCTTAGAAAAACAAAGCGTTTGTTTATAATTTTATAAATGTATATAAAGTGTATAAACAAGCCAAAGACCCCTTTTTATTTTATGGTTGTAATATTTATTTATTCATAAAGTATGTAATAGTAAATAGGCATTCTTCTTTTTGTTAATTTTTATATATAAATAGATTTATGTTAGATTAGATTTATTTATATAAAATGTAACAAGTTTGAAGAATGAAGACCTTTTGAAGACTTTCAAAAAGCCATGGAGTTCCTAGAAGTTTTGCATGCATTTGGATGTTCTTGCAAGTGGGAGCTTGAAGACCTCAAAAAAAAATTTGGTCATTTTGTCCCTTAGGAATGGACTTGATATTCTTGTTTGCTTCACAAGAATTGTCACTAGATTTTTGGCTTGGTTTAAAAACTTTCTACATTTTTTTTATATGTTGATATTATCATGTGTGGTTGAAATAAGATTTTGCATGCTAGATAATATTTTGAACATAAAAATAAATCATCTTTTGGAGTTTGGTTTTTAAAAATATCCTTTTATTGTAAAATCATAAAATAGGAGGGATTTAAGCAATAAAGTTTAAAATAGTAAAAATTGTGTTTTAACTATTTTTATACTTGGAGGGTTAAAAGGAAATATTGCATGAGAGACTCAAACCTCATTGGACCCTTTTGTGGTCCAATAGGAGTTGCATGTGGTCTTGTGTTTTTTGAATTAAAAGAGAGAGAACATTTATTTTAGAGGAAAATGAGTTTTTTTTAAATAAAAGGAGTTTTATTATAAAAACTCTTAAAAATTTTGAAGTAGTAAAATGAGTTAAAATTGTGATTTTAAAACTCATCCAAACTCCATGTCTAAATAATAAAAGGTTGTTTTATTAAAAACACTAAAATTGGTTCTAATGCGCTCAAACTCAAACTTTAATATAGGATATTAGTTTAAAATTGACCGCAACGAAATAGTTAATAAAATGGAGATTTTATTTTGAACTAAAAGAACCAATAAAAGAAAAATATGATTTTAAATAACAAGTACCATGTGATATTTGATGTATGGAATATACATGATACAATATGTTGTTTATAAAACTAGAATTATAATACATCTAAAATCCCTTTTAAAATGCAAGTCTATGTCGTCCTTTTGAGAAACACTCAATACGTCACTATGACACCCTTGTGGGATAAAGGTCACCTAACCACTTGGATTGTCTAGAGATGGATGAGGTGATTCTTATGTCCTTGTGGGAAAAATGTCACTTAACCGCATGGATGTGAGTTTCACATGTTGTTTCAAGTAGGATGACTTGATTGGGAATCTTTTGTGATAAAGGTCACCTAATCATTAGAAACCCAAGGCATAGATGGGATCAAACATGCAAATTAACAAACAAGTTGTTAAGGATCCCATAACGCTAGGAATTACATTTGATGTAATCGATAAACGTTATCTACCTTGTTGGATTAAATGGACGGGATAAAGGTCACCTAACCGTTTCATTTGTTTTGCAACGTTGGATCCTAGATTTTATGCAAATTAATGTTTTTAGAAAACTAAAGGGTAATTAATTTGCTAAAAATTAATATTGAAAATACTATATTAACTTTGTTAAATTTTGTAGATGGCCCAAAATGCAAACACTACAATTAACACATCCCTAAGACCTTTTCTTTTGGAAGAAAAGTTAACCACTCAGAACTTCCCAATTTGTTTTCAAAACACTAAGACGCGTTCTCAGACGTGAAAACAAATCATACGTACTCCTCGTACCTATTCCTCAAGAACCTCCTCTTACCTCCATAGAAGCTAACGATACTTGATTGAAACATAATGATGATTCAATCGACGTATCACGTCTTATGCTTGAAACCGTGGTTCCATCCTTACTAGAAAGAATGGAAACGTTTCCACTGAGGGCATTTGACATGGTAAACCGATTATGGGAATGTTACCAAATATATATGGTCCGTGAACGCTTCAATTCTATTGGGGTACTTCACAGGACAAAGATGGAGGAAGGCCAAGTTGTGAGCTCTTATATTCACAAAATGAGGACGCACCTTGACTATTTGGATAGACTTGGCTATCCTTATTCCAATGGGAGAGCCGTAAATGTGATCCTCAAATCTCTGACCAAAGCATTTGATGTTTTTGTCGAGAATCTGAATATAGACCTCGAGAAGATTTCAGTCCCAGAATTGCATACGATGCTAGAAACTGCTGAAAGGAATCTTTCCATGGTTACAATTACATGTGATAGATGAGGCAACATTGGTCATAGAAGAGGAAATTGTCCTTCTGAGAAATAAATGTTTTCTAACGAAGGAAAGTCCTTCAGGTATCAATATTTAAGATAGAACTTTTACCTTTCTATCTTACACTTGTGTATTTGATACTAAGTGTAGAACTCACTCTTGTAATATGTTACAGATAATCAAGAAAGGTAAATGACTGAAAGACAAACAAAATTGTGATCCATATAAGCAAGGAAGCAAGATTGCGTACCAAGCTTATAGGAGATTTTATTATGAAACCATATGGCTTGTATTGTTAAACAAGTTTGTTTCGAACAATGTTTAAATTTAGTTTGACTAAATTATTGTTTTTCAATCACATGTTTATTGATTGAATGAAATTCACTTAACCGTTTTGGAAACGATTATATTCATATTCAAAATGAATTATTCTATTTCGAGAACTAGTCCTCTTAATTGAATAATAAAGTGAATCTCAAACGCCTTCTAAAACATAGTTCTATATAAATAAACACCATAAGACTCAAATGTGATTTGAATCAAATCTAAAATAGTCAACTTTATCAAGTAAGAAATTAAACGCATATCTCAACTTCAAAAATGTGGTATTTTGAAGTCAAATAATAATGTTTCATTTTATATATGCGATCTTTGATAAGTTGAATATATAGCTCCTTTCTCTAGTTATAGAAAAGGAGGAAAAGGTTTTGTTAGAATTGATACATGTTGATGTATGTGGCTTTTCAAAACCAAGTCTAGATATGGTGATAGATAATACCTTCACTGACGATTTCAAACGTTGAAGTTTATGGAACATAAGAATGAAGCATTTGATGTGATTCAAAGTTGTTTCAAAGTGAAGATCAAGAAAACAACTCAATAGGACCATTAAGTCTTTTCCCATATAGGAGGATAGTAACTAAACCAAGAACTCTTGGATCATCATAGAAATTGTGTACATCCGAAATGTTGAACCGAACCTTATTAAATATGGTTCGCTCTATGAGTAGAAGTACTATTCCTATATCAATTCGGAATTCTGCCCTAGTTAAAGTAAACCGTACTTTATGACACCAACCAATCGGTAGACAAGAAGACACCTTATAAGATTTCGTATGAAAGTTATTCACCCTTAGTCTTAGTTGAAGGTGTGAGTTTATGAAGCTCATGTAAGACAATATGCTTCAAGTAAACTCGACCCAAAATCTACTAAGTGCAAATATTGTAGAATATACGATAAATTGTTTAAGATACCAATTCTACAATCCCACAAACAATAAAACTGTTTATTGTTCCAATGCCAAGTTCCTAGAAAAGCAAGTTTTTAATGAGCAAGGCAAATGGGAGATTTATGGAACTTGAAGGGAATCAAGAACCTTATAACCTAATGCACTTATTGGTTGGCACTAGTTATCAAATGAAGGTTGTTAAAAATGAGCAATTTGATTGATCATAAACTTAGTAAAAACACCAAGTGTTCGCAAATCTAGTGGAATCATTCAGAAATCCGAGAAATATCGATTTCTTATAACTAATGAAGAATGATGTATGAATGGGTTCTAGTAAACCCATCAACTACTAAAGTGCTATGTCAGATTCTGAATCTTATGAGTGGCTTAGAGTCATGAACACTGAGATACAATCCATTCATGGATCAGTACAAGTATCACAAAGCAGAAGTCTTCATTTTGACAGGAAAATTAAAAGTTTAATTTTCATCAAAATATAAGATGACTCGTGCATTTACTAAAACTAGTGGGAGCGCAGTAAATTCCTAATGTTGTATGTGCAAGACAAACTAGAATTTGGAAAGTAACTTTCCGACTTAGGAAAACATCATGTTTTTTTGCTCGGGCAGTATTTCCTTAATAAAAGACTTAGAAAAGGCAAATTTTATTCTTGAAATAGAGATCTTTAAAGATTGGATCAAGACGACTTATAAGTTTAAGTCAAAGTGCATAAATAGACATGATCTTGAAAGGTTCAAGATGCAAGGCTCTAAAGGTAGTTTCTTGCAAGTATGATAACGCATCATTTTGAACATGTCTCAATGTTCTAGCACAAAGTCTGAGCTAGATAAAATGATTGGTGTTCCATATGCTTCGGCAATTGGATTCATCATATATGCAATGACATGCACTAGATCCATTGTATCATAATGCTTTAGAGCATTAGAAGAAGATACGAGGAAAGGTCATTGTATGACTATAAAGAACAATTTAAGGTACTTACGAGAAACAAAGAAAGTGTTCCTTAACTGAGGGTTGGAAGAAGATCATAGTAGAATGTTACACTAATGATAGCTTCCACAAAGATCGAGAAGGTTCTCGACCACAAAAGGGGATGTCTTCGTTATAAATGAAGAAGTAGTTCACTTGAAAAGGTTCCAAGTGAAGGTAAAAGTTGCATAATACACTACAAAATAAGAATACATTGCTGCTTTAGAAGCCGCAAAAGAAAGATGTTTGGATGAAAGAGTTCATTGAAAAGCTAGGTAGATGCCTACCATTCAGGATCATCTAGAAATCCTTTGTGAGAATGTGGGTGCCATTACGCAAGCTAAAGGACCCTATCTCACATCAGAGTACTAAGCATCTACTCCAAACATTTAACTATATTTGGAATAAAGTTAAAAAATAGAGATGTTAGTGTTCACAGAGTTTACACAAATCAAGTTTCTGGATGAACCCATTCATGAAACTCCTTATGCAAGCTAAACTTGAAGGGTCATGTTTGAGCTATAGGACTTCGTTATTCTAGTAATGGGATTTGATTTGATTTTAGTATTTGGATATTGGAACAGGTTAAGCAACAAGTATATTATTTAGTTAGATATATAGGATATGATCTTTACATACTCGTTGTGTTCTATATTAGCATGTTTTAAATCCTTGAATAAATTAGTTATTCAAAATGTCCATAGTCGATCATAATTGTGGGAGCAACTATGAAGTAAGATTAATATGAATTGGATTGGTTGACTTTTTAGAGTAAAAGTGGCAAAGTGTTGCAACCAAGTTCATAGGTACTTGTTAGGGAGCATGTATTGAACCTGACCCGCTTAAATATCACCTCATGGATCGTCGTCATAAGTGAGTCTTGAATAAAGGTAGTATCTTTGTATCCTTCGACCTGAGATGCATATTTGGGACTCAAATGTAGGGAGTGTTTTGCTTTGATATGGTTAACCGTTGTTCTTGAAAAAGGCAGCTATAAAGGCCATTATTGGGCATGGCATGAACTGCATGAGAGGCGTATGTAGTCAAGATGGAATTTGTTTCTCTAATATGTTAAGAGTGAGACATCTAAGGCGCCTTACCAAAAGTTGAACAATAGATGAGAATGATAGTGATCCATGTCTCATGTTCAACATGATGTCCAAACAAAAGGATAACTGATACCACACCTTATACATCAATCGAAGCTATGAGCTTGTGGGAATTGGATGTTGTTGAATGGCACTTACATTCATACATTGTTGGGGGCAGTGAGATGTTGCTAGACGTCCACCACTGTCTATATCATTCTATAATGTAATCTTGAGCAAGTGGGAGATTGTTGGTTCTATATGCTCAAGAATGATTATAAAATAATATTACAGGTAATATATGATCCTATAGGGTCACACCGAACAACAAGTAGACACCGAATTAATATTTATAAGAATTTGATTCTTGATAAATATTATTAATTCTTGATAAATATTATTAATTATATTATTGAATATAATTTATAATATTAGATGCAAATGAAAGATTCTTATTTATTAAAATAAGATGAGTTCGTATTTAACTAGAAGTTAAAAGGAGGGACTATATAGAATAAGTTTAAATAGTTAAAATAATGATTTTAACTAAATTTAAACTAGAGGGGTCCTAAGTACAAATATGCATGGAAGCCTCTAATTTCATTGGACCATTTTGTGGTCTAATAGGAATGGCTTACTTGGATTGTGCTTTTGGACAAAAGGAAGAGACTTACTTGAAAAATGGTGTATCACATTAGAAAAATAGATGAAATAAGTTTTTGCTCTCTCTCCCCCTCCTCTCTCTTGCTCTCGGCCAAAAACATACACCTAGTGTGTGTGTTTTTCTCCTTTTCTTCAAAACTCTATTGTAGAGTGGTGAGGAAGTTCTTTTTGCATTTGTTTCAAGAAGGGTACTAGCATACATTGGTGTTCTTGCTTGTGGTGGATACCGCTAGAGGAGCTCTCTTTTGGGTTCTACATTCATCACCAACATCCAACCTCCCATGAGGAACCAAAGGACTACAAAGGTTGTAATATTCTAAAACTCTCTATGTTTTATTTAATCTTTCATGTTCATGCAAATGGATCTTTGGTGGGTGTTAAAATGTTTTTAATGTTGTTCAAAGTTTTTAAGCTTCCGTTGCAAATATTATGATTTTTGAAATCTTATTTTGAACAAATCCCAACAGAATCCTTTAGAGAGGATTCCCCTGGAATGATGGTTTCCCCGGTTATTATTGGTACAGAGGATGAAAGAGTTTCCTCTGTCCGGATGGTTTGGGTTGGGGTCGAGTCGTGCTGCTCTTTTTCAATATTGCCCTCTGCCACTAGACTGGCGGCAATAGAAGTGTGGGTTGCACTGGGAGTTGGTTTTGGTTGTGTGCCTCTATTACTCTAGGCATGTTTTCTTGTTTCTCCCCCTGTTAAGCATCCAAGCACTACTTCACCATCTATAGTTTCAGTCTCTGTCGCTACCCTATGGCTTGGTGCTTCTTCCCTAACTTCTGTTGTAGCTCCTGCCCCAATAATTAAGGAGTCATGCATTGGATGAGAGCCGTATAATTGCATGACATGTGGATGATAGAGACCTTTTCGTGTTTGGTCAGCTTCTTCTTCATCTGAATCTATCTCTGAGACCTCTATCCTTTTCTCCCTTGTTTCAATCACCTCTTCTGTTGGATTTTCTAACATGGTGTCCATGTTATGGTCTTCTGCAGCGATTTGTTCCTTTGGACTTGCCCTTTGTGCATCAAATCCGGGTTGGGTGAAGGGGTTTTGTAGCACCTCTGGTGTCTCAACTTGATGATCCCTAGGAGTTTGGTCATCATCTTCTAAGTCAGAAGAGATTCTGAAGTCAGGTTCTTTTGTGGACCCATGGGAGAGGGGTTCTGCAGTCCATCAAGCAGTGTTTAGAGTATGGGCGAATTCTGGGTTTTGGATGAAGTTAGAGAAATCCCCGTGATGTGCATAGTTGAGGGGATTGGGGGATTGCAGAGGGGATTCTTGGGTTTGTTCTTCTGCTACTCCTTCTGTTCCCTGTTCCTCTACTTCTTCTGCCACTTCTTCCTCTGCTATTGGTTGAATAGGAGACAGATGTTTCCCAGTTTTCTTCTTGCTCTTTCCCCTCTTGGGTTTAGGTGCCCATTCTTCTGAGGTTTTGGATTTTCTCTTCTTCTTTTGCTTTGGGGGAGAGGGAGGAGCAGAAGATCCAACTTCTGTGGCATGAGGAGGAGAGGGATGACCTTCTGCGACAGTTGTAGAGGTACCCTTTGTGGTTTTCCTCTTGAGAGTTTTCTTTTGAGGAGTGGAGGCAGAGGGTTTGTGTTTCTTTGAAGCAGAGTAGATGGATTTTCTCTGAGCATGGAATCTGGCTTGATTGTTTTCATGCTTCTGAAAAGCAGTTGCCCATTCTTCATCTGTCAACCTATCTAATACTTCTGTACCTATGGGGACTCCTAGACGCGGTGGTGTCATAGGACTTGGTTCTGGAGTCCTATGGTCGCGTATGTATTCTAGTTCCAGTTCTTCGTCCCAAGCATATCCTAGAAGTTTCTTTGGCAGAGGTCTACAGTGTGGGTATCCATCAGCATGTTCTGTTGGGGAGTTTTTGTTCATTTCATACATCTTTGTTATTGGCCCTTCCATTGGCCATTTTTCAAGCAAGAGTAAAGGTTCTAACAGAACACCTAGAATCCTTTGAAACTGCAGAGGAGGTAGAGCTCCTGATGTGTTTGACTTTTTCTTCTGGAAGTTGTTCTTTCTGTCGATGGTGTTAACCATTTCTTGCATCATGAGAGTGGCGAAGTCCAGAGGTAGGTCATAGTAGACTCCATACATGATGGCTAGTATTTGGTGTGAGGATTGATCTGGACTCCCCACTTTCCCGGTTAAGCATCTGTTGAGTATGGAAAAGAGTGTATTCCACAGAGGTGGTAATCTGCCTCTGCGGAAGTCATTTCTCTTTCTTAGTGGTACGTTGTACCCCAACATTTCGACAAACCTGCAGAGCTCTTCATCTGTAGGTTCCTGTGCAAAGGTCTTTAATCGTAGAAGACCTATTGTGGGTAGGCTGAACTCAAGAGAGAACATCGTTCTGTTGAACTTGAGTTCAAGATGCTCGGATTTATCGGGTTTGGAGATGTAGCCTTTGATCTGTCGGTATTCTGGATCAAATATGCAACTTTTCCAGAATTGTTTTATATATCTGGCAGGGATTTTGTCCACGGTTTTGGACAAAAGAGGGTAGAGAATATGTTGTTTCAAGATATGGAGAAGTATAGCATGTGCTTTCCCAAAAGCAGTTCTTGAGGGAACAAGGTAGTGATTATTGGGTTTTAATGGTAGAACATTTGCAAAATGTTCATGAGCAAGGAAGTCTTGGAGATGGGTTGTCGGAGCAAAGTCTGCTTCATCGCCTGAGTTATCTTGTTCTAGGTCTCTGGCGAATTCAGGGTTTTCTGAATGTTCAGAGTGTTCAGGGTTTTCAGGGGAGTTCGCCGGTGAATGTACAGGGGAGATAGCTTGAGAATACGAGGCCATTTCTTGTATAAAGATAAGAATTTTGCAGGTTTTTGCAATGGTTCGCCGGAGAAGAAGATGAGTGTGCGTAAAGGTTTTATGAGGAGTGGTAACTTGGGTTTTATAGTGAAGGGTAGAATCTGAAGAGGTAAATATATGGAAGTTAATAATTTTTGGGGTCCGTACTTGAGTGTGAACGGCGGGTTCAACTTTCCAGGAGAACGTGTCCCGTGTACGTCCAATGAAAATGTGACACGTCAGCAGTGTCAGAGCACGACTTGACGTCGTGCGCGGCCCATTAATGTTTGGCGCGTGTGTTTCTTTTCCTCCACATATTTTTCACTCCCAGTAAAATATCCGTTACTGTTACAGAATGTCCCCAAGTTTGAAAATGACAGAAGCTCTGTAGAGATAGAGCTCTATTGTTTGAAATTCTCTTTGAATCCTCTGTTGCTTGCACCTTTACCAAAAATGTTTGAAAAGCATTGGAGAGGATCGATAGATTTTAGAGAAGAAATTTCATTCACAGAGGTTTTGGAGCTCTGTCAGAGCTAGCAGAAGCTCTATGAGAGGAAATTTCTCATAACTAAAAATCTATTAAACTTTTTGATCATCCAGGTTTTTAATCTTTTTAAGAATTGTTTTTAGGACATATTTTGAAGTTGGTGTCCTAGAAAACTGTTTTGAATAAGGTTATGTGCGAGTAACTCCTTTTTAAAAGCCTTTGTTGGTCAACAGAGTTTCTTTGGTGGAATGATCCCTGTGAACAACAACCTTTTGAGAAACTCAAAGAGTGCATTTGTGCAAAAGAGGACTTTTTGAGAAGACATTCATAATCTATCAAAAGAGTTTAAATTTACGATTAGAGATATCTCTGGCAGAGCCTCTGTTGTGCTCAGCAGAGGCTCTATGACCTCAAAATTCTCATAACTCACAATTTATGCATCTTTTTGATCATTTGAAGTTTGAAATGTCTTTGGCAGTGTTTCTAGGAAATTTTTGGGAATTTTTGTCCTAGAAAACTGTTTTCTAAAAAGATTTCTTACGTGTAAACATCAAATATCTTGATTTGTTAGCAAAAGTTCTGTGGTATATGAACCCTTTTGACTTGAGACCTTCTGTATGACATTCAAGACGATCGATCGAGTTCTTATGTAATTTGTAGTAATAGAGGATCTGTTTTACAGAAGCTCTGTTGAGCCCAGCAGAGGCTCTGGAACCTTAAATTTCTCATAAAGAGATACTCATCAATCGTTTTGATTTTTTTTTTGGAATGTCATAAGCAAAGTTTCTAGGACATATTTGGAAATTTGTGTCCTAGAAAACTGTTTTCTTGAAGGATTTTTACGAGATACTCACATTTTGACTTTCCTTTGTTTGGCGAAATTCTTGACCTCTGTTGATTGTGGTCGATCACAATTCTTCTTTGGCTCCCCCTTGAATGATCAACTTCTGTAGATCATTTCAAGGTCTCCTTCTGCTCCCCCTTGATCTATGCTTGGGTCAAAATTTGATAAGTAATATAGGACATAGATCAAGTTTCTTAGAGGTTCTGTAAAGACTGTCAGAGGTTCTGAGCAATCCTACAGAAGCTCTATTTTTGTGCAGAACACTTGGTGATTAAGAATTTACATTCAGAAATAAATTAAAAGCAATGTATGTACATATTTACAGAAGATTTGATTATACTTACAGAGGTTTTAACTCATGTTTATCATTCCCAACTTACCCACCAAGAAAAGAAATCTTTTCTCATCTAGTGCTTTGGTGAATAAGTCTGCAAGCTGGTATTCTGTAGGTACGAAGTGCATTTCGATTGTCCCATATTCAACATGGTGTTTCAGAAAGTGGTAACGGATATCGATATGATTTGTTTTTGAGTGTTGTACTGGATTGGCAGAGATGGCTATGGCGCTCTTTGAGTCACAGAATATGGGAATCTTGAATATGATGTGGCCATAGTCCTTAAGTTGAGTTTTCATCCACAGAACCTGGGAGCAACAACTAGCAGCAGCAACGTATTCGGCTTCTGCTGTAGATGTGGATACGCATTTCTGCTTCTTAGAGGTCCAGCTGACTAGTTTACCACCTAGGAATTGACAACTCCCAGAGGTACTCTTTCTGTCGAGCTTGCAGCCTCCATAATCTGAATCTGTATAAGCTTTAAGATCAAAACCAGAGTTCTTCGGATACCAGAGGCCAAGATTTTTGGTCCCTTTGAGGTATCTGAAGATCCTTTTTACAGCATTATAATGGGATTCCTTCGGGTTAGCTTGATATCTTGCACAGAGACATGTGGCATGCATTATGTAAGGTCTACTTGCAGTTAAGTATAACAGAGACCCAATCATTCCTCTGTAGAGCGTGCACTCTATAGGTATGCCCTTTGGATCTGAGTCTAACTTGTTAGCTGTGGCCATTGGAGTTTTCATTACAGAGGCATCAGAGAGACTATATTTTGAAAGTATGTCAGAGACATATTTAGCTTGGTTAATGAAAATTCCCTCTGATGATTGTTTTACTTGGAGTCCAAGGAAGAAAGTTAATTCTCCCATCATACTCATTTCAAACTCACTCTGCATGAGTTTTTCAAACTTTTTGCACTCTTCTGAATTTGTAGACCCAAAAATTATGTCGTCACAGAGGCATTACACTCTTTCTTTACATTAGATTTCCTATTACAAGAAGATCTATGAATACTAGAATGTTGTTTGCAAAAGTCTTGTTTAGTTCCTGCCTTCTGTGACTCTCTTCTGTGGTGAACATCTTTCTTCACTGTCACAGAGGAATAGTATTTGTTAGCTTCAGGCCATTTTCCCTTTTGTTGCCAAGTGGGATTCTCTTTAATTTTCCTTAAAGGTTTTGAAAATTTTGAGCTTTTAGGATTTTCAGAGGCCTTTTTCAGATTATCAAGCTCTGTAGAGGTTTTGACTTGTATACACATTTTGAGAAAATCTGGACAGATAGGTATCTATGTGATTTTCTCTTTTGGAGAAATTGTTCTGTTAAGAACCTCAGAGGAGAATTTAACATCCTCTGTGTCACAGTGAACTATCCCTGATTTAGAATCAGTCTCTGAGTCGTCAGAGGATTAATCGTCCTCATATACAGAGGTTGAGTCATCTCTTTCGACAGAGGCTGAATTTTCTGAGCATGTATCGTACGAGCTTTCTTCCTCTGTAGAATGACTTTCATAGAAGGCAGAGGTATCTGATGAGATCTTTTCAGCGAGAATTTTATTTATAGAAGATGTACTGAGATTTTCTAAAACATTTGATTTCAAAACTTCCACAATTTCTTCTTCAATAGATTTTTTAAGTTTTTCTTCTGAAAAGATGGGTTTAAACTCAGGAGCTTCTGCTGATAATTTCTTTTCATCGTTCATTATGCAGACAAAAGCGACCTGTGTTTGAGTCTCTGGTTTACCAAACTTAAAGATACCAATCTGATCTTGTGTTTTCAGATATTTCTTTGGTTTGATTCCTCTATTGACAGAGGTTGAAGATGATGAATCTGTGTTTTCAAACCACACATTGATCATCTTTGTATGTTTCCTTAAGTGAGGTTCTGCAGAGAGTTTAACCCTTTTACTTACAGAGAGTAAGTTTGGAAAGTTTGGTTTGTAAGTTTTTCCCAAAACAAATAGAGAAGACAGAGGTTTTAGTCGTTTATTTTCAACTCCTAAGGTAATATCACTGTACCCTATACCTCGTCTTGCTATTTGAGAGTTTACCTTTTCATATACCTTCTGTGCATCTTTATAGTTTTTAAGTAAAACTTCTCTTCTTAAAAGATCTTGCCAAAGTACCTCTCTTTCTTTTTGAAAGTATTCTTTTAGAGCTCTTATGTCTGTAGTTTCACTTCTTGAAACTGAAAGTTCTTTTGTTTTGATTTTTAAAGCATAGGTTAAATCAGAGATTTGCCTTTTTAAAGGATCTATATTTTTGCTCCAATATTTTTCGACTTTTTCTTTTTCTTCAAAGATTTTGGCTTTTTCTTGAGTGAGAAGCCTTACTTCTCTCTCATTAAAGGTCATCTTTTTCTGAATGCTTTCATTTATTTCTTTCAGTTCAATGTTAAGTTTAAATAAATCATCATCTACAGAATTAGTACTTGAGGTAGAGTTTGAAGTTGATACCTCATTGTCAGTGTCGGAGTCAACTTCTGCCATGCCACAGAACAGGGCATTTGTGGGAAATTCATCGTCAGAGGTAGAGTCTGACTCGAAGTCCTCCTTGCTTGCCTCAGAATGCCCTTTGTTCGCCATTAGGGATTTTTGCGCATAATACTCAGCCTTCTTTTTGTAAAAAGCTGAGTCCTTCTGTGGGCGATTTTGTCTACTTCTGCATTCTTTAGCGAAATGACCTGGCTTGCCGCAGTTGAAACAACCTTGGGAGGTGTTTCCAGTTCGATCTTCGGACTTCTGTTGGTCTCCACCTTTCTCTGTTCTGCATTCGTTTGCGTAATGACCAGGCTTACCACATTTGTAGCATTCTTGTGTGTGGCCTACCTTGTCATCTGATCTCTGTCGGTCATTTCCTCTGTAGCTTCTTTCGCTCGACCTCTGTTGGTCATCATTTCTGTAGTCTGACCTCTGTCGGTCACTTGATTCTTCTCCTCTTCCTTCATCTCTTCTACCATCATCTCTTCTACCAGAATTCCTTTGGTTATTTCTAAACTCTCTTGTCAATAGAGCCATTGATTTAGCTAATGACGCAAGAGTTATTTCTTTCTCTTTCAGCTCGTCTTCTTCGCTATCAATCATTACCATCTTCTTTTTCTCCTTCTTTTTCTCCTCTGTAGATCTCTCATTTCTTGGTCTGTCCGTAGCCTCTGTAGATTTACTAACCAATGCGTATGGTACAATGGTTAGTGTTTTAGCTTGAGCTATTTGAGGCTCTTGTGCGGCTAGTGTTCCATAGAGATCAGAGAGTGTCCAGGAGTCTAGATATTGATTTGTTTGTAAAGACATAGACAACTGAAGCCACTCATCGTTCAGGCTCTTTAGAAACATGACGTTATTTTCTTCCGTGGTTCTGTGAATACCAGACTTTCTGCATTTGTTTATGAGAGAGTTGAACCGATCGTATGTTGTTTGCAGCGATTCTGTTGCAGAGGCTCTGAAAGCATGATACTCGTTTATGTATTGTGCCCTTCGGTTCTTCTGTGTTTTAGCACCCCCTTCCAGTTGTCTTTCTAATTCTTTCCAGAGATCGTGCGCTGTTTCGCATGCATCTAAGGATTGAAAAATTTCGTTGGGGATAGCCGTGATCAGTATTCTTTTTGTTTTCTGTGCAACTTCATCTTCTGCCTTATCTTCATCTGACCATTCTTCTTTTGGCTTAGGTTTTTGATGTTCAGGGATTTCAGGAGATTCAGCAGTAGCTGGTACACGTGGCATAGTTATCATAGGAACCGGAGGAAGATTGTATAGATATTGTTGGAGAGTTTTTTCAGTACCCTCAAAAAAATGAACCATTCTTATTTTCCATTGAGGATACTCATCTCTAAGAAGAGTAGGAGGTTTGGTTAATGAGCCAGCAGTGAAAAAGTTATTTGTATTTGTCATTTTAAGGAAAGGATAATCTGATGGAGGATTTATGAGTATGAAGATCTGGAAGGTTTTCTGGGTACACCTAATATCCAGAAATATGGCGATGAAGAGAAAGAAAGTAATCTATCAAATAAAAGTTGTAAAACGAGGATCACTTGATATTGAAAATCAAGCTTTGCTCTGATACCAATTGTTGGTTCCCGTTTTGCTTTAAACAAGATTATCAGATCTATTAGTTCAAGTTAATGTTTGATGCGGAAGCGTATTTGAAGAACTAACAGATAAGTTTGATAGATTTAGACCAAAATATAAATAAACAGTGAACAGGAAATAATATTTCAAAGTTTACTGAATATATATTAAGAACAGGTGTAAGAACAATGAGTAAGAAAAGCTTCAAAATAGATATGACTCTTAAGGTGAATAAGCTTTTTGTGTTCTTATGATGGTCGATTTATGTGTGTTTGATGATTGATAATTGATAAGTGATAAGGAAGAACTCAACATGAGTCTTCCTTATATACTACTCTAAAGGGGACCATAAAGCATATGCTACTATTCAGACGGTACTGATGAATAGTTGAACGGATGTCGTGAACAGTTGCAAGAGCGGCATGAACAGTAAGACGTGTTGTATTGCATTTAATGCAGCAGACGTCTATTATGTACTAAGCCCTATTGAGTCCAATCAGAGTTTGACACGTCGACGTTGGACAGGGCATGCTACCATGCAAGTTGATGAACGGATCCTGTAACAGTAGCAAGATATTATAAATATCTTCAAGTCTTTCAGTGAGGACCACAGAGGCTCTGTAATGAGTTACAGAGGTTCTGTGGTCTGGACCTCTGTGGAGCAGTCTTCCCCGGATTCCGAGTTATTGATCTTCTTTGCGCGTATGACAGAGCTTCTGTAGCGCGCCTCTTTAGCTTCTGTAGTTTCTTGATCTTGAGCCCTTGGTAATTCCGGCAGAGCCTCTGTAAGAGGCTTTATTCACTTAGCCTATTTTTCACTACTTCTAAATACTTCTATGATTAGGAAGATTGAAGCTAACATGAGCTTTTTCTGAATATCTTCACAAGTCTTTTTCATTTCAGTGTATTCAATGTTAAGTTTAATCAAGTCATCTGCTGTAGTATTAGAGTTAGAAGTAGAAGTGGATACCTCACTGTCGGAGTTGGAGCTGACTTCTGCCATGCCACAGAATAGAGCATTCTTTGTTTCTCCTTCGTCAGAGGATGTGTCTGACTCCCAGATTTCTTTGTTCACCATTAGTGACTTCTGAGCATAGTAATCAGCTTTCTTTTTGTAGAAAGTTGCATCCCTCTGAGGGCGATTTGACCTGCTCCAGCATTCGTTGGCGAAGTGACCTGGCTTTCCACAGTTGTAGCATCCTTGATTCTGTGTGGAGTTTCCAGCTCTGTCGTCTGACCTTTGTCGGTCACCACTTCTTTCTGTTCGGCATTCATTTGCGTAGTGGCTTGGCTTACCACATTTGTAACACTCTTGAATCTGTGGAGTGTTGCCAGCTTTGTCTTCCGACCTCTGTCTGTCATTTCCTCTGTCATTTCTGTCACTGGACCTCTGTCGGTCACCACTTCTGTCGTTTGACCCTTCTCTTTCTTGATTCTCTCTTTCATATCGTTCATTACCAGATTTCTTCTGGTATCCTCTGCTGAATTCCCTAGTCAAGAGAGCTAAAGATTTAGCTATCGAGGCCAGGGTCGTATCTTCTTCTGCTGCTACTTCCTCTTCTTCTTCACTTTCTACCATCATGATTTTCTTCTTCTTCTCCTTTCTTTCCTCTTTCTTTGGTTTCTCTTTAACCTCTGTAGTCTTACCGACCAATGCAAGAGGTGCAATGATCTGGGCTTTTGCTTGTGCTACCTGAGGCTCTTGTGCTGCCAATGTTCCATAGAGGTCTGATAGGGTCCAGGAATCTAAGTCTTGATTTGTTTGCAGAGACATACATAACTGAAGCCATTCTTCATTCAGAGACTTCAGGAACATAATGTTGTTTTCTTCAGAGGTTCTGTGTATGCCGAACTTCTTGCACTTGTTTATTAGAGAGTTGAACCTATCATACGTAGTTTGCAGAGATTCGGTTGGCAGAGGTTTAAAGGCATAGTATTCATTTATATATTGAGCTTTGCGGTTCTTCTGGGTTTTGACTCCTCCTTCTAGTTGTTTTTCCAGTTCTTTCCATAGATCATATGCAGATTCAAATGCATCCATGGACTGGAAAAGGTCATTTGGGATGGCCATGATCAGAATTCTCTTAGTTTTCTGAGCAACTTCGTATTTAGCCCAATCAGAATCAGACCAATTTTCTTGGGTCTTTGGTTTCGTGTGTTCTGGGATTTCAGGTGTGTCATCTGTGCTAGGAACACGAGGTACACTTATCATGGGAATGAAAGGAGGGTTACATATATAATAAACCAATTCTTTGTCAGTACCCTCAAAGAAGTGAATCATTCGAATTTTCCATTGAGGGTATTCTTCTCTAAGAAGAGTGGGAGGTTTGGTTAAGGAACCAGCAGAGAGGAAATTGTTTGTATTTGTCATTTTGAGAGATAAATTATCCAGAAAAGGATTTTAACAGCAGATTTTCAGAGTATGAAGTGGATGCTTCGTATGAAGTTTTTAAGCTGTAAGCTGAGCACTAAAATGGTGTTTTTAACCAGAATAACAGATTCTATAAGTTTACCAAAGTTCGAATGAATCGAAAATGGCAGAAAAACAGAAACTGTTTGATTAATATGAAGAATAGGTTAAAAATCCAAGTTTCTACCAAAGATCATAGTTTTAGAGTGGATCCCTTGATATTAAAAATCAAGTTTTGCTCTGATACCAATTGTTGATTCCTTTTTGCTAACACAATGATCTTAACTTTCAGTTAGTTCAGATTGTATGGTGCGGAAGCGTATTTAAGAACTGAAAGTTAATATAAGGTAGAAGATCACACAATATCAAATAAAGCAAAGAGTAAATAACATATGTTTCTCAAAGATTACTGTATTTGATATATAATAAGAACACCAAGAACTTTAAAGGATTAACAAGAAATCTGCAGTTTAATGGTGTGTGTGATGTGAAAAGCTTAATAGAAGAGTTCACATGAACCTTCTATTTATACTACTCCTAAAGGGGACAATAAGACTGAAGGTACAAAGACACTGTTCAGGAACAGTAGCTGAAAGGTACAAGACACAGTTCTGGAACAGTTGTAGATACAACGTTCATTAAATGCTCCGTATTCAGCTTTAGGCGGAAACCTATCAGAGTTTGACACGTGGAATTATCAGGTCACGCCTTTGTACGATTTATCTTTAGAACCTTCGAATGGTAGGTATTGTAAAAAGCACGTCTGTCCTTGTTAAGATCTTTTGCGTAGATCTCCTTTTTCCCACAGAAGCTCTGTCAAGTATGACAGAGGCTCTGTGGCCTTGTCCGCATAGAAGAGTCTCGTTTCTTCACTTCGGTCTTCCTGATTAACCCGACAGAGCCTCTGTCGAAGACTTCTATCTTCTCGGTTACTCGGCTACTCGGCAGAGCCTCTATGGTTTACTTCTGTACTTAGACTATTTTCACTACTTTTACAAACAGAAAGATTGGAGCTAACATATATATATAAAGATATTTTGCATAAAGAAAGTCATCCAAAATAGACAACAACATGAGTTATACACAAATGCATCACATCCATCTTTCTTATACATATCACTTTGTTTCAATCTTTCAACTTTTCATCAATGTGGGACAACTCCAAATCAACCACAATTCACCATTTGAGAATACTCAATTCTCATGATGCCACCTCAACAACTCAAGGTTTTTTCTTTTATATATATAAATATATTGACTTCGTACCAATGTGGGACACCCTAAACAACAGTAACATTAACCTTTAAAAAAATCAAAATTCTAAGAAAAAAGATAAATAGCAATAGAAGCCTCTCATTGATTTGATGGATTTTTCTTTATATATTTATATTGATGATTAGTTATGATTTATATAAAAAGATATCATAACAAAATGATTTTTTAGGACGTAAAAAATAATTAGATGTTGTAATAGATTGTTTCAAAAAAAATATTATAAGAATAAACAATTATATATCATATATAAAAGTGTTGTAATAATTATAAAACGTTTTTGAACGTCTTAACAAAAAATTTAAGACAATTTAAAATAAATGTCCTGGTATCTTTCATATATGATAATATTTGAAAAATATCTTATACAAAAAAGTATTCTGATATGTCTACAGAACACTTCTTTGAGGTGTCCTTAAAAAACTAGCACGATACTTTATATTTTAAAAGTGTCCTAAAACTTATTAAAATGCCCAAAAACATCATATTGACGTATTTAACCATTTTACACAATGAACACAATTGTTTGGTCATATTTTAATATTTTTAGCCTCTTTTAATTTTGTCTATAATGTATAAGAAAATATTTTCCCAAAAAACACAAGATATTTTGTTAATATAATAACTAAAAGTCTACTGGTTCAATTCAGCGCGATATATCTCGATTTTAATGTGTGGTTTTGAGAAAACGGTCATGTTTTTTTATAAATTTGTTTAAAATGACTCTTTTTAAGAAGTTCATGATCTGAGGATTTGAAAGTGGTTAGAGATAAAGATTAATTAATAAGAGTCTACGATTTAAGGATTTGAAGGTTGTTAGAGATGAGTTTTAATCAAGTAATTAGTTGTTTTTAAGAGATTTTAAGTAATTAGCATTAAATAGCGGTACATGAAACTTTAGGGGTTGTTTTTAGGGAATTTAATTAAAATACCCAAAGTTTGACTTTAACTTACCAAAATACCCATTTTTTTCAACTTTTGCAAAAATACCCATTTTTCCCGCTATTGATCCCGCGATCGCGGGATAGGGTTCAATTTGAAACATTTGATCCCGCGATTGTCCCGCTATGTCCCGCTATTGTCCCGCTATTTGTCCCGCTATTGTCCCGCAATTGATCAAAATTTTCAGTTTGAACCCTATCCCGCGATCGCGGGATCAATAGCGGGAAAAATGGATATTTTTGCAAAAGTTGAAAAAAATGGGTATTTTGGTAAATCAAAGTCAAACTTTGGGTATTTTAATTAATTCCTCTTGTTTTTAATATAGTATAGATATGAAAATAACGTTTGTTTGAATCAAAATTTAACTAAAAAATATTATAAACTAAAATGATAATTACTATTTCAAATATTGTTATTAATAAGGCCTAATGTATACAAATTTAAGTAACTTGTTGTCGTTTATATCATATGAAATTTAATTTGAAAAGTTTCAATCTCATACTGTTTGTGGCAAGACATCCCAAAAAAAGCTTAATATTTTATTTTTAAATAATTATTTTTATTTATAAAGTTATAATACAAATTTCTTTTTACAAAATTATAATATATTTACAAAACAATATTAGGAACGTTTAACAAGATCAATAAAGAAACCTCTCCATAGGGGTGGACCTATTAAGGACGGTCCAAAACCCATAACTCGATTGGGTTTCGGGGGATATACGGAACCCGAAACCCGTCCAAACTTAAGTTCGGAGATCGGGTGTCGGGTAGATTCGGGTTTCGGGTGGGTCGAATCGGGTGGTATCCTAAAGACGGAATTCGGTTAAGGACACATCAACAACAATTTCTTAAACTTTTCATTTATACATCCACTGACCTAAAATCCTGCGTACAACACTGCCTCCACCAACTTCAAGATGCTCTTACAAATCCCGAGTCCAATTTATATTACTTAAAATATAAGGGCATCAGCAACGTTTAGATCCACTTGAGCACATACCGGTTTAAGAAAAAAAAGGAGGTGTCGGGAGGAATCGGTTTCTCCGTCACATAAGAAAATCACTCCTCATTTTAGGAGGCTTTCTCTTTCTGTATACTTTTCTTAATTTATATTCCACTTTTAACAAGTCCGTGAAGGTCCAATTTTTAACAAGTACTTGAGGTCCTCCGTATAACTTCGATTGGTATGTATTTCCTTCCATTCAATGCTCAGCAAACTATTAGGTCCACTTGATAAAAAAAAACAATTAATGACTATTCCTATATTTTGTTTTTAATTTTTCCTGTATAAAATGTCATACCCAGTAAATTAGGTAATTATTATCACATTTTATTTTATAGAAAGGTTACCTTTTATATTTATTATCGTTATTTTTATTTAATCTCAAATTTAATATTGTTGATTTTATTTTTTTAACATTTTATGTAGAATAATTAATTATTAGTTTTATTTAAAATTTATTTAATTAGTTATATAAAATAAATTAACTTGTTTTAGATATATATATATATATATTATATAAAAAAATTAATTTGATTTAAAAGTTTATAATAAGCTAGACGTGGAAGAAAAATGAAGTTCGAGAATATAAGACTGTTTATTCACAAACCAAACCAGACAAATCTTTATTAAAAAACTAATTTCTCACACTTCCACCTATCCAATCTTCAATTTTAATCCAATCTAACTTTTTTATACTTTATTCACAATCCAAACCCATCTTAAAAATTATATTATTAAAATTATATATTTAATATTTTAGAATATATAAAGATCTTTTAACTTTAAATAAAAAATAAATAAAAATAATTTCATCAACATTGTCAAAAGATTGGTGTGTTAAAAATATGTCAAAATTGGTCTCTATTTGTAGGGAATTGAAAAATATGAATTTTGGTATATTTTTTATTTTTTAATTTTTTTATTAAAGTTATCTTTTTAATCAAATAAGATTTATCCTAATAAAATCTAAACCAACCAATTTGATTTTGACACCTATTATATCATTTATCTAAAAAATCTACTTTTATTAATAAAATAATACTCATACAAAGTTTGCTGAGCAAACGGTTCGGCTGGGTTTGGTTTGCCATAAAATGATTTTTCTTTTTTTTAAATAATTTTTTTTGTCTTATTCAATAATGATTTGGCTTCGTTTGTTGATGAAAGTAGTCTAAACACGAAAACGGATAAATAGTGATGGTGGTGACGTTAAGAGATGATGTGTTTTATGATTAAAAAGTGGATTAGTCAAGCAGCCCCTTAATTAATTAAAAAGATTAATTTAATAACCTTTAACTTTGTAAATAATTAATCCATCCATGCAAAAATAAAAGCTTTCAAGGATTCATGGTCAAATGGCTGTGTTCAAACTCCAACCTTCACTGTATATACACTTTAACTCCCAACGGTAGTCGGTAAACCCATCAAACCACTTTTTTCCATCATGACTCCAAACCCCACCTCAATATAAGTGCACCCTCTTCCGCTTCCTTCTTCTGCCACCACACACACATACTCACTCACTCACTCACTCCTTTCTCTGTACTACTTACTGTCGTTGAGTAATTCACCGCAGAAATCCAATATTCAATATTTTGATTATTATTATGGATAGACTTGCAAAATGTCCTGCAAACTATGTTCCTCTAACTCCTCTAACATTCGTCAAAAGAGCTTCCATCGTTTACTCCAAACGGACGTCCGTCATCTACGCCGGAGTCCGTTTCACCTGGCACCAAACTTATGAACGCTGCCGCCGTCTTGCCTCCTCCCTCCGCTCCTTGAACGTCGTCAAGAACAATGTCGTAAGTTACCACCATTATATATATATATATATATATATATATATATATATATATATATATTCTTAATAATTAATTTTCAGCATGAATCATGGTATATATATTTTCATCAAAACCTATATTTGTGTTCATGAGTTCATCGTGTTAAAAGATTACATGTGGAATTTCTCTTTGATTCACCTTGTGAAACGAAAAATACACGTAAAAATATTGACATGGTGAAAAATATTCTTGTGAAACTATCATACTATGAAACAAATATATGTGAAGCAAAATATCTTCACTCGTATCATTTAATGAAAAAATATCATCTAAAAAGTATTTTTATATTAGTTCTCACGGATTTATAACATATCTGTAGTTCTCATTTGATTTAACTTGTATCGTCATTATTATACGTGTGTATTTTAAATTTTGATTTGGATTGTTTTGGACAGGTGTCGGTGCTAGCACCAAATGTGCCAGCGTTATATGAGATGCATTTTGCGGTGCCCATGGCAGGCGCTGTTCTTAATGCCATCAACACAAGGCTAGATGCTAAAAACATTGCCACCATTCTTAATCACTCAGAAGCCAAGGTCTTTTTTGTGGATTTTCAGTACGTTCCACTGGCTTCGGAGGCCCTCCGGTTGCTGGTGGCGGAAAGATCTGATAAAAACGAGATGCCACTAGTCATCGTGATTGATGACATCGATAAACCCACTGGAATTCGTCTTGGAAAGTTGGAATACGAGCAACTCATCCACCATGGAAACCCGAGCTATAATGGTGAAGAGGTGGAAGACGAGTGGGACTCCATCGCTTTGAATTACACATCTGGAACCACCTCAGCCCCCAAGGGAGTGGTGTATAGCCACCGTGGTGCTTTTCTAAGCACAATGAGCTTGATTCAAGGGTGGGAGATGAGTACTGAACCTGTGTATTTATGGTCACTTCCCATGTTCCATTGCAATGGGTGGACTTTCACCTGGGGTGTTGCGGCGAGAGGCGGAACAAACGTCTGCATCCGCAACACCACCGCCGGAGAAATGTACCACAATATCTCCACCCACAATGTCACTCATATGTGTTGTGCTCCTATCGTATTCAATATCCTTCTAGAAGCAAAGCCTCACGAACGTCGTGAAATAATCAGGAAAGTCAACATACTGACAGGAGGAGCACCGCCGCCTGCGGCCCTCCTCGAAAAGATGGAGAATCTTGGATTCCACGTGATGCATGCATACGGCCTCACCGAAGCCACCGGACCGGCACTCGTGTGCGAATGGCAGAACAAATGGAACCAACTCCCACAAGATCAACGAGCCAAACTGAAATCCCGACAAGGCGTCGGAATTTTAACACTTTCCGACGTGGATGTGAAGGTGAAGGAAACAATGGAGAGCGTTCCATTTGACGGTAAAACCATGGGCGAGATCGTTCTTCGAGGAAGTAGCATCATGAAAGGGTACTTAAAAGACGAAAAGGAGACTGCAAAGGCCTTCCACAAAGGATGGTTTTTCACGGGCGACGTTGGAGTTATTCATCCAGATGGGTATTTGGAAATCAAAGATCGATCAAAAGATGTCATCATTTCAGGTGGAGAAAACATTAGCAGTGTCGAACTGGAATCGGTTCTATTCAACCACCCAAACATACTCGAAGTGGCGGTGGTCGCAATGCCACACCCAAGATGGGGAGAAAGCCCCTGTGCTTTCGTTGTTTCGAAAAACCCAATGACGGAATCGGAAATAATGGAGTTTTGCCGAAAAAATATGCCGAAATTCATGGTGCCAAAGAAGGTCGAGTTTGTAAAAGAGTTGCCAAAAACAGGAACAGGTAAAGTTCAGAAGGTGGAGCTTAGAAAAATGGCAGCTGTGTTTAGCATCGTACCTGAAACCATGGATTCAAAAACACAAAAGTCGTCGTCTACGTCTGTCAGGGATCGATCTTGGTACAATCAACAAGAGGAAAAAGTTATTGCAATGTCTCGTATTTGAATTGCAGGTTCCAAGATCAAGAATGCCTATGATTATTATGAAAACTATTGTGTATCGTTTTTAACTTTTGTTTTTGTCCGGATGCAAACATTGAATATATTATTTGTTCTCACCCCCGCTTTGTGTTATCATATGACAATGACAAGATAGAGAATCTCGCCCGGTAAAAGCAATAACAACGATCGAGAGTATTACACAGTAAGTGAGATTGATGACTTTAACCCGTAAAAACACTTGCTAGATAAAAATATTCCTGGCATTTTTGTGGACTAAAATTTTACCTCGTTAGTTATGTAATAATGTTTACCGACTAAACGAACCCTTATGTGGCGTTTGGTTGGCAGAGTCTGGAGAAATCTGATGGAATTGAAATGTTGAATTCCATTAACCAAATTTTATTCCTTCGTTTGGTTCATTCCTTTTCACGGAATGAATATGTGAATTCAATCAAATTCCACAAATGAAAGAATTCAACATTCTTTAACAACTAGGAGGTATTTTGATGGGATGGAATGTTGTATTTTCATATTCCAGATATACCCTTTAAATTAAATATAACATAATTTAATTTAATTAATTTAGTCTTTTATTTTTTATTTTTTATTTTTATTTATTTAATATAATTTAATATATTTTTTTACTTTCTCAGAATATATTTTATTTTTTTGAAATATAATTTTGTTTATCTGACAATGTATTTTATTTGGGTTGTGTATATTTTATCTTTTACACAGCAAAGTATTTAAAAATTATTTTATTAAATTATTTTTAGTTAAAAAAAATATTTAATGATTATTTTATTAAAGAATTGTTTGTTTAAAAAATTAAATATTATCAAAAAGAGTATTGTTAGGATTATAAATGTCCTATTATTTAGAAAATTATAAACAATTATAGAGATTATTTATTATTTGTAAAAGGCTTTAATTGTTTAATGAGCTTAGTTTAGCTTTTGGGCCATGGACTTTAGGGATTAAGCCCTTGGTATAAATAGTTTGTTTTTATGAGAATTAGGTTAGAATTCTAGATTCAAGGAAGTGCGCCTAATTGTGTTTAGACAGAGAGTTGAGAATTTCAATCTAATCTTGTAACCTCCCTATAATCATTCAATAAGATTATTCGTTTCGTTACATTGTTACCTGATCAAACTGGGATATACATTTGGTAGCAGAGCCGAATCGGTGATTTGAAGACGTAAAGAAGCCAATCGAAAGTGAGAGAAAACAAAGAAAACATTCGTATACAATTTTCTAGAAAACGCAGTCGTGCCGTTTTCCTTATTTCCGGAGTTTGAACCGTCGGATCGTGGCGATTTTTTGACAATAGCTTCACGACATCTTGGTCTACATTTTGAACGGTGGAGATTGGAGTTTGAGGTCGATAAGGCATCCGTTTTCTGTTCGATATAGTGCAGTTGTTTTTGTGGGTGAATCGATCATCAATCGGGTTTGCAAAGTGGTTTTTATTTCAATTTATTGACTTGATATTGTTATCTCGTTAGATCTTTGCTTTTAATCAGTTTGTGATCGTTCTTTATCTGCTTCGTTTCAATTTTGAAAGTTTTGGAATTTTTGATTTTCGAAGCGTTCTTCGGGTTCATCAAATTTTTCGATAAATCTGCGATTTTAATTGATTTTCTTCATGTTTGATGATGTCTTTGGTGAATTTTTGAGAAGTGTAGGTGTCGAAGGGAAAAAAAAACAGCCGCATATGAGTTTATTTTATAAACCCTAATTTATCAGATAAGTATTTCCCGCACGGTAAGTCGTTTCCCGCATAAGCAATCCAGATAACGTTGTTTTCCGGATAAAGGCTTCCCGGATAAAAGTTTCCGAATAACCTCTATCCGGGTACTTTTATTATCCGAGCACATTTATTCCCGGACACCCATTTATTTCCCGACTAAGTTTTTTTCAATGCCCATTTCCCGGATAAACCAAGTTTCCGGATGCATATTCCACATCTACTTATCCGGATGCAACCTTTTCCTGGTGACACAATTACCCGGATGTTTCAAAAATCCCGATACATTTATTTTTCTTGGTTACCACATACAAAGCAAGCCTCCTTTGTTGACTGTTTTGATTTTCATGTTTGACCATTCATATTGCATACATATATTATCTTCGATCATCTCATGCATGCTTTAGTTTGACATACATACTTGTTGCATACATTCATTCACTCCATACATTCCTATTCATGCATTTTTTTGCTGCTACATAATTCTTTTGCTGCATGAAGCCGTCGAAGTCTCTACCCCCATACATATCATTTTAATTCTCATTCAGTGCATGCCTCTCTTCGATCACATAACTTCTTTCACGGTTGTAGTTCATCTCCATACGAAGGTTCGGTTGTTGTATACGTTTATCGCACAACGATCTAAATCGCACGAAGTTGTTTCGAGATTTAATAATATCTCACATTAGTTGTTCGGTATTTGCGAGTTTTTAGCGATAAGTTTGAGAAGTTTCCGCGATAGTCGTGAGACGTTTTGTGACGTTTGGAGAAGTTTTTGTGACCATTTGCATGAATTTGCACGACAGTTGATTTTAAGCTTTTGTGACGGTTTGAGACTATTTGCGACAGGTTTTATTCTCGAGGTTTGATTGTGTCATTCAGAATTAAATTTTGGAAAAAGATTTAATTTTGATTTTCTTCCGCATTTTTGATTCTTCAAAGTAACACCGATTAACGATCAATTTTTCAGGTAACAATGTCAAGAATTCAAGATCTTTGGAATGGGTATGTAAGTCCAGCAGAAAAAATAGAAAAGTTAGAAAAATATATTCATGGCTATAAGATGCAAATCGACTTCAACGATAAACAGATTAAGAGTTTGACAAGAGGAAAAAAATGCTCTTTGGGAAAGTTGTGAAACTTATCAGAAGAGCGCAAAAGCTTCGGAGGCAAAAATTTCTGATCTAGAGAAAACCAATTTGGATCTCCAGCAACAAATTTTTGATCTTGAAAGAGAAGCTGATATGAAGAAAAGTGAATCAACAAGTGCTGAAGCTTCTGAAAAATTATCTGTACTTGAACGAATAGTTGCAGATTTCGAAGCCAAAGAAGAGAAGTTTCGGTCCCTAGAAGAGAAACAAAAGGCTGCTGAGAGTGAAAATCTTGAGCTAAAGAAAAGAATATATGCTTTCGAAAAAGAAAAAGTTCATTTTTTAAATGAGATGAAGAATTTTGAGAGAAAAATTATTGATCTTTCCAAAAGTATTTTCGAGGAAAGAAAGGTATTCGAGCTTAATAATGCCAAACTTTCAAAACAAATATCTGACTTTGAAAAGGTTTTGATAATTGAGCGAGAAAATTTTGAGAATCAAAGAAAATGCTTTGAAAGTGAAAATAAAGAGCTTGAAAAGAAAAACGTTGCATTTTTTAAAGAAATATCTGATAAACGCAACACTATTGAAAATGATTTTGAAAGTGAAAGGACCATTTTTGTAACAGAAATCCATGAGCTTACACGGAAATTATCTGGGTTAGCAACCGAGAATTTGAAGGAACAAAGGGTAAAATCTGATCTACAAAAGAAATTTGATTTAATTATCGAAGAACGAAATGCTTTATCCGTTAAAGTCAAGAAACTTGAAGAAAGCAAGTTCACAAGTGTTTAGCCTTCTTATGCTTCAAGTTCAATTTCTGCAAATAGTTCTTCAAAGAATTTTGTCAAATCAAATGAGTTTTCAAAAGATCAGATTCGACCTTCCAATCTTTTCTATAATTCTCGTGTTGATAATAAAGATAATCAAGTGTTTCGAAAAGTGAAAATGGTTTGGAAAACGAAGTCAACTACAAAAGACGGTGATGGAAACACGTCTTATAAATCTCCTGTAGTTGATACAAAGTCGTTTATTTCCAAGACTGATTCACCTACTCATGTTTACTCTACAGCGAAGCTAATCAGGCTGAGCTGAGCAAAGCAAAGATCTGTTGTACTAATTGTGGGAAGAATGACTTTGTGAATCCAAGGTACGCAAATAGTTGGTATGTGTAACACCCTCAAATTTGGAATGAGCAACTAAATTAAAATTTCAATAAAATAACCCAACGGTAGACAAAATCATTTCTACAATTCATTCCTCAAAATACCTCAGAATTTAAACATCATAATTTCCACAGCTAATAACTTAAGACGGGCGTTACTTAACACAACATAAGTTACTAGTCCCAAATAGTTGCGGAAGACTTCACTAATTAAGTCACCTCTCGCACTCTACTAGCACTCGCCACTTCACCATGTAGCTAAAGCTACTCCCAACTTGAGCCTATTGCACATGCCGACAAATAAAAAGGGTTAGGCTAACGCCTAGTGAGTTCAAGAGTTTATAGCATGATTTAAATAATTCTTTTCATGAAAGTTTGCGACATAGATTATCATTTCCAAAAGAGTTTACCAAAAAGGATATAAACGACTCATTTTCCAACGCACACAAAATCTATGAGAAAAGTTTCCAAAATGTATAAGACGTTTTCCAAACTGAATTCCAACTCCAACTCACTCAAAACGTGTTTAGACGTTAAATATCCCAAGAAATATAAACGTGGACAAAACTCCAATATTTAAAACATCCAAATAGGATGAGGCATAGACTCTGCCAATAAACATTGAAGACATATCGTATAGATAAAGAGCGTCACCGAAAATATGGATAAAAGTAACTACCCAAAACAACACCTTTCGGTGATGGGGGAGACCCGATTCCATGGTATGTGGCGGAAGACAAAGTTAAGTCGTTTAACCATGTTATTGAACTACACATCAGATCGTGACTCTATTGTCTGCTTTAATAAGCTCCAACTCAAGTCGGCCTTTATTGCATGCTATAAAAGGCTACACCTCAAGTCCCACACCCAGCAACGGGTGGCACCACCATATCCTTTATTGCATGTTGTGCCCAGCTACACCTCAAGGATACATGATCTTATTGCATGTTCATTCTCTAGTAAGTTACACCTCAAGGACTTCGATGTCCCTTATTGCATACTCGCTAGTGGCCCCACGGCCTAACGCTTATAACCATGCGTTCCAATAGTCCACCCCTCGTGCACAAGGAGATAGACCATCAAATAAAGACTAACCTACGTGCCTATGGATCCAATGCAACATAGTCTACAAAACATGCCCAACCCGGAATGACAAAAACACCCAAGCATGTAAATGTCAATAACGTGCAATAATATGCAAAACGGTGCAATAAAGCAACCCATAAATAAGACTCCATATCGAGCCATTTAAACCGGACAAATGTCCCAAAAACTTTCTCAAAGTCAAAACCGAGCAAAGTGCTCAAAGCTCGCTAGACCCATAAATAACGGCCATCATCGCGTAAAATGCGTTTAAACATTGTTTAGGTAAACATGTACCACAAAATCCTCATTAACCCCAAAACTCGACACGGGTTAAACAAAAGGGTTTTCCCAAAGAACTCATACCCTTAAAATTCTCAAAACGACTCTTGACACTAACTCGTGTATTTCTCAAATGGTTTTATAAAATCAATTACACTAACATGATTAAACCATCAATTAGACATCATTTTGAGCATTTAATCTTTTATTGGCATATTATGATTTCTACACATCAAAATATCTAAAAGCCCCAAATATGGGTGTTTTACAACATTTATGAAGATAAATATTTCAAAAGAGTTAAACTATCAAAATAAATCAACCATTGATGTTTTCAAGTAAAACACACAAATATTTATAAAATAATATTTTTGGCATGTACAAAGTTTTCACAAATCAACTTGAATTCACCTTGCTAGATTTAAGCTAAATCTAGAATTTCCCAAACGTAAGCTCCTTTGAAGTCTCTTGCATATTCAAGCTTACATCTCCAAAAACCTAGATCCATAAGTTCCAACCATGAATATTCAGATCTAACCATAAGGAATCATCCTCCAACCATTTACACCAAAATACCCATTTATATCAAAAACCCTAACTTCATAAATGAAGAGATTAGGAGATTATCTTAACCCAACATCATCAAAATCACCCAAAATATCCTAAATATGGAAGAGAAGATGAAAATAACAACAATAAAGCTTTTGGGTAGAGAGATTACCTTTACCACTTAAATCCTCCAAAAGAAAGTTCCTAGACTCCCAAAAAGCTTCAAGCTCCCAAATGTTCAACAATGGTGGAAGTGGGTTGATTTGAGTGGAGAGGATGAAGAGGAGGAGGAAGGATTTGAGGTTGTTTTGGGGAAGGAATCGGTTTAGTGAGAGGGAGAGAGAGAGAGAGAGGAAGTTGGGGGTTTGAATGAAAATGAGAAAGAGAGAGAGAGAAGGGTTTCTTTAAACACAAAAATATCTCAGACACCTCGCGGACGTCCGACTCAACCTGACCCGAAACCCTCATTTTCTTTGTTGCTTCCGCGGATGGTTCGCGGACTTCCGCAAGCCACGGACGTCCGACCTTGTGCCTTGCGGACGTCCGTGAGACCAAAAATCCGTTTTCTCAAATTTTTGGGGTGTTACAATCCTCCCAACCTTAGAATGATTTCGTCCTCGAAATCTACATCAAATACAACCCAATGCTAACCGACTCAACGCCGACCATAATTTATCAGTTCCTAACTGGAATCTAAATTTCCCACACAAACTGTCATGACAAACCTCAAGCAAGACTCTAACCAACAATGTCCTCCTAGGCACATTGCACTTATGTCCGGATAAACGCTCCAACCATTGGGGAACTCCCAACCAGACGACTTCGGTTGTCTCCCAACCTTAGAATGTTCCATACTTCCCGATTATGGTCCAGACTCTAAGTCAGTTCAATGCCTAATTAATACTGAGACCAACCGAATCTCTAATTTCAATTGTCCCTATCTTTAACTGTCGATTAATTCCAACGAGTTCTGATAGACTCCACAAATCCATCCCAACATCAATCATTAAACCGACAGGTTCTTTAACCATACACGAAGGTTATTCCACCAAAAACCACTCGTCACCATTAAGCATCTTAAGGTTACTACAACCATTACCGTCCTTTCTTTAAAATCGGACTACAATCCCTCGATTAAACTAACGGTGCTTGGCCTCAAGTCCAAAAGTCGACACCTAACATATCACCAAGCTTTGAGTCACAACCGACTCAACACTCGAGTTTCACTCGTCGAGCATTCTCATCAAAATCAAAATTATCGATATGGTGTCTAAAGGGTCTCACATACGAAAGTTGACCAAGATCCCAAAATAAGATTCCCAACAAAATGGTTATCACCAACCTCAATATAGGTTACTTCGAATCAATTCTCTTAACTATAAGGTGCATCATCCCCTCAACCGACACCATTCGGCCTACAGTACTATCACGCGTGGAATACCCAACCTTCCACCGTCGAAGTGCTACACGCACTTACCCTTAACTGGGTTACTTAACCTTTCCAAGGTCCTAATGAGTTCAAGGTTTTCAAGTGAATTATTTAACAAATATGGCAATCAACAAAACTTTTTATAGAAATTTTCAACACTGTAATAACCAGGTATTTTAATTATTATTGACCAGTATTTTAGTATTTTAGAATTCGGAAGTTTATTTATATAAGTTTTATTTTAGTTAATTATGGGAAAATAAGTTAAGGGTTAGTCTTGGATATTATAAGGAAGTTAGAGGGTTATTTTGGTCATCTTCTTTTTAAAAGAAAAAGAAATAGGGGAGTGGTTGGGGAAGGGTATGGAGGTGTTCCCTCCATACCATCCTTCTTTGGATACTTATGGAGGAGTACCTCTTTTCTTATTTATTTTTGAAAGGAAGCAAGTGTTGAGTGTGTGTGTGTGTCTTTGATGGAAAGAGAGAAAGAGAGAGATCGAGAGAAAGATTGAAGGAAAGAAGAAGGAAAAAGCTTTAGGAATTTGTTGCTGAAATTCAAGGTAAACAATCCCTACATTGTTGTGTTCTAATTACTTAAAAGTGTTCTTGAAATGCTAGTTGAATTTTGGTGGGTTTTTGGTTAAAATGGATGTTTTGGGAATTCTAAGTTTAAGGATAGGTTATGTATATGGTCTTGAACATATCTGCACTTTTATAGTATCATACATAGAGTAAAACTGCAAAATCTTGGTTTTATAATGAGTAGTGGGCTGAGATTCATCGAAGTCGCAGTGGTCTGAGATTCATCGAAGTCGCAATGAACGACTGCGACATTCATCGGAGTCGCAATAGTTGGTTACGACTCGGGTATGAAGTCGCAGTGGTCGTTTGCGACTTGGGTTGAAATCGCAGTAGTTGATTGCGACTCGGGTTTGGGATCGCAATAGTGAATTGCGACTTGGAGTGGAATCGCAGTAGTGGGTTGCGATTCCAAGGTGGAATCGCAATAGAGGGTTGCGATTTGGGTACTGTTCATAACGATTTTTAGTGGGTTGCGACTTCAGATGTGAATTTTGTAAGTTTAGTTTTTAAAAGAGATATGTGGTATTTTATATGATTTCAGATTCTGTGAAGGGTGGAAATACGTGATACTAACTTGGGAAAGCTTTGTGATATACGTTTCAGGTGAGTTTTTCTTTAAAATATTTTCCAACTGGGATACATATATATGTGATATATAGATGAGATGGATATGTTTGTATTGAGAATTTTTACATGATGTGATTATGTGTTCATATTGAGATGTATACATGTTTGGAATGGGATACCGTTTTTATAAAAATATGTGATGTCTTTATACATGGTTGAAATGTCATGAAAGGTTTTATAAAATGACAATATGATATATTGGTACATATATATATTGTATTTATGTGAGTATTCTACGAGAATACTTGGCCGGGATCCGAGGGGCGGACCGGTGAGTGCCGGGTTCCGGTGGGCGGACCGGTGGGTTTACCGTAGTTGTTGTACGATAGAGTAAATTAACTAGTTGGCTTGCAACCACTAGTATGGCCATTTGGGGAGGGATAAGGCAGAATGACTTGATCATTTGTGGAGGAACAGGGTGGAATGAGTTTGATTACGATACTCTAGTCTTGGTTGGTATTTACTTACGTGTAAAATATATGTGTGTGTTTGTATAAAGAAGTTTTATATAAATGGATTTTTTTTGACAGGTTTCAATTGACAGGGATTTTCTCACTAGACCTGTAGGTCTAACCCTCATTTTCTGTTTTAAAATATGTATTCCAGGTTAAGGATCGTTATTTAGTAAAAAGGGAAGAATTAAAGTTTGAGACGCAGTTGATAGCTGACGAGGATTAGGAACTGGAAATGTTATGTTTGTATAGTTTCGAGACTGCTGGACCGTACGTGATTTATTTGTATTTCTTTTTATGAATATAACGATGTGATACAATATATGTTATTTGAAGCATGTTGGGAAAACGGGTTGTTACAGATGGTATCAGAGCCAGGTTTAAGGGATTTAGGTATTAGTATCTGTACCTAGACTTAAACTGCATGTGAAGTAGGATGTCCCTATTATTGTAGAACCTTGGGATATTAAGTATAACACGGTATAAGGAATATCATGAAAGGTAAATTCGAGTTACACCTGGCCAGTGTAATTGTGGGCTTACAGTTACATGATTGGACCGGAATACCTTATTATATGGGGTATGTGCTTATGTGTATATTAACCTAGTTGAAATCTACCGAGTGACAAGTCGGTCTCGACATGGATAGAGACGAAGACAGGTATATTTATACAAACTCTACACGTGCTAAAGTGCTATTTGACTTCGGTGCGAACCGATTAATTGTGTTTTCAATCTTTTGTTGACTTAATTGCATTAGGAAAGGAATTTGATAAATGTGTTGGTATTATAGATAAGAGTGGAGTGCCTATTAAGTTATTTTGAAAATCTTGTTGGAATTTGAGGTAGTAGCAAGTATAGGATGGTGTTGGAACTTGATTTTGTTAAACATGTCAATTAAGTAATGATTTGTCGATTATGTAAAGTGAAGTGAATGATGATGAATTTCCTTTGCGGAACAAACTTAAGTGAATTGTATATTATTAAGTACTGCTCGTGATGATCTAGGGTGTTTAAATAGTTGATTATATTAATGATGGATGGTAGCGGGACCGTTTGTTTAGACTTAGTATAGTAAATATATTGTGGTGTAGGAATCTGATCTTGTTAAAACCTTTGATTAAGAAATGATAAGTGATCCTTGGTATTTCGGTACGAGAAAATAAAGTTGATTTATTGGAGTAAGTGGTTATGATGAAAGAAGAGATTGTCGGGTGATTGACTTAAAGTTTTCGTTTGTTAACAAATTTTATATTAAGGATATATGAGTTACTTTTGATAAGACTTAGTAAGAGTGTAGGTTTGGAAGCATTTGGTGTGAAAAGAGATTAGTTCTAATTTAATAAGAGTGTAACAAATATTTCGGATGATATCGAAATTAGCATGGTTATTCATTAGGATATAGCATGATAAATTTAAGTGAGAAATCAAGGATAATTGAAACTAGAAAGTAAATAGTGTTTTGGGAGTGATTAGTAAGGAAAAGCTTTTAGTAATCAAAAGTGATAACCGTTGTCATATGTGTTTGAATTTGGAAGATTGTTCAAAGTGGTAAATTAAATTTATATTTTAGGGGCGAAAGTGGTTAGTAGTTTAATTTGGGATGTTTTATCTAACGCTTGCAATTGTTAGAAATTTTCAAATTGAATTGTGCATGTTAGAATTTTGAAAATATTTTGTGGAAGTATAGAATGTGGCATTGTGTATAAATCAGTTTTCAAACACTAAAGTTATGTCTCCAAATGTTAAAGTTTATGTTATGGATAAAAATTTCAATTGTGATAGATGATTCGTGATATACAAAAATTTTATATATATATATATATATATAACTGTGTGCTGAAAGAGGCACGGGGAAATGTTGTACGTGAAAAGAGACACAATGACGTATATTTGTGCTAATTGGGGCACGAGGTGAAATAAAGAGGTACGGATTTTATTAACAAAGATGTTTTTATGGTTGTTATATTTTGGGGATGGGTGTACAGTGTGGTTTCAAATCGTTTGTTATCATTTTGAAAGAATATGTATTGATTTTCGAAAATTGAGGAAGTGTGTGGGTGTTTCGAACAATGAGTGAGATTTCAAATTAACTCGGTTAATTTTTTTTTCTCTTCGATTTGAACTATGGTGAAATTATTGGGAAAATATAGCGATGGTTGAAATTGAGCGTGTACGATCGGTATGGAGATGAAAGAAAGCTAGCTCGTAGGATCGGTCTAGAGTGAGCACCTCCTAATGAGCTATCCTTGGGAAATTGTGTTTTATGTTGAAAGGAGAGTAGAAGAAAATAGTCGAATGAATTAATCGGGGTGAAGGATCGTTGGTTAGAACGTGGTATTAATACGAGAGAGATGTGGTGGTGAGTATGGAAATCAATTGTAGTCTAATGTTCATAATTAGTATAATTAATGCAATAAAGTGTTGTCTGTTTTAGATGTATTTGTGGAATAGGGATGTGACTGTAGGGTTGGTGATAACCTATGGAGAAAAGTTCGACTACGGATTAAGGTGATACTCCAAGTTGATTTTGTAATCTTTTGGGGAGAAGAGTGTCGTTATTTTTTTGGAGTGTTGGATTGTTGGGACATTTTAGAAACTGTGATCGAAGGCGTGGTGTGTACAGTCAGCCGATGTCAAGGAAAAGAGTAGAGTACTTGGTGTAATTGATTGCTTACTAGAACATAAGAGTATGTAGGCTAGATTGCCTGGTGCTTATCACTTGCAGTATGACTATTACTTGCTAGTAGGAATTTATGCTAGTCCTGATAGGTTGTTAAGTGAATGCTTTACAAGTGGTACTGTGGAAACTAAATAGCCTTAGAATGTTTGATTTAGTTCTATGGCGCAGCTCTTGTTTGAGTCTAACCATTGTGGGATAGAATCCTTATTTCGAATGTCTATCTGATTTCACATTGTATGCGTTTGTGCATTCGCGAGGCGACTCGTCGTGACTAGTGGGGATTCCGTCGTGATTATGTTATGAGTATAAGTGAATTTCGAGTTAATTTGGACTTTCGTGAGATTTGAGTATTGAGTGTTTATCGTTATTTTAAGGGGGCGGATTTCTTGTGAGAAATTAAAACTCTTGATGTTTTAGGTTGAAGTATTGAAGCAAGAGCAAATGGTAAACTAGAAACAGTAAAGCGGGTGGTCTAGTAAAAGTCCTTTGAGGGTTCCGTAAACACTTTGATGTGTTCATGGATTTTGATATCAATTCGGTGGTAGTTACCCTAGTTCGTTGCTTGTATGAATTCCGGGACGGAATTCTTTTAAGGGGGAGATGTTGTAATAACCAGGTATTTTAATTATTATTGACCAGTATTTTAGTATTTTAGAATTCGGAAGTTTATTTATATAAGTTTTATTTTAGTTAATTATGGGAAAATAAGTTAAGGGTTAGTCTTGGATATTATAAGGAAGTTAGAGGGTTATTTTGGTCATCTTCTTTTTAAAAGAAAAAGAAATAGGGGAGTGGTTGGGGAAGGGTATGGAGGTGTTCCCTCCATACCATCCTTCTTTGGATACTTAGGAGGAGTACCTCTTTTCTTATTTATTTTTGAAAGGAAGCAAGTGTTAGAGTGTGTGTGTGTGTCTTTGATGGAAAGAGAGAAAGAGAGAGATCGAGAGAAAGATTGAAGTAAAGAAGAAGGAAAAATCTTTAGGAATTTGTTGCTGAAATTCAAGGTAAACTATCCCTACATTGTTGTGTTCTAATTACTTAAAAGTGTTCTAGAAATGCTAGTTGAATTTTGGTGGGTTTTTGGTTAAAATGGATGTTTTGGGAATTCTAAGTTTAAGGATAGGTTATGTATATGGTCTTGAACATATCTGCACTTTTATAGTATCATACATAGAGTAAAACTGCAAAATCTTGGTTTTAGAATGAGTAGTGGGCTGAGATTCATCGAAGTCGCAGTGGTCTGAGATTCATCGAAGTCGCAATGAACGACTGCGACATTCATCGGAGTCGCAATAGTTGGTTGCGACTCGGGTATGAAGTCGCAGTGGTCGTTTGCGACTTGGGTTGAAATCGCAGTAGTTGATTGCGACTCGGGTTTGGGATCGCAATAGTGAATTGCGACTTGGAGTGGAATCGCAGTAGTGGGTTGCGATTCCAGGGTGGAATCGCAATAGAGGGTTGCGATTTGGGTACTGTTCATAACGATTTTTAGTGGGTTGCGACTTCAGATGTGAATTTTGTAAGTTTAGTTTTTAAAAGAGATATGTGGTATTTTATATGATTTCAGATTCTGTGAAGGGTGGAAATACGTGATACTAACTTGGGAAAGCTTTGTGATATACGTTTCAGGTGAGTTTTTCTTTAAAATATTTTCCAACTGGGATACATATATATGTGATATATATATGAGATGGATATGTTCGGATTGAGAATTTTTACATGATGTGATTATGTGTTCATATTGAGATGTATACATGTTTGGAATGGGATAACGTTTTTATAAAAATATGTGATGTCTTTATACATGGTTGAAATGTCATGAAAGGTTTTATAAAATGACAATATGATATATTGGTACATATATATATATTGTATTTATGTGAGTATTCTACGAGAATACTTGGCCGGGATCCGAGGGGCGGACCGGTGAGTGCCTGGTTCCGGTGGGCGGACCGGTGGGTTTACCGTAGTTGTTGTACGGCGGAGTAAATTAACTAGTTTGCTTGCAACCACTAGTATGGCCATTTGGGGAGGGATAAGGCAGAATGAATTGATCATTTGTGGAGAAACAGGGTGGAATGAGTTTGATTACGATACTCTAGTCTTGGTTGGTATTTACTTACGTGTAAAATATATGTGTGTGTTTGTATAAAGAAGTTTTATATAAATGGATTTTTTTTTACAGGTTTCAATTGACAGGGATTTTCTCACTAGACCTGTAGGTCTAACCCTCATTTTCTGTTTTAAAATATGTATTCCAGGTTAAGGATCGTTATTTAGTAAAAAGGGAAGAATTAAAGTTTGAGACGCAGTTGATAGCTGACGAGGATTAGGAACTGGAAATGTTATGTTTGTATAGTTTCGAGACTATTGGACCGTACGTGATTTATTTGTATTTCTTTTTATGAATATAACGATGTGATACAATATATGTTATTTGAAGCATGTTGGGAAAACGGGTTGTTACAAACACAAAGAAGTTCAAATGACTTTTGACTCTAAAATTCCTTTCTAACCATAAAATGGCATGGAACAATGTTTACCAACAAAATTTTGCGCGCTTCAGTTCATTATACAAAACGATGAAATGATTCACAAACACACCTTAGTCAAAACACAAAATGACTTGTGTAAGTTCCAAATTTAAAGACAAACCAATACGTTTCCATCATCTGAAAATATCGACTAAAACATTATAAGGGAACCTCAAATTGGGGTAGGTATGCAAGCTTGTAAGACTTTCCTAGAAGTTTTCTTGAATTGAAATAGCATGCATTAAATAGTTCACGACAAAATTCCAAAAGATGAAATTCTTAAAATCGTTTTTCCCAAATTTTCTCATCTGGTCATATAACGACACACAAGTAAAATGTTTCTGACAAGGTTTTCATACAACAATGTGTTTCCCAAAACATAAGAGAAAATGAGTGCTTATAATTTATTGACGCCAAAAAGTTCAAATCAACTTCCGACCTTAAGTCGTACAAACAGTGCGCATTAATGTTCAAAACATAAACAATTCCACGCACTCTAGGTTTAGGCAATTGATTTTCCAAAATCTTCGTTACGAAGCATTAACATCAAAAGTTTCGCATTCGTATTATAAAACGTTAAAACGTCAATGCCTAAAAGTTTATTTGTTATAAAATACTCAAAATACACATTTTCTCCCAAAACCAAAAAGGTTCAAAATTTTCCAAAATGTTCCTCGAACCAAAATTGACCAAATGTCAACGACTCACACATTTGTGTTTTCAAAATGGAATGTATTGTGAACTATGCATGATCTCTACGACACTAACGCATACTTTGACCAGAAGGCCTTCCTTTATGCAATGAGTTAACAAAATGTTTCATGCGCGACTCGTTTATCAAAGTGTGGAGAAATAATGGTTACCAAGCTATGCATACCCCTAAGTCGATATAATGCATTTACATGAAAATGATAATAAAACATTTGACTGACCGAAAGCGCATTAAGAAAATTGCGATGAAACACTATCAAAGTGTTCTTTCATGCATTACTTACGTCACGTATAAATCAATCCACATACCGAACAAGTTGCAACAAGCTGTGCTAACAAAAATCTTTGAAAGAGAAATTACGCGACACTAAAGTTCCAAAACTTATCTCTTTGGTCGCCTTATGGCATAAAATTAATATTTCTCAACAAGGTTCGAGTGAGATAAAATGCCCAACATAACTCATAAATTTTCACATAAGTAAATGGAGTATGCACATTGTGAAATTACACTCACACGACTCAACACGTCATAAAACAAAACTCCATGAAATTCAATGGACTCAATGACCTCCAGTCAATAAAATGGCACTAAACATTATGCCTCCAAAAGTCAAATTGCAATAAGCAAAACCATGACTAAAACGCCAAAATCCCAAAATTCCCTTCTTGTTGTAATACTATATAAACAACATTGTTTAACAAACTCACATTAAACAAATTCTCTAAAATAGCTTTATATAGACATCATGGAAGATAACTTTCCGTCCAAACTTTAACATATGTGGAGGCGATCCAATGTTAAAGTTATAAGCCGTAGTTACTTGCCCAACATCTTAAACATCATAAAAATACGGATATCACTGTACCCGAAATAAACGTTGGACAATAACAAAACGAAACAAGTTCTGACGGAGTTTGCAGCTCCCGCAATAAAATGGTTCCCATGCACGATCAAAACCATGATTTGAAATCTTGTGTGTGCTAAACATTTTCCAAACTTGTAACACAATCCATATAAGGATTTGAAACATAAGAAATAATTGATGCAATTTATTTTCAAAATAAATTTTGTGCATAACCTAGTCGGCACTCAACGTCTCAACCCATACTCCTCCAAATCCCTCCGGTCCACTATTGTCATCCGGATGTCCAAACCTCTTAAGGCTAAGTTGGGAATTACATCAATTAACCTTACGGTTTCCTTTTTGAATTAAGGTCGATTCAATAAATATAAGGTTCTAATCCAACCATCAACTTTGACCCAAAACGGTCCACTTAAAGCAATTATCATGCCCATTGTCACTCTAAGTGACTAATGCTAGAATCGTCAATCTGTTCCAACGACTAATAGCTTAGAACTTCTTCACTACCCCACGATCATCACATTTAAAGTAGTTCAAGTACGCACATGTAACTAGTAGATTCACCATGACACTGGCCAGGTGTCACTATGAACGCATCGTACATGATTATCCTTGCCACTCTCGACGTGATTCCCGTTTCTAATAACTCTTATCGACCTCAAAACATCCTATCCTAATGTGCCTAATGGTGAATTTCACTCTCATTTACTTAAAAGAACGCTAGTTTGAGCCTAGGTATCCAAAATCAACACCTAATTCTCTCAAACTTATGCTCTGATACCAACTTGTAACACCCTCAAATTTGGAACGAGCAACTAAATTAAAATTTCAATAAAATAACCCAACGGTAGACAAAATCATTTCTACAATTCATTCCTCAAAATACCTCGGAATTTAAACATCATAATTTCCACAACTAATAACTTAAGACGGGAGTTACTTAACACAACATAAGTTACTAGTCCCAAATAGTTGCGGAAGACTTCACTAATTAAGTCACCTCTCGCACTCTACTAGCACTCGCCACATCACAATGTAGCTAAAGCTACTCCCAACCTGAGCCTGTTGCACATGCCGACAAATAAAAAGGGTTAGGCTAACGCCTAGTGAGTTCAAGAGTTTATAGCATGATTTAAATAATTCTTTTCATGAAAGTTTGCGACGTAGATTATCATTTCCAAAAGAGTTTACCAAAAAGGATATAAACGACTCATTTTCCAACGCACACAAAATCTATGAGAAAAGTTCCCAAAATGTATAAGAAATTTTCCAAATTGAATTCCAACTCCAACTCACTCAAAACGTGTTTAGACGTTAAATATCTCAAGAAATATAAACGTGGACAAAACTCCAATATTTAAAACATCCAAATAGGATGAGGCATAGACTCTGCCAATAAACACTTAAGACATTTCGTATAGATAAAGAGCGTCACCGAAAATATGGATAAAAGTAACTACCCAAAACAACACCTTTCGGTGACGGGGGATACCCGATTCCATGGTATGTGGCGGAACACAAAGTTAAGCCATTTAACCATGTTATTGAACTACCCCTCAGATCGTGACTCTATTGTCTGCTTTAATAAGCTCCAACTCAAGTCGGACTTTATTGCATGCTATAAAAAGCTACACCTCAAGTCCCACACCAGCAACGGGTGGCACCACCGTATCCTTTATTGCATGTTGTGCCCAGCTACACCTCAAGGATACACGATCTTATTGCATGTTCATTCTCTAGTAAGTTACACCTCAAGGACTTCGATGTCCCTTATTGAATACGCGCTAGTGGCCCCACGGCCTAACGCATATAACCATGCGTTCCAATAGTCCACCCCTCGTGCACAAGGAGATAGACCATCAAATAAAGACTGACCTACGTGCCTATGGATCCAATGCAACATAGTCTACAAAACATGCCCAACCCGGAATGACTAAAACACCTAAGCATGTAAATGTCAATAACGTGCAATAATATGCAAAACGGTGCAATAAAGCAACCCATAAATAAGAAACCACATCGAGCCATTTAAACCGGACAAATGTCCCCAAAACTTTCAAAAAAGTCAAAACCGAGCAAAGTGCTCAAAGCTCGCTAGACCCATAAATAACGGTCATCATCGCGTAAAATGCGTTTAAACATTGTTTAGGTAAACAGGTACCACAAAATCCTCTTTAACCCCAAAACTCGACACGGGTTAAACAAAAGGGTTTTCCCAAAGAACTCATACCCTTAGAATTCTCAAAATGACTCTTGACACTAACTCGTTTATTTCTCAAATGGTTTTATAAAATCAATTACACTAACATAATTAAACCATCAATTAGACATCATTTTGAGCAATTAATCTTTTAAAGACATATTATGATTTCTACACATCAAAATATCTAAAAGCCCCAAATATGGGTGTTTTACAACATTTATGAAGATAAATATTTCAAAAGAGTTAAACGATCCAAATAACTCAACCATTGATGTTTTCAATTAAAACACACAAATATTTGGAAAATAACATTTTTGGCATGTACAAAGTTTTCACAAATCAACTTGAACTCACATTTCTAGATTTAAGCTAAATCTAGAATTTCCCAAACGTAAGCTCCTTTGAAGTCTCTTGCATCTTCAAGCTAACATCTCCAAAAACCTAGATCCATAAGTTCCAACCATGAATATTCAGATCTAACCATAAGGAATCATCCTCCAACCATTTACACCAAAATACCCATTTATATCAAAAACCCTAACTTCATAAATGAAGAGATTAGGAGATTATCTTAACCCAACATCATCAAAATCACCCAAAATATCCAAAATATCGAAGAGAAGATGAAAATAACAACAATAAAGCTTTTGGGTAGAGAGAGATTACCTTTACCACTTAAATCCTCCAAAAGAAAGTTCCCAGACTCCCAAAAAGCTTCAAGCTCCCAAATGTTCACCAATGGTGGAAGTGGGTTGATTTGAGTGGAGAGGATGAAGAGGAAGAGGAAGGATTTGAGGTTGTTTTGGGGAAGGAATCGGTTTAATGAGAGGGAGAGAGAGAGAGAGAGAGAGAGAGAGGAAGTTGGGGGTTTGAATGAAAATGAGAAAGAGAGAGAGAGAAGGGTTTCTTTAAACACAAAAATATCTCAGACACCTAGCGGACGTCCGACTCAACCTGACCCGAAACCCTCATTTTCTATGTTGCTTCCGCGGATGGTTCGCAGACTTCCGCAAGCCGCGGACGTCTGGCCTTGTGCCTTGCGGACGTCCATGAGACCCAAAATCCATTTTCTCACATTTTCGGGGTGTTACAGTATGGTACTTACAGTATCCCCGGTCCTCATTTTAAAGTTAAGGCATCTAACCAACCGTCAAGGATCCATCAAAAGATGGATACCAAACCCCTTCTAATCTGTTTTGCAGGAATGTCATGTGCGTTTAGTTCAGAAGATTCTTTTCACATGACTTCATTCAAAGGTTATGCCACTTTTGAGGGGGAGTACCAAGTTTTTCTCAATAAATGAATTTTTAAGTGAATTCAAAGAATGTGGTAATTCATTCTGAATAACTTACTTGTGTTTGTTATTCTCTGATTTTAACTTCCATGATTACCACGTCCAATATTTTCTTGACTTTGTTATTTCCATGTCACATATATTTGTTGATTTATTTCGATGGAAATACACTCGCTTGAATTTCAATTTGTTTTCGTAGTTCGTCATTTCATGTTAATGATTCAATTCTTTTCTGACGTATTAATTGTGACTTGTTCTTCACAATTAAACTTTCTGATCATTGTTTCATTTATTGCAATTATTGTGCTTACTGAGTCATTCTAGTTCACGTTTGAACTTGTTCTTTGAAATTCATTATCATTTTTATGACTTCTGATTACCTCAGATCAGAACTCAGACTTAATTTTTATGACTTCTGATCATCTCAGATTAGGACTCGTTCTTAAATGCTTTGATTTCTAAACACCTCAGTTTAGAACTCGTACCTCAATGTTTACTGAAATGATTTATTTGGTAAATGAAATGAGTGATAGGATTTCTATTGTTTCTATGGTCGATCCAGAACCGGAACGACCTACCCAAGAAACACATCCAATTATAGACATTAGTGAGGGGTCTAGATGCATAGATGAGTTTGGAGAGAAAAGAAAAATGGTGAGGCTATAACATGACTTAAAAGAATTATTGGTTCTTACCAAACCGAGGCAGTTATCCAGGTAACCACACAATCTATTCATTCTCGTCCTTTGGAGATGAATATTGAATCAGACATGGACCCAGTGTCGATAACTCGTGCACCCCACCTAGCCAATCAAGTATCTCACAAAAGATACTTGTTTCATATATTCATGGAGATTTAGCATATAATCTATCTATTCCTCACTCGGAGGTCTTAGATATTGAAAAAGGAAGACATAAGCTCCGGTCTCCGAACTTCATATTCTAATCACTGAGTCTATTGATTTTAACTTGCGTCCGAGGTTGAATCAATATTTGAGCCAAACAGATTTAATTTACTTCTTTCACACATGCACGAGTCTTTGTGATTCCCATTGCATATCTTTGTGATATTGCCGGAACAGTTTGAGTGGTAATTTTCAAAATTTTACTTCAGTGATAAGTGGAAGTCCTATTAGAGATACCCCTATGCCAACTCTTAACATAGGCCACACAATTATATTAATTGTTGTGATAACAGTTACTATTGTGTTTCTGTGTTAGTTGATTACCCCATCTTGGTTACTAAAACGCTTTATCTGGAGTTTTTCTACTCATCAGTTTTGTCTTTGAAGTTACATGATGCTCCAGATGCTCCTACTCATCATGAGGGGGAGAAATGATACAGATTCGAAGACACAGATTATCATGTTGAGGGGGAGTTAGCAAAAGCTGAGGGGGAGTAACTGTGCTTTGATTGAATGTGAAAAACTGCAAAGATTGTTATGTTAAATCTAAGGTTGAAAAGCCATGGGATTCACATATTGAAGTATTTGATTGATTCTTCTCATTCCTTATCAAGTGGTGTTTGCTACAAACCATTTCCTCCTTCGAGCATATTGGTTCTACAAGTTCTTAAAGCTGATGCTGAAAGCAAATTCAACTCGCGATTCAAAGACAGATTCTTTATTTTAAACTGAAGATGCACTGTGGAATGTCACGTAACTCGCACATTATCATTCTTGTGTGCTTATCGGATGTGTTGAGTTTCTACAGTTGAAAGCTGCTTGTCGTGCAATCAGTCGAGTTAATTATTCGTTGAATCTGGTTATAAAGTTGAAGATATGAAGATAAGAGCTTTATTCAAGGGGGAGCTTGGAAAGTCATGAAGACAAGCAACACCAAAGTGTTTCAAAGACTCAAGAGGGAGAGAAGATCAAAACCTGAAGATTTCAAGACCATTTTTTTATATAACATTAGGGGGAGATTGTTAGGACCATAAATGTCCTATTATTTAGAAAGTTATATAAAGAATTATAGAGATTAATTATTATTTGTAAAAGCCTTTAAGTGTTTAATGGGCTTAGTTTAGCTTATGGGCCATGTGCTTTAGGGATTAAGCCCTTGGTATAAATAGTTTGTTATGAGAATTAGGTTAGAATTCTAGATTCAAGGAAGTGCACCTAATTGTGTTTAGACAAAGAGTTGAGAATTTCAATCTAATCTTGTAACCTCTCTATAATCCTTCAATAAGATTATTCGTTTCGTTACATTGTTACCTGATCAAACTGGGATCCACAGGTATTTTGGTCATTTAACAAAAATTCATTCTAATCCATAACTACATTTTGTGAACCAAACAGACAAATTCCAATTCCTTTAACATATTCGATTCCAATTCTGCGAACCAAACGCCACCTTAGGGACTGTTTGATTATTGCTGAATGGTTTGGTATGCAAATTGGTTAAGTGGTCAGAATGCTTAAGAGGCTTTGTATCATATATTACAGAATGAGTTATGGTTGTTTGGGAACTATTCTGAATGAAGAGTTTGAATGACAACACATTATCACTTTAACACTCTATAAGATTTAGTTCTGAATGAAATATAATTTGTTTGGTAAATATATGAATAAAATAATTATTTTGCAAATAAAACTACATACTAAATATTACCCGTTCAAAACATAATCGGTTGATCCAAACACAAAAGAAAATACGTACAAATTTTCATAACAATTAAAATAAATCTTCATTTACATTCAAATCCTGGTAAACCTTCTTGCCGATATAATTGAACCAAAAGCTTAACAAAAAATCTACATTAAGGTTCTACAAATAGTCAACATGAAAACTAACTGAAATTATGATGTGTTCCAAGTATGCTCTCTAACAAACAATTATTGGATTGGATAAGTATCAACATATATTCTAAAACATGCCGATCCATATTAAGGTATGTATATGGAATACACAGAGCCTAAATTGCATTACCAACTAAAAAAAGTCGATGATCCCATGATCGTGAGTCAAGGCTAGCTCTTGGAGCAGATATGGATGATTGAGAAATACACTTGCATAGTGATGGACCATGGAATGATGGTTCCATGAGAATAATTGAGAAATATCTTCAAGCACTTCCTGGGTTTGAAAGAATTGAAATTGATACCGTCCTCTGATGTGTTCCTTTCATAAGTTGATTTGACAGGCCCTAGAAATTTCATTCAGGTGATCGAATCAACTGGATCCGGGCGGATATCAATAATTGTAGGCGTCAATATTGTAGTCGCCTATTTGGACATTCACACATTGAAATAGCAAGAACACCAACTAATCAAATTAAAACAAAGAAACATACAATTTGGTATTAAACACTTGACAAAATTGATATATCTTTGTCGAGCTCAAAAACATTCGATCTTATACGTGCATGGAATCCCAAATCAACATTTGATTGTTAATCAGAGAAAAACTCACAATTCTGAGGGATTTAAGCTTCTATAAAGTGGATCGACGATTTCTAATTGCTCAGAGACAATGGTGATTCCATCTTCCCATTTCTTTACATAAAAAAAAGTTTACAGAAATCAAAATCATCAAATTGTTGGTAAACAAATAAACTTGGATGAATTAGGTTACTTGTGAACTTGAGAATGTAGATTCCTATGATCCTATGGCCAAGTGCTTTTGTATAGGCGAAGAAATGTGATGAATACCTTATATCATTTTACACTAGATCCACTTTCAAATCCAGCCTCGAATCCTTAGTTGATTTCAACGATCGAAGAAAACATCATCATCGTGCGATTCTTCTTCCACCATCATAACATTGGAAGTTTTATTTACCACTCTGTTACGTGGTGTGGGCCGTGTAGCTGAGAGAAGCAACGTGAGGGAGAGAGGTGTGAGAGGATTAATATCGAAGAGGAGTTGTGGATCAAAGACAATGAAGGAAAAAACGACTTCTGAATGGTTTGGACTGGCCCTAGATGAAAGATCGCTCAGGGGTATTTGTAATCATTCAATGGTTAATTTTTCTTTACCAAACAAGTTTTTGATCTGAGCAAATAAAAGGTTACGTCTTAATGGCATCATTAAGAAGTAAACAAACAACGTCATCATGATATACATTAATTAAATAGATCTACCACATTAATTATCCTTGTTGATCTAAACTCTATCAGTGATTTGACGATGACCCTTAGAATACTTAGTGAAAATTGCATTTAACATCCGTATGTATTAATGTTTCGCCCTCAGCGATAACATGCTTAGTTTGTTCAGTATCGCTGATAGCTTCCTATGTAAAAGTGTTTAATGTAATACCTGAAGACAAGTCTCGCGACTAAAGAGTTCATCGCGGACATCATAGACTAGGCTGATGAACAAGGACAAGTCTACTAATGATCTGAAGCAGCACTCAGTGAAACCAATACAAGTCTACAACGCGTGACAATTCAAGAACAAGGCTTCAGTGATAGCTGACTTTCATCAGGCCTCACTGATGAAAGAGACCATCAGCGATCGCTGATCATGAATCTTGTGGTTCTAGAATTGTTTGTCTTATCGTCTTGCACAAAAGTACGAAGGTACGAAAGGAAACTTGCTTTTGTCCATAATCGTACAACCACTCTACCACCTACATTGTTCACCATGCGTCCAAGAGCGTGTCTTTGACAAAATTCAGAAGCATGCACCCAATGAAGATCTGACATGTGTAACGTGCTCCTACCATGCATTAAATGCATGGGGTATAAATAGGAACAACATCCTTCTTTTTGAAGAGTCCTGACTTCTTAGTGCAAGTAGAAGAACTCTTATTTTTCTACTTATCCTTTCTTTCTATTTCTAGTGCAAGAAACTTAGTGATTCTCAAGTTTGTTTAGATTAGGTTTTACTTAATCTTATTCCACAACAAACTGTAAATTGTATTTTGATTTATCAATAAACAATTAGAAAAGTAAATTTTGTGTTTGTATTCAACCCCCTGCTACAAACTTTCACCCTTGTAGAACCTCTTCGGGACCAACAAGTGGGATCAGAGCAGATTGTTTAATATCATAAACAAGATCTTGCTTAAATCTATCTTCCTTTCTATTCCTTAAAATGGCATACAACACAAACACAAACTATATTGATAATGGTTCTCTTGCAAAACCACCTCAATTCAGCAAAGATAAATTCAGTCTTTGGAAAAATTAAATGATCCTCTTTCTTGAAGACATAGATCCTACTATGCCTCACAATGTTGAAAATGGACCTTATATTCCATTTATCATAGCTGCTGCTATTCCTGCCACTCCTACATCTGCTGCTATACCTGAAAGACAAGTTGTGAAGGATCTCACACAATGGTCTGATGACGACAAGAAAAAGCTGGCCATTGATACCAAGGCAAGATCAATCATTTCTATGGCTCTACCTGACGCGGTTTATAACTCAGTAATGAACCTAAAAACTTCTAAAGCCATGTCGGACACAATTTGTGTTCACTATGAAGGTACATCTGAAGTACAAGAATCGAGAAAGATAAATCTGGTAAGACAATGAATGTTTCATTTGTGGTAAAAATGAATCTTTGTCTGAGGTACACCAACACTTTAATTGCTTATTAATTGACTTAAGAACCGTTGGTAGGACCTATTCTAATTCAAAGACCCTGACAAGATTCTTAGAATGTCTTCCTGAATGTTGGGACACTTATACCATATGTCTTAAACATTCAAAAGATCTCAAGGATATTTCCTTAAGCACTCTTTATGGCATTTTGCTCAATCATGAGCAATCATGTCAGCTTAAGATAAATCTTGTAAACGATTCATAAGATTCCAAAAGCACACATGTTGCTTTAGTCTCCTTAGAGATGATTCCTACTCCAAGATCCTCTATTACTATCACTGAGATGGAATCAGACTCTGATAACTTATCAGGAACTGATATGTCAGAACTTGATGAGTCACCAACACTCTTGACAAACACCTTCAGGAAATTTGCAAGAAAGAATAATTTCAGAATTGTAAACACCAGATCTATTAGGTAATCATGAAATCATCCATTGATCTTGAGAATGTTACTTTTGGTGAACAAAGTGCGTGCTGGAATTGATAAAGGTTTTGATGATCATGATGCTCACAATCATCAAAAAGGGGGAGAAATAATATACCAAAGAGCAGGGGGGGAAATAATATATTGGAAAAAGGGAGATTGGTCAATGATAGATTAAGGGAGAGAAATGATGTGCTAAAGTCAAGAAGATATTCTGAGGTGTTTCAAGAGAGTTCGTTATTCAAAGACAATTTCAAGGTCAAAGAGATGAAGATACAAAGTTCAAGAAATCATTCAAAGTTTGAGTTCAAAGCTTCAAAGACTTTAAAGCTACAAAGATCTGAAATTCGTGTTCAAGACTTGAAGAAAATTTGTTGAAGATTATATTCATGAAGATTGGCTTTTCTGAAAGAAGATGAAGACTTTTCAAGTTTGACTGAAGACTGTTCAAAGTTGAGAGTTTGAAGATTGTAAAGCCGTTTGAAGATTATCATAGCTTCAATGTTTAAAGCAGTCAAAGTTAAAGTTTTGAAGATCAAGAGCTGAAGACTGCTGCTATTTTTTTTAAATCATGAATCCAAAGGGGGAGAATGTTAGAGCATTATATTGTATTCAAGATTTATTGTAAAAGTCAAAGTCAAAGTAGCTTAAGTAGAAAGTCAATGTAATTAGATTTAATGCTTTGTAATCCTAGGTATAAATAGGATTAGTTTAGCTTTGTTGTTAGGGAAGTCATTAGAAAAGGATCTTAATTGTAATATCTAGAGAGTGTTTTAGTGAGAGTTTCTAGAGAGAGAATCTAGAGAGAGAAAGTTCTACATTCTTATGTAATACTCTAGTTTTCTCAAGATCAATGAATATGATGATGCTTACCTAATAGATCTGGTGTCAACAGTTAACTTTCACAAGCTTGTCAAGATTTGAGAAATTCAAATGTGCAAATATTTTATGCTAGAGCCAGACATCTTCTTTGTTCAAAGATACTAAACAGAGTTTTTCTGTATTAGATTTTTGATTTGGATTGAAATTCATTTTGTAAAGATTGCCTTTTCTGTCAGCTCTGAGCAATTCTTGACCAGACTCTGAAACTAACAAGGAACAATATTTCTTCTTAAAATCAACATCAAAACCATGATCACAAAGTTGAATTATGCTAAGCAAATTATGATTTAACCCTTCTACATAAGCAACTGTAGAATCTGATACTCCTTCATTAGTTAATACCCCATAACCTCTTATTTGTCCTTGCCCATCTCCACCAAAGGTTACTGCACCTCCTATTTTATCTTTGAATGAGGTCAGTAACTCTTTATTTCCAGTCTTATGTCTTGAACATCCAGAGTCTAAGTACCAAATTTGCACATGCTGTTTCTGCAAGACAGATTAGACTTTCTTAGGTACCCATTGCATAATGGGTTCTTTTTTGTTAGGCTTGGGTTTGATTGATTTACCTTCTGGTTTTCCATTCTTTGATGGTTTGCCAGAGGCTTTTCCTTGCACTTTCTGAGACATGGTTGTAAGTCTAGGATTCACACTTACAATCAATATATCAATGTATGAAACAGTAATTGAGAAGTAATATGATCAAACCAATTGTATTCAATGAAGAACAGATTTGCAGATCTTAGAGAGAGAGTATCTCAAAGATTACAAAAGATGAATACAAATATATGCGGGAGAATCAGTTAGCAATGTAGTGCTAACCACTATATATACTGCAACGGAAATATTAAAGCTACAGTACATATATGAAAGACTAATAAGAACAATACACGTGTCCTAATTAGTTAACCTAAATACAAAGTAAAGTATCTAGTTATAAGTTCTGAACATGTTGTTCAGAACTTCTGAACATAATTCTGATTAAGCATCTCAGAACTTCTGGCTCTTCTTCTCAGACTTCTGACTCTTCTTTACAGACTTCTGTACTTGGTAATCTTTCAAAGCAATCCTTCTGAGCTTTCGTAGTCAGAACTCTGACTCTTCTCTTCAGAACTTCTGAGCCTTCTTATCAGAATTCAATACTTGGTTTATTGACAAAACTCAGATCTAACAATCTCCCCCTTTTTGTCAAATAAACTTATACTTTGTATCACCAAGCTCTTACAAAGCAGGAACAATTTTCTGTAACAGAACATTTCTCTGAGTAAGTCTCTTGTCAATTTTATCAATAATTTCCCGAATAGTTTCAACTTGCTGAGTGATCACTTCTTGAGTCATATTAGCTTGTTTCACCTTCAGCACCTTTTTCTCTAAATTATGCTTGATGAATCTCAAAGTTCCAGAGCTATATTTTTTGCAGTCTCCTTTGCTCTGAAAAAGATCTTTTCACTCTTGTTTTTCAAAAAGACTCTCAATTCTGGATGTTTGCACACACTTCCAGTTCTTAATACTTGCTTCTGATTATGATCTGTAATGGGTCTTGAAAGATAGACACCTGGCCTTTGTAAATACAGAGCTATTTGAAAATCTGTATAACAATGCCATCTTAGGATGTAAAACATAGCTTCAATCACTACACTCCTTGCCTTCCTTTCATTCTTATATTTGCTTGATTCTTTGAAGCACAACATACTATGTAGTCTGTAGAAATCCATTACTGATAGCTTTTCAAAGTCTGCATCAGTAAAATATTACACCTTTCCATCTTCTCTCAATACTTCAAAGGATAAGTATTCTTGCTTTTTGAACTGCTTGATCTTTAATTCTCTGATCCCAGTGATTAGAAAATCTGAATACACATCTTTCTTTGGTTTTCTAAGACATCTTGACTTCTCAGCCAACCAGATCTGAGTCTCTTTTGGTTTGTCATGATATACACTTAGAAAGTTTACTTCACTTGGATTAAAAAAGTTTGGCAGATCAAACTCCAGAAAATACTCATTCACATCTACAGATCTTTCATCTTCTTTTGGTTCTGACTGTTCAGGTTGATCAATACTCATCATTTGATCATTCTGAAGAGTTGTCTTTTGAATTTCTTCTTCAATTTCTTCTGAAAAGACCTCATTCACCTCATATTCTGCTGGAAACACAAAATCACTATGCAACATCTTTTTAGGATTTTCTTTTGATAATAACCATTCACCACAGCTTCTGACCTTACTTCTAAGATCTATCCTTCTTTTCACAGCTTTCACACATCTTTTCTTTAGATTTTCCCTTTCAGTTTTGGAAACTCTCATTTCAATTAGTAACCAACTCAAAGTTGCATTACTATACTTTACCAACTCTTTTAATCTGAACAGCTCAAGATTTCCTTGATTACTATATGCATACCCTTCAGACTCCATTCCTTCATTTATAAAACCCTTCACAATCACACCACTTCCTGGAATCTTCATTGGACAGTTCAAATTGCACTTCTCTTTTCTTCCTTCAATTGCCAACTGGAAGTCATACATATACATATTTCTGACATAGATGCCCATAAGTCTTCTACATTCAATCTCTATCCAGGCTTCTTCAGTACTGGCAAAGAAGTTAACAAGAAAGATCTGATCTTCAAGAGTTAATCTGTGAAAATCAAAACTTGATAAGAAAACCTTTACATCTTTTTCTTTCAATACATCCAATTTTACATACTTCAGACCATCAAATTCTTCTGTTTGAAACATCAATACTTTCTCAATCCTTTTCTGAATGTGTAGCCTTGAATCAGGAATTCTAAATCTGTTTGAGGCTTCTGCATAGATCATCTGAAGTTTTCCATCCATGAAACCATCAATGTTATTTTCTAAAACAACATAGTCTCCTTCTGTGTGGTATAGATGCTCATATGTTTCCTCTGGAAAAATATCACTATGAAATTGTCTTGCAAGTGGTACATCACTCATATCTAGAATAAAATCACACAAAGGCTCCTCTAAGATTGGCAAGTTAATCTTAGGAATCTCAATTGGCTTTCTGAATAGATATTCTGAAGGCATGAAGTATTCTTTGACTCTTTCATATTCTCCTATATTGTCAGCAATATCATCAACATAGTTAAAATAGAATTCCTCTTGAAATTTCTGAGAATATCCAACTGAACTATCTTCTTTTCCCATCAGATCAATAGGTCTTACCACCATCACAGCTTTTTGAATATTCTGAACATTGAGTGCTCTGACTAACTCACTGTGCATCCTTCTGATCAAAATCTCATTCAATCTCCTTTCTTCCATTTCAGAGTTCAACAAGCCAACTCTAACATATGGGACAATATATGTACAAGTGTTCACAACCTCTAAGCTTTCATCTATTTCCTCTGACCCCAAAACAGGTTCCTCAATAGCTTCAGTTTCATCAGAATTAACTTCCATCTCTGTGTCTAAATTCAATTCTTCTGTTTTATTAGAATCACCACCATCTATGCTTTCCACCTCCATTTCCTCTGTATCTGAACTGTCAATCTGAACTATCTGAGTATCCACTGTCTTTACAATTTCTTCTGTCTGAACATCTGTGTTCTTTGTACTGACTAAGTGCATATCTGCTATTTCAAAGTCTTTTATGCCAATATCATCATCAGAACTCAATCTTTGCCTTTTCTCCCCCTTTTGATGATCATGAGGTTCATTATCATCAAACTTCCTCTTTGAATTCTGACCAGTAACACCTTCAGGTTCAGCTTCTGCTAGTGGAATAAGATCAAGAGGCTTTGACGTTGAAGCCATAGATACACTCAGTGCTTTAAATACAGAATCTTGCATACTCTGCATTTGTTTCAACAGATCTTTTTGAAATTCAGACATTATATCCTTGATCTCCTTTTTATGAGATTCCAAGGATATCTTCACATTATCTATCTTAGTTTCAACAGATATCAATTTTCCCTCCAACATATCTTTCAATCCTTTCACCTCATCATTTAGTCCATCCACTTTTTTCTCCAATTTTTCAACTTTTTCCCCCATCTCCTTGTGTTGATTCTGAATCTTTTCAAATTCAGAATAGTCTAACTGTGAACCTGAACCAACAGATGGTCCAGTTTTCATGTGCCCAGAAGGCTCATGGCCTGTAGATAACACGAAGTCATCTTGTACAACAGATGCACGTTTGAATGAGGCTTTTGAAATGTTCACCTCACCAGGACTTCCATCCAATCCTCGACACCCAATAGTAGGTATGTCTATGAATGTTGTGTCAGGAATACGAAATTCCTGATTTGTGCAAGTGTTAGAAGGAATTTCAGGCTCAATGTGGATAGGACTGTGATATCCAGACTCAATGTGATGAAAAACGGGTTGGGATTTATCACCTCCCTCCAAATGAGTTTGGGATGGTTCCCCTGATTTGTGTGAAACAGTAGCATGTTGAAATGCTTCTGAGTGGGTATGGATGGGTTGTTCAAGATCCACCACTAGGTCCATGGTGTTTGTTTCAATATTGGTCACCAAGAAATGTGAACCAATAGCAGATGTGGTTACCTGGTTAAGATTAGCTAGTACAGAGGCATCTCTTTCTGTTTGAACCTCTGGTGACATTCTCTCATCCTCACCACCCTCATTCTGTTTTTCCTCACATATTCTAACCGAGCTCTCAGAATTTTGCCCCTCATTTCTCTCAGAATGTTCACCCATTTGAACATCCTCCCCCTCTCTAACGTGACTAGACCCCTCACCTCTCTTCTCAGGTTGGTCCTCATGGGTAGGGATTTGAGGTATTTCAATTCCCATAGAGGTGCAATATGCTTTTAAAATCTCACTCTCCCTTGGTATGTAATTCCTAAGTGATTTTGGCAAAACTTTATGATTAGGATAATTCTCAATATTAGTAACTGAAGACATCTTACCCAAATAGAAAGTAGGACCATGCTGTTCGTTTGATCTTCTTGAAATGGTTATGTTTTCTTGCATTGCATACCATATCAAAATTTTCCAATACCTTATGTAAGGTATGTATGCCAGAGGAGTATCCTTTGTCTTCTTTTGAATAGCTTTCTGATTTTTCTCAAAAGTGTTCTTCATGTCTTCCCAAAGTATAGCAGTGTAATCATAATGCCTATTTTTCACTAAACCCTGAAAGATTTGAAGAATCTGTTTTGAACCTTGATCTGCGGAGCTATTCTTTCCTGACAAGCATTTATTCACCACATGAAAGAAACATGCCCAAATAGGTGGCAATTTGTTCCTTCTGAACAAACTAAGGGTCCTCAATCCATCATTATATCCTAACTTCATAAACTCTGCAATTAGTTCCTCTGTTAAAGGTGAGTCTTCAAAATCTGACCTTCTTTGTACATCATCTTTCTCTGGAAGATTTAACATTTCTCTTAGTGCAGAGATTGATAAAGCAAATGTTACTCCACCAATTTCGGATACAAACTTGTTGTCTTCTAACCTAAGATGTCTCCACCATTGTTGAATATACTGAATAGGAACTGTTTTGCTTCTTGTAAACCATTTCCTGTAAGGATGATACTTGAATAATTCCATGATGATTCTGTGTCCAGGCTTAAATCTACTCTCCTCAAATAGTAAAACACAATTATTTTCTGATAACTTTAACCATTCACCTTCAGGTACAACCCTTTCCACTAAAATTGGTCTATTTGACATAATCGACCCTGCAGCATTCTGTTCATGTTCAACATTTATGTTTACCTCATCTGCATTTCCTTCTGATTCAGCCATTTGTTCACCATCTTCATTTATTTCATCATTTCCTATTGCTTCTTCCTCAACAACTCTATTTTGCACTTCATCATTATCTGAATCGGATGAATCCATCAAAGACTTAGTAGAATGCAGAGATATTTGACCACTTCTTCGAAATCCAGACATGATTTAAGAAGAAAACAAACTCAAAGAACTCTGGATTGATTCGTATCTCACTTTTCACTCTGAAATTTGAAAGAATTTGAAATAGGGATTTTAAGACCTATTTAAAATCCACGAAGTTGAAAGGTTTGAAGGAAAAGCGAGGTCAAAGTTATAACGGAGTCAACACGTTTGAAATGCCACAGAAGATTTAAATGAAATGCGTGGCATTATCAACCAAATATGAAGCTGACACGTGTTATATGATAGAATATTGACACAAGTCAAAGATCTGAATAACACGCTCAGAAGATTGTCTTTCCTTTATCAGAGATCTGAGTATTCTACTCAGAGTTCTGAGTCCATGATTCAGAGGAATTTGCCTTGTAACCAAGATTTATTTATAATCAACTTCTGACAAATGTAAAAACTTTAATTAATCAGAAGAGGTTTGAACAGATAGAAAAACAATTTATCATCAGAATACTGTTCACAAAATGATGATTTAAAGAAAATCATTTAAAATCTTATATCTGAATATGAAAATGTTTGAAATTCAGATATAGTTTGAACAAGAAGAAAGAAAAAAAATTCATCATTAAAAGCTTGTTCTTCTTAGAATGATCAGAGATAAGAAATGAACACAAACCTTTTTAGCATCATGATATGATTTCCAAAAGATTTTGATGCTCCCCCTTGACTTTAGCATATACTTGACCATATATGATACATAAAGATGAGGTAGAAAAAAATAGAAAAAAAATAATCCACAAGATTGAAGTATTTGTATTTCTCAGAAATAAATTTTTGAAAGATAGATTTCTGAAGTATTGACTCAGAATCTCTGACCTTAAGACTCAGAAGTTCTGAACTCAAGACTCAGAAGTTCTGAACTCAAGAATCAGAGTTCTGGGTACACTACTCAGACAATTTAACTTGGAAAAATTTAACATTTTATTTTTAAGAAACACAAATATTTTCAATTAGTCAGATTAAGCATTCCTATTTTACATATGAGAAAAGAAAACCTTTTGTGATCAAGAGGCTTTGTGAACAAGTCAGCAATTGATACTTTGTATGCACAAAGTGCATCTCTATAGTTCCTTTTTCCACATAGTCCTTTATAAAATGATACCTCACATCTATGTGTTTAGTCTTTGAATGTTGAACAAGATTCTGAGTAATGGCAATTGCACTTTCTGAGTCACAATAGATGGGAACTTTGTTGAGCTGATATCCATAATCCATGAGTTGTGTTCTCATCCACAAAGTTTGAGAGCATGCAGCAGCAGCAGCAACATACTCTGCCTCAGCAGTTGAAGTGGACACACAATTCTGTTTCTTTGATGCCCAACTCACTATCTTATCCCCCAAAAAATGACAAGCACCAGAAGTACTTTTTCTGTCCAACCTACTTCCTGCATGATCAGCATCAGTGAAAGCAGTCAATTTGAAGTCAGTTTCTTTTGGATACCATAAACCTAGATCAGGTGATCCTTTGAGATATCTTAAAATCCTTTTGACAACCAACATATGTGATTCTTTTGGGTTAGATTAAAATCTAGCACAGAAACAAGTAGAAAACATGATATCTGGCCTACTTGCAGTCAGATAAAGTAAAGATCCAATCATGCCTCTATAGAGTTTGTTGTCTACTGAAACTCCTTTGAGATCAGCATCTAACTTTATGTTTGTTGCCATAGGTGTTCTCATAGAAGCACAATCAGACATTTTGAACTTTTTCAGAATGTCTCTGACATATTTTCCTTGATTTATAAAAATACCACTTGGTAATTGTTTGACTTGAAGACCAAGGAAAAAATTCAGTTCACCCATCATGCTCATTTCAAATTCAGATGACATGATTTTAGAAAAGTTATCACATAGTTCTGCACTAGTAGAGCCAAATATTATGTCATCAACATAAATCTGAATAAGAATTAAATCCTCACCCTGTTTCTTTAAAAACAAAGTTGTGTCAATCTTACCTTTCTTGAACCCTGAAACTAACAAGTGTTGAGTAAGAGTGTCATACCAGGCTCTTGGTGCTTGTTTTAGACCATATAAAGATTTGTCTAAAATATAAAGATGATCAGGAAATTCTGGATCAACAAAACCTTCAGGTTGATGTACATAGACCTCTTCATTAAGTTTACCATTTAGGAAGGCTGATTTGACATCCATTTGATACACTTTGAAATTCTTGTGTGCAGCATAGGCCAAGAATATTCTGATTGCCTCTATTCTTGCCACTGGTGCAAATGTTTCATCATAATCAATTCCTTCTTGTTGACAGTATCCCTTAGCAACCAATCTTGCCTTGTTTCTGATAACAACACCTGACTCATCCTTTTTGTTTCTGAATACCCATTTAGTTCCAATGATAGATTTACCTTCAGGCTTTGGAATGAGTCTCCAAACTTTGTTTCTTTCAAATTGGAGCAATTCCTCTTGCATTGCTGAAATCCAATTTGGATCCTCTAGGGCTTCATTAGCTTTCTTAGGTTCAATCACACTTAAGAAACCAACAAACATTGCTTCATTTGCTGTAGCTGATCTGGTTTTTACTCCTGCTGATGGATCACCTATTACTTGATGAATAGGATGATTTTTAGTCCATTTATTTGCACTAGGAAGCACATCAATCTCTGAAAATTGTTGTTTGTATCATTCTCATCAATGATTGCTTGTAATTCTGAGCTGTCCTCTTGTTCTGATATATGTGTAGAAGTTGTATCCAAGTTTGGATTCTGAGCAGTGAAGTCAGAATTCTGAGTGACTTGGTCAGAGTTCTGAGTACAAGGATCAGAATTCTGAGTACAAGGTTCAGAATTTTCACTACTTGTATTTATCAAATTTGGACATTCCTCAGATGGACCTTTATCAGAAATTACAGTTGATTGAACTATTTCTGGAGTTCTATCTTTCATCTTTTTTACCATCTTTGGGTTTTCATATTCTGCATAAGAATCAGAAATTAGTTCTAGAAAAGCATCCTTAAATAGTAAATTGAGTTCTGAACAAATAGGATTAGAATTTGTATCAGAAGTCATTTTGGTCTTGTTTTTCATGAGTTCTGAACTGTCTTGTTCAGAAGTCTTCATTCTGACTTCATCAAATGTTACATTAATGCTTTCCATCATCCTCTTGGTTCTTCTATTGTAGATTCTGAATGCTTTGGAAGTTAATGAATAACCAACAAAGTATCCTTCATCTGCCTTTTTATCAAATTTGGCAAGATTTTCTCTGTCTTTAAGAACATAGCATCTGCAACCAAAAACATGAAAGAATTTGATTAAAGGTTTTCTTTTATTTATCAGTTCATAAGCAGTCTTATTTAATCTTTTATTGATTAAAGTTCTGTTATGTGTAAAGCAAGCAGTTGCAATTGCTTCAACCCATAAGAAAGTTTGAAGATTTGAATAAGCCAACATGGTTCTTGCAGCTTCCACTAGAGTTCTGTTTTTCCTTTCAACAACACCATTTTGTTGAGGAGTTCTGACAGCAGAGAAATTGTGAGAAATCCCAGAACTTTCTAAAAAATTCTGAAGAGTCTCATTTCTGAACTCTGTTCCATTATCACTTCTGATTTTCTGAAGTGGAAGTTGTAAGAAAACTTGAATCCTTTTTGATAAAGTTTATCAATATAGTAGCAGCTTCTGACTTAGCTCTTAAGAACTCTACCCATGTGTATCTGGAATATTCATCAACAATTACAAGCATATATTTCTTTCCTCCCATAGACTGAACTGAAATAGGACCACAAAGATCAGTATGAATCATTTCTAATGGTGCTTTGCAAGATGAGTCCATTTTTAATTTGTGAGAACTCTTTTTCATCTTGCCCATTTCACAAGCTGAGCATAATGATTCTTTTTCAAATTTGATCTTTGGTAAACCTTTAACCAGATGTTTAGCAACAAGATTATTAAGATCTTTGAAGTTTAAATGAGAACATCTTCTGTGCCACAACCAGCATTCATTTGCAGTTGAGTTTGATAAAAGACAAACAGGATTTAATGTTTGTAATTTTGAAAAGTTAACCACAAATAAATCCGTGTGTCTTTTGGCCCAGAAGACTTTAAGATCATTCTCAGTTAAAATCATGCAACCTGTTATTTTGAACTTGATTTGACAGAGACTGTCTAAAAACTGACTTATGCTGAAAAGATTATGTTGTAATCCTTCAACATAGAAAACTTTTTGAATTGTCAGATCTCCTTTTGTTAAATCTCCATAACCTTTAACTTGACCTTTGCTGTTATTTCCAAAGTTTACTGCTCCTCCAGCCTTTTCTGTGAAATTTGATAGAAAAGACTTCTGACCTGTCATGTGTCTTGAAGCTCCTGAATCTAAAAACCACACATGACAGCCCTGCAAAAACAATCAGTTAGTTTTAGGTACCCATTTTGGAATGGGTCCTTCTGTGTTAGCTTTGTCATTTGATTTAACAAAAGTACCTTTTACTTTCCATTCAAAATCTTTCTTTAAACACCATTTGCCTTGAACTTTTATGAAGTCAGAACATTTTCTGTTCACAAATTTGTTCAATTTCTTCTTGAAAGTTGTAAATTTGGATGTTGCAGTATTTTCAACTTTCTTTTCTTTCATATTAAGCTCTTTCTCATTCTTTCTTTTGATTTTAATTTGAGGATTCACTTCTTTTATCTTTTCTTTTCTCTGAGTTTGAGGAACTGAAACATTCTTCTTTTCTGTATTCTGAATATCTTTTCTTATGAATGAAACAAATGTTATTGTGATTGGACATTTCTGAGAATATTGAAAAGAATCACTTCCACATTGAACACAAGTCAGATTTTTCTTTGCAAGTAACAACAAATCTGTACCATAAGTCTTTTCACTGTTATTGCTATTTTTCAAAGTACATGTACATTTATTACAAAAACTTTGTGCTTTTGGTACAGAATCTGAATTCAATTCAATCTTCTCAGGAACTCTTTTCAGATCATCTTTCCTTTTGCTTTCCTCTTTTTCTGAAATATTCAACCTATTTTTGTTAGAAAATGAAGTAGATGATTCACCTTTTTCATATGTACTTGATTCATTAAAGAATTTATCATTTTCTTTTAGTGCATTAATCTTGAACAGATCATATTCAGCTTTCAGTTTCTCAAGCTCTTTTATTTTCTGAATAAAAACACTCTTTTCTTTTAAAGCATTTTCAAGTTCATCATAAGCTTTCCTTATGTCCTCAAGTTCTTGACTTATAAGATTAAATCTCTTTTCAAGTTCTAGAAATTCTTCTGACTTTGTTTCAGAATTTTCAGTTAACTCATAATTCTGACTCTTTGAATCAGAATTCTGATTAATAGACTCAGATTTCTGACCCTCAGAATCAGAAAATTGATAAGAACAGTCAGAATTCTGATTAGAAGATTCAGATTTCTGACTAATTGTTTCAGAAACCTTACTAGTATCAAATATACTTTCTATGTCAGAATATGAAAAAGTTTGTTGTTTATTTTTGTAACTGACATTTAGAGAGTCATATTTGAATTTAGTATTATTGTATTTTGGTTTCTCTTCTTTTGGTTTAGAAATTTCTTCCTTAACTTTATCTTCTGAAACATTTGACTTTTCTGTTTTTGATTCAGAAACTGTTTCCTTTGTCTTTTTAGAACTTGATTTCTGTAAACTATCAGAACTTGTGATAGAACTTGCAGGTCTTATAAAAACTTCAACAACTTCTGGAATTTTTGGTTTAGGAACATGAAGCTTATCAAAATCATACAAGTTTACTGGAGCTCTTTTTAAAACAACATTTTCTTCCAATCACAATCCCTTCTTTGGATTATAAAATCTTGTATCTTTTACATTGCTTGTTAGAAGATTTAATGTTTGCTGAGTCTGACCTCTTTTCAAGTTAAGATCTTCTAATTATTTCCTCAAATAGCATATCAAACTTTATTTGTAAATCACCCTTTTCATCCTTGACTTTTGAAAGTTCAATTTTTAATTCAGAAATATTTTTCACCAATTCAGAATTGTCAGTTTTAACTTTCTGTTTCTCAACCTCAGATTCCTCATACTGTTCTCTTATTACCTCTTTTTCAATTCTGAATTTGTTAACTAAATTTCTTTCTCCTTTTATTTGTTTTCTTAGTTTAACAAATTCAGTTTTCATTTCACCAATCTGTGTCATTAAGTCTATTTCAAGTGCAGAATGTACCTCAGCGGATGACTCAGAATCAGCATCTTCAAAGTCAGAATCATCCTCATTCGTCATCTTTGCCATATAACTCTGCATCTGTGAAAAGTGAATGCAGTCATCTTCATCTGACGTGTAGTACAACCAATTTTCTTGTTCAGCTAACATTGCTATTTCATCATCTATTTTCTTTGCTAGCTGAGCCTTTTTGGTGTAGTACTCATAATCCTTCACAATTTTCACTTTGCAATCCTTTGCATAGTGACCAGACTTTCCACACTTGAAGCACATATTCTTTTCTTTTCTTTCTTCCTTTTCTTCTCTATTTCTTCCCTTCTTTCTTCCTTCTTTTCATACTTACTCTCTCCTCTCTCTTCTCTTTTCTTGAAATCTGAATTTCCCTGCTCTTTCTTGTACTTACCCTGAATTTTTCCTTTTCCATACCTCTTGTTGAAAGTGTTAGTCAACAAGGCCAACATTTCAGCAATCATTTTGATATCTTCATCTTCTTCTGATCCCTCTTCCTTATCAGATTCCTCCAGCTTTGGTATCTCAGATAGATACGCAGTCTTCTTGGGTGCTTTAACAATTTTGGACTTTGACAGAAAAGCTAACTGTTCTGCAACATTTTTCTTTTCTTCAACCACAATTTTAACAGAGTCCTCATGCTGATTTAGTACACAAAATAGATCATTGAGATCTTCTTCACACATATCCTTATTCATTTGTAGACTGATAGCAAATGATGACCATTCTGAGTTTAGACTGTTCAGAAATTTGTAGTTTATTTCTGACTTTGTCTTTTTCAGCCCATTTCTTCTTAAATCATTCAGTATAGTACAAAATTTACTATACGTCTGAGTCAAGCTTTCAGATTCTTTAGCCTTGAACCTTTCATAAGCATTTATGCTTTGGTTTAATTTTGCTTGAATTGATCTGACAGTTCCTAACATTTGTCTTTCCAGTTCATCCCACATTTCCTTGGCGGATGATCCACTGTCAATTCTGTTTAGGACTTCATTCGGAACGGCCAATGTCATCAATGTGATGGTTCTTTTGTCTATAGCATGGCTATTTTTCTGTTCTGCTGTGTATTGAGAATAATTCTTCTTCACCCTTGTTGCCGGAATTTCTGGAGTTGTCTCTGTTTCAGGAGTTGCAGCCACATCGATATAAACTTCGATAGGACCTTCTCGGATTGAAACCATCAGATTTTCATCTATGTTATCCAGGAATTGGATCATTCGGATTTTCCATTGCTGGTACTCTTCAAGAATTAGAACAGGTGGTTTTGTTTCAGATCCCATAGCTAGATACTCTTTAGAAGACATGATTGTAAGAGATTTTCAACATATACACAAATTTGAATTTCTTGATCGAAAGATAACAATTAATTCAAGAATTGATAAGAATTCAAGAATTGGAACTAGCAGCGGAATCGATTTTTGAACGAATCAAGAAATCTTCAAGAAATTGATCAATTAACCTTCGCGATCACGATCTTGAACAAATTTGTTTGTTGATTAGCTCTGATACCAATTGTAAGTCCAGGATTCACTCTTACAATCAATATATCAATGTATGAAACAGTAATTGAGAAGTAATATGATCAAACCAATTGTATTCAATGAAGAACATATTTACAGAGCTTAGAGAGAGAGTATCTCAAAGATTACAAAAGATGAATACAAATATATGCGGGAGAATCAGTTAGCAATGTAGTGCTAACCACTATATATACTGCAACGGAAATATTAAAGCTACAGTACATATATGAAAGACTAATAAGAACAATGTCCTAATTAGTTAACCTAAATACAAAGTAAAGTATCTAGTTATAAGTTCTGAACATGTTGTTCAGAACTTCTGAACATAATTCTGATTAAGCATCTCAGAACTTCTGGCTCTTCTTCTCAGACTTCTGACTCTTCTTTACAGACTTCTGTACTTGGTAATCTTTCAAAGCAATCCTTCTGAGCTTTCGTAGTCAGAACTCTGACTCTTCTCTTCAGAACTTCTGAGCCTTCTTATCAGAATTCAATACTTGGTTTATTGACAAAACTCAGATCTAACAATGGTCTTAGAGTTTGTTCTTTCTGGTGATCAGTTCAGAATGCAATGAGGACCATTGAGATGATTCTGAAGTTTTTACAAGAGCTTAAAACAGTTGCAATTGACAGAACATGGAAATGATTGTTTCACATTGTTGTTTTGATTTATCATCCTAGGATTACATGCCTTTTGGAAATTAAAATGATTAGAGTCAAAGGTTTTAACAAACTTTCTATCTAGAGGTGTTTTCTTGAAATTGGCATTCCTCTGATGATGTGATTCCTTGGCCCAAAAAGGTTGATTTTGTAACAACCCAAAATCCCATGTACACAACATATCACATAATGTAACACAACATAGATATAACAAACGAACTTCACATTACAAGTACGGTCCCGTAGTCTTTTACAATCGAAAGAAAACCATTCTACTACAATCTTTGTACTATTTACATACATAACATTTAATATTATGATACAACTGCTAAACAAGCCAAAATCTTCATCTTATAATTCTTCACACAAGCCATCCATCAGTTACTCTAGTTACTTGCTCTTACTTGATCCACCACCTGGAATACATATTTTAAAAACAAAATGAGGGTTAAACCTGATGGTCTAAGTGAGAAATCCCTGTTAGTTAAAAAACCATTTATACCAACTTCATTCATATAATTCACGCAACACAGTCATATACATCCAAATAAGTTCACATATCTTATACTTTCCCTTTTCATTTCTCCTGGCCATATTAGTGGTAGCAAGCCAACTAATAATATACAACGTTGTACAACATTTACAGCCAAACAACGCTATACGGATTCTATAGCCAAACACACCGGTCCTAAACCCGGCCAACGTATTATAACACATTATAATACTCATGTAAATATAATACCTCACTATATTATAATTCACATATAAACACATAGTCATCAACTATTTCAATCCCAATCCACGCATATACGTATTCCAGTTAAAAACGTTTTTAAAGTAAAACTCACCTGTCTTGATTATTACACACGCTCGCAAGCTCCTTTCAAAATGATCGTATCCCTTAACACGACTCCACAGAATCTGAAACAAATTAAGATACATACATCGCTTTACTAACCAAACACATAAAGCCTATCCATTTCCTATCACCAACTGTCCCATTACACACTGCACTTAACCCATTACAGGGATTACACTGAGTACCGGGACCACAGAGTACCGGGACTACAGAATACCGGGACTACAGAATACCGGGACTACAGAATACCGGGACTAATTGGTATCGGGAGTTCGATCACCGGGAGTCTCAGTACCGGGAGTCACCACACCGGGACTTACTACACCGGGAGTCCATCACACCGGGACTTACTACACCGGGAGTCTACCGGGACTTCCCCGGGACTCTCAAGAACACAGTCGGTTCCATTTCTCAGAAATCGATTGAAATCTATACCAATTACTGAAATCATAACTTCTAAACCGATAGATATCTTCTATTACAAATTACCAACACAAAATATAAAGGGACTAATCTCAAAATCATTTCTAACCCAATCGATTGATGCTCAAACCGTAACTTTCCTTTTTTCGCTTTCTTCGCCTCCAAAACTCCCGCACACACACACACTTTCTAATTTCAGTATAAGAAAACCATCTGAAGACTTAAGGGGTAATATCAAACCATATCTTACCAAATAGACCTTGAACTTCTCAAATTTAACCCAAACACCCTTAAACTTATAATCTTCCCAAACATACCCTAAACATCTAACTTTAAAGTTTAATTATCTAACGGACTTACCCGGGGTATTACATCATCTCCCCTTTAAAAGAATTCCGTCCCGGAATTCAGTTAAGTGAAAAGATGAGGGTATGTGGCTCTCATTTCTGATTCGGATTCCCACGTAGCATCCTGACCTCTATGATGTCTCCACTGAACTTTCACTTGCCTGATTTCTTTATTCCACAGCACTTTGACTTTATGATCAACTATGGCCTCCGGTTCTTCCACATAATTCAATTTTTCGTCGACTCAGATATCTGGTAGAGAGACTGCCTGTTCTGGAGTAACCAAACACTTTCGGAAGTTCGATACATGTAATGCATTATGGACCCTGCTCAATTCTGGTGGAAGATCTAATCGGTAAGATACTTCACTGATCCTTTTAGTTATAGCAAACGGTCCGATATACATTGGGCTAAGTTTGCCTTGTCGTCCAAACCTGATGACTCCTTTCCACGGCAAAACCTTTAACATTACAAAATCCCCGACTTGGAATTCCAATGGCTTTCGGCGTCGGTCAGCGTAGCTTTTCTGTCTGTCTTGAGCCACTTTCAATCGTTCACGAATCTGAGTAACCTTATCGGCGGTTATGTGAACTATTTCCGGCCCCGCTAACTGTTTCTCTCCCACTTCGTTCCAACATAGAGGCGTTCGGCATTTCCTACCATACAGTACTTCGAACGGTGCCGCTTGTATGCTGGAATGATAACTGTTGTTGTAAGCGAATTCAATCAATGGTAAATGCTTATCCCACGATCCCCCAAAATCAACAATGCAAGCACGGAGCATATCCTCTAGGGTCTGAATTGTTCGTTCACTCTGCCCATCGGTTTGGGGATGATACGCCGTACTCAACTTTATCTATGTGCCCATTTCCCTTTGAAAACTTCTCCAAAATCTTGAAGTAAAACGACTATCACGATCAGAAATGATAGAGATTGGAACTCCATGTCGAGTTACTATTTCGTCAATGTATAACTTAGCCAATCGCTCCATCGAATCGGTTTCCTTTATCGGTAGAAAGTGTGCAGACTTTGTCAATCTGTCGACGATCACCCAAATAGAATCAAATCCCTTAGGAGTCCTAGGTAGTTTGGTGATGAAATCTGTGGTAATTTGCTCCCACTTCCACATAGGTATTTCTAGCCGTTGTAGTTGACCAAACGGCTTTTGGTGTTCGATCTTTACTTTTTTACAAGTATCGCATATGTCCACATACTGTGCAATCCCTCTTTTTATCCCCGGCCACCAATAGAATTGCTTTAAGTCTTTATACATCTTTTTTGTACCTGGGTGAATAGAGAAACAGGATTGATGGGCTTCTTGTAGAACACGATCACGTAACCCACCCAAACGAGGTACCCACACTCTGTTTCCCAGACACAATAACCCACGGTCATCTTTTACTAACCATGATGACATCCCCGCTAACCGTTCTGATTTCAGATGTTCATCCTTATATGCCTCCACTTGACACTTCTGCAATTCGTCGAATATGTTGGGTAGGAGTTCAGTTTGTAGCGAAATAACCTTTATTGTCCTACTCCTTTCTTGACGACTCAATGCATCAGCTACCACATTTGCCTTTCCCGGATGATACAGGATTTCACAGTCGTAATCATTCAGCAATTCTAGCCATCTTCTTTGTCTCATATTCAGTTCCTTGTGATCGGTATAAATCTGGCATTTGGAACCATATAGATAATGTCTCCAAATCTTTAACGCAAAGACGACTGCTGTAAGTTCCATATCATGCGTGGGATACTGTCTTTCATGATCCTTTAATTGTCGAGAAGCATAAGCAATAACTTTCCCACGTTGCATAAGCACACATCCCAATCCTAGTTTGGACGCATCACTATAAACTACAAAGTCTTCCGAACCTTCAGGTAGTGATAGAATCGGCGCGCTGCACAGTTTTTCTTTCAATATTCGGAATGCCTCGTCCTGTTCTGCTTTCCATTCAAACTTTAGATTCTTCTGGGTCAGCTTAGTCAAAGGTGTTGCGATACGAGAGAAGTCTTTTATAAATTTCCGATAATAATCGGCTAAACCCAGAAAACTACGTACTTCGGTTGCTGTCTTCGTCTGTTCCCACTTTTCAACTGCCTCTACTTTCATCGGATCAACTTGTATCCCTTTTTCTGAAACCACGTGCCCCAAAAACTGAACTTCTTGTAACCAAAATTCACATTTCGAGAATTTAGCATACAACTTCTCCTTCTTTAATAGCTCCAGAGTCAAACGAAGGTGTTGCGCATGCTCTTCTTTGGATCGGGAGTAGATAAGTATATCATCGATAAATACAATTACAAATTTATCGAGATACGGCTTACATACCTGATTCATTAAATCCATAAAGGCAGCTGGAGCGTTCGTCAGTCCGAACGACATTACTAAGAATTCGTGATGACCATATCTTGTTCGAAAAGCAGTCTTTAGAACGTCTTCTTCTTTAACTTTCAACTGGTGATAACCGGATCTTAGATGAATCTTGGAGAAATAGCAAGCTCCCACTAACTGGTCGAAGAGGTCATCAATTCGGGGTAACGGGTACTTGTTCTTTATTGTGCGCTTATTTAGTTCTCGGTAGTCGATACACATTCTCATCGAACCATCCTTCTTTTTCACAAATAACACTTGGCTCCCCACGGCGAAGAACTAGGTCTGATGAAGCCTTTATCTGATAGGTCTTGTAGTTGTGCCATCATCTCTTTCATCTCTGGAGGTGCCAAACGATATGGTGCACGGGCTATAGGAGTGGCTCCAGGAATTAGGTCTATACCAAATTCTACTTGTCTAACAGGTGGGAGACTATTTAAGTCTTCGGGAAATACTTCAGGAAATTCACTAACAATAGGGATATCTTCCAACTTAATCTTTTCAGGCCTACTATCTATCACATAGGCTAAGTAGCTTTGACAACCCTTGCTGACACATTTACGGGCTTTTATCATAGATATTAGGCTAGACCGATGATTCCTACGATCACCATATATCACTACTGGTCCCTTCTCAGGTAATACCACATTTATTAACTTCTTATCACATACTATGTTAACCTGATTCTCGGCTAACCAGTCCATTCCCACTAGGACGTCAAACTCTATCAAAGTCATAGGAAATAATTGTATCGGAACTTTACACTCCTCTATATTTATCACACAGTTATCAAACACTTCCTTAACTGACACTTGATTATCATTCGCCGTATCTACTGATAGAGCATGTTCTAGCATTTTAGGTTTCAAACACAGACAAGCAGCAAATGTAGGAGACACAAACGATCGGTTTGCACCGGAATCAAATAACACCTTAACACGTGTAGAGTTTATCAAAAATGTACCTGTAACCACGTCCGGAGTTTCTTCCGCTTCTTTCTCAGTCATTTGGAATGCGCGACCCCTGGTTACTGGCGGTTCCAGTCTTGGTATTACTGGTTTAACAATCGCTGGCCTGCCTGAAGATCCGCCTTGCTGTATCCTTCCCCTCGGACAGTCTGACTGAAGGTGATCTGGTGAATTGCATAAGAAACATAGCCGCGTTACCTTACAATCTTTGATGACGTGTCCGGTCTTCCCACACTTATAACATGCTCGTAAATCACCTCGGCAATTTCCTTGGTGGACCCGGTTACACTTCTGACATGGTCTTTCCACTGGTCGAAACGGCGGACGGTTTTCATACCTCTGAAATCGGGACTTCTTCGGATCATATTGTGGTCCTTCCCACTTTCTCTTCCCGATACTTTTATCGCCAGCATCTCTTCTCATATCTTGTTCAACATTCTCTGCGGCATCAACTGCAGCTGAGAATGTATCGGGTCCTTTTGCAGTCACTAGTCTTCTAACCTCTGAGTTCAGCCCGAAGATAAACCTTTCCGTCTTCATCGCCTCCGTAGCAACGTAGTATTCTGCGAACCGAGACTTTTCCAGGAAGCTAGCGGTGTAGTCTCGAACGGATAAGTTTCCTTGTTGTAAGTTCATAAATTCCCCTTCCAATTGTTTGACGGCTGCTTGGGGACAAAATGCGTTCTTGTAGGCTATCACAAATTCTTCCCAAGAGAGGGTAGAATAAACATCAGATCCTTTAGAATGAATAAAAGATTCCCACCAATACAAAGCATCCCCTTTTAACATTGCCGCTCCATACAATACTCGATCTTCGTCAGCGCACTTACTCGTCTTGAAAATAGCTTCTATTTCCTTCATCCATCTCATTGCTTTCACTGGATCCCGATCTCCTGAGAATGTAGGAGGCCTGCAACTAAGAAACATCTTGTAATCACATTTTCTCATTACCGGTAAGACCGTAGGGGTGATTGGTAGTTCGACTTCATGTTCCGGATCTGGTCTATCAGCTTCATTATTACGACTTCGATCAAACATTGTTTGTATGTTAGCCTTCATTATTCCCATTTCCGCTATTAGATCAGCCCTGGTAACGAATTCCGTACTATTTGGCTGGACTCTTCCCCCGGCTCGACCTCTAGCTCTACCCCCGACTCTGCTCCCTGTTCTTCCTCCCCTGTCTCCTGTTCCTATTGGAGGATTAGTTCTATTTGGATTTCTTCCTCCTCCTCGATTCGAATTTCGCGTACCGCTTGCCATTCTGTAGATTTAAACAAGATTAATATACACATACGCACATACCCCATATAACAAGGTATTCCAGTTCAAACATGTACCTGTAAGATCACAATTACACTGGCCAGGTGTAATATGAAATTACCTTACATGAAGTTCCTTCTACCTTTTTATACTTCATCATCCCAAGGTTCTATAATGATAAGGACATCCTACTTCACATGCTGTTTAAGTCTAGGTACAGATACAAATACCTAAATCCCTTAAACTAAGGCTCTGATACCATTTGTAACAACCCAAAATCCCATGTACACAACATATCACATAATGTAACACAACATAGATATAACAAACGAACTTCACATTACAAGTACGGTCCTGTAGTCTTTTACAATCGAAAGAAAACCATTCTACTACAATCTTTGTACTATTTACATACATAACATTTAATATTATGATACAACTGCTAAACAAGCCAAAATCTTCATCTTATAATTCTTCACACAAGCCATCCATCAGTTACTCTAGTTGCTTGCTCTTACTTGATCCACCACCTGGAATACATATTTTTAAAACAAAATGAGGGTTAGACCTGATGGTCTAAGTGAGAAATCCTTGTTAGTTTAAAAACCATTTATACCAACTTCATTCATATAATTCACGCAACACAGTCATATACATCCAAATAAGCTCACATATCTTATACTTTCCCTTTTCATTCCTCCTGGCCATATTAGTGGTAGCAAGCCAACTAATAATATACAACGCTGTACAACATTTACAGCCAAACAACGCTATACGGATTCTATAGCCAAACACACCGGTCCTAAACCCGGCCAACGTATTATAACACATTATAATACTCATGTAAATATAATACCTCACTATATTATAATTCACATATAAACACATAGTCATCAACTATTTCAATCCCAATCCATGCATATACGTATCCCAGTTAAAAACGTTTTTAAAGTAAAACTCACCTGTCTTGATTATTACACACGCTCGCAAGCTCCTTTCAAAATGATCGTATCCCTTAACACGACTCCACAGAATCTGAAACAAATTAAGATACATACATCTCTTTACTAACCAAACACATAAAGCCTATCCATTTCCTATCACCAACTGTCCCATTACACACTGCACTTAACCCATTACAGGGATTACACTGAGTACCGGGACTACAGAATACCGGGACTACAGAATACCGGGACTACAGAATACCGGGACTAATTGGTATCGGGAGTTCGATCACCGGGAGTCTCAGTACCGGGAGTCACCACACCGGGACTTACTACACCGGGAGTCCATCACACCGGGACTTACTACACCGGGAGTCCATCACATCGGGAGTCGACAGCACCGGGAGTCTACCGGGACTTCCCCGGGACTCTCAAGAACACAGTCGGTTCCATTTCTCATAAATCGATTGAAATCTATACCAATTACTGAAATCATAACTTCTAAACCGGTAGATATCTCCTATTACAAATTACCAACACAAAGTATAAAGGGACTAACCTCAAAATCGTTTCTAACCCAATCGATTGATGCTCAAACTGTAACTTTCCTTCTTTCGCTTTCTTCGCCTCCAAAACTCCCGCACACACACACACTTTCTAATTTCAGTATAAGAAAACCATCTGAAGACTTAAGGGGTAATATCAAACCATATCTTACCAAATAGACCTTGAACTTCTCAAATTTAACCCAAACACCCTTAAACTTATAATTTTCCCAAACATACCCTAAACATCTAACTTTAAAGTTAAATTCTCTAACAGACTTACCCGGGGTATTACAGATTTCCTCTGTGATTCACTGCAGATTGAGAATTAGAAGTGTCATTCACTATCCACTTTCCTTTTTGCTCTGGAGTGAATCGGATTGGTTTATAAACATAAGGCACAGAGGTATGAGTTGTTGAGGTACTCATGGCTTTTTCTTTCTTCTTCTTATTAGGACCATAAATGTCCTATTAAATAAAAAGTTATATAAAGAGATTTATATTAATTGTAAAAGCCTTAGTATTGTTTAATGGGCTTAGTTTAGCTTAATGGGCCATGGGCTTGAAGATTAAACTCTTGGTATATAAGGTTTAGTTTAAACGTAGTTTAAGTTAGAGAGCTTAGAAGAGAGAATCTTCACATTCATTCCAGTACGCATTGTAAAACTCTCTCTAAATGTTTACGAATGATATATAGATGACGAATTGAAATAAATTGTTCTTATTGCTTATTATTCATTGATTACATCATTATTGCACTAATATGGGATCCACAATTGGTATCAGAGCCGGTCCTCACTATAATAGGGCATCTAAACGTCAAGGATCCATCAAAGGATGGATACCAAAATCCTTCTAATCTTTTTTGCAGGAATGTCATGTGCGTTTTAATTCATATTATTCACATCACATGACGAACATTCAAAGGTTATGCCACATTTGAGGGGGAGTATCAGGTATTTGTCAAATAAATGAATTTTTAAAGTGAATTCAAAAATCGTCGCAATTCATTCTGAATAACTTACTTGTGTTTGTTATTCTCTGATCTTAACTTCCATGATTGCCACGTGTTATATTTCCTTGCCTTAGTTATTTCCATGTCACATATATATTTGTTGATTTATTTCGATGGAAATACACTCGCTTGAATTCCAATTTGTTTCTCAAAGTTCGCCATTTCTATTAATGATTCAATTCTTATCTGACCTCACAATTAATCTTTCTGATCATTTTTTCATTTTTGACCATCATGTGCTTAATGAGGATTCTGTTTAGCGCTTGATCCTGTTTCTCTTGAAATTCTCTATTTCAAATAATTTTTTTTGACTTCTGATTACCTCAGATCAGAACTCAGACTTCATTTTTATGACTTCTGATCATCTCAGACCAGGACTCGTTCTTAAATGTTTTGACTTCTAAACACTACAATTTAGAACTCATACTTCACTATTTACTAAACTGTTCTATCCGATGAATTAAATGAGTGTTAGAAATTACATCGTTTCTATGGTCTATCCAGAACCGGAAGGACCTACCCAAGAAACTCATCCATTTATAGACAACAATGAGGGGTCTAGCTTGATAGATGAGTTTGGAGTGAAAATAATATGGTAAGGATGGGACATGACTTAAAAGAATTATTAGTCCTTACCAAACCGAGTTAGTTATCCGGGTAACCACACAATCTATTCATTCTCGCTCTTTGGAGATGAATATTGAAACATGCATGGATCCAGTGTCGATAACTCGTGTCACCCCACCTAGCCACTCAAGTATCTCACAAAAGATGCTTGTTTCATATATTCACGGAGATTTAGCACATAATCTATCTATTCCTCAATCGGAGGTCTTAGATATTGAAAAAGGAAGACATCAGCTCCGGTCTCCAAACTTCATATTCTAATCACCGTGTCTATTGATTTTTAACTTGCGTCCCATGTTAAATCAATTTTTGAGCCAAATAGATAAAAATTATTTCTTTCACACATGCACGAGTCTTTGTGATTCCACTCGCATATCTTTGTGATATTTCCGGAACAGTTTGAGAAGAAATTTTTAACATTTTACTTTAGTGATAACTGGAAGTCCTATCAGAGATACCCCAATGCCAACTCTGAACATAGGCCACACAATTATTTTAATTGTTGTGATAATAGTTACTATTGTGTTTATGTGTTAGATATTTACCCCTTGGTTACTAAAACGTTTTATCTGGAATTTTGCTACTCATCAGTTTTGTCTTTGAAGCTACATGATGCTCTGGATGCTCCTACTCATCATGAGGGGGAGAAATGATACAGATTCAAAGACACCGATTATCAAGTTGAGGGGGAGTTAGCAAAAGTTGAGGGGGAGTAACTGTTATGATTTGTGCTGAAAAGATAAAAGTATTACGTGCTGATGAGATTACAAGTTGTTTGCTTGATTGATTCTTCTAATTCCTTATTAAGTGGTGTTCGCTACAAATCATGATTTCCTCCTTAGAGCAGATTGGTTCTAGAAGTTCTTAAAGCTGAAAGCCAATTCAACTAGCGGTTCAAAGACAGATTCTTGATTCTAAACAGAAGATGCACTGTAGAATATCACGTAACTCGCACATTATCTTTCTTGTGTGTTTATTCGATGTGTTGAGTTTCTACAGTTGAAAGTTGTATTTCCTACACTCAGTCGAGGTTATTGTTCACTGAATCTGGTGATAAAGTTGAAACTGAAGATAAGAGCTTTATTCAAGGGAGAGCATGGAAATACATGAACACAAGCAACACCAAAGTGTTTTCAAAGATTCAAGAAGAAGATAAGATCAAGACCTAAAGATTTCAAGACCATTTTTTCTTTGTATAACTTTAGGGGGAGATTGTTAGGACCATAAATGTCGTATTAAAGTGAAATTTATATAAGGAGTTTTATATTAATTGTAAAAGCCTTAATATTGTTTAATGGGCTTAGTTTAGCTTAATGGGCCATGGGCTTGAAGCTTAAACCCATGGTATATAAGGTTTAGTTTAAACCTAGTTTAGGTTAGAGAGCTTAGAAGAGAGAATCTTCACATTCATTCCAGTACGCATTGTAAAACTCTCTCTGAATATTTATGAATGATATATGGATGACGAATTGAAATGAATTGTTCTTATTGCCTATTATTCATTGATTACATCATTATTGCACTAATCTGCGATTCACACTTCTTTTCTAATTCCTTAGAAGATAAAGTTCTGACACCCATACCCTCAAAATCAGGACAAATTGGAACTCTGGGTTTGTTCTTTGGAACAGAAATGACATTATTTAAAATCCCATATCCAACAAATGTCTGTTTTGTTTTGTGCACAACCTTCTCTGGTGCATAGAAATTTGCTCATCAACCTCTGAGTCAGAGTCAGAGTCTAGAAAGTCTTTGTTGACTCTGTCAGATATGAGAGTCTATGAGGGATTGTGACAGAATCTTGCTCTGTTAGAGTCAGAGAAGTTCAGATCTCTGATGTTGCAAGTTTTAAATCTTCTGAACATTGGTTTCAAGGCATCAGAAATAGAGTTTGTTGATCTAAACCCTCAGTGATTTGATGATGACTATGAGAAACACTTAGTGAAAATTGTAAGTAGACAATATGTATTAGAGTTTCTCTATCGCTGATAAGTACTAAGTCTCTACAGTACCGCTGATAGGAAACTCATGTTCTTTAAATTACACATTTAGCGAACACTGTTCATCAGTGAGCCCTGAGCATGCTCAGCCTCACTGATGATCGCTGATAGTTTTAGTTGTTTGATTATGATCCCTGAAGACAAGATTCGTGTCAATTATGTTATACGCTGAAGTCGAAGATCAAGCCAAAGAACCAGCGACAAGTCTACTAATGAACTGATGTGGATATCAGCGAAGCCAAGACCTGTCCACTCAACGTGAAGTTTCAAGTAGAAGACTTCTGCAAACGCTGAACTTTATCATTCGCTGATAAAGAATCATTCAGCGAACGCTGATCATGAAGCCTCCTCTGCAAGTAACTTTTGTCTTACCTCCTTGCACGTCTCCGTACGATAATGTCAGAACGGACATCCCTTTTGTCCATAATCGTACAACCAACTCTGATTCTACATTGTTCATCATGCGACCACTAGGTTGTCTACAGAAGTCAAACCATGCAACCAACCAAAGGCTGCCACGTGTAAAGTTGTACTGTTGTGCATTAAATGCATGCAGTATATAAAGGAAACCCTACTTCAATTTTGAAGTGCTCAGCCATCTCCTTCTCTTTGCTATTATGTGTGTTAGAATATCATCCTTAGTATTCTTATTTTCTCTCTATCTTATTTCTAGTGCAAGAAATCTTAGTGATTCTCATAGCTTGTTTAGATTAGGTTTATTCCTTAATCTTATTCCACAACAAGTTGTAAATTGTTTGATACATATCAATAAACAATTTAGAAAAGTAAAATTCGTGTGTTTGTATTCAACCCCCCCCCCCCCCCTTCTACAAACTTGAATAACCCCTTTGGGACCAACAAGTGGTATCAAAGGAGTTTGTTTAATCTCATAAACAAGATATTGCTTATACTGTATTCTTTTCTCTTGCTTGCTATTTTCTAAAATGGCTAACACTACAAACACAAACTATATTGATAATGGTTCTCTTGCAAAACCCCCTAGATTTTCCAGAGATAACTTCAATCTATGGAAAAATAGGATGATGCTATTCTTGGAAGGTGTAGATCCTACTAAGCCTTACTACATCGAGAATGGTACATATATCTCTGTCATGATAGACACTGCTGTTCCAGCCACTGCTACTAGAGTTGCAATCCCTAAAAGGGAAATTCCCAGGGCACCTAACACTTGGACTGATGAAGACAAGAAGAAGGTGGCTATCGACACTAAAGCCAGATCCATCCTCCTTATGGCTCTTCCTGATGAAGTCTACCACTCCGTCATGAACCTGAAAACCTCTAAAGCCATGTGGGACACAATCTGTGTTCAATATGAAGGTACTTCTGAAGTCCAAGACAAATGGATGAGTCTTTGGCCCTCCTGAGTAATTCTGTCAGGAGATTCACCAAAAAGAGTAACTTTAGAAGAAACAAACCTCTTGCACTTACTGACAAGCCAAAATCATCAACCTCTGTTGATAAGGCTACTGCTACCTGCTTTAACTGTGAAAAAGTAGGACACTTTGCTAGTGAATGCAGGTCTAAGAAAGTATTCAAACCCTCATCTTCTTCCAAGAAATTCTCTAACCCCAGGGCTAGAGATGACAAGTACAAGAAGTTGAAAGAAAAGTATGCAAAGCTGAAAAGCTTTTAGAAGAAAGGCAAAGGCATGATCGCTGAAGATCATGACTGGGCTCTTTCTGATGAAGAATCATCTGACTCTGAAGATGATGATGAGGCCAATCTCTGCCTCGTGGCCAAAATAGAAGAAGAGGAAAAACAAACTGAAGTTCCCTCTACTTCTACTTCAACCGCTCAGGTATCAAACTCTCTCACTGATACTCAAACTTCAGCCCTCAGTGACATCGAAAGACATCGAATCGTCGATCTCTTGACTGTTGATTTATACGATGCCATGAATGGCAAGACCAAAGCTAAAAAACTAAATATTGATCTTGCTGAATAGCTTAAGAATTGTCACTTAGATATTCAAAAGCTCTATAAAATAGAAGAAAATCTAAAAGATCAGGTCTGTATAAATCAACTAATTCGTATCGAGTAAGAAGATGTTGTCGAGGTACTAAAGGCTGAAAAGGCTACTGTTGAAGGTTGGTGTAAATCCTCAACAACGATCACTGAGATATAAGGTCTCAGATTCCCCTGAGTGATAAAAGTGGTCTTGGTTATAAAGCTGATACTCTAGAACCAACCACTGATCGTTTCATGCTTAAGTTTGGAATGTTCGTGTCCTCTATCCCTGACACCCCCTCATCTCAGTTTTCCTCTTCTAAAACTCCCACTCCTGAGGAAAAACCTACCTTAAATTCTAAAGGTAAAGGTAAGGAAAACGTTTTTAATTAAAAACCTCAGAAGGGTACCTTTGTACCTAAGCTGAACATTTCTAAACCTTCAGTAAATTATCCCTCTACTTCTAAGAACAAGATCCCTGGATTTATTTAGCGATCCACTCCTAGAATCAGGGTGGATATTATTGGTAAGAAATCCGAAGAACTGATTGTTCCTTCAATTTCCAATGCCAAAGGTATACTTGGTGCTGGCCCTGCTCATTTAAAAATATTGGCTAAGCATGCAAATGGTTCTAAAGCTACTTTTAGCTATAGGAAATGTTATCACTGTGGACTTACCGATCATATTGCTAGTAAGTGCCCCACAACCACCAAAGCTGAAAAGTTAGCTAAGGTGAAGATCACTGCCCCCAAGGCAAAGAAGACCAATCCTGGTGCAAATCAGGTTAAGGTGAAACCAACCACTGAGGTTAAGAAATTAACCAAAGTGAAGACTAGTCCTGAAGCTGAATCTTCAAATGCTGCGAAGATTGCTGAACCTTCCACTTCCTCTACCACCACTGACAAGTGTGGACCCATAGTAAAATGGGTGCCCAAGTCAAACTAATATTCCTTTGTGTTCAGGTCCTGAAGGGTATCTGGTATCTCGATAGCGGATGCTCTAGACATATGACTGGTAAAAGGAAACTGCTCACTGAATATAAGGAAGAGAAGGGTCCCTCTGTGACCTTCGGTGGAAATGGAAAAGGCTATCTCCGAGGGTTTGGTGTACTCTCTAATGGTACAACAACCTTCAGAAGAGTCGCATATGTTGAAGGACTAAAGCACAATCTTCTAAGCATCAGTCAGCTATGAGACAAGGATCACAAAGTGATTTTCACTAAGGAATCCTGCTTTGTTACTGACAAAAAGGAGAAGATCGCTCTCAGTGGATATCGTTTGGAAAATGTTTATGTTATAAACATGGACTCGACAACCACTGAGAACTTCTGTTTCTTCTCAAAAGCCTCATTTGATGTCAAATGGCTATGGCATAAGAGGCTCTCTCATCTAAACTTCAAGACACTGAATACTCTTTCTTCAAAAGAGTTGGTCACTGGTCTACCTCAACACTCATAGGCTAAGGAATCTCTATGTTCAGCGTGTGAGAAAGGGAAACAAACCAAGGCAAGCTTCAATTCTAAGCAAGTTTCCTCAGTGTCATATCCTCTTCAACTTCTCCACATGGATTTGTTTGGCCCTGTTAACAAACAATCCCTCGCTGGAAAGAAATATACACTGGTCATAGTTGATGAGATACCTGGGTTATGTTTCTATGTTCTAAGAGTGACACCCCTGAAGAACTCATCTCTTTCGTCAGGAAAAATGAAGTCCTGAACAATATGACCGTTCGCTTAATAAGGAGTGATCATGGGACTGAATTCAAAAACAGTTCCCTTGATTCCTTCTTTGAAAGCAAGGGTATTTCTCACAACTTTTCCTCAGTGAGAACACCGCAAAAATTAGAGTCGCTGAAAGAAGAAATAGAACGATCATAGAAGTTGCATGATCAATGCTCAACGATTCTCATCTACCTACTCAGTTATGGGCAGAAGCTGTCAACACTGCTTGTTTTACTCAAAACAGGTCGCTGATAGTCAAAAGATTTAAGAAGACAGCCTACGAACTATTCCATGGGAGAAAGCCTTCAATTAGCTTTCTTCACATCTTTGGATGTCAGTGTTTCATACTGAACAATAGAGATGCCCTTGGAAAGTTTGATCCTAAGGCTGATGATGGAATCTTTCTTGGATATTCTTCAGTCTCCAAAGCCTTCAGAGTCTTCAATCGAAGAAGACAAACTATAGAAGAAACATTCCACGCACTTTTCATGAATCCAGATCAGCGAACTCCATACCTTCTACTGATACTGAAGAACTTAATCAATGGATGTTTTCTCATCTTGGTGATTCAGAAGATGCTCTTATCCCTCCAACTCATACTCATACCGCTGAAGATGATGATCCTACTATCATCACAAGCATGCAGACAAGTGAAGCTGAATCCTCGTGGGTCTCAGCTGTTTCTCTTAACACTATGTCTGCTTCTGAACCTTCTATCTCAGACATACCTGAAAATGAAATGACATCTGAACCTCTACCTCTTCTACCTGAAATACCCGAAGTTGCTGAAGCCTCTTCTTCAGCTCCTCCAGAAGTTCATATTGAGTCAGCGACTTATGCTCCGGCTCAACGATGGACTATTAATCACCCCATCGATCAGATTCTTGGTGATCCAAACGCTGGTGTTCAGACTCGACGAAGTGCAGGTAACATTTGTTTATTTGTTAACTTTATTTCTCTGATTGAACCAAAGAAAATAGATGATGCCCTCAGAGATCCAAACTGGGTCAACGCTATGCAAGAAGAGCTGACAGAATTTGAAAGAAACAAAGTTTGGAAGCTCGTTCCAAGACCATCTGACAAGTAGTGATAGGCACTAAATGGGTCAATCGAAACAAGTTGGATGAACATGGAACTGTAACCCGTAACAAGGCTCGCCTTGTTGCTCAGGGATACAGACAAGAAAAAGGCATAGATTACGGCGAAACATTTTCCCCAGTGGCAAGACTCAAAGCCATTCGTCTATTCTTAGCATACGATGTTCACAAAGACTTCAAGGTATATCAGATGGATGTTAAATCAACATTTCTCAATGGAAGGCTGAATGAAGAAGTCTACGTGGAACAACGTCCACGATTCACAGATCCTAAGCATCCAGGTTATGTTTATAAACTGGATAAGGCACTTTATGTCTTAAAGCAAGCTCCTCGTGCATGGTATGTCACTCTCTCTACTTATCTCCATATTGAAAAATTTGAGCGTGGTAAAATCGATAAAACTCTATTTTTCAGGAAAGTAAAAGGTCATATCATTCTTGTTCAAATATATGTTGATGATATTATATTTGGTTCTACTAACCCTGACTTATGTACTCATTTCGCTGAAAGAATGAAAGCTGAATATAAAATGAGTATGATGGGTGAGCTAACATATTTCCTTGGTCTTCAAATTAAACAGAATGAAAAAAGTACTTTTATTCACCAAGGAAAGTATGTTAAAGATATGCTGAAAAAGTTTGATTTAACTCAAACCTCAGCTATGAAAACCCCAATGGCACCGCCGCTGACACTAAACAAGGATCCTTCTGGAAAACCTGTTAATGTTACAGCGTACCGTGGGATGATCGGCTCTCTTCTGTATGTTACAGCTAGCCGGCCTAATATTATGTATGCAACTTGTTTGTGTGCACGATATCAAGCTGAACCTAAGGAATCTCATTTGATCGCTGTAAAGCGTATTTTTCGATACCTTAAGGGTACTCCTAACCAAGGTCTGTGGTATCCCAAAGACTCGGGGCTTGATCTAATCTCCTATTCAGATAGTGATTTTGCACGATGCAAATTGGATAGGAAAATCACCACAGGAGGCTGTCAGCTCCTGGGTGGAAAGCTGGTGAGTTGGACAAGTAAAAATCAAAACTCAGTGTCCACCTCAACCACTGAAGCTGAGTATGTAGCTGCTGGAAGCTGTTGTTCTCAGGTCTTGTGGATGAGAAATCAGCTACTTGACTATGACTTTCAACTCTCCAAAATTCCAATCTATTGCGACAGCACTAGTGCCATCGCCATAGCAAACAATCCAGTGCTACACTCAAAGACCAAATACATCGAAATCAGGTATCATTTTATCAGAGATCATGTGATGAATGGTGTAACACCCCGCTTAGCACGACACAATATTGTCCGCTTTGCCCCACTGGCTCAAGGCTTTGTTCTTGGCGACCTGGCAAGGACTTCGCAAGGACTTCCCAGGAGGTCACCCATCCTGGTACTACTCCCACCCAAGCACGCTTAACCACAGAGTTCCCAAGGAAACCGCATGCTTGTGGCCCCAAAACGCGTTGTGTCTGGTAAGGCCAAGGTTTACTAATATACCCAGCATCTCTCCTGCCCTCTAAAGGATATGGGATATGCCTAATGTGTTACACCCCCCCCCCCCTTAGGGACTCATCGTCCTCGATGAGGTTTGCCCCACCATCCTAAACGGCACAGGAGTGGCTCTGATACCATTTGTAACACCCCGCTTACCACGACACAATATTGTCTGCTTTGCCCCACTGGCTCACGGCTTTGTTCTTGGCGACCTGGCAAGGACTTCGCAAGGACTTCCCAGGAGGTCACCCATCCTGGTACTACTCCCACCCAAGCACGCTTAACCACAGAGTTCCCAAGGAACCCGCATGCTTGTGGCCCCAAAACGCGTTGTGTCTGGTAAGGCCAAGGTTTACTAATATACCCAGCATCTCTCCTGCCCTCTAAAGGATGTGGGATATGCCTAATGTGTTACACAGTGAAACACCTTAGGCATATCCCACATCGGCCGTGGACAGGAGAGATGCTGGGTATATTAGTAAACCTTGGCCTTACCAGACACAACGCGTTTTGGGGCCACAAGCATGCGGGTTCCTTGGGAACCCTGTGGTTAAGCGTGCTTGGGTGGGAGTAGTACCAGGATGGGTGACCTCCTGGGAAGTCCTTGCGAAGTCCTTGCCAGGTCGCCAAGAACAAAGCCGTGAGCCAGTGGGGCAAAGCGGACAATATTGTGTCGTGGTAAGGGGGGGTGTTACAAATGGTATCAGAGTCACTCCTGTGCCGTTCGAGATGTGCGGCAAACCTCATTGAGGACGATGAGTCCCTAAGGGGGGGGGGGTGTGTAACACCTTAGGCATATCCCACATCGGCCGTGGACAGGAGAGATGCTGGGTATATTAGTAAACCTTGGCCTTACCAGACACAACGCGTTTTGGGGCCACAAGCATGCGGGTTCCTTGGGAACCCTGTGGTTAAGCGTGCTTGGGTGGGAGTAGTACCAGGATGGGTGACCTCCTGGGAAGTCCTTGCGAAGTCCTTGCCAGGTCGCCAAGAACAAAGCCGTGAGCCAGTGGGGCAAAGCGGACAATATTGTGTCGTGGTAAGGGGGGGTGTTACAAATGGTGATATAGAACTTCATTTTATCCCAACTGACTTCCAGTTAGCGGATCTTTTCACCAAGCCTCTTGATGAGACAAGATTCAACTTTCTCATCTGCGGGCTTGGAATGCTGAACCTAGAAGAGTAAAATCTTCAGCGGTTCACATTTGATCAGTGATAAAATGAATTTGTATAACCTTATTAATCACCCTCTCTCTGAACAAAATTGAATCGCTGATATCAAGGTATGTTTTCTCTTACTCGCTGACGTTCACATAAGAATGCAAGAATTCAAAACAACTTACATCGCTGAATATCTCTTCCTTTCAGTGATACTTTGAAACTCAAATACTCACACTGATATTTCTAATCAGTGCTTCGTGTTTTAAAAATGTCCCTGAGTTTTTAAAATCCTCATAGACACCTTAAAATGTGAAAGGACGTTTGTGATGTCATCACAACAGATAGACCATGGCACGCCTTTTCTCTGACACGTTCGCCCGTTTCGTTTCCTTGTCCAATCAAATTCAAGGGACGTGTCCGTGTCATCATGAAAAACTTTTCCCACTCATAGTTTTTCTCTCTCTACTCTCACTATATAAACCCCTTGAGTTTATATTTTTACCTTTTACGCGAACTTAATCTCTCTCAAGCAAGAATCAACTGTTGCATTTGAACTTATTTGTCGAGAAACTGTTCATCTTCATCTTCTTCAAACATCAAAGGTTAATATTTCTCTTTTTTTCCCTTTAAACAAACTTGTTTTTGATCTTATTCTTGTTTCTAAAAGATCAAACAAATGAATTTTCTTAAAATAAAATCATTTTCTACGTGGTTTTATGAACACAATCTGTTTTCAGGTTGTTCTTTGAGTTTAAAATAAAACTCTTAAACTTGACATTTTCATATGTTTTTCCAGAATCCTTTCCATAAAAGGAAACTGGAAAACAAGAATTTTCACAATGTTTTGTACTTCTTTTCAAAACTAGAAAAACCCTAGTTTCCATTTTTTCTCAAAATGGAAACTGTAAAAACCCTAAAAACCCTTATTTTGGAATTTTATCCATTTCAAGAACTTCTCTTTATCTTCTTCATGTTTGTATTTTATGAACAGAAATGGCAACCACTGATGCTACTCAGTCTCCTACTACCTCTGACAAGACTGAACTTGTCAAAGCTCCAAATGTAAACTTCACAATGTAACAAGTCACATTCCAAGGAAACAATAGGAAACAACCCCTATGCTCCATTCGACTCCCCCCCAAGGAAAAACATCACTCACTTGGATGACGCTGTTAACTTCTTGAAAGGCTGTCCTCTGGCGACAGCACTGACCATCAAACCACCTGCTCATAAGAACCTCCTTGCTCAGTTCTGGTATACTGCCAGAAAAGCTGAGATTCCCTCCACCAAAGACCCTAAAAAGATGATAGACGTCATTCTCTTTGACACTGAACATGGCGAAGCCAAAATACATCCCGGAGCTATCAGGTCTGCTCTAAACCTCCCTGGAAGCTCAAAGGACAGACGTTTCATTCCTCTACCTGATGTCAAGAACGAGGCTGTCAAATCCGAAATCATTGCATTTTTGGATGCAATGCAGTATACTTGGAGCACATGGAGAGATAAACTCCCGGAGAAGAAGCTAACCTCCATTCTCAAAAGCAAGATGCCAAGCGAAATGAACTTCATCTTCGCATACCTCATCAGTTGTATGATAGCTAAGGTCGGGTCAACTGACCAGGCCTCCAAACCCCAACAGGCTATGGGGTATGCACTGATGATGGGCCTCCACATCGACTGGTCCAAGATCATCTTCGACGACATGATGCTCAGAGTAGAAGAAGAAAAACGGCCACTGAATGTCCCATATCCCTGCTTTCTCAGTGCTCTCTTTCGACAAGGACTTGGGGATTCATACCCGAAGGTGGGAGACCTGAAGTTATCCCAGGTCGGCCCTAAGATTCTCGACTTCAAGCCACTGCCAAACGAGGTATGTCTCTCTACTCTCTTACCTCTTCTCAGACCTCATTCTTCTTCTACTTCTGTGGCAACCACTTCGGCAGCTGTCATCCCAACCGCTGGTACCCAGGCCGCACCAACCACTCCTTCTAGAAAAAGTAAACAATCTGACACCACACTTGGCACCCAAAAGCCCAAGAAGATTTCTAAGGAGCAACCCCCGAAGCCTACTTAGGCTGAAGACTCCACGTCTGTCTCTCCAAAGAAAACGCTGGAAAGTTCCGTGGCACGCTCCGCCACAGCTGTTGAACCTACCCCTTCAATACCCACTTCAGCGTCTCAAGTCGCTGACGTTTTCTTGGAACAGAACCCCCCTCCTTTAGTACCTTTAAGTACTGCGGAAGTCTTCTTCGGCGGATCCAACGTTGAATCTGCTACCCAATCCCTCTTCTCAACTATTATTCCTCCCTCATCTTCTTTGGTCACTCCACCTCTATTCCCCTTCTCTACAACAAATGTCATTCATCTGCATGACACATCGGCTGAAGATCTACAGCGGCTGATGGATCAAAATAAAGGACCTGTGGAGACTCAACGTCGACCATCTCTTGAAGACGACTACGAACACTATTCAGGTCACCGGAATTTCGATGACTTCGTCAACCAACCCACAGGTATACATAACACCCTAAACACTCCTCTCTCTCAAAATCCCCAACTTGTGAGTTTTCCTTTATTCATAAGTATTCTTCTGTTACAGGTCCTAATTTGGGCGACATCAACAACGCCCTCAAGGATTTGTCTACAAATGTGGAATCTCTCCTCCAACTCCTCAGCGGTTACAAATGCTGGGGACGCTCTAAAGACACTCACCAACGAGGTGAAAGCCAAGGCATCCAGCGTTGATCTAGAAAAGGTGGAAGGTAGCCTCTCCAATGTCGCTACTGCTCTCGCTGACAACTCCACCTCCATCAATGCATTGAACACCACCAGCGGCAACCTCTCCAACAACTTCACCAATCTTCAGGGAGAGGTTACGTCTTTGAAGACAGAGATGGGCACCCTAACCCAATCTGTAGGTAATGCTACAAATCTCCTGCAGCAAATCCTGGATCGCCTGAACGCTCCAACATGTCCTTCTTTACATTTTACTTAGGTCGATCGGGAAAATCGAGAAAGGATCAACCCTGCTATTTCTGGCCTGGAAGACAGAATGGCAGCGGTAGAAACTGCTGTTGGGATCACTGGTCTGGAAGACAGTGACCCAAAAGCTGCTGCTGCTGACACTACTACCTCCCCCATCCATCATGAGGAAGAGGGGGAGAAGAATCAAGAAGATCTTCCCCATAACTCTGAGGGGGGGGGGATGTGCTGAAAAAGAAACATCTGCTGAAAAACCTCAGGGAGTTGAAAACCCTGAGGGAACTGAATTCTCCTTACACGACGCTAATTCTGAGGAGGAGAATGTCGAAGAACATGCAGACTCTCCAGTGCATGTTGAGTCTGAAGAAGAAGCTGAGGAAGAAGAAGAAGACGAAGAAGATATCGAACTTCACGATGACGAACCATCAGCATCACCTAAAGATGATGATGATGATGATGGTGTCGACTTCTCCTTTCAACCCAGAAGGACCCCTGCTCTCAAAGGGGTAGTCTTCAAAGAATCAGGGGAGGGGACCACCAAAAAGCATGCAGTGACTGAAGCCGATAAAGGCAAAAATAAAGGCGTCGCTGCTGAAGACAATCTGACTATCTTGCTTAGAAACCCAGTTTGTCAGGTAACATATATTTTCTTCCCTTACACTGCATCCCTCCTCTATCCCTTCTCAGCCTCAGTTCTACTCTCCATAAAACCTCTATACACTTAAACTTCATTCTTTCTCTATCTCTTCTCCCAAATGATCTAATCTATATGATCGTTGTGTTTTAGCTAGTCCTCTTCCCTGCTTGAGGGTCAAGCTGAAGCTCCTCCGACTACAACAACAATAATCCCAGCCCCGAGCACTGAAGAAATAATCCCGGTCTTAGACTTCGCTGAGACCGATGAACAAGAAGAAGAACTTCTCTCTCACAAGAAAAGACCTTCCTTCGTTCCTCAACAGCCAAGTGAAGAAGAGCTAGAAAATAAAGCAGCTATGATCAAACAGCTTGAGGATCAGCGAATCATCTGTGCTCCTCGTTTTCAAATAACAAAAAGGGAAATCGCTGAACACCTCAAAGTTGAGAAACTCCTCGCAGATCGAAAGAAAGTTGAAGAAAAAGATAAAGCTTATGCTATTGAGCTCGTCCAACGATCGGTGAAAGAGCCTGAACTGAAGAAGACTCTTATATCTGTTCAGCGACAATTGTGGAAGGACGCCCAAAAGATCGTCGAGAAGAAAACCAAGGTCTCTGACTCTACCTTGGAATGGTGCAAAGAAAGACTTAACTTTCGATGTCATGGGTCCAGAATCAACAAGGTGAACATCAGGGGAAAGATGGCCATAAATGTTCCAGTTGTTTACATCGACATCTTCAGAGAAAATGGTCAAAAGGAAACCATCTACCCATCGTCGATTGCCAAGTACGGTTTATCTGAATGGTTGGAGATGCGGATAGCTATTCAGCGGTCCGATTCAAACTTCAAACCTTTGTCGAAAAAGCTTTGAACAGGCAGATCGACTACATCATCCGTTCATATCCCTCCTCCTCTTCCTCCAGTTCAACGAAGAAGGCTTGCTGCAAAGAAAAAGATTACATCTTCAGCTTCAGGTCCTCCTATCAGAAATGAAATCGGAATTGTTTTTTCACGAGAAGAAGTCCTTGGTCCTGACTCTGATCTCTCAGTACTCGACGTCTCAAAAATAGGACAAATATTTTATGAGTCCTTTTTATCATTATGTTTTCTTACTTAGCAATTTTCTTTTATTGCTATGTCATCATCAAATAGGGGGAGATTGTTGATTCAAACCCTCAGTGATTTGATAATGACTCTGAGAAACACTTAGTGAAAATTGTAAGTAGATAATATGTATTAGAGTTTCTCTATCGCTGATAAGTACTAAGTCTCTACAGTATCGCTGATAGGAAACTCGTGTTCTTTAAATTACACATTCAGCGAACACTGTTCATCAGTGAGTCCTGAGCATGTTCAGCCTCACTGATGATTACTGATAATTTTAGTTGTTTACTTATTATCCCTAAAGACAAGATTCACGTCAATTATGTTCTACGCTGAAGTCGAAGATCAAGCCAAAGAACCAGCAACAAGTCTACTAATGAACTGATGCGGATATCAGCGAACCCAAGACCTGTCCACTTAACGTGAAGTTTCAAGTAGAAGACTTATGCGAACGCTGAACTTTATCATTCGCTGATAAAGAATCATTCAGCGAACGTTGATCATGAAGCCTCCTTTACAAGTAACTTTTGTCTTACCTCCTTGCACGTCTCCGTATGATAATGTCAGAACGGACATCCCTTTTGTCCAGAATCGTACAACCAACTCTGATTCTACAATGTTCATCATGCGGCCACTAGGTTGTCTACTGAAGTCAAACCATGCAACCAACCAGAGGCTGCCACGTGTAAAGTTGTACTGTTGTGCGTTAAATGCATGCAGTATATAAAGGAAACCCTACTTCAATTTTGAAGTGCTCGGCCATCTCCTTCTCTTTTCTATTCTGTGTGTTAGAATATTATCCTTAGTATTCTTATTTTCTCTCTATCTTATTTCTAGTGCAAGAAATCTTAGTGATTCTCATAGCTTGTTTAGATTAGGTTTATTCCTTAATCTTTTTCCACAACAAGTTGTAAATTGTTTGATACATATCAATAAACAATTTAGAAAAGTAAAATTCGTGTGTTTGTATTCAACCCCCCTTCTACAAACTTGTATAACCCCTTTGGGACCAACAGAGTTTTCCTCAAGCACTCTTTTCCGATCCTCTTCAAATGTTGTTCTAACATCCTCAGAGGTGGGAGAGAAGACTGGTGCTTCTGGATTAAGTTCACTATGAGTTTTGACTTCAGAGGAACCACTCACAGAAGTGACAGACTTCTGAGCTCTGAAAGAGTCAAACTTAAAGATCTCTTTTAGATCAAGGCTTTTAGCAGATTTCGAAATGATGATTTCAGCTTTTCCTTGACCATGAATTAAATTGATAGATGGTTCTGTAACCTTTTCATGATTGGAGGTGTCATAGCAGACATTTCTGAAATTCATCCTTTTGGCTCTTGACCCTTCTGAGGTTTTTATCTGTTTAAAAAATGCTTGTACTAGAGGATGAACAATCAGGCATCCGGACTTTCCCAACACATAAGGTTGAGGACAGAGATGTCTTCTTCCTTCCAGTGAAAGGACCAAGGTCACTGAAATCAAGACTTTGAGTGTCCATTTGAGAGTTGATTTTAATATGCACATCTTCTGCACCCTGGTACTTATTTATCAGAAGTTATTTTCTATGTAAAGATTGGTGTAAAACTTCTCTTTCTTTTTGAAAGTAATTCTTTAAAGCCACAAAGTTTAGCCTTTCATACTCTGATCTCTTAACCTCTTCACCTTTCAGTCTTAAAACTTCCACATACTCTTTACATTTGTCAGAAAAGGATGATTCTTTTTGTTTCTGTAAGGTTTCTAGCTCAAAATTTTCTTTCAAAATCCCTTCCTTCTACATTTCCAAGAGATCTTTCTCTCTCTTGTAGAAGGATAAATCTTTCTGAGCATGTTTTCCCAATTCTTTTTCCTCAGAAAGCTTTTGTTTTAAGGCTTGAAAATTCCTCAACAAGCTTGGAAACATTCATTTCAAGTTCAGAATCAGACTTGGAGTCAGAGGTGGAACATACCTTTGCACTGGGTTTAGAGGTCTCAAGTGATCCATCTGCAGAGCTTGTCTCTGACATCTTCTTTGTCATCTCTTCTGCTATAGCCATCCCATAGAAGATTGCATGCTCTGGTTCATCATCAGAGGATGAGTCAGAGATCCAGTTCTCTATCTCTGCTACATAACTTCTTTCCTTGAAGTTGTATTTGTACTGGTTTGTGTAGTAGTCCTGGTCTTTTACCAATCTACCTTTGCAGTTGGCAGAGAAATGGCCTGGTTTGCCACATCTGAAACATCTTCCATCATTTTGGTTGATGGGTTGAGCAGCATCTGTTGGTTTCTATGGTGCTGGCTGAATGTAGCTATGTTGATGTTGAGCTGGTCTCTGTTCTGGCACAGCTCTATGATTCTGGTAAGGTGCAGTCCTCTGTTCATAACCTCTATTCTCTTCTCTCTCTTCTCTTTCAAATCTCTCTCTTCTGTCAAACACTTTTGATAAAACCAGAATCTAGCAATATGATATGAACAAATATAGAGAGAATCTAGAGAGCAAATATGTCATCCATATATTCAACATATAAGTACAAATGACATTAGCATGAAGTATGTTCTAGATTGTTACTAGCTAATGAACTAGACATGCCTATTTATACCCATAACATACAAGGTATAAAGGCATAGCAATACAGCATAGACTTATTACAGTACATTGACTTTACAGTAAATCTTGAATACAATAATGCTCTAACAATTTCCCCCTGTGGATTCAAGATTTAAAAAATATGACAGCAGTCTTCAGCTCTTTGTAAAGTCAATCTTCTCCAACAGACACTCTATCAAACCATCTTCAAGTCTTGTACATGAAAAACAAATCTTTGCAACTTTATCAGTCTTTGACAAACAGTAACTTCTCGTATCCTTCTTGATGCAAGAACCTTAGTTCTCATATTAATTTTCTCATATTAAAAGGATCCGAAACCATCAATTCGGATGTAGGCAGATCAGAAATCAATAGAATTCGGATGTAGACAGATCTGAAACAAAGAGAATCCGGATGTAGACAGATCTGAAACCAAGAGAATTCGTAACAAGAAGGATGCGAAACCATCAATTCGTATCATGTAGGATGCGAAACCATGTGAATTCAGATCAAGGCAGATGCGAAACCATCAATTCGGATCAAGTTGGATGCGAAATCTCCATATTTTTGAACTTTTAGGTGTAAGCACAATCCGAGAATAATACCTCTCAGATCTAAGATAACCAAATTCAGCAACATTTCAGACTTCACATGATCCGAAACCAATGCAATTTTGAACAATCCGAATCCAGCATGCGAATTTTGGACTTCTTGTATTTTGAATGATTTCTTGAACTTAGTATCTTCATCTCTTTGATCTTGAATTATCTTCGACATGAAATTGAATTAAAATTTCTCCCCCTTTTTCGATGATTGTGAGCATCATAATCATCAAAACCCTTTTTCAATTTCAGTCGCATCTCTGAGTATCACTAACAATCTCCTCCTTAATGAATAACCTTGCTCCCCCTCAAAATAAGAATTCTGAAGCAATTTGTTCCCCCCCCCCCTGAAAGTATGCATATATTTCATTAAAAAAAATTATTCATTTCAAATACAGTTTTTAATGAAAACATTTATACAAGGAAAATAAAATTCATTGAACTACATTTTATTACTACTAACATTTGATCATTTGAAAACTTTACAAAAGAAATCCAACTTAATGAAATTTAACAGATTTTTCAATCAAATGAAATCAAATGCATGTGTTTGGATTCAAATACAAGTCATCATTGCATATCAAGTTAAAAATGTTCAGTTTCAACCCCTTTATTAAATCTATTTGGTGTGAAAGCATGCAAAATATGATTAGCTTCAAGCATATGCAATTCTAAAACATATAAGAATACTTTGCTCTACTCACACTATTTGTCCAAAATCAGGATTTTCACAAATTTACGGGTTTATCGCGACTTTGTATTATCCCCAAGTTTCAAGAGATGTGTGCGCATTGGCATCTTTTTATTTTGTGCTCATTGGCATCTTTTAATCAAAAAGTTTAGTAAGAATAAGATACACCGTTAAACATGGCTTTCTATCTGGTTCTATAGCAGGATTTGGGTCAGCCGATCCCAGACCAGTTGGCCTTAGGTGCTAGGTGTCGAGCACCCCTTGGAACTTACTCTCCCAAACCAGAAAGGCCACAGGTACAAACTTTCAAACTAGATGTTTTTTTTCTCAATTACTTGGTTCTAAAACATAGTGCTTCCCCCATATTTTCGTTTCCATTCATCATTCTGACATATAGGCTTTTTGAGCATTATATTCTATATAAGTTCAGATTTCCATAATTTTGAGCATTCAGCATAATTTCATTCATGTTTTGCAGACCTTTCGATTTATTTCAGAAGTGAAAGATGAAACAAATATAACTCAGATAATACAAAAACACTTGTAAAATCACCCTTGACACACATTTCATTCATTTAATGAAAATTAAAAAAATTCATCTCATTGAATTAAATTTGTTAAGACTCAAACATTCAAAGCAGTAGAAATAAAACATAATGAATTGTTACCTTTCACCATTTGTTCCTTGAAATAGAAAGATGTGACAGTTAAGGATATCACCTGAGAAGTATGAGTTCTAAACTGATTTGTTTAGAAGTCTTAGTCTTTGAAGTACGGGTCCCGAACTGAATTGTTCAGAAGCCATTATTTCTTTGCTCCCCCTTAATGGCACATGTACTCTTCAAAAATTATCACCGCTTCTCTTCTGTTTTCAGTCATGTGTGTGGTATATATATAACATTCAGCATAACACATGATGAACCTACAAAACAGATTAAGCAGATTTTGGTACCCAACGGGACTTGGGTCCTAGTGTGTTAGGTGTAGATTTCTTAAAAGGAATACTGTAAGTACCATACCAATAAGAAGTATAATTTTTATGCACAAAATCATTTGATCCACATTAAGAACAACAGATTTTCTTATGTGCCAACCTAATCAGATTATTTGTAGAATAAACAAGATTAGGTGGAACAGAAGATTTACCTTTCGGAGCATTGTTCCTCTTGGCATTTGATGTGGAAGCAGACGATTTTGGCACTTCTTTCTTTGAAGGTATTGTGCCTTTGACTCTCCATTCCATCTTCACCTTCTTGAAGACTGGAACTTCTTCAGGTTTGGAAGTATTAACTTTAGGCACTTTTGGTTTATTATCTGATTTATCAACCAATGGATTATAGAAGAGATTTGTTGAACGAATCTGATCTTTTGAGAAATCAGTTGATCTATTAAATTGTTTAGAAGGAATGTTTTTAAAACTTGAACATGAAGCAGTTTTAAAAGAACATTCAGAATCATATGAATTAACAAATGAAGTCTGAAAGATAGTATCAGGATTGACCTGCTTTGAGACATTAAATTTAAAAATGACGTCTTCAATTTCTTTGACTTTGTTTGTCAAAACATTTTTCTCTTTAAAAATTAGATCAAATTTCTTTTGGAGATCAGATTTGATCAATTGATCCTTCATAATATCAGTTGATAAACCAGATAATCTTTTGGTAAGATTAAGAATCGCATCTTCAAAATATTTGCGTTCCGATTCAAAATCTTTTTCCAAAAACTTCCTTTTATCAGTAATCTCTTTGAAAGTTTCCATATTTTTCTTTTTAAGGGTTTTATTTTCCTTTTCAAATAGATTTTTCTTTTCCGTGAAATCTTTTCTTTCCTTTTCCAAAATATTTTCTAAATCAGAGATTTTCACGGAAAGCTCAGAACTTTTAATCTCAAAAGATTTTCGTTCAGTTTCAAAATCAGCTCTTTCTTTTCCGAGCTTCTCTTTTTCAAGAAATAAAACTTTCTCAAAGTCAGAAACTTGTTTTGAAAGTTTTATACATTTCAGTTCAATTACTTCCTTTTCTTTAAGAACTTTCTTTGAAGAAGGTGACTCTGTTTCACGTTCTGAAAGCTTCTTTTTCAATTCAACGTTTTCTCTTTCCAACGTGGTTTCCTTTTCTTGAACTCTTTTTATTTGATCTCGTAGATATGAGTTCCCCTTCTCTCTCTTGTCTTCTATGCTCTTCAGATCAACATTTTCTTTTTGAAAGATTGTTACTTTCTCTTGAAGTTTCTTGATTTGATCGTGCAGACTCGAGTTGTCTCTCTTTGCTTCAAGATCTGTAATTCTTTTAGTAAGTTTAGCATTTGAAGAAGAAATGTCTAAAATTTGTCTCTTCAAATCAGCATTTTCTTCCTCTTTATTTGAAACAGGAGTTGAAGGATTTGAAGCATTATCTTTGACAAAAGTTTGTTCCAAACTTTCATTATTTGAATTAACAAAAGTTTGTGAGATTTGAGGTATCTCCTTTGTAAGAGTTTGCTTCAAACTTTCATTGTTTGATTTAACAACAGTTTGTGAAATTGGAGGTATTTCTGTTATAATAGTTTGCTTCAAACCCATTTCTCTAATATTGCTAGATGGATCTTTCAGAAAATTAAGCAGAAAGTGTATGAAATACACTATAGAGAAAAAAATATTTATATAAAATTTTTCTTGAAAAACTCTTACAGTGTATGAAATACACTATAGAAAAAATTTCTATATAGAATTTTTTTTTTAATCAACACTGTATATTCACAACTCGGATCAAACTGATACGGAATGATCACAACTCGGATTCTTCTTGATCCGAAATGAACACAATTCGGACTAGTCTTGATCCGAAATCACCACAACTCGGATTGGTCTTGATGCGAAATGACCACAACTCGGATTGGCCTTGATGCGAAATGACCAAAACTCGAATTGGCCTCGATCCGAAATGAATAGAACTCGGATCCTTCTTGATCCGAAATGAGTACAACTCGGATCCTTCTTGATCCGAAATCAAACCAATTCGTACTAGACAGATGCGAATCCAACTTAATTCGGATTAGGCTGATCCGAATCCAACACTTGAATGATCTGAAATCACTTTGAATGATCCGAAATGAGGATGAATGATTCGAGTTCTTTATGAATGATCCGAGTTCTTCACTTAACACCCAAAACTCACTGAATCTGTCATAATTTCTTCAATTCTTGATCAAATGATATGAAACTTACACATATTTGCTCGAAAAACAATCCCGCACACTTTTCTAATTGATCACAAATCCTAATTCGATCAATTTAATCGAATTAAGATCCAAAACAGTGAAATTAGGGTTTTTTTAACAGAACAAGTACAAATTCATCAAATTGATGAAATCTGAGCAAAATTTGGTAAGAATTCTTGTTTTAAAGATGACCAGGGTTGAAAATCGAGTATAACAGTGCCAAGTATCAATCCAAAATCTCAAAAAATGGTGGAAAAGATGAAATCTGGATGAACAGTGAATGAAGAAGCATCAGAAACCATGATGAACGGTATTAGATGCATGATCCGAGTTCTTCAAGAGTCAAGATGAACAGTGTAAAAATTCTTCAATTTGGTCTTTGATCTGCTTGAATCTTCTGTTTAGCTCTGATACCAAATGATAAACCCAGAATCTAGCAATATGATATGAACAAATATAGAGAGAATCTAGAGAGCAAATATGTCATCCATATATTCAACATATAAGTACAAAATGACATTAGCATGAAGTATGTTCTAGATTGTTACTAGCTAATGAACTAGACATGCCTATTTATACCCACAAAATACAAGGTATAAAGGCATAGCAATACAACATAGACTCATTACAGTACATTGACTTTACAGTAAATCTTGAAAACAATAAGGCTCTAACAACTTTCTTGCCAAACCTCTTGTTAAACTGTGGAGTTATTAAGGCAAGAGATTGGGCAAAAACATTAATATCATCATCCACATCAGCATCAGACATGCTGTAATCTTCTTTACTCTCAGCAATCAAGCTCTTCTTCACATTCTTCTTCAGAACCTTCTCCTTTCCCTTCTTCTCTTTGGTGACATTGTCTCTGGTAGATTTCCCTTCTGAGGGTGTTTTTGATTCAGAGATCAACGCCAGTGGTCCTCCCATTGAAGATTTGCCTTTCTGTTTGACAACATCCTTTTCTTGTGCAGCAAGAGTGCCATACACATCTGTGAGTGACCATGTATCAAGGTCCTAGTTTGCTTGCAAAGACATAGATAAGTGTATCCATTCATCATTTAAACTTTTTAAGAACAAGACATTGTTGTCTTCCTTTGATCTGACAACCCCACATTTTCTGCACTTGTTAATCAAAACATTAAATCTGTTGTAGGTCTGTTGCAGAGTTTCATCAAGAAGAGCTTTGAAATCATTGTATTCATTAGTACATTGGGTCCTTCTGTTCTTTTCGGTTTTTATTCCCCCTTCAAGTTGGTTCAGAAGTTGATCCCAGGTCTCTTTAGCAGTAACAAATGAGTCTAGTTCTTGGAAAATATCGTTTGGAATGGCCATTATCAGAAGTCTAACTGCCTTGGAGTCATTTTCCATTTTAAGTTTCTCTTCTTCAGTAAAACCAGTGGTTTTAGGTTCGAAGTGAGCTGGAATCTCAGCAGTAGTTTCTGTAGCAGGAACACGAGGAACCAATACCATGGGTTGGAATGGTCCATTTGTGACAGATCGCATAAGATCTTTATCCATGCCTTCAAAGAAGTTGACCAACCTAATCTTCCATTGAGGGTATTCATCCCTCAGAAGAGTAGGAGGTTTGGTTAAAGAACCAGCGGTATAAACGGCATTGATGTTGTTATTTGCCATTTTTACAGAAAAACAGAGTGGAGATTTTCTTTGAACGGAAAAAGGGTTTTAAATGTGAAAAGAGACAAACGGGAATGAAAAGACTGAAATATCTAATGTAAGAGCACTTTCTAAACTTGCTTTTGTGATTTGAACAACGATTTGAAGCTTGAAATCACTAGTTTCAGGTTTTTGATGAAAACATGGTATACCAAGAAACTTGAAGACTAACTAACCATCAACAAGAGTGAATCAACCTGTATAGATTGGATCGATTTGATTTAAACAAATCAATATGCTCTGATACCAATTGTTGGTTCCCAGATTCACCTTGTCTCATTCAAATAGGTATATCAAAAATAGCGAAAGCATAAACATACTATTTGATAATGAGTGATTGTTTAAGCAAGAATAACAAGAGAGAATAACAATATACTAAACAGTGAATAATATGTGAATAAACAACAAACTACTTGTATATTAATATGAAGAACACCAAGAATACCTAAGTGTGTGTGTTCATTCTGAATTCTCTCAGGCTACAAAACGTACACATATAGTGGAATGGAATTGTGCAGTGAGTGTGCTATCTTGCAGGAAATTCTTACAATTGTGCTCCACTACTCTCTATTTATAGCCTGATAAAGTGAAAATCAGTGTACTATCAAACCCTGGAATGACACGTGGAAAGTGTGTTGTTGTCCTTTTAGGGCTCACATGGAAAGTGTAAACACTTAAAGAATTTCTACGAGTCTTCAGCTTCACAGAGGTCTTGGTCATCAGATATCATTTGCCAAAGCTCTGATGGTCTTCTGATGGTTTGGTCTCCGACGTTTGGTCTCTGACGTTCTTCTGCTAAGTCTTCTGAGCTAACTCTGATGTCTTCTGACTTGTAAGATTTTCAATACTTTTACATGGAAATACTTGGGGCTAAGACTTTGCGTACCCCTCTGTGGGTACTCTACCGGCCTCTGTTGGTGGTCGATTGACTTCTGCTCAAGGTACCCAGGGTCATACATCCTCTGTTGGTCCTGGAACTCATCTCTTCCTTGATATCTTGGGTCATAGGCTTGTGGTGGGGCAAACTGAAATCTGCCACCTCTGCTATCATGGTACCCAGGGCCATCTGTGGCATAGGACTTTGAAATCTGCCACCTCTGCTCATGGTACCCAGGGCCATCTGTGGCATAGGACTTTGAAATCTGCCACCTCTGCTATCATGATCATCTGAACCTCTGTTGAAAGTTGGTTTCTTCTTGAAACCTCGGTTGAATCCTTGGGTTATCAACGCCAACGATTTTGCAATGGAGGCCATGGTTGCCTCTTCTTCTTTCGAACACTCTTCTTCTTCACTATCAGCAACAAGAACTTTCTTCCCTTTTCTCTTACCCTTTACACTTTCATTCGAACATTTCTCCTTCTGTGGTTTCTCCTTACCCTCTGTGTCTTTTCCATCTAGTGCCAGAGGTCCACCCATTTGGATTTTGGTCTGAAAACGTAGTTCTCTTGAGCCGCTAATGTGCCAAAGAGGTATGTCGGGGTCCATGTATGAAGGTCTTGGTTGGTCTGCAGAGACATAGATAACTGGAGCCATTCATCATTCAGGCTTTTGAGGAACATAACGTTGTTCTCCTCAGAGGTTCTGTGGATACCAAACTTTTTGCATTTGTTGATTATGGCATTGAATTTGTCGTATATGTTTTGAACTGATTCTATTGGGAGAGCTTTGAAGCCATAGTACTCATGTATACATTGGGCTCTTCTATTTTTCTGTGTCTTAACACCTCCTTCGAGTTGTTTTTCAAGCTCAACCCACAAATCATGGGCAGATTCACATGCATCAAGAGATTGAAATAGATCATTTGGGATAGCCATGATGAGTAAACGTTTGGCTTTCTTTCCCATCTCATATTTTTCCTAGTTTTGAGGAGACCATTTGTCTATATCTTTTGGTTTGTCATATTCAGGGACCTCGGGTGTAGAATCAGGTGCAGGTACCCTCGGGACAGTGACCATTGGGACGTATGTTTTCTTTTCGATATATTCAGTTAGTTCCTTATCAACACCCTCTAGAAAGTGAATCATTCAGATTTTCCATTGAGGATGCTTGTCTCTCAATAGAATGGGGGGGTTTGAGATCAAGCTTAGTAAATGGCATTTAGATTCGCCATTTTTTAAGAAACAAAGGTTTTGTGAAAAAGAGTGGAAAAACAGGGGAATAACTTAAGAGTTTTACAGATTTGAAAGAGATGAAAGTAGAGTAGAACTGAAGATTAAACTAAGAAGAGAGGTTTTGTAGAGGAAATAAAGCACACTGGAATGATTTTAGCACAAAAGCAAGTCCCAATAATGAACTAGATTCAAACTGGTTGAAAATGACTCAAAACAGGGGTTGTTTCTGAAAATGAAGAACAAACTCAAAATCAAGCCAGAAAATCTACCATTTGAGTTAAGATCATTGCAGAGATGATCCTTTGATTGTAGAAATCAAAGTTTTCTCTGATACCAATTGTTGATCCCAGTTTTAACTGAACAACGATATATTCAAACCAAATAAGTAAAACAGAATGTGATTTATATGATATGCAGAAGCGTTTAATAAACACAAAAAAAGTTTTGAATACAATGGCATATTTAAACACAGATAATGATAAAAGATAACATAAACATAAATAGAATGCCGAACAAGTCATCTCATTAATCATCTCGAAATTGGAATACACCAAGAACTCACACTACTGTGTGAAATGCTCTCCAAGTTTCTCTCTCTCTACACGTATTAGAATCTGTCTGTGCGGTTTTTAAAATGGTAGGGTAGTGCTCACTACATATAGTGAAGGTGAGACGTGAATAGTACAAGTAAAAGGCTGTCACCAATGAGAAGGTGACACGGTATATAGTAGTTGTTCAAAAAAAATAGTCAACAAAGAAAACACAAATTTTTTTGAGTATCTAATAGGACCCAAAAAGAATTTAACATTATATTAAGAGCTCAAACCTTTATATTAGAATATAGTAGATTTCTTGTTATTAACTAAGAAAGTTCATTCCTTTTGAAAAAACTACCAACCATATGAGACTATCCGCCGTATATCTTTACTTAGGATTTCAAAATTAACCTTGTTTTTCCATACATTATGGTTTTCCTTATTACCTAATATTGAGTGCGTAATTTAAGTATTCTCCTATCTCTATAACAAGAATAAGATCTCAAGATATAACCAACATGCACTTTTGATTCTAAGATTGATGGTTATGTATTAGCCCTAAAAGCTTAAAATGGTGATGAAACATTAATATGAGGTGATATGGAAACGGGAAACCCAACCGATTTATATTAATTTGCATAGAGTGTTACTCTGAATAGTCAACATTGTGACATAAAATGATGTCGCTCTATATATTAAAGGTATATCATACGATGTATTTGACGGTGGAACGAATTTATGATGCTACGTAAAAATGATATGATAGATAATATTAATTTAGAAATAATTATTGGTTGATTTTGTGTCTATGAATTCTTGAAAAGTTTAATATGAATTACTAATACTTCTTGAATTCAATGTTAATTCTGATGATAAAAGACAACATATAGAAAAAAAATTCATACTTATCGAGGGCCCATTTTTACATCTCGCCCAGGGACTACAATATGTCAGGAATGGCCCTGGTGACACCTGGAAAGAATAAGAACGTGGTGTACTATTTGATCTTCATAATCTTCGTACATATGAGTGCATATGAGAGGCACGAGCTCGTTGTGTCTAGAAATGCATAAGTCTTCAACTTGTGTTCTCGGAGGATAGTTAACAAAAGTTTCGAGACTCGCGCGGAGAGTTTTTGGTGCAGGCGGCAGAGGACTTCTGCGATCTTGTTCTTAGCACACCTTTTCAGTACTTCTCTTTCTAAACTGATCGAGCTAACATGCTTCTAGCAAACAGAAATGGCATCCCAAGCAACTACTACCTTCACCCGATCAAAGAACGTGAAATTCGAAATGTCAGCAATCCAATTCATACCTTTTGATCTTTGTTTGAAGTGGTGAATAGGTAGAAATTGAAGAACCTTGGTGGAATGGGTTGAATTCGGTGATGGAAGGATGTCGTAGAGAGAAAAACGGCTGCATGGATGAGTTTGGGTTTGCAAAAACCTAAAAATGGCCGAATTTTTCTTTAAATACTGGTGCAGGGGCCCGGCGCGGATGGTGGAGTGGGTCGGGTCGCGCCGTGAGGCGCGCTGCGCACTGGATTAAAAACACTCAGGGGTCCGCGTGGATGGAGGTGCGGTTCGATCAGCGCCGTGGAACGCGCAGCGCACTGGACCCTTATCAAAACAGAAGTTGGCGCGGATGGTGGCGTGGGTGGATCAACGCCATGGGACGTGTGGCTTTAAAAACTTGAACACTCCAGTGTCCTGTGCGGATGGTCGCGCGTCTGGACCAGTGCCGCCAGTAGCGCCGACCACTGTTTTTTGCTTTTCCTTTTTCTCTGCTCTCTTGCCTTTTTTCATCATCGAGGCTGCTTTCAGGGTTCGAAACTACACCTAAAACACACAAAACACAAAAAACACCCAAAAACAAAGGAAAGCACACAAAAACAAGAAAATAACCAAAATAAAAATTAAGATTTAACCTATGGTGGGTTGCCTCCCACCCAGCACCGTATTTTTTGTCATGGCACGACTTCTCAGTCCACTTACTCTCCCGGCTTGTCCAGATATATGCTTGCGATGCTCGGGATCTCACCTCCTAAGTAAGGTTTGACTTGTTGTCCATTCACTTTGAATCTCTGCCCGTCAGTTCCTTCTAACTCCACTGTTCCATATGGAAATACTTCTACTACTTTGAACGAGCTGGACCACCTGGACTTTAACTTACCTGGGAACAAACGCAATCGCGAGTTAAACAATAACACATTCATATCTGGAGTGATTACTTTTTCACGACTGTTCCGGTCGTGGAACTTCTTAGTCCTCACTTTGTAAATCAATGGATTCTCGAACGCATCGAGCCTGATTTCTTCTAGTTCATTCATCTGTAGCAGTCTCTTCTTGCCGGCTGCATCTAGATCCATGCTCAATTTCTTGATTGCCCAGAATGCTCGACAATCCAATTCCACAGGTAAGTGGCATGATTTCCCGTACACTAGCCGATATGGTGTTGTTCCCAAAGGTGTTTTGAACGCCGGCCGGTATGCCCAAAGAGCGTCATGAAGCTTCAATGACCAATCCTTGCGTGAAGCATTCACCGTTTTCTCCAAATTTTGTTTCAGCTCTCTGTTTGAGACTTCAGCCAATCCATTCGCTTGTGGGTGATAGGGTGTGGTTACTCGATGTTTTACTGAGTACTTCTTGAGAACTGCATCAAGGTACCGGTTGCAAAAATGGCTACCCCCATCACTGATTAAGGCCCATGGAACTCCAAAGCGTGTAAAGATATGCTTTCTCAGAAATTTGATCACCACTTTGGAATCAATCGATGGCGTCGCAATGGCTTCAACCCATTTCGAGACATAATCGACCGCAACTAAGATGTACTCGTTCCTGTAAGAGTTTAGGAACGGTCCCATGAAGTCTATTCCCCACACATCAAATAGTTCTACTTCCATAAAAATCTTCATGGGCATTTCATCTTTCTTCGTCATGTTACCTACCCTTTGGCACCGATCGCATTTGGTAATAAACTCCCTCGTCTCCTTAAACATCGATGGCCAGAAGAATCCAGATTGTAAAACCTTGGCCACCGTTCTATCAGTACTGAAGTGGCCCCCATATTCTAATGTATGACAATGAGTAAGAATGTCGGCCTTCTCTTCATCTGGTACACACTTCCGAATCATCCCATTCGCACACATCTTGTACAGGTACGGCTCGTCCCAATAATACCGCAAAGCATCAGATAAGAACATCTTCTTTTTGTGTGAGTTCATGTTGTAGGGCACCACTCCTCCTACCAAAAGGTTAACCAAATCTGCATACCACGGTTTGGAATGACTAACCTTTAATAATTGCTCATCCGGGAATGTGTCATTGATGGTGGTTCTATCCTTCTCTTCTTCTTCATTACCCTCGAGCCTCGATAGGTGATCTGCAACCATGTTTTTTGTCCCCTTTTTGTCCAAGATCTCGAAGTCAAACTCTTGAAGTAGCAACAACCATCTAATGAGCCTCGGCTTGGCATCTTTCTTAGCCATCAAATACTTCAAGGCTGAATGATCCGTGTATACTATTACCTTTGCTCCCACTAGATACGATCTGAACTTCTCACATGCATAGACCACTACTAATAATTCCTTCTCGGTGGTGGCATAGTTGACTTGAGCCTCATCTAAGGTCTTGCTGGCATAGTAAATCACGTGCATTCTCTTTTCTTTCCTTTGCCCCAAGACTGCTCCGACTGTTGTGTCGCTTGCATCGTACATCACTATGAAAGGAAGATTCCAGTCGGGTGCTGTAAGAATAGGTGCCGAGATCAACTCCTTCTTCAACCTGTCAAATGCCAAAACACAATCGTCAGTGAAATCAAACTTGGCATCTTTTAGAAGTAAAGCACATAAGGGTTTAGTGATTTTAGAAAAATCCTTTATAAACCGCCGGTAAAAACCGACATGTCCCAAAAAGCTTCGAATCCCTTTGAGAGATTTCGGATACGGTAGGTTCTCTATCACTGCCACCTTAGCCTTGTCCACTTCTATCACATCTTTTGACACCTTGTGTCCAAGCACTATTCCTTTAGTCACCATAAAGTGACACTTCTCTCAATTCAAAACCAAGCTCGTTTCTTTGCATCTATTTAAAACAGCCTCCAGATGAGATAAACAGGAATCAAATGATGGACCAAACACCTAAAACTCGTCCATAAAGATTGTTAATGCCAAAAATCGCACCAAAAGGACAACTTAAGGTCGATGTGGACTTTAACAACTAAATAAAGGAATCGTTCGACAAAGGCGTGCGACAAAGACAAAATGTAAATGAGACAAAGGATTTGATGACGCAGGAAAAACCTCAACAAGGAAAAAACCTGCGGACGACAGTGGATGTCGTCGCTGCACTATGGTCGCCAATCAGGGGCGATGTCCTTGGCGTTTCGGGTGTCGATCGTACAGAGATTACAATACAAATGAAGGAAAGACTTCGAAATGTAAAGTACAAGTGTTTGGAATGTAAAAACAGTATGCGTCGTGTGTGAAAACTATGTATAAACTATTGGTCGAGAGCGAAAGTCTTGCGTCGAGAGTGATCTTCTATGAATGATCTCTTTGCTTCGAATGAATATTCTTCGAGTGTTTGTGTTTGCTTCTGTTGTTTGATGCTCTTGTTCTATCTCTCTCTCTGTGTTATTCGGTGTTGATCAGGTGTGCTGAACTGATGATTGAGCTAGGATTTTATAGTCTTCGGATGACTTTAATTGAATTATTAAGATCTTTGATGATTGTTGTAACGGTCGTTGTCTTCAATGTGGGTTTAGATGCTCATAACTGATTTCGTCGGTTATAGCCGTTGTCCATTAATGACTTTGACTCCTGCATTAATCACTGAACAAATATAACAGTCGTATAACGCGTTAGTAGGCCGAGGTCGCATGATTCTACGTGACGGTCATGCAAAGTAGGCGATGTCGAGGTCGAGTGTCGTGAGGCAAAAGACTTTCGATCTTTAATCAAGAGATAAAGTACTATGATTTTACCTTAAAATGAGAATGGTCTTATAGAAACGTTGTAAGACCATTTGGTCGCAAGACCAAGATGACGATGTCATAGGACTAGGTCGTAAGACTAGGATGTCAGGATGATGCTGGCGCAGGACCAGAGCGATATAAGACCGATGATAAGAGACTGTCGACGTAAGACCGACGAGTCGTAACTGGCGACATGTAACTGGCGACGTAAGACTTAGTGACGTAAGATTAATGCCATGAGACTAGCGATGTGCGACGTGCGACACGTGACGTGCGATCATTAGATGTAAGATGATTATTGACCAAATATGGCTTTTAATAACCAATTATCGTGTGTCGGGGGTATGGCAATAATGGGTATTACCTTTGTTGGTCGGGGGTGTGACCGTCGTAGATTTAGGGTCATCAAGGTCCATGGGTCATGCCGAGGGAGTTTCCCAAGTCGGTCGAGGGTGTGATTTTTTACCCAAACAGTTAGCCCCCCGAGATCTGAATTTCGAAGCCATTTGAATTTTAGATCTCGCATCAAAGTAGAATGATGAGTCGTGTCGTTTCTGCTGATTGGATCATTAGAATAAAACCAGCTTGGTCAGCTAAAATTGCGTGACCAGTCGATGATATTAAGTAAGTTGCGGCGATCGAAAGATGATCTTTAATGCGCGAGATACTTGTGACGATTGTAAGACGGTCTTGTAACGTAAGGAACCGACGGTGATCGTAAGACGATCTTTATCAAAATGAGACGTATGGGTCGGGAGTCAATCGTAAGACGATTGGTCCGAAATAAAGCTTGGCGGTGATCATAAGATGATCGAACCAAGATAAATTTTAAGGATCTTGCGATATAGTCGTTAAAGACTTATGTTCTGGCGTTCCGAGCCGATACGGTCGTTATAGACTTTTGATCTGGCGTTTAGAGCCGATATGGTCGTTATAGACCTATGATCTGGCGTTCGAGCCGATACGGTCGTTAGAGACCTATGATCTGGCGTTTGAGCCGATACGGTCGTTAGAGACCTATGATCTGGCGTTCGAGCCGATACGGTCGTTAGAGACCTATGATCTGGCGTTCGAGCCGATACGGTCGTTAGAGACCTATGATCTGCCGTTCGAGCCGATACGGTCGTTAGAGACCTATGATATGGCGTTCGAGCCGATACGGTCGTTAGAGACCTATGATCTGGCGTTCGAGCCGATACGGTCGTTAGAGACCTATGATCTGGCGTTCGAGCCGATACGGTCGTTAGAGACCTATGTTACGTTGTGTAAGTTTTTCTTTAGCGATAAGCGGTAAAAAATTTACCTTACTTGTGATTGTATGATTAATCTCGCGACTTGCCTTTCTTGGCGATTCTGAGATTTAAGCATGAGAGTCGCATTTAGTGGCGACGGATAATTTTAACCTGTGTCTGTCGTGACTGGCGATCATAAAATATGTGAGTTGTTTCTTATCAACGACTATAAATTGCGCTTCAAGTCGTGGAGATTTTATTTCTCACGATGTAAATCATAAGACCTGTGTTTAAGTCGTAGAGGCTTTATTTTTCGCAACACGAGTTGCAAGATTGATGTTTCTTACGATATGAATCGTAAGGAATGAACTATTTTTTGAAATGACCGGGCGACTGGGCCGAACGTATATTCGAGATAAGTCATACGACTTTATCTTCAGAGCTTAGCTTTGGATGTACCTGTTGGATCCTGTGATTTATGCATTGACTCGCAAGATCTGTTTCATAACATGTCAGTCATGAGAGGTTAACATGCACAGTCGTAACCTAATAGTCTTTAGAGATGTCATTTCTTATGACATGAATCGTAAGACTGACGTTCGAGCGTTCCTGTGAGTTTATAGGTTATTGTCGTGTATGATTTCGGAAGGAATTCCGAATTTTGCATAGAACGTTAGTATAGATAATTTTCTGCTCTAGGACAGGATGTAATTTATTAACGATGTCCGTCCTTTCCTTATGAAGGGTCGAGGGATTAAGGACATATGTAAAAGTTTTTACCTGAGTGTCGTCGACGTGCGTTACGTACCTGGTGGTGTTTATAGAGAATTACCTCTATCGTGAAGCCCATCTGCCCTCCAGTCGTGAAATCGAGTGCTGTATGGGGTATACCATTTTGCCCTTGTGGAGACTGCGAGATGATACCAAGTCCTGTATTTTCTGGCGTATGGATCGGTTGATCGTTTCGTGCGTAGTTGCCATAGTATTGTTCTTAATTTTGGGTTTAAAGGTTGCTTTGCAGCAATCATGGGCGGTCTTCTGTTCACTTTTGATTTCCTGCAGCCCCCAAGGTGTTGGGAATATGATCGCCAGATGATAGGTCGAAGGGACTGCCTTCATGTCGTGCATCCAAGGTAGTTATTTTTGTAAAGCCAAGCAATTGTCTGTCGTGCGCAGTTGCCATGCATGATCACTTGACCTTGTCCCTTTTGTCGTCCATACTTGGCGATCGTAAGGAAAAACGTAAGCCATTGCCGAGACCATGCTTGTATGCTTCGATGGCGGTTTGGATGCCACAATTTCGAACGATGATCATCGAAATGACCACGGACGGACTCTCCGGGTTTTTGGGCGATGCAGCGCAGGTCGCTGGTCTGCTTCTCCATTTCGTGACTATCGTCGAATTGCAATGAAAGTTGGTTGATCAACCGTATGAAGTTGCTGATGGACTTGGGCTCGAGGTTGATCAACCGCTGGAGAGCAGGATCTGTAAGAGTCGCGCCAAGGCTTTGTGCGAAGCTTAAATTTGACTTCGAGCTGCATTCCATTCTGCGTGAAGCTGAGCCATGGGATCTTGTTAGTTTGTCATTTTCCTCTCGAATTTTCCCTGTCCTGAGAAGGTTGTCGACTTCGTCATTTATCACCTTATTCTCTTTGGTAGCAAATTTCCGTCGCTTCTGCTTGATAGGTTTGAATGATGGGTCGACGTTGAGCTTGTGGGAGATGACATCAGGATCTATGCCAACCATATCTTCATGCGACCAGGCAAAACAGTCAGCATATTCCTGCAAAAAAGATATTAACTTTTCCCTGAGACAGGAACTGAGGGATGATCCGATAAGGATTTTTTGCTCAGGCTTGCTTTGATCTAGGATAACTTCCTCCAGGCGATAATCGCTGACTACTTCAGGAGCATATCGTGCATTTTCGAGCTCTTCATGCGTTGAAACAGCAGTCTGTTCTGCCATTTTCCTGCGGATCAAAAACTGAGGAAACTCCAAGAAACTGTTAGTAAGACGCACGTTTGTCGAAGATTTTCTCTATATGGGGTCCCACGGATGGCGCCAAACTGTTAATGCCAAAAATCGAACCAAAGGGACAACTTAAGGTCGATGTGGACTTTAACAACTAAAGAAAGGAATCTTTCGACAAAGGCGTGCGACAAAGACAAAAATGTAAATGAGACAAAGGATTTGATGACGCAGGAAAAACCTCAACGAGGAAAAAACCTGCGGACGACAGTGGATGTCGTCGCTGCACTATGGTCGCCAATCAGGGGCGATGTCCTTGGCGTTCCGGGTGTCGATCGTACAGAGATTACAATACAAATGAAGGAAAGACTTCGAAATGTAAAGTACAAGTGTTTGGAATGTAAAAACAGTGTGCGTCGTGTGTGAAAACTATGTATAAATTGTTGGTCGAGAGCGAAAGTCTTGCGTCGAGAGTGATCTTCTATGAATGATCTCTTTGCTTCGAATGAATATTCTTCGAGTGTTTGTGTTTGCTTCTGTTGTTCGATGCTCTTGTTCTATCTCTCTCTCTCTCTGTTATTCGGTGTTGATCAGGTGTGCTGAACTGATGATTGAGCTGGGATTTTATAGTCTTCGGATGACTTTAATTGAATCATTAAGATCTTTGATGATTGTTGTAACGGTCGTCGTCTTCAATGTGGGTTTAGATGCTCATAACTGATTTCGTCGGTTATAGCCGTTGTCCATTAATGACTTTGACTCATGCATTAATCACTGAACATATATAACAGTCGTATAAGGCGTTAGTAGGCCGAGGTCGCATGATTCTACGCGACGGTCATGCGAAGTAGGCGATGTCGATGTCGAGTGTCGTGAGGCAAAAGACTTTCGATCATTAATCAAGAGATAAAGTACTATGATTTTACCTTAAAATGAGAATGGTCTTATAGAAACGTCGTAAGACCATTTGGTCGCAAGACCAAGATGACGACGTCATAGGACTAGGTCGTAAGACTAGGATGTCAGGATGATGCTGGCGCAGGACCAGAGCGATATAAGACCGATGATAAGAGACTGTCGACGTAAGACCGACGAGTCGTAACTGGCGACACGTAACTGGCGACGTAAGACTTAGTGACGTAAGATTAATGTCATGAGACTAGCGATGTGCGACGTGCGACACGTGACGTGCGATCATTAGATGTAAGATGATTATTGACCCAATATGGCTTTTAATAACCAATTATCGTCTGTCGGGGGTATGGCAATAATGGGTATTACCTTTGTTGGTCGGGGGTGTGACCGTTATAGATTTAGGGTCATCAAGGTCCATGGGTCATGCCGAGGGAGTTTCCCAAGTCGGTCGAGGGTGTGATTTTTTACCCAAACAAAGATCTCCATCGTGCGCTCTACCATATCCAAAAATATCGCCATCATACATCGTTGAAACGTTGCAGGGGCGTTACATAACCCAAACGGCATCCTCCTATAAGCAAATGTCCCATAGGGACATGTAAACGTGGTCTTGTCTTGATCTTCGGGAGCAATCGGTATTTGATTGTATCCCGAATACCCGTCCAAGAAGCAGTAATACTCGTGTCCTACTAGTCTCTCTATCATATGATCAATGAATGGCAATGGAAAATGGTCTTTCCGGGTGGCATCATTCAGCTTTTTGTAATCAATGCAAACTCTCCATCCCGTGACTGTCCGAGAGGGAATGAGTTCATTGTTGTTGTTGCGGACTACTGTGACACTGCCTTTCTTGGGCACTACCTGAACTGGACTGACCCATGGGCTATCAGGTACTGGATAGATGATTCCAGCAATTAATAACTTTAGGATCTCTTTCCGGACCACCTCCTTCATGTTCGGATTAAGCCGGCGTTGAGGTTGGACTACCGGTCGATGTTTTTCATCAAGATTTATACGGTGTGTGCAGAACGTTGGACTTAAGCCTTTTAAATCGGCTATTATCCAACCAATTGCAGTTTGATGCTCACGTAGGACTCTCAGCAACTTCTCTTTGTCTTCGGTCCTCAACTTGGATGAGATAATGACCGGGAGTGTCTCCTTTCCCCCCAAAAAGGCATATTCAAGATGAGATGGTAACTGTTTTATCTCGAGCTTAGGAGTAGTGTGAGATGATGGTTGAGATTTGGGTATTGGTTCACCCAAATCCTCAACATTCGGTCTTCTTGGGCCTCTATGACTTGGCAATGCATTTAGTTGCATCACACTTTCAATCTCTGGACCATCTATCGTACCCATGATCACACTTTCCAATTGATCTTGACCAAACTGCACCCCACATGATTCTCTAATCGGAGATTCCATGATATCTACCCGATAGCATTCACTGAACTGCATTTTCTGCTTTGTTGCTCGGAACACGTTGAACACGGCTTCTTCTTCTCCCACTCTCAACGTGAGCTTTCCTCCTTTCACATCAATCAACGCCCTTCCCGTGGCCAAGAATGGGCGACCAAGGATGAGCGGGATCTCTTTATCTTCATCCATATCCAACACCATGAAGTCCACTGGGAAATAAAACTTGTCAACTTTGATTAGCACATCTTCTATGACTCCATAGGGATATTTGATGGATCTATCCGCCAATTGCAGTGTCACGTTTGTTGGTTGAACTTCCCCTAGCCCCAATTTCCTGAAAATAGATAAAGGCATTAAGTTAATACTAGCTCCTAGATCACACAATGCTTTACTAAATTCAGAATGACCAATATGAACAGGGATAGTAAAACTCCCTGGATCCTTGAGCTTCGGGGGAAGCTTGTGCTGAATGATAGCACTGCACTCTTCAGTAAGTGCAACCGTGACATGCTCCTCGATCTTTCTCTTGTTGGAGAGAATATCCTTCAAAAATTTCACATAAGATGGCATTTGTGCTAAGGCATCTGCAAAAGGAATGTTAATATGCAGTTTTTTAAACACCTCCAGAAATTTAGTAAAGTTTGCATCATCCTTGTGGGCTTTTAGCCTGCTAGGATATGGTACCGATGGTGTGACCGGCTTAGTAGGCGCTTTCTTGGGAGCAGTCGCATTCTCCTCTCTTATTTCGCTTTCCGGCTTCTCCATCTCCAATTCTTCATCAACCTTTTCTTCCGCCATATCTTCCGGCTCAACATCACTCACCTTGGTGTCGTTCCTTTCCGGCGAAGGATCTCTAGTATGGTCTCTAGTGAGCTGTTTGCCACTCCTCAGACTGATGGCTTTACAATCTTCTCTTCCCTTCTTATCTAGTTGGCTCGGAAATTTTCCGTAAGGTCGGTCTGTAAGGCCTCAGAAATCTGCCCCACTTGTCTCTCTAGCATTCGGATTGAGGCGGTATTTTGATCCGTGGTTGACTTCACAGTGTTCACAGTACCTGCCAATCCTTCCACTGCACCTTCCATCTTTGACATGAACTTCATCATCATGTCTTCCAATCCCGGCTTCTTTTCTGAAGATTGCCCCTCATCATATTTCCTCTGATTGTACCCTGGGGACGATAAACATTGTTAGACTGAAAGGAATTTGAAGAGTTAGAATGATTACCATATTGTTGCTACTGTTGTTGATGTTGCTGCTGCACCATTGTTTCTTTGGTTGGGCCTTGTTGAGGTTGACTCCAAGAAAAGTTAGGATGTCGCTTCCATCCCTCGTTATAGGTGTTAGAAAATGGGTCATTCCTCGGCCGATTATTCCGGTTCTGAACAAATTGAACTTGTTCCGGTGATTGATATTCTTGAGGATTCGTGAATTGGTCTTGACCACCCATGTCATTTTGAACATTCTGTTGAATAGCGGCTCCTTTCAATTGATTAGTCAATGCAGCCAATTGTGCCTTTATAGCCTTCAACTCTTATGTTTCTTGCACGCTTGCTGCTTTTCTAATAGCGGATCTTGGAGTGGCATAGCTATGCTCCGACAAATTCTTTATCAACTCAACTGCTTCCTCGTAAAATTTGTTCATTAAAGATCCACCTGCAGCAGCTGTGATGTCATTCTTAAATTGAGGATGCAGCCCCACAAAGAATGTTTGGATAATCATCAAATCTTGTAACCCATGGTGTGGACACTTCTTGAGCATCCCTTTGTATCTTTCCCATGCCTCGTACAAAGACTCTTGATCCCATTGCGAGAAATGTGTGATGTCGGATAGCAGTTGAGCCATTCGCCCCGGTGGAAAGAACTTGTTGAGAAAAGCTGTAACCATATCGTTCCAAGTTCGAATTGACCCAGGTGGCAAATTCTCTTCCCAAGTAGTAGCTCGATCCCTCAATGAAAACGGAAACAACCGTATCTTAATCGCATCTTGATCACATTCACCTTGAAAGTATTGCATATTTTTTTCGAAGGTGCGCAAGTGTGCATGGGGATCTTCAGCTGTTGAACCCCCGAACATGTTCGATTGCACCAATTGGATGGTACTAGTCTTGATCTCAAAATTATTAGCAGCTATCGAAGGTGCATATGGTCCTCGTTGTGCAGCTCCCATGTTCGGGTTGGCGAAAGCTCTCATTGGTTCCCTTTGTGGTGGTGGTGGAGGATGATTGACATTATGATTGAGATTATGATTGATCCCATTGTTGACATTGTTGTTGACACCCTGATTGACATTGTTGTTGACGTTGTTGTTAACATTGTTGTTGAGACCATGGTTGGCATTATTGTTGACATTGTTTGCATTATGGAGTGGAGGACCATTGTTGATGGGCATCTCCTCTTCCCAAATATTTTCAACGTTGTTGCCGTTCTCCATGTTTTGCACTTGTCTGTCTCGTGCTTGTCTTCTTAGGTCTCTGGCAGTCCGTTCTATCTCCGGGTCAATCGGTAGCACTTCCCGAAATAGTCTCCTTCTTGGCATAAACCAAGAGGTAACCTGAAATGGAGAAGATAAAAATCTCAAAACCCAAAAAAATATATGAACTTTCAAAGCAAAATAAAATAAAATAAAATAAAGACAGGGTGTCTAATGTAATAATTTCTACAGCTGGTAGTGATATTCACACAAAACAGGTTCCCCGGCAACGGCGGCAAAAACTTGATAGGCGGCTTAGTACCCCCCTAAATCTACCGCAAGTGTACGGGTCGAATCAAGTAACAGTACTCAGAAAGTACGAGTATCAAACCAAAGGAACCAGGTGTCAATTACCACAATGACTGTATAGATTATTAACTAGACGAATGCAAATTGAGTTGTTGATTGTTGGAAACACGAATTGAAATGCTTTAATTAAATCAAATAAGAGAAAGGGTTGGAGGGTTGGTTTCTGTTTGGGTAAAAAATCACACCCTCGACCGACCTGGGAAGCACCCTCGACATAACCCATGGACGTTGATTACCCCCGACCAACAAGGATAATACCCGTTATTATCATATACCCGACATACGTTAAATAACCACGATAATTGACATATTGGGTCAATAGTCATATTACATCTCATGATCGCACGTCACGTGTCGCACGTCACGCACTTTGCACATCACTAGTCCTACGTTACTAGTCCTATGTCGCCAGTTACGGCTCGTCGGTCTTACGTCGACAGTCTCCTGTCATCGGTGTTATATCGCTCTGGTCCTACGACAACATCGTCCTGACATCCTGGTCCTACGACCAAATGGTCTTATATTTTGGCAATAGTCGTATGTTTCATAAGACCGACATCTGAGACTTAAGACGGTTGTACGATTATACTAACCGTTAACAGTCAAACATCCGTTTCTTTTGTTTATTAATGCAGGTCTTGACCACGAACATAAAAGGTAAGACACTCGTTATGAACCATATATTGTATTAAGATAAGGTCCCGAGAAAGACCCAGAAAACATCTGTCGTCCCTCCCGAAAGGTAAGTCGAGAGTTCATCGCGACACTCGACCTCGACGTCGCCCGCTCCGCACGATCGTCGCATAAAGACCATGTGACCTCAACCAAGCTAACACATAATATAACTGTTATGTTTGTTAAAGTGTTTAATGCAGGAGTCAACGTCATTAATGGACAATGACCAGTAATGGACGAGTCATCAAGAGCATTAATGACCCGACAGTGGTTACGAAAACCGCTCATCAATGACATTAAAGCTCCCCAGCGGTTACAAGAACAAACATTAAAGCATATTTAAAGCCACAAAGACTATAAATATGAAGATCGCAGCTTCACTTTGGGACATCGATCATGTAGCAACAAACATCCGAAGCCGAACCCGAGAAACACATACTGAAAGTTATCATCTAGCACTGAATTCCAGAATACTACAGCGCATTCAAGAATAACAGCGGTGAAGAGCTTTCTCTCGAAGAATCAGTCTCGACACACGACATTAGCCCTTGACCAATAGTTTACACTTTGTATTCACACACGACAAACACCTGTTTTTACATTCAAAACACTTGTACTTTACATTTCGAAGCATTTCCTTCATTTGTATTGTAACCTCTGTACGATCGACACCAGTACCGAAGGACATCGCCCCTGATTGGCGACCATAGTGCAGCGACTACACCCCTTGTCGTCTGCAGGTTTTTCCTCGATTGAGGTTTTTCCTGCGTCATCAAATCCCTTGTCTCATTTATTTTTATCTTCGTCGCACGCTTTGTCGAGAGGTTCCTTTCTTTAGTTGTTAAGTCCACATCGACCTTAAGTTGTCCCTTTGGTGCGATTTTTGGCATTAACAGTTTGGCGCCATCCGTGGGACCCCATCTAGAGAAAATCCTCGATGAAACGTGCACCTTACTAACAGTTTCTTGGAGTTTCCTCTACTTTCATCGCAGGAAAATGACGGATAAGGGAAACTCAGAACGAACCGCTATCCCGGTGACTGGAGGATTCAAAAATGCTCAAGGCACTCTCGAATCAATCAATGATTATCGCATGGAAGAAGTCATCCTAGATCAAAGCAAACTTGAGCAAAAAGTCCTCATCGGATCATCCCTCGATCTCAACCTCCGAGAAAAGATGATATCTTTTTTGCAGGAATATGTTGTTCCCGATATCATCTCACACAAGTTCAATGTCGACCCATCGTTCAAGCCTATCAAACAGAAGCAAACAAATCTTCAAGATCCTGTGATTCAACTTCAATCGGAATCAAATGCGGCTCGAAGCCAGATTCAAACCTTAAAAAAATGCTTCGTCAAAATATCGTCTGGATCGTATCGTCCGAAGGGCTTGGGGGCTCGGAACGCCCGTCACAAAATAGAAAACACCATATTTCAATTTCAAAAGTCCTTGGAGAAAAAGGCGCTTATCGACTCCAAGTTACGGTAACTGTGACATCCCGCTTGGATCGAATATCGTATAAACAACTCTATATATATACTCTAAGTATATTCTTCTCGTTCAATTATTATGATCTAACATATGAATGTTGATTTAAGCATCAAAGGATCATTGGTCAAACCAACGACCACCCCCGATTTTACATTGCAGGCTCGCAAGATCATATAAAACGTAGGTCTTACGATTTATATCGTGAGAAACGAAGTCTCTACGACTTGCAACTTATAATCGTCAATTAAAGACGACCCACGTTTTTAATCTTATGATCGCCACTCATGGCAAACACAGGTTAAAACTTTCGGTCGCCAATAAAAGCGACTCACATGTTGAAATCACGTGATCGCTAGTCATTTCATATGTCGTCAATAAAGACAACTCGTACATTGAAACTCGCAAATCACCAGTCATGATTCCAAGGGACCAGAATACTCAAATCGACGCTTTAGCAAACCTTGCGTCTGCTTTGGTCGAACCAATACTCGACAGCATTCCAATCTGACGACGTCGTCCATCGAAAATGTCGATGACATCCAGATGGAAGACCAAGAAGATAATTGGTCGAGCGACATCCGAAATCGTCTACGACAATGGATCCCAGTTCATAAGCTATGAGCCTCGACCATTCTGTGAAGACAGCAACATCAAGCTGACGACCTCGACACCCAGGGGCAAGCGGTCGAGCGACATTTCAACAAAAACGTCGAAGCTAAAGTCTTTCAAGAAGGTGACTACATCCCCTGTCAAGTATTCCAAAGCACTCAAAAGCTCAAACGCAGGTAAACTTTCTACCAAGTAGGAAGGTCCTTATCGTATCTCAGAAGTCGTAGGTAAAAATGCATATCGTCTACAAACCCTCGACAGTCGAGATATTCCACGCATCTGGAATGCAACGCATATGAAAAGGATCGCACAACATTAGTTGCATACGACTTTAGTCCCGCAGGATCGCACGATGTATATTGCTAAATCTATCGTACGACTTTGGTACACTCTCACAGGATCGTACGACATAAACGATCAGGTTTATGACTTGATTATCCTTTCGCAGGAACACATGATTCAAAGTTCATCGTATGATCGAACCACACGATCGTAAGGTCTAGCGACCCCACAATCTAAGTTCTTTAACTTAGAAAAATTTCATGTTCTAAATGAATGCTTTAATCACGCGTGCTTATACGATTCAAAAATATGAAAGTCTTATGACTTACGTTCTAATCTTTGTATTACAATGGATGCCCAAGTCGCACGACTTCATATTCATTTTTGTGCTTAATGAATTTTTTCAGTTAATATTACATCTGTCCATGACGTGTAATACGCAGGTTCAATAGAAAGGTAATTCTTTACCGATTATCGCTAAACTTACAATTAGCTAAAAAAGCTAGACACAACGTGACTCATGTCTCCAACAACCAGACCACGATGGCTGTTAACGCCAGACCACGATGGCTCGAACGCCAGAACATAGGTCTCTAACGACCGCATCGGCTCGAACGCCAGAACATAGGTATCTAACGACTGCATCGGCCCGAACGCCAGAACATATGTCTCTAACGACCGTATCGGCTGTGAACGCCAGATCACAGGACCACGTCGACCGGGAACGCCAACCCGGCGACATGTGCCCCTGTCTCCTCGATAGGAAAAACGTTCCCTGAAAGATGGGAGCAAATATTTCCTCAGATGAGGAAACAACGTCGTCCCGTCTAGGACACCATCGGCCGATGACCTGTCCCCCTTGTCGGCAGACGTTGGGGACAACACGTTAGACACTAGCTTCGTCACTGTCGCCGGGAGCGCCGAACTTACTGGTGTCGCGTACATCGAGCCAGAACGGCTGGATGACGCCCCCGCCTCTTTAGGCGTGACAACTCTCGACGAAACGTCAGCCCGCGAAGACGGTTCCTTTAGGACTACCGTCCTTGTCTTCTTCAAGATTCATGACCCAACTGTCGGGGTATTCTTTCTCCTTTCCCGGACTCGAAGGGCAAGCACAACTTGCGTCACCTTCTTTGGCTGACCAAGTCAGTTTTCCTCTGATGATCTTAGCAAAAGTAACACGTCTCCGTAGCAACGCATTTTACTTTAGTGCGAGATCTGAAATTCTACTGGCTTTGAAATTCAGATCTCGGGGGGCTAACTGTTTGGGTAAAAAATCACACCCTCGACTGACCTGGGAAGCACCCTCGACATAACCCATGGACATTGATTACCCCCGACCGACAAGGATAATACCCGTTATTATCATATACCCGACATACGTTAAATAACCACGATAATTGACATATTGGGTCAATAGTCATATTACATGTCATGATCGCACGTCACGTGTCGTACGTCACACACTTTGCACATCACTAGTCCTACATTACTAGTCTTATGTCGCCAGTTACGGCTCGTCGGTCTTACGTCGACAGTCTCCTGTCATCGGTGTTATATCGCTCTGGTCCTACGACAACATCGTCCTGACATCCTGGTCCTACGACCAAATGGTCTTATATTTTGGCAATAGTCGTATGTTCCATAAGACCGACATCTGAGACTTAAGACGGTCGTACGATTATACTAACCGTTAACAGTCAAACATCTGTTTCTTTTGTTTATTAATGCAGGTCTTGACCACGAACATAAAAGGTAAGACACTCGTTATTAACCATATATTGTATTAAGATAAGGTCCCGAGAAAGACCCAGAAAACATCTGTCTTCCCTCCCGAAAGGTAAGTCGAGAGTTCATCGCGACACTCGACCTCGACGTCGCCCGCTCCGTACGACCGTCGCATAAAGACCATGCGACCTCAACCAAGCTAACACATAATATAACGGTTATGTTTGTTAAAGTGTTTAATGCAGAAGTCAACATCATTAATGGACAACGACCAGTAACGGACGAGTCATCAAGAGCATTAATGACCCGACAGTGGTTACGAAAACCGCTCATCAATGACATTAAAGCTCCCCAGCGGTTACAAGACCAAACATTAAAGCATATTTAAATCCACAAAGACTATAAATATGAAGATCGCAGCTTCACTTTGGGACATCGATCATCTAGCAACAAACATCTGAAGTCGAACCCGAGAAACACATACTGAAAGTTATCATCTAGCACTGAATTCCAGAATACTACAGCGCATTCAAGAATAACAGCGGTGAAGAGCTTTCTCTCGAAGAATCAGTCTCGACACACGACATCAGCCCTTGACCAACAGTTTACACTCTGTATTCACACACGACAAACACCTGTTTTTACATTCAAAACACTTGTACTTTACATTTCGAAGCATTTCCTTCATTTGTATTGTAACCTCTGTACGATCCACACCAGTACCGAAGGACATCGCCCCTGATTGGCGACCATAGTGCAGCGACGACACCCCTTGTCGTCCGCGGGTTTTTTCCTCGATTGAGGTTTTTCCTGCGTCATCAAATCCCTTGTCTCATTTATTTTTATCTTCGTCGCACGCTTTGTCGAGAGGTTCCTTTCTTTAGTTGTTAAGTCCACATCGACCTTAAGTTGTCCCTTTGGTGCGATTTTTGGCATTAACAGTTTCCTCCTGAAAACAATCATTTAGCTAAACAGATTTGACACGATTGAAATAACTTCAGGATGAAAAGCATAATCACAATCCATTACTATACTCTATCAAGCTATAGCAAAAATCATTCAAAACATTGTATCATCTCTCGATCTAAACAATTATAATTGAACAATCAGTGATTAAAAGCCACAAGGAACGAAATATCATATTTCTATCTCAAATTTGTCCAAGACATAAAGGATTAATCAAATCTCAAAACTTTTCTCAAAGGTTAAAGATTTATAAAATCAAATAATAGTTGATCGGACTATTACAAGCATTAAGAACAATTCCAAATGTTTCATCCATCTAAATCAAACCAATCATATCTATCCGCAAAGCTAAACGATTATCAAACCATGATTCACACCAACCCCCTAACATGAACGAATTAGTTCATATTGGGGGTTCTAAAACTCAGAAATGAAAAGATTAAAACGAAAGTAAACATGTTTGTTATAAAAGAAATGAAAACTATGAACTCCCTGAAAAGCTTAAGCCGCCGATGTAACGTACTCGATTCGCTTTTTGATTCTCGTTCCGTGATGTTTCTAGCCCTCTTCTCGCCTTCAAAAACCGCCTTCTATCTCCCAAAATCGCCCAGAGAAAGTCTCCAAACGTAACTGATACCGAATCCCCTCAACCCTAGCCGTCATATAGAATAAAAACGGCCAGAGCCTCTGCGCATATGACGGCGTGTTTTGGGTCGCTCAAGGAAACGCGCAGAACACTGGAATGTTCTCAAACAGACTCCCGCGCGTATGGCGGCGCGTGTGGAGTAGCGCCGAGACTCGCGCCAAACACTGGAATCTTTGCCTTTTGTTCTCTGCGCATTTGGTGGCGCATTTGGAGTAGCGCCGCGAGCCGCGCCAGGCACTGTTTGACCCAAAATTCAGATTTTCTCATTTTCGCCCAGGAATGTTGTAAACTTGCTCTAATTGATCCAAAAACTCTTCGATCTTCGGCCATTCATGATAACCTGTACTTTCTCACATGAAATCGTTAAAATATACTATTTTACTTGGAAAGTTACAACTAACAGACCGATTTCAGGATCAAAATAATGTCGTAAAACGGCATTATCACGTTCTTCCTTGTCAATGCGGTCAAAGGTGTGGCTATTCGGGAAAAGTCCTGAACAAACATCCGATAGTAGCCCGCCAATCCAAGGAAACTTCTCACTTTTGACGGCGACGTCGGCGATTCCCAATCCCTAATTGCTTCAATCTTAGTTGGGTCTACCTTGATACCATCCACCGACACCACGTGTCCTAGAAATTGAACTTCCCTCAACCAGAACTCGCACTTCGAAAACTTAGCGTACAACTTCTCGCGTTTTAACAGTTCCAAGACCTCCCGAAGGTGCTCCTCATGATCACTCCGAGATCGGGAGTAAACCAAAATATCATCTATAAAGACGATTACACACTTGTCCAACAATGAACTGCACACTCTGTTCATTAAGTCCATGAATATTGTTGGTGTGTTGGTCAGACCAAAAGGCATGACTAGAACTCTTGGTGTCCGTACCTTGTGCGAAACGCCATCTTAGGCACATCTTCCTCTCTCACCTTCAGCTGGTGATAACCCGACCTCAAATCTATCTTCGAGAAATAACTCGCACCTTGTAACTGGTCGAAGAGATCATCGATTCTCGGAAGCGGGTACTTGTACTTAATCGTCACCTTGTTAAGCTATCGGTAGTCTATGCACATTCACATGGATCCATCCTTCTTTTTCACAAAGAGTACTGGTGCTCCTCAAGGAGATGAGCTCGGACGGATGAAACCTTTGTCGAGAAACTCCTGCAGTTGAGTCATCATTTCCTTCTTTTCTGCCGGTGCCAAGCGATAGGGCGCCCACGCAATTGGTGTCGCCCCAGGCATCACATCAATTCTAAACTCTACTTGACGATCTGGGGGCAGACTTGTCAAGTCATCCGGAAACACTTTCGGGTACTCGCTTACTACAGACACATCCTCTACTCCCATCTTCTCTTTCTTAGCATCTAACACATATGCCAAAAACCCAAAGCACCCCTTTCCTAAGCATCGCCTAGCTTTCATCATGGATATCAAACACGACTTCCTATCCCGCCGATCCCCATAAATTACTACTTCTTTCTTATCAGGCAAAGTGATACGAATTAATTTCTTATTACACACAATGTTAGCATCGTTATCAACTAACCAATCCGTTCCTATTATCACATCAAACTCCCCCACACCTATCAGTTATAAACGCAACGGGAACAAATGACCATCTATGTCGATGTTACACCCCTCATAGACCTCCTTCACCCAGACTCGACTATCATCCGCTACTTCTACTTCAAACCCAAAATTCAACCTCTTAGGTTTCACTTTCAAACTTTAAATAAAATTCGGCGACACAAAAGAACGGTTTGCGCCTGAATCAAACAACATTTTAGCAAAAAATTTAGCAAAAGTCGAGTCAATAGGGAAATTACCTGTCACCACATCAGGCGTATTCACCGCCTCCTCCGCGGACATGTGGAATGCCCTCGCCTTCGCACGAGCCGACTCCACCTTCCTATCCCCGGCCTTCCTCCGTTGTTACCACCATAGCTACCAGCACATCCCCTCTTTAGATGTGGGCAGTCCGTCTTGATGTGGTCTAGCGAACCACATTGATAGCATGATTTTGGACTATGGCAGTCCCGTGCCATGTGCCCCGTCTTCCCACATTTATAACATCCTTCTTTATTTGACAAGCATTCTCCTCTGTGCATCCTGTTGCACTTACCACAAGGCTTCTCCCCCACTCTAGGTCCCACTCGCAGCTCGGGTCTAGGAACGTTCTGCCTTTTCGTATCACGGTTAGGCCCGTCCCATTTTCATTTATCACCAACCCTCTCTGTCATCTACCTGTTCTTTTCCTTCTCTGTAAGTTCTGTTGTATCCACTGCCACTTGAAAAGTAGCGGGGTCCTTTACTTGAATAAGCTCTCTCACGCTGCTCTTCAGCCCCCAAACATACCTCTATATGCGCCTCTCCTCGGTAGGCACATACAACTCTGCAAATCGGGCTTTCTCAATAAACTTAGATGTATACTCCTGCACCGACATCGTTCCATGTTCTAACCCCAGAAATTCCTCCTCAAGCTTCTTAATTGCCGCCACTAGGCAAAACTGAGCCTTAAACCTCTTAGTGAACGTTTCCCAAGTAGTCGTCTTTGCTACCTCTGAACCCTTACCACGAGTCTCGACATCCCACTAGAAGATGGCATCTGCCTTTAGCATAGACATAGAAAAAAATACTTTATCTCCCTTAGCATACATACTTGTGTCGAAAACCAGCTCCATCTCACAAATCCATCTCAGATCCAAGACCGGGTTGCGCTCCCCGCTGAAAGATGGAGGCTTGCATGACGCAAAAGTTTTAAAAGTACACCCTTTCACTGCCTTTGACTCACCAGCCACAAACGAGGTCAACTGTGAGTGATCTTCCACTTCAATTGGAGGTAACCTAGACGCTTCACTCCTTTTCTCATTCCCGCTCTTAGTCTGCCCATCCGATACAGACTTTGTCCGATTATCCAACAATGCTTGTAGTGTCTCTTGCAGTTTGCCCATCTCGGCAGTAAACTTCTCTTCAGTCACAAATGCTTGATTACGGTCTCACCTCGGAACCTTTGACTGACTTCCTCCTCCCACGGAGGCGCTACTTTCTTGCTGGGACGGTTCACGCACCTCAGGTACCCCTACACTCTTAGCCCGGTGGGTAGTCGGCGCCTTCTTCTTTCCACGAGTCACCACACCAAGTCCATCTGCCTGGGTGGTAGCTCGTCAGGGCCCTCTTCCCCGTCCACTTCCACGGCCTCCGCCCCTCCCACGGGTGGTCGCCTATCTCGAAGGATCCACTGGTCCATCCTCCAGAACGTCTTCCACACGGATCGCTCCCTCAACCGGTACTGCACCCACGACTGGCACAGACCTACTCCTCAAGGTTCTTTCTGACATTCTTGGTTACTGAAACATCACACAATTTAAATAGCTTAAGGCAACAGTCCCAAAATAACAAGGTAAAATAAGAACATACATGTACCTATAAATCCGCGGTTACACTGCCCAGGTGTAACTTCGAACTTACCTTACATGACAGTTCTCACTACCCTATTATTCGTATCCCTGTTGAGGTCTTCCTAGGCTTTCCTAATTTCTCAGCTGTGATTTCTACGCCCACAGTTTAAGTCTAGGCCCGTCCGGTCACCTAAATCTCTTAAAGTATGGCTCTGATACCAACTGTAACAACCCAGATTCCAAAATAGAGCATAAATATTTAAATATAAAGCAACCAGCCAAAACGGCTCCAAAATTTACAGAATACAGCCATTACAAAATTAGGTTTGCGGAACAACCTATATACAGCTGAGAAAATTCTACGCTAGACTTAAATTAATGAAAACGATAAACCATAAGCTAATCCACGCCTCACGTTTACGCCTTCTCCTTGTCCTTTCCCGATCCTCCTACTAAAAGCTTTCCTGAAAATGGGTTTGGATTTGAAAATGCGAGGGTTAGACCATGAGGTCTAGTGAGTTCCCTCTAGAATTGTTTCGTACAGTAAAACAATTTAAAGCAGTTTATAAACGTTCGCAAAAAAATTAATGATTTAAACCAATATACTTCCAACAGTAAGACCACAATACATGAAATGGCACACTGAAGTCCCGTACGTTGGTGACAGCGTGTCAGTCTCACACTGCGTTTATTGGAACACGCCCTCCATGGCATAAATGGGACACACCCCCCCGGTATGAGTATTGGCGGTACACACCCCTCGACTTAGCCGTATCGTGCTAACTTTCAAATGTATGCATACATAACAACATAACCTTCTCAAACATAGTAAACACGCAGCTTTATATACGTAAGATAAAACATGCAGTTTCATAATATCTCATGCATTTAAAATAGCATACCAACTGTCTCATTTTCAGTTAGAAAGGCTCACATGTTGTTGCTCGCTACTACTCACTTACGCTTCGGATCTCTAGTTGGGATACCTAGATTTAAAATAAACGAGAGCGATAAGTCATATGTCTGACACTCAAGGTTTTCCCTAAACAACTCCCTAACTAATCCTTGCTTAACTCGAACTCCCCCAATCCGAAGACAGTGTTCCGGACCATCACTTCCGGACTAGGCTTTTCCGGACCTCACTTCCGGAATACGCTTTTTCCGGACCTCGCTTTCGGACTACGCTTTTCCGGACACCACTTCCGGACTACACATTCGGAAACTTCCAAATAATCCTATCGGAAAACCTCCATCGGAAAAACAAGTCGTACCCGGACGTCACCAGAGGCGATTTCCGGATAAGAGGGTTTTTGTCGAGCAGGTCCTTAAATGCTTAAATAAAACTTTAACAAACCTTTTCCCATAGCTGATTAATATATGAACTACATAAATTACCTGATTAAATAGTCAAAAATCCTTTCTCATCACCCAAAAACCATTCAATTCGAACCCACCCTCTAGAAGTGTCGATTATCAGGAATTTCATCAGAACTCCTCCCCAACAAACTCTATACTCAACAAAACAACAGAGAATAGAACTAGTGGTTACTTTTTTGATGAAGAATCTCTCTCCCGATTAGCTTTTCTCTCCCAAAATAGCAATACTGAAATCAAGCTTTCCTTCTCATCTCCAAATCGTCCGCCGTTGCAATTCCCTTATCAGACATAAGGTTTTGTGCAATCTTTGAGGGTCTTATACCCTCTTTCAAAGTTTACAAATCAATCCTCGAAGTTACAAATTCACAACATTTCCCCACAAAACTCTTATTATTTTCATTTAGATCCTCGGTTATTACATCAACCCTCTTTTTCTCTTACAGGTCCTACGTTAGAGACATTTAATGCCTCCATTAAAGAGGTCAACGATCACGTCGCCTCACTCTCCACGGAACTCCAGACCAACACAACAGCCGTGAACGCTGCCGGCTCCTCTCTCAACCAACTCACATCCTCCCTCTAAAATAAAGTTGAGAACTCTCAGCTATCAGCTCTTACGGAGGAGGTGACGAGAATAAAGACTGACGTTGCTGCCAACGCCATCTCCCTCCAGTCTCTCAGCAATTCTGTCAGCTCACTCAGTGCTTCTGTCACCGACCTATGCAACAAGGTTGAAGCAAATAATAACTTGCTTGCCGATGTACTAGCAAAGTTGAAGGAACCAATTCCTACTCCCTCTCCCTTCTTCATTGTTGCTGATTGGACAGCCCTGGGCACAGTCGCTGATTATGTCCTTGAAGCTATGAAGGCCATCCCTGTCCTTGAGGCCAGTGTCTATAAACTGGAAGTTGCCCCTTCCACTTCTGCAGCAGTAAATGTTGATGTTGCAGCTACTCCTGTCAACCCTTCCCCTATTGATGATGACAAAGAGGGGGAGATGAACGAAGAAAATAATGAAGACCCCTCTAATGCTGAGGGGGAGGAATTAAATAAAGAGGTCTATCCATCTTCTCCCACTGCTACTAAAACAGTGGATATTCCCTCTGATGAAAAGGAAGAAGAGGACAAATACTTGGAGCAGCTGGAGAACTCAAAGAGAGACGTTGGGGTGTTGATGATGATGATGACGATGAAGATGAATCCATTATATGGTTCAACCCTAAGCCCATTAGCTCTCCTCTCAAAGGAGTTACAATAAACGAAGCAGGGGGGGACTGCTGAGAAGACCCCATCTAAGAAAACTTCCCATGAAAAGCATAAAGCAATTTTTGCCAAGGGAAATTTAAAAATCTGTTTTACTTCTGAGGGGGAGCAACCTTCTCAGGTACGTCTCTCCGTCATCCCTTTCTCTGCTTCTATGGTTCTACCCATGTCCATCTACGACCCCTCATTCATACTTAAACTTTTATCTATCTTTTCTTTCTTAAACCTAACTCCTTCTTCTTTTTAACCAGCTAGTTCTCTCCCCTGCTTGAGGGACGAGTTGAAGACCAGCACCAAATAATCCCAGCGACCGTTGATGACAACCTAATAATCCCAGTCTCTGTCTTGGAGACTGAAGAACAAGAAGAAGAATAAGAAGAAGAGAAACTGCTGACACACCCAAACAGACCCTCATGACCAATCCAAAGGTCTGAGGATGAACTACAAAGAAGAAGATCAGCAATCATCCATCAGCTAGATAGCCAACGAATCAAGATCCTCCTCAGCAAGGTTCTACTTCTGATGACCTTGGATTCATGGCCCCGGAAGAACGTGAAGAATCAATCAGAGTTGAGCGTATGATGCCTACCAAAAGGATGCTCTCTATGCCCTTAAGGTAGCGCAGAACTCAGTCTCTGATAAGAAGCTGAAAAAGAACCCGGTCAGAGTTCAAGAGAAACTGCTGAAAGAAGTTGAGGAGGAAGCCCAGAAAGAAAAAGTCGTCAGCGACTCTCAGTTGAGTTGGTGCAGAGAGAAGATCGATCATCGATACCATCCCAGCATAATCACTGTTGTGAACATAACGGGGACGAGCAAAAAGAATTCAGTGATGGTGACTATCCAAGTTATCGGAGAAAAATGACTCTACACAAACAATGTTCACGTCTTAAGCTGGAACTCTTTGGATTTGATGAATGGTTAGAGATCAGAAATGCAATACAGAGATCCAAGTCCAAGTACAAAGCCGATGTGGAAACGTTCTTGAACTTGCTCATCAGCAAGGTCTCAGCAAGGGTGGAACTACCTCCTCCTCTTCCTTCTATTCTTCAGAACCAAAGACCAGTAAAGAGGAAACCAAAGCCAGTAACAACCTCTGATGAACCTGCCTATCGAAACGAAACCGGTATAGAATTTTCAAGAGAAGCAGTGCTTGGACCACCACCTGATTTATCAGCTCTCAACCTATCATTGCCATCGGGAGGTCCCTTTAAACTTGGTCAAGTGTTAGGAGACCCTTACGGAATCATATTCTTCGATTAGTATGGCATCCAACGCTTTCAAAGATTCACATATGTCCAACAAAACAACTCAGAGATCTTATCTACTGGTGCAACATGTTAAGACCATGTATCTTCCTCAAAGCCCATATTCTCAGAGAAGCAAAGCTCAGAAAAACAAAAGGGAGAAGAAGTACCTGACTGGATGATCACTGAAGGAGACTTGTATGACGAAATGCTTATCAAGGATGAACCACTCTAGCTGATAGATTCTCTTCTTGTAATCTTTTGTAATTTATCAGTTATTACATTTAGTACTTGTATAGTTTTTTTTTTCACTTGAACTTTAAAACTTTCAACTTCCCTTTGTAATCTTATTATGAGTTAATGGAAGTTTTCTGTAAAAGTACTTTACTCCATCAGTACTAGAAAAGATCCCTTAAAACAGTAAATGGGACACACAACTATGAGTCCTCTTTATCCTTATGTTTTAAATACTTAGCAATTTTCTTATGTTGCTTTGTCATCATCAAATAGAGGGAGATTGTTGATCCAAACTCTTAGTGATTTGATGACGACCCTTAGAATACTTAGTGAAAATGGCATTTAACATCTGTATGTATTAGTGTTTCACCATTATCGATAACATACTGAGTTTGTTCAGTATCGCTGATAGTTTCTAATGTAAACTATTATTTGTAATCCTTGAAGACAAGCCTCGCGAATACATCGCTGACATCGAAGACAAAGCTGATAAACAAAGATAAGTCTACTCATGGTCTGATGCGGACATCAGTGAAACCAAGACAAGTCTACACGCGCGACAATTCAAGAACAAAGCTTCAGCGATAACTGACTTACATCAGGACTCACTGATGGCATACCTCGTCAGCGATCACTGATCATGAAGCTTGTGCTTCAAGAATTGTTTGCCTTATCCTCTTGCACAAAAGTACGAAGGTACAGAAGAAGTTAACTTTTGTCCATGGTCGTACAACCACTCTGCCACCTACACTGTTCACCATGCAGCCCAAAGCATGTCTTGATAAAAGTTAGAAGCATGCGCCTAATGAGATGCTGACACGGGTAAAGTGCTTCTGCCATGCATTTAATGCATGGGGTATAAATAGGAGCAATACCCCCTTCATTTCGAAGGATCCCCTGATCTACTTAGTGCATGTAGAAAACCCCTGATTTTCTACTTATCCTTTCTCTCTAGTTTCTTAAGTGCAAGAACTCTTTGTGATTCTCAAGTTTGTTTAGATTAGGTTTACTTAATCTTATTCCGCAACAAACTGTAAATTGTATTTTGATTTATCAATAAACAATTTAGAAAACTAAAATTTGTGCCCCCCTTCTACAAACTTTCCTCCTTGTATAACCCCTACGGGACCAACGGATCCATTGCGATAGTACCACGGCTATTGCAAAAATTCAGAAACGTTATTATAATGGTAAAGACGACAAATTCGTCGTAAGCACTTTATTGTTAGAGAGTTTCTCACTACAGGTGCTATGAGAGTGGATCATTTACGTACTAATGACAATTTAGCCGATCCTTTGACGAAAGGATTAGCTAGAGAGAAAGTCCATAACACTTCAAAAAGAATGGGACTTATGCCCTTACGTGTTGTTAGAAAGTCCCAAGAAATAGGTTCAATGAGTAATAACAAGTTATGATGTGATATGGGATAGATCATACTAACATAAAGTATGAAATCCCTAAACGATGATGTTGAGTTAATAGAAACTCTTAGTGAGATCCATACCCTATTTGGGGTGGAGTACCGAGCTATCGGAGTACTCTTGATGGACTCACCTATGTGAATGTGGAAGTGGGCCGCTTCCTATGAAATTAAGGGCAAATTTCTAACACATTCACTATACCGGGATAGACGTGCATGGCCATTAAAAGCACGAGCTTTTTAGAGTACACCCTGAAAAGGTTGAACGTGGTACGATGTTAGAGATAGAGTTCAAGAGTACGAGTCACTCTAGTTAAATCTAAATTGTATTCACTATGCAAAAGTTTAAGTTGAAATACACTTTTGCTTATGTTCAATCTTATGATTTAAGAATACTACTCGATCAAAGTTATTTTTAAAAAATTCATGTGGGGGATTGTCAAAACTTTAAATAGTTTTTAATCTATTTTGATGAATTATTCTTCCTTTCTCCAAGAGAATATACTGTGAATTCCGAGCGAGTAAAAGTGGGTACATGTATTCACAATGATATCAACCGATTCACAGATGATAAATGACAGAAATTTTCAGCCCCGTCCTTTTGGTATCCCTTGTTCCAGTTTTGCTGGGAATGTCAATCCCGGTCAAAGCGGGCACACTAGACTTCCCAATTTATGATAATAAAAATCTGTTAATCGACGAACATACCATCTATTCTGATAAATATATTTAAAAAAGATGTGATTGTTTTGTTAATTCTTACATGTATGTATTTTCCCCAAACAAAAAACCAATTTTCAGGTTGAAACAAAATCAATCAATCAACTCAACCAAATTTTCAAGGATCTGCAAGCTTTAGAAATAAATTTTCAAGTGCATACAGAAAGAACGAAATGCATAAGTTTTTGGCATCAAGGTTGATCTTAACCCACACCAAATTATTATTTAATTCATCATCCAGAACCTCACATCCTTGAGATTTGGAGCGGAAACGCAGCTTCAAGAATGGCATCGTCGCTGAAAGACAGAATTTGGAACTTCTCGAGGAAGCCACGCTTCTCCATAAGAAGCTTACGACAGTTTTCTGCAGCGGTAACTCCAGATGAGTAAGCTCCATGCACAGATCCTTGGTTCTCCATGCTAACAGCTTCACCTCCAAAGAAAAGATTGCCCAAAGGAGCACGAAGCCTATCGTATATATCCGTTGGCTTTCCTACCACATCATACGAGTAGCATCCAAGGGAGTCCGGGTCTGTTCCCCATCTCGATACAAGATACTGAACCTGCAACAATTCATTATTCATCAATGCTTACAACTTCGAAACAAGATTTACTTTTGAGTATCGTTTTATATATTGCCAACAAAATGTATTTTCATTGCAGAAAGACATGAAGATTTCAGATTTAAAGAACAACAAAATGCATCAAAAAATTGCTTTACTTCCTATTTAGTGAATAATTTTTTTTCTCGACCAATGTACCAGTTTCAAAATTAGAAAATTTCTACCCATTTGACCAGTCTGTTGATATTGTAACATTTAAACCAAAGGGCCTTTGGCCTAGCGGTATGTGAGTCTTTGGCTTTCTAGGAGGTAGGGGATTCAAACCTCACCAAAGGTGAGGAGGGTGTGTGAGTTTATTTGTTGCATTTGCCGTGTATAAAAAATATTATATACTCCCAAAAAAACATTTAATGAGAAAATTGCGGCGAAGTGGACGATAAAATTGACATCCACGTTGTCAAATGTTACAAGATCAACACATTACCAATCACGAGTATAAAAAAGTAATTTTTTTTGAAACTTTGTTACATCAAATAGACTCTTTTGAATCTTGGCTACATTAACGGAGAAAAAGAATATTTGTTAAACTAAGTAGGAACGAAAACAAATGCACGTTTCCCTTTGACAAAACGACCATAAACACAAATACTCTTAGGGGTTGTTTACTAAACACTTGGGGGCAATTTAGCGCTTACCGGGTCACTTTACCTTACCACATGAACATGGTAAAGACCAAGATTCTTACCTGACAAGAACAATGGCAAAGGCCGAGAGTCTAACCCGGTAAGTGAGGGTCATGACTCTTACCCGGTTAGCGCTTACCAGATAAATTGTTGCATATACGTTTTTTTAATGAATTAGAATCTTACCCAGTAAGGTAACTAAACACTTATTGCCGGTCAGAGATTATGGTCTTTACCAACGCTTTTATCGTGCCATTTTGCTGACAGGGTCAGAGATGGGGGTGGCGACTCTTACTTGGTTAACGCATACCAGGTAAACGGGCTTTACCCAGTTTGTGTTAGTAAACGGGCCCTTAGTTTTGTGAAGTGTAACTTGAATTATGAAATTTATTTATTTATCAAGAAAAAGATAGACTTACAGGCTCGGTTGCTTCCGGAAACATTTTCTTGAGCTGCAACATTGCAAAGTTAGCAGCGGCTTCCTCAGATAGCTTCTCAAGGTCATACGCAAATCTTCCAGCAGCCATATAGACAAGAACAGGATGACCTGTTGCCTTGTGTAGATTTAGAAAATAGCCACAAGAATATGAAGTTGGAGCAACTGTGCCCAACAATTCAACGTTTGGCCAAAACACGCTATCAAAGCGTAAAGCTATCTTATTCTCATTGCCCATGCCAAGATCCGATATAGCAGAAACTTTCCACTCCGGTAACTTAGGCTCAAACTCAATTAAGTTGGCCTTTAATACCCCAATTGGAACCGTAATAATCGCAGCATCTGCAACAAAATTTCTCCCACCCTCTACTGTAACCGTCACCTCGTTAGGCCCATTTGATATCCTTGTAACCCTAATTAATGTAAATGATATCAATTTCAATTAGCATAGCCGAAGTAGCACTTGCAGTTCAATATCAAAGGCTGGTTATATATTGGCTTATAATTCCAGAAAATATTGTTAAATTTCAACTTCAAGATATACAAAATAGAAGGTATCCTTAGTTGGTTTGGAAACAAACCTGTGATTTAAACGGATATCAATGTCCTTTGACAGGGCCTTAAGGACAGGATAATAACCCTCAACCATAAGTCCATGCCCACCAGTCAGAACATTTTCCTGCACATACAAGATTGCCTTTAGTCCCCAATCATTTATCAGTTAGTGCAGAAGATTGATATAAAATCTTTACTTATTCACCTGTAAAAATGATATATATAATATATATATATATATATATATATATTGTGAGTTGCAATGCGCTTCAACCCAACACATTCTATGACAATCCATATGTAACAATACAATGCCCAGATAATATAATAAAAATGTATACTTTTATACTTTCAACAATTCATACATTAAAATACAAAAAGTTTACTATTGGTTTCATCCGGTCCAAATGGAATCTCATACACTTCACGGGGAGAGCCTAATGTAGAATTCCATATATAAATGTATTATTTTACATAGTTGACAAGTAATAGCAAGTAGATCAACGCTTGGAGACTCATAACTATCATAAGTAGGTAATATACATGTATGGTTGTGATTCTTTTATTTATTTTATTTGCTTTACTACTCAAGTCTCCCAACAGCCAACATGAAAGGTCCTCAAATTTTCAGACATTCATTCCCGCTATTCTGGTGGTGGTGTGTCATGAGTGCATTATACAAAAAAATCACTATAAACATGTTTTTTACTATAATTCATGTTGAGAAAAAAGAACTCAGGATGGCTGAACAATTAATCCACGTATGACTCACCTCATCCCAGTTCTTTAAAGATATCATATCTAAATCTGCAGCAAACCAAGCTTCCATTCTACATATGTACCACTGCAACACTTCATAAGCAAGCCCCTCTTGTCTGCAAGAGGTATGAGATATATTAACTTGTGTTAAGCATTGATTTGAATTTTATTTTATACGATCTTAAATATACCTTAATTCTTGATGCCTTTCCAATACTACTGATATTGCCTGAAGAACGGAAAGATCATGATGATTTTCATCCCTCACCTTTTCAGTCTATCAAGAGAGTAACTTCATCAGAAACAGCACAAAGAAAAAGGTGAAATTCACAAACCAAAATACCTACCTCCTTGAGAATTTTCTTGAATGCTTCTCCAACTTCAATCACTATCTGTTGAGGAACCTGTTGACCTTCCTTATCAAAAAGCATGTAGCTGCACAAATAAAATCATCATATTAGTATCTCAGTTTATTTATTAAAAAAAAACAAGACTCTCCAAGATAAGCTTTCTTCATAGGAAATAATCAGAAATGCAGAAAGGTTAGAGAGAATAACTAACTAATGCAGAAAGGGCAGAAATTACCTCTCCAAATCATGATCATACAGAACTGAGTTGTCACCACTTGTACGATATAATGCAAGGCCTAAATGACGTATCAATGGGGCCAAAGGATTTTCATTGCAGACACCATGTAACCTGAAAAATTATTTACAACGTACCTTTCAAAATGCATACACTTATGTTGTAATTAACGGTAAAAGCATTAACAGTAAGAATGTAGAGAATTATTTGATGAAAGCAAACTTTTTAAAACTAAGCTGCAAAAAATTGTGTTTAATTGGGGATTAAAAAAAGCATGGAATCAAGTAAAGAAAGGGACACTAGCAACTTACCATGATGCTCCCATATCCACTGGGCAACCAAACGAGTAATTAGTGTGAATGCGGCCACCAATTCTATCCCGTGATTCCAATAACACTACCTGTATCATACACCATATTAATAGCAAGAACAAGAAAAAAGGAAAAGGAAGAGAAATTTTGAACTTGATGATAAGATCACCTCAAAATCAGCATTATTGAGTATATGAGCAGCCGCTATCCCCGAAATACCACTTCCTATCACGATGACAGAAGGTTTTGAACTCTGTTGCCTCTCAATACACGATGCAAAAGCGTCTACAAAAAAGAAAAGCTAATATGGTTAAATGTTTTTAAATACATTAAAATAGTTAACATGGTTAACAAAAATTGTTGCAAAAAAGGACGACTGATTATACTTCCAAGTTCAAGTATTAAGAAAAAGAAATGCAAGCTTGGATAGACCAATTAAAAAGAAATCCCAAACATCCAAAATCTGACTTTTTGTGGCTACAGAATATTTGTTTCACAGCAAATATAGTTCCTTACCTAGTTATAAAATGGCATATAAACAAACTCTGAATTAGCCATCAAATAATTAAATGATGATATAGATTATAATCTAAAACCATCAAATATTTTATTGTCCCACGATTAAGGTCCTCATTTGACTTTGGAAATTCAAACTAGTGTTGTATATAATCAAAATTTGGCATAAATGCTTATAGATTTTTACTTTTTACCTACAATCACAGCCATAACAAAGGGAATATTATTTTTTTGCATTTCTTTTTACCAGTCTAATATTTGAAATATATACTATTTTCTAGTACAAGAACTTTTTAAGAAATAATGTGTCTAAAGACTAAAATCACACAGCAACAAGCATCATGTTTAAAATTGTACATAACTTTTTCACCACGAATTTCATGAGCTACACACATTCTCCATTTCTAGGTAAGCAATTCCCTATCATTCTTCTTAAGCTTAATTAAATTTGTCAAGCAACCATTCTACATTTGTTGTAAACTCCCATCAGAGTGAATAAAGAACATAATTTACATCCTACCGTAGATCACTTTCAAATATCAAATACATGATTAAATTCCAATAATCTACAAATAAAATTCAGAATACGAATCAAATAACAAACACCTCAAGCATTTAAAAATGTCTTATAATAGATTTTTCACACATGCAATTGCACATGATATACACACATATTCACATAACCAAGAATCTAAGAAACGAGGGCAAGAGATTTACCAGAAATCGAATCTTTGAAATCCATGAAGAACTAATTCAATAAAAAACAAAATCGAGGAGGAAGAAACAGCAAAGCGCAGCGAATTGAGGAAGGGAGAGAAGTTTAAATCGAAATTGAAGGGTGTATAGGATTAGGGAAATTGGATACTAACTGAAAAGAATGATAGAGAATAAAAATCAAAAGGCCGGCAATAAAGCGGCTAAAATTAGAACCCCGGAGTTTGTCAAACCAGCTCATAATCTAAGTCGGACGGAGAAATTCAAACCGGCAACGGCGAATGTTCGTCGATAGCATAGATCGAAAGATCAATCTCTCTCTCTCTCTCTCTCAAATTTCTCTCTCTAAATCTCTAACGGAAAGATTGTGTATATATGCGAAAATATGGAAGAGAGACGACGAAGAAGATGAACCCCACCGACTTGGCCACCGAAAACATCATAGGCGGACAAAATAAACACGTCAGGTTTAGAGATATTGTCATCTAGACACCCAAACTTGTATAGATTAGCAAAAGTATCCCCTTACATTATGATAATTCCTGTTCGTACCCCGTAAAGGGTAATTTACAACAGTTTTTGCTGCGATAAATCTCGATTTTAATGTTATAATTTATTTTAATGTGTGGTTTGAAAAAACGGTCATGTTTTTTTTTATAAATTTGTCTAAAGAATGACGTTTTTTAAGAAGTTCATGATTTGATGATTTGAAAGTGGTTAGAGAAAAATATTAATTAATAAGAGTCCACGATTTAAGAATTTGAAGATTGTTAGAGATAAGTATTAATCAAGTAATTAGAACTAAAAGCGGTACATAAAACTTCATTAGTTGTTTTTAAGAGATTTTAAGTAATTAGCATTAAATAGCGGTATATGAAGCCTTAGAGGTTGTTTTTAAGAGTTTTAAGTAAATGCTTTTGTTTGGGTAAAAATACACACCACACGACCGACGGTAAATAATACATATGACATTTATGTAAGACCATTCTTGTATCAAGATAAGGTCTTGCAGATTATTTACTATCGAATATTTGGTCGTACATTTCTACGATGGTCGTAAGTTCCATACGATCGACGTATAAGACTCAAGACGGTCGTACGATTATATTAATCGTTAACAGTCAACAGCCGTTTTCTTTGTTCCATTAATGCAGGTCCACGAGCAATCATGGTACAACGGTCAGTAACGGACGAGTTCTTAATGACATTAAAGACCCGACGACGGTTACAAACAAGTCATCAAGACACATTCAATGTTGCCAAGAGCTATATAAAGGCCTGCTCCATACTCGAACGGGGACACATCGGAAGAACACAACATCTGAACTCAACACATCTACACTCACTTCTACATTTTCTATGCAACACAATAGCAATCATCAGAGAATTTGAACAAATATCGCTCATGCAAGTTTTGCACGACGAGCAGTTCGATTCATACGACAACAGTCTATTTCGCACGATTTACGCACGACGCACAACATTAGCTTACGATTAAGTTTATTTTTACTCTTATTGTAATCTATTGTACACAAGACACTTGTTACCGAAGGCTTTCGCCTCTGTTTGGCGATCATAGTGCACTGTCGACTCTCACTAGTCGGCTGCGGTTTTTTCCCTCGTTTGGGTTTTCCGCGTCACCAATTCTCTTGTCTTATTTACTTTTTATTTGTGATTGTGTTATTTGTCTTGAGATCCCTTTCTTTAGTTGTTAAAAGTTCCACATCAACCTTAAGTTATCCTTTGGGTGATTTTTGGCATTAACAGTTTGGCGCCATCTGTGGGACCCCATCTAGAGAAAATCTCAAGCCAAGCATACATCGCTCTAACGATCTTGTGATGTTTTGTTTTCCAGGAAAATGGCAGCCCAACAAGATCCTATGGCACAGCTGTACGCGGAACTGAACGCTGCACGAAGTCAAATTCAAGCACTAAATGAGCAGAACCAAAAGGCAGCCGCATAAATTGCTTCCCTGAGGAATCCAGTGATTGGCAATTCTTTCGGACCTCAGAACGGTCCCTGACCCTCAGGTGCACCTTTTATAAGGCCACCATTCCAGGCAGGTCCAGGGCCATTTTTCAGCAATCCTCCCTTGGGACAATTTCCTCCGCAACATCTGAGGCCTCCACCGCTGTACAATGGAGCCATATCATATCATATCCCAACAATCTCGCAACCAACAATGACGATCCCCATGAACTTACCCTTTAACGGAGAAGTCAATGGTTCGTCGTATGGAAATGGCTTTCACACGACAGTCGGCATGACACCTCAAGACTCAGGAGTCATTCCCACGACAGTTGCAGTCTCCGACCACGTCGCCCAACGACTAAGGTTATTGGAGGATCAGAACGAAAAGATGTTGTCGCTACTTTCAAAGTTACCCGGTGCCGCCGTCCCCGTCGACGTAGAGCCCCTCACAGGATTCCAAGCGTCGCCTTTCGTCGATAAGATAACGAATGTTGACGTTCCAAAGAAGTACAACATTCCCGCTTTTATGCCCAAGTATTCAGGAATAACCGATCCAACAGAGCACATTGCCCAGTATAAACAACTAAAGTGGACCGCGTCTATCCCACATCAGTACCAAGAAGTGTGCATGTGCAAAAGCTTTGGTGCGACTCTTACGGGTGCTGCTCTCCAGTGGTTGATCAATCTCAAACCTAAGTCCATCAACAACTTCGCGGAGTTGGTCAACCAGTTTTCACAAAAATTCGCCAGTAGTCGCAAGATGGAGAAGCAGACCAGCGACCTGTACTACGTCGTCCAAAAATCTGGAGAATCCATCCGCGGTTACTTCAACCGTTTCAACACAGAAATGATCAGCATCCGAAACTGTGATGTCAAGACCGCCATTGAAACCTACAAGCGTGGTCTAGACGACAACACTATAGGACTGTACGTCGATCTTACGAAGTACCCGCCAGAGAACTTTGAAGACGTCCGAGCTAGGACATTGGCTTACATGAGAGTAGAAGATGATATGACTTTCCATCGTAAGCATTCTACTAACAAAAAGTCACTCGGGATCAAGAAACCAGATTTCAAGTCCAAGACGAGCGTCAAGACAGAGTCAACGCGCCAGATATCGAACGTCCGGTTCAACAAGAAAAAGAGCAGTCCTGCACCCAGATTTCCTCAATATCCTAAGATCTCCTCTTATGGATTCAAGGGACGTCGAAAGATTTGATCGAAGCTCTCAAGAACATTCCATCGTCAATACGATGGCCCAAGAAAATCGACACAGACGATGACAAGAAGGACAAGACCAAATGGTGCGACTTCCATAGTGACCACGATCATACGACAGATAACTGCCTTGCCTTACAAAAGGAGTTAGCCTGGATCGTCCCCAAGGGTCATCTCCAAGGTCTGATTGATAAAGAATCTACGCCAGTCGAAAACGTAAGACCAGCATCCCCAGCCAACGCAAAAGTCGTCAATTGCGTGACCGACGGATCAGACGTCTGTGGTTTAACATATTCGGCAGCCAAGCGGCACACCAGTCAAACGTCGGGAGAATATCCCATTCCTCGGTCGTCTCGACCAAAGCAAGAGTTGGAACTGGAGGCGATGCCAATAACGTTCGATCAGGACTACCTCCAGGACAACTGGCAAAAACATCACGACGGATTGATTATCTAGCTTACTATTGGCAGTTGCTCGACCAAAAGAGTACTAGTCGACGGAGGCAGTTCGGCTAACATCGTATTCCTGAGCACGATCAAAGCTATGAGCATCGATAAGTCAGAGATCACTCGTCGATCGACGACTCTGATAGGATTTAATGGCGATTCTACCAACACTTTAGGGGAAATCATCCTCCTAGTGTACGCTAAAGGGGTCAACAAGCAAACAAAAGAAGAATGGGAAGTGCCGAGTGTGTATCGACTTCACAGACCTTAATAAGGCATGCCCTAAAGTTCATTCCCACTACCCCACATCGATGCTATGGTCGATGTTTAGGTAAAAATTTATCAGTCTCGACCACGACCGAAAAAAGGAAACTCTTCTTACAAAACGCATTTCATGATAAGATAAAATCATACACACTCGACATTTGTATCGTCAGACCTAAGTATAGGTCGAGGGTTACTCACGACACTCGACCGTGACGCCATCCAACTCACACGACCATCGTAGACAAACACGATTAACTAATGACATAACTGTTATGTTTTCTCCGTTTAAATGCAGGATCAACGCCATTAATGATCAACGGCTATAACCGACGAAGATCATTATGAGAATTAACTCTCCGAAACCGTTACGACCGTTACACTGCTTTTATGGGGATAATTTAAAGCTGCGAAGGCTATATAAATAAGGACACCAGCCTCACTTGCGGACATCTGAATTCAGTAATAGCTACGGCATAAGCAAGAGCATTCGAAGCAAAGTTTTCTCTCGAACAGACGACGCACGACACGTTATTTTTTACACACGACACACCTATTTACTTTATGAATTAAGTCATTTCTGTTATTTGTATTGTAATCGTTTGTACTCTCGACGTTTGAAACACAAGGACGTCACCCCTGATTGGCGACCATAGTACAACGACGACCATCACTGTCGTCCGCGGGTTTTTTTCTCGTTTAGGTTTTCCCGCGTCCCTAAAATTTCACTCGTCTTCTTTAATTTTTGTCTTTGTCGCATAGTTTGTCGAACGATTTCTATTCTTTAGTTGTTAAGCTCCACATCAACCTTAAGTTATCCTTTTGGACGATTTTTGGCATTAACAGTTTGGCGCCCATTGTGGGGCCCCATCTAGAGAAAGTCTTCGACAAACGTGCGTCTGACTAACAGTTTCTTGAAGTTTTCTCTTTTTTCCCTTTCAGGAAAATGGCAGGTCATGGAAATCAAGAGCATATCATCGCCCAGATGCATTGGGAGCTATAAGCTGCGCGTAATCAGATCGACGCCCTTGCCGAGCAAAGTCGAAGGGCAGATGAAAAAATCACGCGATTGCGGAATCAAAATCCGAGTGGATCGATCGGACAACATAATGGTCCATGACCATTTGTCAGCAATCCAGGTTCAGGACCATTCGTCCAGAATCCGCAGCATGGGCCGTTCGTCCAGAATCCGCATCAAGGTCCGTTCGTCCAGAATCCACAGCAGGGATCGTTCGTCCACAATCCTCTGTATGGGCCGATTCCTCCTCAACATCTGAGGCCGCCGCCTCTACATAACGGGTTTTAGCCATACTTCGTCCCTCTCAATGGGGACGCCAATGGATCGTCGTATGGAAATGGCACAAATTCAGGGATCAACCCTCCGGCAGGTATGGACCCCGTCTCTCAGCGACTGAAGATGTTGGAAGATCAGAACGAGCGTGTCCAGTCCTTGCTCGCAAAATTGCCGGGGGCAGCCGTGCCCGTCGACGTCGAGCCTCGCACGGGATTTCAAGCTTCCCCTTTTATCGATGAGATTGATCTGGTCGACGTCCCCAAGAAATATAGTATCTCGATCTTCACGCCCAAGTATTCTGGTATCTTGGATTCCACAGAACACATCGCTCATTACAAACAACTGATGTGGACTGTGTCGATCCCTTATCAGTATCAGGAGGTCTGTATGTGCAAGAGTTTTGGGGCGACCCTCATGGGTGCCGCCCTCCAATGGTTGATTAACCTCAAACCCAAATCCGTCGGGTCCTTTGCGGAGTTAGTCAACCAATTCTCCCAGCAGTTCGCTAGTAGTCGTAAGATGGAAAAGCAAACCAGCGACTTGTATTATGTCGTACAGAAGGCCGGTGAATCCATCCGGATCTATTTCAATAGATTCAATGCGGGAATGATCAGTGTCTGTAACTGCGACGTCAAGACCGTGATCGAAGCCTACAAATGCGGTCTAGACGACAGTTCGGGCCTATACACTGATTTAACAAAGTGTTTGGAAAAAATTTCACCAGTCTCGACCACGACCAAGGTAAGGAAAACACTTATTCCCTTTTTCCATAACGAAGGTAAAATCATAGTACTTTCTCTCATGATTAAAGATAAAATCAAAAATCTTTTACCTCACGACACTCGACCTCGACGTCGCCTAGTTCACACGACCGTCGCATAAAACCATGCGACCTCGACCGACTAACGCGCTATACGACTGTTATGTTTGTTCAGTGTTTAATGCAGGAGTCAACACCATTTATGGACAACGACTATAACCGATGAAGCCAGTTAAGAACATTTAATCCTGCATTAAAGACGGCGACCGTTACGGCAGTTATCAAAGTCCTTGATGATTCAATTAAAGTGCCCGAAGACTATAAATATCAAGGGGAATCATCATTTCAATGGACGGAAGACAGATACAACATAGAATACAGACACAAGCACTCGAACTCCGAAGAACACTTGAAGCACAGAAATCGCTCACAGAAGAATCGCTCTCGACGCACGACAATCACACACGACGCACACTGTTTTACATTAGAAAACACTTGTTACTTTACATTTTCGAAGTCTTTCCTTCACTTGTATTGTAATCTCTGTACGATCGACACCAGAAACACAAGGACATCGCCCCTGATTGGCGACCATAGTGCAGCGACGACTTCCACTGTCGTCCGCGGGTTTTTTCCTCGTTGAGGTTTTTCCCGCGTCACCAAAATCTCTGTCTCATTTATATTTCTGTCTTACACGCATGCTTTTGTCGAACGATTCCTTTCATTAGTTGTTAAAGTCCACATCGACCTTAAGTTGTACTTTGGTGCGATTTTTGGCATTAACAGTTTGGCGCCATCCGTGGGACCTCATCTAGAGAAAATCTTCGACGAACGTGTGTCTTACTAACGGTTTATTAGAGTTTCCTTTGTTCTCTGTTTCAGAAAAATGGCAGCCCCTGGAAATCAGCACCATGTCATTGCCCAGATGTACCAGGAGCTTGGAGTCACTCGAAATCAAATCAACGCCATGGCAGAGCAGAGTCGCAGAGCGGCTGAGGAGATCGCACGGTTAAGGAATTCCTCTGGACCACAGAATGGTCCTAGGCCATTCGTTCAGAATCCAGGCCAAGGATCGTTCGGTCAGACTGGTCCTAGGCATATAAGGCCAAATCCCCAGTTAGGGACGGTTCCTCCCCAACCGTTCAACCCAAATCCCCAGTTCGGGACTGTTCCTCCTCAGCATATAAGGCCACCACCTATGCAGAATGGATCGCAGCCATTTCCGAATGGATCGCAGCCACTTCAGAATGGATCGCAGCCGTTTCAGAATGGGTCGCATCCGTTTCAGAATGGGCCGCAGCCATATTTTGTTTCTTTCAACGGGGACGCCAATGGATCGTCGCATGGCAATGACACCATTTCAGGAGTCAATCCACAAGCAGGGGCAAAACTCAATCCTAATGACCCCGTCGCCCAGCGATTGAAAATGTTAGAAGATCAGAACGAGCGCGTCCTATCTTTGCTCGCCAAGCTACCTAGGGCAGCCGTGCCCGTCGATGTCGAGCCTCGATCAGGGTTTCAGGCGTCGCCCTTCATCGATGAGATCACGACCGTCGAGGTCTCGAAGAAGTACAACGTCCCCGCCTTCACGCCCAAGTATTCGGGAGTGACTGATCCAACAGAACATGGCGCGCAATACAAGCAGCTCATGTGGACGATCTCGATCCCACACATGTATCAGGAGGTTTGTATGTGCAAGAGCTTCGGTGCGACTCTCACTGGTCATGCTCTCCAATGGTTGATCAATCTCAAACCCAAGTCCATCGGGTCGTTCGCTGAATTGGTCAACCAATTCTCTCAGCAGTTCGCCAATAGTCGCAAGATGGAGAAGTAGACCAGTGACCTGTATTATGTCGTGCAGAAGACCAATGAGTCTATTCGAAGTTATTTCAATAAATTCAATGCGGAGATGATCAGTATTCGCAATTGCGACGTCAAGACCGCAATCGAAGCTTATAAGCGTGGTCTGGACGACAGTTCGGGGTTGTATACTGATTTGACCAAGTATCCTCCGGAGAATTTCAAAGACTTCCGAGCTCGAACCCTATCATATATGAGGGTAGAGGACGACACTGCCTTTCGTCGCAAGCATACCGACGACAAGAGGTCGTTAGGTGTGAAGAAGCCAGAGTTCAAGACGAAATCAATTTCCAAAATAGAGCCCGCGCGCCATATTTCGAACGTCCGATTCAAGACAAAAGCAGAGGCCAATACCGTGACCAAATTTCCTCAGTACCCCAAGATATCCTCTTACGGGTTCAAAGGGTCCACTAAGGATTTGGTCGAAGTTCTGAAGACCGCCCAGGCGACCATCCGGTGGCCCAAGAGGTCCGATCAGGACGACGCTAAGAAAGATAAATCTAAGTGGTGCGACTTTCATGTCGACCATGGTCATGCGACAGATGATTGTATAGCCCTAAAAAAGGAGCTAGCATATCATGTCCCGAAGGGCAATCTAAAAAATATCATCGATGACGTCGTTACTTCAACTAGCGACCATCGACCATCAACCCCCGAGCATGCAAAGGTCGTCAATTGCATCACCGGTGGTTCGGACGTGTGTGGTCTGACATATTCCGCAGCCAAGCGTCACGCCAGTCAAGCACCCGACGATCGGCCTATTCCGCGTTCATCGAGGCCAAAAGGAGATATGGAGTTGGAAGCTATGAAGATTGTGTTCGATCAAGACGACCTCGGCGACTCATATCAGAAGCACCATGACGGGTTGATCATTCAACTTACGATTGGTAATTGTTTAACCCGACGAGTCTTGATCGATGGGGGCAGCTCAGTGAACGTCATTTTCCTTAAAACCATCAAGGCCATGGGAATCGATCGCTCGAAAATCACCCGACGTTCGACAACTTTGGTCGGGTTCAATGGAGAAGCGACGAGCACCTATAGAGATATCATCTTGCCAGTCTACGCCGGAGGGATCAACAAGCAGACCAAGTTCAGCGTCATCGATTGCGCGTCAACCTATAACATCATTCTAGGTCGACCATGGATCCATGAAATGAAAGCCGTTCCCTCGACGTATCATCAGACCCTGAAGTTCCCTACGCCGTAGGGAGTCCAAGAAATCAAAAGTGAGCCGAAAGTCGCCCGTGACTGCTATAAGACCACTCTGAAGCCGCGAAAGTAAGCCGTCTAGCAGTCATGACCCGACCGTAAGGTCTCGACAGGTTCATCCTTCTATTTCTAACCTTAAAGATAAACTCATGCCTTTCTTACAGGAATAAAACGGCTATGTTGCCCTGTCGCGCGAAAACACGGTCGACGCAGACATAGATGATATTTCCCAAGATCTATGTGTCGATTCGTCATTTAAAACCTATTTTCTCCTGAAAGGAATAGGATAATAAATGACGGGGGGCAAATACCCCATTCAAATTCAAAAAAAAGAAAAAAGGGAAAATCTGAGAAGCTACGTTCCCTAATTTCTTTTCTCTCCCTTCATATAATTTCTCAGCGCGAACGGTTACTGACTTAAACATCAGAGGGTCGTTGATTAGCCAACGACCGACCTTTGACAAAATTCTATCGCAGGAACACACGACATAAGTGCCCAAGTATAGGACTTGATCGTTTTATCACAGGGGCACATGATCCAAGTTTCAGCGTACGATCTAGTTACACGACCGCAAGGTCTAAACGGCCCCTCGACCTAAGTTTCTGAACTTAGAAAATTTTGTACACATCGATGACGTATATTCGAGTTTATCAATGAAATTCAAATAATTTATGTTTTCATCGTTATATTGCAATGAGTGCCTAAGTCGCATGATTCTCCGCTCATTATATACTTGGCGAATTTTACATTTATCCACGGCATATGTAAATCAAGATAAAAGCGCGAGTTCAACAAAAGGAAGAACTTCATTTACGAAACAAACGATAACATACTGTGACAACTGTCAAATTTACACCTCAGGTTAGAACTGCACTGAATATTTCAATTATTTATGTCATAGTTCACACAGTGCGATTTTAGCAGTAAACTCGGTACGGTAGGAAAATTTGAGAAATTTTTCCTAGGAACCCCTTGATTTAGGAAATTATCCATAAATCTCATAAACTGCCAACTTAAGCTACAATTATACCACAAGTATTATATAATTAACAACTTGATATATTTTCAACTAAATTATATAAATACTTTACTTTTATATAATTACTTTGCTATTTATAATTTATGAGAAAATACTTGTGTTTTAAATAAATCAAAAAGACAAGATTAGACTTTATTATTGCATCACACCACACCACCCCCCCCCCCCCCCCCCATGGAGAGCCCCCCCTCTCTACTCATTATGTATTTCTTTTGGCTATCACAATTCATTTACAAAATATTTCATTCTCTCTCTAAATTCTCACACAATAATTCTCTCTTCTTTCTCTCTCCATCTTCATCCATCTTCATCAAATCTTCATCCACCTTCATCCACAAATTCAGCCTCTAAACACCTCTTTTCAAAGGGATAAAGGTGTTCAAGGTAAATACAAGTGTATTGGATGAAATCCACACACTCTCTTTTGTCTAAATTTTCATTTCTTGCATTTTCTTATGAATGTTCTTCACCTTCTTCTACATTTCTTTAATATTGTTAAAAATCATCTTTACACATCTTAATGTTTGTAGATTTACCACCATAACACTTGCATGTTAGTAAAAAGGTGGTGAATCCATAATCAAACCCATGTTAAGATCAAAGATGAACTTTTAAACACATGCATGTAGTTTTCTTGAAAAATCCATACCTTTTGATTCAAAGGTTTCATGAGTGGATCTTTAAATCCATTCAAAACATGTTTTAACCAACATGCATGAGCTAAAAATACACAATTTTATGATATATGATAAAGAACCATTTTCAAGATTTATAAAAGATGAGATGATGGGTAAACTTGCATGTAATTTAAATGGCTCAAAAACCTGTTTTAGAACTGAAAATAATTGTATGGGGATGAGTCAAATTGGATTGCATGCAAAGGAATATGACTTTTGGGTAAAAAGTCAACATAGGTGCACATGCACAAAGGGTGGTTTTGACAGCTTGCTGTCAGATTCCACACCTCTTTTCAAAAGGTCATATCTCACTCAATAATACTCCAAATTAAGTAATTCGTTTTCTGGAAATTATTTTTATGTGTTAGGATTCAAACCCAAGTGGTTTCACTCAAAAACCCAAAGATTTCGTCTACCAAACAGTCTTCACAAAAACAGTGCACAAACAGTAACGTTTTCTGTCGAGTTTTACGTCAAGTATTTTTTCACGTACTTAAACGCTTCTAAAAATTATGAAACTTATGCCAAAGCTTCCTAACTCATTAAAACACTTGGACATAAAATATCTTGACCTAACTATACCTGGAAGTTATCCAAAAATGGACACAAAGTGACACCAAAATCTGGACAGCAAAGGACAATTTTCTTGTTATGATCGAAAGTTAACTCTTAATCCCATTTCATCATTTTATGAAGAAATTGTGGAATATATATATATATATATATGTACACTATATATATATATATATATATATATATGCATTTTATATACTTTTGATCCCATTTCATCATATTATGATGAAATTGTGGAATATATATATATATACTATATATATTCATATAATTATGCAATTTATATACTTTAAACCCTTTTCATCATTATTATGATTAAATTGTGGTATGTATAAATATATATATGTACTATACATTTATAAAGAAAGAGTAATGCGAGACCGGAAATGGATATACTAGGAATATGTGTGTTTTCGCACATGATGCTTCACGTTGTATGCCTAGTATGAGCGTAGTTGTTGCCTATAGTATGCAATAGTATAGTGCGCCTAGCCTTTACATTTACGCGATAGTAATGTTATACACTCTTACTTCAGAACCACTATGTCGTCATCATCATCATCACACTCTCAACCCTCCTACACGCCGTCGAGCGAAAGATCATCGGAAGGAGAACAAGACCCGTATGATGGACCGAGGATACCCCCGACTGTGGTTCCACCGCAACCCACTCCTATAGTGATACAACCAAACTCTAGAGGGCCATGTACTAGGCTGACTGCTAGGAAGAGTGTCCCCATCCCTAGGCGAGTGTCGTTGAGGTCCGATCGTCCGGAGGCGCCGGAACCACCGCGAGTCATCACGGGAGTGCCCGTTGGTCATTTGTTTGGCATGACCTAGGCGGAGGATGCAGCTACAAGACATTCATGACTTGCAAGCCCAAGGAATTTCACGGAACCGAGGGTGCTATAGGATTACTTTCATGGTTTGATAGCATGGAGTCGGTACTCCATATCAGTAAGTGCTCAGAGGATCGCATGGTGGAATATGCGGCCTGCCAGTTCCAGAAGCGAGCTTTGACTTGGTGGAACATTCAAGTCCAAACCCGTGGAAGGGAGGAAGCTTACAAGCTGTCCTGGACTGAGTTTAAGGAATTACTCATTGAGGAATACTGTCCCAAGAGCGAAGTTCAGAAATTGGAGGCTGAACTTTGGGATCTTACCTTGGTTGGTTCAGGGATAGATCGATACACCGCTCATTTTTATGAACTTGCAAAGTTAGTGCCCCACATGGTTACCCCGGAGAGCAAACGGATCGACCGATATTTGTATGGATTGGCCCCGGAGATCCGAGGGATGGTTAAGTCAGCAAGTCCGACTACAATCCAAGCCGCAGTGGCATTAGCAACTAGTTTGACCCATGATGCGGTCAGGGCAGGAACTCTGACTCAGAAAGGTGTCGGTAGTAAGAGAAGGCCAGAGAGTCAGTCAGGAAAGGCGATTGGAAGTAGTTCAAGTAGGAACAAGAAAGTAGTGGGAAACTTTGGGATGAATGCTAAGGAAGTAGGGCGTTACCATGGTCCCCTCCCGAAATGCAATCAGTGCAATTTGCATCTTTAAGGAACCTGTCCCACCTGTGGCATTTGTAAGCAAAAGGGTCATTTCACCTGGTACTGCAAGACGGGAAAGATTGTAAAGGAGGAAGGAAGGGTATGCTATGAGTGCGGAAGTCTAGATCACTTCCGGAATGCGTGCCCAAGGCTGAAAAGAGGACCAACCAATAACAATGCTGGGTATCAAGCAAGGCAAGCCAATCAGGGAAACCAAGGAGGACAAGCTCGAGTACGGGCATTTGTTTTAGGAGCAGAAGAAGCACGCCAAGACCCCAATGTAGCGACAGGTACATTCCTCCTAAACGATTATTACGCGTCAGTATTATTTGACACTGGTGCCGATGAGAGCTTTGTTTCGTTAGAATTTAGGCGTTTGATCAATCTAGAATCTAAGAAAATGCCGAATGCTTATATTGTTGAGGTTGCTAATAGATATGAGTTAGAAGCTAAGGATGTAATCTTAGGCTGTACTTTGAACTTAGCTGATACGCAATTTAGTGTTGATTTTATTCCAATTGAATTGGGGAGTTTCGATGTAGTGATAGGCATGGATTGGTTATCTAAGAATCGAGCAGAGGTTAGTTGTTTTTTAAAGACTGTCAAGTTACCATTACAAGGCGGAGAAACCCTTGTTGTCCAAGGAGATAGAGCTGGAAGGAGCCTAAAGATAGTGTCCTGTATGATGGTCCATAAGTATTTGAGGAAGAAGTGCGTTGCGTTCTTGGCGCAAGTAATCGAGAAGAAGTCTGAGGAGAGGCGAGTCCAAGATATTCCTGTGGTGAAGGATAACCCAGAAGTGTTTCCAGACGATTTGCCTGGACTTCCACCGTGTAGACAAGTCGAATTTCAGATTGACCTTATACCCGGAGCGGCGCCTGTAGCCAAGGCCCCATATCGGTTAGCACCTGCCGAAATGCAGGAGTTGTCGAATCAACTTCAGGAACTTCTGGATAAAGGATTCATTCGACCAAGTTCATCACCCTGGGGAGCCCCGATTCTCTTCGTCAAGAAGAAGGATGGATCGTTTCGAATGTGTATCGATTATAGGGAACTAAATAAGATAGCAATCAAGAACCGATATCCTCTCCCTCGAATAGACGATTTGTTCGACCAGTTGCAGGGTGCAACTTACTTCTCGAAGATTGACCTTCGATCGGGATATCATCAGTTAAGAGTCCGAGAGGAAGACATTCCTAAAACAGCTTTTAGAACTCGCTATGGACACTACGAGTTTTTAGTTATGCCTTTCGGATTGACGAACGCGCCAGCTGTGTTTATGGATCTAATGAATAGAGTATGTAGGCCATACCTTGATAAGTTTGTGATTGTATTCATCGATGATATATTGATCTATTCTCAGAGTGAGAAAGATCACGAGCAACATCTAAAAGTGATTCTAGAACTTCTCAAGGAGCAGAAACTGTATGCCAAATTCTCTAAGTGTGAATTTTGGATTCGGGAAGTACATTTCTTAGGTCACGTGATTGGAGAAAAAGGGATACCGTGGACCCGGCTAAAGTGGAAGCCATTAGGAAATGGGAAGCCCCAAGGACTCCAATGGAAATTCGCCAATTTCTAGGTCTGGCAGGATATTATCGGCGTTTTATCGAGAATTTCTCTAAGATCGCTAAACCCCTCACCACGTTAACCCAAAAGGACAAGGAATTCGTTTGGGGAGCTTCACAAGAAGAAGCGTTTCAACTTTTGAAGAAAAAGTTGTGCCATGCACCGATTCTAGCTTTACTGGAAGGAACGGAAAATTTTGTGGTGTATTGTGACGCATCACATCAGGGATTAGGTTGCGTATTGATGCAAAATTATAAGGTGATAGCATACGCCTCGAGACAATTAAAAGTTCATGAGATGAACTATACCACGCACGATTTAGAACTCGGAGCTGTGGTATTCGCTCTAAAGATATGGAGACATTATCTATATGGTACCAAGTGCACTATTTTCACTGATCACAAGAGTCTTCAACACATCTTTGATCAAAAGATGCTTAATATGAGGCAAAGAAGATGGGTAGAACTGCTCAGCGACTATGATTGTGAGATACGTTACCACCCAGGTAAGGCCAATGTGGTAGCCGATGCCCTGAGTAGGAAAGAAAGGGTAAAACCTTCACGAGTCCGAGCATTAGGAGCGCTGATTCAATCAAGTTTGAAAACTCGGATTTTCGAAGCTCAAATCGAAGCAATGAAGTATGAAAACCTGAAAAACGAGACTCTTCATGGTTTAGAGGCTAGATTTGAAACTAAGATTGATGGAGTACGTTACTTTAAGGGTAGAGTATGGATCCCAAAGGCTGACAACCTACGGGAAATGATTTTGGAGGAGGCTCATAAATCTAAGTATTCAATTCACCCAGGAACAGATAAGATGTACAAGGATTTAAGGGATTACTATTGGTGGCCAGGAATGAAGAAGGATGTTGCCATATATGTAGGGAAATGCATAACTTGCTCAAAGGTCAAGGCTGTTTATCAAAAGTCATCAGGATTGTTGCAACAACCAGAGATTCCACAGTGGAAATGGGAGCAAATCACTATGGATTTCATAACCAAACTTCCAAGAACTGCCAAAGGACACGACTCGATTTGGGTTATAGTAGATCGATTTACGAAGTTTGCACATTTCTTGCCTATTCGGGAAGACTATAAGATAGAGAAACTTGCTCAAATCTACATCAAGGAAATCGTCACGCGACATGGAGTCCCAGTTTCCATCATATCAGATAGAGATAGCCGCTTCACATCTCGATTTTGGCAGTCACTTCAAAAAGCGTTAGGTACGCAATTGAATTTAAGCACGACCTATCATCCTCAAACGGATGGTCAGAGTGAGCGAACCATTCAGACATTGGAGGACATGCTTCGGGCATGTGTGATAGACTTTGGAGGAAGTTGGGATAACCACTTGCCGTTAGTTGAGTTTTCTTACAACAATAGTTATCACACTAGTATTCAGTGTACGCCATATGAAGCTCTGTATGGATGCAAGTGTCGAACACATCTTTGTTGGTTAGAGATTGGAGATAGACAACTATCTAGTCCGGACATTGTTCAAGAAACCACCGACAAGATTGCAATCATCAGAGATAGGCTTAAAGCAGCTCAAGATCGTCAAAAGAGCTATGCGGACAATCGTAGGAAGCCTTTAGAATTTCAAGTTGGTGACAGAGTCTTTTTTAAAGTGTCCCCTTGGAAGGGAACAGTCCGGTTTGGGAAAAGAGGAAAATTGAGTCCACGGTATGTTGGACCATTCAAGATCACGGAAAGAATTGGACCAGTAGCTTATAAGCTGGAATTGCTAATGGAGTTAAGTGCTATCCACAACACGTTTCACGTGTCAAACCTGAAGAAGTGTTTAGTTGACGAAGCAGTAACCGTGCCTTTGGAAGAAGTCCAAATCAACGATAAACTGCACATCATAGAGGAACCAATGGAAATACTCGATAGGGAAGTCAAGCGTCTTAAGCGAAGCAAAATCCCGATAGTAAAAGTCCATTGGAACACAAGGCGTGGGCCTGAGTACACTTGGGAACAGAAGGATTACATGATGCATAAGTATCCTCATCTCTTTGCTAGCAAACCTGTTAAAGCTAGTAACACTTGAATTTCGGGACGAAATTCTTTTAACCGGGGGAGACTGTGACAACTGTCAAATCTACACCTCAGGTTAGAACTGCACTGGATATTTCAATTATTCATGTCATAGTTCACACAGTGCGATTTTAGCAGTAAACTCGGTACGGTAGGAAAATTTGAGAAATTTTGCCTAGGAACCCCATGATTTAGGAAATTATCCATAAACCTCATAAAATGCCAACTTAAGCTACAATTATACCACAAGTATTATATAATTAACAACTTGATATATTTTCAACTAAATTATATAAATACTTTACTTTTATATAATTACTTTACTATTTATAATTTATGAGAAAATACTTGTGTTTTAAATAAATCAAAAAGACAAGATTAGACTTTATTATTGCATCACACCACACCCCCCCCATGGAGAGCCCCCCCTCTCTACTCATTATGTATTTCTTTTGGCTATCACAATTCATTTACAAAATATTTCATTCTCTCTCTAAATTCTCACACAATAATTCTCTCTTCTTTCTCTCTCCATCTTCATCCATCTTCATCAAATCTTCATCCACCTTCATCCACAAATTCAGCCTCTAAACACCTCTTTTCAAAGGAATAAAGGTGTTCAAGGTAAATACAAGTGTATTGGATGAAATCCACACACTCTCTTTTGTCTAAATTTTCATTTCTTGCATTTTCTTATGAATGTTCTACACCTTCTTCTACATTTCTTTAATATTGTTAAAAATCATCTTTACACATCTTAATGTTTGTAGATTTACCACCATAACACTTGCATGTTAGTAAAAAGGTGGTGAATCCATAATCAAACCCATGTTAAGATCAAAGATGAACTTTTAAACACATGCATGTAGTTTTCTTGAAAAATCCATACCTTTTGATTCAAGGGTTTCATGAGTGGATCTTTAAATCCATTAAAAACATGTTTTAACCAACATGCATGAGCTAAAAATACACAATTTTATGATATATGATGAAGATCTTGACATAAACACCAAAAAGAACCATTTTCAAGATTTATAAAAGATGAGATGATGGGTAAACTTGCATGTAATTTAAATGGCTCAAAAACCTGTTTTAGAACTGAAAATAATTGTATGGAGATGAGTCAAATCGGATTGCATGCAAAGGAATATGAATTTTGGGTAAAAAGTCAATATAGGTGCACATGCACAAAGGGTGGTTTTGACAGCTTGCTGTCAGATTCCACACCTCTTTTCAAAAGGTCATATCTCACTCAATACTACTCCAAATTAAGTAATTCGTTTTCTGGAAATTATTTTTATGTGTTAGGATTCAAACCCAAGTGGTTTCACTCAAAAAATCAAAGATTTCGTCTACCAAACAGTCTTCACAAAAACAGTGCACAAACAGTAACGTTTTCTGTCGAGTTTTACGTCAAGTATTTTTTCACGTACTTAAACGCTTCGAAAAATTATGAAACTTATGCCAAAGGTTTCCTAACTCATTAAACCACTTGGACATAAAATATCTTGACCTAAATATACCTGGAAGTTATCCAAAAAATGGACACAAAGTGACACCAAAATCTGGACCGCAAAGGACAATTTTCTTGTTATGATCGAAAGTTAACTCTTGATCCCATTTCATCATTTTATGATGAAATTGTGGAATATATATATGTACACGATATATTTATATATTTATGCATTTTATATACTTTTGATCCCATTTCATCATATTATGATGAAATTGTGGAATATATATATATATATATATATATATACTATATATATTCATATAATTATGCAATTTATATACTTTAAACCCTTTTCATCATTATTATGATGAAATTGTGGTATGTATAAATATATATATGTACTATACATTTATAAAGTTATGCACTTTAAATACTTCATCTTTACATTTTGAACCCTTTTTATCATTCTTATGATAAAATTTCGGTATATATATATACTATATATAAAGTCTTTGGACTCTTTTCGTTACTTATTGTGACGAAATTGCGGTAACTTTAATCTAACAAGAAGGAAGCATAGTTATGTTACGATTACAAATGTTGGTAACTCCATACGATTTATAATATTTAAATCACAATAAAGACATTTTATGACGATTTGGATAGTTAGTACCGAACCTTCGAAATTAAAAACTCACTAGTGACCTTACGTTCATAGGTTTGAAGTAGGACCATCTCGAAGTACTTGTGGGAGATTCCCGAATTCTATCGCTTATCAAGTGAGTTATCACAGCCCCTTTTTCAATATTTTACATATTTGGGGTGAAAAGCATGTCGTTACTACAATTACTTTTACGCACTGATTAACTCGTTTTATTGAAAACGTAAACTTTGCTATACTCAGTTATGCTCTATAGTATGTATAGTTTACGCGTGTTGTAAGTTTGAGCTTTCTCTCTATCATACGTAAGTCCCTGTTTAACTTACGTTACCCGTTTAACTCACGAGTGTGAGCCGTTGGTAATTATGAATAACGTTATTTGGTTGACACCCCACTCACAAATCGCGCTTGTTTGAGTGCATAATTATTGTTGTTCGTGCGCATTGTTGGCGATAGAACAAGCGTTGGGGCGGCTATCATATAGGTCGGGTAACGGGCTCACTACTTAAACATAATACATACTATTTCCATGAGCAAGTGTTTTCATAACCGGTTGCCTTATCCACTTGTGCGGATTTAAACTATTTTGCTATGATAAACAATGTTGTACTCATTAAACCTGTGATCTCACCAACTAGTGCATTAGTTGACCTTTTCATGAACATGCTTTTCAGGAGAACGTCTTTAAGGTTGGGATCTAGGAAGGCTACACGTGATGAAGCTTTCTTCATTATCTTTTAATTATGTCATTTCCCCTTTTGAAAAACGATTGTAAAAGACAATGTCTTCATCTTTTGAATGTATTTTGATGGTTGGTGTAATCCTGTAACTCTTGCTATGAAACTTGAGCTGCACATCCTGTGTTTCCGCTTTAGCGGGGTGTGACACATATGAACGACCGACAGTCGAGTATTCAAAAGCAAAAACATAGTCAAAGATTCATTACATGCCAATAACTCGACCACTAACGGACGAGCATGAAAAACATAGTTCATAAAACCGAAGTTTATCCTAAAAATAGGGAAGTGTGTCGATCGCATATTCAGCCCGAAGTCTCGACCTTTGAATCCTCGATGCACGCTAAGGAACTTATGCAAGGATCAAACAAGTATGACAGGGCTGTCTCCCAACATTTTTCCGTGACATGTGATAAAGAAGAGTCCGCAGTATTTTGAGAATATGGCTCATAAGATTAATGTTAAGGTTGGAGGAAGGAATATGACGCTCTCGACGATCGACTTCCGGTCTAACGACTTCTCTGTCTTCACATATCGAATGAGCAGAGATCGAAGCATCTGTGAAAACGAATATGTCAAACTAAGAAAAACACCGAAAACATGAGTTTTGAAAGAAAAACTTACAACGAACGCCTGTATGGCTATATGCAGTCCCGTTTTTACGACAGAGACCCCTCAAAAACGCTCCTCGAAAGATAGGAGCTGGTATTTTCCAAGATTCGGAAGTGACTCCGTCCCGTCAAGGACATAGTCAATCAGGAAGACCGATGGCAACATAGAGTTGATCGTCATAACGTCCTCCTCACCCTCTCCCGTCTTTTCACCCTTGCCCTCGTCGGCTGATGAAAGGGTTGACGTGGCTACAGAGGACATCGTCGCCAGTTGCGCAGGATCCACGAATGTCGCGTCTATCGCAATCAATGCCTTCACTGACTCATACATAATAACTCTCAATGGGTCATCAACCTTTGGATACTTGAGAAAGATTGAAGAACTATACCTTATATAGACATTCGAAAGCAAGTTAGAAATCCTATCAATTTTGGAAAATATTGAGCAAAGAACAACAAGAAATCTCGCTTTAGAAACTTTTCGAAGGCCACAAAAGAAAATGATCCATTCTGATCTCTATTTATGCGAGAAATCACGTCAGGATGAGTCTCTTGATGACCGACACGCGTCCCAGTCTTTTCGAATGACCACACGGATCATCGACACCTGGCAGCGACAGCTAATAAGCACCATCGTGCGTCAGTATGACGTCACGATCCCGTTTCCTTTTCAACTTCTCGTTCAAGTTAAAATCGGATCGATCCAGTCCCAAGACAACCGAGGTAACTTTTCGACACGTGTCACAACTCTATGCGTCCGATTGACAAAATTTAATATTCGAATTTGCCATCCTACTTTCAAATTTTGGGGGCAAACTATTTGGGCAAAACTTCACCAGTCTCGACCACGATCAAGGTAAGGAAAACACTTATTCCCTTTTTCCATAACGAAGGTAAAATCATAGTACTTTCTCTCATGATTAAAGATAAAATCAAAAATCTTTTACCTCACGACACTCGACCTCGACGTCGCCTAGTTCACACGACCGTCGCATAAAACCATGCGACCTCGACCGACTAACGCGCTATACGACTGTTATGTTTGTTCAGTGTTTAATGCAGGAGTCAACACCATTTATGGACAACGGCTATAACCGACGAAGCCAGCTAAGAACATTTAATCCCGCATTAAAGACGGCGACCGTTACGGCAGTTATCAAAGTCCTTGATGATTCAATTAAAGTGCTCGAAGACTATAAATATCAAGAGGAATCATCATTTCAAGGGACGGAAGACAGATACAACATAGAATACAGACACAAGCACTCGAACTCCGAAGAACACTTGAAGCACAGAAATCGCTCACAGAAGAATCACTCTCGACGCACGACAATCACACACGACGCACACTGTTTTACATTAGAAAACACTTGTTACTTTACATTTTCGAAGTCTTTCCTTCATTTGTATTGTAATCTCTGTACGATCGACACCAGAAACACAAGGACATCGCCCCTGATTGGCGACCATAGTGCAGCGACGACTTCCACTGTCGTCCGCGGGTTTTTTCCTCGTTGAGGTTTTTCCCGCGTCACCAAATTCTATGTCTCATTTATATTTATGTCTTAAACGCACGCTTTTGTCGAACGATTCCTTTATTTAGTTGTTAAAGTCCACATCGACCTTAAGTTGTACTTTGGTGCGATTTTTGGCATTAACAGTTTGGCGCCATCCGTGGGACCTCATCTAGAGAAAACTTTCGACGAACGTGCATCTTACTAACGGTTTCTTGGAGTTTCCTTTGTTCTCTGTTTCAAAAAAATGGCAGCCCCTGGAAATCAGCAGCATGTCATTGCCCAGATGTACCAGGAGCTTGAAGTCACTCGAAATCAAATCAACACCATGGCAGAGCAGAGTCGCAGAGCGGCTGAGGAGATCGCACGGTTAAGGAATTCCCCTGGACCACAGAATGGTCCTAGGCCATTCGTTCAGAATCCAGGCAAAGGATCGTTCGGTCAGGCTGGTCCTAGGCCATTCGCGCATAATCCAGTTCCAGGATCAGGTCCGTTCGCTCAGAATCAGCATCCAGGTCCGTTCATACAGAACCAGCAGCCGAGACCGTTCAACCCAAATCCCCAGTTCGGGACGGTTCCTCCCCAGATATCCTCTTATGGATTCAAAGGAACTACTAAGGACTTGGTCGAGGCCCTGAAGACCATCCATGCTACCATCCGGTGGCCAAAGAAGACCGGCAAAGATGACGATAAGAAGGACAAGTCGAAGTGGTGTGATTTCCATGTCGATCATGGTCATATGACAGACGATTGCATAGCCCTAAAAAAGAGCCAGCATACCACGTCCCGAAAGGCAATTTCAAGAATATCATCGACAACGTCGTTACCCCAGCTAACGACGTTCGACCGCCATCTCCCGACCACGCGAAGGTCGTCAATTTCATAACTGGTATTCCGCAGCCAAACATCACGCCATCTCCCGACCACCGATGTCTGCGGCCTGACGTATTCCGCAGCCAAACATCACGCCAGCCAGGCACCTGACGATCGACCTACCCCTCGCTCATCAAGACCTAAAGGAGATCTGGAGTTGGAAGCCATCAAGATTACATTCGACCAAGACGACCTCGGCGACTCGCATCAAAAGCATCATGACGGGTTGATCATTCAACTTATGATTGGTAGTTGCCTGACCCGACGAGTCTTGGTCGACAGGGGCAGCTCAGCGAACGTCATCTTCCTTGACACCATCAAGGCCATGGGAATCAACCGATCGGAAATTACTCGACGCTCGACAACCTTGGTAGGTTTCAATGGAGACGCGACGAGTACCTTTGGAGAAATTACCCTGCCTGTCTACGCCCGAGGGATCAACAAGCCGACGAAGTTCAACGTCATTGATTGTTCGTCGACCTATAACATCATCTTAGGTCGACCATGGATCCATGACATGAAACCGTTCCTTCGACGTATCATCAGACCATGAAGTTCCCTACGCCATGGGGAGTCCAAGAGATCAAAAGTGAGCCGAAGGTCGCCCGCGACTGCTACAAGACGACCCTGAAACCGCAAAAGCAGGCCATCTAGCAATTACAGGTCCAGGATGCTCCTGGGACATCCGACGACTATCGCCTGGAGGAAGTCGTCTTGCACCAGAGCAAGCCTGACCAGATCGTCTTTATAGGTTCATCTCTCGACCCTTGCCTTAAGGAAAAGCTAATATCTTTTTTGCAGGAACATGCCGACTGCTTTGCCTGGTCGCACGAAGACATGGTCGGCATAGACCCCGACGTTATTTCTCATAAGCTCAACGTCGACCTGTCATTCAAACCTGTCAAACAAAAGCGACGAACATTTGCTCCAGAACGGAATAAGGTGATTAATGACGAGGTCGACAACCTCCTCAACACATGAAAAATTCGAGAAGTAAAGTACCCCGACTGGCTTGCAAACGTCGTGGTCGTGCAAAAGAAGAATGGCAAATGGAAGGTCTGTATCGATTTCACAGATCTCAACAAAGCTTGTCTAAAAGATCCTTTTCCATTGCCACATATCGACGCCATAGTCGACGCAACAGCAGGACATGAACTATTGACGTTCATGGATGCTTATTTCGGATACAATCAGATCCTTATGCACGTCGAGGATCAAGAAAAAACCGCTTTCATGACAGATCGAGGTATTTATTGTTATAAGGTTATGCCATTTGGTTTAAAAAATGCAGGTTCTACCTACCAACGTCTGGTGAACAAGATGTTCAAAGATCATCTTGGTGACACGATGGAGGTGTATATCGACGACATGCTCGTCAAGTCGAAGCAAGCAGTCGACCACATCGAGCATTTGAGGCAGTCGTTCGACATCCTTCGAAATTATAGCATGAAACTGAACCCGACGAAGTGCTCTTTTGGCATTAGTGCCGGGAAGTTCCTGGGCTATATGGTCACTCGACGGGGGATCGAAGCCAATCCAGATCAAATCAAGGCCATTATCGAGATCAAATCCCCATGGAATTTTAAAGAAGTCCAAAGGCTCACTGTTCGAGTGGCAACTGTTTGGGCAAAAAATCACGTCCTACGACCACGACCAGAGCAGGTAAGACGCACGTTATAATCCAAATCTTGTATTAAGATAAGGTCTCGACAAGAACCCAGAAAACATCCGTCGTCTCCTGTAAAAGGTAAGTCGTACGTCTCCCATGATGCCCGACCATAGCATCGCCCGTCCCGTACGACCATCGCGTAAGATCATTGCACCTACGACCAAAGCTAACGTTAACCTTGTCTGTTACGTTTGTTAAGTATTTAATGCAGGAGTCAAAGCCATTAACAGCAAGTAGTCGTAACGGACGAAGAGCATTATGGATAATCACTCGGCAACCGTTTCCGACCGTTGTAGCCGTTAATCAAAGCATTCAAGGAGCTAATTATTGGCACGAAGACTATAAAAGCCAAGCTAAAGCCTCATTCCAAGGATCCATGGGAAAAATCCGACACACATCAGCGATCATCAGTGAATATCACCAAATAGCAGAGAAAATCATCTAAACGCATAGCAAAGAACATTCGAACCCTGGAGATCAAGTACTTAAAGCCAGAACCTTACAGCGAACTCAAGAACACTCGAAGGAAAGCTCAAGTATCGCTCTCGACACACGACAACAGCTTTCGACCAACAGTTATTTACACTTTGTATTCACACGACAAACACCTGTTCTACACTTTAAACACTTGTACTTTACATTTCGAAGTATTTCCTTCATTTGTATTGTAATCATCGTACGACCGACGCCAGTACCAAGGACGTCGCCCCTGATTGGCGACCATAGTGCAGCGACGACATTCACTGTCGTCCGCAGGTTTTTTCCTCGATTGAGTTTTTTCCTGCGTCATCAAATCCCTTGTCTCATTTATTTTTTCCCTCATCGCACGTCTCGTCGAAAGATCCTTTCTTTAGTTGATTAAGTCCACATCGACCTTAAATTGTCCCTTTGGTGCAATTTTTGGCATTAACAGTTTGGCGCCATCCGTGGGACTACATCTAGAGAAAATCCTCGACGAACGTGCACCCTACTAACAGTTTCTTGGAGTTTTTTCTGCTCTCTATTGCAGGAACAATTGCAGCCCCTGGAAATCCGCAGCAAGCTGTCGCTCAGATGTATCAGAAGCTCGAAGTCGCCAGGAATCAGCTCAATGCAATGGCCGAGCAGAATCGCAGAGCAGCTGAGGAGATCGCGCGGTTAAGAAATCCTCTTGGGCCTCAAAATGGTCCTAGGCCGTTCGTGCAGAACCCAATTCCAAGATCGTTCGACCAGAACGGCCCTAGACCATTTGTCCCAAATCTAGGTTCATCCGCACATAATCAGCATCCAGGCCCGTTCATGCAGAATCAACAGCCAGGGCCGTTCAACCCAAATCCTCAGTTTGGGACAGTTCCTCCTCAGCACATAAGGCCACCACCCGTGAATAATGGGTCTCAGCCATTACAAGGGTCACAGCCTTTCCAGTAGGGGTTGCAACCATTTCAGCAGCCATTTCAGAATGGACCTCAAGGTGGATCTCAGCCACTCCACGGTGGATCGCAGCCTTTCCAGCAAGGATCGCAGCCGTTTCAGAATGGACCGCATCAATTCCACTATGGGTCGCAGCCATATTTTGTCCCGTTCAACGGGGACACCAATGGTTCGTCGCATGGTAATGGCACTAGTCCAGGGACCAATCCCTCGACAGGGGCAAATCCTGATCTTAACGATCCCATCGCCCAGCATTTGAAGATGTTAGAAGACCAAAATGAGCGCGTCCTGTCCTTGCTCGCCAAGTTGCCTGGGGCAGCCGTGCCTGTCGACGTCGAGCCTTGCTCGGAGTATCAGGCGTCGCCCTTCATCGACGAGATCGCCACCATCGAGGTCTCAAAGAAGTATAACATTCCTACCTTCACTCCCAAGTATTCGGGTGTGACCGATCCAACCGAGCATGTCGCGCAGTATAAGCAGCTCATGTGGACAATCTCGATTCCACACATGTACCAGGAAGTATGCATGTGCAAGAGTTTCGGGGCGACTCTCACTGGTCCAGCTCTCCAGTTGTTGATCAATCTCAAACCCAAATCTATCGGGTCGTTCGCCGAATTGGTCAACCAATTCTTCCGGCAATTCACCAGCAGTCGTAAGATGGAAAAGCAGACTAGTGATCTATACTATGTCGGGCAGAAGACCAATGAGTCTATTCGAAGTTATTTCAATAGATTCAATGCTGAAAATATCCGTGATTGTGACATCAAAACTGCGATCGAAGCTTATAAGCGTGGTCTAGACGATAGTTCAGGTCTATATATCGATCTGACCAAGTATCCCCCAGAGACTTTCGAAGACGTCTAAGCTCGAACCTTAGCATATATGAGGGTCAAAGATGATGCCGCCTTTCTTCGCAAGCACATTGACAACAGGAAGTCGTTAGGCGTCAGAAAGCCAGAATTCAAGCCGAAAGCCATATGCAGAATAGAGCCAGCGCGTCAAATTTCAAACGTTCGTTTCAAGACGAAGGCAGAAGCTAAAACCGCGACTAAATTCCCCGTGTACCCCAAGATCTCCTCTTACAAATTCAAAGGGACCGCTAAGGACCTTGCCGAAGCTCTAAAAAGTTCCCAAGCGACCATTCGATGGCCAAAGAAGTCCGACCTGGACGATGCTAAAAAAGACAAATCAAAGTGGTGCGACTTCCATGCCGATCATGGTCATGCGACAGACGACTGTATCGCATTGAAGAATGAACTAGCATATCATTTCCCGAAAGGAAATCTTAAGGATATCATCGACGATGCCGCTATTCCAGTTAATAGCCATCGAACGACGACCCTCGAGCATGCGAAAGTCGTCAATTGCATCACCGGTGGTTCAGATGTATGTGGTCTGACGTATTCCGCGGCCAAGCATCATGCCAGTCAGGCACCCGACGATCGGCCTATTTCTCGCTCGTCCAGACCCAAAGGAGATTTGGAGCTAGAAGCCCTGAAGATTGTGTTCGACCACGTCGACCTTGGCGACTCGTATCAGAAGCATCACGACGGGTTGATCATTTAGCTCACAGTCGGTAATTGTCTAACGCGTCGAGTCTTGATCGACGGGGCAACTCAGCAAATGTCATTTTTCTCAACAACATCAAAGCCATGGGAATCGATCGCTCGGAAATCACCCGACGTTCGACGACCTTGGTCGGTTTCAACGGAGAAGCGACGAGCACCTTCGGAGAGATAACCTTGCCCGTCTATGCCGGAGGAGTCAACAAGCAGACCAAGTTCAGCGTCATCGGCTGTGCGTCAGCCTATAACATCATCTTAGGTCGACCATGGATCCATGACATGAAAGCCGTCCCTTCGACATACCATCAGATGTTGAAGTTCCCTACGCCTTGGGGGATCCAGGAGATCAAGAGCGAGCCAAAAGTTGCTCGTGAGTGCTACAAGTTTACCTTAAAACCGCGAAAATGAACTAAAGTCACAAGATCAGGCTCTGGACATGTTCGTTTCTTCTATCCCTAAATTAATATCTTTTTCACAGAGATAAGGCTACTATGGTGCCCGGTCGCACGCCAACATAGTCAACGCAGGACAATATTCCTCCGTGTCATTCTGTCATTTAAAACCTATCTTTCTTTCCAAAAAGAATAGGATGATAAATGACAGGGGGGCAATACCCCATGAAGGAGAAAGGTACGTTCTCTAACTCTTTTTCATACGATTTTTTCTCACAAAACGACTACTGACTTAAGCATCGGAGGGTCGTTGGCCAGCCAACGACCAACCCCCGACATCGTTTTATCGCAGAATCGCACGACAGTAGTCATTAAGTCTACTATATGACTTTAAATTCACAAGGTCGCACGACATAAACGACCAAGTCTATGACTTGATCATCCTTTACAGGGACATACGATTCAAATTAATCGCACGACTTAGTCGTACGATTGCGAAGTCTAACGATCTCATGATCTAAGCCTCTCAACTTAGAGAAATTTCATACTCCGAAAGTATGCTTTAGTCGCATGTGCTTATGTTTATACACACGATTTAAAAGTCTTATGGCTTACGTACACGTTATTGTGTTACAATGAATGCCTTAGTCGCATGATTTCCAGATTTAATTTCATAATTGATATGGTATTTGTTTACCAAATATATAAAACGCAAGTTCAAAGTTTCATTTACAGAACTGTCGATTACATTCAAAAGAACTCGACTACCGACGGTTCGACCACCAACGATCGAGACATGAAAAGACATAGCATATCCTAAATCTAGAAAGGAGCGTTGATGGCAAGCTCTGCCCAAAAGTCTCGACCTTCGAAGCCTTGCCAATCCCGAAGAACTGATGCAAGGATCAAACGAGTATATTAGGAGTGGTCTTCCAACTCCTTACGCCTCGACCTTCTAAGAATGTGGCTCTTAAGATTAATGTTAAGGTTGGAGGAAGGAATATATCCTTCTCAACGATCGACCTCCACTCCAACATTTTCTCTGCGTTCACATATTCAATGAGAAGAAACAGAAGCATCTGCAAATTACAAAAGAAACATACTAAGTGCTCAGCGAAAGAACATCAATAACACAAGTTTTGAAAGAAAAACTTACAAAGAACGCCAGTTCGGTTAAACACAGTCCAATCTCTTCAACAGAGATTCTTCGAAAACGCTCCTTGAAAGATAAGAGTTGATATTTCCCCAGATGCGGAAGTGACTCTGCCCTGACGAGGACATAGTCAATTAGGAGGGTTGACGACAACGCAAAGTTGTTCGTCGCCATAAACTCTCCCTCATTCTCTCCTGTCTTTACACCCTCGCCCTTGTCAGCTGACAAAAGGGTCGACGTGGCAGCAGAAAACATCGTCGTCAGTTGCTCAATATGAGACATCGTCGCCAGTTGCGCAGTATGAGACATCGTCGCCAGTTGTGCAGTATCTACGGATATAATCCAATAATTGTCCGCACAAGTACATACTTCGTCCTCCATTTACGATCATTGACGCCAGTTCCCAAAACCAGGGCACGATCACCCCCGAACTTAGAATAAGGACTATAACGCCAGTTCTTATCCCTCTTAACTTGGTGCACCGCCAAGAAATCATTCATGATCATAGGAGACTCCTATTTCGCGGACGCTCGCTCAATGACCAGCAAAACTCGCCAAAGTTGGGGCATCAATTGTCCCGGCGACACATCGAAATCCTGCATGAATGACTTGGCTAAACCAGAAAACGGCCATTGAAACCCTATCTTAAAAGGATACTCGTACAAAACGAGATATCCCTCAGGGCAATCCTTAGAACGAACAATCCCCGGACACCGCAACTCTACATTTGCAGGAATTTTTGCTAAAACTCCTAAAAGCATCTAAGTCTATGTGATTCATGATAAGACTAGCAGGCTCCGTCGACATTGTGAATCAGAGGACAGAACAAGGTCTTATATAAACGCTCTCAACTACGGTTTGAAGATTTGCAACAATTCGAGTAAGTTCGGACGAAGAATGGAAAAGAATCAAGGCAAAATCTCTTCCCAAATAAACACTTCGACGAATAGCAAGAAATGATCCGTCATGATCTTTATTGATACCAACAATCGCATCAAATCGAATCCCTGGATGATCGTCGCGCATCCCCGTCCTTTCGCATGCCCGCCCGGATCTTCGACACCTGTCCTCGGCAGCTGGAAAACATCATCGTACGTCAGCATGACGTCACGACCTCGTTCCACTTTTGACTTCTCGTTCAATTAGAAGCAGACTAGTCTAGTTCCACGACAACCAGGTAAGTCCCTCAACCCAGATCACAAGTATTCAACAAGCAAAATTTAAAACTTAAATTTGACATTCAATTTTTAAATTTTGGGGGCAAACTGTTTGGGCAAAAAATCACGTCGTACGACCACGACCAGAGCAGGTAAGACGCACGTTATAATCCAAATCTTGTATTAAGATAAGGTCTCGACAAGAACCCAGAAAACATCTGTCGTCTCCCGTAAAAGGTAAGTCGTACGTCTCCCATGACGCCCGACCATAGCATCGCCCGTCCCGTACGACCATCGCGTAAGATCATTGCACCTACGACCAAAGCTAACGTTAACCTTGTCTGTTACGTTTGTTAAGTATTTAATGCAGGAGTCAAAGCCATTAACAGCAAGTAGTCGTAACGGATGAAGAGCATTATGGATAATCACTTCGGCAACCGTTTCCGACCGTTGTATCCGTTAATCAAAGAATTCAAGGAGCTAATTAATGGCATGAAGACTATAAAAGCCAAGTGTTAGCCCCAAGTATATGTTATGTAAAAGTATTGAAAATAGTTCAAGTCAGAAGATCAACAGAGATCAGACAGAAGACTTGGAAGAAGTTCATCAAGAAGACCAACAGAGCTCAACAGAGCTCTATCGGATCCAACAGAGCTCATCAGAGCTCTATCGAAGAATTCCTACAAGAGAACAAGTATTCAACAAAAGACCAACAGAGCTCTTGCGACAGAGCTCTGTGAAGTAAAAGACCTCTGTCAGCCTAAGTCTCGTAGGAAACCTTAAGTGTTAGACACGTGACCATACTTTCCACGTATGCCCTAAAGATTGGAGACACACTTTCCACGTGTCATTCAAGGGTACGATAGTACACTGTCTACACTTTATCAGGTCTATAAATATCGAGGTAGTGGAACAACAATTGTAAGCTTTGGGAAAAGTAGTTTTTCCACAATTGTTTAAGCACACACTGCAGCAATCCCGAGCACTACCTCCGTACGATATTGTTGTCCTATGAGATTTCCGAACACACTTTAACTTGTTCTTGGTGTGATTCATTATCAATATATGAGCAGCTTTTATATCTGATCTTGTTATCATTTTACTGTTCAATATTTGATTCTCATACTTCACTTATCGTTTACACAATCACTCATTTTAATGGCTTTATTTAATATGCTTCCGCTGTCTATTTTACTACCATTAATATGATACAACGTGAATCTGGGAACCTACAATTGGTATCAGAGCATCTTTGGTTTTCTTAAGCCAAACGATCCAATCTACCAAGGTTGATTCACTGTTGTTGATTGTGTCTGTGCGACTTTAAAAGCTTCATAGTATACTCTGTTTTACTGCTTTCTAGTCTAACCAAGCGTTCAGAGCTCATATAACTGTGTTTAAAACTTTCTAGTTTAGCTTAAAATCTTCTCAAAAAGTTACTGTTCCGTTGGTTACTGTTTGAAACTCTGTTTCTAGCCAAAAATCGTTTTGCAACAAACTGTACTCTGTTTTTCTTTCAAAATGGCTAACAACGGTGTAAATGCTATCTATACTGCTGGCTCTTTAACAAAACCTCCTACTCTTCTGAGAGATGAATATCCTCAATGGAAAATCAGGATGGTTAATTTTTTCGATGGTATGGATAAAGACCTCATGCGATCTGTCACGGATGGACCATTCCAACCCATGGTTTTTGTTCCCCGTGTACCCGCAACAGGAACTACTGCTGAGATTCCAGCTCATTATGAAGTTAAAACCACAGGTTTTACTGATGAGGAAAATCTAAAAATGGAAAATGATCTTAAAGCAGTTAGACTACTGATTATGGCCTTTAACGGATGTGTATGGTCTTTAACGGATGTGTATGGCACTTTGGCCGCACAAGAAAAGGAGGTTGTCAAGCAAAAAGGCAAATCCATCAGTGCTGGTCCAATCGCCTTAGTTTTTGATTCTAAGAAAACCACATCTGAAAGGTCCAACAGAGAGAGTTCAAGCAAAGAAAAAAAGAAAGAAAAGTCTGATAAAAAGAAAGGAAAGAAAAGTTTGATTGCAGAAAGTGAAACAGATGAGAGCTCATCAGAGGATGATGACATTCAAGCCTTTGCCCAATCTCTTGCTTTAATAACTCAGCAATTAACAAGAGATTTGGCAATAAGTTCGACAGAAGAGGCAGATATGAGAGAGAAGGAAGGGAAGACAGAAGAGGATATACAGCACCAGAGCAAAGTTCCAACAGAGTTGCCACAAACTTAGGGAAACCTCCACAAAGAAGAGAAAATCCACCAGCACAACAGAAGGCCGATGCAGCCCAGCCCATCAATCAAAATGATGGACGCTGCTTCAGATGCGGCAAACCTGGACACTTCTCTGTTAATTGTAGAGGCAAACTGGTAAAAGACCAGGACTACTACAAAAACAAATACAAGTACAATTACAGAGAAAGAAGTTATGTTGCTGAAATGGAAAATTGGGTCTCTGACTCATCTTCTGATGATGAACCAGAACAAGCCAACTTCTGTGGAGTTGCTGTGGATGATGAAAGTTTTGAAGCAGCTGTTGACTGGATGACTGGAGAACCAGAAATAACGAAGGGAACAACAGAAGAAGAAGATCTAGCTCATGCATTTGCTCTTACCACGACAGAATCTGACGACAGAGCGCTGGAGACCACCAGACCCAGTGCCAAGGTATGCTCATCTAAATCTAAATCTGACTCAGAATTAGAAATGCATGTTTCCATGTTGAATGAGGAATTTCAGCTTCTAAAACAAAAACTTTCTGAAGAAAAGGAGCTAAGAAAACTAGCTCAGAAGGACCTATCTTTTTACAAGAGAGAAAAGACACTCTTGGAACAAGAAAAGGAAGAAATCTTCAAAGAAAAATCTGAGTTAGAAATCTTACAAAAGAAGAAGGAAAGTCTGTTTTCTGAAAAGATCAAAGTTTATGAAAATGATTTGAAACAGAAGTCTGAAAAGTTGAAACAGTCTGAAACAGAGAGACTCAACTCTGTTGCTCTAACTGATTATTTTCAAAGAGAAAGGGAAATACTTCATCAATCCCTACAAAAGAAAGAAATTCAGATTAAAAAGTACCAAGATGCACAAGATGTGCATATCAAGATAAATTCATAGATGGATACGCAAGGTCTTGGTTTCTCTGACCTTGCTCCCTACAACGAAAGGAAGAAGACATCTCTGTCCTCCGCCTTCTATATTGGGAAAATCCAAGAGGACGTGATATCTGGTAATGCCGTTTTCAAAAGAACCAAAATCTCAGATGCTTTCTCAAAACCAAAACATCTTAACTATAGGAACGTCAGCTATGACTCCTCTGGTCAAAAGAAGGTTTTAAAACCATCATCAGAGTTTATTCTTGATCAAGGAAGAGCTAGAATCATACTTCCTAATTCTGTTAAGAACTTGGGCACTAAAGAGATCTTCAACTTCAATTCTTTCAAAGGACAGAAGTCTGTTACTTCTGCGACAGACCCCTCTGTTGAAATACCACAGAGCAATCTGAATCCAGAAGCACCAGTTTTCTCTCCTACCTCTGAATCTATAAGAACATCTTTTGAAGAAGATTTGTTGAAAGTTATTGAAGAAAATGCTATCTCTGATTCTTTAAAACCAAAGATGAGAAAGTTCAGATCTGTTAAAACAAATATTCCTGTCATACCCGTTGAATCAAATTCCTCCAACAGAGCCACTAGAGACTTTCTAGCCTCTAATTGTGACTCTGACTCCGAGGTAGATGAACAGATATTCTGTGGTCGAAAGAACATCTTACACAAGTTAAAGCAACTACCGGTAGGATCTCCGGATCTAAAAGAGGATGTTTCTTTCTTTAAGAAACAGTCAAGATTTATACCAGTAACAAGCTTTAACAACAAAGATTTCAAGATTCTTGCTTCTAATGCAGTAGAAGTAGAGAAGAAAGAGAAAAACAAAAATGTCTTTGTAAACTCAAATGTTCCTCTTGCTTTCAAACCTGTAAGATTCACACCAGAACAGAAGGGAAAGTGGATAACTAAGTCTGTTCCGAATTCCGGTGTAAATCAAGGAAGAAATTCTTTTCGCTCAAATGAGTCCATTTCCAAGAATTTCATGTCAAAAGAGTCAAATTCAAAGAACCTCACATCAATCGAGTCTGTTTTTAAGAAACGAAGTCAGGACAGATTGTATGCAAAGACATCTGGTCCTAAAATCTTTCAGAATCAAGCTTCATCCAAACAGTTTTTGAATACAAACAATGTGCATCAGTCATGCTCCATCAACTGCAATTGTATTCAACTGTTATTGAAATTACAGAATCATCTGAATGGTCCTCACTGTGTTCTGAGTCGTTCTGTTCAAAAGAAAAACTCCACGACCACTCCGAACACACAAAGGAAAACCTCTGACGCACCACCAAAACCTAACAAGAAAGGACCCATTATGAGATGGGTACCTAAAAAGAACTAATCTGTCTTGCAGAAACCTCATGTGCAGATATGGTACTTGGATTCTGGATGCTCCAGGCACATGACGGGGAATAAGGAGCTGTTAACTTCTTTCAAAAACAAGATGGGAAGTGTGGTAACATTCAGAGGAGACAATGGCGGACAGATTAAAGGTTATGGTACATTAGTAAATGGTGGTATTTCAGTCTCTGAAGTTGCTTATGTTGAAGGATTAAATCATAGTCTTCTCAGTATAAGTCAACTCTGTGATCACGGTTTCGATGTCAATTTTAGGAAGAAGTATTGTTCCTTGCTACTTTCCGAGACTGGTCAAGAACTCTTAAGAGCTGATAGAAAAGGCAATCTTTACAAAATGAATTTCAAACCAAACCAAAACACTACAACAGAGAGACTCTGTTTAGTGTCTTTGAATAATGAAGATGCCTGTCTCTGGCACAAAAGATTTGCTCATTTAAACTTTCGAAATCTTGACAAACTCGTGAAACTGAAGTTAGTAAAAGGACTTCCTTCTCTGAAATTTGACAAAGACCATCTATGTTCTGCTTGTGAACTTGGAAAGATGAAAAGATCTTCACACAGAACAAAGAGTGATCATAGTTCTCCCAGACCTTTGCATATGCTTCATGTGGATCTCTGCGGTCCAATCTCTGTGCAAAGTCTGTCGGGCAAGAAGTATATCCTTGTTTTAATTGATGAATACTCTAGATATACTTGGATTGAGTTCATCAGAGTAAAATCTGATGTCCCAGAAATTCTGATAAGTTTATTGAAAAGGATACAGGTTCTGTTAGATATAAAGGTACAGAAGTTGAGAAGTGATAACGAGACAGAATTCAAGAATGACAGAATCAATGCATACCTAACAGAGGAACGAATCTCCCAAAACTTCTCAGCTGCCAGAACTCCACAACAGAATGGAGTTGTGGAAAGAAAGAACAGAACTCTGGTAGAAGCCGCCAGAACCATGTTGGCTGGCTCTATCCTTCCAATCAACTTCTGGGCAGAAGCAGTCTCAACAACATGTTTTACCCAAAACAGAGATGTAATTGTAAAAAGATTCAAGAAGACTCCTTATGAACTCATTAACAACAGAAGACCAAATGTGAAATTCTTTCATGTCTTCGGTTGCAAGTGCTTCATACTGAATGACAGAGAACATCTGGGAAAGTTTGACAAGAAAGCAGACGAAGGAATCTTTATTGGTTATTCCTTAACCTCTAAAGCCTACAGAGTCTACAACACTAGATGTCGGGTCATTCAAGAGAGTGTAAATGTGTCCTTTGATGAAAGCATATCAAGCTCCTCTGATCGAAAATCAACAGAGGGGATACAGACAGAACAAGAGAAGATAACTTCCTCTAGATCAAGGGAAGAAGACATCAATCTCATGTTCAATGATTTCTTCGATGATGATTCCTATGATAACATTAACAGAGGAGATCAAGCTCAGAACTCAACAGATCAAAATCTGACAGGTACATCTCTCACTGGTCCCTCTAATACTTCACCATCTACTTCTCTGTCTACAGGAGTAATTCAGAGAAATGAGGAACCTCACCAGATTGAAAGAGAACCTGAACAAGATCCTTCATCACCTCTGATGACAAACGTCGGAAGAAATTCCTTGTTTGAAAGTTCACCATCATAGAGCCCTGTTAATGACTCTCAGAGCAATGAGGCCACTCTCCAAAGTTGTGTGCCACAGAGCCCTGGTCCAAACCTACAGAACTCTGATGCTAAAGTTCGTCTTTTCCCATCAGAAGCACAAACGCCACCCGTTGTCCATGCTCCCATGACACGATGGATAAAGGATCATCCTCATCATCTTATAATTGGTGATGCTGAAGATGGTGTAAAGACAAGATCGGCCACAATCAATGAAGCTTTCTTTGTAATTTTTCTAAGCATGATTGAGCCGAAGAAGATTTCTGAAGCCCTAGAGGACCCAAATTGGATCGAAGCTATGCAAGAAGAGCTTCTGGAATTTGAGAGAAATAAAGTCTGATCCTTGGTTCCACTCCCAAAAGGAAAAACAACCATTGGAACCAAATGGGTGTTTAGAAACAAGAAGGATGAAGATGGGATTATCATCAGAAACAAAGCCCGTCTGGTTGCAAAGGGATATAGACATGAAGAAGGGATTGACTATGACGAAACCTTTGCTCCTGTGGCTAGGCTAGAAGCAATCAGAATCTTCCTAGCCTATGCTGCTCATAAGGGTTTCAAGGCCTATCAAATGGATGTCAAGTCTGCATTTCTGAATGGCAAACTACAAGAAGAAGTCTATGTCCAGCAACCACCTGGTTTTGAATGCTCAAAGTTTCCAGACCACGTTTACAAGCTAGACAAAGCTCTCTACGGTCTTAAGCAAGCTCCCAGAGCCTGGTATGAAACTCTGTCCAAATTTCTGTTGGTCAATCACTTCGAAAAAGGTACCGTCGATAAAACTCTATTCTTCAGGAGATATAAAAATGATATACTTCTGGTACAAATATATGTTGATGATATTATCTTTGGGTCTACACGGCAAGAGTACTGTGATAACTTTGAAACTTTAATGAAAAGTGAATTCAAAATGAGCATGATGGGAGAACTCTCTTTCTTCCTGGGTTTACAAGTCAAACAATCTGACATAGGGACTTTCATAAGTCAGTCCAAATACATCTCTGACATGTTGAAAAAATATAAGCTCAATGATTCAAAACCAAGGAAAACTCCTATTGCCACTGGAGTTAAACTTGACTCTGATCCTAATGGTGAACCAACAGATGTCAAGCACTACAGAGGCATGATAGGGTCACTTTTGTACTTAACCGCCAGTAGACCAGATATAATGTTTGCAACCTGTCTCTGTGCCAGATTTCAGGCAAATCCTACCAAAACTCATTTAACAGCTGTCAAACGTATCTTTAAATATCTGAAAGGGACTCAATATTTGGGTCTCTGATATCCTCTTAACTCTGGTTTCGAGCTTGTAGCATACACAGACTCAGCCTATGGAGGATGCAAGAACGACATAAAGAGTACTTCTGGTAGCTGCCAAATGCTTGGAGAAAAGTTGGTGAGTTGGACATCCAAGAAACAGAACTGTGTTTCAACCTCTACAGCAGAAGCGGAATATGTTGCTGCTGCTAGTTGTTGTTCCCAAGTAATATGGATGAAGACACAACTCAGAGATTATGGTCTGAAGTATGGTAAGATTCCAATTCTATGTGACTCCAAGAGTGCCATTGCCATAACTGCGAATCCAGTTCAGCACTCAAAGACCAAGCACATCGACATAAGGTATCACTTCATAAAGGATCATGTTGAAAAAGGGACTATTGAAATGTACTTTGTTTCAATAGACATCCAGCTTGCTGATTTGTTTACAAAAGCCCTAAATGAAAGGAGATTTAACTTCCTAGTCAGCAAACTGGGTATGCTGAACTTGTCCTCCTAACTCTGTTTAAAATCAACAGAAGCTCTGTTGTTTCTACCAGAGCTCTGTCAAAAGGTTGGATAGGATAGTTCAACAGAGTTCTGTTGTACACACGAATTCTGTCAAGCATTTTTTCTCTCCATGGTCGTACAAAAGCGTTCTTTTGTTTATCAAAAAAAAAAGAGGGGGACTAATCTATCGAGGGGGAGCTTATAAAGGAAAATTGCATGGTTTTAGGGGGAGCAAGTCAATAATCAAATTTCCAAACCAAATTGACTTTGCTTTTTGAGCTTAAAGCTAAATCTTTTGGAGAACCAGTCAGAACTCTGACATCTCATCAGAGCCTCTGTTGCTTCTCATTAGAACTCTGTTTAATCATGTAAAGTTCTGACCATCTCACATCAGAACAAGTTCTGGTAAAGGTAACAGTAAGAAAGGAAGGCCACACAAGAAGCAACTTAACACAGCTCCATCAGAGCTCTGTTAGCTTGTTCTGCCACGTCATCAGAAACACGTCATCAGAGTGCGGGTCATTTCTAAACGTCAACCACTTGTAACCCACACATCTCTAACCACGACGGTTTACTTGCACAAAAAGTGGTCAGAACAAATCCACGTGGCAATCTCTGATTGAAAGACAAACCGCTAGCTGTTCCCACGTTCTCACTGTAGCAACCGTTCCACTAATCAACCCTCGAGTACCTACAGTACCTATGACCGTGATCCAGCCACACATTTCCCATATAAATACCCATTTCCTTTAAACCTTTTCTCTTCATTCAAACCTTCAAAACCCAAACCTGCAACAATGGCAAACCCCCAACACTCAGCAGATTCAAGCCGTATTGGTCCCGTCGACCAAATTGTTATTCTTCCATACGAATTTGCTGAAAGCAACCATCGATTAGATCCAAACCCTGCTCTCTATCTCCCCACATACCACATATTTCTGGAGTTCTTCAGAAACTCAGAAATTTTCAAAGCCCTAACAGACTTCGACGACAACATTCCGGAGCTCTACATCAAGCAATGGTGGACTACATGCCAACACGTAGAAGAGCTCAACGGAATAATCGGCAATGTGGATTCCGGTCGAGATGGAGGTTCTGGAACGATCAGAATCAGAGCAACTACCCTGCGGAGAATCCTTGGAATGAAGAGCAAGCGACAGCTCAACATAGAAGCTTTCGAGAAGCCACCCAATACTGCTGTCCTTCTGGAGTTTGTACGATTTCTAGGCTACAACAAAGATATCACCCGAATCGGAGCATTCAAAAGACAGAATCTACCACCAGTGTGGAATTTCATGTTCTCTGCACTGAACCGAACCCTCACAGGAAAATCTGGTAGTCAAGATCAAGCCAGCATAGAAATCCTACAGATAATGTATGGATTGTTCTTTCAAAGAAATCTTGACTATGCCAGCATTCTCTACACCGACCTTCTCACTGCTGTCAATCTCAAGACCTCTGCCATTGCCAAAGGAGGAGAAGTTGGGCAACATAAATTCCTAAAGAACATCAAGTTTCCAAGGTTTATCGGGTTGGTGATCAGAAGAGCATTTCAGAGTCTGGAATTGACTCAACAAGGCAACGCGTTCAGGAACTGGGTCATGACCAGATTCAATCCCACCACTTCAGGAGAATATCCCCTCATTCGACGCGTTCCAGGTACAATGCTCGCTCTGATAAGCCCAGACCACATTTCTATCCAAAACTATAGACATGCTGCTCAACCTCAAGAACCTGAGGTGAGAACCCCAACATACTTAGGCTCTAAGCCATCTGAAGAGAGTACGAGTGAGGAAATAGGAGTGGAAGAAGAGGCAAGAGTACCCTAAGTGGGGTCTTCCTCTAGAGTGGAATTAGAGAACAGAGCATCTCCTAGAGAGGCTGTTCAAAAAGTACAGGAGTCACCAGAGGTCGAAGTTCTTTCCTCTGATACTGGTGAGAAAGAGGATAACAGAGAGGAACCCGAGTGTTCTACAGCCATAGGATCCGAGGAAAATGTGAGGATAGAAGAAGATGTCCAAGATGACACATCTAAGAGAAATCCTACCCCACATCCCAGTGCTTCCACACATGCTATCCCTGGTGATGAAGACCAGAGGGATATTGAAACAGAGGTGCACACCTCGAACCCCAACCAGCCTATACCATCAGAGGCAACTCTTCATGCCTCTGATATGCACGAAACTGGGGGATCCATATTCGGTAATGATGTCACTTTGCCCCACGACATCGATAGGTCACCTCCACACGATGATGCCTCTGTGGCTCATTTAGAGACTACACAAATTAGACCAGAGATCTTTGTAATCTCACGTAGCATCTGTCCGACTCAGGGACAATGGGAGACCATAGTAGAACAAGGGAAGACAATGCTTAATCCAAATGCTTCCCATCACACCAGATTTCCTTCTTCAGAACCTGAGCTGGAAGAGGAAACTCTGATCAGAACACCTGTAGTTGTTTCCCCTTAAAGGGAACATCAAGGATCGGGTGGAAGTCCTGCAAGAGCCAACCTAAAAACAACTCTTGAAGCAGGCACCTCTGAGCTCGAGGTTAACATGGAACCATGTGTTGGTACCAAGGATATCCCCGTTGACACTGTCACACGAGCAGAGTTCACAAGCTTCTGTGACAGTATCAATAACTCCTTGAATGAGTATAAACTCATCAATGATCAAAAGGAGGAGCTGATCCGCAAGGAGAATGCTTCTCTCTAGGAAAAGGTTCAGACATTAACGACAGAAGTAGCCGCTCTGAAGACGCTCTTAGCAGAAAATCATACGGCTCAGATGAACAGAACCCTGCCAACCCCTTCTCTATCAGACTCCAACATCAGAACCTTGACAGAACTGATCAACAACTCTGTTAAGACCGCCATCACAGAAGCCACGACTTCTTCTGCCGCACCTATCCAACTCTCTGGCCCCAGACCCAATGACTTACCAATGACTGCAGAGGTAGAAGAGGTGATGCGAAAAGCAGCCTTAGACTTCAATAATATTATTTTACAGACCTCTACATCAAAACGACCTGCTGAAGAAGCACCTGCAGAAGAACCTTCGAGCAAAAGGCATAAGGCTAACCCAAAGTTTGTTGTTCCGCCCTCACCAAAAGCTCGAATTGAATCCTCTGACGATGATGATGACTTTGAGGATGCTACAGAAGATCAGTCAGACAATCAGATGGGTGAGTCCTCAGAACAACAAAAGGGGGAGAAGGAGGAGAAGGAGAAAGAGAAGGATAAAGAGGAGAAGGAGAAAGAGAAGGAGAAAGAGAAGGAGAAAGAGAAGGATAAAGAGGAGGAGAAGGAGAAAGAGAAGGAAAAAGAGAAGGAAAAGGAACCTGCAACAGAGGCTGAGGGATCTGCTAAGGGAAAAGAAAAGGTATCTGAGGCTGAGGCAACTAAAGTAGGAGACCAAGGGAATACTTCTGAAGACTTACCAGAGGTGACTATGGTGGTTTTTGATTACATGTTCAAAGACAGAATCATCAAGCCTACAGAATCCTCTCAACAACCACCTGAGGTTATTATCCTGGACACCCCTCCTACTTCACCAAGAACAGAACCAGAGAGAACCGACCCATTCTCTGCTGAAGAAACATTGAAACAAGCCCAACCTCAAGTCCAAACCCAAACAACACAAGAATCTGCCCACATTGACATACTCATGGCAGAAACTCATGAAGACCCAAATCCCATGCCAACAGAACAGAACCCCGAATCCTCAACTCAACATTCTGGCAAACCTCCACTAGAAGAAATCTTTGCCTATCTTTATGGTGACCATGACACCATCCCCACAAATGCTGTGCCCATCGATCCATACTTAAGCCCCTGCAGGATAAATACGATCTCTGACGTTAGACGGAAATTCATTGAAACCAAGTCCAGATTGAACAGCAATATAAACTCAGACTTTGGAATCCGCAGAATCGTAGACATCAAGCAGAAGACCTTTCGGCACAACAAAATACAAATGAGCTATCACGAGTTCATAGTTGAATCAAACGACAACAGGGTTGAGCACTTCAATGAAAACGACCTGGTACTTCTGAACCCTTATGATTTGATTCCACTCCATGCCTACTGTTACAACTTCAGTGACAGATACAAAGAGGCAAGAACAGCACTTCCTGAGGTACGCTTCGCTATGCAAGAGCACATAAATCTAAGAATTCAGATTGACTTTCAGCTAGGCATAGAGTTCGAAGTAGAAGAACTAGCGACTGCTCCACCAAATGAGAGCCTTCAAGGCTATGAGCACTACAGAACCGGAACCGTAGTTGGAGATCCACCAGTGTTCATATGCCGACAGAGAAAAATCAAGAAGGCCCTCAGAGCTTCTGAAATCCACAAGTACTCAACAGAGTCGCTGGAATACCTCAGAGATATCATTCAAAATCTCCCAAGAGAAAAATGTCCGGAAGAGCAACAGAGAAACTTCATCACCCAGATCTATCTTATGATCAACTTCCGAGAACTCATCAGAAGATTTGACAGAATCTTAAGGGGAGATAATTTTGCTTAAATGTACTGGTCTTTTAATCTTTTTGTAACATTCTAAAAGATTAGTGCAAGGTTTCAACAGAGGTAAAAGTTCTCTGTTCTTTTGTTTAAATCTCTGTCAAATGTAAATTTGTATTTTCAATACTTAGGGGGAGATTGTTAGCCCCAAGTATATGTTATGTAAAAGTATTGAAAATAGTTCAAGTCAGAAGACCAACAGAGATCAGACAGAAGACTTGGAAGAAGTTCATCAAGAAGACCAACATAGCTCAACAGAGCTCTGTCGGATCCAATAGAGCTCATCAGAGCTCTGTCGAAGAATTCCTACAAGAGAACAAGTATTCAACAGAAGACCAACAGAGCTCTTGCGACAGAGCTCTGTGAAGTAAAAGACCTCTGTCAGCCTAAGTCTCGTAGGAAACCTTAAGTGTTAGACACGTGACCATACTTTCCACGTATGCCCTAAAGATTGGAGACACACTTTCCACGTGTCATTCAAGGGTACGATAGTACACTGTCTACACTTTATCAGGTCTATAAATAGCGAGGTAGTGGAACAACAATTGTAAGCTTTGGGAAGAGTAGTTTTTCCACAATTTTTTAAGCACACACTGCAGCAATCCCGAGCACTACCTCCGTACGATATTGTTGTCCTATGAGATTTCCGAACACACTTTAACTTGTTCTTGGTGTGATTCATTATCAATATATGAGCAACTTTTATATCTGATCTTGTTATCATTTTACTGTTCAATATTTGATTCTCATAGTTCACTTATCGTTTACACAATCACTCATTTTAATGGCTTTATTTAATATGCTTCCGCTGTCTATTTTACTACCATTAATATGATACAACGTGAATCTGGGAACCTACACCAAGCTAAAGCCTCATTCCAAGGATCCATGGGAAAAATCCGACAAACATCAGCGATCATCAGTGAATATCACCAAACAGCAGAGAAAATCATCCAAACGCATAGCAAAGAACATTCGAACCCTGGAGATCAAGTACTGAAAGCGAGAACCTTACAGCGAACTCAAGAACACTCGAAGGAAAGCTCAAGTATTGCTCTCGACGCACGACAACAACTTTCGACCAGCAGTTATTTACACTTTGTATTCACACGACAAACACCTGTTCTACACTTTAAACACTTGTACTTTACATTTCGAAGTATTTCCTTCATTTGTATTGTAATCATCGTACGACCGACGCCAGTACCAAGGACGTCGCCCCTGATTGGCGACCATAGTGCAGCGACGACACCCACTGTTGTCTGCAGGTTTTTTCCTCAATTGAGGTTTTTCCTGCGTCATCAAATCCCTTGTCTCATTTATTTTTTCCCTCATCGCATGTCTCGTCGAAAGATCCTTTCTTTAGTTGATTAAGTCCACATCGACCTTAAGTTGTCCCTTTGGTGCGATTTTTGGCATTAACAGCAGCCCTGAACAAATTTATATCTCGATCATCGGATAGGTGCCATCTATTCTACAACGTCCTCCGAAAAAATAAAGGCTTCAACTGGACGGACGATCATGAGCAAACACTGCAGAAACTGAAGGAGTATATGACGTCGCCGCCTCTGCTGTCTAAACCTCACGATAATGAGGTCTTGCAGCTATATTTGGCTGTCAATCCTAATGCAGTAAGTGCCCTCCTGACACGAGAAGATGAAAAGCAGCAACTGCCGATCTACTATGTAAGTAAATCCTTTTTGGACGCCGAAACCAGGTATTCCTCTATGGAAAAATTGCTATTGTCGCTAGTTACAGCTGCAAAGAAATTACGACATTTTTTCGAATCACATCCTATTACTGTCGTGACTAACTTTCCTCTTAAGTCTGTCTTGAGGAAACCTGAGTTGACAGGTCGATTGGCGAAATGGAGAATATATCTCAGTAGTTACGACATCGACTTCAAGCCCAGGACAACGATAAATTCGCAAGCGTTGGCAGATTTCATCGCCGATTTCAGTCCTGAACTGGAAAAAGAAACAGAACTCGAGGTGCTCACTGTGGCGACTCACGACGACGTGCCCTGGACTCTATATGTCGATGGGTCATCCAACATTAGGGGTTCGAGACTAGGCGTCGTCCTAAAGTCGCCACAGGGGGCAATATGGTATACTCCGTACGATGTGACTTTAAAACTACCAACAATGAAGCCGAGTACGAAGCCCTGATCGTGGGAATGAGTATGGCCCACGACTTGGGGGCAACCGCGCTACATGTCAAAACCGATTCTCTCCTCGTCGTGAACCAGATGAACGGAGAATTCGCGGCCAAAGATTCAAAGATGACAGCGTACCTAAAGGTAGCAAAAGAAAAATCAGAAATATATAAACCATTTTTAATCGAGCAGATTCCAAGGGACCAAAATACTCAAGCCGACGCTTTAGCAAACCTTGGATCTGCACTCAGTGAACCATTATTCGACAACATTCCTATGATCCACCTGGCGACATCGTCCATCGAAAGTGACGACGTCGTCCAGATCGAAGACCAAGAAGATGATTGGTTGTGCGACACCAGAAATTTTCTTATGCACAACCAACTCGCAGATGATAAGATGGAAGCTCAGAAGATCAGGTTCAAGGCATCCAAATATGTCGTGATCGGAGATAGACTCTATCGACGAACATCGACAGGCTTGAATCTGAGATGTGTTATCGGCAAAGGTCAAATTCAAAGAATCCCTCAAGAAATGCATGATGGAGAGTGTGGAAACCACTCAGGAGGTCGCAGTCTAGCCAATCGTATCTCTTGATTAGGCTACTTTTGGCCAACACTGCGACAAGACGCCATCAGGTATGTCCAGAATTGTGATCCCTGTCAACGACATTCAGGTACGTCCCACAAACCTTCTGAACCTTTACATTCGACACTGATCCCATGGCCTTTCATGAGATGGGGGATGGACATTGTCGGCAAGTTACCTCCTGCCCCCGGGCAAAAGGTATTTCTTCTCGTACTTACAGATTATTTTTCTAAGTGGGAAAAGCAGCTGCCTTTTCCCAAGTCCGGGACAAGGAAGTCGTCTCTTTTATCCAGACTAACATCATATGCAGGTTCGGGATTCCATCCGAAATTGTCTGCGACAATGGATCCCAGTTCATAAGCGACAGGACTCGACAGTTCTGTGAAGATCGCAATATCAAGCTGATGGCCTCGACACCCAGATATCCCCAGGCAAATGGACTTGCAGAATCGAGTAATAAAACCATTATTGCTTCAATCAAGAAAAGGTTAAAAGCTGCAAAAGGAAAGTGGGTCGAAGAATTCCCTTCAGTCCTGTGGGCGAATCGCACGATGCCACGCATGTCTACAGGACAAACCCCTTTCTCTTTGGTCTATGGTTGTGAAGCAGTTTTGTCGGTCGAGGTCCGTCTCCCAGTCTTGAGGTATACTTCGGTCGACCATAACTTGGTAGATCTAAGTTATGACCTCGACGCCCTTGAAGAGCTTAGAGAATCAGCACTAATCAGAATGGCGTCGAAAAGGCAAGCGGTCGAGCGACATTTCAACAAGAACGTCAAAGCTAAAGTCTTCCAAGAAGGCGACTACGTTCTCCGACGAGTGTTCCAGAGCACTCAAGAGCTCAATAAAGGTAAACTTTCCACCAAGTGGGAAGGTCCATATCGAATCTCAGAAGTCTTGGGTAAAGGTGCCTATCGGCTCCAAACCCTCGACAATCGAAATATCCCACGCAGCTGGAATGCAACACATCTGAAAAGGTATTTCTTCTAAACCCTTTTTCTTTCATATGATTTTTAATTTACTGTTAATGTCAAAAATCGCATCAAAGGGACAACTTAAGGTCGATGTGGACTTAAACAACTAAAGAAAGAATCTTTCGACGAGACGTGCGACGATAAATAAAATAAGGAAACAAGGGATTTGATGACGCAGGAAAAACCTCAATCGAGGAAAAAACCTGCGGACGACAGGGGGTGTCGTCGCTGCACTATGGTCGCCAATCAGGGGCGATGTCCTTGGATACTGGTGTCGATCATACAGAGATTACAATAAAAATGAAGGAAATGCTTCCAAATGTAAAGTACAAGTGTTTGAATGTAAAAATAGGTGTTTGTCGTGTACGAAACAAAGTGTGATCTGCTGGTCGAGGGCTGTTGTCGTGCGTCGAGAGCGATACTTAGAATAATGGTTCTTCACTTCAGGTGATCTTGAATATTGCTTCAGTTGTTAATCGCCGGATATTCGATGTGCTGAAATGTTGATTGAGCTTGATATTTATAGTCTTCGTGTCCTTAGCTTCATCCATGAATGCTCCTTTAATGGCCTTAACGGTTGGAAACGGTCGCCGGAGTAATGATCTTCGTTCGTTACGGTCGCCGGCTGTTTAATGATTGCGTCGGTTATAGTAGTTGCTCCATAATGACTTTTATTCTTCCATTAAACACTTAACAAATGGCCATGGTGAACGTTAGCTTTGGTCGAGGTCGCACGTCCTTATATAATAGTCGTGCGGATCGGGCGACGCTATGGTCGAGCGTCGTAAGGAACTCTCGACTTACCCTTTATGAGGGACGACGATGGTGTTCTAGGTCTTTGTCGAGACCTTATCTTAATACAAGATATAGTCCCTAATCATACGTCTTACCTGTTCTGGTCGTGGTCGAGTGACGTGATTTTTTGCCCAAACAGTTTGCCCCCAAAATTTGAAAATTGAATGTCAATTTTAAGTTTTAAATTTTGCTTGTCGAACGCTTAGACTTGTGACCTGGGTTGAGGGACTTACCTGGTTGTCGTGGAACTAGACTGGTTCGCCTTTAACTGAACGAGAAGTTGAAAAGTTGTGACGTCATACTGACGCGCGATGATGCTTACCAGCCGTCGAGGACATGTGTCGAAGATCCGGGTGGGTATATGAAAGGACATGGACGCGTGTTGATTTGCCGAAGGACTTGATCTGATATATCCGTCCGCATAAATAGAGATCACGACGGATCTTTTCTTGATACGTTTTCAAAGTTTTTTTAGAAGGGATTTTGTTCTGATTTTTTTCCAATTTTCACTCGAACTTATTCGAATCTTTGCGAATCTTCGGCTAGCAGTTTAGAGCGTTTATCTTGTTCTGTCCTTCGATTCACAATGTCGACGGAACCTGTTAGCCTTATCGTGAATCACGTAGACTTAGATGCTTTTAGGAGTTTGGCAAAAATCTCAGAAAATATAGAGTTGCGGTGTCCGGGGATTGTTCGTTCTATGGACTGCCCCGAGGGATATATTGCTTTGTATGAGTATCCTTTTAAGATAGGGTTTCAGTGGCCGTTTCTGGTTTATCTAAGTCATTCATGCAGGATTTCGATGTGTCGCCGGGACAATTGATGCCCCAACTTTGGCGAGTTCTACTGTTATTGAGCGAGCGTCCGCAAAATGGGAGTCTCCTATGATCATGAATGATTTCTTGGCGGCGTATCAAGATAAAAAGGATAAGAACTGGCGTTATAGTCCTTATTCTATGTTTAGGGGTGATCGTTCTTTGGTTTTGGGAACTGGTGTTAATGATCGTGGGTGGAAGTCGAGGTATGTGTTTGTTCTTGCCGATTCACTGGATTCCAGCAGCGATTGGATGCGGTCAGGCTGGAATAAGACAGGTATGCTTCGCCATTTTCTGTGTTTCATTTTTATGGCTTTTACTTACCATTCTTCTCCTGTTATCCTCAGAGATTCAGTTTGACGAAGTGAAACCGACTGCGGATTCCCAGGCTAAGATCAACAAGTTCTTGAGTCTTAGCGTTGACGAACGATCTTTCGTTACCTGGCAATTGGTGGCCGAAGACGAGGACGTGGCTGTGGACGCTGAACAAGAGGAAACGACTGGTAAACTTTTTACGATTGTTGATTTTCACCATTTGTATTTTCCATCTGATGTTTTCATGTATTTCCTGGTTAGTGTCGATTGAGAGGAAATCAGTCTCTAAGGCGGGAGGGAAGCAGATCATGCGTGCCCTTCGAGGTGAAGACGTTTCGACAGCTGGGTCGAGCCAAAAGAGAACCAGGAAGACGTTCCTGAGGGAACCGTCATCGAGGGTTGATGACTCATCGAGAGTTGTTCTGCCTAAAAAGGCAAAGGCGTCATCCAGCAGTCCTGGCGCGATGGACGCGACACTGGCAAGTTCGGCGCTGCCGGCGACAATGACGAGACCGGTGTTCAAGATGTCAACCCCATCATCTGCCGTCAGGGGCGAGGGGTCGTCGGCCGAAGTCGCGACAGTTAATTTTTCATTGCCGTCGGAATTTATGGCGGATGGTGTCCTAGACGGGACGACGTTGTTTTCTCACTTGGAGAGGTGTTTGCTTCCATCTTTCAGGGAGCGTTTTCACGGAGTTCCGGCCAGAGAGATAGGATCTCAAGTTGCTAGTCTGGCGTTCTCAATAAGTGTCAATCTTTCATGACTTGTTTCAACGTTCGATGTCGTTCGTTGTCTAACACTTTTTCGTGTATTTTTAGACATTCCAATCGTCTATGGCATTGTACGCCGAGATGTCGAAAGCCGAGGAGTTGGTGGCGTCTGCTTTGAAAAGGGAGGAGGCGGCGTTGGAGAGGGAGAGGTTGGTTTTGGCACGCGCCGATGAGTTAGCTATTCAGCTTTTCGATGCTCAGTACGAATTGCAAGCCCTAAGTCGAACGAGGGAAATGGCAGATGATGATCCTTAGGTCGGGACCTCAGGCAATAATGCGATGGATGCTCCTCCTGTAGTTTAGGAATTTTTACTTCCTTTGTTTTTGCTGGCCGTTGGTGGTCAATTTTTTGGCTTTAACATATTGACCTGATGAAATGGAAGTTGTTTTTTTTATCGAATTGACAATCTCATCACATAAATGTTGTTAGTTATGTAACTGATTGTGGAATACATGATAGGTCATGCAACTACGTCGCCTATTGTTAGGGCAAGAGTAAGAGCGTAATATGAGAGCATGCGATTAAAGCACCCATTGACACATAAATCGTAAGGTTTTTTATTACGTTGACAAACATAAATACATGCGACTAAGGCATACATTTAAAACGCGAAGTTTTTCTAAGTTAAAAAACTCAGACTGCAAAGTCGTTTAGACTATAAGATCGTGCGATTAAGTCGTCGACGAGCTATGAGGCGTGATCAAGTCATGGACCTGATCATCTATGTCGTGCGATCCTGCGATAAAGCGATGTCGAGGGTTTGGTCGTTGGCTAACCAACAACCCTCCGATGTTTAAGTCAGTAATTGTCTTGGTAAATAATCATATGTAAAAAATGAAAAAGGGTAAGGAACGTACCTTCTTGTCGAGTGTTCTGAAATACTTTGAATTTTTGGTTTTCATGCTGGGCCTCTGGATATATTGTATCATCTTGCCCCCTTGTGGTGGCTTTGAGACGATATGCTAGGTCTGGGACATGTCGTCGCAAGTCACCACAATATACGCGTCGCACGACCTGGCGAACCTGTTATTTCAGAAAAAAGAAACAAACCTGTCGTGACTCTTATGATCGTGTTTTGCCTTGGGTTGGAGTGACGTTCTTGACGGCCTATTTTCGCGGCTTCAAGGTGGCTTTATAGCAATCTCGAGCGACTTTTTGCTCGCTTCTGATCTCTTGGATTCCCCACGGCGTAGGGAATTTCATGATTTGATGATATGTCGAGGGAACAACTTTCATTTCATGAATCCATGGTCGACCTAAGATGATGTTATAGGCTGACGCACAATCAATAACACTGAACTTAGTCTGCTTATTGACTCCTCCGGCATAGACGGGCAAAATTATCTCTCCAAAGGTGCTCGTCGCTTCTCCATTGAAACCGACCAAAGTTGTCGAACGTTGGGTGATTTCTGAGCGATCAATTCCTATGGCTTTGATAGTGTTGAGAAAAATGATGTTTGCTGAACTGCCCCCGTCTACCAATACTCGACGCGTCAAACAGTTACCGACTGTGAGTTGAATGATCAACCCGTCGTGACGCTTTTGGTACGAGTCGCCGAGGTCGACTTGGTCGAACACGATCTTCATGGCTTCTAGATCCAAATCTCCTTTAGGTATGGATGAACGAGGAATAGGCCGGTCGTCGGGCGCTTGACTGGCATGACGCTTAGCTGCGGAGTACATCAGACCACACACGTTCGAACCACCAGTGATACAATTGATGATCTTTGCAAGCTTGGGCACTGACGATCGGTGGCTATTAGCTGGAAGAACGACATCATCAATAATATCTTTGAGATTACCTAGTGGAACATGATATGCCAATTCCTTCTTGAGTGCGATACAGTCATCTGTCGCATGACCATGGTCGACGTGTAAGTCGCACCACTTTGATTTATCCTTCTTAGCGTCGTCCAAGTCAGACTTCTTCGGCCACCGGATGGTTGCTTGGGTGGTCTTCAGAGCTTCGACTAAGTCTTTAGCTGACCCTTTGAACCCATAAGAGGCGATCTTGCGGTACAAGGGGAATTTAGTCGCGGTTTTAGCTTCTGCCTTCGTCTTGAAACGAACGTTTGAAATATGACGCGCTGGCTCTATTCTGGATATGGCTTTCGGCTTGAATTCTGGCTTCTTGACACCTAACGGCTTCTTGTCGTCAGTGTGTGTTTGGGAAAAAAATCACATCGTACGACCACAACCAGAGCAGGTAAGACGCACGCTATAATCCAAATCTTATATTAAGATAAGGTCTCGACAAGAAACCAGAAAACATCCGTCGTCTCCCGTAAAAAGGTAAGTCGTACGTCCCCCATGACGCTCGACCATAGTATCGCCCGTCCCGTACGACCATCGCGTAAGATCATTGCACCTTCGACCAAAGCTAACCTTAACCTTGACTGTTACGTTTGTTAAGTATTTAATGCAGGAGTCAAAGCCATTAACAGCAAGCAGCCGTAACGGACGAAGAGCATTATGGATAATTACTCCGACGACCGTTTCCAGCCGTTGTAGCCGTTGATCAAATCATTAATGAAGCTAATTAATGACGCGAAGACTATAAAAGACAAGCTAAAGCCCCATTTCAAGGGACATTAGTGAACATCCGATATACATCAGCAAACATCAACAAACAGCAGAGAAAATCATCCAAACTCATAGCAAAGAACATTCAAACTCTGGAGATCAAGTACTGAAAGCCAGAACCCTACTGCGAACTCAAGAACACTCGAAGGAAAGCTCAAGTACCGCTCCCGATGCATGACAACAGCCCTCGACCAGAAGTTCACACTTTGTATTCACACACGACAAACACTTGTTTTTACATTTAAACACTTGTACTTTACATTTCGAAGTATTTCCTTCATTTATATTGTAATCATCGTACGACCGACGCCAGTACCAAGGACATCGCCCCTGATTGGCGACCATAGTGCAGCGACGACACCCCTTGTCGTCCGCAGGTTTTTTCCTCGATTGAGGTTTTTCCGGCGTCATCAAATCCCTTGTCTCGTTTATTTTTTCCCTTATCGCACGTCTCGTCGGAAGATCCTTTCTTTAGTTGATTAAGTCCACATCGACCTTAAGTTGTCCCTTTGGTGCGATTTTTGGCATTAACAGTTTGGCGCCATCCGTGGGACCTCATCTAGAGAAAATCCTCGACGAACGTGCACCCTACTAACAGTTTCTTGGAGTTTTTTCTGCTCTCTATTACAGGAACAATGGCAGCCCTTGGAAATCCGCAGCAAGCTGTTGCTCAGATGTATCAGGAGCTCGAAGTCGCCAGGAATCAGCTCAATGCAATGGCAGAGCAGAATCGCAGAGCAGCTGAGGAGATCGCGCGGTTAAGAAATCCTCCTGGGCCTCAAAATGGTCCTAGGCCGTTCGTGCAGAACCCAATTCCAAGATCGTTCGACCAGAATGGCCCTAGACCATTTGTCCCGAATCCAGGTTCATCCGTGCAGAATCAACATCCAGGCCCGTTCATGCAGAATCAACAGCCAGGGCCGTTCAACCCAAATCCTCAGTTTGGGACAGTTCCTCCTCAGCACATAAGGCCACCACCCGTGAATAATGGGTCTCAGCCATTACAAGGGTCGCAGCCTTTCCAGCAGGGGTCGCAACCATTTCAGCAGCCATTTCAGAATGGACCTCAAGGTGGATCTCAGCCACTCCACGATGGATCGCAGCCTTTCCAGCAAGGATCGCATCATTTCAGAATGGACCGCAGCAATTCCACTATGGGTCGCAGCCGTATTTTGTCCCGTTCAACCGGGACACCAATGGTTCGTCGCATGGTAATGGCACTAGTCCAGGGACCAATCCCTCGACAGGGGCATATCCTGATCTTAACGACCTCGTCGCACAACGTTTAAAGATGTTAGAAGACCAAAATGAGCGCGTCCTGTCCTTGCTCGCCAAGTTGCCTGGGGCAGCCGTGCCTGTCGACGTCGAGCCTTGCTCGGGGTATCAGGCGTCGCCCTTCATCGACGAGATCGCCACCGTCGAGGTCCCAGAGAAGTATAACATTCCTGCCTTCACTCCCAAATATTCTGGTGTGACTGATCCGACTGAGCACGTCGCACATTACAAGCAGCTCATGTGGACAATCTCGATTCCACACATGTACCAGGAAGTATGCATGTGTAAGAGTTTCGGAGCAACTCTCACTGGTCCATCTCTCCAATGGTTAATCAATCTCAAACCCAAGTCCGTCGGGTCGTTTGCTGAGTTGGTTAACCAGTTCTCCCAGCAATTCGCCAGCAGTCGTAAGATAGAGAAGCAGACCAGCGACCTATATTACATCGTGCAGAAAGCTAGTGAGTCTATTCGAAGTTATTTCAATAGATTCAATGCCGAAATGATCAGCATCCGCAATTGCGACGTCAAAATCGCGATCGAAGCCTATAAGCGTGGTCTAGACGATAGTTCAGGTCTGTATATCGATCTGACCAAGTATCCCCCAGAGACTTTCGAAGATGTCCGAGCTCGAACCTTAGCATATATGAGAGTAGAATATGATGCCTCCTTTCGTCGCAAGCACACTGACGACAAGAAGTCGTTAGGCGTCAGAAAGCCAGAGTTCAAGACAAAGGCTGTCTCCAGAATAGAGTCAACGCGCCAAATTTCAAATGTTCGTTTTAAGACGAAAGAAGAGGCCAAGACCGCAACTAAGTTCACTCAGTACCCCAAGATATCATCTTACGGATTCAAAAGATCTGCTAAGGAATTAGTCGAAGCTCTCAAAGGTACCCAAGCTACTATCTGATGGCCAAAGAAGTCCGACCTGGACGATGCTAAGAAAGACAAATCAAAGTGGTGCGACTTCCATGCCGATCATGGTCATGCGACAGACAACCGTATCGCATTGAAGAAGGAACTAGCATATCATTTCCCGAAAGGAAATCTCAAGGACATCATCGACGATGTCGCTGTTCCAGCTAATGGCCATCGACCGTCGACTCCCGAGCATGCAAAAGTTGTCAATTGAAATTCCCTACGCCATGGGGAATCCAGGAGTCGCTCGTGAGTGCTACAGGTCTACCTTGAAGCCACAAAAACAAAGTAAAGTCACAAGATCAGGCTCTCGACAGGTTCGTTTCTTCTATCCCTAAATTAATATCTTTTTCACAGGGATAAATCTACTATGGTGCCTCGTCGCACGACAACATAGCCGACCGCAGGACAATATTTCTCCGTGTCAGTCTGTCATTTAAAACCTATCTTTTCCTCCCAAAAAGGATACGGTAATAAATGACAGGGGGCAAATAGAGAGAGTCTGAAATGGTACGCTCTCTAGCTCTTTCTAACTCTTTCTCATACGATTTTTTCTCACAAAACGTCTACTGACTTAAGCATCGGAGGGTCGTTGGTGAGCCAACGACCAACCCCTCGACATCATTTTATCGCAGGATCGCACGACAATAATCACTAAGTCTACTATATGACTTTAAATTCGCAGGGACGCACGACATACATGATCAGGTCTGTGACTTGATCATCCCTCCATAAGGGCGTACGATACAAACTCACTGTACAATCTGGTCGTACGATCGCAGAGTCTAAACGACCTTACCCCTAAGTTTCTTAACTTACATACACTGAATGGATACTTTAATCGCATGTACTTATATGTGTTTTACGTTATTCTCATCGTATTACAATAAAGGCCTTAGTCGCATGATTTCCTATGTATCTTACATTCCATCGATGTGATATTTGCTTACCAAGTATATGAAAACACAAGTTCAAACAAAAAGTGCATTTACTGAAAAGATCGTCAGATACACTCTCGACCATCAACAGTCGAGCAGCAAAGCAAAACAAAATAAAATTCCTAAATTAAAGGAGGAACATCCGTCGCATTCATGCCCGAAGTCCCGTCCTGAAGGCTTTCGCTTGCCACCTCCTCCTCAGCATCCTTCTCATCATCCAAGTCGAGATCCCTCTCGGTCCCGACTCTCTCATAAAAGAGACGCAGCTCATGTGACGTTGAAGCCAAAGGATCCTTGCCCTGCAGGTGACGTCGCATAACTACCGCACGCACAGTAAGTCGAGCATAAGAAAATAAAGACTTATTTTCGTCCTTCAACTCATCAAACTCCTTCTTCAAATTTATCACTTTAGCCTTGATTCCCTCGACTTCCTTCCTCTTCGCAGTTACGGATTCCTTCATCCCCTCCAGCTCATCTCTCTGGTCGCGCATCAAAATCAGGGACTCCTTCAAATGCGAGTTTATCTCGTCTCTTGTATGACTGAGGGCATCCAATTCGTCCAGAGCATGGTCAAGGCGCACCGACATTGCTTCTTCATGCTCCAAAGCAGCTTTCTCTTTAGCTAATGCTGCATCTTCATCTTGGGTAACAGAAGCCGTTGAAACCTCTATATTCGTCGTTTCGGCATGCAAGGCCAGGGAAGCTTGGAACGCCTGAAGAATCATAATATGAGCGGCATTAGTAAACAACGACGACGACAACGACAATGACAACGACAACGACAAACGACAAGTCTTGAAAGAAAGGCTTACCAAGAATAAGAGTCCAGCTGTATGGAACTCTTTCTTCTCGAAAGAAAACCCGTCAAAACGCTCCCTGAAAGACGGAAGCAAATATTTTTCCAAATGGGGGAACAACTTCGTCTCGTCCAAGACATTGTCGTCCAGAAAACCCGACGACAACGTAAAGTTGACCGTCGCTTCCCCCAAAGGTCCCTTCTGCGCGCCTTTGCCCCTGTCGGCCGATGAAGGGCCGGATAGGACGACGGGAGACATCGTCGCCAGTTGCGCAGTATCCACAGATTTTGCGCCGGTCGCAACCGACGCCTTCTCCTTCCTGGACAAGGCAACCCTCGATGGGTTACCCGTCTTCAAAGACGGTTCCCTCAGAACGAACACTTTTGTCCTCTTTAAGAGGCCTAACCCGGGTGTCGGGACCTCTTTTCTCTTCAGAACTCCCGACCCAGTTGTCGAAACGTCCTTCTCCCTCGCCTCGCGAGCTACTTCGACTTGGGCCATCTTCCTAGCAACAGAAGACGTCGCCTGTGCTTGAGATTCACCTGTACGGTAAAAGAAAGAAAATAGACGATTCAGAACAGAGAAAGACCAGGTCAAGCGAAAAGAAGACAAAAGGATACTTACCAATTATCTCTACCTCTGGTTCTTCGCTCTTCTCTTCCTCCTCAGTCTTCTCAGAGTCCTCCTCTTCTTCTTTCTCCTCTCGACCCATCCTCATCCCGTCGCTTAAGAAAACGGTGTCATCATCCTCGTCTATCAAATGACGCGTGACGTACGACCGGTCTTCAGTACTAAATTCCAAGAACTTTTCGATCTTAGCCCGAGAAGCATCATCCGTCTCTACCTTATCGAAATCAATATCTACGCATAAAAAAGAAGATCAGTCGAAGAAACAATCGAGCAACAGAATAACATGAAAACGTACAATCAAAGGCTCACCCGTCATATTCCAACCCTCCCTAATCCAGTCACTATCAGTGTCCAGCGTCGACGCCCGTACGAATACATACCTTTTCTTCCATCCACGGTCGTTGACCGCAGTATTTAAAACCAGGGTACGATTACCCTTGAACCTTGAAAACAAGCTATAGCGACGGTACCGGTCATTCTTGACCTTATACGCCGTCAGAAGGTCCCTCACATTCATCGGTGGATTCCAGTTGGAGGTAGGTCCACGGTCGTTGACCGCAGTATTTAAAACCAGGGTACGATCACCCTTGAACGTTGAAAACAAGCTATAGCGACAGTACCGGTCATTCTTGACCTTATACGCCGTCAGAAGGTCCCTCACATTCATCGGTGGATTCCAGTTGGAGGTAGGTCGTTCAATGATCAAGATAACTCGCCAGAACTGGGGAATCAGTTGCCCCGGCGAAAGATCAAATTCACACATGAATTCTTTGACTAAAGGCGAATACGGCCAGTGAAAGCCTATTTTGAACGGGTATTCGTATATAACAATGTACCCCTCGGGGAACATTTCCGGTCGAACCTTGCCAACCTTGCTTACGGTAATCCCCATGGGAATCCTCGCTAGACTTCTAAAGTCGTCGAGATCTTCATCGTTTTTAATGGTGCTTCTAGGCTCTATCGACATTGCCAGCCCCGTTAAATTGATTTGCACTTCTGAGAGGCCCCAGATTTCCCAGTTTTTTTCTAGACTTTCTAGCAATAGACTTGCGACGCATACGCAAACTGGAGGGTCGTATCTTATATGATCTCAGAAAAACTTAAATTAGGTCAAAGATCCTTGCAAGTTCTAATCGAACGGAAATCTCCAAGAAAAGATCCATCGTAATCTTTATTTATGCAGTCGATCATGTCAGGTCGAACTCTTTGATGATCGCCGCGCATCCCCGTCCTTTCGTATGACCACAGGGATCGTCGACACCTGTCATCGACAACTGGTAAGGACAATCGTGTATCACCATGACGTCACGACCTCGTTCCCTTCTCAACTTCTCGTTCAGTTAAAGGCGAACCGGTCCAGTTCCACGACAACCAGGTAAGTCCCTCAACCCAGGTCACAAGTTTAAGCGTTCGACAAGAAAAATTTAAAACTTAAATTTGACATTCAATTTTCAAATATTGGGGCAAACTGTTTGGGCAAAAAATCACGCCGTACGACCACGACCAGAGCAGGTAAGACGCACGCTATAATCCAAATCTTGTATTAAGATAAGGTCTCGACAAGAACCCAGAAAACATCCGTCGTCTCCCGTAAAAAGGTAAGTCGTACGTCCCCCGTGACGCTCGACCATAGTATCGCCCGTCCCGTACGGCCATCGCGTAAGATCATTGCACCTTCGACCAAAGCTAACATTAACCTTGACTGTTACGTTTGTTAAGTATTTAATGCAGGAGTCAAAGCCATTAACAACAAGCAGCCGTAACGGACGAAGAGCATTATGGATAATTACTCCGGTGACCGTTTCCAGCCGTTGTAGCCGTTGATCAAATCATTAATGAAGCTAATTAATGACGCGAAGACTATAAAAGACAAGCTAAAGCCTCATTTCAAGGGACATCAGTGAACATCCGATATACATCAGCAAACATCAACAAACAACAGAAAAAATCATCCAAACTCATAGCAAAGAACATTCAAACTCTGGAGATCAAGTACTGAAAGCCAGAACCCTACTGCGAACTCAAGAACACTCGAAGGAAAGCTCAAGTACCGCTCCCGACGCACGACAACAACCCTCGACCAGAAGTTCACACTTTGTATTCACACACGACAAACACTTGTTTTTACATTTAAACACTTGTACTTTACATTTCGAAGTATTTCCTTCATTTGTATTGTAATCATCGTACGACCGACGCCAGTACCAAGGACATCACCCCTGATTGGCGACCATAGTGCAGCGACGACACCCCTTGTCATCCGCAGGTTTTTTCCTCGATTGAGGTTTTTCCTGCGTCGTCAAATCCCTTGTCTAGTTTATTTTTTCCCTTGTCGCACGTCTCGTCGGAAGATCCTTTCTTTAGTTGATTAAGTCCACCTCGACCTTAAGTTGTCCCTTTGGTGCAATTTTTGGCATTAACAGTGTGTTTGCGACGAAAGGCTGCGTCGTCTTCGACCCTCATATATGCTAAGGTTCGAGCTCGGACGTCTTCGAAAGTCTCTGGGGGATATTTTATCAGATCGATATACAGACCTGAACTATCTTCTAGACCACGTTTATAAGCTTCGATTGCAGTTTTGATGTCACAATTGCAGATACTGATCATTTCGGCATTCAATCTATTGAAATAACTTCGAATAGACTCATTGGTCTTCTGCACGACATAGTACAGATCATTAGTCTGATACCCCAAGCGAGGCTCGACGTCGACAGGCACGGCTGCCCCAGGCAACTTGGCGAGCAAGGACAAGACGCGCTCATTTTGGTCTTCTAACATCTTCAAACGTTGGGCGACGGGATCGTTATGTAACATCCCAGGCCAACCGTACCAGATATTGTCCGCTTTGTCCGCACACCTGGACTCACGGTTTTAAAACGCGTCTGATAGAGGAGGTATCAAGTCCCTTATAAGGCAACCTTTGTTCCCCTCCCCAACCAATGTGGGATCTTACAATCTACCCCCCTTGGGAGCCCAGCGTCCTCGCTGGCACACCAGTCCGGTTCCCGGCTCTGATACCATCTGTAACATCCCAGGCCAACCGTACCAGATATTGTCCGCTTTGTCCGCACACCTGGACTCACGGTTTTAAAACGCGTCTGATAGAGGAGGTATCAAGTCCCTTATAAGGCAACCTTTGTTCCCCTCCCCAACCAATGTGGGATCTTACAATCCACCCCGCTTGGGAGCCCAGCGTCCTCGCTGGCACACCAGTCCGGTTCCCGGCTCTGATACCATCTGTAACATCCCAGGCCAACCGTACCAGATATTGTCCGCTTTGTCCGCACACCTGGACTCACGGTTTTAAAACGCGTCTGATAGAGGATGTATCAAGTCCCTTATAAGGCAACCTTTGTTCCCTTCCCCAACCAATGTGGGATCTTACACGTTAAGATCAGGATGTGCCCCTGTCGAGGGGTTGGTCCATGGACTAGTGCCATTACCATGCGACGAACCATTGGTGTCCCCGTTGAACGGAACAAAATATGGCTGCGACCCATAGTGGAATTGCTGTGGTCCATTCTGAAACGATTGTGGTCCATGCTGAAATGGCTGCGATCTCTGCTGGAAAGATTGCGATCCTTGCTGGAAAGGTTGCGATCCTTGCTGGAAAGGTTGCGGACCACTTTGGAACGACTGGGAAAACGGCTGGGATTCATTCTGAAATGGCTGGGCACCACCTTGCAATGGTTGGGATCCATTGTTCAAGGGTGGTGGTCGGATGTGCTGAGGGGGAATCTGCCCAGACTGGGGATTCATAATGAACGGACCCGACTGCTGATTCTGCATGAATAGACCTGGATGCTGATTCTGCGCGGACGTGCCTGGTCCCGGACCTGGATTCTGGATGAATGGTCTAGGACCATTATGGGGTCCAAAAGGATTCCTTAGCCGCACGATCTCTTCAGTTGCCCTGCGATTCTGCTCTGCCATTGCATTGAGTTGATTCCTGGCAACCTCGAGCTCCGGATACATCTGAGCGACGGCTTGCTGCGGATTTCCAGGGGCTGCCATTTTCCTGCAACAGAAAATAGAAGAAACTCCAAGAAACTATTCGTAGAATGCACGTTCGTCAAGGATTTTCTCTAGATGTAGTCCCACGGATGGCACCAAACTGTTAATGCCAAAAATTGCACCAAAGGGACAACTTAAGGTCGATGTGGACTTAAACAACTAAAGAAAGAATCTTTCGACGAGACGTGCGACGATAAATAAAATAAGGAACAAGGGATTTGATGACGCAGGAAAAACCTCAATCGAGGAAAAAACCTGCGGACGATAGGGGGTGTCGTCGCTGCACTATGGTCACCAATCAGGGGCGATGTCCTTGGAAACTGGTGTCGATCATACAGAGATTACAATACAAATGAAGGAAATGCTTCCAAATGTAAAGTACAAGTGTTTGAATGTAAAAATAGGTGTTTGTCGTGTACGAAACAAAGTGTGATCTGTTGGTCGAGGGCTGTTGTCGTGCGTCGAGAGCGATACTTAGAATAATGGTTCTTCACTTCAGGTGTTCTTGAATATTGCTTCAGTTGTTAATCGCCGGATATTCGATGTGTTGAAATATTGATTGAGCTTGATATTTATAGTCTTCGTGTCCTTAGCTTCATCCATGAATGCTTCTTTAATGTCCTTAACGGTTGGAAACGGTCGTCGGAGTAATGATCTTCGTCCGTTACGGTCGCCGGCTGTTTAATGATTGCATCGGCTATAGTCGTTGCTCCTTAATGACTTTTATTCCTGCATTAAACACTTAACAAATGGTCATGGTGAACGTTAGCTTTGGTCGAGGTCGCACGTCCTTATATTATAGTCGTGCGGATCGGGCGACGCTATGGTCGAGCGTCGTAAGGAACTCTCGAATTACCCTTTATGAGGGACGACGATGGTGTTCTGGGTCTTTGTCGAGACCTTATCTTAATACAAGATATAGTCCCTAATCATACGTCTTACCTGCTCTGGTCGTGGTCGAGTGACGTGATTTTTTGCCCAAACATTTACCACGACGATTACTGACTTAAGCATCGGAGGGTCGTTGGTTAGCCAACGACCAACCTCTAACCTTGTTTTATCGCAGGATCGCACGACATAAGTTACTAAGTCTATTTACACGACTTAAGTACATTTTCGCAGGATCGCACGACATAAGCAGCCAGGTCTATCATGCGACTCGATTGCACGATTGTAGGAACGCACGACCCACATCTGTCGTACGACCTAAGTTTCTATAAGTTATAAAAGTTGTCATGTTTTGTATGAATGCCTTAGTCGCAAGTACCTATGTTTGCTTTACATGACTTTAAGGTCAAAAGATCTTGTGATCTAAATTTTTAACTTAGGATAATCCTTATATTATGGATGCCTGTGTCGCAAGTTCGATCTATTCGATGTATGTCAATTAGATGATCGCATTATACTTGTTGTCTATTTGCAAATATAAATGATAAGTAATGCATGAGTTCAAAAGAAAGATAAATTTCATTTATCAACAGTCAAGTACATCAAAAGACTCGACCCCCAACGGCCGATGGATAAAAGACAAAAAAAATCTAAGGTTGGGGAGGAGCGTCGGCTACATCCATCTCCTCCTCCTCGACCTCCTTTTCGTCGTGAGAGTCGAGATCCCTCTCGGATCCGACGTTTGCCAAGTAGAAGGCCAACTCGTCTGATGCCGAGGCAAAGGGATTCTTCCCCGACAAGTGCTGCCGCATGATCGCCGCACGAGCAGTCAGTCGAGCAAGGGCGAAAACAGGCTTCAGCTCGTCCCTCAGCTCCTTCACTTCCCCCTCTAGCTTTGACACCCTGGACTTAGAATCCTTGGCTTCTTTTTCATTCGCAGCCAAGGACTCTTTGGTCCTGTCCAACTAAGCCCTCGAATCGGCTATCAGGGCCAGGGCCTGCTTGAGGCGTCCTCTCGTCTCATCCCTCTCACGTTCAACGACCTCCATGTCGTTTTGAACGTCGTCGACCTGCACAGACATGGCCTCGACGCGCGCCAGGGCGGATTTATCTCTCTCCAGTGCCGCCTTCTCTCTTTCGAGAGCTGCGGGCACCAAACCCCTTGTCTTCTCCATATCGGAGTACAGGGCAAGGGAAGACTGGAATGCCTGAAACACAAAGAAAGATGAGTTAATAACACTCGACAAAAACTACGGAAAGCACAAGTTATAAGAAACTTACCATGAACGCAAGTCCTGCAACATGAGATCCCATCTCCTCGACCGGGACCCCTTGGAAACGCTCCCTGAAAGAGGGGAGCTGATATTTCCCCATATGAGGAAAGAGTTTCGTCCCGTCTAGGATATTATCCGCCATAAAGTCCGACGACAACGTAAAGTTAACCGTCATGACTTCGGCTTCTCCCGTCGCATGGCCCTTGCCCTTGTCGGCCGACGAAGGGGTCGACGTGGCAGATGAAGGAACCGTCGTTGCCGCCGGAGGCGCTGAACTGACTGGCGTCGCGTCAATCGCATCCGAAGACGTCCTCGTCTTTCCAGGAGATGCGACCGCCACCTTCGCCTTCTCAAGAGTGACGAATCTCGACGAGTCGCCCGCCTTTGAAGACGGTTCCCTCAGGACCATCATCTCGGTCCTCTTCAAAACCCCCGACCCAGTGGTCGAGGTCCCCTTCCTCTTCTCTCTGCCCTTGCGAGCTAATTCAGCTTGGGCCGCCCTCTTGGCAGCCACAAACGACAACTTGGCACTCGCTTCTCCTAAAGAAGAAAAAGAGGAACGTCAGACATTAAAACGATAATAAGTCGAGCAGAAAGATCAAGGTACACTTACCAGTCATCTCTTCTTCCTCTTCTCTCGACTCTGCTTTCTCTTCTTTCTCTGCTTCCTCTTCCTCCTCTTCCTCTCGCCTCTCTTCTCGATTCTCTCCCAAGTATACCTTGTCCTCGTCCTCGTCCACGAGATGTCGTGTGACGAACGACCGATCGTCGGTACTGAACTTCAAGAACTCGTCGATCTTGGCTTGGGAATCGGCGTTGGACTTCACGTCCTCAAACTTGATGTCTGTCGGCACAAAAAAGAGAAGGCCAATTGCGAAACAAGTCAATAAATGTAATACAAGACTTACGACAAAGCTTAAAAATCTCACCCGCCATATTCCTCCCGACACTAATCCATTCGCTCTCAGGGTTGAGAGTCGCTACGCGCACAAACACGTACCTGGCCTTCCACTTACGGTCGTTGACCGCAGTTTTTAGGACCAAGGTACGGCCTCCCTTGTACCTCGAGAACAGACTATAACGACGATATCCGTCCATCTTAACCTGATAGGCCATGAGGAGATCGTTCACGTTCATAGGCGATGCCCAGTCCTTGGTAAGTCGCTCGATGACTTGGATGACACGCCAGAATTGGGGCATTAGTTGCCCCGCCGAAAGGTCGAATTCACACATGAATGATTTGGCTAGGGTAGAATAAGGCCACTCGAAACCTATCTTGAACGGATATTCGTATATCATGAAATACCCGTCCGGACACATTTCTGGTCGAACCTGACTAGCTCTGTACAGCTTAATCCCTACGGGAATTTTTGCTAATTTCCTAAGAGAATCTATATCATCCTGATCCCTAATAAAACTCTCTGGTTCGGTCGACATTGTTAGACCAGTGAGCCAAATCTTTAGATCAGACAGAGTAAAGATATCCCAGTTCTTCCTAGGTTTCCTAGCTATGGACTTGCAACGCATAAATAGGAGAAAGAGTCGTACCTTAAATAGACTCTCTAATCCTCGAAAACTCTAAATCGATTTAAGATTTTGCAGGTTTTGTAATGGATTTGCTGAAAGGAAGCAAGGATCGAAGAAAGAAATAACTCTAAAGACTCTGAAAATGTAAAACCGAAAAGATCCGCCAAGGGTCTCTATTTATGTAATCGATCGTGTCAGATCGAGTCGTTCGATGATCGACACGTGGCCACGCCTTTTTGAAGACTCGACAGATCGTCGACACCTGGCACCTACAACTATCAAGCATGATCGCACGTCAGCATGACGTCACGATCTTATCCTCTTTTCAACTTCCCATTCAGCTGGAATTGGACCGATTCAGTTCCCAGGCCACTAAAACGACTTTCGACACGTGTCACGACCCCAAACTTTTCTCTGACAAAAATTTAAAATTCAAAATTTGAAATTGCCTCTTCATTTTAAAATTTGGGGGCAAACTGTTTGGGTAAAATTTATCAGTCTCGACCACGACCGAAAAAAGGAAACACTTCTTACACAACACATTTCATGATAAGATAAAATCATACACACTCGACATTTGTATCGTCGGACCTAAGTATAGGTCAAGGGTTACTCACGACACTCGACCGTGACGCCGTCCAACTCACATGACCGTCGTAGACAAACACTTCTTACCAACGACTATAACCGACGAATATCATTATGAGAATTAACTCTCCAGAACCGTTACGACCGCTACACTGCTTTTATGGGGATAATTTAAAGCTGCGAAGGCTATATAAACAAGGACACCAGCCTCACTTGCAGACATCTGAATTCAGTAATATCTACGACATAAGTAAGAGCATTTGAAGCAAAGTTTTCTCTCGAACAGACGACGCACGACACGTTATTTTTTACACATGGCGCACCTATTTACTTTACGAATTAAGTCATTTATGTTATTTGTAATGTAATCGTTTGTACTCTCGACGTTTGAAACACAAGGACGTCGCCCCTGATTGGCGACCATAGTACAGCGACGACCATCACTATCGCCTGCAGGTTTTTTCCTCGTTGAGGTTTTTCCCGCGTCCCTAAAATTTCTCTCGTCTCCTTTAATTTTTGTCTTTGTCGCATAGTTTGTCGAACGATTTCTATTCTTTAGTTGTTAAGCTCAACATCAACCTTAAGTTATCCTTTGGACGATTTTCGGCATTAACAGTCAACGCAACCGCAGGTCATGAACTCTTGACGTTCATGGATGCTTACTCTAATACAATCAGATACTGATGCACAGCGAAGACCAAGAGAAGATTGCTTTCACGACAGATAAAGGCATATACTGCTACAAAGTCATGCCTTTCGGCTTAAAAAATGCAGGATCAACCTACCAACGATTGGTTAACAAGATGTTCAAAGAACACCATGGAGGTCTACGTTGACGACATGCTTGTCAAGTCCAAATAGGCGACCGATCATATCGATCATCTGAAGAAATCCTTCAACGTCCTTCGACAATATCAGATAAAGCTGAATCCAATGAAATGTTTCTTCGGAGTCAGCGCCGGGAAATTTCTAGGGTACATGGTCACAAGATGAGACATAGAGGCAAATCCCGATCAAATCAAAGCCTTGATAAACATCAAATCGCCCCGAAACTTCAAGGAGGTCCAACGACTCACAGGTCGAGTGGCAGCGCTAAATCGCTTCATCTAATGATCGTCGGATAAATGTCATTTATTCTATAACGTCTTGAAGAAGAACAAAGGTTTCGATTGGATGAACGATCACGAGCAGGCGCTACAACGATTAAAGGAATACATGGCCATTCCGCCCTTGCTTTCAAAACCAAAGGAACACGAGGTCTTACAGCTGTATCTCGCCGTAAGTCCTCACTCAGTAAGTGCCGTCTTGACTAGAGAAGACGACAGGCAACAGCTACCGATTTACTACGTCAGTAAGTCTCTGGTGGACGCTGAAACGCGATACACGTCTATAGAGAAGTTATTTTTGTCCTTAGTTACAGCAGCAAAGAAGTTACGACACTACTTTAAATCTCACCCTATTACCGTTGTAACAAATTTTCCTCTCAAGTCAGTCTTAAAAAAGCCCGAGCTAACAGGACGACTAGCGAAATGGAGTATCTACCTCAGCATCTATGACATTGATTTTAAGCCTCGCACGACAATCAAATCCCAGGTCTTAGCCGATTTCGTCGCTGATTTCAGTCCTGAGCTGGAAAAAGAAGCGCAAAGCGAGACCTATACTGTGGCGACTGCAAACGACACGACCTGGATGCTCCATGTCGACGGTTCTTCAAACGCCAGAGGAGCAGGTCTTGGTGTCGTCTTAAAGTCCCCACAGGGGGGCAAGATGGTGTACTCCATACGATGTGGTTTCAAAGCCACTAACAACGAAGCAGACTACGAAGCCCTGATCGTGGGCATGAACATGGCTCACGACTTGGGGGAAACCGGAATTCACGCCAAAAGTGATTCCCTATTGGTCGTAAACCAAGTGAATAAGGAATTCTCGGTAAAAGATTCCAAGATGACAGCTTATCTCAAGATAGCCAAGGATAAGTCAAATATGTTTTATCCATTCTCAATCGAGCAGATCCTCAGAGATCAAAACACTAAGGCCGACACACTGGCCAACCTTGGATCGGCACTCAATAAGCCATCGTTCGACGCTATTCCTATGATCCACCTGGTGCCCTCGTCCATCCAGGACTCTGAAACAATTTGTGTTCTTAACGTAGAAAATGGTTGGTCGTACGATATCAGAAATTATCTTGTACACGATCAACTACCCGAAGACAGAATGGAAGCTCGAAAGATTCGATTCAAAGCTTTAAAGTATCTCGTTATTGGCGACAGACTTTATCGACGATCATCTACAGGTCTCAACCTACGATGTATCGATAATCCAGAACAGGTACAAGACATTCTGAAAGAAATGCACGACGGCGAATGTGGCAACCATTCCGGTGGTCGCAGTCTTGCGAATCGTATATCACGACAAGGCTACTACTGGCCGACATTAAGGCACGATGCCACCAGGTATGTTCAAAGGTGTGACGCATGTCAATGACACTCAGGTATGATAGACCAGCCTTCTGAACCTCTACATACGTGTTTGGTCCCATGGCCCTTCATGAGGTGGGGAATGGACATCGTTGGTAAATTACCTCCTGCCCCAGGGCAGAAAGTCTATCTGTTAGTCCTTACAGATTATTTTTCTAAGTGGATAGAAGCAGCTGCCTACTCCCAGATTCAGGACAAAGAGGTCATCTCTTTTATCCAGACGAACATTATATGCAGGTTCGGAATTCCTTCTGAAATCGTATGTGACAATGGGTCACAATTCATAAGTGATCGTACACGACAGTTTTGTGAGGATCGTAACATCAAACTTACGACGTCAACCCCACGTTATCCCCAGTCCAACGGTCTTGCAGAATCAAGCAATAAAGTCATTATCAATTCAATCAAGAAAAGACTCAAGGCCGCAAAGGGAAGATGGGTCGAAGAACTTCCATCGGTCCTATGGGCTAATCGTACGACACCGCGAACATCGACAGGACATACACCATTTTCATTGGTTTACGGTTGTGAAGCCGTCTTACCTATTGAAGTGCAGCTCCCGACATCGAGACATATATCCGTCGATCATAACTTGGTGGACTTAAGCTACGACCTCGACGCTCTCGAAGAGCTAAGAGAGTCTGCTTTGGTCAAAATGGCATCTCAACGACAGATTGTTGAACGACATTTCAACAAAAATGTTAAGGCCAAGATCTTTCAGGAAGGTGACTACGTTTTACGACGAGTATTCTAAAACACCAAGGAACCAAATGCAGGTAAATTATCCACTAAGTGGGAAGGACCTTATCGGATATCTGAAGTCGTTGGAAAAGGTGCTTACAGGCTTCAAACCCACGACGACCAAGACATCCCACATAGCTGGAACGTAGTATACTTAAGGAAGTATTTCTTTTGAAATTTTCCTTATGATTTATTTTTCCAAACGATTACTGACTTAAGCATCGGAGGGTCGTTGGTCTTACCAACGACCACCCCTGAAACTTGCATTGCAGGCTCGCAGGATCGCACGAACGCCAGTCTTACGATTTATATCGTGAGAATTAAAGTCTCTGTGACTAAAATGTCATGATTGTTATGTCACGACCGTCGAACTATGACTCATACGTCATAAACGAAGCCTTATGATTCATCTCATGGATTTTACGATTACAACAGGTGTTATTTAATCTAAGTCTCGGAAATAAAAGTCTTACGACTTAAATTCCACTCTTAGAATATCTTTCTGGCCTTAGTCGCCCGATTACTTCAAAAAGTTACAAGTACCTATGTCGTACAGTTTTACATACGTCTTATTGCTTTATACGCTCGTTCTTTAAATTTTGTTATCTCTCGTTTATTTTGTTTATTTACAACAAAGTAAAATAACACGATAGTATAACAAAAATTTACTCGTATTCATACGATCCAAAAATTACAAGTAAAGGGCACGGCCGATTATAGTCGCCCCATCATACAAAACAAAAAAATTACAAAAGTACAAAAACACAAAAGCCTACTGAGGGCCCTGGACGACTCCAGCGTCGACTTCCGCATCGCCCGTCTTGGCTTCCGCGGAATTAGTGTCGTCAACCCTATCCTCTTGGTCGAGATCCTCCTCGGTCCCGCATGATCGCCGCCCTAACCTTCATACGGGTCAGCGCCTCGAACGAGAGGAGCTTCTCCTCCAAGGCCTCCGTCTTGGCCTCAGCAGCCTTAACCAACGACTTCAGCTCCCCCACCTGTTTTTCACGCACGGTGAGGGACGCCTTGGTCTCCAACACCTCTGCCTCATAGGCAGAGGCCTTCTCCAACGCCTCCTTGAGGCGACCCCGGAGCTCTTCCTTCTCCCCTGACGACGTCTCCAAACTGCTGCTGAGATCGTCTAGTTGAACGGAAAGAGCCTCCACCTTGGCCTTTGCCGCCTGTTCCTCAGCCCGAGCTAAACGCTCACCCTCCTACAATCGTTGAAGGTCCTCAACGACAGAAGGGTCGACCTTCTGGAGCTCCTCCAGTTGGCCAAAAAGGCTCAAAGATGCCTGGAATGCCTGCAGTAGCACGAACACACAACATAAGTCTATCTTATCATAAAAAGAAATTACACGACATAAAATTAAAGGGACTCACCAGAAAGGATAGTCCTGCAACATGAGACCCTGTCTCATCCACAGAAACGCCCCGATAGCGTTCCTTAAAGGTCGGCAGAAGGAATTTCCCCAAGTCTGGGAAAATCTTCGCCCTATCCAGGACGCCGTCCACCAAGAAGTTCGACGGCAATGGAAAGTTGACCGTCGTAACTTCAGGGGTCTCCTCAACTTGAGGACCTTTCCCCTTTTCCCCTGCAGCGGACGACCCAGGCGTCGCCCCGGGCACGTCGGAAGACGTCTTCGCCTTCTCAGGAGTAGAGACCTTTGCAGGTTCCCCACCCGTCGACGACGGTTCCCTCAAGGGAACCGACTTCGTCTTTTTCAAGGCCTCCGACCCTGAAGTCAGAGGATCCTTCCTCTTCAGCTCTTTGGCCCTCCGGGCCAGAGCTAGTTGTGCTTCCTTCTTCGACTTGCTCGAAGTGGACTGCATCTCTGAATCGCCTGCAAAACACGACAAATGTCAGGTATTATCATACGACTCAGAATAAAAAATATACAATTAGAAAAACACTTACTTGTCGAAGTCTCTTATCGACTTCTTTCTTCGGCTTCCGAAGTTCCAACGGTTGTACGATCGGGAGAGTCAAACAACTCATCGACACTGCAAGAAAAGAGTCTTGCCACTTTCTCTTTAGAGTCAGGAGCGGGCCCGACCGCAGCAAAATTGATACCTAAAACGTACGACCATAGTTAGTAAAAAGAAAAAGACAACGTTAAAACATACGACAGGTTAAAATATATATATACCCCTGGTGTTCCGCCCATATGCGACCCAGAAGGTATCTTCGTCTATACGGTCGAGCGTCAGCACTCGACCAATGACATACTTGGCCTTCCACCCACGGTCGTGGACCTGGGTATCAGGAACCAGAGTATATCCGCCCCTCAGCTTGGAGGACAGGCTATATCGATGATAGTCGTCCGACCTGACGTCGAACTCCGTCAGGAGATCGCTCACCATGAAAGGCGCTTCCAAATCAGCGGTGATCCGATCAATCTCCTGAAAAATCGTCCAAAACTCAGGCAAGATTTGTCCAGGAGAGAGGTCAAAAGCGTCCAGAAATGTAACACCTCGAATTTCCATTATATTATAGTTTAATATGAATGGGATCGAATGGTAATTTAGTCTAAGTTGTGGACTAAAGTGTAAATGTAAACTCCAAGGTTGAAATTGTATTTTACCAAAATTTTATGTGATTGTTGAAAATTAAACTTGGAGGACTAGTTGGTCATTTCTTGTAAGTTGAGATTACCTTAAGTGTAGGTAAGCCTCATCATTTGAGAAAATATATTAGATGTGTTCTTGTTGAGTCGTTCATATTCAGAGCAGAGAAAGAAGAGAAGAGAAAGAGACAGAGAAATTGAAAATTGTGATTTCCTTGTGGTATGAGTTTGAATCATCCCTGTTTAATTCTTAAATCAGTGGGTAACATCAGTCAAATCATCTGTTGCATAGATTGATTGAATCAGAGAATAGAAGATTTGGATTGCTGAACTAAAGTTTCAAACAGGTGAGTTCATCTTTTTCAATTTAAAATTTAACAGTGAAATTGAATCAGAATTAGTATATAATCTGTCTGAATGGTGTGGTATGTCTGTATGGAAATAAAATCGAACAATAATATGATTTTAGATGAGCTTATGGAGTGAGTTGACGTGAACCGAATAACACAGTATCGTAGTCCCGGTATTAAATAAATTCCGGAACCGGGTATTGAATTCCGGAAATGGACCGGATCCGGAATTGGATTGGATTCCAGAAGTGGACCGGATCCGGAATTGGTTTGGGTTCCGGAAATGGGATCCGGTAAATGGGCCGAAGAATTGGATCCGGAATCAATTTCCGGAAGTGAGCCGAAGAATTGGATCCGGAATCAATTTCCGTAAGTGGGCCGATGAATTTGGATCCGGAATCAATTTTCGGAAGTGGGCCTTAATTTTAGATCCGGTATTAATTTCCGGAAATGGCCTTGAGTGTTGGGCTCGGTATTAAATTTTGGACGTTGGGCTTAGGATTCAATTTGGTTTTTAATTTTAGGATACGAATTCGATTAAGTTACTGTCTCCTCTTGGATCGAGGTTTCGAAACATTTTTCTAAATATAATTTTTAGAATAAGAACATTTGAGGGTACAATAGGTTATCCGGTGTTTCTAGAGTGAAAGTGTTATGGAATACAGTGTGATATGTTTTGATACATATACATTAGTAAGTGTAATGGATCCATAGGCACTAATAAGTACTGTAACGAGGAATAGGCATAAAGTAATTTGTAATTCCCGTTGACCTGAAATGTGAATAGGCATAAAGTAAATTGTAATTCCTATTTCGTAAAGGTGTTATGAAATGAGAAATAGGCATAAAGAAAATTGTAATTTCTATTTCATAGTATGATGTGAAACGCGGAATAGGCATAAAGTAATTTGTAATTCCGGTTCACGTGGAAATGGAGAATAAGCATAAAGTAATTGTAATTCTCATTTCGTAATGTAGAAATCGAGGAATAGACATAAAGCAAATTGTAATTCCTGATTTCTATGGGAAGGTCAGAGATAGGCATAAAGTAATTGTAATCTCTACTTCCAGTCCAAGAAATAGGCATAAAGTAACTTGTAATTTCTTGGATAAGAGCAATGATCTAGAATCTGCAATTATTCGTAGTAGGCTCTTGAGTGGGATAATATGACTTTCAAAATGATAGTCATATCCATGGGATCAGGTATGTTCTCATCGTTGAGATGAGCACGTGTACGGTAAAAATGGTGGTGAACCAGGTTTGTTTATATGCTTTGGATATCAGAGTTTTCAAAGTTGTTAATGTTTTAATTTGAATTTGGATGTTCTCACTAGGTGTAAGCCTAATCGTTCAAATTAAATTTTCTTAGCAGGTACCAGCTCAGGAAAGTAGTGGGGAGTGGGACAAGAGCTTTTGAAGTATTCAACTTTTGAGATAAGCGGAGAATTTAGCTAACGCGAGGAGGCTTTTGATGGATTGCTTAGATAACCCATTTAATCTAATTATAGTTGACATGATTAGATTAATAGGTTATTTGGAGAATTCAATATTTGTAAATATAAACCCTCATAGTTAATTCTCTTCTTATATATATATAAGTTTGTGTAATATTCTGTTATACCTTGTTAAAACTTGAGGTTCAAATTGGCCCTGATTTTTAGGGTGTTACAATATGGTATCAGAGCTGAAGTTTAAGTGAACTAGGTATGATAATAAGATACCTAGACTTAAGCTGAGATGAATTAAGTTATGATTTGTGAGATATGGGTAGAAGTACTAAGACGGGATAGTCTTAGAGTCGACGAAAATACGTGAAATTAGTACTGTAACAATGGTCACGAGGATTCTCATGTATAGTATGTTCACAATTTCAATTAGCTACTGTCATTATGAATATATTGTTACACAAGCATACTTGTTTCTAAATTGTTTCAGTGACTAATGAACGGTAAAGTACGTTTCGTGTGTTTGGATATGTGTAACCATTTCTTATGGTTATTTCTTTATGTTCAGAACGATGGTTAATACACCAACAAGTTCCCTAATTCTTCGGAGAATAGGGCAGTAATTGATTGGGGTTTTGAAAGACAACCTGAAATGGGCGGAACATATGAAAGTCCTCCGAGGCCACCTCTAATAGGAGGATTGGAAAGTCAAACACACAGAACGAGTACCGGTACCTCTAATCCGGTGACGACTGGGTCTACAATGGAATCTCGCATGATGGAGAATATGATGCGAATGATAAATACAACAATGGCACAACAATTAGAAATGTTCATGAAAGCGTTGAATGATCGAAGTTCTGAATTACGACAAACGGAGACAGATACCGGTGTAGTAAATCCAATTCATATTCCTGTGGTGAATGTAAACAGGAGGGTGGAAAGAGTTTGTTCTTATAAGACGTTTCTGAGCTGTAAACCACCAGAGTTTACCGGAGCAGACAATCCAGTAGCATGTATGAACTGGCTCAGAGAGATGGAACAAGCTTTTCGAGCTTGTGAATGTGACGAAGAATCGAAGGTTAGGTTCGGTTCTCAAATGTTACGAGGCAACACTTTAACTTGGTGGAATATCGTAACATCAACCGTGACGGCTCCAGTCTTGGCTGCTATGACATGGGAGTCGTTCAAGAAAAAGATTTTAGAAGAGTATTGCAATGAGAACGAAATGGATAGGATTAAAGGAGAGTTTCGGACTCTTAAAAAGGGTACTTCGTCTGTTCGGAAGTACACTGAATCCTTTATGGAAAAGCTGAACTTAGTGGAGCATGTGGCTCCGACGGAGAACGAGAAGATTAAAGCCTATCTGAAGGGCTTATCGGCTGACATGATGTCGCGGGTGCGAAATTCCAAAGCTTCAACGTTGAGGGAGACGATCGAAGAAGCTAAAGTTATAGAAGAAGTGTATGCCAGAGATAGGGAAGAAAGGATACAAGGGGAGAGAAACGAAAGTGGGAAGGCCGATCGGAGTCTTCTCAGAAATCAAAAGCATTTGGCAAAAATGTTCGTTACGAGTCCCGTCGGGAACCCAATTGGTGCCAGAAGTGCCGAAGTAAGCATTACGGCCCATGCCGAGTGGTTTCAAATGAGTGTTTCAAATGTGGGAAGTCTGGGCATCTAGCAGCAAGTTGTCCTATTCAAGGATTGGTTTGTTTTGAATGTAAACAACCCGGTCACTTCCGAAGAGACTATCCGAAGTTATAGAAGGGTGGAGACCAAGGAAAGAAACCGAATGCTCCTAAACCAACGGGCCGGGCATTTCATATGACGGAAAAAGAGGCGAAGGAGTCTAAAGATGTTGTTTCTGGTACTTTCCTCGTAAATTCGATTCCCGCACGCATTTTATTTGACTTTGGTGCCAATTTGTTGTTTGTGTCTAAATCGTTCTATCATAAGTTAGCTATGCCTGTCACTACCTTGGAAGATGCCTTAGTAGTCGAGATAGCTAACGAAGGTCAAGTCTTAGTTTGCGAAAGACTTGAGGGTTGTCTAATTTCGATAGGGGAAACGAAATTTCCAATTGACTTGTTGTTGATGGAAATTAGAGGGTTTGATGTAATTGTGGGTATGGATTGGCTAACAATCAATCAGGCAGAAATTCTTTGTGCAAAGAAATTAATTCGGATTTCGATGGCTGATAAGGATGATGTACTCATCTTTGGGAAAAAAGAAAGGAGAAAGTTACATTAATTTCTGTAGCAAAAGCGCGTAAGTGTCTGGTAAAAGGATGTTCATCCTACCTAGCGTATGTTCTAGATGTAAAGGCAGAAAAGAAACGGGTGGAAGACATAAAGGTAGTACGTGAATTCCCGGACGTGTTTCCCGATGATCTTCCAGGTCTACCGTCTGAACGACAGGTAGAGTTTCGTATTGATCTTGTCCCTGGATCGGCACCAATAGCGCGTGCACCGTATCGCTTAGCGCCAGCCGAAATGAAAGAGATGATGTCTCAGCTGCAAGAGCTGCTTGACAAGGGATTTGTTAGACCAAGTTCTTCACCTTGGGGAGCTCCGGTTTTGGTTGTTAAGAAAAAGGATGGCACTATGAGAATGTGCATCGACTACCGGGAGCTGAATAAAGTGACGATTAAGAATAAGTATCCGCTTCCAAGGATTGATGATTTGTTTGATCAACTCCAAGGGGCGGGATGCTTTTCAAAGATTGATCTGAGGTTGGGATATCATCAAGTTCGAGTAAGAGATGAATATATTCCCAATACGGCGTTCAGAACGAGGTATGGGCATTATGAATTTCTTGTAATGCCGTTTGGGTTGACTAACACTCCAGCCGTGTTCATGGATCTGATGAACAGAGTATGTCGACCATTTTTAGATAAGCATGTCATTGTGTTCATTGATGACATACTTGTTTATTCAACGAATGAAACTGATCATGAATGCCATCTCCGAGAAGTCTTGGAAGTTATGAGGAAGGAGAAATTGTACGCAAAATTTTCAAAGAGTGAATTTTGGTTAAAAGAGGTTGTTGATCCAAACCCTCAGTGATTTGATAATGACCCTCTCTTAAATACTTAGTGAAAATTGTATGTAAACAATATGTATCAGAGTTTCACTATCGCTGATAAGTACTAAGATCTTACAGTACCGCTGATAGGAACTCTCGCTCTTTAAATTAAACATTCAGCGAACACTGTTCACCATAATGCTCTGAGTCTGTTCAGTCCTTATGGTGATCGCTGATAAGTTAGTTGTTTACTTATGATCCCTGAAGACAAGTTTCACGTCAACAAAGGTTCTACGCTGAAGTCGAAGATCAAGCTCAAGAACCAGCGACAAGTCTCCTAATGAACTGATGCGGATCAGCGAAGACTCAGATTTGTCCACTCAACGTGAAGTATCAAGTACAAGACTTCAACTATCGCTGAACTTTATCATTCGCTGAATAGTAAATGGTAATCGCTGAATCAACGAAAGCTGATCATGAAGTCCTCCGTACAAAGTACTTTTGTCTTAACCTCCCTTGCACGCCACCGTACGAAATGTCAGAAAAGAACCTCCGAAAATCTGAGATCGTACAAACACTCTGATACTACACTGTTCATCTTTACGGCTACTAAGGTTGTCAACCAAGGTCAATGACATGCAACCAACCAGCTGATGACATGTGTAAAGTGTATACTGACTTGCATTAAATGCATGCAGTATATAAAGAGATGAACTCACTTCTTTTGAAGTAACTTGCTAACTCTGGACAAGTTCAAATCTCTCTCAAGATAGGATTTTATTAGTAATCTCCTTATCTTTCTTAGTGCAAGAAACCTTAGTGTTCCAACTTGTTTAGATTTAGGTTTATCCTTAATCTTGTTTCCGCAACAAGCTGTAAATTGTTAATGATTTATCAATAAACAATTTAGAAAAGTAAAATAGTGTGTTTGTATTCAACCCCCCCCCCCCCCCTTCTACAAACTTGTATAGGCCTTTCGAGACCAACAAGTGGTATCAGAGCAGATTTGTTTAATCTCATAAACAAGATCTAATGTAAGATATTTCTCTTCCTTGCTATTATCTGAAAATGGCCTCCCACACAAACACAAATTATATAGACAATGGTTCTCTTGCAAAACCCCCTAGATTTTCCAGAGACAACTTCAACTTATGGAAAAATAGGATGATGCTCTTCTTAGAAGGTGTAGACCCCACTATGACCTACTATCTTGAAAACGGCCCACACATCCCTGTAACTATTGATCCTTTAGTTCCAGCCACTGCAACTAGAGCTGCTATTCCTGAAAGGCTGATTCCAAAGGAAATACACATGTGGACCGATGAAGATAAGAAGAAAGTCGCTATAGATACAAAAGCCAGATCCATACTATCCATGGCCCTTCCTGACGAAGTCTACCATTCCGTCATGAACCTGAAATCATCAAAAGCCATGTGGGACACAATATGTGTTCAGTATGATTAACCTGGTAAGACAATACGAAAGCTTCATTTCTGGTAAGAATGAAACTCTCTCTGAAGTTCATCAACGTTTTAATTGCTTAATTATAGATCTAAAAACGGTTGGTAAGGAATATTCTAACTTTGAAGTGCTGACAAAGTTTCTAGAATGTTTACGTGAAAGCTGGGACAATTATTCCATGTGTCTCAAGCTGTCAAAAGATCTAAGATCAATGACCCTTGCTACCTTATATGGCACATTGCTGAACCATGAGCAATCTAGCCATCTTAAGAAGAATCTTGTAAAAGATTTCAAAAGCACCCCTGTTGCTTTAATCTCAGAGGAACCTTCTACTCAGCGACCCTCAGTCACTATCACTGAGTTAGAAAGTAACTCTGAAAGGTCATCAGATTCTGATTCTTCAGATGATGATGAATCCTTGGCTCTCCTAACTAAAAAGTTCAGGAGATTCGCCAAGAAGAAAATGTTTAGAAAGAACAAAACTCTTTCCATAGCTGACAAGCCTAAGTCATCAGTTTTTGTTGATAAGGCTACTGCTACTTGTTTCAACTGCGAAAAGACAGGTCATTTCGCTAACGAGTGCAGGTCAAAGAAAATCATGAGACCTTCATCTTTTACAAAGAAATCCTCTGTTCCAAGGAATAAAGATGACAAATACTCAAAGCTGAAGGAGAAGTATGCAAAGCTGAAAAGCTTTAAGAAGAAAGGAAAAGGCCTGATGGCTGACTATGATTGGGCTGCTTCTGATGAAGAAGCCTCATCATCTGATTCTGAAGATGATGAAGCAAATCAATGTCTCATGGCAAAGATTGAAGAAGAGGAAGAAAGTTCAGACATTCCCTCCACTTCAACATCTGCCATTCAGGTATCACCTTCATTCTTTACCAATATTGCAAATATTGATGAAGCTGATAGTCTCCGTAAAATCGATCTACTGACTAGAAGTTTATACGAAGCCATGAACGGCAAAGCTGTGGTTGAAAACCAAAATCTTGATCTCGCTGAAAAGCTTAAAAACTGCCACCTTCAAATAGAAAAGCTTTCTAAAATTGAAGATGATTTTAAAGATCAAGTCTATTTAAATCAGCTAGTCAAAATCGAACGAGCAGAAGCTATCGCTGCATTAAAAGCCGAACAAGCTACTGTTGAAGGATGGTGTAATTCTTCAACAAAGATCACTGAGATAATTAAGGCTCAGATTCCTCTGAGTGATAAACGTGGTCTGGGTTATAAATATGATACTCCAAAACCAACCACTGAACGTTCAATGCTTAAATTTGGAACGTTCGTATCCTCAGTCGCTGACACTTCATCATCTCAGTACTCCTCGTCGGTTACACCAATCCCTGAGGAAACTCCTACCTCCTCAAAAGGTAAGGAGAAAATGGTTTATTCAAAACCTACCTCTGTCTTTAAAGACAAAGGTAAAGGAATTGTTATTTATCAAAATCCTCAGAAGGGTACCTTAGTACCTAAGCTGAATGCTTCCAAAGCCTTAGTGATTCATTCATCTGGTTCTAGAAATCAGACCTCTGGATCAGTTCAGCGACCTACTCCTAGACTCAGAGTAGATGTCCTTGGTAAGAAATCTGAAGAACTGAATGTTCGTCCTATTTCAAAAACCAATAGTGTACTTGGTGCTGGTACTTCTAATTCCAAATTAAAAGCTCAGCACTCAAGTGGTCCTAGAACTAATTTTAGTTATAGGAAATGTTATCACTGTGGACTTACCGATCATATTGCAAGTAAGTGTCCCACAACCACCAAAGCTGATAAGATAGCTAAGGTGAAGATAGCACCCAAGAAGACCAAACCAGTTGCAATTCAGGTCAAGGTGACTCCTACCGCTGAGGTCAAGAAATTGACCAAAGTGAAGAAAGACAAAGCTGAATCTTCAAATGCTGCGAAGACTGCTGAACCCATTCCAACTTCTTCCACTGACAAACGCGTATACATGGTGAAGTGGGTACCCAAGCAAAACTAATCTTCCTTTGTATTGCAGGTTAAGAAGGGTATCTGGTATCTCGATAGCGGATGCTCTAGACACATGACTAGAAAGAAAAACCTGCTCGCTGAATACAAGGAAGAGAAGGGTCCCTCTGTGACTTTCGGTGGAAATGGAAAAGGACACACCCGAGGGTATGGTGTACTTTCAAATGGTACAACATCCTTCAGAAGAGTCGCATATGTTGAAGGTGTTAGGGCATTTTTGTAGCTATCAAGACAGTATTAATATCTTGTACTGTTCTTCTTAGTAGAGGCATGGACATGTCATGGCCCTACTATATAAAGAAGACTCCTTTGTAATCTTGGTAACAACTTGATCATTTTGTCATTTACACTTTGAAGATCAATATATGGATGACTTGTGTACTCTAGATTTTCTCTCTACATCATTCTTGGTTTCTTGCTAGATTTGGGATTTCACATTTGGTATCAGAGCAAACAGAAGATTCAAGCAGATCGAAGACCAAATTGAAGATTTTTTCAACTAAACTCGAAGAATTCGGATCTGGTGTTCATCACTGTTCATCTGAACACTTATCATTCAGACATAGACTTTTTCTGGATTTTGATTTCTTGGATCGTTTCTTAGCATCACTGAACTCGGAATTGATATCTGAACAACATTAATTCTTGGATCATCATCATTTTCTAAACAGAATCATTAGATTTGTTCATTTCTTTGAATTTTTGTTCGAAAACCCTAATTCACTGTTTTGGACTTTAATTCGATTAAATTGATCGAATTAGATCTTGTGATTAACTAAGAAAGTGTGTGGATTTTGATTTCGAGCAAACCAGTACAAAGTTCGTGTTAATTGATCAAGAATTGAGGAAGATATGGCAGATTTAGTGATTTTGATGGTCGAAGTGCAGAATTCGGATTATTCAAAGTGAATTCGGATTATTCATAGTGAATTCGGATCATTCAAGATTTTCGAAGTGCTCAAGTATTGGTTTCGGATCCAGTTAAGCCCGAAATCCGTGGTGTCGCACCCTGTTAAGTTCGAATTCTTGAGGTTTCGAACATAGTTAAGTCCGAATTCTGGTGATTTCGAATTGGTGTACAAGTGTTGAATTCGTATCTGTTAAGTTCGAATTCCGTGATTCCGCACTCATCTACATCCGAATTCTGAGTTGAAGAGTATAATTGGTTTTGATTTTGGCTAAGTATTGATTTCGCATCAAGCTAAATTCGAATTCAAGGATTTCGCATTCAGTTGCATTCGAATTCAAGGAATTCGTACTCAGTTGCATTCGAATTCAAGGAATTCGTACTCAGTTGCATTCGAATTCAGGGAATTCGCACCATACTACATCCGAAATCTGAAGGTTTCGAATTCTAAAGCATCCGAAATCTGAAGGTTTCGCACCACTTAGAATTTGTCTAAGTGTTGGTTTCGGACCCAAGTGCTGATTTCTTTCTTGAACAGTTGATTCTAAGTGTAATCTATGTTACACTTACTGCTTGATCTTCTGAACGATCAATTATCCTAGCTATTTGAAAAGATGTCGAGAGATTTAATGAGTATGGGATCAAAGAATAAGCCTCCAGTTCTTCTAGTGGAAGAATATGCCCAATGGAAGAAGAGAATGACTCAGTTTCTAAATCATCAGAACAGAGATTTAATGGTTTCAATCAAAGAAGGTCCTCACACACCAAAAATGGATATTGGTGGTCAAGCTGAAACTGCTACAAGTCAGTATGTTGCTCCTAGAAGCATTGATAAAGAACCCAGATTTTTCAATCAATATGACAAAGATAGGATTGCAACTGATGAACTGGCTTTGACTTATTTGACTATGGCAATTCCAAATGATATCTACAATCGAGTAGATAGTCGTGACTCAGCAAAAGAGATATGGGATGAGTTAGAAAGGCAGTTTGAGGGATCATCAAAGTCTAAGAAGACCAAAAGGAATCAAAGCATCAATGCTTATGAAGGGTTTAAAGCAAGAGAAGGCGAACCTTTGAAAGAGACCTACAATCGATACAATATCATCCTTAATAATTTGAGAAGAAATGGAGTCGACAACTCAGAATCAGAAATAAATTACAATTTTGTCAAGAATCTTCTACCAGAATGGGATTCCTACTCCATTCAGCTCCAAATGTCAAGGGATATGGATGATGAAAAGTTGACCGACATTTTCAGTATTCTAGGTCAACACGAAGAAAAAGTAAAAGCTGTTAAGGAAAAGGATAAAAAGGTCGAAGAATCTTTAGCCCTTCTGAGTAAACATAAGAAGAGTGAAGCTATGAAAACAAAAGCTTTGATTTCTGGGATGAGCAAGAAGAAGATAAGTTCTGATGATGATGATGATAGTGGCAGTTCTGGAGATGAAATGACTGATATAGCTGAGAAGTTGGCTTTATTAACAAACAGATTTCAAAACAAGTTTGGCAAAAAGAAGTTTTATTCAAAAACCAAACCTGAGTACAACAAAGCTAACAAGTATAAAAGATTTGAGAAGAAAGAGGAGAAAGAGGAAAGAGTTGAGAAAAAGGAAAAAGAGGAATCGAATGATAGAGATGACCGAAACTGTTTTAACTGTGGAAAGCCAGGTCATTATGCCAGAGACTGTAAGCTAAAGAAAGTGAAGGATTCTGACTATTATCAGCGAAAGGCACATCTGGCAAAAGCAAAAGAAAGTGGAAAGCCAGTCAATGCTGAGGAAGAAATTTGGCTTATGGATTCATCTGATGATGAAGAAGCTCACTTTACTCAAGTAAAGCATAGCTTAATGGCTAAACTAGATGAAGATGACCAGGAATCCGAGGTATCATCTCTTTATTCTTCTGATAATTCTAATAATTCTGATAATGAGTCTGAAACTGAAGATGACAGATATGAAGAAATGCAACTCGTGATAATTGAACTTAATAAGAAATTTGAAAAAGTTCAAAAGGAACTTGAAAATAAGAAAAGTTCAATGATGAAATATCACGATGAGGCACTTCTTTACAAATGTCTTGCTGAAGATAGAGAAAATGAAAAGGAAGTTATTAGAACAAAAGTTAAAACACTTGAATCTGAAATTTCTGAATTGAAGAAGAAAATGATTGATATAAGTGATGAGAATATAGACTGTCAATTTAAAATTAAGATTCTCACTGAAGAAAGAATAGAAGCTCTTGCAAAGATCAAAGAACTTGAAGAGTTAAACTATAAAAGAGGTCAGACTGAGCAAACTCTAAGATTATTAACCAATAATCCAAAAGATAAACGATTTTTTAATCCTAAAATGGGACTTGGTTTATCTGATGTAGAGGTATCAAAGAAAGCGCCTGAAAATTTTTATACAATTGCAAAATTGGATGAAGATTTAAAGGAACCCATTAAAAAGGAAATACCTCTTATATCCAAAATTTTTGTTAAATCTGCATGTTCAACTCCGGATTCTAATAAAGATAAGGATAAGACGGATAAAGGTTCGGAAGAAAAGCCTAGATTCAATACGACAAACTTTAAATATGATGAACTAAATTCCAGTTACAAAACCAAAAAGGTTGAACTAACTGAATTTAGTTTATTATTCTCAAATGAATCTATGGCTAAAACATTTGATTCCAATATCAATGAACCTGAACCTGTTAAATCTGAATCTAATGTTGAAATGGAGTCAAATACAAATTCAGATTCTGACAAAAAGGAGTTTGCTCAAGAAACCTCTTCTGAATTTCCTGATTTGGATTCTGCTTTACGAAAAATTGTTGATTTAGAAAATCAAATTTCTAAATTACAATTAAATTTTGAAATATTAGAGGATGATCATGATAATATTGGGATAAATTTTGATCATAGTCAAAAAGTCAATCTTGAACTTCAAGTTGAGATTCGACGACTTGAATCCCGAATATTAGAATTATCAAAATCTAAAGATTCAATTACTTGTGAAAAGTGTTCAAATCAAAGTGAAACAACAGATCAATCTAATTCTTCAAGTTCGGTCAAAGTAAAAGAAAAATGTTCTTTCGAAGGTAATGAGAAAGGAGAATCATCCGGAACCAAATCTAATTCTTGTTCGAATGATTCTTCTAACTCTAAAAGCTCTAACATTTTTTCTTCAAGTAAAATTGATTCTGGTGTAAAAGCATCTTTAGAAAAAGATAAGCTTTTTGAAGAAAACAAAGCACTTGTTTTGAGATGTGCAAAACTTTCAAATCAGATTTTAGATTTTGAAAAAGTGCTTTTTCTTGAGAAAGAGAAGCATAAAAAGGAAAGAATTGAACTTGAAATTGAACTGAAATATTGTGAAGTATATCATACAAAGTTTTCATCAAATATATCTAATGTCAAAAAGGAACAAGAACTGAAAAGAAAAAGAAAAATTATTCGAAACAAAATCAAATGTGTTTCCAAATAATGCTTCTAGTTCTAAGACTTCTAACAATGTTTCTCATTCTTTCTCAGAAATGGATGAAGAAAAGTGCGTGGATCTGAAGGAGAATATTTCAGATAGCGAGAATAGGAATACTGATACTGAGAAATGTATTTCTTCAAATAAAAATTGTACTCATTCATGTAATGTTTACAAAGTTTGTGAAAATAAAAATTCCGCAATTTCAAATTCTATCTTGTTGTCACAAGCAAAAAGAAGAATACATTGTGCTCATTGTTGGGATAACTATTTCAAGCTAAATAGAAATGATCCAAAGAACAAAAAATCTAATACTTCATCCTTTTCTCTAAAATCTTCAGCGAACAAATTTGCTAAAATGTTCGGTTTCAGATCAAAGAAACAGAATAAGAAGAAAGAAACAAAAACAGTTGATGTGAATATGGTTTGGATTCCAAAAGATCAACTTAACAAACCAAATTCACAAAATAACCTTACCTTTAAAGGCAAAATTCAAGGTTCATCAACTGTAATAAACAAACTGATCCGTACTAACAAGAAAGGACCCATACGAATATGGGTACCTAAGATCAGGTAATTATCTTTTTACAGGATCGTCATGTGTGGGTCATTGATTCGGGAGCTTCTAGACACATGACGGGGTACAAGCACTTATTGCACGATTTTACTGTACATCCTGGCGGATCGGTAGGTTTTGGTAACGATTCTAAAGGTCACGTTCGAGGCTACGGAACGTTGAAGAATGACTCAATGCAAATAGAAAAGATCTTGTATGTTGAAGGATTAGGGCATAACCTTTTCAGTATTAGTCAGTTTTGTGACAAGGATTGTAAGGTAATTTTTGACAAAAAGTTTTGTTATGTTGTGGATGAGAATTGGTCAGAGATTTTCAGAGCAAAACGATGCGGCGATCTATATATGATGGATTTCTCGACTCTTGTTGCTTCTAATCAAGTTTGTCTTGTTTCAAAAGCCTCTCAAGATGAATGTTGGTTGTGGCATAGGAGACTCTCACATCAAAATTTTCGAAGCATCAACAAGCTCAGAATAGATGGATTAGTTTCCGGGCTTCCTGAACTGAAGATTGACAAAGTTTCTATCTGTCCGGCGTGCGAAAAGGGAAAGATGAAACACGTCATGCACAAATCCAAAACTTTGTCTAACTGCAACAACGTCTTGGAATTAATTCATATGGATCTCTGTGGCCCTATGAGAACTCAATTAATGGGAGGAAAGAAATATATCTTGGTTATGATTGATGAGTATTCACGCTACACTTGGTTTGATTTTCTTCGACTCAAATCTGAAGCACCTGAGCAAATAATTAAGTTCATAAAAAGGATTCAAATTCTTCTACAACGTCCAGTTCAAAAGATAAGGAGCGACAATGGAACTGAATTCAAGAATGCAACTCTTCAATCGTTTCTTGAATCCGTTGGCATCTCTCATAATTTTTCTGCACCAATTACTCCACAACAAAATGGAGTGGTTGAAAGAAAAAATAGGACGCTTGTGGAAGCAGCTCGGACTATGCTTGCTTATTCGGGTCTTCCACCAAGTTTATGGGCTGAAGCAGTTTCAACCGCATGTTTCACTCAAAACAGGACAATTATTAATAAACGTCTTAATAAAACTGCATATGAAATAATCAATAATCGCAAACCTAACATCAAATTTTTGCGTGTTTTTGGATGCAGATGTTTTGTCCTAAAAGATAGAGAACACCTTGCAAAATTCCAAGTCAAGGCTGATGAAGGGATTTTTATTGGATATTCCTTGAATTCTAAAGCATATCGGATCTACAATAATCGTACAAAATTAGTCATCGAGAGCATCAACGTTACGTTTGACGAGAGTGTGACTTTGACTTCTGGACAACACAGTTCAGAACTCGGACAAAAATCTGAAGTTTCTACTCAAAAAGGAGTAGAACCTGTGGCAAAAATGTTTTCTAATTCTGTATTAAATAATAATAGTACTAAAGATTTAGATTTGTTATTTCATGATGCATTTATGGATTATTGTGCAGATATGGAACAACCCATCACATCTGTAAATGCATTTCCACAACAGACGAGTGTGAATATCTCTGGTCCATCTGACGATGTCGGTGCTAGTACTTCTGGGACAACCAACGAAACTCCAAGTGTACCTACAACTATTCCAGTTTCTGAACCTGAAATTCAGCCTGAAGTTCCGGTTTCAGTAAACACATCATCGGAGATTCCTATACATGAAATACAACAACCAGAAGTTAATGTACCAGAACCAACACATGTATCTTCAGCTGAATCTACTGAAGAGATTCTTGCAATTATGGATGAGAATGATTCATCGAACACTCGTGTAGAGATTTCAACTCTTCCCAGTACACATAAGTGGACAAAAGCACACCCCCAGCAGATATTATTGGTGATCTCAATGATGGAGTGAAGACACGATCTGCGACTACCAACGAATGTTTGTATGTCAACTTTCTAAGCACGTTAGAACCCAAGAAAGCATCTGAAGCTTTACAAGATCCAGATTGGATAAACGCCATGCAAGAGGAGTTAAATGAGTTTAAGCGTAACGAAGTTTGGCATTTGGTGAAGCGTCCTAAAGACAAGACCATTGTTTGAACTAAATGGGTCTTTAGGAACAAGAAAGACGAAGCAGGAATTATAGTCAGAAACAAAGCAAGACTGGTTGCAAAAGGGTATAATCAACAAGAAGGAATAGATTATGATGAAACCTATGCACCAGTAGCAAGGATTGAAGCCATCAGAATTTTTCTTGCATACGCCGCACATAAAAGCATGAAGGTATTTCAGATGGACGTCAAGTCTGCGTTTCTGAACGGAATACTTCATGAAGAGGTTTATGTAAGTCAACCAGAGGGTTTTGTAGATCCAAAATATCCCAACCATGTCTATGTTTTGGATAAAGCACTCTACGGTTTGAAACAAGCTCCGAGGGCATGGTATGAGACTCTGACTATTCATCTGCTTAAAAATGGATACACCAAAGGTACAATAGATACAACTCTTTTTCTCAAAAGAGAAGGTAAAGATTTAATGTTAGTACAAATATATGTTGACGACATTAAAGAATGGTTGTTATCTAACAACCTACTAATCTAAACCAAGTTTTTAAATGGCGTGAGGCGTGACGTCGCTGCGAGGTCAAGCCTCAAGCCTTACGAGTTACGGCAAGACTATGACGTTTTCCAAGGCGTGGCTTAAGACGGCAAATACGTATATAATATATATGTATATATGTATGTATGTGTGTTTATGTCAGTGTCTTGAACAATAATGATTAAGTTATTAGCAATTTAAATTCATATAAAACGATAAACAAAATAATTTCTAAATTCTAATCAATACTAAGGGGCAAATTCGAATCGAGTTTCGAAGTATACAAATTCGAAAAATTGAAAGCACATAAATTTGTAGCGCCATAGCGTGCCATAACGAGCTTTATGCCTTATCTCGACGCCAAGGGGTAAAACATGGTGGAAAAGCCACACCTCGGTGCTAAGGCGCGTTTGTTAGAACCTTGATCTAAACCAAATCTTGATTTAGATTACAACCAGGTGTCACTATAATTATCAAAAGAGTCTATCATCAGTGACCATTGTCTTTCAAAATATGACATTCCAAAAAATACCTCTACCGGCAATTATCACTCCACCCAAACTTTAGGAGCTCCACTGCTAGTCTGCTAAGAGACCTAGAGGTGGCCAAAAACCGGTCTCGGTCCCAAATAGTGATCCTATAACTGGTCCTGGTCTCGGTCCTGACCCAAATACGAAGACCGGGTTAAGGTGTATGAGACCCGGTTATGAGAACCGGTCCCGGTTCCGGACTGAGCCCAAATTAGTTTGAATTTGTTTTAACATGTTTTTTTTTGAAGAATTTAGTCAATCAAATAGACTAACAAATACTTTTTTATTATAATTATGTCAATCAAATACACTAAAAAATACATTTTTGTTACTGATCAATCAAATATACTTTAGAATATTTAACCGACTCAACCAAATACACTCAATATAACATTTTTATTATAATATACTTAATAAAAATACACTTAAATATACATTTTGGTCTTTAATCAAGTACATTTAAAATTAAAATTAAAAATATACTTACAAATACATTTAAAAAAAGTGCATAAACCGGTCCCAAACGGTCTTGGCCGGTCCCAACCCGCGCCCATTTTTGCCATCTCTAAAAGACCCAGATGTACGTTTCATTTGAGAAAAAGTATTAGGCTTATGCCTAGTGAGTTCAAATAGTTATATGATAAAACTATAAAATAGGAAAAACATATCTTTGATCAACACAATTTAACCGATTAAACCTTTCTCGTAGTTTAATGATTTAACAAACTCAACTACTCCAAATCTATTGTTTGTGGAGTCACCAAATTCAACCACACTAGGTCTATACTTTGAGATCTCCAAAATCCAAGTTAAACTTGTTCGTTATGAAATTTCATTATGTTGGTCAATGACCGATGCCGACTCCAAGAGCCTACACCTTATTGTCTATGAAGACTCAATGTCATTTCAAGTTACGAATAGAGAATATCATCCCATACACATAAAATAAAACAGATTTATATGCCTATGGATTCATTGCATTAAAGTCTAATATATTTACTCTTCTACGTATGTCAAACTCTACTCAATTTATGAACAATAATACATATATGTACACAGGAGGTTCACGGGAAAACCTCAAAAAACAAAAAACTAAAGAAAACCCTGATAGCCCTTCATCCGGACGGTAAGCACTTGTGCATGCAAGTAATTTGTACATGCACACGTGCATATGCACAAGTGCATAAAAACAAAAAAAACATCATAATTTACTTGTATGCACAAGTGCATACCGTCCATATGAAAACCAGGGTGTTCTTCAGTTTCCTGTTTTTTGAGGTTTTCCATGAACCCCCTCTCCCTCTCTCTATGTATATATATATATATATATATATATATATATATATAGAGAGAGAGAGAGACTAATTCATTTATAAACCAATAAAACGTTATAAACTATGTAACCACATCTACACCACACGACAATCAAAGGTCGGAGATAAGACAACTACATTTAAAAAAAGACCAAAAATGGAAATACTCCTTAAAAGGGGAGCATGATTTACGGTCTAGATTGGTTTACAAGGTTTACAAACTTTATAAGGTTTACAAATGAATATCCCCCTTTCCCCCTCTCTCTCTCTCTCTCTCTCTCTCTATATATATATATATATATATATATATATATATATATATATATATATTAGGACGATAATCAAATGAGAACAAAAAATATGTTACAATTGGAAAAATCCGCATTTATACCAACAAATTCAAGTTAAGACCCTTAAAATTTCTTGGGTTCCAAAACCCATCAAAGTGTGGAAATAATCATCTTTCTTGTAAATAAAGTATTTCCCCATACTTGATTTATCCGGACATAATGTCACTAAAATCCTAAAATTGGCCTAGTTGGTCCAAAATCACTCAAACGTGAAATACACGAAATAAAAGTTTTGAGGAACTACTGTTAGGACACTGAAGTTGTCCTTTATAATAGAAAGTTTTGTAAAGCAATAGCTGTGTTAAAGGGCTTATGCTTAATTGTTGTAGCAAGTGATGAAGACTATAAATAGGTCTTTACTTGTAGTTTGTAAGAAGTGAATTCATTAATACAAGATGTAGATCTCTAATCACTTTGTGTTCTCTCTAGGTTAGATTTCCTTTTCAATAATGTTCTTCATCATCTTGTTACACAATACTTGGATTGTATGAAGATCATGGACCTAACAAGTGGAAAGCCAGGTCATTATGCCAGAGACTGTAAGCTAAAGAAGGTGAAGGATTCTGACTATTATCAGCGAAAGGCACATCTGACAAAAGCAAAAGAAAGTGGAAAGCCAGTCAATGCTGAGGAAGAAATCTGGCTTATGGATTCCTCTGATGATGAAGAAGTTCACTTTACTCAAGTAAAGCATAGCTTAATGGCTAAACTAGATGAAGATGACCAGGCATCCGAGGATCGTCATGTGTGGGTCATTGATTCGGGAGCTTCTAGACACATGACGGGGTACAAGCACTTATTGCACGATTTTACTGTACATCCTGGCGGATCGGTAGGTTTTGGTAACGACTCTAAAGGTCACGTTCGAGGCTACGGAACGTTGAAGAATGACTCGATGCAAATAGAAAAGATCTTGTATGTTGAAGGATTAGGGCATAACCTTTTCAGTATTAGTCAGTTTTGTGACAAGGACTGTAAGGTAATTTTTGACAAGAAGTTTTGTTATGTTGTGGATGAGAACTGGTCAGAGATTTTCAGAGCAAAACGATGCGGCGATCTATATATGATGGATTTTTCGACTCTGGTTGCTTCTAATCAAGTTTGTCTTGTTTCAAAAGCCTCTCAAGATGAATGTTGGTTGTGGCATAGGAGACTCTCACATCAAAATTTTCGAAGCATCAACAAGCTCAGAATAGATGGATTAGTTTCCGGGCTTCCTGAACTGAAGATTGACAAAGTTTCTATCTGTCCGGCGTGCGAAATGGGAAAGATGAAACACGTCATGCACAAATCCAAAACTTTGTCTAACTGCAACAACGTCTTGGAATTAATTCATATGGATCTCTGTGGCCCTATGAGAACTCAATTAATGGGAGGAAAGAAATATATCTTGGTTATGATTGATGAGTATTCACGCTACACTTGGTTGGATTTTCTTCGACTCAAATCTGAAGCACCTGAGCAAATAATTAAGTTCATAAAAAGGATTCAAATTCTTCTACAACGTCCAGTTCAAAAGATAAGGAGCGACAATGGAACTGAATTCAAGAATGCAACTCTTCAATCGTTTCTTGAATCCGTTGGCATCTCTCATAATTTTTCTGCACCAATTACTCCACAACAAAATGGAGTGGTTGAAAGAAAAAATAGGACGCTTGTGGAAGCAGCTCGGACTATGCTTGCTTATTCGGGTCTTCCACCAAGTTTATGGGCTGAAGCAGTGTCAACCGCATGCTTCACTCAAAACAGGACAATTATTATTAAACATCTTAATAAAACTGCATATGAAATAATCAATAATCGCAAACCTAACATCAAATTTTTGCGTGTTTTTGGATGCAGATGTTTTGTCCTAAAAGATAGAGAACACCTTGCAAAATTCCAAGTCAAGGCTGATGAAGGTATTTTTATTGGATATTCCTTGAATTCTAAAGCATATCGGATCTACAATAATCGTACAAAATCAGTCATCGAGAGCATCAACGTTACGTTTGATGAGAGTGTGACTTTGACTTCTGGACAACACAGTTCAGAACTCGGACAAAAATCTGAAGTTTCTACTAAAAAAGGAGTAGAACCTGTGGCGAAAATGTTTTCAATTCTGTATTAAATAATTATAGTACTAAGGATTTAGATATGTTATTTCATGATGCATTTGTCGATTATTGTGCAGATATGGAACAACCCATCACATCTGTAAATGCATCTCCACAACAGACGAGTGTGAATGTCTCTGGTCCATATGACGATGTCGGTGCTAGTACTTCTGGGACAACCAACGAAACTCCAAGTGAACCTACAACTATTCCAGTTTCTGAATCTGAAATTCAGCCTGAAGTTCCGGTTTCAGTAAACACATCATCGGAGGTTCCTATACATGAAATACAACAACCAGAAGTTAATGTACCAGAACCAACACATGTATCCTCAGCTGAATCTACTGAAGAGATTCTTGCAGTTATGGATGAGAATGATTTATCGAACACTCGTGTAGAGATTTCAACTCTTCCCAGTGTACATAAGTGGACAAAAGCACACCCCCAGCAGATATTATTGGTGATATCAATGATGGAGTGAAAACACGATCTGCGACTACCAACGAATGTTTGTATGTCAACTTTCTAAGCACGTTAGAACCCAAGAAAGCATCTGAAGCTTTACAAGATCCAGATTGGATAAACGCCATGCAAGAGGAGTTAAATGAGTTTAAGCGTAACGAAGTTTGGCATTTGGTGAAGCGTCCTAAAGACAAGACCATTGTTGGAACTAAATGGGTCTTTAGGAACAAGAAAGACGAAGCAGGAATTATAGTCAGAAACAAAGCAAGACTGGTTGCAAAAGGGTATAATCAACAAGAAGGAATAGATTATGATGAAACCTATGCACCAGTAGCAAGGATTGAAGCCATCAGAATTTTTCTTGCATACGCCGCACATAAAAGCATGAAGGTATTTCAAATGGACGTCAAATCTGCGTTTCTGAACGGAATACTTCATGAAGAGGTTTATGTAAGTCAACCTGAGGGTTTTATAGATCCAAAATATCCCAACCATGTCTATGTTTTGGACAAAGCACTCTACGGTTTGAAACAAGCTCCGAGGGCATGGTATGAGACTCTGACTATCCATCTGCTTAAAAATGGATACACCAAAGGTACAATAGATACAACTCTTTTCCTCAAAAGAGAAGGTAAAGATTTAATGTTAGTACAAATATATGTTGACGACATTATATTTGGATCTACAAATCCCGATATGTGTAAAGATTTTGAAGAGGTGATGAAAAGGCGCTTTCAAATGAGTATGATGGGAGAGTTAAAAAAATTTCTTGGTCTCCAAGTGACACAGTCAAAAGAAGGCATTTTCATTAATCAATCAAAATATATAAATGATATGCTTAAGAAATTTGACTTAAATTCCTCTTCCACCATGAAAACTCCCGTGGCTACCGGTAAGCTTTTGAACGCTGATTCATCTGGTATATCAGTTGATCAAAAGTTATACCGAGGCATGATTGGATCTTTACTATATCTAACGGCAAGTAGACCGGATATTTTGTTTGCAACATCTTTTTGTGCACGTTTCCAAGCAAACCCGAAGGAATCTCACATTGTGGCTGTAAAGCGAATCTTTAGATATCTCAAAGGCACACAAAATTTGGGTCTTTGGTATCCTAAGGATTCTGGGTTTGAACTAACTGCTTACACAGATGCAGATCATGCGGGAAATATGATGGACAGGAAAAGCACATCTGGTGCTTGTCAATTCTTGGGAGATAAACTTGTAAGCTGGTCATCAAAGAAGCAAACTTGTGTATCAACATCTACGGCTGAAGCAGAGTATGTGGCCGCCGCTAGTTGCTGTTCACAAGTAATTTGGATGAAAACTCAGCTAAAGGATTATGGATATATCTTCAACAAGATCCCCATTTATTGTGATTCAAAAAGCGCAATTGCAATAACTGAAAATCCTGTTCAGCATTCCAAAACGAAACACATAGACGTCAGGTACCATTTTATCAAAGACCATGTTGAGAAGGGAACGATAGAAATTCACTTTGTACCAATAGAACTAGAACTTGCTGATCTTTTCACAAAACCTTTAGATGAAAAGAGGCTCAATTTTCTAATCAGCAAACTAGGAATGTTGAATCCTTAAGACATTGAGGGGGAGTTCGTGTTCTTGTTTATTTAAATCTATGATCATATCCTAACACACTAGGACCCAAGTGCCATTGGGTACCAAAATCTGCTTAATCTGTTTTGCAGGTTTATCATGTGTTGTACTGACTTGTAAATTCATACTACACACATGACTGAAAACAGAAGAGAAGCGGTGGATTTTTTTTGAGGAATATTTGTACCATTAAGGGGGAGACAAAGAACTATGGCTTCTAAACATCTCAGTTTAGAACCCGTGCTTCAACGACTATGGCTTCTAAACATCTCAGTTTAGAACCGGTGCTTCAACGACAATGGTTTCTAAACATATCAGTTTAGGACCCACACTTAAAAGAGACTTTGGTTTCTGAATACATCAATTCAGGACCCGTGCTTCAATGTTTTTGGCTTTTGAACATATCAGTTCAAAACCCGTACTTTCAAGACTAAGACTTCTAAACAAATCAGTTTAGAACTCACACTTCTCAGGTGATATCTTTAACTGTTACATCTCTCTGTTTCAAGGAACATGGTAAAAGGTAACATTGGATTATATTTTGTTTCTACCACTTTGAAAACTTGAATCTTTACAAATTTATTTCAATGAGATAAAATTTTCAATTTTCATTCAATGAATTAAATGTGTGCTAAAAGACGCTTTTACAAGAAACTTTGTATTATCTGAGTTGGATCTGCTTCAATTTTCATCTCTGAAATAATCGAAAGGTCAGCAAAACATGAATGAAATTATGCTGAATGCTCAAAGTTATGTGAATCTGGATATATATAGAATATAATGCTCAAAAAAGCCTATATGTCATAATGATGGATGGTAATGAAAATATGGAAGAAGCACTATGTTTTAGAACCAAGTGCTTGAGATATCATTCATATTTTGTGATGGAAATCCAAGCTTATATAGAATATCATTTAGTTTGAATGTTTGTATCTGTGGCCTTTCTGGTTTGGGAGAGTAAGTCCTAAGGGGTGCTCGACACCTAGTCCCTAAGATCAACTGGTCTGGGATCGGCTGACCCAAATCCTGCTATAGAACCAGATAGAAAGCCATGTTCTACTGGTACAAATGGGTTTAAGATATATCGATGTGGCCTTTCTGGTTTGGGAAATTAAGTTCTAAGGGGTGCTCGACACCTAGTATTCTGGTCTGGGATATGCTAACCCAAATCCTGCGATAGAACCAGATAGAAAGTCATGTTTAACGATGTATCTTATTCTTACTAAACTCTTTGATTAAAAGATGCCAATGTGCACAAAATCAAAAGATGCAAATGAGCACAAACGAAAAGATGCCAATGAACACACATCTCTTGAAACTTGGGAAAATACAAAGTCGCGATAAACCCGTAAATTTGTGAAAATCCTGATTTTGTACAAATAGTGTGAGTAGAGCAGAGTATTCTTATATGTTTTAGAAATGCATACGCTTTATGATAATCATATTTCACATGCCAGCACACCAAATAGATTTAATAAAGGGGTTGACACTGAACGTTTATAACTTGATATACAATGATGACTTGTTCTTGAATCCAAACACATGCATTTGATTTTCAGTTGATTGAAAAATCTGTTAAATTTCTTTAAGCTGAATTTTTTGTGTAAAGCTTTCAAATGATCAGATGTTAGTAGTCATAAAATAAAATTCAATGAATGTTACTTTCCTTGTAAAATGCATTCTTGCTACAATGTCAAATACTGAGCGTTATTGAAATATATGCATACTCTCAGAGGAAGAAAACAAGATACTCCAGAATTCATGTTTTGAGGGGGAGTTAGATTTTTACACAAAGTGATAAGTCTAACAGTTTGGACTCATGTTCAATGAGTACCAAGTTTTCATCTGTCTGTGCAGATTCCTCTGAAGAAAAGACAGCAACTTATGCAATTGTTTAGGGGGAGCAATTTGGCATAAGTCTGTAAGTTAGGGGTTTTTGTATTTGAGAGCTTACAAAGTTTTATCTGATGTGAGATTTGTGGAACAGGTGTTAAATTTTCTGAAAAAGTTGTAATTTTTCATGAATTTATTTGAAGAATTCAATCTCTCAAAGATTCGAATTCAAAGAATTCGAACACTTAAGGATTCGAATTCAAAGAATTCGAACACCTAAGGATTCGAATTCAAAGAATTCGAACACCTAAGGATTCGAATTCAAAGAATTCGAACACCTAAGGATTCGAATTCAAAGAATTCGAACACCTAAGGATTCGAATTCAAAGAATTCGAACACTTAAGGACTCGAATTCAAAGAATTCGAACACTTAAGGATTCGAATTCAAAGAATTCGAACTCTTAAGGATTCGAATTCAAAGAATTCGAACTCTTAAGGATTCGAATTCAAAGAATTCGAATACTTAAGGATTCGAATTCAATGAATTCGGACTCTTAAGGATTCGAATTCAATGAATTCAACATCATCTTTTTCTACTGTTTGCCAAGTGGGGTACTCTAAATCGTGCCAAGTGTCCAAATTTTTTAAGTATAAATAGAGTTCAAATGTTCATTTTCCCACTTTTTCACTTCTGGCATTCAATTCGAATTCTCTGAAGAAGACACTATTCATCATCTTCAATTTCAATCTTCATCTGTTCATATCTTCTTCATCAGGTAACCATTTCGTTTTATTTTAGTATCATTAGATTCGGTTTTTGTATGCCCATCTTTCCATGTAAGTTTTGTCATCAATTTCATTCATCTGTTAGGCTAAAATGTGAAAAATCAGTTCGATTTTCAACTTGTGTTCTTCGTGTTCTTGATGTTCTTCATGTTTAACTAAGATTTCGAACCCTCCTTTAGAATAGAATTTTTTTTTTGGGTTTCGAATCTTATGTTTCATTAAAAAAGAATCGAATTCGACTTAAACTGATGTGTTTAAAAAGGTTCATGTTAGGGTTTCGAACCATTAAGGATTCGAATTCCTTGGTTTCGAACCATTAAGGATTCGAATTCCTTGGTTTCGAACCATTAAGGATTCGAATTCCTTGGTTTCGAACCCTTCAGGATTCGAATTGCATGATTTCGAACTCTTATGGATTCGAATTGCATGATTTCGAACCATTCTAGATTCGAATTGCATGATTTCGAACCATTCTAGATTCGAATTCATATGTTCCAATTTGTCTTAGAAGTTAAGTGATGAATTCGCATGCTCCTTGATTCGAATTCCTTGAATTCGGATTCTCTTCAATTCGAATTCATATGCAGATGAATGATTCGAATTCTATACTTGGGTATTTTTTAAAAAAAAAAAATTTCAAGTTTTTTTTTCAAAGAGTAATCTTGTCAGAAGTGATATCTTTTTTATCAGATGGTTAATCAAGAAGAACAAAGTCACATTCAAGGCTTTGATGATCATATTCCGAGTCTACCCGAACCGACACACGATGTACCTTTACCGTCAACACGATCAGTACATCAATCCCAAGCCGGAATTCATCCAGATCATGCTATCATTCATCCGATCAACTATATTGCGATCATTCCCAACAATCATCACATTGATTTTGATCACAACAACATTCATCCGGTGATAAAGGAAGTGCTCAGGAATCATCCGCTAGCATACGCATTAACGAATACTGTCGTTGTGCCTATGCTATATTTACAGCAAGCATGGAAGACAATAACAACAACTATGGAAGATGGAAGACCAATCTTTGTATTCCAAATAGACAACTTCATCACAAAGCTTGATTTCCAAAGACTAAGAATGATTCTGAGGCTACCTGAACCTGATTCACGAGAAGGAAAGAATGAGTTTGATCCTTTTCCATCTGAAGAAGAAACGTTTGAAGGAATACGAGCTATGGGATACACTGGAAACTTAACTCGGGTGAAGGAATTCCATAAGGCGAACCTACCACCGTTATACTATACAATCTTCTCCATTATTAATCGATGCTTATCTGCTAAACATGCCGGAACAGACAGTGCCAGCGTCGGATTTCTGAAGTTATTTCATGCAGTAGTGTATGATCTTCATGTAGATTATGCAGCTATCTTCTGGCATGAACTGAATGAGAAGATAGATCATCGCCGACAAAACAAGGGAAAGCCTTACATTCCATATATGAGGTTTCTTCAGATTATCATTCATAGCATGCTTCGTTCTAACAGAGAAATTCCAAGACGAGCAAATCATCCTTCTGTGCCCGAGAAAGCTATGCAGTATCTTCAGTTTCGTAAAACTGAATTTGATTATGAGATGCCGTTACCTGAAGGATTTCTTCGATACGCGGATCAGGACGCTGAGTGCATTATCGAGTATAGAGAGTCTATGGTCCAGTCAGAACCGGAGGGACCTACCCCAGACTCAACCCCTAGGCGAGAGGAGTCGGTGAGTGTTCAGGATGCACGGGCTACTGAACGGGGAGAGTCGAGGGAAAACACCGAGAGGGGAACTGGTGGGGATCATACATCTGTACTTGAAAATACAGGATCATCGTCCGAGGACACACATACAGATGATCTTGTACAACACGATTCTGAGGGAGAAATTCCTAAACACATTGGGAATCCTCCTTTAGTTGAGTACTCTAGTGATAGTACAGAGTCTGATAATGCGTCTGATCCAGCGGAGGAACATCGTGATGATGATAAAGATGACAACGATGATAATGATGATGATCAAGGGAATGCTGGAAATATTGGTGCTGATGCTACTACTGAAGAAAAGTGGTTTGGTAACATTTCTGATATCTTTGAATTTCCACAATTGAATATGTCAGATAATATTAATGTGGAAAGCTTAAAATTTGATGACATGCCTTTAATGTCGACTCAAGTTAGTGAAGGAACGGAAGGCATAAGGAGAACCGAGGGAGTATCAATTGAAAATATATGTGAGTCTGTGAGAGAAACTGAAGAAAAGAATATGGAGAGTGTGAGAGATATCCAAACTGTCTATTCCAGAAGGGCAGCCACATCCACCACCAGATCTCATTTGTTGGGATCAGGTGTTGAACAAGTCGTTACTCGCCCAGTAACGCAATTGCACACCTCTGCCAGCTATTCAGCTTCTTCTTCACAAGAAACATCTGATGCGCGTCTTCGTGACCCATCCGGAACACTCAGAGTAGATTCTTTTACAGGACTACAAGGACAGAGTGGAAATCCTACCAGTGCTAACACTATGCCAACACTGAGCGTAGGTCACACAGTTGCAACAACTGTTGTGTCAACGGCAAACCTAAGTGGTGCCGGTGTTACTTTACCCGTCTTTGTGACAAGGGAAAACTTCGATGGCGCCCTAAAGGATATTGAAACTATGTTCATCCGGGAGTTACAAGGTGTGAAGAATCAGTTGAAGGGAAAAGAACCGATGACTTATGAGCCAGCTGTACGTCCTCGTCCAGAAATCTATTTGGCTCCGCCTCGAGTACCTCAGTCTTCTCCTATGCAACAACCACCAGTGGATCAAAGTGTTGATGAATTAAGGGATTTATTCTATGCCAAACTGATGTCTATGAGTCCTGAAGATCAGCAAAGTAAAACCTTGTTATCTCTACTTCAGAATTTCCAATCTACTCCAAATCCACCTCCACCTACACCTTCAGTTACACCCACACAGTTTCAAGCATTATCCAAAGAGTTATCCACTTTCAAGTCTGAAGTTGTGAAATCTTTAAGTGATATGAAGCAGTCAATTGTTGAGTTGAAAGCATTAATGGAACAGTCGTGTAAGACTCAAGCTCAGGGTACTAAAAGAAGACATGATCAGGATCCCGATGATCATGATCATGAGGGGGAGATGAGTAAGAAGAGAAGAGCTGAGTCAGAAAGCTCTCAAGGTCAGAAGAAGAATCCGACTGTTGCTGAAATATCTGAGATGTTTGAATCAGGTGCTATGGGCGATCAAAGCGGAAAACATATCGTATTATATGTTGATCCGAATATAGAACCAACGGTTGAAAAGCCTGAGGTAAATGAGAAGGAGATAAGAGAAGTGGTTGATCGATTCGTGCAATCTGTGGAATTGATTGAAATTAGTTCTGATGATGAAGAAGCTGATGAAAGTACAAAAGATTATGATCGGTATTGGAAGGTTAAGGAAGAAGACGAACCACTTCTGATACTTACTTATGAGCCAGAAGATCAAGGTGTTGGATTTACTGAAGAAGAGGTTGATATTTTGTCAGAGATATATGGGCCACAAACTCCTGAAGAAATTATCTTTAGCCCTGTTCACTCACCCGAACATATCTCAATCACTTTGATTTCAGATCAACCTTCTATTACTCTTATAAACATTAACCTTAACCAATCTACTTCAACTCATACCACTACACCAATATCTGAATCAATTCTAACTTCTAAATCCATTCCTATTCAACCTGAATCACAACCTTCCTATAATCCATACTTTAAAGAACCTAAACTTGAAGATTTTGAACCTCCATCTTCTGCACATCCTATACCACCTGTTAATCCTATCCATGACGAAACTGGTCCTTCCAATACAGCTGATCAACCTGGTCCATCATCCTCACGAAGCAGAAAATTGACTGAACTCGAACAGCGTGAAAGAACTTTGTATTTGAGAACACCATTCTTAGAAGAGTCTGAAAGAAGACTGTTTGTGCACAGAATCATAAGTCTGAATCCCTACGCCATGTTGGGAATTACTGATCAGACAGCCGAATACAAGTTCGAGTATATGTATTTTCTGAGAGACAAGTGCCAAAAAAGGAGAGAGGTGAGGAGCAAGAAGTTGATTGTGTCTATAAAGGAGGTAACAGCTAGATTGTATTACAAATTGTGGTATCCAGAGTTTTTAGTTCAGAGACAGGATTGCAGAGATTACAGGTTCACTGAAGCTGATTTCTGTCATTTAACCATGGAAGATTTTGAGTTCATGTATCATCATTTCAGAGATCTTCAGATCAGAAGGGAAAATGTAACTCTTGCACTGAATGCCATCAAAAGATTTTTGAGAAGACACGTCTTGTTCACACAGTGTCATGATCTACAAATGGCCGTGGAGAGTTATCAGCCAAGAGTCAATTTGTTGAGGCCTAATCAAAGTCTGCCTGGATTGATGAAGATGACTCTATTTGCTGTGATTGGGGAACCAGAGTTTGGTGTTGTGTTCAGTAATGGTGCAAACAAGATATTCATTCGGTTTAATGAGTTGGAAAAATATTCTGATGGTACGCTTAAAATTGTAAGACTTCAGTTAGTCGAAAAGCTTAAAAGACATGATGCTGAACGAAAAGTTAATTGGATGTCTTCAAGACCTAGAAGAGTTTTGTCAAGAGCCATTGAAGAGATAGATGAAAAATTGAGTTTCAGAATGGCTATGCGAAGGATTGAAACGCATCTTGGGTTTCGAAGTAGAAGAAGACCCTTTCTGCCTTGATAGCTAAGGGGTAGATTGTTAGGGCATATTTGTAGCTATCAAGACAGTATTAATATCTTGTACTGTTCTTCTTAGTAGAGGAATGGACATGTCATGGCCCTACTATATAAAGAAGACTCCTTTGTAATCTTGGTAACAACTTGATCATTTTGTCATTTACACTTTGAAGATCAATATATGGATGACTTGTGTACTCTAGATTTTCTCTCTACATCATTCTTGGTTTCTTGCTAGATTTGGGATTTCACAGAAGGGCTGAAGCATAATCTTCTAAGCATCAGTCAGCTTTGCGACATGGATAACAAAGTGATTTTCACTAAGGAATCCTGCTTTGTCTCTGACAAAAAGGAGAAGATAGCTCTCAGCGGTTATCGTTTGGAAAATGTTTATGTAATAAACATAGACTCAACAACCACTGAGAAATCCTGTTTCTTCTCAAAGGCATCTCCTGATGTCAACTGGCTATGGCACAAGAGGCTCACACATCTAAATTTCAAGACACTGAATACTCTTTCCTCCAAAGAGTTAGTCACTGGTCTACCTCAACATTCATACGCCAAAGAGTCTTTATGTTCAGCGTGTGAAAAAGGGAAGCAGACCAAGGCAAGCTTTAAGTCAAAGCAAGTTTCCTCAGTGTCATCTCCTCTACAACTACTCCATATGGATTTGTTTGGCCCAGTTAACAAACAATCCATCGCTGGAAAGAAATATACGCTGGTCATAGTTGATGAATTCTCTCGTTACACATGGGTAATGTTTCTCCGTTCTAAGAGTGACACCTCTGAAGAACTCATCACCTTTGTTCGGAAGATGGAAACTCTGAACAATATGACTGTTCGCTCAATAAGTAGTGATCATGGAACTGAATTCAAAAACAGTTCTCTTGATTCCTTCCTTGAGAGCAAGGGTATTTCTCACAACTTTTCGTCAGTGAGAACACCACAACAAAATGGAGTCGCTGAAAGAAGAAATAGAACAATTATTGAAGCTGCACGTTCAATGCTCAGCGATTCTCACCTGCCTACTCAATTTTGGGCAGAAGCTGTCAACACTGCTTGTTTTACGCAAAACAGGTCGCTGATAGTTAAAAGATTCAAAAAGACAGCCTATGAACTTTTTCATGGGAGAAAGCCTTCAATCAGCTTTCTTCACATCTTTGGATGTCAGTGTTTCATACTGAACAACAGAGATGCCCTTGGAAAGTTTGATCCTAAGGCTGATGATGGAATCTTTCTTGGATACTCCTCAGTTTCCAAAGCCTTCAGAGTCTTCAACCGAAGAAGACAAACTGTAGAAGAAACTATTCACGTCACGTTTGATGAATCCCGTTCAGCGAACTCTAAACCGAACGCTGATACAGAAGAACTGAATCAATGGATGTTTTCTCATCTTGGTGATTCAGAAGAAGTTCCCACTACTCATTCTCATACAACTGAAAATGATGGTCCTACTATCATTCCCAATATGCAGAATAGTGAAGCTGAAACATCTTGGGTCTCAGCTGTTCCTATAAACACTATACCCGCAGTTGATCCAAATGTCTCAGAAATTCCATCTATTTCTCAGCAATCAGTGAATGAAGTGACAAATGCAAGCATTCCTCTCTTAGCTGATAATCCAGAAGTAGCTGAAGCCTCATCTTCAGTTTCTCCAGTTCAGACTGAGTCAGCGACGCATGCTCCGGCTCAGCGATGGACTGTAAATCACCCAATCGATCAAATTCTTGGTGATCCCAACGCTGGTATTCAGACTCGTAGAAGTGCAGGTAATATTTGTTTATTTGTTAACTTTATTTCTCTAACTGAACCAAAGAAAATAGATGATGCCCTCAGAGATCCAAACTGGGTCAGCGCTATGCAAGAAGAGCTGACTGAATTCGAAAGAAACAAAGTTTGGAAACTTGTTCGGAGACCAACTGACAAAACAGTGATAGGCACCAAGTGGGTCTATCGAAACAAGTTGGACGGACATGGTACTGTAACTCGCAACAAAGCTCGTCTTGTTGCTCAGGGATACAGACAAGAGGAAGGCATAGATTATGACGAAACCTTTGCTCCAGTAGCAAGACTTGAATCTATTCGTCTTTTCTTAGCATATGCTGTACACAAAAACTTCACTGTACATCAAATGGATGTTAAGTCAGCGTTTCTAAATGGAAAGCTGAATGAAGAAGTTTATGTGGAACAACCTCCAGGATTCTCAGATCCTAAGCGTCCAGGTTATGTTTATAAGCTAGATAAGGCACTTTATGGCTTGAAGCAAGCTCCTCGTGCATGGTATGACACTCTTTCTACTTATCTCCACCTTGAAAAATTTGAGAGAGGTAAGATTGACAAAACTTTGTTTTTTAGAAAAATAAAAGGTCATATCATTTTAGTTCAAATATATGTTGATGACATTATATTTGGTTCTACTAACCCTGAGCTTTGTACTCGTTTCGCTGATAGAATGAAAGATGAGTATAAAATGAGTATGATGGGTGAACTAACATATTTCCTTGGTCTTCAGATTAAGCAAACTGAAAAAGGAACTTTTATAAATCAGGGAAAGTATGTTAAAGATATGCTGAAGAAATTCGACTTAACTGAAAGTTCAGCTATGAAAACCCCTATGGCACCACCGCTGATACTTGATAAGGACACAAAGGGTGTTCCTGTCAATGTCACGCTGTACCGTGGGATGATCGGCTCACTACTGTATCTTACAGCTAGCCGACCCGATATTATGTTTGCAACATGTCTGTGCGCACGATATCAAGCTGAACCTAAGATATCCCATATGAAAGCTGTAAAGCGAATCTTTCGATATCTTAAGGGTACAGCGAATCTAGGTCTTTGGTATCCCAAAGACTCAGGATTCGATCTAACCGCCTATTCAGACAGTGATTTTGCAGGTTGCAAAATGGATAGGAAAAGCACCACAAGAGGATGTCAGCTCCTGGGTGGAAAGCTGGTAAGTTGGACAAGTAAGAAGCAAAACTCAGTGTCCACTTCCACAGCTGAAGCTGAGTATGTAGCCGCTGGAAGCTGCTGTTCTCAAGTCTTGTGGATGAGAAATCAACTACTAGACTATGATCTTCAGCTCTCCAAAATTCCAATCTATTGCGACAGCACAAGTGCCATCGCTATAGCAAACAATCCAGTGCTACACTCAAAGACAAAACACATAGAAATCAGATATCATTTTATCAGAGATCATGTGATGAATGGTGATATAGAACTTCATTTTATCCCAACTGATTATCAGTTAGCTGATTTGTTTACCAAACCTCTTGATGAGACAAGATTCAACTTTCTCATCAGCGAGCTTGGAATGCTGAACTTTGAAGGATAAAATCTTCAGCGGTTCACATTTAATCAGCGATACGTTTATACAATCGTGTATAGCCTTCGGGATAAAATCAACTTATATAATCCATTTCATCATCTTTTCTCTGAATAAACTTGGTTAAACTGATATCCAGGTATGTTTTCTCTCTCTGATAATCGCATGAAAATGCAAGATTTCAAAATAAATTGCATCGCTGAATATCTCTTCCTTAACATCGATATTTTGAAAATTTCCTTAAATCTTCACTGACATTTTCTATTCAGTGCTTCATGTTTTTCAAAAGAGTCCCTGAGTTTTCAAAACCTCAGAGACATCCTAAAAGAATGTGAAAGGACAGTTGTGACGTCATTGCAACAAATTACACTCGGCACGATTTCTTTCTGACACACGTTTGCACGTTTTGTTCAAACTTCCAATCAAATGCAAACACGTGTCCGTGTCATGATGAAAACCTTTTCCCGCTCAAGGTTTTCTCTCTCTAAAAATCCCTATATAAACAACTCTTGGTTTATATTTGTCTTTTACGCGAACAATCTTTCTCCGCAAGAAAAAAATCCTCTGTTGCATTTCTGCTCTCAAAAACCTCAAGAACTGTTCATCATCTTCTTCATCAAAACTTCAAGGTTAATATGTTCTTATCTTTTATCAAATGCGTATAACTTGTTTTCGATCTTCTCTTTGTTTTAACAAGATCAAACAAAAGAACTTTATAAAATAAAATCATTTCTTTCATGGTTTTATGAACACAACCATTTCATGGTTGTTCTTCAAGTTTTAAATTTAAATCTTAAACTTGTTTTTCATTCGTATCCATTTTTCTTTTAGAAACTGGAATACAAGACTTTATGGGTTTTACTTTTTCTTTTAAAAATCAAGAAAAACCCTAATCTTCATTAAGACATTTTTTGTCTGAATGAAATGGACAACATTCGAAAAATCTTAACGAAAATTTCTTTCCATATTAAGATAATTCTTATTTGTTAACATCTTTGGTTGAACTGATAATACAGTGATATGGCATCTTCAAAGCTGAATATTACCGCTGAGTCCATCTCCACTGACTCTGAGGAAATGGACATCTTCAAAGCCCCCCAGGTTAAGTTCGAGCTGGATCAACTCGATTGGACTAAGGCCAACAACCTCTCAGCTCTTCTCGAGTTTCCTCCTCGGAAGCAAGTATCACATCTGGACGATGCTGTAAGTTTTCTGAAGAACAGCCCCATCTACACAGCCCTGACCATAACACCTCCTGCCAGTCAGCGGCTCTTATCCCAGTGCTGGTACTCTGCCAGACACACTGAGCTACCCTCTACCAAAGATCCATCCAAAACCATAAACTGCATACTCAGCGATACTGAGTATGGCACCATCAAGATTACACCAGCCATTATCCGCAAAGCCCTAAACTTCCCAAATGCCACCAAAGAAAAACCCTTCATTCCATTCCCTGACCATAAAAAGCATGCTGACAGAGAAGCAATCATTGCCTTCCTTGACGCAATGGGTTATATCTGGGATATTGGAAGGGACAAGAAGCCTGAGAAGAAACTGACGCTGATAAAGAAATCCAAGATGCCCAGCGAGATGAATTTCATCTTCGCTCACCTGATCAGCTGCATGACAGCAAAATCCGGATCTTCTGATCAAGCCGCCCAACCTCAGCAGTCCATGGGATACGCACTGCTGAAAGGTCTAAATATTGACTGGGCCTCCATTATTTATGAAGACCTGATTCAACGTGTCGATTCTGCCGCTGACAGACCAGCATGGGTTCCTTACCCACGATTCATCAGCGCCATCTTTCAATATGGCCTGAAGGACAGCTATCCTGAAGAGGGTGATCTGAAACTTTCTCAGATTGGCCCTAAGGTTCTCGACTTCAAGCCTGTCGCCAATGAGGTACGTCTCTCTACTCTTCTCACTCTTCTAAATTCTCCGCTTTCTGTGGCTCCTTCAGCGACAATACCAATCGCTGATACCCCGGCCACAAAATCCTCTCCTTATAAGAAAAGGAAACCCTCACACACCCAACTTGATTCCAAAAGGATCAAGAAAACCAAGGAGCAACCCCAACAATTCCATGCTGAAGACTCCTCAGCTCATTCTGAAGAGCTGAAGGAAAGTTCTGTGGTACGCTCTGCCACACCCGTGCAAGCCATCCCTCCAATCCAGACTTCAGCGTCTCCAAACGCTGAGGTTAGAAACTTGGAAACTACCCAACCTCCCTCAGTCTCTCAAAAGACTGATGAAGTGATTATCAGCGATTCCAACGCTGAACTCAGAACCCGAACCCCAATCTTAACCTTCGCTTCTCCCTCCACTCACTTGGACACTCCTCCAGCGAACACTGGAGATGCCATCATTCCAGAAGCCACCGTTGATGCTTCTCAACAAATGATGAAGAAAGGACCTGCAGAGATCACCATACCTCACCGTACTTTCGAAGAGGATATGGAACACTATTCAGGAACTTGCAACTTTGACGAGTTCATCAATCCTCCTGCAGGTACAAATCCTACCTTAAACACTGTAACTAAACCTGAAACTTCTGAGCTTTCCTTTGTTCACAAGTACTTATATGTTACAGGTCCTAATTTGGGAGACATCAACGCCTCTCTGAAGTCCGTGGAAACAAAGCTGTCCAGTCTCACCACCACACTCTCCAACAACTCAACAGCTGTAACAAACGCTGGGGAGAATTTGACAAAGCTGACAACGGTGGTGGAGAAGAAAGCTTCCACTGAAGACATCAAGAGTCTTGATAAGACGCTCATCGATTTTGCCAAGGTGCTCTGTGACATCTACACTGACTACACAAGCCTCAAAACATCAGTTTCGACCATGTCCAGCGAAGTAACAACGCTGAAGACATCGGTTGCAAAACTCGAGGGTGATATGTCAGAGGTCAAGACTGACTTAGGCTCTATAAAGACCGACGTTGGTTCTATGAAGACGATGATCGAGACGCTGGTAAACAAGGCAAATAGTCCAGCTCCTGCTCCTGCCCCTGTCCCTATTTTGGAATCTTTCACAGAGGAGGATCGCACAGAGCTGAGGAAAATCACGCCTGCTATTTCTGGCCTAGAAGACAGAATAGCAAAGCTTGAAGGTTGTGTGAAAATCTCTGGCCCAGAAGACAGAGATAACACCAATGCTGAGTCTGCCCATTCCTCCCCCAGTCATCATGAGAAAGAGGGGGAGAAGAGCGCTGAACATTCCAGGGAGAAAAGCGCTGAAGATCTGAACAAAAGCGCTGAAGATCTGAACAAGAGCGCTGAACACCTTTCCCATGATGAATCTATCAGGGGAGAGAGGAATGAAGATCTGACCACTGGACCTCAGGGAGATGAAAACCCTGAGGGAACCGAGAAGCTCGCCTCTGTATCTGAGGGGGAGCAACTCGAAGAAGATGCTGAGGAATCCGAAGCAGAAGAAGATGAAGACATCGACATCCCTGAAGACAAACCATCCTTCTCTCCAAGAAAGGATGATGATGATGATGAAGATGACGATGATTTCTTTATCGTCAAACCTGCCCCAAGGATCAAAGCTCTTAAAGGAATCTCGATAAAAGAACCATCAGGGGAGAAGACAAAGACAAAGCCCTCAGCCTCTGGCGCTGAGAAAAGCAAAGACAAAGGCCTCGCTGAAGATGAAAATCTAGCGATCCTTTTTGAAAAGCCGGTTTGTCAGGTACACTAAAACTTTACTTTTCCTTCCCTGAACTTCTCATCAACTCAACAAGTTCTCTACTCAACAACCTCTCTACATCCACATTCTTTTTCTATCTTTTCTACCCAAGTTCTTCTACCCAGTTCTTATCTGTAAGATCGCTGCGTTTCAGCTAGTCCTCTCCCCTGTTTGAGGATGTCGCTGAAGGTTCTACTGTTGCGACTTCACAAATAAAGCCAGCTGCTGCTGATGAAATAATCCCAGTCTTGGATTTAATCTCTGAGACTGATGAACCAGAAGAACAACCTCTCTCGCACAATAAGAGACCTTCCTCAGTTCCTCAAAGGCTGAATGAAGAGGATCAAAAGAGAAGAGAAGAAATAATAAAGCGATTCGAGGATCAGCGAATCATTCTAAGGCCTGATCAACTGCCTTCAGTTCCTCCCAAGTTCAGAATTTCAAAAGCTGAATATCAGGACCACCTTAGAGCTGAACGCCTCATTGCTGAAAGGAAGGAAGCTGAAGAGAAAGACCGAGAATACGCCATCAAGCTCACTCAAGAATCTGTCAAAGACCCCAAGCTGAAGCGTGTTCCCATTCAAATCCAACGAAAGCTGTGGGAAGAAGCCCAGAAGATCGTGGAAAAGAAAACTGAAGTTTCTCAGACCACCTTGATCTGGTGTAAAGAGAAAATTCACTTCAGATATCGTCCAGCGAAGATCAACAAGGTATTCATCTCTGGAAGAACCTCTATCGGATTACCTATTGTTGACATCAAACTGTTCAGAGAAGATGGCACATCTGAAACCTTTCGCGCTGACACTGTAAAAAGGTATGGTCTCTCTGAATGGCTGGAGATGAGGTTAGCTATCCAACCATCACAATCTAAGTACAAGAATCATTTCGAAATGCTGATAAACAGACAGATCGACTTGATATTGTTGATCCAAACCCTCAGTGATTTGATAATGACCCTATCTTAAATACTTAGTGAAAATTGTAAGTAAACAATATGTATCAGAGTTTCACTATCGCTGATAAGTACTAAGATCTCACAGTACTGCTGATAGGAACTCTCGCTCTTTTAGATTAAACATTCAGCGAACACTGTTCACCATATCGCTGAGTCTGTTCAGTCCTTATGGTGATCGCTGATAAGTTAGTTGTTTACTTATGATCCCTGAAGACAAGATTCACGTCAACAAAGGTTCTACGCTGAAGTCGAAGATTAAGCTCAAGAACCAGCGACAAGTCTCCTAATGAACTGATGCGGATCAGCGAAGACCCAGATTTGTCCACTCAACGTGAAGTATCAAGTACAAGACTTCAGCTATCGCTGAACTTTATCATTCGCTGAATAGTAAATGATAATCGCTGAATCAACGAAAGCTGATCATGAAGTCCTCCGTACAAAGTACTTTTGTCTTAACCTCCCTTGCACGCCACCGTACGAAATGTCAGAAAAGAACCTCCGAAAATCTGAAATCGTACAACCACTCTGATACTACACTGTTCATTCATGCGGCTACTAAGGTTGTCAACAAAGGTCAATGACATGCAACCAATCCGCTGATGACACGTGTAAAGTGTATACTGAATTGCATTAAATGCATGCATTATATAAAGAGATGAACTCACTTCATTTGAAGTAACTTGCTAACTCTGGACAAGTTCAAATCTCTCTTAAGATAGGATTTTATTAGTAATCTCCTTATCTTTCTTAGTGCAAGAAACCTTAGTGTTCCAACTTGTTTAGATTTAGGTTTATCCTTAATCTTGTTTCCGCAACAAGCTGTAAATTGTTAATGATTTATCAATAAACAATTTAGAAAAGTAAAATTGTGTGTTTGTATTCAACCCCCCCCCCCCCCCCCCCCTTCCTACAAACTTGTATAGGCCTTTCGGGACCAACAAGTGGTATCAGAGCGAATTTGTTTAATCTCATAAACAAGATCTAATCTAAGATATTTCTCTTCCTAGCTATTATCTGAAAATGGCCAACACAAACACAAACACTCACTATATAGACAATGGTTCTCTTGCAAAACCCCCTAGATTTTCCAGAGATAACTTCAACTTGTGGAAAAATAGGATGACACTCTTCTTAGAAGGTGTAGACCCTACTATACCTTACTATCTTGAAAACGGTCCACACATCCCTGTAACAATTGATCCTGCAGTTCCATCCACTGCAACTAGAGCTGCTATTCCAGAAAGGCTGATTCCAAAGGAAATCCATCATTGGACCGATAAAGACAAGAAGAAAGTGGCTATAGATACAAAAGCCAGATCCATACTATCCATGGCCCTTCCTGACGAAGTCTACCATTCCGTCATGAACCTGAAATCCTCAAAAGCCATGTGGGACACAATATGTGTTCAGTATGAAGGAACGTCTGAAGTCCAGGATTCAAGAAAGATAAACCTGGTAAGACAATACGAAAGCTTCATTTCTGGTAAGAATGAAACTCTCTCTGAAGTTGGTAAGGAATATTCTAACTTTGAAGTGCTGACAAAGTTTTTAGAATGTTTACCTGAAAGCTGGGACAATTATTCCATGTGTCTCAAGCTGTCAAAAGATCTAAGATCAATGACACTTGCTACCTTATATGGCACATTGCTGAATCATGAGCAATCTAGCCATCTTAAGAAGAATCTTGTAAAAGATTCCAAAAGCACCCCTGTTGCTTTAATCTCAAAGGAACCTTCTACTCAGCGACCCGTGGTCACTATCACTGAGTTAGAAAGTAACTCTGAAAGGTCATCAGATTCTGATTCTTCAGATGATGATGAATCCTTGGCTCTCCTAACTAAAAAGTTCAGGAGATTCGCCAAGAAGAAAATGTTTAGAAAGAACAAAACTCTTTCTATAGCTGACAAGCCTAAGTCATCAGCTTTTGTTGATAAGGCTACTGCTACTTGTTTCAACTGCGAAAAGACAGGTCATTTCGCTAACGAGTGCAGGTCAAAGAAAATCATGAGACCTTCAGCTTTTACAAAGAAATCCTTTGTTCCAAGGAATAAAGACGACAAATACTCAAAGCTGAAGGAGAAGTATGCAAAGCTGAAAAGCTTTAAGAAGAAAGGAAAAGGCCTGATGGCTGACTATGATTGGGCTGCTTCTGATGAAGAAGCCTCATCATCTGATTCTGAAGATGATGAAGCAAATCAATGTCTCATGGCCAAGATTGAAGAAGAGGAAGAAAGTTCAGACATTCCCTCCACTTCAACATCTGCCATTCAGGTATCACCTTCCTTCTTTACCAATATTGTAAATATTGATGAAGCTGATAGTCTCCGTAAAATCGAACTGCTGACTAGAAGTTTATACGAAGCCATGAACGGCAAAGCTGTGGTTGAAAACCAAAATCTTGATCTCGCTGAAAAGCTTAAAAACTGCCACCTTCAAATAGAAAAGCTTTCTAAATTTGAAGAAGATTTTAAAGATCAAGTCCATTTAAATCAGCTAGTCAAAATCGAACGAGCGGAAGCTATCGCTGCATTAAAAGCTGAACAAGCTACTGTTGAAGGATGGTGTAATTCTTCAACAAAGATCACTGAGATAATTAAGGCTCAGATTCCTCTGAGTGATAAACGTGGTCTGGGTTATAAATATGATACTCCAATACCAACCACTGAACGTTCAATGCTTAAATTTGGAACGTTCGTATCCTCAGTAGCTGACACTTCTTCATCTCAGTACTCCTCGTCTGTTACACCAATCCCTGAGGAAACTCCTACCTCCTCAAAAGGTAAGGAGAAAATGGTTTATTCAAAACCTACCTATGTCTCTAAAGACAAAGGTAAAGGAATTGTTATTTATCAAAATCCTCAGAAGGGTACCTTAGTACCTAAGCTGAATGCTTCCAAAGCCTTAGTGCTTCATTCATCTGGTTCTAGAAATCAGACCTCTGGATCAGTTCAGCGACCTACTCCTAGACTCAGAGTAGATGTCCTAGGTAAGAAATCTGAAGAACTGAATGTTCGTCCTATTTAAAAAACCAATAGTGTACTTGGTGCTGGCACTTCTAATTCCAAATTAAAAGCTCAGCACTCAAGTGGTCCTAGAACTAATTTTAGTTATAGGAAATGTTATCACTGTGGACTTACCGATCATATTGCAAGTAAGTGTCCCACAGCCACCAAAGCTGATAAGATAGCTAAGGTGAAGATAGCACCCAAGAAGACCAAACCAGTTGCAATTCAGGTCAAGGTGACTCCTACCGCTGAGGTCAAGAAATTGACCAAAGTGAAGAAAGACAAAGCTGAATCTTCAAATGCTGCGAAGACTGCTGAACCCATTCCAACCACTTCCACTGACAAACGCGTATACATGGAGAAGTGGGTACCCAAGCAAAACTAATCTTCCTTTGTATTGCAGGTTAAGAAGGGTATCTGGTATCTCGATAGCGGATGCTCTAGACACATGACTGTAAAGAAAAGCCTGCTCGCTTAATACAAGGAAGAGAAGGGTCCCTCTGTGACTTTCGGTGGAACTGGAAAAGGACACACCCGAGGGTATGGTGTACTTTCAAATGGTACAACATCCTTCAGAAGAGTCGCATATGTTGAAGGGCTGAAGCATAATCTTCTAAGCATCAGTCAGCTTTGCGACATGGATAACAAAGTGATTTTCACTAAGGAATCCTGCTTTGTCTCTGACAAAAAGGAGAAGATAGCTCTCAGCGGTTATCGTTTGGAAAATGTTTACGTTATAAACATGGACTCAACAACCACTGAGAACTCCTGTTTCTTCTCAAAGGCATCTTTTGATGTCAACTGGCTATGGCACAAGAGGCTCTCACATCTCAACTTCAAGACACTGAATACTCTTTCATCCAAAGAGTTAGTCACTGGTCTACCTCAACATTCATACGCCAAAGAATCCTTATGTTCAGCGTGTGAAAAAGGGAAGCAGACCAAGGCAAGCTTTAAGTCAAAGCAAGTTTCCTCAGTGTCATCTCCTCTTCAACTACTCCATATGGATTTGTTTGGCCCCGTTAACAAACAATCCATCGCTGGAAAGAAATATACGCTGGTCATAGTTGATGAATTCTCTCGTTACACATGGGTAATGTTTCTCCGTTCTAAGAGTGACACCCCTGAAGAACTCATCACCTTTGTTCGGAAGATGGAAACTCTGAACAATATGACTGTTCGCTCAATAAGGAGTGATCATGGAACTGAATTCAAAAACAGTTCTCTTAATTCCTTCCTTGAGAGCAAGGGTATTTCTCACAACTTTTCGTCAGTGAGAACACCACAACAAAATAGAGTCGCTGAAAGAAGAAATAGAACAATTATTGAAGCTGCACGTTCAATGCTCAGCGATTCTCACCTGCCTACTCAGTTTTGGGCAGAAGCTGTCAACACGGCTTGTTTTACGCAAAACAGGTCGCTGATAGTCAAAAGATTCAAAAAGACAGCCTATGAACTTTTTCATGGGAGAAAGCCTTCAATCAGCTTTCTTCACATCTTTGGTTGTCAGTGTTTCATACTGAACAACAGAGATGCCCTTGGAAAGTTTGATCCTAAGGCTGATGATGGAATCTTTCTTGGATATTCCTCAGTTTCCAAAGCCTTCAGAGTCTTCAACCGAAGAAGACAAACTGTAGAAGAAACTATTCACGTCACGTTTGACGAATCCCGTTCAGCGAACTCTAAACCGAACGCTGATACAGAAGAACTGAATCAATGGATGTTTTCTCATCTTGGTGATTCAGAAGAAGTTCCCACTACTCATGCTCATACACCTGAAAATGATGGTCCTACTATCATTCCCAATATGCAGAATAGTGAAGCTGAAACATCTTGGGTCTCAGCTGTTCCTATAAACACTATACCCGCAGTTGATCCAAATGTCTCAGAAATTCCATCTATTTCTCAGCAATCAGTGAATGAAGTGACAAATGCAAGCATTCCTCTCTTAGCTGATAATCCAGAAGTAGCTGAAGCCTCATCTTCAGTTTCTCCAGTTCAGACTGAGTCAGCGACGCATGCTCCGGCTCAGCGATGGACTGTAAATCACCCAATCGATCAAATTCTTGGTGATCCCAACGCTGGTATTCAGACTCGTAGAAGTGCAGGTAATATTTGTTTATTTGTTAACTTTATTTCTCTAACTGAACCAAAGAAAATAGATGATGCCCTCAGAGATCCAAACTGGGTCAGCGCTATGCAAGAAGAGCTGACTGAATTCGAAAGTAACAAAGTTTGGAAACTTGTTCGGAGACCAACTGACAAAACAGTAATAGGCACTAAGTGGGTCTATCGAAACAAGTTGGACGAACATGGTACTGTAACTCGCAACAAAGCTCGTCTTGTTGCTCAGGGATACAGACAAGATGAAGGCATAGATTATGACGAAACCTTTGCTCCAGTAGCAAGACTTGAATCTATTCGTCTTTTCTTAGCATATGATGTACATAAAAACTTCACTGTACATCAAATGGATGTTAAGTCAGCGTTTCTAAATGGAAAGCTGAATGAAGAAGTTTATGTGGAACAACCTCCAGGATTCTCATATCCTAAGCGTCCAGGTTATGTTTATAAGCTGGATAAGGCACTTTATGGCTTGAAGCAAGCTCCTCGTGCATGGTATGACACTCTTTCTACTTATCTCCACCTTGAAAAATTTGAGAGAGGTAAGATTGACAAAACTTTGTTTTTTAGAAAAATAAAAGGTCATATCATTTTAGTTCAAATATATGTTGATGACATTATATTTGGTTCTACTAACCCTGAGCTTTGTACTCGTTTCGCTGATAGAATGAAAGATGAGTATAAAATGAGTATGATGGGTGAACTAACATATTTCCTTGGTCTTCAGATTAAGCAAACTGAAAAAGGAACTTTTATAAATCAGGGAAAGTATGTTAAAGATATGCTGAAGAAATTCGACTTAACTGAAAGTTCAGCTATGAAAACCCCTATGGCACCACCGCTGATACTTGATAAGGACACAAAGGGTGTTCCTGTCAATGTCACGCTGTACCGTGGGATGATCGGCTCACTACTGTATCTTACAGCTAGCCGACCCGATATTATGTTTGCAACATGTCTGTGCGCACGATATCAAGCTGAACCTAAGATATCCCATATGAAAGCTGTAAAGCGAATCTTTCGATATCTTAAGGGTACAGCGAATCTAGGTCTTTGGTATCCCAAAGACTAAGGATTCGATCTAACCGCCTATTCAGACAGTGATTTTGCAGGTTGCAAAATGGATAGGAAAAGCACCACAAGAGGATGTCAGCTCCTGGGTGGAAAGCTGGTAAGTTGGACAAGAAAGAAGCAAAACTCAGTGTCCACTTCCACAGCTGAAGCTGAGTATGTAGCCGCTGGAAGCTGCTGTTCTCAAGTCTTGTGGATGAGAAATCAACTACTAGACTATGATCTTCAGCTCTCCAAAATTCCAATCTATTGCGACAGCACAAGTGCCATCGCTATAGCAAACAATCCAGTGCTACACTCAAAGACAAAACACATAGAAATCAGATATCATTTTATCAGAGATCATGTGATGAATGGTGATATAGAACTTCATTTTATCCCAACTGATTATCAGTTAGCTGATTTGTTTACCAAACCTCTTGATGAGACAAGATTCAACTTTCTCATCAGCGAGCTTGGAATGCTGAACTTTGAAGGATAAAATCTTCAGCGGTTCACATTTAATCAGCGATACGTTTATACATTCTTGTATAGGCTCTCGGATAAAATAAACTTGTAAAATCCATTTCATCATCTTCTCTCTGAATAAATTTGGTTAAACTGATATCAAGGTATGTTTTCTCTCTCTGACAAAACGCATGAAAATGCAAGATTTCAAATTCTTACATCGCTGAATATCTCTTCCTTAACAGCGATATTTTGAAATTTCTTAAAACCCTCACTGATATTTCTATTCAGTGCTTCATATTTTCCAAAGAGTCCCTGAGGTTTTCTTTCAAAACCTCAGAGACAACGAAAGAATGTGAAAGGACAGTTGTGATGTCATTGCAACGGATAACACCAGGCACGCTCTTTTTCTGACACACGTTTGCACGTTTCGTTGTCTATCCAATCAAATGCAAACACGTGTCCGTGTCATGATGAAAAACTTTCCCGCTCAAGTTTTTCTCTCTCTACTCTCTTCCTATATAAACACTCTCAAAGTTTATATTTGTCTTTTACGCGAATCAATCTTTCTCCGCAAGAAAAGAACACTGTTGCATTTTGTGCTCTCAATCTTCAAGAACTGTTCATCATCTTCTTCATCAAACTCAAGGTTAATATGTTCTTATCTATTATCAAATGCGAATAACTTGTTTTCGATCTTATCATTGTCTTACACAAGATCAAACAAAAGAACTCAAAAATAAAATCATTTTCTTTCATGGTTTTATAAACACAACCATTTCATGGTTGTTCTTCAAGTTTTAAATCTAAAATCTTAAACTTGTTCTTCTTTCGTATCCATTTTTAAAAAAAACTAGAATACAAGGCTTATGGGTGTTATATTCGTTTTTTTTTTCAAAAACAAGAAAAACCCTAATCTTCATTTAGACTTTCTTTTTGTCTGAATGAAATGGACAAATTTCGAAAAATCTTAATGGAATTTTCTTTCCACATTAAGATAATTCTTATTTGTTAACATCTTTGGTTGAACTGATAATACAGTGAAATGGCAACTTCAAAGCTGAATGTTACCGCTGAGTCCATCTCCGCTGATTCTGAGGAACTGGAAATCACTAAAGCTCCTCAGGTTAAGTTTGAGCTGGATCAACTAGACTGGACAAAGGCAAACAACCTCTCAGCGCTTCTCGAGTTTCCTCCTCGGAAGCAGGTATCCCATCTAGACGACGCTGTAAATCTTTTGAAGAATAGCCCCATCTACACAGCACTGACAATCACACCTCCTGCCAGTCAGCGTCTCTTATCCCAATTCTGGTACTCTGCCAGACACACCGACCTACCCTCCGCCAAAGATCCATCTAAAACCATCGACTGCATACTCAGCGATACTGAGTATGGCACCATCAAGATAACCCCCGCAATAATCCGCAAAGCCCTGAAATTCCCCAACGCTACCTCAGAAAATCCTTTCGTTCCATTACCTGACCACAAGAAGCACGCTGACAGGGAAGAAATCATTGCTTTCCTTGATGCGATGGGTTACATCTGGGAGACTGGAAGAGACAAGCTACCTGAGAAGAAGCTGACACTGATAAAGAAATCCAAGATGCCCAGCGAGATGAACTTCATCTTCGCTCACCTGATCAGCTGCATGATAGCGAAATCCGGATCTTCTGATCAAGCCGCTCAACCTCAGCAGACCATGGGTTACGCACTGCTGAAAGGTCTCAACATTGACTGGGCCTCCATCATCTATGAAGACCTCATTCAACGTGTTGATTCTGCCGCTGACCGACCAGCATGGGTTCCTTACCCACGATTCATCAGCGCCATCTTTCAATATGGCCTGAAGGACAGCTATCCTGAAGAGGGTGATCTGAAACTCTCTCAGATTGGCCCCAAGGTTCTCGACTTCAAGCCTGTCGCCAACGAGGTACGTCTCTCTACCCTTCTCACTCTACTTAATTCTCCGCTTTCTGTGGCTCCTTCAGCGACAATACCCCTCGCTGATTCCCAGGCCACAAAATCCATTCCTTCTAAGAAAAGGAAACAATCTCTTACCCCTCTTGATTCCAAAAGGATCAAGAAAATCAAGGAGCAACCCCAGCAATTCCATGCTGAAGACTCCTCAGCTCATTCTGAAGAGCTGAAGGAAAGTTCCGTGGTACGCTCTGCTACACCAATTCAAGCCATCCCTTCTAAACCTACTTCAGCGTCTTTAAACGCTGAGGTTAGAACTTTGGAATCTACCCAACCTTCTTCAGTCTCTCAAAAGACTGATGAAGTACTTCTCAGCGAATCCAACGCTGAACTTGAAACCCAACCCCAATTCTTATCATACGATCCTCCCTCTATTTCTTTGGACACTCCTCCAGCTAAAACTGGAGATGCCATCATTCAAGAAGCCGTTGAAGCTTCTCAGCGAATGACGAAGAAAGGACCTGCAGAGATCTCCATCCCTCACGGAACTTTTGAGGGAGATATGGAACACTATGGAGGGACTCGAAACTTTGATGAGTTCGTCAACGCTCCTGCAGGTACAGATCCCACCTTAAACACTGTAACTAAACCTGAAACTTCTGAGCTTTCCTTTGTTCACAAGTACTTATATGTTACAAGTCCTTATTTGGGAGACATCAACCAGTCTCAGAAGTCCATGGAGATGAAACTTACAGATCTCACCACCGGTCTATCAAATAACTCTACAGCTGTAACAAACGCTAGAGAGAATCTGACAAAGCTGACTACTGTGGTGGAAAAGAAGGCCTCCTCTGATGACATCAAAGACCTTGATAAAACTCTCGCCGACTTTGCCAAAGTGCTCTCCGACATCTACACTGACTACACCAACCTCAAATCGTCAGTTTCCACCGTTTCCAGCGAGGTTACAACGCTGAAGAAATCGGTTGGTACACTCGAAGGTGATATGTCAGTGGTCAAGACCGACTTGGGCTCAGTAAAGACCGACCTTGGTTCTGTCAAGACAATGATCGAGACGCTGGTGAACAAGGCAAACAATCCAGCTCCTGCTCCGGCCCCTGCACCTATTTTGGACTCATTCACCGCAGAGGATCGCCAAGAGCTGAAGAAGATCACGCCTGCTATTTTTGGCCTAGAAGATAGAATAGCTAAGCTTGAAGGTTGTGTGAAACTCTCTGGCCCAGAAGACAGAGATAACACCAATGCTGAGTCTACCCATTCCTCCCCCGCCCATCATGAGAAAGAGGGGGAGAAGAGCGCTGAACAAGAGAAGAACGCTGAAGATCAAAATAAGAGCGCTGAAGACCTTTCCCATGATGAATCTATCAGGGGAGAGGGTAATGAAGATCTGGTTACTGGACCTCAGGGAGATGAAAACCCTGAGGGAACCGAGAAGCTCGCCTCTGTATCTGAGGGGGAGCAACTCGAAGAAGATGCTGAGGAATCCGAAGCAGAAGAGGACGAAGACATCGACATCCCTGAAGCTGAACCATCCTCCTCTCCAAGGAACGATGATGATGATGATGATGAAGATGACGAATTCTTTGTCGTCAAACCTGCTCCTCGAAAAGCTCTTAAAGGGATCGTGATAACCGAATCCACAGGGGAGAAGACAAAAACAAAGACAAAGCACTCAGCCTCTGGTGCTGAGAAAAGCAAAGACAAAGGCATCGCTGAAGATGATAATCTGGCGATCTTGCTTGCAAAGCCGATTTGTCAGGTACACTAAACTTATTTTTCCTTCCCTGATCATCTCTGAAAAATCAGTTATCCATTCCACAAACACCATACACATCCACATTATTTTTTTCTATCTTTTCTACCCAAGTTCTTCTACCCAGTTCTTATTTGTAAGATCGCTGCGTTTCAGCTAGTCCTCTCCCCTGTTTTAGGATATCGCTGAAGGCTCTACTATTGCGACTTCACCAATAATTCCAGCTACTGCTGAAGACATAATCCCAGTATTAGATTTAATCTCTGAGACTGATGAACCAGAAGAACAACCTCTCTCGTACAGAAACAGACCTTCCTCAGTTCCTCAAAGGCTGAGTGAAGAAGATCAAAAGAGGAGAGAAGAAATGATAAAGCGATTCGAGGATCAGCGAATCATTATAAGGCGCGATCAACTGCCTTCAGTTCCTCCTAAGTTCAGAATTTCAAAAGCTGAATACCAGGAACATCTCAGAGCTGAACGTCTCATCGCTGAAAGGAAGGAAGCTGAAGATAAAGACAGAGAATACGCCATCAAGCTCACTCAAGAATCTGTCAAAGACCCCAAGCTGAAGCGTATTCCCATTCAAATCCAACGAAAGCTTTGGGAACAAGCCCAGAAGATCGTGGAAAAGAAAGCTGAAGTTTCTCAGACCACCCTGATCTGGTGTAAAGAGAAAATCCACTTCAGATATCGTCCAGCGAAGATCAACAAGGTATTCATCTCTGGAAGAACCTCCATCGGAGTACCTATTGTTGACATCAAACTGTTCAAAGAAGATGGCACATCTGAAACCTTTCGCGCTGACACTGTAAAAAGGTATGGTCTCTCTGAATGGCTGGAGATGAGGTTAGCTATCCAACCATCACAATCTAAGTACAAGGATCATTTCGAAAAGCTGATAAACAGACAGATCGATTTGATATCTTCTTGTGTGGATATTCCTCCTGTTCCTGATCTAAAGCCGAAAAGAAAAAGAGGCTCTCCAAAGAAGAAACGTCAAGATTCAAACTCAGGTCCTGTCATACGAAATGAAACTGGAATTGGTTTCTCTCGCGCTGAAGTACTTGGTCCTGATCTTGATCTATCTGCCCTTGACATCTCTTTGCCACCATGTGAACTTTTCGTCCCTGGTAAAGTCATCAGTAATCCTTATGGAATATTCTTTCTTGACTACGACGGACGCAAATGCTTTCAACGGATCGCTGAGCTTCCAATCACTCCAATCGAACAGCTCAGAGATCTCATCTACTGGTGCGACTTCAGAAAAGACATTCAGGCACGACACCTAAAACCCTTGATTTTTGAAGCTGCTCTGAAGCTAAAGAATAAAGGAGAAAAGGTTCCTGACTGGATGATTCCAACTGAAAAGACAACCCTTGATGAACTTCTCATTAAGGAAGAACCCTTTGAAGGCTGACAACAATCACCTCATTTTCTATTGTATCAGTCATCCTTCAGTACTTGTAATTTATTTCGCTTGTACTTGTAATCTTTCTTATTCAAATTGTAACCTGAATCAAAGATTTAAAGAAATATTTCAGCGAATGTACTTTACTCCATCAGTACTGAAAAGATCCCAGAAAACAGTAAAAGGGACAAATATTTTATGAGTTCTTTTTATCCTTATGTTTTCATTAAATAGCAATTTTCTTTGTTGCTATGTCATAATCAAATAGGGGGAGATTGTTGATCCAAACCCTCAGTGATTTGATAATGACCCTATCTTAAATACTTAGTGAAAATTGTAAGTAAACAATATGTATCAGAGTTTCACTATCGCTGATAAGTACTAAGATCTTACAGTACTGCTGATAGGAACTCTCGCTCTTTTAGATTAAAAATTCAGCGAACACTGTTCACCATATCGCTGAGTCTGTTCAGTCCTTATGGTGATCGCTGATAAGTTAGTTGTTTACTTATGATCCCTGAAGACAAGATTCACGTCAACAAAGGTTCTACGCTGAAGTCGAAGATTAAGCTCAAGAACCAGCGACAAGTCTCCTAATGAACTGATGCGGATCAGCGAAGACCCAGATTTGTCCACTCAACGTGAAGTATCAAGTACAAGACTTCAGCTATCGCTGAACTTTATCATTCGCTGAATAGTAAATGATAATCGCTGAATCAACGAAAGCTGATCATGAAGTCCTCCGTACAAAGTACTTTTGTCTTAACCTCCCTTGCACGCCACCGTACGAAATGTCAGAAAAGAACCTCCGAAAATCTGAAATCGTACAACCACTCTGATACTACACTGTTCATTCATGCGGCTACTAAGGTTGTCAACAAAGGTCAATGACATGCAACCAATCCGCTGATGACACGTGTAAAGTGTATACTGAATTGCATTAAATGCATGCAGTATATAAAGAGATGAACTCACTTCATTTGAAGTAACATGCTAACTCTAGACAAGTTCAAATCTCTCTTAAGGTAGGATTTTATTAGTAATCTCCTTATCTTTCTTAGTGCAAGAAACCTTAGTGTTCCAACTTGTTTAGATTTAGGTTTATCCTTAATCTTGTTTCCGCAACAAGCTGTAAATTGTTAATGATTTATCAATAAACAATTTAGAAAAGTAAAATAGTGTGTTTGTATTCAACTCCCCCCTTCCTACAAACTTGTATAGGCATTTCGGGACCAACAGATATCTTCTTGTGTGGATATTCCTCCTGTTCCTGATCTAAAGCCGAAAAGAAAAGGGGGCTCTCGAAGGAAGAAACGTCAAGATTCAAACTCAGGACCTGTCATACGAAATGAAACTGGAATTGGTTTCTCTCGCGCTGAAGTGCTTGGTCCTGATCCTGATCTATCTGCCCTTAACATCTCTTTGCCACCATGTGAACTTTTCGTCCCTGGTAAAGTCATCAGTAATCCTTATGGAATATTCTTTCTTGACTACGACGGCCGTAAATGCTTTCAACGGATCGCTGAGCTCCCAATCACTCCAATCGAACAGCTCAGAGATCTTATCTACTGGTGTGACTTCAGAAAGGACATTCAGGCACGACACCTAAAACCCTTGATTTTTCAAGAAGCGCTGAATAAAAGAAAACGAGGTATAACGGTTCCTGACTGGATGATTCCCACTGAAAAGACGACCCTTGATGAACTTCTCATTAAGGAAGAACCTTTTGAAAACTGATATAATCTCCTTTTTCTCTATTGTATCAGTTATCCTTCTGTACTTGTAATTTATTTCGCTTGTACTTGTAATCTTTCTGTTCTTCATTGTAATCTGATTCAAAGATTTAAAGAAAGATTTCAGCGAATGTACTTTACTCCATCAGTACTGAAAAGATCCCAGAAAACAGTAAAAGGGACAAATATTTTATGAGTTCTTTTTATCCTTATGTTTTCATTTAATAGCAATTTTCTTTGTTGCTATGTCATAATCAAATAGGGGGAGATTGTTGATCCAAACCCTCAGTGATTTGATAATGACCCTCTCTTAAATACTTAGTGAAAATTGTATGTAAACAATATGTATCAGAGTTTCACTATCGCTGATAAGTACTAAGATCTTACAGTACCGCTGATAGGAACTCTCGCTCTTTAAATTAAACATTCAGCGAACACTGTTCACCATAATGCTCTGAGTCTGTTCAGTCCTTATGGTGATCGCTGATAAGTTAGTTGTTTACTTATGATCCCTGAAGACAAGTTTCACGTCAACAAAGGTTCTACGCTGAAGTCGAAGATCAAGCTCAAGAACCAGCGACAAGTCTCCTAATGAACTGATGCGGATCAGCGAAGACTCAGATTTGTCCACTCAACGTGAAGTATCAAGTACAAGACTTCAGATATCGCTGAACTTTATCATTCGCTGAATAGTAAATGGTAATCGCTGAATCAACGAAAGCTGATCATGAAGTCCTCCGTACAAAGTACTTTTGTCTTAACCTCCCTTGCACGCCACCGTACGAAATGTCAGAAAAGAACCTCCGAAAATCTGAGATCGTACAAACACTCTGATACTACACTGTTCATCTTTACGGCTACTAAGGTTGTCAACCAAGGTCAATGACATGCAACCAACCAGCTGATGACACGTGTAAAGTGTATACTGACTTGCATTAAATGCATGCAGTATATAAAGAGATGAACTCACTTCTTTTGAAGTAACTTGCTAACTCTGGACAAGTTCAAATCTCTCTCAAGATAGGATTTTATTAGTAATCTCCTTATCTTTCTTAGTGCAAGAAACCTTAGTGTTCCAACTTGTTTAGATTTAGGTTTATCCTTAATCTTGTTTCCGCAACAAGCTGTAAATTGTGAATGATTTATCAATAAACAATTTAGAAAAGTAAAATAGTGTGTTTGTATTCAACCCCCCCCTTCTACAAACTTGTATAGGCCTTTCGGGACCAACAGAGGTACAATTTATGGGGCATGTGATTACTTTAGAAGGAGTCAAAGTAGATCCGACAAAGATAGAAGCAATGACGAACTGGGAAACACCGAAGAGCGCATCGAAAATAAGGAGTTTCTTGGGTCTAGCAGGTTACTATCGGAGTTTTATAAAAGACTTCTCAAAGAATGCTTCTGCTTTGACCATGTTGACTCGGAAGAATGTAAGGTTTGTTTGGACTGAAAAACAAGAGACAACTTTCAGAACTTTACGTCAGAAGCTGTGTGAAGCTCCTATTCTTGCACTACCGGAAGGAACAGAAGATTTGGTTGTATATAGTGACGCATCAAAGATGGGTTTGGGGTGTGTGTTGATGCAACGAGGCAAGGTGATTGCTTATGCATCAAGACAACTCAAAGAACATGAGAAGAATTACCCTACCCATGATTTAGAACTTGCAGCGGTAGTGTTTGCATTGAAACTGTGGCGGCATTATCTGTATGGAACGAAGTGCACACTTTACACTGATCAAAAGAGCTTGAAGCATGTCTTTGATCAGAAAGAGTTGAATATGACGCAGCGGCGTTGGTTAGAACTACTTAAAGATTATGATTGTGAATTGCATTACCATCCCGGTAAAGCAAATGTTGTTGCTGATGCTTTAAGTAGAAAAGAATATAGTGGGTGTTTGAAAACGACTAATGCCAGAATTGATGTAACATCAAGTTTGGTTGAAAAAATAAAAGAAGCACAAGAGGAAGCTTTATTGGAAGAAAATCTGAAAGATGAAGTCATGAGCAAGCATCATCTTCAATTGACTGAAGATAGTCGTGGGATTAAGTTGTTCCAAGGCCGCGTTTGGGTGCCAAAGGCGGGAGGAAATCGGGGGTTAATTCTCGAAGACGCCCACAAGTCTAAGTATTCAATACATCCTGGAAGTACTAAGATGTATAGTGATTTGAAGTTACACTATTGGTGGCCAGCTATGAAGTTAGATGTGGCACGAATAATAGAAAAGTGTGTGACAAGTTCATCAGTAAAAGCTGAACATCAAAGGCCTTACGGAAGTTTACAATCCTTGGAGATTCCGGATGGAAGTGGGAGAAGATTACCATGGATTTTGTGACAAATTTACCAAGGACGTCAAAGGGTAACGATACTATATGGGTAATCGTGGATCGATTGACCAAGAGTGCTCACCTTTTGGCAATGAAAGAAGCATCACCAATAGATAAATTGGCGAAGCTTTATATTGATGAAGTGATGTCAAGGCATGGTATACCGATGTCTATAGTGTCGGATCGTGATAGTCGGTTTACCTCGAGGTTTTGGCAGTCACTACAAGAAGAATTGGGTACGAGAGTCAATTTGAGCACTGCATACCATCCACAAACGGACGGTTAAAGTGAAAGAACCATTCAGACATTGGAAGATATGCGCAGGTCGTGTGTGTTAGACTTTGGAGGTAACTGGGATACGCATTTACCTTTGGTAGAGTTCGCGTATAACAATAGTTATCATTCCAGTATTGGAAGAGCACCTTTCGAAGCTTTGTATGGACGGAAATGTAGAACTCTGGTGTGCTGGTTAGAAGCTGGAGAAAAGCTGTTTGCTGGTCCTGAACTTGTGCAACAAACGACTGATAAAGTGAAGGAGGTTCGGAAGCATATGAAAGCGGCTCAAGATCGACAAAAGAGTTATGCTGATCCGAAAAGAAGACCGAAAGAGTTCCAAGTTTGGGAGCGCGTAATGCTTAAGGTATCCTCGTGGAAAGGTGTGATAAGGTTTGGTAAACGTGGAAAGTTGAGTCCTCGTTTTCTAGGACCTTTCACTATAGTTAAAAGAGCTGGGTTACAAGCTTATCAGTTGGATCTTCCACCTGAATTGGAAGGGATCCACAATACCTTTCATGTCTCCTATCTTCGGAAATGTTTAGCCGAAGAGAATGATGTGATTCCACTTACTGATGTAAGTGTGGATGAAAAGAGCCGTTTCGTGGAAGAACCGGAAGCGATCTTAGAGAGATCAGTTAAGAAGTTACGACATAAGGATGTGGTTATGTTGAAAGTGCAATGGAAACATCATCGAGGTGCAAACGTGACGTTAGAAGCCGAAGAGGATATGAAGATTAGATGTCCTCATTTATTTACCTAGCTTTGATTTCGGGGACGAAATCATTTTCAAGTTGGGGAGATTTGTAACTCCTCGAATTTCCATTATATTATAGTTTAATATGAATGGGATCGAATGGTAATTTAGTCTAAGTTGTGGACTAAAGTGTAAATGTAAACTCAAAGGTTGAAATTGTAATTTACCAAAATTTTGTGTAATTGTTCAAAATTAAACTTGGAGGACTAGTTGGTCATTTCTTGTAAGTTGAGATTACCTTAAGTGTAGGTAAGCCTCGTCATTTGAGAAAATATCTCAGATGTGTTCTTGTTGAGTCGGTCATATTCAGAGCAGAGAAAGAAGAGAAGAGACAGAGACAGAGAAATTGAAAATTATGATTTCCTTGTGGTAAGAGTTTGAATCATCCCTGTTTAATTCTTAAATCAGTGGGTAACATCAGTTAAATCATCTGTTGCATAGATTGATTGAATTAGAGAAGAGAAGATTTGGATTGCTGAACTAAAGTTTCAAACAGGTGAGTTCATCTTTTTCAATTTAAAATTTAACAGTGAAATTGAATCAGAATTAGTATATAATATGTCTGAACGATGTGGTATGTCTGTATGGAAATAAAATCGAACAATAATCTGATTTTATATGAGCTTATGGAGTGAGTTGACATGAACCGAATAACACAGTATCGTAGTCCCGGTATTAAATAAATTCCGGAACCGGGTATTGAATTCCGGAAATGGACCGGATCCGGAATTGGATTGGATTTCGGAAGTGGACCGGATCCGGAATTGGTTTGGGTTCCGGAAATGGGATCCGGTAAATGGGCCGAAGAATTGGATCCGGAATCAATTTCCGGAAGTGGGCCGAGGAATTTGGATCCGGAATCAATTTCCGGAAGTGGGCCTTAATTTTAGATCCGGTATTAATTTCCGGAAATGGCCTTGAGTGTTGGGCCCGGTATTAAATTCTGGAAGTTGGGCTTAGGATTCAATTTGGTTTTTAATTTTAGGATACGAATTCGATTAAGTTACTGTCTCCTCTTGGATCGAGGTTTCAGAATATTTTTCTAAATATAATTTTTAGAATAAGAACATTTGAGGGTACAATAGGTTATCCGGTGTTTCTAGAGTTGAAAGTCTTATGGAATGCAGTGTGATATGTTTTGATACATATACATTAGTAAGTGTAATGGATCCATAGGCACTGATAAGTACTATAACGAGGAATAGGCGTAAAGTAATTTGTAATTCCCGTTAACCTGAAATATGGAATAGGCATAAAGTAAATTGTAATTCCCATTTCGTAAAGGTGTTATGAAATGAGAAATAGGCATAAAGGAAATTGTAATTTCTATTTCATAGTGTGATGTGAAACGCGGAATAGGCATAAAGTAATTTGTAATTCCCGTTCACAAGGAAATGGAGAATAGGCATAAAGTGAATTGTAATTCTCATTTCGTAATGTAGAAATCGAGGAATAGGCATAAAGTAAATTGTAATTCCTGATTTCTATGGGGAGGTCAGAGATAGGCATAAAGTAAATTGTAATCTCTACTTCCAGTCCAAGAAATAGGCATAAAGTAACTTGTAATTTCTTGGATAAGAGCAATGATCTAGAATCTGCAATGATTCGTAGTAGGCTCTTGAGTGGGATAATATGACTTTCAGAATGATAGTCATATCCATGGGATCGGGTATGTTCCCATCGTTGAGATGAGCACGTGTACGGTAAGAATGGTAAACCATTATATACATACTCAATCCCTGATTGGTCGAATGGCAAAACAAACAAGGAAAGGAAAATTCTAGACGGCAGGGGGAACATCGGTCGTATCCCTGCTCGAAGTCCCGACCCGAGGACCTTCATCTGCCACTCCTCCTGCACGAATCTCTTGCAGTTCATACTGAGCATCGAAAAGCTGGATGGCTAGCTCATCAGCACGCGCCAAGGCAAACCTCTCCCTATCTAAAGCCGCCTTCTCTCTCTCCAACGCCACAACTTCTCTTTCAAGGGCAGACGCCATCAACCCTTCAACTTTCGACATCCCAGCATGTAATGCCAAAGACGACTGGAACGTCTGAAAAATAACACAATAAAATATTAGATGACTAAACGAACGAAACAAGTCATGAAAGATTGACACTCACCGTGAACGCCAGACTGGCAACTTGAGATCCAATCTCTCCGGCTAGAACTCCACGAAAACGCTCCCCGAAAGACGGGAGCAAATACTTCCCCAGATGAGGGAACGACGTCGTCCCGTCTAGGACACCATCCGCCATAAAGTTAGACGGCAATGTAAAATTGACCGTCATAACTTCGGCTAATGATCCCTCGCCCCTGTCAGCAGACGTTGGGATCGACACTTTGGACATCGGCTTCGTCACCGTCGCCGGAAGCGTAGAACTTGCTGGTGTCGCGTCCGTTACGTCAAAATGGCTAGATGACGCCCTCGCCTCCTTAGGCAGAACAACTCCCGGTGAGTTATCAAGCCTAGACGACGGTTCCCTCAGGACTGTCCTCCGGGTTCTCTTTTCGCTCGACCCAGCTGTCGAAACATTTTCACCCCGAAGGGCACGCATAACCTGCTCCCCTCTCGCCCTAGAGACCGATTTCCTCTTGGTCGGCACTGATCAGGAAATACATGAAGCGTCAGGCGGATATAGTAAACAAAGTAAAATAAAAACTACGGTACGTTTACCAGTCGCTTCTTCCCTCTCATCCTCCTCTCCCTCTTCTTCAGAATCTCCCATCGCGTCCTCGTCCTCGGCCGCCGGTTGCCACGTGACGAAAGATCGATCATCAGTATTATAACTAAGGAATCTGTCGACCTTGGCTCGAGAACCTTCGTTCGGGTGCAAGGCGTCAACGCAACCGCAGGTCATGAACTCTTGACGTTCATGGATGCTTACTATAATACAATCAGATACTGATGCACAGCGAAGACCAAGAGAAGATTGCTTTCATGACAGATAAAGGCATATACTGCTACAAAGTCATGCCTTTCGGCTTAAAAAATGCAGGATCAACCTACCAACGATTGGTTAACAAGATGTTCAAAGAACACCATGGAGGTCTACGTTGACGACATGCTTGTCAAGTCCAAATAGGCGACCGATCATATCGATCATCTGAAGAAATCCTTCAACGTCCTTCGACAATATCAGATAAAGCTGAATCCAATGATATGTTTCTTCGGAGTCAGCGCCGGGAAATTTCTAGGGTACATGGTCACAAGATTAGACATAGAGGCAAATCCCGATCAAATCAAAGCCTTGATAAACATCAAATCGCCCCGAAACTTCAAGGAGGTCCAACGACTCACAGGTCGAGTGGCAGCGCTAAATCGCTTCATCTAATGATCGTCGGATAAATGTCATTTATTCTATAACGTCTTGAAGAAGAACAAAGGTTTCGATTGGATGAACGATCACGAGCAGGCGCTACAACGATTAAAGGAATACATGGCCATTCCGCCCTTGCATTCAAAACCAAAGGAACACGAGGTCTTACAGCTGTATCTCGCCGTAAGTCCTCACTCAGTAAGTGCCGTCTTGACTAGAGAAGACGACAGGCAACAGCTACCGATTTACTACGTCAGTAAGTCTCTGGTGGACGCTGAAACGCGATACACGTCTATAGAGAAGTTATTTTTGTCGCTAGTTACAGCAGCAAAGAAGTTACGACACTACTTTAAATCTCACCCTATTACCGTTGTTACAAATTTTCCCCTCAAGTCAGTCTTAAAAAAGCCCGAGCTAACAGGACGACTAGCGAAATGGAGTATCTACCTCAGCAGCTATGACATTGATTTTAAGCCTCGCACGACAATCAAATCCCAGGTCTTAGCCGATTTCGACGCTGATTTCAGTCTTGAGCTGGAAAAATAAGCGCAAAGCGAGACCTATACTGTGGCGACTGCAAACGACACGACCTGGATGCTCCATGTCGACGGTTCTTCAAACGCCAGAGGAGCAGGTCTTGGTGTCGTCTTAAAGTCCCCACAGGGGGGCAAGATGGTGTACTCCATACGATGTGGTTTCAAAGCCACTAACAACGAAGCAGACTACGAAGCCCTAATCGTGGGCATGAACATGGCTCACGACTTGGGGGCAACCGGAATTCACGCCAAAAGTGATTCCCTATTGGTCGTAAACCAAGTGAATAAGGAATTCTCGGTAAAAGATTCCAAGATGACAGCTTATCTCAAGATAGCCAAGGATAAGTCAAATATGTTTGATCCATTCTCAATCGAGCAGATCCTCAGAGATCAAAACACTAAGGCCGACACACTGGCCAACCTTGGATCGACACTCAATAAGCCATCGTTCGACGCTATTCCTATGATCCACCTGGTGACCTCGTCCATCCAGGACTCTGAAACAATTTGTGTTCTTAACGTAGAAAATGGTTGGTCGTACGATATCAGAAATTATCTTGTACACGATCAACTACCCGAAGACAGAATGGAAGCTCGAAAGATTCGATTCAAAGCTTTAAAGTATCTCGTTATTGGCGACAGACTTTATCGACGATCATCTACAGGTCTCAACCTACGATGTATCGGTAATCCAGAACAGGTACAAGACATTCTGAAAGAAATGCACGACGGCGAATGTGGCAACCATTTCGGTGGTCGCAGTCTTGCGAATCGTATATCACGACAAGGCTTCTACTGGCCGACATTAAGGCACGATGCCACCAGGTATGTTCAAAGGTGTGATGCATGTCAATGACACTCAGGTATGATAGACCAGCCTTCTGAACCTCTACATACGAGTTTGGTCCCATGGCCCTTCATGAGGTGGGGAATGGACATCGTTGGTAAATTACCTCCTGCCCCAGGGCAGAAAGTCTATCTGTTAGTCCTTACAGATTATTTTTCTAAGTGGATAGAAGCAGCTGCCTACTCCCAGATTCGGGACAAAGAGGTCATCTCTTTTATACAGACGAACATTATATGCAGGTTCGGAATTCCTTCTGAAATCGTATGTGACAATGGGTCACAATTCATAAGTGATCGTACACGACAGTTTTGTGAGGATCGTAACATCAAACTTACGACGTCAACCCCACGTTATCCCCAGTCCAACGGTCTTGCAGAATCAAGCAATAAAGTCATTATCAATTCAATCAAGAAAAGACTCAAGGCCGCAAAGGGAAGATGGGTCGAAGAACTTCCATCGGTCCTATGGGCTAATCGTACGACACCGCGAACATCGACAGGACATACACCATTTTCATTGGTTTACGGTTGTGAAGCCGTCTTACCTATTGAAGTGCAGCTCCCGACATCGAGACATATATCCGTCGATCATAACTTGGTGGACTTAAGCTACGACCTCGACGCTCTCGAAGAGCTAAGAGAGTCTGCTTTGGTCAAAATGGCATCTCAACGACAGATTGTTGAACGACATTTCAACAAAAATGTTAAGGCCAAGATCTTTCAGGAAGGTGACTACGTTTTACGACGAGTATTCTAAAACACCAAGGAACCAAATGCAGGTAAATTATCCACTAAGTGGGAAGGACCTTATCGGATATCTGAAGTCGTTGGAAAAGGTGCTTACAGGCTTCAAACCCACGACGACCAAGACATCCCACATAGCTGGAACGTAGTATACTTAAGGAAGTATTTCTTTTGAAATTTTCCTTATGATTTATTTTTCCAAACGATTACTGACTTAAGCATCGGAGGGTCGTTGGTCTTACCAACGACCACCCCTGAAACATGCATTGCAGGCTCGCAGGATCGCACGAACGCCAGTCTTACGATTTATATCGTGAGAATTAAATCGGCTTAAATTCCACTCTTAGAATATCTTTCTGGCCTTAGTCGCCCGATTACTTCAAAAAGTTACAAGTACCTATGTCGTACAGTTTTACATACGTCTTATTGCTTTATACGCTCGTTCTTTAAATTTTGTTATCTCTCGTTTATTTTGTTTATTTACAACAAAGTAAAATAACACGATAGTATAACAAAAATTTACTCGGATTCATACGATCCAAAAATTACAAGTAAAGGGCACAGCCGATTATAGTCGCCCCATCATACAAAACAAAAAAATTACAAAAGTACAAAAACACAAAAGCCTACTGAGGGCCCTGGATGACTCCAGCGTCGACTTCCGCATCGCCCGTCTTGGCTTCCGCGGAATTAGTGTCGTCAACCCTATCCTCTTGGTCGAGATCCTCCTCGGTCCCGCATGATCACCGCCCTAACCTTCATACGGGTCAGCGCCTCGAACGAGAGGAGCTTCTCCTCCAAGGCCTCCGTCTTGGCCTCAGCAGCCTTAACCAACGACTTCAGCTCCCCCACCTGTTTTTCACGCACGGTGAGGGACGTCTTAGTCTCCAACACCTCTGCCTCATAGGCAGAGGCCTTCTCCAACGCCTCCTTGAGGAGACCCCAGAGCTCTTCCTTCTCCCCTGACGACGTCTCTAAACTGCTGCTGAGATCGTCTAGTTGAACGGAAAGAGCCTCCACCTTGGCCTTTGCCGCCTGTTCCTCCGCCCGAGCTAAACGCTCACCCTCCTACAATCGTTGAAGGTCCTCAACGACAGAAGGGTCGACCTTCTGGAGCTCCTCCAGTTGGCCAAAAAGGCTCAAAGATGCCTGGAATGCCTGCAGTAGCACGAACACACAACATAAGTCTATCTTATCATAAAAAGAAATCACACGACATAAAATTAAAGGGACTCACCAGAAAGGATAGTCCTGCAACATGAGACCCTGTCTCATCCACAGAAACGCCCCGATAGCGTTCCTTAAAGGCCGGCAGAAGGAATTTCCCCAAGTCTGGGAAAATCTTCGCCCTATCCAGGACGCCGTCCACCAAGAAGTTCGACGGCAATGGAAAGTTGACCGTCGTAACTTCAGGGGTCTCCTCAACTTAAGGACCTTTCCCCTTTTCCCCTGCAGCAGACGACCCAGGCGTCGCCCCGGGCACGTCGGAAGACGTCTTCGCCTTCTCAGGAGTAGAGACCTTTGCAGGTTCCCCACCCGTCGACGACGGTTCCCTCAAGGGAACCGACTTCGTCTTTTTCAAGGCCTCCGACCCTGAAGTCAGAGGATCCTTCCTCTTCAGCTCTTTGGCCCTCCGGGCCAGAGCTAGTTGTGCTCCCTTCTTCGACTTGCTCGAAGTGGACTGCATCTCTGAATCGCCTGCAAAACACGACAAATGTCAGGTATTATCATACGACTCAGAATAATAAATATACAATTAGAAAAACACTTACTTGTCGAAGTCTCTTATCGACTTCTTTCTTCGGCTTCCGAAGTTCCAACGGTTGTACGATCGGGAGAGTCAAACAACTCATCGACACTGCAAGAAAAGAGTCTTGCCACTTTCTCTTTAGAGTCAGGAGCGGGCCCGACCCCAGCAAAATTGATACCTAAAACGTACGACCACAGTTAGTAAAAAGAAAAAGACAACGTTAAAACATAACACAGGTTAAAATATATATATACCCCTGGTGTTCCGCCCATATGCGACCCATAAGGTATCTTCGTCTATACGATCGAGCGTCAGCACTCGACCAATGACATACTTGGCCTTCCACCCACGGTCGTGGACCTGGGTATCAGGAACCAGAGTATATCCGCCCCTCAGCTTGGAGGACAGGCTATATCGATGATAGTCGTCCGACCTGACGTCGAACTCCGTCAGGAGATCGCTCACCATGAAAGGCGCTTCCCAATCAGCGGTGATCCGATCAATCTCCTGAAAAATCGTCCAAAACTCAGGCAAGATTTGTCCAGGAGAGAGGTCAAAAGCGTCCAGAAATGTAACACCTCGAATTTCCATTATATTATAGTTTAATATGAATGGGATCGAATGGTAATTTAGTCTAAGTTGTGGACTAAAGTGTAAATGTAAACTCCAAGGTTGAAATTGTATTTTACCAAAATTTTATGTGATTGTTGAAAATTAAACTTGGAGGACTAGTTGGTCATTTCTTGTAAGTTGAGATTACCTTAAGTGTTGGTAAGCCTCATCATTTGAGAAAATATATTAGATGTGTTCTTGTTGAGTCGTTCATATTCAGAGCAGAGAAAGAAGAGAAGAGAAAGAGACAGAGAAATTGAAAATTGTGATTTCCTTGTGGTATGAGTTTGAATCATCCCTGTTTAATTCTTAAATCAGTGGGTAACATCAGTCAAATCATCTGTTGCATAGATTGATTGAATCAGAGAATAGAAGATTTGGATTGCTGAACTAAAGTTTCAAACAGGTGAGTTCATCTTTTTCAATTTAAAATTTAACAGTGAAATTGAATCAGAATTAGTATATAATCTGTCTGAATGGTGTGGTATGTCTGTATGGAAATAAAATCGAACAATAATATGATTTTAGATGAGCTTATGGAGTGAGTTGACGTGAACCGAATAACACAGTATCGTAGTCCCGGTATTAAATAAATTCCGGAACCGGGTATTGAATTCCGGAAATGGACCGGATCCGGAATTGGATTGGATTCCAGAAGTGGACCGGATCCGGAATTGGTTTGGGTTCCGGAAATGGGATCCGGTAAATGGGCCGAAGAATTGGATCCGGAATCAATTTCCGGAAGTGAGCCGAAGAATTGGATCCGGAATCAATTTCCGTAAGTGGGCCGATGAATTTGGATCCGGAATCAATTTTCGGAAGTGGGCCTTAATTTTAGATCCGGTATTAATTTCCGGAAATGGCCTTGAGTGTTGGGCTCGGTATTAAATTTTGGACGTTGGGCTTAGGATTCAATTTGGTTTTTAATTTTAGGATACGAATTCGATTAAGTTACTGTCTCCTCTTGGATCGAGGTTTCGAAACATTTTTCTAAATATAATTTTTAGAATAAGAACATTTGAGGGTACAATAGGTTATCCGGTGTTTCTAGAGTGAAAGTGTTATGGAATACAGTGTGATATGTTTTGATACATATACATTAGTAAGTGTAATGGATCCATAGGCACTAATAAGTACTGTAACGAGGAATAGGCATAAAGTAATTTGTAATTCCCGTTGACCTGAAATGTGAATAGGCATAAAGTAAATTGTAATTCCTATTTCGTAAAGGTGTTATGAAATGAGAAATAGGCATAAAGAAAATTGTAATTTCTATTTCATAGTATGATGTGAAACGCGGAATAGGCATAAAGTAATTTGTAATTCCGGTTCACGTGGAAATGGAGAATAAGCATAAAGTAATTGTAATTCTCATTTCGTAATGTAGAAATCGAGGAATAGACATAAAGCAAATTGTAATTCCTGATTTCTATGGGAAGGTCAGAGATAGGCATAAAATAATTGGATAAGAGCAATGATCTAGAATCTGCAATTATTCGTAGTAGGCTCTTGAGTGGGATAATATGACTTTCAGAATGATAGTCATATCCATGGGATCGGGTATGTTCTCATCGTTGAGATGAGCACGTGTACGGTAAAAATGGTGGTGAACCAGGTTTGTTTATATGCTTTGGATATCAGAGTTTTCAAAGTTGTTAATGTTTTAATTTGAATTTGGATGTTCTCACTAGGTGTAAGCCTAATCGTTCAAATTAAATTTTCTTACCAGGTACCAGCTCAGGAAAGTAGTGGGTAGTGGGACAAGAGCTTTTGAAGTATTCAACTTTTGAGATAAGCGGATAATTTAGCTAACGCGAGGAGGCTTTTGATGGATTGCTTAGATAACCCATTTAATCTAATTATAGTTGACATGATTAGATTAATAGGTTATTTGGAGAATTCAATATTTGTAAATATAAACCCTCATAGTTAATTCTCTTCTTATATATATATAAGTTTGTGTAATATTCTGTTATACCTTGTTAAAACTTGAGGTTCAAATTGGCCCTGATTTTTAGGGTGTTACAATATGGTATCAGAGCTGAAGTTTAAGTGAACTAGGTATGATAATAAGATACCTAGACTTAAGTTGAGATGAATTAAGTTATGATTTGTGAGATATGGGTAGAAGTACTAAGACGGGATAGTCTTAGAGTCGACGAAAATACGTGAAATTAGTACTGTAACAATGGTCACGAGGATTCTCATGTATAGTATGTTCACAATTTCAATTAGCTACTGTCATTATGAATATATTGTTACACAAGCATACTTGTTTCTAAATTGTTTCAGTGACTAATGAACGGTAAAGTACGTTTCGTGTGTTTGGATATGTGTAATCATTTCTTATGGTTATTTCTTTATGTTCAGAACGATGGTTAATACACCAACAAGTTCCCTAATTCTTCGGAGAATAGGGCAGTAATTGATTGGGGTTTTGAAAGACAACCTGAAATGGGTGGAACACATGAAAGTCCTCCGAGGCCACCTCTAATAGGAGGATTGGAAAGTCAAACGCACAGAACGAGTACCGGTACCTCTAATCCGGTGACGACTGGGTCTACAATGGAATCTCGCATGATGGAGAATATGATGCGAATGATGAATACAACAATGGCACAACAATTAGAAATGTTCATGAAAGCGTTGAATGATCGAAGTTCTGAATTACGACAAACGGAGACAGATACCGGTGTAGTAAATCCAATTCGTATTCCTGTGGTGAATGTAAACAGGAGGGTGGAAAGAGTTTGTTCTTATAAGACGTTTCTGAGCTGTAAACCACCAGAGTTTACCGGAGCTGACAATCCAGTAGCATGTATGAACTGGCTCAGAGAGATGGAACAAGCTTTTCGAGCTTGTGAATGTGACGAAGAATCGAAGGTTAGGTTCGGTTCTCAAATGTTACGAGGCAACACTTTAACTTGGTGGAATATCGTAACATCAACCGTGACGGCTCCAGTCTTGGCTGCTATGACATGGGAGTCGTTCAAGAAAAATATTTTAGAAGAGTATTGCAATGAGAACGAAATGGATAGGATTGAAGGAGAGTTTCGGACTCTTAAAAATGGTACTTCGTCTGTTCGGAATTACACTGAATCCTTTATGGAAAAGCTGAACTTAGTGGAGCATGTGGCTCCGACGGAGAACGAGAAGATTAAAGCCTATCTGAAAGGCTTACCGGCTGACATGATGTCGCGGGTGCGAAATTCCAAAGCTTCAACGTTGAGGGAGACGATCGAAGAAGCTAAAGTTATAGAAGAAGTGTATGCCAGAGATAGGGAAGAAAGGATACAAGGGGAGAGAAACGAAAGTGGGAAGGCCGATCGGAGTCTTCTCAGAAATCAAAAGCATTTGGCAAAAATGTTCGTTACGAGTCCCGTCGGGAACCCAATTGGTGCCAGAAGTGCCGAAGTAAGCATTACGGCCCATGCCGAGTGGTTTCCAATGAGTGTTTCAAATGTGGGAAGTCTGGGCATCTAGCAGCAAGTTGTCCTATTCAAGGATTGGTTTGTTTTGAATGTAAACAACCCGGTCACTTCCGAAGAGACTATCCGAAGTTAAAGAAGGGTGGAGACCAAGGAAAGAAACCGAATGCTCCTAAACCAACGGGCCGGGCATTTCATATGACGGAAGAAGAGGCGAAGGAGTCTAAAGATGTTGTTTCTGGTACTTTCCTCGTAAATTCGATTCCCGCACGCATTTTATTTGACTTTGGTGCCAATTTGTTGTTTGTGTCTAAATCGTTCTATCATAAGTTAGCTATGCCTATCACTACCTTGGAAGATGCCTTAGTAGTCGAGATAGCTAACGAAGGTCAAGTCTTAGTTTGCGAAAGACTTGAGGGTTGTCTAATTTCGATAGGGGAAACGAAATTTCCAATTGACTTGTTGTTGATGGAAATTAGAGGGTTTGATGTAATTGTGGGTATGGATTGGCTAACAATCAATCAGGCAGAAATTCTTTGTGCAAAGAAATTAATTCGGATTTCGATGGCTGATAAGGATGATGTACTCATCTTTGGGGAAAAAGAAATGAGAAAGTTACATTAATTTCTGTAGCAAAAACGCGTAAGTGTCTGGTAAAAGGATGTTCATCCTACCTAGCGTATGTTCTAGATGTAAAGGCAGAAAGAAACGGGTGGAAGACATAAAGGTAGTACGTGAATTCCCGGACGTATTTCCCGATGATCTTCCAGGTCTACCGTCTGAACGACAGGTAGAGTTTCGTATTGATCTTGTCCCTGGATCGGCACCAATAGCGCGTGCACCGTATCGCTTAGCGCCAGCCGAAATGAAAGAGATGATGTCTCAGCTGCAAGAGCTGCTTGACAAGGGATTTGTTAGACCAAGTTCTTCACCTTGGGGAGCTCCGGTTTTGTTTGTTAAGAAAAAGGATGGCACTATGAGAATGTGCATCGACTACCGGGAGCTGAATAAAGTGACGATTAAGAATAAGTATCCGCTTCCAAGGATTGATGATTTGTTTGATCAACTCCAAGGTGCGGGATGCTTTTCAAAGATTGATCTGAGGTTGGGATATCATCAAGTTCGAGTAAGAGATGAATATATTCCCAATACGGCGTTCAGAACGAGGTATGGGCATTATGAATTTCTTGTAATGCCGTTTGGGTTGACTAACACTCCAGCCGTGTTCATGGATCTGATGAACAGAGTATGTCGACCATTTTTAGATAAGCATGTCATTGTGTTCATTGATGACATACTTGTTTATTCAAAGAATGAAACTGATCATGAATGCCATCTCCGAGAAGTCTTGGAAGTTATGAGGAAGGAGAAATTGTACGCAAAATTTTCAAAGAGTGAATTTTGGTTAAAAGAGGTTGTTGATCCAAACCCTCAGTGATTTGATAATGACCCTCTCTTAAATACTTAGTGAAAATTGTATGTAAACAATATGTATCAGAGTTTCACTATCGCTGATAAGTACTAAGATCTTACAGTACCGCTGATAGGAACTCTCGCTCTTTAAATTAAACATTCAGCGAACACTGTTCACCATAATGCTCTGAGTCTGTTCAGTCCTTATGGTGATCGCTGATAAGTTAGTTGTTTACTTATGATCCCTGAAGACAAGTTTCACGTCAACAAAGGTTCTACGTTGAAGTCGAAGATCAAGCTCAAGAACCAGCGACAAGTCTCCTAATGAACTGATGCGGATCAGCGAAGACTCAGATTTGTCCACTCAACGTGAAGTATCAAGTACAAGACTTCAGCTATCGCTGAACTTTATCATTCGCTGAATAGTAAATGGTAATCGCTGAATCAACGAAAGCTGATCATGAAGTCCTCCGTACAAAGTACTTTTGTCTTAACCTCCCTTGCACGCCACCGTACGAAATGTCAGAAAAGAACCTCCGAAAATCTGAGATCGTACAAACACTCTGATACTACATTGTTCATCTTTACGGCTACTAAGGTTGTCAACCAAGGTCAATGACATGCAACCAACCAGCTGATGACACGTGTAAAGTGTATACTGACTTGCATTAAATGCATGCAGTATATAAAGAGATGAACTCACTTCTTTTGAAGTAACTTGCTAACTCTGGACAAGTTCAAATCTCTCTCAAGATAGGATTTTATTAGTAATCTCCTTATCTTTCTTAGTGCAAGAAACCTTAGTGTTCCAACTTGTTTAGATTTAGGTTTATCCTTAATCTTGTTTCCGCAACAAGCTGTAAATTGTTAATGATTTATCAATAAACAATTTAGAAAAGTAAAATAGTGTGTTTGTATTCAACCCCCCCCCCCCCCCCCTTCTACAAACTTGTATAGGCCTTTCGGGACCAACAAGTGGTATCAGAGCAGATTTGTTTAATCTCATAAACAAGATCTAATCTAAGATATTTCTCTTCCTTGCTATTATCTGAAAATGGCCTCCCACACAAACACAAATTATATAGACAATGGTTCTCTTGGACAACCCCCTAGATTTTCCAGAGACAACTTCAACTTATGGAAAAATAGGATGATGCTCTTCTTAGAAGGTGTAGACCCCACTATGACCTACTATCTTGAAAACGGCCCACACATCCCTGTAACTATTGATCCTTTAGTTCCAGCCACTGCAACTAGAGCTGCTATTCCTGAAAGGCTGATTCCAAAGGAAATACACATGTGGACCGATGAAGATAAGAAGAAAGTGGCTATAGATACAAAAGCCAGATCCATACTATCCATGGCCCTTCCTGACGAAGTCTACCATTCCGTCATGAACCTGAAATCATAAAAAGCCATGTGGGACACAATATGTGTTCAGTATGAAGGAACGTCTGAAGTCCAGGATTCAAGAAAGATTAACCTGGTAAGACAATACGAAAGCTTCATTTCTGGTAAGAATGAAACTCTCTCTGAAGTTCATCAACGTTTTAATTGCTTAATTATAGATCTAAAAACGGTTGGTAAGGAATATTCTAACTTTGAAGTGCTGACAAAGTTTCTAGAATGTTTACCTGAAAGCTGGGACAATTATTCCATGTGTCTCAAGCTGTCAAAAGATCTAAGATCAATGACCCTTGCTACCTTATATGGCACATTGCTGAACCATGAGCAATCTAGCCATCTTAAGAAGAATCTTGTAAAAGATTCCAAAAGCACCCATGTTGCTTTAATCTCAGAGGAACCTTCTACTCAGCGACCCTCAGTCACTATCACTGAGTTAGAAAGTAACTCTGAAAGGTCATCGGATTCTGATTCTTCAGATGATGATGAATCCTTGGCTCTCCTAACTAAAAAGTTCAGGAGATTCGCCAAGAAGAAAATGTTTAGAAAGAACAAAAATCTTTCCATAGCTGACAAGCCTAAGTCATCAGCTTTTGTTGATAAGGCTACTGCTACTTGTTTCAACTGCGAAAAGACATGTCATTTCGCTAACGAGTGCGGGTCAAAGAAAATCATGAGACCTTCAGCTTTTACAAAGAAATCCTCTGTTCCAAGAAATAAAGATGACAAATACTCAAAGTTGAAGGAGAAGTATGCAAAGCTGAAAAGCTTTAAGAAGAAAGGAAAAGGCCTGATGGCTGACTATGATTGGGCTGCTTCTGATGAAGAAGCCTCATCATCTGATTCTGAAGATGATGAAGCAAATCAATGTCTCATGGCAAAGATTGAAGAAGAGGAAGAAAGTTCAGACATTCCCTCCACTTCAACATCTGCCATTCAGGTATCACCTTCCTTCTTTACCAATATTGCAAATATTGATGAAGCTGATAGTCTCCGTAAAATCGATCTACTGACTAGAAGTTTATACGAAGCCATGAACGGCAAAGCTGTGGTTGAAAACCAAAATCTTGATCTCGCTGAAAAGCTTAAAAACTGCCACCTTCAAATAGAAAAGCTTTCTAAAATTGAAGATGATTTTAAAGATCAAGTCTATTTAAATCAGCTAGTCAAAATCGAACGAGCAGAAGCTATCGCTGCATTAAAAGCCGAACAAGCTACTGTTGAAGGATGGTGTAATTCTTCAACAAAGATCACTGAGATAATTAAGGCTCAGATTCCTCTGAGTGATAAACGTGGTCTGGGTTATAAATATGATACTCCAAAACCAACCACTGAACGTTCAATGCTTAAATTTGGAACGTTCGTATCCTCAGTCGCTGACACTTCATCATCTCAGTACTCCTCGTCGGTTACACCAATCCCTGAGGAAACTCCTACCTCCTCAAAAGATAAAGAGAAAATGGTTTATTCAAAACCTACCTCTGTCTTTAAAGACAAAGGTAAAGGAATTGTTATTTATCAAAATCCTCAGAAGGGTACCTTAGTACCTAAGCTGAATGCTTCCAAAGCCTTAGTGATTCATTCATCTGGTTCTAGAAATCAGACCTCTGGATCAGTTCAGCGACCTACTCCTAGACTCAGAGAAGATGTCCTTGGTAAGAAATCTGAAGAACTGAATGTTCGTCCTATTTCAAAAACCAATAGTGTACTTGGTGCTGGTACTTCTAATTCCAAATTAAAAGCTCAGCACTCAAGTGGTCCTAGAACTAATTTTAGTTATAGGAAATGTTATCAATGTGGACTTACCGATCATATTGCAAGTAAGTGTCCCACAGCCACCAAAGCTGATAAGATAGCTAAGGTGAAGATAGCACCCAAGAAGACCAAACCAGTTGCAATTCAGGTCAAGGTGACTCCTACCGCTGAGGTCAAGAAATTGACCAAAGTGAAGAAAGACAAAGCTGAATCTTCAAATGCTGCGAAGACTGCTGAACCCATTCCAACTTCTTCCACTGACAAACGCGTATACATGGTGAAGTGGGTACCCAAGCAAAACTAATCTTCCTTTGTATTCCAGGTTAAGAAGGGTATCTGGTATCTCGATAGCGGATGCTCTAGACACATGACTGGAAAGAAAAACCTGCTCGCTGAATACAAGGAAGAGAAGGGTCCCTCTGTGACTTTCGGTGGAAATGGAAAAGGACACACCCGAGGGTATGGTGTACTTTCAAATGGTACAACATCCTTCAGAAGAGTCGCATATGTTGAAGGGCTGAAGCATAATCTTCTAAGCATCAGTCAGCTTTGCGACATGGATAACAAAGTGATTTTCACTAAGGAATCCTGCTTTGTCTCTGACAAAAAGGAGAAGATAGCTCTCAGCGGTTATCGTTTGGAAAATGTTTATGTAATAAACATGGACTCAACAACCACTGAGAACTCCTGTTTCTTCTCAAAGGCATCTTCTGATGTCTACTGGCTATGGCACAAGAGGCTCTCACATCTAAATTTCAAGACACTGAATACTCTTTCCTCCAAAGAGTTAGTCACTGGTCTACCTCAACATTCATATGCCAAAGAGTCTTTATGTTCAGCGTGTGAAAAAGGGAAGCAGACCAAGGCAAGCTTTAAGTCAAAGCAAGTTTCCTCAGTGTCATCTCCTCTACAACTACTCCATATGGATTTGTTTGGCCCCGTTAACAAACAATCCATCGCTGGAAAGAAATATACGCTGGTCATAGTTGATGAATTCTCTCGTTACACATGGGTAATGTTTCTCCGTTCTAAGAGTGACACCTCTGAAGAACTCATCACCTTTGTTCGGAAGATGGAAACGCTGAACAATATGACTGTTCGCTCAATAAGTAGTGATCATGGAACTGAATTCAAAAACAGTTCTCTTGATTCCTTCCTTGAGAGCAAGGGTATTTCTCACAACTTTTCGTCAGTGAGAACACCACAACAAAATGGAGTCGCTGAAAGAAGAAATAGAACAATTATTGAAGCTGCACGTTCAATGCTCAGCGATTCTCACCTGCCTATTCAGTTTTGGGCAGAAGCTGTCAACACTGCTTGTTTTACGCAAAACAGGTCGTTGATAGTTAAAAGATTCAAAAAGACAGCCTATGAACTTTTTCATGGGAGAAAGCCTTCAATCAGCTTTCTTCACATCTTTGGATGTCAGTGTTTCATACTGAACAACAGAGATGCCCTTGGAAAGTTTGATCCTAAGGCTGATGATGGAATCTTTCTTGGATACTCCTCAGTTTCCAAAGCCTTCAGAGTCTTCAACCGAAGAAGACAAACTGTAGAAGAAACTATTCACGTCATGTTTGACGAATCCCGTTCAGCGAACTCTAAACTGAACGCGGATACTGAAGAACTGAATCAATGGATGTTTTCTCATCTTGGTGATTCAGAAGATATTCCCACTTCTCAGCAATCAGTGAATGAAGTGGCAAATGCAAACATTCCTCTCTTAGCTGATAATCCAGAAGTAGCTGAAGCCTCATCTTCAGTTTCTCCAGTTCAGACTGAGTCAGCGACGTATGCTCCGGCTCAGCGATGGACTGTAAATCACCCAATCGATCAAATTCTTGGTGATCCCAACGCTGGTATTCAGACCCGTAGAAGTGCAGGTAATATTTGTTTATTTGTTAACTTTGTTTCTCTAACTGAACCAAAGAAAATAGATGATGCCCTCAGAGATCCAAACTGGGTCAGCGCTATGCAAGAAGAGCTGACTGAATTCGAAAGAAACAAAGTTTGGAAACTTGTTCGTAGACCAACTGACAAAACGGTGATAGGCACTAAATGGGTCTATCGAAACAAGTTGGACGAACATGGTACTGTAACTCGCAACAAAGCTCGTCTTGTTGCTCAGGGATACAGACAAGAGGAAGGCATAGATTATGACGAAACTTTTGCTCCAGTAGCAAGACTTGAATCTATTTGTCTTTTCTTAGCATATGCTGTACACAAAAACTTCACTGTACATCAGATGGATGTTAAGTCAGCATTTCTAAATGGAAAGCTGAATGAAGAAGTGTATGTGGAACAACCTCCAGGATTCTCAGATCCTAAGCGTCCAGGTTATGTTTATAAACTGGACAAGGCACTTTATGGCTTAAAGCATGCTCCACGTGCATGGTATGATACTCTCTCTACTTATCTCCATATTGAAAAATTTGAGCGAGGTAAAATTGACAAAACTTTGTTTTTTAGAAAAGTGAAAGGTCATATCATTTTAGTTCAAATATATGTTGATGACATTATATTTGGTTCTACTAACCCTGAGCTTTGTACTCGTTTCGCTGATAGAATGAAATATGAGTATAAAATGAGCATGATGGGTGAACTAACATATTTCCTTGGTCTTCAGATTAAGCAAACTGAAAAAGGAACTTTTATAAATCAGGGAAAGTATGTTAAAGATATGCTGAAGAAATTCGACTTAACTGAAAGTTCAGCTATGAAAACCCCTATGGCACCACCGCTGATACTTGATAAGGACACAAAGGGTGTTCCTGTCAATGTCACGCTGTACCGTGGGATGATCGGCTCACTATTGTATCTTACAGCTAGCCGACCCGATATTATGTTTGCAACATGTCTGTGCGCACGATATCAAGCTGAACCTAAGATATCCCATATGAAAGCTGTAAAGCGAATCTTTCGATATCTTAAGGGTACAGCGAATCTAGGTCTTTGGTATCCCAACGACTCAGGATTCGATCTAACCGCCTATTCAGACAGTGATTTTGCAGGTTGAAAAATGGATAGGAAAAGCACCACAGCAAACTGAAGCTGAGTATGTAGCCGCTGGAAGCTGCTGTTCTCAAGTCTTGTGGATGAGAAATCACCTACTAGACTATGATCTTCAGCTCTCCAAAATTCCAATCTATTGCGACAGCACAAGTGCCATCGCTATAGCAAACAATCCAGTGCTACACTCAAAGACAAAACACATAGAAATCAGATATCATTTTATCAGAGATCATGTGATGAATGGTGATATAGAACTTCATTTTATCCCAACTGATTATCAGTTAGCTGATTTGTTTACCAAACCTCTTGAGGAGACAAGATTCAACTTTCTCATCAGCGAGCTTGGAATGCTGAACTTTGAAGGATAAAATCTTCAGCGGTTCACATTTAATCAGCGATACGTTTATACAATCGTGTATAGCCTTCGGGATAAAATCAACTTATATAATCCATTTCATCATCTTCTCTCTGAATAAACTTGGTTAAACTGATATCCAGGTATGTTTTCTCTCTCTGACAATCGCATGAAAATGCAAGATTTCAAAATAAATTGCATCGCTGAATATCTCTTCCTTAACAGCGATATTTTGAAAATTTCCTTAAATCTTCACTGACATTTTCTATTCAGTGCTTCATGTTTTTCAAAAGAGTCCCTGAGTTTTCAAAACCTCAGAGACATCCTAAAAGAATGTGAAAGGACAGTTGTGACGTCATTGCAACAAATTACACTCGGCACGATTTCTTTCTGACACACGTTTGCACGTTTTGTTCAAACTTCCAATCAAATGCAAACACGTGTCCGTGTCATGATGAAAACCTTTTCCCGCTCAAGGTTTTCTCTCTCTAAAAATCCCTATATAAACAACTCTTGGTTTATATTTGTCTTTTACGCGAACAATCTTTCTCCGCAAGAAAAGAATCCTCTGTTGCATTTGTGCTCTCAAAAACCTCAAGAACTGTTCATCATCTTCTTCATCAAAACTTCAAGGTTAATATGTTCTTATCTTTTATCAAATGCGTATAACTTGTTTTCGATCTTCTCTTTGTTTTAACAAGATCAAACAAAAGAACTTTATAAAATAAAATCATTTCTTTCATGGTTTTATGAACACAACCATTTCATGGTTGTTCTTCAAGTTTTAAATTTAAATCTTAAACTTGTTCTTCATTCGTATCCATTTTTCTTTTAGAAACTGGAATACAAGACTTTATGGGTTTTATTTTTTCTTTTAAAAATCAAGAAAAACCCTAATCTTCATTAAGACATTTTTTGTCTGAATGAAATGGACAACATTCGAAAAATCTTAACGGAAATTTCTTTCCATATTAAGATAATTCTTATTTGTTAACATCTTTGGTTGAACTGATAATACAGTGATATGGCATCTTCAAAGCTGAATGTTACCGCTGAGTCCATCTCCACTGACTCTGAGGAAATGGACATCTTCAAAGCCCCCCAGGTTAAGTTCGAGCTGGATCAACTCGATTGGACTAAGGCCAACAACCTCTCAGCTCTTCTCGAGTTTCCTCCTCGGAAGCAAGTATCACATCTGGACGATGCTGTAAGTTTTCTGAAGAACAGCCCCATCTACACAGCCCTGACCATAACACCTCCTGCCAGTCAGCGGCTCTTATCCCAGTGCTGGTACTCTGCCAGACACACTGAGCTACCCTCTGCCAAAGATCCATCCAAAACCATAGACTGCATACTCAGCGATACTGGGTATGGCACCATCAAGATTACACCCGCCATTATCCGCAAAGCCCTAAACTTCCCAAATGCCACCAAAGAAAAACCCTTCATTCCATTCCCTGACCATAAAAAGCATGCTGACAGAGAAGCAATCATTGCCTTCCTTGACGCAATGGGTTATATCTGGGATATTGGAAGGGACAAGAAGCCTGAGAAGAAACTGACGCTGATAAAGAAATCCAAGATGCCCAGCGAGATGAATTTCATCTTCGCTCACCTGATCAGCTGCATGACAGCAAAATCCGGATCTTCTGATCAAGCCGCCCAACCTCAGCAGTCCATGGGATACGCACTGCTGAAAGGTCTAAATATTGACTGGGCCTCCATTATTTATGAAGACCTGATTCAACGTGTCGATTCTGCCGCTGACAGACCAGCATGGGTTCCTTACCCACGATTCATCACCGCCATCTTTCAATATGGCCTGAAGGACAGCTATCCTGAAGAGGGTGATCTGAAACTTTCTCAGATTGGCCCTAAGGTTCTCGACTTCAAGCCTGTCGCCAATGAGGTACGTCTCTCTACTCTTCTCACTCTTCTAAATTCTCCGCTTTCTGTGGCTCCTTCAGCGACAATACCAATCGCTGATACCCCGGCCACAAAATCCTCTCCTTATAAGAAAAGGAAACCCTCACACACCCAACTTGATTCCAAAAGGATCAAGAAAACCAAGGAGCAACCCCAACAATTCCATGCTGAAGACTCCTCAGCTCATTCTGAAGAGCTGAAGGAAAGTTTTGTGGTACGCTCTGCCACACCCGTGCAAGCCATCCCTCCAATCTAGACTTCAGCGTCTCCAAACGCTGAGGTTAGAAACTTGGAAACTACCCAACCTCCCTCAGTCTCTCAAAAGACTGATGAAGTGATTGTCAGCGATTCCAACGCTGAACTCAGAACCCGAACCCCAATCTTAACCTTCGCTTCTCCCTCCACTCACTTGGACACTCCTCCAGCGAACACTGGAGATGCCATCATTCCAGAAGCCACCACTGATGCTTCTCAACAAATGATGAAGAAAGGACCTGCAGAGATCACCATACCTCACCGTACTTTCGAAGAGGATATGGAACACTATTCAGGAACTTGCAACTTTGACGAGTTCATCAATCCTCCTGTAGGTACAAATCCCACCTTAAACACTGTAACTAAACCTGAAACTTCTGAGCTTTCCTTTGTTCACAAGTACTTATATGTTACAGGTCCTAATTTGGGAGACATCAACGCCTCTCTGAAGTCCGTGGAAACAAAGCTGTCCAGTCTCACCACCACACTCTCCAACAACTCAACAGCTGTAACAAACGCTGGGGTGAATTTGACAAAGCTGACAACGGTGGTGGAGAAGAAAGCTTCCACTGAAGACATCAAGAGTCTTGATAAGATGCTCAACGATTTTGCCAAGGTGCTCTGTGACATCTACACTGACTACACAAGCCTCAAAACATCAGTTTCGACCATGTCCAGCGAAGTAACAACGCTGAAGACATCGGTTGCAAAACTCGAGGGTGATATGTCAGAGGTCAAGACTGACTTAGGCTCTGTAAAGACCGACGTTGGTTCTATGAAGACGATGATCGAGACGCTGGTAAACAAGGCAAATAGTCCTGCTCCTGCTCCTGCCCATGTCCCTATTTTGGAATCTTTCACAGAGGAGGATCGCACAGAGCTGAGGAAAATCACGCCTGCTATTTCTGGCCTAGAAGACAGAATAGCAAAGCTTGAAGGTTGTGTGAAAATCTCTGGCCCAGAAGACAGAGATAACACCAATGCTGAGTCTGCCCATTCCTCCCCCAGTCATCATGAGAAAGAGGGGGAGAAGAGCGCTGAACATTCCAGGGAGAAAAGCGCTGAAGATCTGAACAAAAGCGCTGAAGATCTGAACAAGAGCGCTGAAGACCTTTCCCATGATGAATCTATCAGGGGAGAGAGGAATGAAGATCTGACCACTGGACCTCAGGGAGATGAAAACCCTGAGGGAACCGAGAAGCACGCCTCTGTATCTGAGGGGGAGCAACTCGAAGAAGATGCTGAGGAATCCGAAGCAGAAGAAGATGAAGACATCGACATCCCTGAAGACAAACCATCCTTCTCTCCAAGAAAGGATGATGATGATGATGATGAAGATGACGATGATTTATTTATCGTCAAACCTGCCCCAAGGATCAAAGCTCTTAAAGGAATCTCGATAAAAGAACCATCAGGGGAGAAGACAAAGACAAAGCCCTCAGCCTCTGGCGCTGAGAAAAGCAAAGACAAAGGCCTCGCTGAAGATGAAAATCTAGCGATCCTTTTTGAAAAGCCGATTTGTCAGGTACACTAAAACTTTACTTTTCCTTCCCTGAACTTCTCATCAACTCAACAAGTTCTCTACTCAACAACCTCTCTACATCCACATTCTTTTTCTATCTTTTCTACCCAAGTTCTTCTACCCAGTTCTTATCTGTAAAATCGCTGCGTTTCAGCTAGTCCTCTCCCCTGTTTGAGGATGTCGCTGAAGGTTCTACTGTTGCGACTTCACAAATAAAGCCAGCTGCTGCTGATGAAATAATCCCAGTCTTGGATTTAATCTCTGAGACTGATGAACCAGAAGAACAACCTCTCTCGCACAATAAGAGACCTTCCTCAGTTCCTCAAAGGCTGAGTGAAGAGGATCAAAAGAGAAGAGAAGAAATAATAAAGCGATTTGAGGATCAGCGAATCATTCTAAGGCCTGATCAACTGCCTTCAGTTCCTCCCAAGTTCAGAATTTCAAAAGCTGAATATCAGGACCACCGTAGAGCTGAACGCCTCATTGCTGAAAGGAAGGAAGCTGAAGAGAAAGACAGAGAATACGCCATCAAGCTCACTCAAGAATCTGTCAAAGACCCCAAGCTGAAGCGTGTTCCCATTCAAATCCAACGAAAGCTGTGGGAAGAAGCCCAGAAGATCGTGGAAAAGAAAACTGAAGTTTCTCAGACCACCTTGATCTGGTGTAAAGAGAAAATTCACTTCAGATATCGTCCAGCGAAGATCAACAAGGTATTCATCTCTGGAAGAACCTCTATCGGAGTACCTATTGTTGACATCAAACTGTTCAGAGAAGATGGCACATCTGAAACCTTTCGCGCTGACACTGTAAAAGGGTATGGTCTCTCTGAATGGCTGGAGATGAGGTTAGCTATCCAACCATCACAATCTAAGTACAAGAATCATTTCGAAAAGCTGATAAACAGACAGATCGACTTGATATCTTCTTGTGTGGATATTCCTCCTGTTCCTGATCTAAAGCCGAAAAGAAAAAGGGGCTCTCCAAAGAAGAAACGTCAAGATTCAAACTCAGGACCTGTCATACGAAATGAAACTGGAATTGGTTTCTCTCGCGCTGAAGTGCTTGGTCCTGATCCTGATCTATCTGTCCTTGACATCTCTTTGCCACCATGTGAACTTTTCGTCCCTGGTAAAGTCATCAGTAATCCTTATGGAATATTCTTTCTTGACTACGACGGACGTAAATGCTTTCAACGGATCGCTGAGCTCCCAATCAATCCAATCGAACAGCTCAGAGATCTTATCTACTGGTGTGACTTCAGAAAGGACATTCAGGCACGACACCTAAAACCCTTGATTTTTCAAGAAGCACTGAATAAAAGAAAACGAGGTATAACGGTTCCTGACTGGATGATTCCCACTGAAAAGACGACCCTTGATGAACTTCTCATTAAGGAAGAACCTTTTGAAAACTGATATAATGTCCTTTTTCTCTATTGTATCAGTTATCATTCTGTACTTGTAATTTATTTTTCTTGTACTTGTAATCTTTCTGTTCTTCATTGTAATCTGATTCAAAGATTTAAAGAAAGATTTCAGCGAATGTACTTTACTCCATCAGTACTGAAAAGATCCCAGAAAACAGTAAAAGGGACAAATATTTTATGAGTTCTTTTTATCCTTATGTTTTCATTTAATAGCAATTTTCTTTGTTGCTATGTCATAATCAAATAGGGGGAGATTGTTGATCCAAACCCTCAGTGATTTGATAATGACCCTCTCTTAAATACTTAGTGAAAATTGTATGTAAACAATATGTATCAGAGTTTCACTATCGCTGATAAGTACTAAGATCTTACAGTACCGCTGATAGGAACTCTCGCTCTTTAAATTAAACATTCAGCGAACACTGTTCACCATAATGCTCTGAGTCTATTCAGTCCTTATGGTGATCGCTGATAAGTTAGTTGTTTACTTATGATCCCTGAAGACAAGTTTCACGTCAACAAAGGTTCTACGCTGAAGTCGAAGATCAAGCTCAAGAACCAGCGACAAGTCTCCTAATGAACTGATGCGGATCAGCGAAGACTCAGATTTGTCCACTCAACGTGAAGTATCAAGTACAAGACTTCAGCTATCGCTGAACTTTATCATTCGCTGAATAGTAAATGGTAATCGCTGAATCAACGAAAGCTGATCATGAAGTCCTCCGTACAAAGTACTTTTGTCTTAACCTCCCTTGCACGCCACCGTACGAAATGTCAGAAAAGAACCTCCGAAAATCTGAGATCGTACAAACACTCTGATACTACACTGTTCATCTTTACGGCTACTAAGGTTGTCAACCAAGGTCAATGACATGCAACCAACCAGTTGATGACACGTGTAAAGTGTATACTGACTTGCATTAAATGCATGCAGTATATAAAGAGATGAACTCACTTCTTTTGAAGTAACTTGCTAACTCTGGACAAGTTCAAATCTCTCTCAAGATAGGATTTTATTAGTAATCTCCTTATCTTTCTTAGTGCAAGAAACCTTAGTGTTCCAACTTGTTTAGATTTAGGTTTATCCTTAATCTTGTTTCCGCAACAAGCTGTAAATTGTGAATGATTTATCAATAAACAATTTAGAAAAGTAAAATAGTGTGTTTGTATTCAACCCCCCCTTCTACAAACTTGTATAGGCCTTTCGGGACCAACAGAGGTACAATTTCTGGGGCATGTGATTACTTCAGAAGGAGTCAAAGTAGATCCGACAGAGATAGAAGCAATGACGAACTGGGAAACACCGAAGAGCGCATCGAAAATAAGGAGTTTCTTGGATCTAGCAGGTTACTATCGGAGGTTTATAAAAGACTTCTCAAAGAATGCTTCTGCTTTGACCATGTTGACTCGGAAGAATGTAAGGTTTGTTTGGACTGAAAAACAAGAGACAACTTTCAGAACTTTACGTCAGAAGCTGTGTGAAGCTCCTATTCTTGCACTACCGGAAGGAACAGAAGATTTAGTTGTATATAGTGACGCATCAAAGATGGGTTTGGGGTGTGTGTTGATGCAACGAGGCAAGGTGATTGCTTATGCATCAAGACAACTCAAAGAACATGAGAAGAATTACCCTACCCATGATTTAGAACTTGCAGCGGTAGTGTTTGCATTGAAACTGTGGCGGCATTATCTGTATGGAACGAAGTGCACACTTTACACTGATCAAAAGAGCTTGAAGCATGTCTTTGATCAGAAAGAGTTGAATATGAGGCAGCGGCGTTGGTTAGAACTACTTAAAGATTATGATTGTGAATTGCATTACCATCCCGGTAAAGCAAATGTTGTTGCTGATGCTTTAAGTAGAAAAGAATATAGTGGGTGTTTGAAAACGACTAATGCCAGAATTGATGTAACATCAAGTTTGGTTGAAAAAATAAAAGAAGCACAAGAGGAAGCTTTATTGGAAGAAAATCTGAAAGATGAAGTCATGAGCAAGCATCATCTTCAATTGACTGAAGATAGTCGTGGGATTAAGTTGTTCCAAGGCCGCGTTTGGGTGCCAAAGGCGGGATGAAATCGGGGGTTAATTCTCGAAGACGTCCACAAGTCTAAGTATTCAATACATCCTGGAAGTACTAAGATGTATAGTGATTTGAAGTTACACTATTGGTGGCCAGCTATGAAGTTAGATGTGGCACGAATAATAGAAAAGTGTGTGACAAGTTCATTAGTAAAAGCTGAACATCAAAGGCCTTACGGAAGTTTACAATCCTTGGAGATTCCGGATGGAAGTGGGAGAAGATTACCATGGATTTTGTGACAAATTTACCAAGGACGTCAAAGGGTAACGATACTATATGGGTAATCGTGGATCGATTGACCAAGAGTGCTCACCTTTTGGCAATGAAAGAAGCATCACCAATAGATAAATTGGCGAAGCTTTATATTGATGAAGTGATGTCAAGGCATGGTATACCGATGTCTATAGTGTCGGATCGTGATAGTCGGTTTACCTCGAGGTTTTGGCAGTCACTACAAGAAGAATTGGGTACGAGAGTCAATTTGAGCACTGCATACCATCCACAAACGGACGGTCAAAGTGAAAGAACCATTCAGACATTGGAAGATATGCGCAGGTCGTGTGTGTTAGACTTTGGAGGTAACTGGGATACGCATTTACCTTTGGTAGAGTTCGCGTATAACAATAGTTATCATTCCAGTATTGGAAGAGCACCTTTCGAAGCTTTATATGGACGGAAATGTAGAACTCTGGTGTGCTGGTTAGAAGCTAGAGAAAAGCAGTTTGCTGGTCCTGAACTTGTGCAACAAACGACTGATAAAGTGAAGGAGGTTCGGAAGCATATGAAAGCGGCTCAAGATCGACAAAAGAGTTTTGCTGATCCGAAAAGAAGACCGAAAGAGTTCCAAGTTTGGGAGCGCGTAATGCTTAAGGTATCCTCGTGGAAAGGTGTGATAAGGTTTGGTAAACGTGGAAAGTTGAGTCCTCGTTTTCTAGGACCTTTCACTATAGTTAAGAGAGCTGGGTTACAAGCTTATCAGTTGGATCTTCCACCTGAATTGGAAGGGATCCACAATACCTTTCATGTCTCCTATCTTCGGAAATGTTTAGCCGAAGAGAATGATGTGATTCCACTTACTGATGTAAGAGTGGATGAAAAGAGCCGTTTCGTGGAAGAACCGGAAGCGATCTTAGAGAGATCAGTTAAGAAGTTACGACATAAGGATGTGGTTATGTTGAAAGTGCAATGGAAACATCATCGAGGTGCAAACGTGACGTTAGAAGCCGAAGAGGATATGAAGATTAGATGTCCTCATTTATTTACCTAGCTTTGATTTCGGGGACGAAATCATTTTCAAGTTGGGGAGATTTGTAACTCCTCGAATTTCCATTATATTATAGTTTAATATGAATGGGATCGAATCGTAATTTAGTCTAAGTTGTGGACTAAAGTGTAAATGTAAACTCAAAGGTTGAAATTGTAATTTACCAAAATTTTGTGTAATTGTTCAAAATTAAACTTGGAGGACTAGTTGGTCATTTCTTGTAAGTTGAGATTACCTTAAGTGTAGGTAAGCCTCGTCATTTGAGAAAATATCTCAGATGTGTTCTTGTTGAGTCGGTCATATTCAGAGCAGAGAAAGAAGAGAAGAGACAGAGACAGAGAAATTGAAAATTATGATTTCCTTGTGGTAAGAGTTTGAATCATCCCTGTTTAATTCTTAAATCAGTGGGTAACATCAGTTAAATCATCTGTTGCATAGATTGATTGAATTAGAGAAGAGAAGATTTGGATTGCTGAACTAAAGTTTCAAACAGGTGAGTTCATCTTTTTCAATTTAAAATTTAACAGTGAAATTGAATCAGAATTAGTATATAATATGTCTGAACGATGTGGTATGTGTGTATGGAAATAAAATCGAACAATAATCTGATTTTATATGAGCTTATGGAGTGAGTTGACATGAACCGAATAACACAGTATCGTAGTCCCGGTATTAAATAAATTCCGGAACCGGGTATTGAATTCCGGAAATGGACCGGATCCGGAATTGGATTGGATTTCGGAAGTGGACCGGATCCGGAATTGGTTTGGGTTCCGGAAATGGGATCCGGTAAATGGGCCGAAGAATTGGATCCGGAATCAATTTCTGGAAGTGGGCCGAGGAATTTGGATCCGGAATCAATTTCCGGAAGTGGGCCTTAATTTTAGATCTGGTATTAATTTCCGGAAATGGCCTTGAGTGTTGGGCCCGGTATTAAATTCTGGAAGTTGGGCTTAGGATTCAATTTGGTTTTTAATTTTAGGATACGAATTCGATTAAGTTACTGTCTCCTCTTGGATCGAGGTTTCAGAATATTTTTCTAAATATAATTTTTAGAATAAGAACATTTGAGGGTACAATAGGTTATCCGCTGTTTCTAGAGTTGAAAGTCTTATGGAATGCAGTGTGATATGTTTTGATACATATACATTAGTAAGTGTAATGGATCCATAGGCACTGATAAGTACTATAACGAGGAATAGGCGTAAAGTAATTTGTAATTCCCGTTGACCTGAAATATGGAATAGGCATAAAGTAAATTGTAATTCCCATTTCGTAAAGGTGTTATGAAATGAGAAATAGGCATAAAGGAAATTGTAATTTCTATTTCATAGTGTGATGTGAAACGCGGAATAGGCATAAAGTGTCACACCCCGCTAAAGCGGAAACACGAGATGTAACAGATAGAGTTTCATAGCATTAGGAAATAAACAACACCAACCATACAATTACACAAAGTATACATTACAAAGTCCCAAAAATTTAAAGTTAAGGGTTTACAATCCCAAAGATTACATGTAACCCAAAATAATGTTTTTATCAAGATATGACAAAAGACGAGTCTCGGTTGATGTCGACATGCATGCTAAATTAAACCTTGTCAGTTACCTTCTTAGCCCCTGAAAAGCGTGTTTAAAACAAAAGGTCAACTACAAAGAGTTGGTGAGTTCACAGGTTTTTCCATACACAACAATTTTTCTTCCAATGGTTACTCTCATGAAACGTTCGTTCATGACAAGCTCCAAAGTTAAAAGGTTTATGAGTACAATTTACAATGAGTGATTTTTGTAAGATATAACAGTGTTGAGCCACTACTAAGCCTCCGACAATCTACGCCCCGCGAACTACCTCAGAGGTGGTATACTAACCCACGTGAGAAGAACATTATTACCAGATAAAGTGCACCCCTACTCGTCAGTTAAGGTGGGTTTGTCAAACCAAATAGCGCTATCCACAAGTATCACCGGCTCGTTACGAGTTAATAAGTAGTGTATTTACTGGGGACTTACCATTTTCATTATCACTCAACATATCTTTATCACTTATGTACAATTGTCCATTCTTTAGTACTCATTCTTCAAAGCATAAATATCCACAATTTAATATCATGAATCATTTAGCATTTTAAAAACATAACATGCTTTTCACCCCAAACATTTAAACAAGTAAAACGGGGCTGTGATTACTCACCTTAACGTGTAGACGCGAAGTTGCGCAAGCTTGATCGCTTAATGCCTTACGGGTCTCCTATAAAGTCAAATAAGCTCTATAAGTCCTTCATAGCTACTCAAGGTTGAACTTAGCTCATTTAGTCCACCTCTTGTGAAATGCCATTGTTTTAGTTTTTAATTTGACATGATGAATTTAATATTTTCCCAATGTTTTAATCATGTATAGGTACCTATAAGGTTAAAATAGTAAAATCCCACACTTTTTCCAAAATACATAATCTGGCAGAGACTTTGTTCCTCAAAAATGGTTATTGCAATACACTTTCTGGAATGACAAATTTGCCCATCTTTTTATATGTGGTACTACACTGAGCTAAGAAGGTTTTGACCAAATTTCATAAATTTTGAAGGTGTTTAAGGGGTTCAAATAATTTTTACAAAATAATGCAACACAGAACCTAAAACAGTTTACACCCTTCTGCCATAACCGGCTTTTGGAGGGTCAAAACATAGTATTTTTCAGAGATTTTGCATGGTTTGGAAACCTAACACATAAAGGTGTCTTATGGAAAAAGATTCACAAATTTTTGATGAGTTTTGAGTGAGTTATGGTCAAAAGAAATTGCATGTACCAATCTGCCATTTCTGGACAGCTTGACATACTTGGTTTGCACAAAATCTTTAAATGACCAAAACATCGTATATTGTTATGAAATTTTAGCATGTGAAACCTAACTCATAAAAGTAGCTTCCAGAAGAAAAATGAGAAAGTTTTATGCATTTTTCAAAGAGTTATATACAAAATAAACTGACACAAAAATCTGTCAGACTAACTGCTGCACACCAATTTTGTTCTAAGGAGTTTAAGGCTCAAAACTCAATGTTTTTGCATGAGACCAGTGGGGTTCGACTCCCAACTCATTAAACCTTACTCCAGAAGAAAAATGGAGGAATTTGGACATGATTTGACCAAGATAGTGTCGTCCAAAGTGCATGCAATAAATCTGGCAGAATCTGGAACTTACATAAACTCCATAAAAATCACATTTTTAACATTTTAACATCCATAGATATGGATTTCTTTGGTAAGGGTTTAGTTCCCACATCAAACAACATGTTTTTAAAAGAAAATGCTTTGAACTTACAAGAAACATGTGCGTGCAAAAACCCCAAAACTCAGATTCTAAAATAAGAACAAAAACCCACATTTTGATGATTTTGCTCATTTCTCTTGAGTTCATGATGGAAGCTCATAGATTATCACCATTTTATGGACATTTATCATGTCATGGGTGTTTAATCTCACTTCTAGAACATCAAGAAGAGTTCATCCATTTGAACAATACGAAAAGTGTAGAAATGCAAGGAAATAGCATAAAAAGATGTTAAAAACTTATGAAGAACACTAGTTAGAGTTCTTACCTTGAGAGATGATTTCTAACACTTTAAGTTTTCTGGAAATTTGGTTTTGGATGCTTGAATAAGGCTGGAATTTTGAAGTATCTTTGGTTGAAGAAAAGTGAAGAAGAAGAGAAGGAGAAGGTAGAGAGAAAGTAGAGGAAGTTGGATGGTCTTTGGATGAGAGTTTGAAAAATGAAGTAGCAAAACAAAAAAAAGAGAAGGTAATAGAGGGGGGGGGGGGGGGCGGCCAAACATGGGCCCCCAAACCCTTTGCATAATATTTTTTTTTTTTTTTAAAATAAGCCCATAACTATTTCTTAAAAAAATCATTTTTTATCTAGAATTTTCATTGCAACATAAGCTTCTAAAATACATTCTTGTTTTATTATTAAATCTTATAAAAAGAAAGATTTATGTTTAAGGTAAAACCCTATATTTTATATAGGTTATATGTTATTTAAGGTATTTTGGCATTTCACAAGGTGTTCCGGTTAGTCTTGGGTCAAAACCGGGTCTTTTAAGCTACTACCGGGAATTTTAGCGATTTTTCGCTTTAATATTTTCTGGATGAGTCCTATTAGGGTATATTCTCTTTATTAACATTAGTGAGGGCTTAACAGATGCTAACCTGGAAGTTTCGATTTTTTTGCCGAATGTTACAGTTTTCCCCCGTTAGAGAAATTTCGTCCCGAAATTTAATGACTGGCATTCCCAGCTAGTTCCTTGACGAACAGCTGAGGATATTTACTTTTCATAAAATCCTCCCGCTCCCAAGTGTATTCTGGTCCATGCCTTGCACTCCATCGAACTTTTACGATCGGGATTTTGCTACGCCTTAACCGCTTAACATCTCGGTCAAGTATCTCCACGGGTTCTTCTATAATGCGTAACTGCTCGCTCACTTGAATATCTTCCAATGGTAGCACCAATGATTCATCCGATAGGCATTTCTTCAGATTCGACACATGAAATGTGTCGTGAATAGCGCTTAACTCTTGTGGTAGTTTGAGTCTGTAAGCAACTGGTCCAATCTTTTCCAGTATCTCAAACGGACCGATATATCTTGGGCTCAACTTGCCCTTCTTCCCAAAACGTACTAATCCTTTCCATGGTGATACCTTTAATAGTACCTTATCGCCCACCTGAAATTCCAATGGCTTCCTGCGATTATCTGCATAACTCTTCTGACGAGTTCTGGCAACTTTCAGTCTTTCCTGAATGGTTACGATCTTGTCCGTGGTCTCCTGTATTATGTCGGGTCTTAACAGCTGCCTGTCACCAACCTCCAACCAGCTGAGTGGGGATCTACATTTGCGTCCATATAAGGCTTCGTATGGTGCGCACTTTAAGCTGGTATGGTAGCTATTGTTGTAAGAGAATTCAACCAGCGGTAAGTGAGTATCCCAATTTCCCCCAAAATCTAGTACACAGGCTCGCAGCATGTCTTCCAGTGTTTGTATAGTCCTTTCCGTCTGACCGTCCGTCTGCGGGTGGTAGGCAGTGCTCAAGTCCAAACGTGTGCCCAACGCTTTCTGGACTGACCGCCAAAGGCGTGACGTAAAACGGCTATCTCTGTCTGAGATTATAGCAGTGGGTACTCCATGACGCATAACGATTTCGTTGACGTAAATTTGAGCGAGTTTTTCTACCTTGAAATCTTCCCGAATAGGCAGAAAATGTGCAGATTTCGTCAGTCGGTCCACTATAACCCAGATTGAATCATGTCCTTTCCCAGTTCTGGGTAACTTGGTTATGAAATCCATGCTTATCTGTTCCCATTTCCATTCGGGAATCTCCGGTTGCTGAAGAAGACCTGATGGTTTCTGATGTTCAGCCTTAACCAGGGCACAAGTTTGGCACTTGCTTACATACATAGCCACATCTTTCTTCATTCCTGGCCACCAATAATATTCCTTCAGATCCTTATACATTTTATCGGCTCCGGGGTGAATTGAATATCTTGATTTATGGGCTTCATCCAGGATTATTGATCGCAGATTGACAACCTTAGGTACCCAAACTCTATTTCGGAAGTAACGCACCCCGTCTGGTTGTGTATCAAATTCCTTTTCCAGATGATGTAGAGTTTCGCCCTTCAAATTCTCCCCTTTTAATGCTTCTTCTTGTGCTTCGAGGATTTGATCCTTAAGGCTCGTCCGGACCATCGTTCCCATGGCTCTTGCCCTTGATGGTTTCACCCTTTCCTTTCGGCTTAACGCGTCAGCCACAACATTAGCTTTGCCCGGATGGTACTTTATCTCGCAATCGTAGTCGCTAAGCAGTTCAACCCATCTCCGTTGTCGCATATTCAGCATTTTCTGATCAAAAATGTGTTGTAAGCTCTTGTGATCGGTAAAGACGGTACATTTAGTGCCGTAGAGATAGTGTCTCCAAATCTTGAGTGCGAACACTACGGCTCCTAGCTCCAAATCATGGGTGGTATAATTCTTTTCATGAACCTTAAGTTGCCTTGATGCGTAGGCAATAACCTTGTCTTTTTGCATTAGCACACACCCCAATCCTTGGTGTGAGGCATCGCAGTAAACCACAAAGTTGTCAACTCCCTCTGGTAAAGCTAAGATCGGTGCATTGCATAACTTATGCTTAAGCGTCTGAAAGGCTTCCTCTTGTTTTTCTCCCCACTCGAACTTTTTATCTTTCTGGGTTAATGCCGTCAATGGTTGCGCAATCTTAGAGAAATTTGCAATGAAACGCCGATAGTAACCCGCTAAACCAAGAAACGAACGAATTTCTGTCGGAGTCTTTGGGGCTTCCCACTTCTTGATGGCTTCTATCTTGGCCGGATCGACATGAATTCCATTTTTATTAACTACATGCCCAAGAAATTGCACTTCACGAATCCAAAATTCGCATTTGGAAAGTTTAGCATACAGCTTCTGGTCTTTGAGCAGTTCTAGTATCAGCTTCAAATGTTGCTCATGCTCCTTCTTGCTTTGCGAATAAATCAATATGTCATCTATGAACACAATTACGAACTTGTCCAAGTACGGTCGACATACTCTGTTCATTAGGTCCATAAAGATTGCTGGAGCGTTTGTTAGTCCAAAAGGCATGACTAGGAACTCATAATGTCCATATCGAGTCCTAAACGCTGTCTTGGAAATGTCCTCCTCCCGAACCCTCATTTGATGGTATCCAGACCGAAGGTCAATCTTTGAAAAGTACGTAGCGCCTTGAAGTTGGTCGAACAGGTCACCGATTCGAGGAAGAGGATATCGGTCCTTGATGGTCAGCTTATTAAGTTCCCTGTAGTCGATGCACATACGAAACGAACCATCTTTCTTTCTAACGAACAAAACTGGAGCTCCCCAGGGTGAAGAGCTGGGTCGTATGAATCCTTTATCGAGCAGCTCTTTGAGTTGGCCTGACAACTCCTGCATTTCTGAAGGTGCTAACCGGTACGGTGACTTCGCTACGGGTGCCGCTCCTGGAATTAAGTCGATATGAAATTCGACTTGTCTTGGTGGTGGTAATCCAGGTAATTCATCTGGGAATACCTCAGGAAAATCTCGTACTATTGGAAAGTCTTGAATATTCTTCTCTTTGATCTCCTTATCCACCACGTGTGTCAGAAACGCAACACAATCTTTTCGCAAATATTTTCGCATCTTCATACCCGACACTATTTTGAATTTCCTCCCAGATGTCTCCCTGTATTTCCAGTACTCTTCCTTCGGTTTGGGGTATTCGGACGATCTTTTCGGAGCAAACGATCTCAGCGCGATTCTTTGATAACCAATCCATACCTACGACTATATCGAAGCTTCCTAATCTGATTGGAATTAAATCTATGCTAAAATCTTTTTCCGCCAATTTTAAGGTACAGTTCATAATTACATCTTTGGCCCTAACTTCTTGTCCATTAGCAAATTCTATAATATAGGCTTCTTTCAACTTTTGAGGTTCCAAGTCAATTTTCGGCCTAAATTCTAGTGATACAAAGCTCCTATCTGCTCCCGAATCAAATAGTACTGTTGCATAATGATTATTCAAGAGAAACGTACCTGTGACTACATCTGGGTTTCGTCTTGCCTCATCTGCTCCAATTTCAAACACTCGGCCTCGTGCCTGACCTCCTTGATTCCCTTGATTAAATGGTCGCGCTTGATTTGTATTAGGCCTTCGGTTCAGTCTTGGACATGCGTTCCGATAGTGATCAGGGCTCCCACACTCGTGACATGTTCGCCTTCCTCCGCTCTTGCAATCTTTAGCGACATGGCCTCCTTTGCTACACTTGGAGCAAATGATGCATCTTCCGAGGTGTCGATTATTGCACTTGGTGCATCTTGGGCATAGCCCTCTTTCCTTCTCTTCGACCTGTGCTTGAACCCCAAAATTTCCTGTCACCCTATGACCCTTGTCTGTTCTTCCCCCAAACTGCCTTCTTGCAGGCTCTTCTATCTTTCTTTTCCCAGCGGCCTTGTCATTCCCTGATGTTCTTGAACGATTCGCGTTGTTGGTGAGTCTTGTTGCTAAATTTACTGCTTCTTGGAGAGTCTTTGGGTCAGCTGAAGTGACATTTCCTCTGATTCCTTCAGATAAACCCCACACATACCTATCCACTCTGTTTTCCTCGGGCGTCACCAAATGTGGCACCAGCTTTGCCAACTCATGGAAACGGGCAGTGTAAGAGTCTATATCGTTTCCCTTCATTTCATGATTCCACAGTTCTGCCTCCAGCTTCTGGATTTCACTTCTTGGGCAATACTCTCCCTTGAGTAGCTTCTTGAACTCTTCCCACGTAAGGTTGTAAGCCGCTTCCCGTCCACGGGTTTGTACTTGTGTGTTCCACCATGTTAGTGCTCGGCCTTGCAACAAACAAGCAGCAAATTCTACTTTGTTTCCTTCTGTGCACTTGCTGATATGAAGAACGGATTCCATACCCTCAATCCATGTCAGTAATCCCACAGCTCCTTCAGTTCCATGGAATTCTTTAGGGTTGCAGCCCCTAAAGGTCTTATATGTGCATTCCCGATTTCCAGTCGCTCCCGCATTGCTTGAATTAGCATTCAGCCCAGCTGCTACTTGGCTGACAATGTTCGGAAGTGCAGCCATAAATTGCTCCGCCACGAGCCGTGCGACTTCAGGATTCTCTCTTCTTGGAGGCATAGTCCTACAGCTATGGTTTTAATTAAAGGTTTAGTCGCATGGTTACTAATACTATTATTTGGTTACACTTCCTACTTGTTATGTTAATCTAAGTTATGGTACTACTTCATGCATACTATCTTTGTTATCTACACGTATTGTCATAACAACATACCATAATTTCACAATCATGCATCTAAAAGTACTTGAGATACGTAAACATTAACCAAGCATTTCATTCATAAACCATAAATATTCAAATTCCAACAGAAACAATTAACAAAAATTTTCAATGTTTGGAATTTAATGGCTACATGCCCCAAAAATATAAGTTCAAGTTTTAAATAAATCCCCAAAAGCTTCTAATAGTGGTCCTCTAATGCATCAGTGCCCACAACAGCAGTCCCAACACCAAAACCAAGGCTCCTATCACCCAAGCCAGGTACCTACGTAGGGCTCTCACCTCCCTCCTAGTGATGTCAATGACCTCCAAGGTTCGGTCTGAGGCTTCACTATGTGTTTTCAGCACCTCCATCACCCCGTTCAGGGTTTGGTGCTGTCCGTCCAACCTCTCTCCGTGGTGTTGAATGTCGTGAGCCATCATTAGGACCCACTGGCTTTCCTGGGCAGTCATGCCAGGAGGGTGAGCCACAGGCACTCCGGTTACTACCTGGGGGTTTCCTCGCTGCACTCCGGATCGGGAGGTCCCTCCTTCGCCTCTAGGTGGTTGGGTAAGACTCACACGTCTAGGTAATGGGACACTCTTCCTTGCCGTGGCTCTAACTCTTGGTCCTCGTAGGATACGTGGAGGGGACAAAGTGAGTGGTGCACTGGATTCTTCCTGGTCGTCTTCATACGGGTCTCTCTCAACTACAACCGGTGCATTGCCCCTTGGTCGGCCAGTAACATAGCCGGAGGGGTCTGCCGAGTACGAGTGCTCGGAATGGGTATGCTCCGAAGGGGTGTGCTCGGACGGGTCATATTCAGACGACATAGTGAGCTGCGATAATAGTAGACTTTGTTATTAAGTGTGTTATTGTAAGTGCCTAAAATATGCAATGTTTATGCAGACACACGCAAAATCATGTTTTCCCATTTCAAGTAGAAAATTTATTTTAAGCATACTTCCATTATGACCAACCCGAGTCTCTCATTATAGTTACCCGAATTAAACATAGGTGATCAGGCTTTGTTTAATTGAGGTATAATAATGTGACATTCGACTTGGTTATATTAGCAACATGCTCCAGATTTTAGACAATCCTTTCGAAAACCGTTTTGAAGATAGTTTGCGTTATGGTTGGGTTATAGATGTGGTTTCCATAAGAAAACCGGCATTCTCTATAACCTATAGCTCTGATACCAATTTCTGTCACACCCCGCTAAAGCGGAAACACGAGATGTAACAGATAGAGTTTCATAGCATTAGGAAATAAACAACACCAACCATACAATTACACAAAGTATACATTACAAAGTCCCAAAAATTTAAAGTTAAGGGTTTACAATCCCAAAGATTACATGTAACCCAAAATAATGTTTTTATCAAGATATGACAAAAGACGAGTCTCGGTTGATGTCGACATGCATGCTAAATTAAACCTTGTCAGTTACCTTCTTAGCCCCTGAAAAGCGTGTTTAAAACAAAAGGTCAACTACAAAGAGTTGGTGAGTTCACAGGTTTTTCCATACACAACAATTTTTCTTCCAATGGTTACTCTCATGAAACGTTCGTTCATGACAAGCTCCAAAGTTAAAAGGTTTATGAGTACAATTTACAATGAGTGATTTTTGTAAGATATAACAGTGTTGAGCCACTACTAAGCCTCCGACAATCTACGCCCCGCGAACTACCTCAGAGGTGGTATACTAACCCACGTGAGAAGAACATTATTACCAGATAAAGTGCACCCCTACTCGTCAGTTAAGGTGGGTTTGTCAAACCAAATAGCGCTATCCACAAGTATCACCGGCTCGTTACGAGTTAATAAGTAGTGTATTTACTGGGGACTTACCATTTTCATTATCACTCAACATATCTTTATCACTTATGTACAATTGTCCATTCTTTAGTACTCATTCTTCAAAGCATAAATATCCACAATTTAATATCATGAATCATTTAGCATTTTAAAAACATAACATGCTTTTCACCCCAAACATTTAAACAAGTAAAACGGGGCTGTGATTACTCACCTTAACGTGTAGACGCGAAGTTGCGCAAGCTTGATCGCTTAATGCCTTACGGGTCTCCTATAAAGTCAAATAAGCTCTATAAGTCCTTCATAGCTACTCAAGGTTGAACTTAGCTCATTTAGTCCACCTCTTGTGAAATGCCATTGTTTTAGTTTTTAATTTGACATGATGAATTTAATATTTTCCCAATGTTTTAATCATGTATAGGTACCTATAAGGTTAAAATAGTAAAATCCCACACTTTTTCCAAAATACATAATCTGGCAGAGACTTTGTTCCTCAAAAATGGTTATTGAAATACACTTTCTGGAATGACAAATTTGCCCATCTTTTTATATGTGGTACTACACTGAGCTAATAAGGTTTTGACCAAATTTCATAAATTTTGAAGGTGTTTAAGGGGTTCAAATAATTTTTACAAAATAATGCAACACAGAACCTAAAACAGTTTACACCCTTCTGCCATAACCGGCTTTTGGAGGGTCAAAACATAGTATTTTTCAGAGATTTTGCATGGTTTGGAAACCTAACACATAAAGGTGTCTTATGGAAAAAGATTCACAAATTTTTGATGAGTTTTGAGTGAGTTATGGTCAAAAGAAATTGCATGTACCAATCTGCCATTTCTGGACAGCTTGACATACTTGGTTTGCACAAAATCTTTAAATGACCAAAACATCGTATATTGTTATGAAATTTTAGCATGTGAAACCTAACTCATAAAAGTAGCTTCCAGAAGAAAAATGAGAAAGTTTTATGCATGTTTCAAAGAGTTATATACAAAATAAACTGACACAAAAATCTGTCAGACTAACTGCTGCACACCAATTTTGTTCTAAGGAGTTTAAGGCTCAAACCTCAATGTTTTTGCATGAGACCAGTGGGGTTCGACTCCCAACTCATTAAACCTTACTCCAGAAGAAAAATGGAGGAATTTGGACATGATTTGACCAAGATAGGGTCGTCCAAAGTGCATGCAATAAATCTGGCAGAATCTGGAACTTACATAAACTCCATAAAAATCACATTTTTAACATTTTAACATCCATAGATATGGATTTCTTTGGTAAGGGTTTAGTTCCCACATCAAACAACATGTTTTTAAAAGAAAATTCTTTGAACTTACAAGAAACATGTGCATGCAAAAACCCCAAAACTCAGATTCTAAAATAAGAACAAAAACCCACATTTTGATGATTTTGCTCATTTCTCTTGAGTTCATGATGGAAGCTCATAGATTATCACCATTTTATGGACATTTATCATGTCATGGGTGTTTAATCTCACTTCTAGAACATCAAGAAGAGTTCATCCATTTGAACAATACGAAAAGTGTAGAAATGCAAGGAAATAGCATAAAAAGATGTTAAAAACTTATGAAGAACACTAGTTAGAGTTCTTACCTTGAGAGATGATTTCTAACACTTTAAGTTTTCTGGAAATTTGGTTTTGGATGCTTGAATAAGGCTGGAATTTTGAAGTATCTTTGGTTGAAGAAAAGTGAAGAAGAAGAGAAGGAGAAGGTAGAGAGAAAGTAGAGTTTGAAAAATGAAGTAGCAAAACAAAAAAAAGAGAAGGTAATAGAGGGGGGGGGAGGGGCCGGCCAAACATGGGCCCCCAAACCCTTTGCATAATATTTTTTTTTTTTTTTTAAAAATAAGCCCATAACTATTTCTTAAAAAAATCATTTTTTATCTAGAATTTTCATTGCAACATAAGCTTCTAAAATACATTCTTGTTTTATTATTAAATCTTATAAAAAGAAAGATTTATGTTTAAGGTAAAACCCTATATTTTATATAGGTTATATGTTATTTAAGGTATTTTGGCATTTCACAAGGTGTCCGGTTAGTCTTGGGTCAAAACCGGGTCTTTTAAGCTACTACCGGGAATTTTAGCGATTTTTCGCTTTAATATTTTCTGGATGAGTCCTATTAGGGTATATTCTCTTTATTAACATTAGTGAGGGCTTAACAGATGCTAACCTGGAAGTTTCGATTTTTTTGCCGAATGTTACATAAAGTAATTTGTAATTCCCGTTCACAAGGAAATGGAGAATAGGCATAAAGTAAATTGTAATTCTCATTTCGTAATGTAGAAATCGAGGAATAGGCATAAAGTAAATTGTAATTCCTGATTTCTATGGGGAGGTCAGAGATAGGCATAAAGTAAATTGTAATCTCTACTTCCAGTCCAAGAAATAGGCATAAAGTAACTTGTAATTTCTTGGATAAGAGCAATGATCTAGAATCTGCAATGATTCGTAGTAGGCTCTTGAGTGGGATAATATGACTTTCAGAATGATAGTCATATCCATGGGATCGGGTATGTTCCCATCGTTGAGATGAGCACGTGTACGGTAAGAATGGTAAACCATTATATACATACTCGATCCCTGATTGGTCGAATGGCAAAACAAACAAGGAAAGGAAAATTCTAGACGGCAGGGGGAACATCGGTCGTATCCCTGCTCGAAGTCCCGACCCGAGGACCTTCATCTGCCACTCCTCCTGCACGAATCTCCTGCAGTTCATACTGAGCATCGAAAAGCTGGATGGCTAGCTCATCAGCACGCGCCAAGGCAAACCTCTCCCTATCTAAAGCCGCCTTCTCTCTCTCCAACGCCACAACTTCTCTTTCAAGGGCAGACGCCATCAACCCTTCAACTTTCGACATCCCAGCATGTAATGCCAAAGACGACTGGAACGTCTGAAAAATAACACAATAAAATATTAGATGACTAAACGAACGAGACAAGTCATGAAAGATTGACACTCACCGTGAACGCCAGACTGGCAACTTGAGATCCAATCTCTCCGGCTAGAACTCCACGAAAACGCTCCCCGAAAGACGGGAGCAAATACTTCCCCAGATGAGGGAACGACGTCGTCCCGTCTAGGACACCATCCGCCATAAAGTTAGACGGCAATGTAAAATTGACCGTCATAACTTCGGCTAATGATCCCTCTCCCCTGTCAGCAGACGTTGGGATCGACACTTTGGACATCGGCTTCGTCACCGTCGCCGGAAGCGTAGAACTTGCTGGTGTCGCGTCCGTTACGTCAAAATGGCTAGATGACGCCCTCGCCTCCTTAGGCAGAACAACTCCCGGTGAGTTATCAAGCCTAGACGACGGTTCCCTCAGGACTGTCCTCCGGGTTCTCTTTTCGCTCGACCCAGCTGTCGAAACATTTTCACCCCGAAGGGCACGCATAACCTGCTCCCCTCTCGCCCTAGAGACCGATTTCCTCTTGGTCGGCACTGATCAGGAAATACATGAAGCGTCAGGCGGATATAGTAAACAAAGTAAAATAAAAACTACGGTACGTTTACCAGTCGCTTCTTCCCTCTCATCCTCCTCTCCCTCTTCTTCAGAATCTCCCATCGCGTCCTCGTCCTCGGCCGCCGGTTGCCACGTGACGAAAGATCGATCATCAGTATTATAACTAAGGAATCTGTCGACCTTGGCTCGAGAACCTTCGTTCGGGTGCAAGGCGTCGTTCTGAATCTCTGAAGACGACAAAAAGCAATGAGTAAATAGAAAGCGGAAGAACCAAACGGTGACATATATCGAAAAAGCATACCTCCCATGTTCCAGTCAGGACGAATCCATTTGCTATTGATGTCAAGCGAATCAGTACGCACGAATACATACCTGGATTTCCACCCACGATCATTGACGCCAGTCCCCAAAACCAGGGTGCGGTCACCCTTAAACTTGGAATACGGACTGTAACGCCAATTCTTGTCTCTCCTAACATGATAAGCCAACCAGAAATCATTCAGGGTCATAGGTGGATCCCACCTTGCAGACAATCGCTCGATAACCAGAAAAACCCACCAAAGTTAGGGCATCAACTGCCCTGGTGACAGGCCAAAATATCGCAACCCTTAATAGATCTCCAACCACTCAAGATTTGAACAAAGTCGAGATTCTAGAGAAGGGCCTCATCAGAAACAGAAAACTTTTAAAGAAAATCTCTAAAGAAAGCAACCCATTGTGGTCTCTATTTATGCAGGAAATCACAACAAGTCGAGTCCGCTGATGATCAACACGCGTCCATACCTATCCGAATCTTCGACATCTGGTAAGTATCATCGTGCATCAGTATGATGTCATAACTTTTCAACTTCTCGTTCAGTTAAAAGCGAACCAGTCTAGTTCCATGACAACCAGGTAAGTCCCTCAACCCAGGTCACAAGTCTAAGCGTTTGACAAGCAAAATTTAAAACTTAAATTTGACATTCAATTTTCAAATTTTGGGGGCAAACTGTTTGGGCAAAAAAATCACGTCGCCCGACCACGACCAAAACAGGTAAGACGCATGTCCTAAGCTATATCTTGTATTAAGATAAGGTCTCAACAAGAACCCAGAAAACATACGTCGTCTCCCGTAAAAGGTAAGTCGTACGTCCTCCATGACGCTCGACCATAGCATCGCCCGTCCCGTACGACCATCGCGTAAAATCACTGCACCTTCAACTAAAGCTAACGTTAACCTTGACTGTTACGTTTGTTAAGTATTTAATGCAGGAGTCAAAGCCATTAACAGCAAGCAGCCGTAACGGACGAAGAACATTATGGATAATCCCTCCGGCAACCGTTTCCAGCCGTTGATCAAAGCATTAACGGAGCTAATTAATGATGCGAAGACTATAAATACCAAGCTAAGTCTTCACATCAAGGATCATCAGTTAACATCCGATACACATCAGCAATCATCAGCGAACATCACCGAACGGCAGAGAAAAACATTCAAGCTCATAGCTAAGAACCCTCAAACTCTAGAAATCAAGTATTGAAAGCCAGAACCCTACAGCGAACTCAAGAACACTCGAAGAAAAGCTCAAGTCATCGCTCTCGACGCACGCCAACAACTTTCGACCAACAGTTGTTTACACTTGTATTCACACGACAAACACCTGTTTTACACTTTAAACATTTGTACTTTACATTTCGAAGCATTTCCTTCATTTGTATTGTAATCATCGTACGACCGACGCCAGTACCAAGGACATCGCCCCTGATTGGCGACCATAGTGCAGCGACGACGCCCCCTGTCGTCCGCAGGTTTTTTCCTCGATTGAGGTTTTTCCTGCATCATCAAATCCCTTGTTTCTTTATTTTTATCCTCGTCGCACGTTTCGTCGAAAGATCCTTTCTTTAGTTGTTTAAGTCCACATCGACCTTAAGTTGTCCCTTTGGTGCGATTTTTGGCATTAACAGTACCAGCTTAGGAAAGTAATGGGGAGTGAGACGAGAGCTTTTGAAGTATTCAACTTTTGAGATAAGCGGAGAATTTAGCTAACGCGAGGAGGCTTTTGATGGATTGCTTAGATAACCCATTTAATCTAATTATAGTTGACATGATTAGATTAATAGGTTATTTGGAGAATTCAATATTTGTAAATATAAACCCTCATAGTTAATTCTCTTCTTATATATAAAAGTTTGGGTGATATTATGTTATACCTTGTTAAAAATTGAGGTTCAAATTGGCCCTGATTTTTAGGGTGTTACAAGAAACTCCCTGACCAAGGGAGAGAAGGGCTACCGGAATCCTATTCTAAAAGCATACTCGTACAGGACGAAGAATCCTCTCTAACACTCCTCCAGTATAAGCTGGTCAGGTGTGTACAGTCGTACATCGGAAGGTATGCCCGCTAATAACCTAAAGGTTTCCACCTCCTCCTTCTCTTGAAAAGAGCTCGCTGGCTCGGAGGATACAGAAAAATCTGGGACAGAGATTTGCGCTACATATGGGTCCATAAGGTCCCTATTTGTGGTGGTCTTCCTAGCTATTGATTTTTTCCGCATGTTGAAAAGAATAAAGATCGTACCTTAGACCTCTAAAATCTCGAGCAAGCAAACGGAAACACAGACAATTGAATCTCTATGAAATCTCTCTCTGAAAATATCGCAAGCGTAAAAAAGGAAGTGATATCCGTTATCGCGATATTTATAGCAATGTCGTATCAGATCAGTCCATTGGATGGTCGACAGCTGTCCACCACCTTTTCGCATGCAACGTCCAGATGAACGACACCTGTCCTATAACGGCTCCACGCCTCTGACATGTCGCCATGACGTCACAACCACTTCGCCTCCCTCGGTCCAAATCGAACCAAGACGGTTGGGATTCGACCAGACCCTCTCCCTATACGACATGTGTCAAGTTACTTCGTCAGATTTAAAATTCAAATTTCACGCCGAATTTCAAATTTTGGGGGCAAATTGTTTGGGTAAAAATCCACACCACACGACCGACAGTAAATAATACATATGATATTTATGTAAGACCATTCTTGTATCAAGATAAGGTCCTGCAGGTTATTTACTATCGAATATTTGGTTGTACATTTCTATGATGATCGTAAGTTCCATACGATCGGCGTATAAGACTCAAGACGGTCGTACGATTATACTAACCGTTAACAGTCAACAGCCATTTTCTTTGTTCCATTAATGCAGGTCCACGAGCAATCATGGTACACTGGTCAGTAACGGACGAGCTCTTAATGACATTAAAGACCCGACGGCGGTTACAAATAAGTCATCAAGACACGTTCAATGCTGCCAAGAGCTGTATAAAGGCCTGCTCCATACTCGAATAGGGACACATCGGAAGAACACAACATATGAACTCAACACATCTACACACACTTCTACATTTTCTACGTAACACAACAGCAATCATCAGAGCGTTTGAACAAATATCGCTCACGCAAGTTTCGCACGACGAGCAGTTCGATTCACACGACAACAGTCTATTTCGCACGATTTACGCACGACACACAACATTAGCTTACGGTTAAGTTTATTTTTACTCTTTTTGTAATCTATTGTACAAACATACTTGTTACCGAAGGATTTCGCCCCTGTTTGGCGATCATAGTTGTTAATGCCAAAAATCACCCAAAGGATAACTTAAGGTTGATGTGGAACTTTTAACAACTAAAGAAAGGGATCTCAAGACAAACAACACAATCGCGGAAAAAAATAAATAAGACAGGAGAATTGGTGACGTGGAAAACCCAAACGAGGAAAAAACCCACGGTCGACTTGTGAGAGTCGACGGTGCACTATGATCGCCAAACAAGGGCGAAATCCTTTGGTAACAAGTGTCGTGTGTACAATAGATTACAATAAGAGTAAAAATAAACTTAATCGTAAGCTAATGTTGTGCGTCGTGCGTAAGTCGTGCGAAATAGATTGTTGTCATGCAGGATGAACTGCTCGTCGTACGAAACTTGCGTGATCGATAGTTGTTTAAATGCTCTGATGTAAGAATGTTGAGAGTGTAGAAGTATTGAGTTCAGATGTTGTGTTGTTCAGTTGTTTTTTTGTGTTCCGTTCGAGTATGGAGCAGGCCTTTATATAGCTTTTGTCAACATTAAATGTGTCTTGATGACTTGTTTGTAACCGTCGTCGGGTCTTTAATGTCATTTAAGAGCTCGTCCATTACTGACCGTTGTGCCATGATTGCTCGTGGACCTGCATTAATGGAACAAAGAAAACAGATGTTGATTGTTAACGGTTAGTATAATCGTACGACCGTCTTGAGTCTTGGACGTCGGTCGTATGGAACTTACGACCATCATAGAAATGTACGACCAAACATTCGATTGTAAATAACCTGCAGGACCTTATCTTAATACAAGTACGGTCTTACATAAATGTCATATGTGTTTTTTATCGTCAGTCGTGAGGTGTGAATTTTTACCCAAACAATTTGCCCCCAAAATTTGAATTTCGACGTGAAATTCGAATTTTAAATCTGACGAAGTAACATGACACGTGTCGCATGGGGAGTGGGTCTGGTCGAATCCCAACCGTCTTGGTTCGATTTGGACTGAGGGAGGAGAAATGGTAGTGACGTCATGGCGACGTGTCAGAGGCGTAGAGCCGTTATAGGACAGGTGTCGCTCATTCGATCGTTGCATGCAAAAAGGTGGTAGACAACTGTCGACCATCCATCGGAATGTCCTGACACGACGTTGCTATAAATATCGCGATATCGGAGATCACTTCCTTTTTTACGTTTGCGATATTTTTAGAGAGAGATTTTTTAGAGAGATTCAGTTGCCTCTTTCGTGTGTATGCTATAAATCGAGAGAAACGTTTGTTCAATCTTTCATCACTATAAAAATGTCAATCGAACCTGCAAGTACCATTGTTGGACATGATTGTCTGTCGGCTTTCAGGACGTTATCGGGCGTCCCGGATGCACTGCAGTTATATTCGCCGGATCAGGTCCAGCCGTCCGAGTGCCCGAATGGGCATTTTGTTTTATACGAATACCCATTCAAGGTGGGGTTTAAGTGGCCATTTTCCCCATTGGTTAGGGAGTTCTTGAGTAGGTTTCATCTTTCTCCTGCTAAGATGATGCCACAGTTTTGGCGGATCATCCACGTGATCGATAAGGTCACCGCTGATTGGACGACGCCGTTCACGATGGAGGGTCTTCTGGCGTCTCACCTGGTCAAGGTGGATAACTACCATCGATACAACTTGTTCTCCAAATACAGGGGAGCCCAGGTTCTGGTGCTGAACACCCAAGTACGTCTTTGGCAAGACGCAATCGCTCGAGCTCCTGAAGGAGGACACGACGTGGGTTTCTGTTGGGTGGAATACCAACAGTAAGTTGCTTTTTTCGCTTGTCGTGTATTATCGTTGAATCGTGCATTTTAGCAAATTGTATGCTTTTGTTTCAGCCATCACGTTCCCTGAGGTCGGCGTTTCCAAGGAATCGCAGGCGAAGATTGAAAAATTTCAGATGTATAATCCGGAAGACAACTCTTTCTTCGTCCATCGCAGTCTTAGGGACGAGGGTTCGGATGACGAGGTCGTCGTACTTGGAGAGACAGAGATTGTTGGCCCCAAGTATCTGTTATGTAAAAGTATTGAAAATAGTTCAAGTCAGAAGACCAACAGAGATCAGATAGAAGATTCGGAAGAAGTTCAAGTCAGAAGACCAACAGAGCTCAACAGAGCTCTGTCGAAAACTTCCAACAGAAGAACAAGTGTTTAACAGAAGACCAACAGAACTCTTGCGAAAGAGCTCTGGTGAAGTGAAGACCTCTGTCAGCCTAAGTCTCGTAGGAAATCCCAAGTGTTAGACAAGTGTCCATACTTTCCACGTATGCCCTAAAAATAGGAGACACACTTTCCACGTGTCATTCTAGGGTACGATAGTACACTGCCTTCACTTTTCCAGGCCTATAAATAGAGAGGTAGTGGAACAAGCAACTGTAAGCTTTGGGAAGAGTAGTTTTTCCACAATTGTTTAAGCACACACTGCAGCAATCCCGAGCACTACCTCCGTACGATATTGTTGTCCTATGAGATTTTCGAACACACTCGAACATGTTCTTGGTGTGATTCATTATCAATATATGAGCAGCTTTTATATCTGATCCTGTTATCATTTTACTGTTCAATATTTGATTCTCATTGTTCATTTATCGTTTACATAATCACTCATTTTAATGGCTTTATTTAATATGCTTCCGCTGTCTATTTCACTACCATTAATATGATACAACGTGAATCTGGGAACCTACAATTGGTATCAGAGCTACTTTGGTTTTCTTAAACCAAACGATCCAATCTACCAAGGTTGACTCACTGTTGTTGATTGTGTTTGGGTGTCTTTAAAAGCTTCATTACATACTCTGTTTTTACTGCTTCCTAGTCTAAACAAGCTTTCATAGCTCATATAACTGTGTTTAAAGCTTTCTAGCTTAGTTTAAACGTTTCTCTCAGAAGTTACTGTTCCATTGGTTACTGTTTAAAACTCATCTCTGAGTTGAAAATCTTTTTGTAACAACTATACTCTGTTTTTCTCAAAATGGCAAACAACGGTATAAACGCTATCTATACTGCTGGTTCTTTAACAAAACCTCCTACTCTTCTGAGAGATGAATATGCTCAGTGGAAGATCAGGATGGTCAACTTTTTCGATGGTATGGATAAAGACTTAATGTGATCTGTCACGGATGGACCCTACCAACCCATGGTTTTTGTTCCTCGTGTACCCGCAACAGGAACTACTGCTGAGATTCCAGCTCATTATGAGATTAAAACCACAGGTTTTACTGATGAGGAAAATCTAAAAATGGAAAATGATCTTAAAGCAGTCAGACTACTGATAATGGCCATTCCAAACGAAATATTTCAAGAACTAGATTCATGTGTTACTGCTAAGGAAATCTGGGATCAACATCTTAACCAACTTGAGGGTGGTATCAAGACCCAAAAGAACAGAAGGACCCAATGTATAAATGAATACAACGATTTCAAGGCACTTCCTGAGGAAACCTTACAACAAACCTACAACAGATTTAATGTGTTGATCAACAAATGCAAAAAATGTGGGGTTGTTAGGTCGAAGGAAGATAACAATGTTCCGTTTTTGAAAAGTTTGAATGATGAATGCTTAAATCTGTCCATGTCTTTACAAGATAACCAGGACTTAGATGCATGGTCTCTAACAGATGTATATGGCACTTTGGCCGCACAAGAGAAGGATGTTGTCAAGCAAAAAGGCAAATCCACCATTGCAGGCCCAATTGCTTTAGTTTTTGATTCTAAGAAAACCACATTAGAAAAGTCCAACAGAGAGAGTTCAAACAGAGAGAAAAAGAAAGATAAGTCAGTTAAAAAGAAAGGAAAGAAAAGTTTAGTTGCAGAGAGTGATACAGAGGAAAGCTCATCAGAGGATGATGACATTCAAGCTTTTGCTCAATCTCTTGCTCTAATAACTCAACAATTTAACAAGAGATTTGGCAATAAGTTTGATAGAAGAGGTAGATATGAGAGAAAAGAAGACAGAAGAGAATACGCTGCACCAGAACAAAGTAACAACAGAGTTACCACAGAACAAAGACAACCTCCACAAAACAGAAGAGAAAATCCACCAGCACAATAGAAGGTCAATGCTGCTCAACCCATCAATCAGAATGATGGACGTTGCTTCAGATGTGGCAAACCTGGGCACTTCTCTGTTAATTGTAGAGGCAAACTGGTAAAAGACCAGGACTACTACAAGAACAAATACAAGTACAACTACAGAGAAAGAAGCTATGTTGCTGAAATGGAGAACTGGGTTTCTGATTCATCCTCTGATGATGAACCAGAACAAGCCAACTTTTGTGGAGTTGTTGTGGATGATGAAAGTTTAGAAGAAGCTGTTGACTGGATGACTGGAGAACCAGAGATAACGAAGGGAACACCAGAAGAAGAAGATCTAGCTCATGCATTTGCTCTTACTACGACAGAGTCTGACGACAGAGCGCTGGAGACCACCAGACCCAGTGCCAAGGTATGTTCATCTGAATCCAAGTCTGATTCAGAATTAAAAATGCATGTTTATATGCTGAATGAGGAATATCAACTTCTTAAACAAAAACTTTCTGAAGAAAAAGAGCTAAGAAAGCTAGCTCAGAAGGATCTGTCCTTTTACAAGAGAGAGAAAACTCTCTTGGAACAAGAAAAGGAAGAAATCTTCAAAGAAAAATCTGAGATAGAAATATTGCAAAAGAAGAAAGAGAGCCTGTTTTCTAACAAAATTAACGAATATGAAAATGTTTTGAAACAGAAGTCTGAAAATTGAAAAAGTCTGAAACAGAGTGACTTAACTCTGTTGCTCTAACTGACTATTTTCAAAGAGAAAGGGAAATTCTGCATCAATCCCTACAGAGAAAAGAAATTCAGATTAAAAAATACCAGGATGCACAAGATGTGCACATCAAGATAAATTCACAGATGGATACGCAAGGTCTTGGTTTCTCTGACCTTGCTCCCTATGACGAAAGGAAGAAGACATCTCTGTCCTCTGCCTTTTGTGTTGGGAAAATCCAAGAGGACGTGATATCTGGTAATGCTGTTTTCAAAAGAACCAAAACTTCAGATGCTTTCTCAAAACCAAGAAATCTTGACTTTAGGAACGCCAGCTATGATTCCTCTGATCATGAAAAGGTTTTAAAACCATCCTCTGAGTTTATTCTTGATCAAGGAAGAGCTAGAATCATACTTCCTAACTCTGTCAGGGACTTGGATACAAAAGAGATTTTTAACTTCAACTCATTCAAAGGACAGAAGTCTGTTACTTCTGTGACTGAGTACTCTGTTGAAATCCCACAGAGCAAACTCAATCCAGAAGCCCCAGTCTTCTCTCGTACCCCTGAATCGATAAGAACATCTTTTGAGGAAGATTTGTTGAAAGTTATCGACGAAAATGCTGTTTCAGATTCTTTAAAGCCAAAGTTAAGAAGGTTCAGAACTGTCAAAACAAATATCTCTGTCATACCCATTGAAACTAAAACCTCCGACAGAGCCACCAGAGACTTTCTAGGCTCTGACAGTGACTCTGACTCTGAAGTAGATGAACAGAATTTTTGTGGTCAAAAGAAAATTTTACACAAGTTAAAGCAGATACCGATAGAATCTACGGATCTAAAAGATGATGTTTCTTTCTTCAAGAAACAATCAAGGTTTATACCGGTAACTGAGTTTAACAACAAAGGTTTTAAGATTCTTGCTTCTAATGAGGTAGAAGTGGAGAAGAGAGAGAAAAACAAAAGTGTTTTTGTAAACCCAAATGTTCCTCTTGCTTTCAAACCAGTAAAATTCACACCAGAACAGAAGGGAAAATGGATAGCAAACAACAGATCTATTCCAAATTCTGGTGTAAATCAAAGAAGAAATCCTTTCTGGTCAAATGAATCTATTCCAAAGAGCCTCATGTCAACAGAGCTACTTTGGTTTTCTTAAACCAAACGATCCAATCTACCAAGGTTGACTCACTGTTGTTGATTGTGTTTGGGTGTCTTTAAAAGCTTCATTACATACTCTGTTTTTACTGCTTCCTAGTCTAAACAAGCTTTCATAGCTCATATAACTGTGTTTAAAGCTTTCTAGCTTAGTTTAAACGTTTCTCTCAGAAGTTACTGTTCCATTGGTTACTGTTTAAAACTCATCTCTGAGTTGAAAATCTTTTTGTAACAACTATACTCTGTTTTTCTCAAAATGGCAAACAACGGTATAAACGCTATCTATACTGCTGGTTCTTTAACAAAACCTCCTACTCTTCTGAGAGATGAATATGCTCAGTGGAAGATCAGGATGGTCAACTTTTTCGATGGTATGGATAAAGACTTAATGTGATCTGTCACGGATGGACCCTACCAACCCATGGTTTTTGTTCCTCGTGTACCCGCAACAGGAACTACTGCTGAGATTCCAGCTCATTATGAGATTAAAACCACAGGTTTTACTGATGAGGAAAATCTAAAAATGGAAAATGATCTTAAAGCAGTCAGACTACTGATAATGGCCATTCCAAACGAAATATTTCAAGAACTAGATTCATGTGTTACTGCTAAGGAAATCTGGGATCAACATCTTAACCAACTTGAGGGTGGTATCAAGACCCAAAAGAACAGAAGGACCCAATGTATAAATGAATACAACGATTTCAAGGCACTTCCTGAGGAAACCTTACAACAAACCTACAACAGATTTAATGTGTTGATCAACAAATGCAAAAAATGTGGGGTTGTTAGGTCGAAGGAAGATAACAATGTTCTGTTTTTGAAAAGTTTGAATGATGAATGCTTAAATCTGTCCATGTCTTTACAAGATAACCAGGACTTAGATGCATGGTCTCTAACAGATGTATATGGCACTTTGGCCGCACAAGAGAAGGATGTTGTCAAGCAAAAAGGCAAATCCACCATTGCAGGCCCAATTGCTTTAGTTTTTGATTCTAAGAAAACCACATTAGAAAAGTCCAACAGAGAGAGTTCAAACAGAGAGAAAAAGAAAGATAAGTCAGTTAAAAAGAAAGGAAAGAAAAGTTTAGTTGCAGAGAGTGATACAGAGGAAAGCTCATCAGAGGATGATGACATTCAAGCTTTTGCTCAATCTCTTGCTCTAATAACTCAACAATTTAACAAGAGATTTGGCAATAAGTTTGATAGAAGAGGTAGATATGAGAGAAAAGAAGACAGAAGAGAATACGCTGCACCAGAACAAAGTAACAACAGAGTTACCACAGAACAAAGACAACCTCCACAAAACAGAAGAGAAAATCCACCAGCACAATAGAAGGTCAATGCTGCTCAACCCATCAATCAGAATGATGGACGTTGCTTCAGATGTGGCAAACCTGGGCACTTCTCTGTTAATTGTAGAGGCAAACTGGTAAAAGACCAGGACTACTACAAGAACAAATACAAGTACAACTACAGAGAAAGAAGCTATGTTGCTGAAATGGAGAACTGGGTTTCTGATTCATCCTCTGATGATGAACCAGAACAAGCCAACTTTTGTGGAGTTGTTGTGGATGATGAAAGTTTAGAAGAAGCTGTTGACTGGATGACTGGAGAACCAGAGATAACGAAGGGAACACCAGAAGAAGAAGATCTAGCTCATGCATTTGCTCTTACTACGACAGAGTCTGACGACAGAGCGCTGGAGACCACCAGACCCAGTGCCAAGGTATGTTCATCTGAATCCAAGTCTGATTCAGAATTAAAAATGCATGTTTATATGCTGAATGAGGAATATCAACTTCTTAAACAAAAACTTTCTGAAGAAAAAGAGCTAAGAAAGCTAGCTCAGAAGGATCTGTCCTTTTACAAGAGAGAGAAAACTCTCTTGGAACAAGAAAAGGAAGAAATCTTCAAAGAAAAATCTGAGATAGAAATATTGCAAAAGAAGAAAGAGAGCCTGTTTTCTAACAAAATTAACGAATATGAAAATGTTTTGAAACAGAAGTCTGAAAATTGAAAAAGTCTGAAACAGAGTGACTTAACTCTGTTGCTCTAACTGACTATTTTCAAAGAGAAAGGGAAATTCTGCATCAATCCCTACAGAGAAAAGAAATTCAGATTAAAAAATACCAGGATGCACAAGATGTGCACATCAAGATAAATTCACAGATGGATACGCAAGGTCTTGGTTTCTCTGACCTTGCTCCCTATGACGAAAGGAAGAAGACATCTCTGTCCTCTGCCTTTTGTGTTGGGAAAATCCAAGAGGACGTGATATCTGGTAATGCTGTTTTCAAAAGAACCAAAACTTCAGATGCTTTCTCAAAACCAAGAAATCTTGACTTTAGGAACGCCAGCTATGATTCCTCTGATCATGAAAAGGTTTTAAAACCATCCTCTGAGTTTATTCTTGATCAAGGAAGAGCTAGAATCATACTTCCTAACTCTGTCAGGGACTTGGATACAAAAGAGATTTTTAACTTCAACTCATTCAAAGGACAGAAGTCTGTTACTTCTGTGACTGAGTACTCTGTTGAAATCCCACAGAGCAAACTCAATCCAGAAGCCCCAGTCTTCTCTCGTACCCCTGAATCGATAAGAACATCTTTTGAGGAAGATTTGTTGAAAGTTATCGACGAAAATGCTGTTTCAGATTCTTTAAAGCCAAAGTTAAGAAGGTTCAGAACTGTCAAAACAAATATCTCTGTCATACCCATTGAAACTAAAACCTCCGACAGAGCCACCAGAGACTTTCTAGGCTCTGACAGTGACTCTGACTCTGAAGTAGATGAACAGAATTTTTGTGGTCAAAAGAAAATTTTACACAAGTTAAAGCAGATACCGATAGAATCTACGGATCTAAAAGATGATGTTTCTTTCTTCAAGAAACAATCAAGGTTTATACCGGTAACTGAGTTTAACAACAAAGGTTTTAAGATTCTTGCTTCTAATGAGGTAGAAGTGGAGAAGAGAGAGAAAAACAAAAGTGTTTTTGTAAACCCAAATGTTCCTCTTGCTTTCAAACCAGTAAAATTCACACCAGAACAGAAGGGAAAATGGATAGCAAACAACAGATCTATTCCAAATTCTGGTGTAAATCAAAGAAGAAATCCTTTCTGGTCAAATGAATCTATTCCAAAGAGCCTCATGTCAACAGAGTCTGTTTCTAGGAATAACAGTTTTAAGAAACATAACCAGGATAGATTGTATGCAAAGACATCTGGTCCTAAAATCTTTCAGAATCAAGCTCCATTCAAACAGTTTCTGAATAAAAACAATGTGCATCAGTCATGTTCCATCAACTGCAATTGTATTCAACTGTTACTAAAATTGCAAAATCATCTGAATGGTCCCCACTGTGTTATGAATAAGTACGTTCAAAAGAAAAATCCCACGACTGTTCAGAATACACAGAGGAAAAGCTATGGCACACCATCACAGTATGGAAAGCCCAAAGGAAAGTCTGTCAACCCACCTAAGCCTAACAGGAAAGGACCCATTATGCAATGGGTACCAAAAAAGAACTAATCTCTCTTGCAGAAACCTCATGTGCAGATCTGGTACTTGGATTCTGGATGCTCCAGGCACATGACGGGGAATAAGGAGTTGTTAACTTCTTTTAAGAACAAGATAGGAAGTGCAGTAACCTTCGGAGGAGACAATGGCGGACAGATTAAAGGTTATGGTACATTAGTAAATGGTGATGTTTCAGTCTCTGAAGTTGCTTATGTTGAAGGATTAAATCATAATCTTCTCAGTATAAGTCAACTCTGTGATCACGGATTTGATGTCAATTTCAGGAAGAAATATTGTTTCTTGTTACTTTCCGAGTCTGGTTAAGAACTTTTAAAAGCTGACAGAAAAGGCAATCTTTACAAAATGAATTTTAAACCAAACCAAAACTCTACAACAAAGAAACTCTGTTTAGTGTCTTTGAAAAATGAAGATGCCTGGCTCTGGCATAAAAGATTTGCCCATTTGAACTTTAAAAACCTTGACAAGCTCGTGAAACTGAAGTTAGTAAAAGGACTTCCTTCTCTGAAGTTTGACAAAGACCATCTCTGTTCTGCTTGTGAACTGGGTAAGATGAAAAGATCTTCACATAGAACAAAGAGTGATCATAGTTGTCCCAGACCTTTGCATATGCTTCACGTGGATCTCTGTGGTCCAATCTCTGTGCAAAGTTTGTCGGGAAAGAAGTATATCCTTGTTTTAATTGATGAATATTCTAGATATACTTGGATTGAGTTCATCAGAGTAAAATCTGATGTCCCAGAAATTTTGATAAGTTTGTTGAGAAGGATACAGGTTCTGTTAGGATTAAAAGTCCAAAAGTTGAGAAGTGATAATGGGACAGAATTCAAGAATGCCAAAATTGATACCTACCTATTAGAGGAAGGTATTTCCCAGAACTTTTCAGCTGCAAGAACTCCACAACAGAATGGAGTTGTGGAAAGAAAGAACAGAACGCTGGTAGAAGCCGCCAGAACCATGTTGGCTGGCTCTGGCCTTCCAATAAACTTCTGGGCAGAAGCAGTCTCAACAGCCTGCTTTACCCAAAACAGAGTTGTGATAGTAAAGAGATTTAAGAAGACTCCTTATGAACTCATCAACAATAGAAGACCAAACGTGAAATTCTTTCATGTTTTCGGTTGCAAGTGCTACATATTGAATGACAGAGATCAGTTGGGAAAGTTTGATAAGAAAGCCGGCGAAGGAATCTTTATTGGTTATTCCTTAACCTCTAAAGCCTACAGAGTCTACAACTCCAGATGTCGGGTCATTCAAGAAAGTGTAAATGTGTCCTTTGATGAAAGCACATCGAGCTCCTCTGATCGTAAATCAACAGAGGGGACACAGACAGAACAGAAAAAGACAAGTTCTTCAAAGACAAGGGAAGAAGATATCAATCTCATGTTCAACGATTTCTTCAATGATAATGATTCCTCTGATAACATCAACAGAGGAGATCAAGCTCATAATTCAACAGAACAGAATCTGACAGGTACATCTCTCACTGGTCCCTCTAATATTTCACCATCTACTTCTCTGTCTACAGGAGTGATACAGAGAAATGAGGAACCACATCAGAACGAGAAAGGACCTGAACAAGAGCCATCATCACCTTTGCTAACTAATACTGGCATAGACTCCTTGTTTGAAATCTCACCTTCACAGAGCCCTGTTAATGACTCTCAGAGCAATGAGGCCACTTTCCAAAGTCGTGTGCCACAGAGCCCTGGTCCCAATCAACAGAGCTCTGATGCTGAAGTTCGTCTTTTCACATCAGAAGCACAAACCTCGCCTATTGTCCATGCTCCCATGACACGATGGACAAAGGATCATCCTCATCATCTTATCATTGGTGCTGCTGAAGATGGTGTGAAGACAAGATCGGCCACAATCAATGAAGCCTTCTTTGTAAATTTCTTAAGCATGATTGAGCCGAAGAAAATTTCTGAAGCCCTAGAGGACCCAAATTGGATCGAAGCTATGCAAGAAGAGCTTCTGGAATTCGAAAGAAATAAAGTTTGGTCCTTGGTTCCACTCCCAAAAGGCAAAGCGGCCATTGGAACCAAATGGGTGTTTAGAAACAAAAAGGATGAAGATGGGATTATCATTAGAAACAAAGCCCGTCTGGTTGCAAAGGGATACAGACAGGAAGAAGGTATTGACTATGACGAAACCTTTGCACCTGTGGCTAGGCTAGAAGCCATCAGAATCTTCCTAGCCTATGCTGCTCATAAGGGTTTTAAGGTCTACCAAATGGATGTCAAGTCTGCCTTTCTGAATGGCAAACTGCAAGAAGAAGTTTATGTCCAGTAACCACCTGGTTTTGAATGTTCAGAGTTTCCAGACCACGTTTACAAGTTAGACAAAGCTCTGTACGGCCTTAAGCAAGCTCCCAGAGCCTGATATGAAACTCTGTCCAAATTTCTATTGGTCAATCACTTCGAGAAAGGTACTGTCGATAAAACTCTATTCTTTAGAAGGTATAAGAATGACATACTTCTGGTACAAATATATGTTGATGATATTATCTTTGGGTCTACAAGGCAGGAGTACTGTGATAAGTTTGAAAGTTTAATGAAAAGCGAATTCAAAATGAGCATGATGGGAGAACTTTCTTTCTTCCTTGGTTTACAAGTTAAACAATCAGACAGAGGGACTATCATAAGTCAGTCTAAGTACATCTCTGATATGTTGAAAAAGTATAAACTTAATGATTCAAAACCAATGAAAACTCCTATTGCCACTGGAGTTAAGCTTGACTCTGATATTAATGGTGAACCAACATATGTCAAGTACTACAGAGGCATGATAGGGTCCCTTCTGTACTTAACTGCCAGCATACCTGATATAATGTTTGCAACCTGTCTCTGTGCCAGATTTCAAGCAAATCCTACAGAAACTCATTTAACAGCTGTCAATCGTATCTTTAAATATCTGAAAGGGACTCAATTTTTGGGTCTCTGGTATCCTCTTAACTCTGGTTTCGAGCTTGTAGCATATACAGATTCAGACTATGGAGGATGCAAGAATGACAGAAAGAGTACTTCTGGTAGCTGTCAACTACTTGGAGAAAAGTTGGTGAGTTGGACATCCAAGAAACAAAACTGTGTTTCAACCTCTACAACAGAAGCAGAATATGTTGCTGCTGCTACTTGTTGTTCTCAAGTGATATGGATGAAAACACAACTCAAAGATTATGGCTTGGAGTATGGTAAAATTCCTATTCTATACGACTCCAAGAGTGCCATTGCCATAACAGCCAATCCAGTTCAACACTCTAAAACAAAGCACATCGACATAAGGTACCACTTCATAAAGGATCATGTTGAAAAAGGGACTATTGAAATGTACTTTGTTTCAACTGACCTCCAGCTTGCTGACCTGTTCACAAAAGCACTTGATGAAAGGAGATTTAACTTCTTAATCAGCAAACTGGGTATGTTGAACATGTCCTCCTAATTCTGTTCAAAACTTAACAGAGCCTCTGTTGTTCCAACTGAGCTCTGTTAAAAAGTTAGGAAGGATAGTTCAACAGAGTCTCTGTCTTTCACCAGAACTCTGTCAAGCATACTCTTTCAACAAGCTTGGTGAAACTGTTTGTATTTCTTTTGTTAAAATAAAAAAAAAATTAATTCGTGCTCATATTTTAAGGGGGAGTTTATAAGATTTTGAGCATAGTTTTAGGGGAGCAAGTCAGTAGTTATATTTCCAAATCGAAATTGACTTTGCTTTTTGATCTTCATTGACAAATCTTTTTGAAGAAAGAGGGAAAATCTGTTCTGATGAAAATCCTTTGATAACGTCAAGAACCTATCAGAACTCTGACATTCCACCAGAGCCTCTGTTGTTTTTCACCAGACCTCTGATGAAATTTCTAAAGTTAGTTCTATTCTCTTTCTTTGACCATTTCCTCATCAGATACAGAATTTTAAATTGTTTTGGGTTAAGGTGAAACTCCAAAGGAATACTTGAAAAGAATGAAAAAGGGTCACTCGTCAGAGGCAAAAACTTGCAAAGCTCCATCAGAACTCTGTCGTTTTTTTTTTGCCACGTCATCAGAGGTAACGTCATCAGAGGTGCGGGTTATTTCTAAGCGTCAACCACTTGTCACCCACACATCTCTAACCGCGACGGTTTACTTGCACAAAAGTGGTCAGAACAAATCCATGTGGCACTCTCTAATTGAAAGCTAAACCGCTAGCTGTCCCCACGATACATAATTCAGGCCACTCCACCTTATGACACTCGAGTGCCTACAGTATCTACGGCGATTACCCAGCCACAAGTTCTGACTATAAATATCCATAACCTTGACCCATTTCTTTTCTAAACTTCCTAAACCTTTCACCTTTCCCTCTTTTATTTAAATCCTCAGTGTTCTTCAAGAAAACCCAAACTTGCAACAATGGCGGAACCCCAAAACTCTGCTGATTCAAGTCGAATAGAACCCACCGATGATATCATTGTTCTTCCATACGAGTTTGCTGACAACAACTATAGATTCGATCCCACTCCAGAACTCTATCTACCCCTGTATCACGTCTTCATTGAGTTCTTTAGAAACTCTGACATCTTTAGAGCCCTAACAGAGTTCGATGACCACCTTCTAGCGATCTATGTCCAACAATGGTGGACCACATGCCAATACATCGAAGAACAAGACGGGATAGTTGGGAGCGTCAACGCAAGTAATGGAGGAGCGGGAACAATCCGCATTAGAGCAAGTACCTTAAGAAGAATCTTCCGAATGAAAACCAAACGACAGCTAGGAATAGACGCCTATGAAAAACCACCAAAAACAGTTGTTCTTCTTGATTTCATGAAGTTTCTGGGTTACAACAAGGATCTGAATAGGATTGGAGAGTTCAAGCGACAGAATCTACCCACTATGTGGAATTTCATGTTCTCCACCTTAAACAGAACCCTTACCAGCAAATCTGGTAGTCAAGCATACTCTTTCAACAAGCTTGGTAAACTGTTTGTATTTCTTTTGTTAAAATAAAAAAAAATTAATTCGTGCTCATATTTTAAGGGGGAGTTTATAAGATTTTGAGCATAGTTTTAGGGGAGCAAGTCAGTAGTTATATTTCCAAATCGAAATTGACTTTGCTTTTTGATCTTCATTGACAAATCTTTTTGAAGAAAGAGGGAAAATCTATTCTGATGAAAATCCTTTGATAACGTCAAGAACCTATCAGAACTCTGACATTCCACCAGAGCCTCTGTTGTTTTTCACCAGACATCTGATGAAATTTCTAAAGTTAGTTCTATTCTCGTTCTTTGACCATTTCCTCATCAGATACAGAATTTTAAATTGTTTTGGGTTAAGGTGAAACTCCAAAGGAATACTTGAAAAGAATGAAAAAGGGTCACTCGTCAGAGGCAAAAACTTGCAAAGCTCCATCAGAACTCTGTCGTTTTTTTTTGCCACGTCATCAGAGGTAACGTCATCAGAGGTGCGGGTTATTTCTAAGCGTCAACCACTTGTCACCCACACATCTCGAACCGCGACGGTTTACTTGCACAAAAGTGGTCAGAACAAATCCACGTGGCACTCTCTAATTGAAAGCTAAATCGCTAGCTGTCCCCACGATACATAATTCAGGCCACTCCACCTTCTGACACTCGAGTGCCTACAGTATCTACGGCGATTACCCAGCCACAAGTTCTGACTATAAATATCCATAACCTTGACCCATTTCTTTTCTAAACTTCCTAAACCTTTCACCTTTCCCTCTTTTATTTAAATCCTCAGTGTTCTTCAAGAAAACCCAAACTTGCAACAATGGCGGAACCCCAAAACTCTGCTGATTCAAGTCGAATAGAACCCACCGATGATATCATTGTTCTTCCATACGAGTTTGCTGACAACAACTATAGATTCGATCCCACTCCAGAACTCTATCTACCCCTGTATCACGTCTTCATTGAGTTCTTTAGAAACTCTGACATCTTTAGAGCCCTAACAGAGTTCGATGACCACCTTCCAGCGATCTATGTCCAACAATGGTGGACCACATGCCAATACATCGAAGAACAATACGGGATAGTTGGGAGCGTCAACGCAAGTAATGGAGGAGCGGGAATAATCCGCATTAGAGCAAGTACCTTAAGAAGAATCTTCCGAATGAAAACCAAACGACAGCTAGGAATAGACGCCTATGAAAAACCACCAAAAACAGTTGTTCTTCTTGATTTCATGAAGTTTATGGGTTACAACAAGGATCTGAATAGGATTGGAGAGTTCAAGCGACAGAATCTACCCACTATGTGGAATTTCATGTTCTCCACCTTAAACAGAACCCTTACCAGCAAATCTGGTAGTCAAGCATACTCTTTCAACAAGCTTGGTGAAACTGTTTGTATTTCTTTTGTTAAAATAAAAAAATTTAATTCGTGCTCATATTTTAAGGGGGAGTTTATAAGATTTTGAGCATAGTTTTAGGGGAGCAAGTCAGTAGTTATATTTCCAAATCGAAATTGACTTTGCTTTTTGATCTTCATTGACAAATCTTTTTGAAGAAAGAGGGAAAATCTGTTCTGATGAAAATCCTTTGATAACGTCAAGAACCTATCAGAACTCTGACATTCCACCAGAGCCTCTGTTGTTTTTCACCAGACCTCTGATGAAATTTCTAAAGTTAGTTCTATTCTCCTTCTTTGACCATTTCCTCATCAGATACAGAATTTTAAATTGTTTTGGGTTAAGGTGAAACTCCAAAGGAATACTTGAAAAGAATGAAAAAGGGTCACTCGTCAGAGGCAAAAACTTGCAAAGCTCCATCAGAACTCTGTCGTTTTTTTTTGCCACGTCATCAGAGGTAACGTCATCAGAGGTGCGGGTTATTTCTAAGCGTCAACCACTTGTCACCCACACATCTCTAACCGCGACGGTTTACTTGCACAAAAGTGGTCAGAACAAATCCACGTGGCACTCTCTAATTGAAAGCTAAACCGCTAGCTGTCCCCACGATACATAATTCAGGCCACTCCACCTTCTGACACTCGAGTGCCTACAGTATCTACGGCGATTACCCAGCCACAAGTTCTGACTATAAATATCCATAACCTTGACCCATTTCTTTTCTAAACTTCCTAAACCTTTCACCTTTCCCTCTTTTATTTAAATCCTCAGTGTTCTTCAAGAAAACCCAAACTTGCAACAATGGCGGAACCCCAAAACTCTGCTGATTCAAGTCGAATAGAACCCACCGATGATATCATTGTTCTTCCATACGAGTTTGCTGACAACAACTATAGATTCGATCCCACTCCAGAACTCTATCTACCCCTGTATCACGTCTTCATTGAGTTCTTTAGAAACTCTGACATCTTTAGAGCCCTAACAGAGTTCGATGACCACCTTCCAGCGATCTATGTCCAACAATGGTGGACCACATGCCAATACATCGAAGAACAAGACGGGATACTTGGGAGCGTCAACGCAAGTAATGGAGGAGCGGGAACAATCCGCATTAGAGCAAGTACCTTAAGAAGAATCTTCCGAATGAAAACCAAACGACAGCTAGGAATAGACGCCTATGAAAAACCACCAAAAACAGTTGTTCTTCTTGATTTCATGAAGTTTCTGGGTTACAACAAGGATCTGAATAGGATTGGAGAGTTCAAGCGACAGAATCTACCCACTATGTGGAATTTCATGTTCTCCACCTTAAACAGAACCCTTACCAGCAAATCTGGTAGTCAAGACCAAGCCACAACAGAAATCCTACAAATCATGTATGGATTGTTCTTCAATCGAAACTTTGACTACGCCAGCATTCTCTACAACGATCTTCTTACGGCTGTAAACACAAAAACCTCATCCATCGCAAGAGGAGCAGTCGTTGGATCCCACAAGTTCTTGAAGATTATCAAGTTTCCACGCTTTATCAGTCTGGTGATCAGAAGAGCCTTCGACAGACTAGAACTAACTCATCAGGGTCGCGCAACACCTGTTTGGACGATGTCAAAATTCCTCCCCACCACTTCTGGCGAATACCCCTTCATAAGAAGAATTCCAGGTACAATGCTTGCCCTTATCGCCCCTGACCACATCTCTATCCAAAACTATCAGAGTGCTACTCAACCTCAAGAACCTGAGGTGAGAACCCCAGCATACTTAGGATCTGAGCCTTCCTTGGAGAGCTTGAGTGAGGAGATTGGTGAGGAAGTTAACATACCAGAGGCAAGAGTACCCGAAGTGGGGTCTTCCTCTAGAAGAGAGGAAGTAGAGGACAGAGCATCTCCTAGAGAGGCTGTCCATGAGGAAGTACAAGAAACACCAGAGGTAGAAACTATCTCTTCTGAGAATGATGAGCAAGAAGGAAACATCAGAGAGAATCCAGAGAGTTCTACAGCCATAGGAGCCGAGGAAAATGTGAGAATAGAAAAAGATGCTCAACAGAGCACATCTGAGGGTAACCTTAACCAAAATCCCAGTGCTTCCACACAATCTAATCCTGGTGATCTCTCCAAAGGATTATTGAAACAGAAGTGCATACCTCGAACCCCAACCAGCCTATACCATCAGAGGCACCTCTTCATGCCTCTGGTACGCACGAAGCCGGGGAAACTATCTTTGGTAGTGATGTTCATTCGCCCCAGAACATCAATAGGTCACCTCCATACGATGATGCCTCTGTGGCTCATTTAGACTCCACACAAAATAGACCAGAGATCTTTGTAATCTCACGTAGCATCTATCCGACTCAGGGACAATGGGAGACCATAGTAGAACAAGGGAAGACATTGCTTGATCCAAATGCTTCTCATCACACCAGATTTCCTTCTTCAGAACCTGAGCTGGAAGAGGAAACTTTGGTCAGAACACCTGTAGTTGTTTCCCCTCAAAGGGAACATCAAGGATCAGGTGGATGTCCTCCAAGAGCCAACATCAACACAACTCTTGACGGAGGCGCCTCTGAACTCGAGGCTGAATTGGATCCATGTGTTGGAACCAAGGAGACCCTCGTTGACACTGTCACAAGAGCAGAGTTCGAAAGCTTCTGTGACAGTATCAACAACTCTTTGAACGAGTATAAACTTATCAATTAACAAAAAGAGGAGCTGATCCGCAAGGAAAATGCTTCTCTCAGGGAAGAACTACTGAACATCTCAAACAAGCATACTGAAATAACTCGAAAATATGCCGAGGATGAAGCACTCAGAACAGAGTCTGAAAGGGTCAGAGGAGAAGAGATTGCAAAGCTAACAACAGAGATAGCCGACCTAAGATCAGTCAGATCAGAGGAAGTTAAAAAGACTTCGACCGATCTTGCAGACCTAAAGCAACTCATAACAGAGAACCACACAACGCAGATGAACAGAACCCTTCCCATCCCCACGGTTATTCTTTCAGAATCTAACGTCAGAACCTTGACAGAGATAATTACCAACTCTGTTAAGGAATCCATAAAAGAAGCAACCACCTCATCTGCTACTCCACTCAACATCTCCAGCCCTAACCCAAATGACCTACCCATGACAGTTGGACAAATGGGAGACTTCGGAAAATCAATTCTTAGCCGAATGATGACGATCTCATCAAAATTTGTAATGAAAGCTAAGGCAACAGAACAACATGTGAAAGCGTCTCTTGATACTCACAAGGTCAACTTCGAGGCTCAAGTAGAAGAGATCAGAGGTGCTGCAACAGAGGAAGAAGATGTAATGACAAAGGCAGCCTCAAACTTTACTGATATTATTTTACAGGCTACCTCTACATCAAAAAGACTTGCAGAAGAAGCACCCACAGACGAACCCTCAAGCAAGAGACACAAAGCTAGTCTGAAGTTTGTTGTTCCGTCCTCACCAACAGCTCGAATTGACGATTCTGACGATGATGATGATTTCGAAGACGCTCAAGAAGGTCAATTAAACAATCAATTGGGTGAGTCCTCCGAACAACAAAAGGGGGAGAAGGAGAAGGAGAAGGAGAAGGAGAAAGAGGCAGAGAAGGAGAAAAAGGTTGAAAAAGAAAGAGAAGCCAAGGGTAAAGGGTAAAGGGAAAATCACAGAAGCAACTGAGGCAGAGACTACAGAAGGAGAAAAGGGGATAACAGAGGAAATCATGACAGATATGACTGAAGTGGCATTTGACTACATGTTCAAGAACAGAGTCATCAAACTGACAGAAGAGTCAACACAAGAACCACCAGAGATCATCTGCCTAGATACCCCTCCTACTTCTCCAACAAAAGAATCAGAGAGGACAGACCCATCCTCTGCGGAAGGACAATCAAGTCAAGCCCAACCTCAAGCTACTCAGATATCTGCTCACATCGACACTCTTATGGCAGAAACCCATGATGACCCAAACCCAACGGTAACAGAACAGAACCCAGAAACCTCTACCTTTCATACCGAAAAACCTGCCTTAGAAACGGTATTTGCATTTCTATATGCTGACAGAGACATCATCCCTGTAAATGCCGTACCCATTAACCCATACCTCAACCCAATCAGAATAAACACCATTTCTGATGCAAGGCTAAAGTTCATCCAAACCAAGTCAAATCAGAACAGAGCCATCAATATAAACTTCGGTATCCGCAAAATTCTAGACATCAAGCACAAGAAGTTTCAACACGACAGGGTCACATACCATGAGTATATTGTGGAATCAACAGAAGGCAGAAATGAAATCTTCAATGACAATGATCTCGTCCTTCTGAACCCATATGACCTGATCTTACTCCACGCATATTGCTTGAACTTCTCAGAAAGATACACACCGACCAGAACTGCACTACCAGAAGTCAGATTCGCTATGCAAGAGCACATCAATCTCAGAATACAGGTTGATTATCAGCTAGGCATAGAGTTTGAAGTAGAGAAACTAGCGATTGCACCACCAAATGAAAACCTTGAGGGTTATGGCCATCACAGAACTAGAACCGTAGTAGAAGATCCTCCAGTCTTTGTCTGCCGACAGAAGGGCACAAAGAAGGCCATCAGAGCAGCTGAAGCCCACAAGTACTCAAGTGAGTCGCTAGTATACCTCAAGAACATAATCCAAGATCTCCCAAGAAACAAGTGTCCAGAAGAACAGCAGAAACTCTTCATCGAATGCTGCGGAGGAAATTGTCCCAGGGGAGGATTGTTGACAAATGGCCCTAGACCTGCCTGGAATGGTGGCCTTATAAAAGGTGCACCTGAGGGTCGGGGACTGTTTTGAGGTTCGAAAGAATTTCCAATCAACGGATTCCTTAGGGAAGCAATTTCAGCAGCTGCCTTGTGGTTCTGCTCCTTCAATGCTTGAATTTGACTTCGTGCAGAGTTCAGCTCCGCGTACAGCTGTGCCATAGGATCTTGTTGGGCTGCCATTTTCCTGAAAAATAAAACTTCACAAGATCATTAGAGCAATGTATGCTTGGCTTGAGATTTTCTCTAGATGGGGTCCCATGGATGGCGCCAAACTGTGAATGCCAAAAATCACCCAAAGGATAACTTAAGGTTGATGTGGAACTTTTAACAACTAAAGAAAGGGATCTCAAGACAAACAACACAATCGCGGTAAAAAGTAAATAAGACAGGAGAATTGGTGACGCAGAAAACCCAAAGGAGGGAAAAAACCGCAGTCGACTTGTGAGAGTCGACGGTGCACTATGATCGCCAAACAGGGGCGAAATCCTTTGGTAACAAGTGTCGTGTGTACAATAGATTACAATAAGAGTAAAAATAAACTTAATCGTAAGCTAATGTTGTGTGTCGTGCGTAAATCGTGCAAAATAGACTGTTGTCGTGCGGGATGAACTGCTCGTCGTGCGGGATGAACTGCTCGTCGTGCGAAACTTGCGTGAGCGATAGTTGTTCAAATGCTCTGATGTAAGAATGTTGAGAGTGTAGAACTATTGAGTTTAGATGTTGTGTTGTTCAGCTGTTTTTTTGTGTTCCGTTCGAGTATGGAGCAGGCCTTTATATAGCTTTTGTCAGCATTAAATGTGTCTTGATGATTTGTTTGTAACCGCCGTCGGGTCTTTAATGTCATTTAAGAGCTCGTCCGTTACTGACCGTTGTGCCATGATTGCTCGTGGACCTGCATTAATAGAACAAAGAAAACGGCTGTTGACTATTAACGGTTAGTATAATCGTACGACCGTCTTGAGTCTTGGACGTCGGTCGTATGGAACTTACGACCATCATATAAATGTACGACCAAACATTCGATTGTAAATAACCTGCAGGACCTTATCTTAATACAAGAACGGTCTTACATAAATGTCATATGTGTTTTTTATCGTCGGTCGTGAGGTGTGAATTTTTACCCAAACAATAGTGCACTGTCGACTCTCACCAGTCGACCGCGGTTTTTTCCCTTGTTTGGGTTTTCCGCGTCACCAATTCTCTTGTCTTATTTACTTTTTATTTGCGATTGTATTGTTTGTCTTGAGATCCCTTTCTTTAGTTGTTAAAAGTTCCACATAAACCTTAAGTTATCCTTTGGGTGATTTTTGGCATTAACAGCTTTATAATATAGTATAGATATGTTTACTAAACACTTACTGAGTATGCATTTATCAACATCATTTATATTATTTGTTGAGCATTGAAAGGACCAAAAGTTTACTCAGTAAGAGATAAGGCAAGGACCAAGAGTCTTACCTAGTAAGGTGTTGTTCGGTTCGTTTTCTGTTAAGACCTGAATGCATATGGATGTCTAAGTGGATATGGTTGTCTGACTGTTAACAGATAAGTCGGTGTTCGGTTGTTGGACTGAATAAATAGTCTGAATGTCAGAAATGACCATTTTACCCTCAATCTTTATTTTTGGTAAAATACTAAATAAATAACTTATAATATAGTAAATGGTTTAAACAATTTTCAAAATGATGATTGTAAATAATTACTCACAAAATATGGTGAATATTCACAAATTACATCCTTCAAATCATATGTATTAATTTCTAATAACAAATCCTTAGCAAAAGAGATGCATAAAAAAGCTGCACTTTGGCATAGAGATGCAAAAAAAATCTATTCACAGTAAAGCCATATGCACAAATTCATATTAGATATCCCCATTTGTTTTCATAGATAAGATTTCGAGGACAAAATAATTTCCAAGGTGGGGAGGTTTATAACACCCGAAATTTTGCTAAGGAAAGTCAACCTTTAAGGTATTTAGTAGTTCAACTTTATAGGTTTATCTAGTAGGAAATTTTATGTTTTTCATCGCTAAGCGATTCGAGAGCGTTGGGTGAGAAAATTCAAGCTTTAAAGGTTTCATGGACTCTGGACGAGAATGCCCTATGGTTATGACATTGTCAAAGTCTCCATATTATAATCGCTGAGCCTAAGGCCTGCGCGATACATATGACGCAAGTATGACCCACAAAAGTGACATGGCATTGTCGTCGTGTCACAATCGCGCGTAAGGGGGTGTTGGCGGTACATTCTCAGCGAGAGTGACTCGCGATAGTGAACTTTTCACTATCGCTTGTCACAATCGCCGTTGGGGGTAGGCCTTTTAAAACTCAGACTTTCCCAATCTATTTCATTTACTCATTTCACCTTGTGAGTCCAATCTAATCAAGTAACAATGATATGAATCCAAGAGATCTTCATTAGATGAGAGAAAGAATACAAGAATTGAGTTAGATCCACTTTCTCTCTCTAAACTCTTTCTCTATAATGTCATCTCTCTAACACACACTTATCTCACGTATATGCTCTTCCTGTTTACAACTCCTTACACTCCACATTATATACCCCTTGACTATTTCACTCAATACATTGACTTTGACCCTCTTTTACTAGACTTTGACTATTTACAAGTATTACAACATGTTGACTTTGACTTATCACTAAATCCTGAATACATTTTTGCTCTAACAATCTCTCCCTGTGGATTCAAGATTTAAAGATTTATGACGATAGTATTCAGCTCTTTGTAATCTTCAGATCTTCAACACTTTAAGCTCTTCAATTACTTTGAACAGTCTCTCTCTTCGCTTTGAAGGAATATCAAACTTTGAAAATAGCTCTGAAGAATCTTCAAATAAACGTTGTCTTCAGAAATCCAATTTGACTGCTTTAATCTTCATCTGGATCTTTGTTGGGAATAAATCAGATTGAATGGAAATTCAAGGGATTAATTGTAAATGTTTATTTTGGGCTTAATTATTGTAATGGGCTATGGTCTTGATTAGATTAGGCCTAGATATAAATAGTTTACTTAGCCTTACAAAATAGGTTAATCGTTCATAATGGTTTAGTCATCATTATTCTGAATTGCAAACACTGTGTAAACTCTCTGAAAGGTTTATTCAACTTATATGGATGACTATTGGAAATCATACTGATTGTTGATATTTACTGTAGATTTCCTATTGTATGCACTAATCTGGGATCCATAATTGGTATCAGAGCATACGGACGATTCGATTCAAAGCATTCAAAAGATTTCTGGTAAGGTTTCTTAAGTTTTCAATCGTCTGTGTTCTTGAGTTCATATTACCATTCTTTGATTCTGATAAAATTGCAAGTTTCTGCTTATTCCATTCATTTAGTAGTGTTACCATTAGCGTTTCTGCAATTTTTCATAACCTAATTCGATCGTATTAAGTGGTTTCTGACAAAATCAAGATTTCTTAAAGTTTGTCTCTATTCTTGAAAAAGCAAGAATTTTTCCATCAAAATCTTGATATTTTGCTTCAAAATCGTTTAGGGTGTTGTTATTTTTGTGTTTTGGAAGGTTTCTAATCTTTCAGGAACTATTTTGGGCAATCTAATCGCATTCAAGTGGATTTTTTCACCACAGCCGTCATGTCCGGAGATATCAGATTGTTTCCGGGTAAGTTTCAAATCTCGTTACTTTCCGGATAAGGTCTACCCGGGTTGTTTAAACTTCCCGGTATTTGACTATCCGGACTATTGTGTTTCCCGGAAAGTCTCAACTATCCGGTACATATCCGGTTTGTTAAGCTATCCGGTAATTTTCCCGGATACTATGTTCTGACAATCCATCTTTCCGGAAGCATTTTTACCCGGTAAGTCTCACTTCCCGGACGCATTCGGATACTCCTAAGTTTCCGGTAAGTCCTCTCTTTCTCGGTAACTTTTATCTTATCTAGTAACTACCCTCTATCCGGTAAGCCTGTTTTATCCGGTAACCTAGTGTTATCCGGTAACTTCAGTTTATCCTGTTACCTTGCTATCCAGACACTTCACACACCCGGATCCGATCACTACCAGATCCGGACACTACTGATATCCGGATTCCTATCCGGTAAGTTCTGCTTAGCTTAATTTCTTACCAGTTCACTTTCGGTCACTCTTAGAACCTGCGTTAGGACTTTCACTCGTAGTGCCTTGCGTTAGGATTTCACTTTGAATCGAACCTACCGTCTGACGATCACTTTAGTGCAAACATCAATGATGTCTCGCGACGCTCTTGCAATCGGCACTGACGCCAAGCCACCGACCCTCTATCAGGGCAAATACAGTCAATGGCTAGACAGATTCCTCATCTTCATCGAAGCTAAAAACAACTTCGAATATATCTGGCAAGCTCTCTCTGAAGGCCCACCAGAAATTCCAATGGTGACCATACCAGAGCAAGCAACAGGTGAGGCAGCTATACCTAAGCCGAAGAAATACATGGATATGACCGAAGAGGAAAAGAGCAGATTCGACGGTGAAAAACATGCAAAGCGATATCTGGTCCAGAGTCTACCAAACTAGATCTACACGGCCATCGACGGCTACTAGAATACGTCCAAAGGCATGTGGGATCAAGTAGAGAAGATGATGAGCGGGAGCAAAGTGGGAAACCAACTGAAGATCATCAACTGCATTACCAAATTTGACGGTTTCAAGCAGCGCAAGGGCGAATCTATCACTCATGCATATGAACGTTTCTGCCTTCGGTTGAACGAGCTCCACAAGAACAAGATCACTTGATCTAACACGGACAATGCCCTCAAGTTCCTGAACAATCTCCAGCCAGAATGGAAAATGTTCGCTTCTCACATCAAGCACAACAACTTGATTGAGAACCTTCCAATTCATGAACTCTACGAGATGCTCACGCAGGACGAGGATGAAGTCATGGAGATACTGAGCAGTCAGAAATCCTCGTCCAAGTCTCAGGCCGATCCACTTGCTCTTGTATCTTCCAAAAGCGGCAAGTCTTCCAGCCGTTACTCCAAGCGAACCAAGGAGTCTAGTGAGTCTGAACCAGAGTCTGAAGCAGAAACAGAAGAAAGCGACTCTGACCCTAAGCTGACTCAAATAAATAAAGCTATGGCCCTCATCACCAAGTCGTTTCAGTGGAACAAGTACTATAAGAAACCTTCGTCCAATAATCAGCGCTACTCCACTACCCCCAACAAGCGCCATGATTATAAGGACAAATATGAAGGAAAGAAGAAGAATGATGAGCACAAGTCACCTGACCACAAGGAGAAGAATGAGAAGAATGATCGCAAGTCCGAGTCAAAGAAGAAGGATGAACCTATCACATGTTTCAACTACGGCAAATTGGGTCATTTTGCCAAGGACTGTCGAAAGCCAGTAGAGAAAAACGTTCACTACTACAAGGCGAAACTTCTATTGGCCGAACAGAAAGCTGCAGGAAAGGCACTGCTAGTCGAAGACGATCACTGGTTACATCAATCCGATACCGACAGAGATTCTGAAGATGCTGATGCTTTCATGGGCGACCATTCTCCTCCATCAGAAAAGGAAAATCTTTGTCAGGTATGTGACCCTATTCATCAAAGCTTAATCGAACAGATGCAACCACTTTTTCAACGAATAGAATCCTATAAGGCCACCACTAATGAACAACTGTTTGAAATTAACTCGTTAAAAGAAAAGCTAGATGTTCAAAAGCGGATTACTAAAAAATACAAGTGCGATAGTGCTAATCTAAAAGAAAAATGCACAAATCTTTCAATAGCACCTAAGGACTTAAGGGCCAAGGTATCTAAATTGAATTTAAAGCTTGATCAGTGTGAGGATGAGAAAGCAGAGATTATCCATCAATTCTCCTCTCTCCAAATTCAACATAAAGAGTTTGTTTCTAAAATAATTGATCTTGAAACCAAACTTCACAAAAGAGGTCAAACTGATCAGACAGTTCACATGAACAAACCCAAGGAATTCACATACTTTAACAAGGAATGGGGTATTGGGTACGATAACCCTCAATACTTGAAAAGGATTTTATCAATGAGACTTACTCTTTATCTCTTTAGTTTTCTTGGTCTCGAAAAGAAGTATCCTCAATACAAAATCAAGTGGACTGGTCCTGTTGAAAAGGAAAAGGAAGAGGAAACTGAGGAATACAAACACGCACACACCACTAAAATGCAATTACCTTTTGCGTATGAACGTCTCAACTATTCCTACAAAAAGAACAAATCCAAGTATCTTTTGAATGATTACTTTGACGGCTATAAGGTTGCTAAGCCTAAGGATTCCTCCAAAAAGGATGAGGTCCCAGCACCTGAACCCAAAACTAAGACGGACGAGTTTAAACTCTATGTTCCTCCTCTCATTTTGGAATCCAAAATAATCGAGTTAGAGGAGACAGTCGAAAAGCAAAAGACTGATTTTCAAAAGGAAAAGCAAGCGTTTTTAAATGAACTTGAGAAACTCAAATCCTCCAAAACCGAATCTGTATCGGATGAGGGACAGGAAATCCTTCGGAATAAAATCGATCGGCTCACATCAAAACTGTCTGCTTTGGCAACAGAAGTGATGCAAAAGCAAGTGAGCAAGTTTCATCTTCAAGAGAAACTTAATCAACTACAAAACGAAAAGATGATTTCACCCGAACCTTCCTCAGACTCCTCCGATACATCTTCATGTAAAGCTTTTATTGGAAAAACTTCTTCACGAAAAGGTAAAGAGTCTCAAGCTGATTGTGTTAAAAAGGATTTAAACTCTGATTTTTTAAAAGCTTCCGCACCAGATTCTTCTAAAAACACAAACAAAAAGTGTTCCTCTCCTCCCTCAACCAATCCTAGTCCATCGATTCCTGATATTGATTCTTCTGCATTCATGAATTCCGATGGTAGTTCAGACCAAAAGTTTCCTAAGTTTGAGTTTGACAAACCTCTTCCGAATCACACCGATTTTCTTTCTAAAGTTGTAAATCACCCGGTCATTTTTCTTAAAGGCGAGAGTTCTTCTAAACTCAAGACCCTGGCTATGAACAAAGTTTCAAAAACTGATTCTCTTTCAGAAAACCATTCACAGTCACGGCAAAAGACCAGTCGATCAAACGATAAAAATTCTGCCTGTTAGTTCCAGTTTGATCAGGTAACAACGATTCAATGAGAATTAACAAGAACAACTGATGATTTCAACTTGTCATCCCTCTCATATTCATTCAAAGTATTAATCGTTCAACAATATTACAATGGTAGTAAAGGAAGGACTTAATTTCTCTAAGCTCTAATGAATGATGAATCGCTAACCTAATTTCAAGGTTTAACTAACCTTATATACTTAGGCCTTAGACAACAAGGCCCAAGCCCATTAAACACAAAGTAAGCCCAAATAATAATAATTAAGGCTTTTACAATAATTAACCTCTATAATAAAACTAATTACGCTCTATATATTTATTTATATATCTTTCTAATATGTAGGACATTTATGGTCCTAACAATCTCCCCCTAAAGATATATAAATAAAAATCGGTCTTGAAACCTTCAGATGTTGATCTTCTCTTCTTCTTAAATATTTGAAGCACTTCGGCGTTGCTTGTCTTCATGTCTTTTACCGCTCCCCCTTAAATAAAGCTCTTGTATAAAGCTCTTGAATTTGAATTCAGTCTTTAAAAGAACTTGTAGAACCAGTATGCTCGATGGAAGAAATAATTTGAAGCGAACACCACTTGATAAGGAATGAGAAGAATTGATTACTTTTAAGCACTTTGATAACTTGTATGCACTTTGGAAATCTTTGGATCTCGTAACAGAACAATCATTCGATTAAAAATCGGTCAACAGTTACTCCCCCTCAGCTTTTGCATGGGGACTTCTTTACCCCCCTCGGCTTTTGCTAACTCCCCTCAACTTGATATGCGGTGTCTTTGAATTTGTACCATTTCTCCCCGTCATGATGAGTAGGAGCATCCGGAGCATCATGCACGTTCAAAGACAATAGTGACGAGTAGCAAAAAATCCAGATAAAAATATTAAGTAACCAGAACGGGGTAATCAACTAACACAGAAACACGTTAGTAACTGTTATCACAACAATTTAAAAAATTGTGTGGCCTATGTTCAGAGTTGGCAATGGGTATCTCTAATAGGACTTCCAGTTATCACTGAAGTAAAATTTAAAAAATTACTTCTCAAACTGTTCTGGCAATATCACGAAGATATGCAATTGGAATCACAAAGACTCGTGCATGGGTGAAAGAATTAAAATAAATCTGTTGGGCTCAAAAATTGATGTAACCTGGGACGCAAGTTAACAATCAATTGACAGAGTGAATAGAATGTGAAGTTCGGAGACCGGAGCTGGTGTCTTCCTTTTTCAATATCTAAGACCTCCGAGTGAGGAATATATAGAGTATGTGCTAAATCTTCATGAATATGTGAAACAGGCATCTGTTGGGAGATACTTGAGTGGCTGGGTGGGGCGACACGAGTTATCGACACTGGGTCTATGTCTGTTTCAATATTCATCTCCAAAGAACGAGAATGAATAGATTGTGTGGTTACCCGGATAACTGACTCGGTTTGGTAAGGACCAATATTCTTTTCTCTCCAAACTCATCTATCATCTAGACCCCTCACTGATGTCTATAAGGGATGTATTTCTTGGGTAGGTCCTTCCGGTTCTGGATTGACCATAGAAACGATGTAAGTCCTAACACTCATTCATGCATCGAGTGGAACAGTTTCGAAAACAGTGAAGTACGAGTTCTAAACTGAAGTGTTTAGAAGTCATAGCGTTTAAGAACGAGTTCTGAACTGAATTATTCAGAAGTCATAAAAATGAAGTCCGAGTTCTGATCTGAGGTAATCAGAAGTCAAAACAATCATTTGAAATATAGAATTTCAAGAAACAAGATCAAGCGCAAAACAGAATGACTCAGTAAGCACAGTATTTTGCAAGAAATGAGACAATGATCAGAAAGTTTAATTGTGAAGAACAAGTCACAATTAATATATCAAATAAGAATGGAATCATTAGCAAGAAATAGAGAACTTAGAAAACAACTAGGAATTCAAACGAGTGTATTTCCATCGAAAAATCAACAACTATGTGAGACATGGAAATAACTAAGTCAAGAAAATATTGGACGTGGCAATCATGAAGATTAGAATTGGAGAATAACAAACACAAGTAAGTTATTCAGAATGATTTACCACAGTCTTTGAATTCAGTTGAAGTTCACTTACCTTTCATAGTACTCCCCCTCAAATGTGGCATAACCTTTGAATGCAGTCATGTGTAAAGAATGTTCTGAACTAAGCGTACATGACTTTTCTGCAAAACAGATTAGAAGGATTTTGGTTTGATGAATCCTTGACTGTTAGATGCCCTATGATAGTGAGGACCGGGGATACTATAAGTACCATACCAATAATAAGCATGGTCTTTCCTCACAAAGTCACTTGTTCCACAATAAGAACAACACAGCTTTTGTGTAGATAAGTTGATCAGCTTATTAACAGAATAAACACGATCAGTTTTCACAAAAGGTTTAGCGTGAAAAGCTTTGTTGTTCTTGTCACTTTTAACTGAGACGGATGACTTTGGAGTAGGAGTGGTTCCTTTAACTCCCCACTCCATTTTTACTCTCTTGAAAGATGGATTATCTTTATTATCAACACGAGAATTATAGGAAAGATTGGAAGGTCGAATATGATCTTTTGAAAAATCATTTGATTTGACAAAATTCTTTGAAGAACGATTTGTATAAAATGAACTTGAAGCATAAGAAGGTTGAACACCTTTGAACTTGCTTTCTTCAAGTTGCTTGACCTTAACGGATAAGGTATTTCGTTCTTTGAGAATTAAATCAAATTTCTTTTGAAAATCAGATTTAACCATTTGTTCCTTCAAAATGTCGGTTGCTAATTCAGATAATCTCTGTGTAAGTTTAGAAATCTCGGTCCGAAAGATCTTCCTCTCTTTTTCAAAATCATCTTTCAAGCATTTAGCCCTAAAACCTTCAACTTTCCCTTTCTCAGACTCTTTGATTAGAGCGTCTAATTCGTTTTCCAAATCAGTTATTTTCAAGGAAAATTCTCCATTCTTTTGAGAAAAAGATTTGCGTTCTATTTCAAACTTCTCTCTTTCTGAAATCAAAACTTTCTCAAAGTCAGAGATCTGTTTTGAAAGTTTTAAGCACATAATCTCAAGTCTCTTCTTCTCTTCAAGAGATTTGGTTGAAAGCCCGGATTGCTTTTGTGTAAGTAATTGTCTTTCCTTGGCAAAATTTTCTTTCTCCTTTTCAAAAACCTTTTCAAGAGTAGATAGTTTACTTTTAAGCTCAAGGTTTTCACAGTTTAGGAGTTTACCTTTCTCTTCTTCTTCAGCCAGCTTCTCAGAACTATTCCAGATTTGAGATTTCAGTTCCTTCAGTTCTTTGACGTACTTGCTAATCAAATCATCTTTCTGCTTGATATTCTTTTCATATACGCTTGTTTGCTCTTTCTCTGTCTTCTTGATATCATCTCGGGATGATAAATCAGACAGTTTCTTTTTCAACTCAGTGTTTTCAGACTCTAAAGTTGTTGCCTTTTCTTCAGATTTAAGAAGTTTCTCAGAACCTTCAGATATTTGCATTTTCTGTTCCTTCAGTTCTTTGATGTGCTTTTTGTACGTTTCATTTGCTCGCATCCAATTCTCTTCATGCATTCTTATAATGTCTTTACACGCAGGATTGAAGCAATACATCGACATTGTTACCTGAAAAATTATGATCGTTAATTGGTGTTGTTTTGAAAAATAAAAAATTGCGGAAGAAAAATAAAAAATTTAAATTTGAGAAACGAATTTAAGAACTAAATTCGTTTCCAAGAAATAAATTTTATTATCGAAATCGAACAAACGAAATCAATCTTCGAGACTGAAATCTGCAAACAAACAAACCAAGTTAGATCAAGATGACAAAATGAATCACTAAAAATTGATAAGCGTCGCGAATAAGATCAAATCGTCGCAAAAAATCTCAAACGTCACAAAGAAAATTGCAAATCGATCGTTTAAGAAAAAAAATGCTTCTTTTGATAAAACTTTCAGTCACGAGACGTTCGGTAACTCGGGTACCGATCAGAACGTACCAACCAAAACTTACCAAAAGCACAACTTACCTGACAATAAAACAACAAAGATTTAAACTTACCGGACAATTAAGTTGTGACTTACCGGATGATAGGAAAATTGTAACTTACCGGATGATAAGAAAGTGAGACTTACCGGGTGAGATGTGCTTTCCGGATGAATGTTGGTTACCGATCAAAAAAACTTACCGAGTGGAAAGGAACTTACCGGATGAGATGAAATCCGGATGAGAATTGGTTACCAATAAAAGACTTAACGGATGGGGTTGAGGTTACCGGGCGAGTAACAAAAAATTGAGATGTGAAGGCTTAAAAAACAAAAATAAAAGAAACTAGAAAATGCACGTGAGGTGAATAAGAAATTCGTGTGTGTGCATGCAAATTTTAAAACCACCAAATGCAAAGTTGGATATAAGCTTGAAAAATAGTCAAACGAAAAACATGCGGTCAAATATAGAGGCTGTGGAAGTAATTTTGACCGGAAATAATTGGATTTGACCGGAAAGTATGTTATCCGGGAAGTGGGTTTCAAAATCTATCCGGGAACCAAGATTTCTTATCCGGGAAAGTCAATGCATCCGATAAGAAGATTTTGTCCGGGAAGTAAAAGAAATTTTATCCGGAAAACTAAGTTTGTCCGGGTAAAATAACCTTTTGTCCGGAAAGTGATGAGAAATTAGTAAACTTACCCGGAAACAATAGGATAACGTCCGGTAAACACAGCAGTGGTTGCAACTCTGATCTGGGATCGATAGGGTTGCTTGATTTCATTCCTGTAGGGTTAGATTTTGACCAAAAACACAAAACAAGCACACCCAAATCGATTTCTGAGCAAAATATATCCTATTTTTCAATAATCACCACAAAAACTTGAAGAACACCAAAAACTCAAGAATTGATTTTTTAAATTGAAAGATTAAAACTTTTGAGAATTGATGTAAACGCAGATAACAGCAGATATAAACGAGTAAACAATCGAGATTTAACAAACGAATTATTAAATCAATGAAAAAGCTTTGCAACCCCGATTGAAGAACAATTTTCTTCAAGAAAATCTGCACTGTTACGAAATTATTCTGGGTGCCTTCTGGACATCAAACGATCAATCCAACCGGTCAGAATGTAAAACGGAATGTCGTGGAGCTACTGTCTAAAAATCGTGACGATCCGACGGTTCAATCTCCAGGAATAGGCAAAACGGCTCGCTGCATTTTTCCAAAAAATTCACTACGATTTTTCTTTTTCTCGCTTTCGTTCGATTTCTTTCGTATCTTCAAATCACCGATTCTGCTCTGATACCAATTGTGAATCCCAGTTTGATCAGATAACAATATATCAGTAAACAATAACACGAACAATTGATTATTTCAATCTGTCATCCCTCTCGTATTCATAAATCAAGATAGTTACAAAGGTTAGAATGAAGAACACAACTATCTCTCTCTCTAATGAATCTCTTGGATGGTTAATCAATTGCTTTAATGAAAGGCTCTAACCTAATTCTAAGGTTTAAGGAAAGCTTATATACTTAGGCCTTAAATAAACAAGGCCTAAGCCCATTAAGCAATTAAGCCCAATTAAACTAATTAAGGCTATTACAATAAATAATTAATCAAATTAAGCACTATTAAATTATTTATATATATTTCTAAGATGTAGGACATTTATGGTCCTAACAAGACCTGATTAAAACTCAAGAATTGATTTTTAAAATTGAACGATTAAACCTTTGAGTCCTTGTAAACGTAGATAAAGACTAGATTAAAGCAATTAAACAATCGAGATATACCAGAAAAATATTTAATCGATGAAAGAACTTTGCAAACCCGATTGAAGAACGATTTTTCTGCAATAAAAGCTGCAGTCTGTCGAAATTAATCTGGGTGACTTCTGGACCTCAAACGATTAATCCAACCGTTCAGAATGTAAAACAGAGTGTTGTGAAACTACTGTCCAAAAATCGCGACGATCCGACGGTTCAATCTCCGGGAATAAGCGAAACGGCCTGCTGCGTTTTCCAGAAAAATAACTACGAATTTTAAGCTTTTTCTCGCTTTCGTTCGATTTCTTTCGTATCTTCAATTCACCGATTCTGCTCTGACACCAATTGTTAGTTCCAGTTTGATCAGGTAACAACGATTCAATGAGAAGTAACAAGAACAACTGATGATTTCAACTTGTCATCCCTCTCATTTTCATTCAAATTATTAATCGTTCAACAATATTACAATAGAAGTAAAGGAACGACTTAATTTCTCTAAGCTCTAATGAATGATGAATCGCTAACCTAATTTCAAGGTTTAACTAACCTTATATACTTAGGCCTTAGACAACAAGGCCCAAGCCCATTAAACACAAAGTAAGCCCAAATAATAATAATTAAGGTTTTTACAATAATTAACCTCTATAATAAAACTAATTACGCTCTATATATTTATTTATATATCTTTCTAATATGTAGAACATTTATGGTCCTAACACTGCCTACTCAAACTCTGCTGACCATGCCGTTAATGATTTTTCAGATAAAAATGGTCGGGCTAAACAAGACAAACAAAAGTGGGTAGCCAAAAGATCTATCAAGAATAAGTCGAAATCAAAGTCATTTAATTCTGATTTTAATTCTAGGAAGAACATTAATGATTGTGGCTTGAATCATTCGGATAATTTTGTTGAACAAAGTGTTAATTTTCCAATTAGACTTTATTCAATTTAACATTTGATTCAATTATCCCATGATTGTTTGTGTTGTTCTAACTGTGGATTGAATGACTTTGACGATAATAGATATGCATCTGATTGGTTTGGTTCTTATCATGTTTATCATTCTACACCAAAACGCAAATCCCGTAAGACCAAAAGGAAACCCATTTCAAAACGGGTTCCCCAGTCAGAGGTTAAACCTAAGCCCAAAAGGAAACCCATTTCAAAACGGGTTCCTCAGTCAGGTGTTAAACCTAACCCTCTAGGACCCATTTTCAAATGGGTACCTAAGAACCGTTAATCTTGTTTTTGCAGGATGGTCATGTGTGGTACTTAGACTCAGGATGCTCCAAGCACATGACCAGAAGGAGGGAGCTACTCACGAACTTCACAGAGAAATAATGTGGAGACGTGAGGTTTGGGAATGATGACAAGGCACCGATTATGGGCTACAACGACATTGTCCAAGATAAGATCACGATCAAGAAGGTATCATACATCGCGAGACTGGGACATAATCTGTTTAGCATCGGCCAGTTCTGTGATAAAGATCTCGAGGTCAACTTCAAAGCTAAACGGTGTAGCGTCCGCACTGAAGACGGAAAGGAACTGCTTGTTGGAAGTCGAAAGACCAACCTCTACACCATCGACCTCTCTGCCCTAAAGACCGATGACTCAGTCTGCCATTACACTGGAATCCCCTCAGAGCTCAACAAACACTACGACTGAAACAACTAATCCCTCGGAGGAACCTGTACCAAACCCGGAGATCACTCCTGAAGATTCGTCCTTAACAACTCACAAGGATCAACTTCTGAATTCTCCGGAACCGGAAGTTGCTCAACGTTCGACGAATCCTGTTACATCTCCTCCAAGGAACCGACCAACATCACTTGTAGCAGTTCAAGATCTTCCCACCGGTGGGTATGTGGATCCGGACACCTCTCACGCGACTCAACAACCGCTTCCACACACCATCAAATGAACTAAGGCTCACCCTCTACACCATATCATAGGCGATCCTTCTACTTGTTAATGCCAAAAATCGCACCAAAGTACAACTTAAGGTCGATGTGGACTTTAACAACTAAAGAAAGGAATCGTTCGACAAAAGCGTGCGACAAAGACAGAAATGTAAATGAGACATAGATTTTGGTGACGCGGGAAAAACCTCAACGAGGAAAAAACCCGCGGACGACTGTGGAAGTCATCGCTGCACTATGGTCGCCAAACAAGGGCGATGTCCTTGTGTTTCTAGTGTCGATCGTACAGAGATTACAATACAAATGAAAGAAAGACTTCGAAATGTAAAGTAACAAGTGTTTTGAATGTAAAAACAATGTGCGTCATGTGTTAAAACTGTGTGTCGTGCGCTGATGTCGTGCGTCGAGAGCGATCTTCTAAGAGTGATTTCTTCGTTTCGAGTGCTTGTGTATGTTGTTCGATGTTGTGTCTCTGTTTTTTTTTCGTCCCCTTGAAATGATGATTATCCTTGATATTTATAGTCTTCGGACGCTTTAATTGGCTCATTAAATACTTCGATAACTGTCGTAACGGACGTGGTCTTTAGTGTTGTTTAATGACCTTCATCAGTTATAGTCGTTTGTCCATTAATGATGTTGACTCCTGCATTAAACATTGAACAAACGTTACAGTTTATGTCATGCGTTAGTTGGTCGAGGTCGCATGGTTCTATGTGACGGTCGTGTGAGCTAGGCGACGTCGAGGTCGAGTGTCGTGAGGTAAAAAGACTTTCGATTTTATCTTTAATCAAGAGTTTAAAGTACTACGATTTTACCTTCGTTATGGAAAAAGCAATAAGTGTTTCCTTACCTTGTTCGTGGTCGAGACTGGTGAATTTTTGCCCAAACAGTTTGCCCCCAAAATTTGAAAGTAGGATGGCAAATTCGAATTTTAAATTTTGTCAGTCGGACGCATAGAATTATGACACGTGTCGAAAGTTACCTTGGTTGTCTTGGAACTGGATCGATCCGATTTTAACTGAACGAGAAGTCGAAAAGGAAACAGGATCACGACGTCATACTGACGCACGCTCATGCTTACCAGCTGTCTTTGACAGGTGTCGACGATCTGTGTGGTCATTCGAAAAGATGAGGACGCGTGTTGATCATCCAAGGACTCGACCTGACATGATCGATCGTTTAAATAGAGATTCTGATGGATCATTTCCTTTTATGGCTTTGGAAAGTTTTAGGGTGAGATTCGTTTTCTGATTCCTTACTACCCTTCCTCCGATCTTCTCTGAAATCGCTAGGATTTCTGACTAGCTTAATATTTCGAAGCTTTTGAGCACCTATATAAGGCATAGTTTCTCACATTTCCATTCATTCTTGACTGAGGCATTTGTGCTTTGAGTCCATCGCTTTTAAGTTTATTGTATGATGCTCTTCTTTTGTATGTTCTCAGGCTGATCGTTGACAAAGGTGCCAACCATCTCTACTAGGAGAATGGCACGACCTGAGCGTATCCGGAAAGGAAAGATGCAAAGGGACCCTGATCGTTGCGTCGAAGTTTTACTGAAGACGGGGACGACGACTCTGAAAGGGATGCTTTCAAAGGTTGATGACTTTTTGAGAGTCACTATGCCTGAAAAGGTGAAGGCATTGATCGTGATTGACGCGATGTCCGTGGAATCTGTGCATCTGGCGACAATGTCCTCTGCAACCATGTCGACCCCTTCGTCAGCCGACAAGGACAAGGGTGCAAAGATGGGAGAGGGTGAGAAGAAAGTCACGACGGTCAACTTTATGTTGCCGTTGGACCTCTTAACTGTCCATATCCTTGACGGGATGGAGTCGTTTCCGCATCTGGGGAAATATCAGCCCCTATCTTTCGAGGAGCGTTTTCGAGGGATCCCTGTCGTAAAAACGGGATCACGTATAGCCATACAGGCATTCGTTGTAAGTTTTTCTTTCAAAACTCATGTTTTCAATGTTTTTCTCAGTTTTCATCGGACGCTTGCTAACATATTTCCTTTGTTTTTACAGATGCTTCGATCTCTCCTCGTTCGGTATGCGAGGACAGAGAAGACGTTTGACCGGCAGTCAATCGTTGAGAGTGTCATATTCCTTCCTCCAACCTTAACATTAATCTTAAGAGCCGCATTCTCAAGACATTGCGGACTTACCTTCACGGCGTGTTCGTGGCATCAGATATTGGGAGACAGTTCCCAATTATGTTTGCTCATACTTGTTTGATCCTTGCAAAAGTTCCTTAATGTGCTTCGGGGTCGTCGAGGATTCCAAGGTCGAGACTTCGGACAAAGACGTGGCCGACAATCTAGCCTTAGGATAAATTTCCGTTTTACGAACTTTTCATATCTGATCGTTGGTGATCAAGTTGCCTGATGTAATTATGTTTAAGTATGAAATGAAGTTTCGTGAGATCTGTTTACTACAACCAATTGTCGAAAGTAATTTCAATTGTATAAACGCACTTGTAGATCGAATGTAATCGTAGATTCGTGCGACTAAGGCTTTTTATTGAAAGATAACAACCATAACATTAGTCATATAAAAATCAAGTATACATAAGTTTAGAGCATTCATTCAGAACATGAGGCTTTTCTAAGTCGAGACACTTAGATTGTGAGCTGATTTTGGAATCGAATCGTGCGATGACTTTAAATAACATATCGAGTCGTGTATTAGACTTATGTTATGCGATTTTGGGAAAGTCACACAATAAACTTTTATCGTGCAACCCTGCGATAAAATATTGTCAGAGGTTGGTCGTTGGATAACCAACGACCCTCCGATGCTTAAGTTAGTTACCGTCGAGGTGAAATAAAAAATCGTATGAAAAAGGGTTTAAAAGAAATACCTCTTTAGATGCGTTGCATTCCAGCTGCGCGGGATTTCTTGGTTGTCGAGGGTCTGGAGTCGATATGCCCCTTTACCCACGACTTCAGATATACGATAAGGACCTTCCCACTTAATGGAAAGTTTACCTGCGTTGAGCTCTTGAGTGTTTTGGAACACTCGACGGAGGACGTAGTCGCCTTCTTGAAAGACTTTGATTTTGACGTTCTTATTGAAATGTCGCTCGACCGCTTGCCTTTGTGACGCTATCCTAATCAAGGCTGATTCTCTGAGTTCTTCGAGGGCATCGAGGTCGTACCCTAAATCGACCAAGCTGTGATCGACTGAAGTATGCCTTGAAGTTGGGAGTTGGACCTTGACCGGTAGAACTGCTTCACAACCATAGACTAGAGAAAAAGGGGTTTGTCCTGTGGACGTGCGAGGTATCGTGCGATTTGCCCACAGGACCGAAGGAAGTTCCTCGACCCACTTTCCCTTTGCAACTCTTAGCCTTTTCTTGATCGAAGTGATGATGGTCTTGTTACTCGACCCGGCAAGTCCGTTGGCTTGGGGATATCTGGGAGTCGAGGTTGTCAGCTTGAGGTTTCTGTCTTCGCAGAATTGTTGGGTCATGTCACTTATGAATTGGGATCCGTTGTCACAGACGATTTCGGATGGAATCCCAAATCTGCATATGATGTTAGTCTGGATAAAAGAAATGACTTCTGTATCCCTAACTTGGGAAAAAGCAGCCGCCTCAACCCATTTGGAAAAATAATCGGTGAGCACAAGGAGGAATACCTTTTGTCCCGGGGCTGGGGGTAGCTTGCCGCCAATATCCATTCCCCACCTTATGAAGGGCCACGGGATAAGCGTCGAGTGCAAGGGTTCAGAAGGTTTATGTGACATACCTGAGTGTCGTTGACAAGAATCACAGTTCTGGACATACTTGACGGTGTCTTGTCGCAATGTTGGCCAAAAATACCCTTGTCGAGAGATACGATTAGCCAAACTGCGACCACCTGAATGGTTGCCACATTCGTCGTCGTGCATCTCTTGAAGGATTTTTTGGACCTGACTTTTGTTAATGACGCATCTTAGGTTTAAACCTGTTGATGATCGTCGATAGAGTTTATCCCCAATCGTGACATATTTAGATGCTTTGAATCTGATCTTCCGGGCTTCCATCTTGTCTTCTGGGATTTGATCGTGCATGAGGAATTTCCGGATGTCACATGACCAATCCTCCTCTTCGTCCTCGATTTGGACGACATCGATGTTTTCGATGGACGATGCCGCCAGATGAATCATGGGAATAGCGTCGAATATAGGTTCGACCAAAGCAGGCCCGAGATTTGCTAAAGCGTCGGCCTGAGTATTCTGATCCCTTAGGATTTGTTCAATAGAAAAAGATTTGAATTTTTCGGATTTTTCTTTTGCTACCTTTAAGTACGCTGTCATTTTTGAATCTTTGGCCGCGAATTCCCCATTGATCTGGTTTACCACTAGGAGAGAATCGCTTTTGACATGTAACGTGGTTGCCCCCGAGTCGTAGGCCATATTTATTCCTATGATCTGGGCCTCATACTCAGCTTTATTGTTGGTGGTTTTGAAATCGCACCGGATCGAATATACCATCTTGGCCCCCTGTGGCGACTTTAAGATGACGTCTAGTCCTGAACCTCTAACGTTGGATGAACCGTCGACATATAAGATCCAAGGCACGTCGTCGTGAGTCGCCACAGATAACACTTCGAGTCCTGCTTTTTTTTCCAGTTCAAGACTGAAATCAGCAATGAAGTCTGCCAAAGCTTGCGATTTGATCGCGGTTCTGGGTTTGAAATCGATGTCGTAACTGCTGAGATATATTCTCCATTTTGCTAAGCGACCTGTCAACTCAGGTTTTCTTAAGACAGACTTAAGAGGAAAGTTAGTCACGACAATAATAGGATGTGATTCAAAATAGTGTCGTAGTTTTTTAGCAGCTGTGACTAGCGACAAGAGCAATTTTTCCATAGAGAAATATCTGGTTTCTGCGTCCAAAAGAGATTTACTTACATAGTAGATTGGCAGTTGCTGCTTTTCATCTTCTCGTATTAGGACGAAACTTACCGCGTTGGGGCTAACAGCCAAATATAGCTGTAGCACCTCATGATCGTGAGGTTTCGACAATAAGGGAGGCGACGTCATGTACTCTTTAAGTTTTTGTAATGCCTGCTCATGGTCGTCTGTCCAGTCGAAACCTCTATTTTTCCTGAGGACATTATAAAACAGATGGCATTTATCTGAGGATCGAGAGATGAACCTGTTTAGCGCTGCTACTCGACCAGTGAGCTTCTGGACCTCCTTGAAATTTCTAGGATATTTAATTTCAATAATCGCTTTGATCTGGTCTGGATTAGCCTCGATCCCTCGACGAGTGACTGTTAATACCAAAAATCGCACAAAATTACAACTTAAGGTCGATGTGGACATTTAACAACTAAAGAAACGTATCTCGAACCAAATAACACAATCACGAGGAAAAAGAAAAAGAGACAAGAGATTTGGTGACGCGGAAAACCCCAAAACGAGGGAAAAAACCGCGGTCGACTCTGTGAGAGTCGACAGTGCACTATAGTCGCCAAACAGGGGCGAAAGTCCTTGTGTTACAGGTGATTTGTATACAACAGATTACAAATAAATGTAAATATAAACTTAGTCGTGTGCAAACGACGTGGGTCGTGCGTAAATCGTGCGAAATAATTTGTCGTCGTGTGGTCTGAACTGTCGTCGTCAGGTGGTTCAAACTGTCGTCGTGCGATACTTGCGTGTTCGAATGCCTCGTTGTATTGAGAGAAAAATATAGAAGTGAGTATAAGTAGCTCTGTCTGTTCTCCTTTTGCTCGAAGGTGGAGCAGTCTTTATATAGCTTCGGTCGGTACTGAATGTGCTTTAATTGTTGGTCTTGTAACCGTTGTCGACATTAAATGCGCTTTGATGATTGTCTTTGTAACTGCTGTCGGGCTCTAAATGGCATTGATGATTCGTCCGTTACTGGTCATTGTGCCATAAATGCCTGTAGACCTGCATTAATGAACAAAAGAAACGGCTGTTGACCATGAATGGTTAGTGTAATCGTAAGACCATCTTAAGTTCAGGACGTCGGTCTTATGGAGCATACGACCGTTGTCGAAATACAAGACCATGTATATGACTGTAAATGTCTTGTAAGACCTTATCTTAGTATAGGAATGGTCTTATAAAAATGTCGTGAGACTAGGAAAAAATGTCGTAAGACCAGAGCGATATAAGACCGACGACAGGAGACTGTCGACGTAAGACCAACGAGTCGTAACTGGCGACGCGTAACTAGCGACATAAGACTAGTGATGTAAGACTAATAACGTAAGACTGGCGACGGATGACTGGCGACGGGTGACTGGCAACATGTCGCTAACGATGTATGTCGTGCGACGTGTAACATGCGACACGTGACGTGCGATCATGAGATGTAAACACACTATCTTGAATGACTATTGACATAAGATGTCTTTTAATAATCAACTATCGTATGTCGGGGATAAGGCAATAATGGGTATTACCTTCATCGATCGGGGGTATGACTTTTGTAGGCATTAGGGTAATCGAAGTCTATGGGTCATGTCGAAGGAATTCCCCATGTCGGTCGAGGGCGTGATTTTTTACCCAAACAGTTAGCCCCCCGAGATTTGAATTTCAAAGGCATTTGAATTTCAGATCTCGTACCAAAGTAAAATGTGTTTATACGGAGATGTGTCACTTTTGCTAAGAAAATCGACTTGGTTAGCTAAAATCGTGAGTCCAGTCGATGGTGTTTAAGTAAGTTGCGACGATCGAATGATGACCTTTAATGTGCAAGATACTTGTGGTGTTCATTTGACGGTCGTAAGACGACCTTAAAACGTAAATAACTGACGGTGATCGTAAGACGATCTTTATCAAAATGAGACGTATGGGTCAGGAGTCATTTGTAAGACGATTGGTCCGAAATAAAGCTTGGCGGCGATCATAAGATGATCGAACCAAGATAAATTTTAAGGATCTTGGGATACAGTCGTTAAAGACTTATGTTCTGGCGTTCCGAGCCGATACGGTCGTTATAGACTTTTGATCTGGGTTTAGAGCCGATATGGTCATTAAAGACCTATGATCTGGCGTTCGAGTCGATACGGTCGTTAGAGACCTATGATCTGGCGTTCGAGCCGATACGGTCGCTAGAGACCTATGATTAGGTGTTTACAGCTGATACAGTCGCTAGAAACCTATGATCTGGTGTTTACAGCCGATACGGTCGATAGAGACCTATGATCTGGTGTTTACAGCCGATACGGTCGCTAGGGACCTATGTTACGTTGTGTAAGTTTGGTTTAGCGATAATCGGTAAAAAAAAATACCTTTCTGTTGAACCTGAGTATTATTTCGACTCATACATGTCATGGACAGAGGTAATGTTAAAAAATTCATTAAGTACAAAAATGTACAAGAAGTCGTGCGACTTGGGCATCCATTGTAATACCACGATTAGAACGTAAGTCATAGGACTTTTTGAATCGTATAAGCAAACATAAGCGCATGCGATCAAAGCATTCATTCAGAACATGAAATTTTTCTAAGTTAAAGAACTTAGCTTGTGGGGTCGTTAGACCTCACGATCGTGTGATTTGATCGTACGATGAATTTGAATCATGTGTTCCTGTAGTTATTCAATCGAGTTGTCTAATAAAACTGATTGTTTATACCGTACGATTTTACTGAAGTCGTATGATAGACTTAGTAACTTATGTCGTGCGACCCTGCGATAAAGCAATGTCAGAGGTTGGTCGTTGGCTAGCCAACGACCCTCCGATGCTTAAGTCAGTAATCGTCGTGATGAATAAAAAATCGTATGAAAGAAGGAAAAGGACTTAGAAGAAATACCTTTTCAGATGCGTTGCATTCCAGCTGTGTGGGATATCTCGACTGTCGAGGGTTTGGAGCCGATAGGCACCTTTACCCACGACTTCTGAGATACGATAAGGACCTTCCCACTTGGTGGAAAGTTTACTTGCATTAAGCTCTTGAGTGATTTGGAACATCCGTCTGAGGACGTAGTCGCCTTCTTGAAAGACTCTTGCTTGTGATTATACGGTTAATCTTGTCACTGGCCTTTATTGGCAATCATGAGATTAAAATATGCGAGTCGCACTTATTGGTGACCTTTGCGTTTTGACATGCGTCTTACCATGACTGATGATTGTGAAATTCAATGTACAAGTCATCTTTATTGACAAGATATGTCATGACTAGCGATCATGAGATTTCAATATGCGAGTCGCTTTTATAGGCGACCGAGAATTTTTACCTGTGTTTGTCGTGACGGGTGATCACAAAAAATGTGGGTCGTCTTTTATTGACGAATATAAATCGCAACATGCGTTTGCCATCCCTGGCGATCATGAAAAAAATACGAGTCGTCCTTTATTGAGGACTATAAATCGCAACCTGTGCTTTTTTAAGTCGTAGAGACTTTGGTTTCTCACGATGTAAATCGTAAGACCTGTGTTCATATGATCTTGCGAGCCTGTAATGTAAAATAGGGGGTGGTCGTTGGTTTTGACCAATGATCTTTTGATGGTTGAATCAACGATCATATATTAGATCAAAATAATTAACGAGGAGAATATACTTTAGATTATATATATATATAGAGTTGTTCTAAATGGGACGTCACAGTTACCGTAACATGGAGTCGATAAGCGCCTTTTTTCCGAGGACTTTTGAAATCGAATGTGGTATTTTTTCCAGTTTGTGAAGGGTGTTCCGAGCCCCCGAGTCCTTTGGATGATGCGATACATGCGATACTTTGACGGAGCATTTTTTATCATGGCTTGAATCTGGCTTCGAGCCGTATTCAATTCCGATTGAAGTTGAATCAGGGGATCTTGATAATTTGCCATGTACCTGAAAGACTTTACAAGATCGTTAGAGCGATATATGTGTTGGCTTGAGATTTTCTCTAGATGGGGTCCCACGGATGGCGCCAAACTGTTAATGCCAAAAATCGCACAAAATTACAACTTAAGGTCGATGTGGACATTTAACAACTAAAGAAACGTATCTCGAGCCAAATAACACAATCGCGAGGAAAAAGTAAAAGAGACAAGAGATTTGGTGACGCAGAAAACCCCAAAACGAGGGAAAAAACCGCGGTCGACTCTGTGAGAGTCGACAGTGCACTATAGTCGCCAAACAGGGGCGAAGGTCCTTGTGTTACAGGTGATTTGTATACAACAGATTACAAATAAATTTAAATATAAACTTAGTCGTGTGCAAACGACGTGGGTCGTGCGTAAATCGTGCGAAATAATTTGTCGTCGTATGGTCTGAACTGTCGTCGTCAGGTGGTTCGAACTGTCGTCGTGCGATACTTGCGTGTTCGAATGCCTCGTTATATTGAGAGAAAAATATAGAAGTGAGTATAAGTAGCTCTGTCTGTTCTCCTTTTGCTCGAAGGTGGAGCAGTCTTTATATAGCTTCGGTCGGTACTGAATGTGTTTTAATTGTTGGTCTTGTAACCGCTGTCGACATTAAATGCGCTTTGATGATTGTCTTTGTAACTGCTGTCGGGCTCTAACTGGCATTGATGATCCGTCCGTTACTGGTCGTTGTGCCATAAATGCCTGTAGACGTCGAGCCTCGCTCGGGGTACCAGGCATCGCCCTTCATCGACGAGATCGCCACCGTAGAGGTTCCAAAGAAGTATAACATTCCTGCCTTCACTCCCAAATATTCTGGTGTGACTGATCCGACTGAGCACGTCGCGCAGTACAAGCAACTCATCTGGACGATCTCGATCCCATTTATGTACCAGGAAGTATGCATGTGTAAGAGTTTTGGAGCAACTATCACTGGTCCAGCTCTCCAATGGTTAATCAATCTCAAACCCAAATCCTTCGGGTCGTTTGCTGAGTGGGTTAATCAATTCTCCCAGCAATTCACCAGCAGTCGTAAGATGGAGAAGCAGACCAGCGACCTATATTACATCGTGCAGAAAGCTAATGAGTCTATTCGAAGTTATTTTAATAGATTCAATGCCGAAATGATCAGCATCCGCAATTGCGACGTAAAAACCGCAATCGAAGCCTATAAGCGTGGTCTGGACGATAATTCGGGTTTATACACCGACCTGACCAAATATCCCCCGGAAAATTTCGAAGACGTCCGAGCTCGGACCTTAGCATATATGAGGGTCGAAGACGATGCAGCCTTTCGTCGCAAGCACACTGACGACAAGAAGTCACTAGGCGTCAGAAAGCCAGAGTTCAAGACAAAGGCTTTTTCTAGAGTAGAGCCAGCGCGCCAAATTTCAAATGTTCGTTTCAAGACGAAAGCAGAGGCCAAGACCGCGGCTAAGTTCACTCAGTACCCCAAGATATCCTCTTACGAATTCAAAGGATCCACAAAGGACCTAGTCGAAGCTCTGAAAAGTTCCCAAGCTACCATTCGATGGCCAAAGAAGTCCGACCTGGACGATGCTAAGAAAGACAAATCAAAGTGGTGCGACTTCCATGCCGATCATGGTCATGCGATGGACGACTGTATCGCATTGAAGAAGGAACTAGCATACCATTTTCAGAAAGGAAATCTCAAAGATATCATCGACAATGTCGTTGTTCCAGCTAATAGCCATCGACCGTCGACCCCCGAGCACGCGAAAGTCGTCAGTTGCATCACCGGTGGTTCATATGTGTGCGGTCTGACGTATTCTGCGGCCAAGCGTCATGCCAGTCAGGCACCCGATGATTGGCCTATTCCTCTCTCGTCCATACCCAAAGAAGATTTGGAGCTAGAAGCTATGAAGATTGTGTTCGACCACGTCGACCTGGGCGACTCGTATCAGAAGCATCATGATGGGCTAATAATTCAACTCACAGTCGGTAACTGCCTAACGCGTCGAGTCTTAATCGACGGGGGCAGCTCAGCAAATCTCATTTTTCTCAACACAATCAAAGCTATGGGAATTGATCGCTCAGAAATCACCCGACGTTCGACAACTTTGGTCGGTTTCAATGGAGAAGCGACGAGCACCTTTGGAGAGATAATTTTGCCCGTCTACGCTGGTGGAGTCAACAAGCAGACCAAGTTCAGCGTCATCGATTGTGCGTCGGCCTATAACATCATCTTAGGTCGACCATGGATCCATGATAGGAAAGCTGTTCCTTCGACGTACCATCAAATGTTGAAATTTCCGACGCCATGGGGAATCCAGGAGATCAAGAGTGAGCCAAAAGTCGCTCGTGAATGCTACAAGTCTACCTTGAAGCCGAGAAAATAAACTGAAGTCGCAAGATCAAGCTCTCGACAGGTTCGTTTTTCTATCCCTAAATTAACAATATCTTTTCCACAGGGATAAGTCTACTATGGTGCCCTGTCGCACGACAACATAGTCGATCGCAGGACAATATTTCTCCGTGTCATTCTGTCATTTAAAACTTGTCTTTTCCTCCCAAAAAGAGTACGGTAATAAATGACAGGGGGCAAATAGAGAGAGTCTGAAATGGTACGTTCTCTAACTCTTTCTCATACGATTTTTTCTCGCAAAACATTTACTGACTTAAGCATCTGAGGGTCGTTGGCTAGCCAACGACCAACCCCCGACATCGTTTTATCGCAGAATCGCACGACAGATTATCGCAGAGTCGCACGACAGTAATCATTAAGTCTACTATATGATTTTAATATCGCGAGGTCGAACGACATAAACAATCAGGTCTCTAACTTGATCATTTCTCCACAGGTTACCCCTAAGTCTATCAACTTAGAAAATGCTTTAATTGCGTGTTTTTATATTTGTTTTACGTTCTTGTCATCGTATTACAATGAATGCCTTAGTCGCATGATTTCATATGTATCTTATGTTCAACTTTATAATCAAACGTGATTCGAATAAAGCATAAGCAGAAGATATATATTCATAAACCACTATATACATACTCAACCCCCGATAGGTCAAGTGGCAAAAACAGACAACAAAAGAAAAAATTCTAGACGACAGGAGGAACATTGGTCGTATCCTCCTGAGGGCCTCCATCTGCCACTCCTACCGCACGAATCTCCTGCAATTCATATTGAGCATCGAAAAGTTGGACAACCAGCTCATCGGCACGCGCCATGGCCAACTTCTCCCTATCTAAAGCCGCTCTCTCTCTTTCCAACGCTGAAGCTTCTCTCTCAAGAGCAGACGCCATCAGATCTTCAACTCTTGACGTCTCAGCATGTAACGCCAAGGAAGACTGGAACGTTTGTGAAAAATAAAAGGTGCGTTCAAAAACATTCGACAAAGATTATACAAGTCATGAAAGATTGACACTCACCGTGAACGCCAGACTAGCAACTCGAGATCTCATCTCTCCGGCCGGAACTCCGTGAAAACGCTCCCCGAAAGGCGGGAGCAAATACTTCCCTAGATGAGGGAACGACGTCGTCCCGTCTAGGACACCATCCACCATAAAGTCAGACGGCAATGTAAAATTGACCGTCATAACTTCGGCCGACGATCCCTCGCCCCTGTCGGCAGGTATTGGGATCGACACTTGAGACACCGGTTTCGTCACCGTCGCTGGAGGCACAAAACTTGTTGGTGCCGCGTCCATCACGCCAGGACGGCTAGATGACGCCTTTGCCTTCTTAGGAAGAACAACTCTCGACGAGTCATCAACCCTCGACGACGGTTCCCTCAGGACCATACTCCTGGTTCTCTTCTGGCTCGACCCAGCTGTCGAGACATCTCCTCCTCGAAGGGCACGCATGATTTGCTTCCCTCTCGACCTAGAAACTGATTTCCTTTCAGTTGGCACTGATCAGGAAAAATGTGAAGCGTCAGACAGGAATAAGAAATAAATGGTAAAAGACAGGAAAACATAATACACCCACCTGTCGACTCATGTCGTCCACTTTCTTCTTCACCTTCTCCTTCTTCCTCCTCCACAGCGTCCACCACCACGTCCTCGTCCTCGGTCGCCGGTTGCCATGTGGCGAAAGATCGGTCCTCGACGCTGTAACTAAGAAATCTGTCAATCTTGGCACGAGAACCTTCATTCGGGTGCGGAACGCCGAACTTTATAGCTGAAGACAACAAAAGGAGAAGAATAAATAAAAGGTTAGAAAAACCATACTATGATGTAAATCGAAAAAGAGCATACCTCCCATTATCCAGTCGGGACGGATCCACTTGCTGGCGGTGTCCAGCGAATCAACACGTATGAACACATACCTGGACCACCACCCCCGATCGCTCACTCCAGTATTCAAAACTAAGGCACGATCGCCTTTATATCTGGAATACGGGCTATAACGCCCACACTTATCTCCCTTAACTTGGTACGCTGCCAAGAAATCATTCAAAGACATAGGGGGGTCCCAATCCGCAGACAAACGCTCAATAACCAAAAGAACCCGCCAGAGTTGAGGCATCAACTGCCCCGACGACAAACCAAAGCATCGCATCAAATTCTTAGTCAAAGTCGAAAACGGCCATTCGAAGACAATCTTGAAAGGCTATTCGTATATCACGAAATACCCCTCGGGGCAATCCTTAGGACGAACAGTCCCCGGACTTGTTAGCTCTACTTTAAGGGAATCTTCGCTAAACGCCTAAAGTCGTCCAAATCTTCCTGGCTAACGATGGAACTCTCTGGGTCAGTCGACATTTCTTACCAGGGGAAAGAAGGCAGTAAAAGCTGAAAGGAAGAAGCAATGCGTTATATAAATGCCCTAAATCCCAAACAATCTCCGCTAAATCAAAGGGATTCGGAAGAAGAATGGCAAGAAGAGCAAAGCGGAATTTCTTTCCAAAATAAACTCAGCGTAAGAAAAGAAAGGATTCATTGTAATCTTTATTTATGCAATCGATCATCTTAGGTCGAATCCCTGGATAACCGCTGCGCGTCCCCGTCCTTTCGTATGACCGCAGGGATCGTCGACACCTGTCCTCGACAGCTGGTAAGCATCATCGTGTGTCAGTATGACGTCACGACCCCGTTCCCTTTTCAACTTCTCGTTCAGTTAGAAACGAACCAGTCTAGCTCCAGGGCGATTGAGGTAATTTCTAACTCTTGTCTTATTTCCTATGCGTCTGATTGACAAAATTTAAAACTCGGATTTGCTATCCTTCTTTCAAATTTTGGGGGCAAACTGTTTGGGCAAAAAATCACGTCGTACGACCACGACCGGAGCAGGTAAGACGCACGTCATAATCCAAATCTTGTATTAAGATAAGGTCTCGACGAAAACCCAGAAAACATCCGTCATCGCCCACAAAAGGTAAGTCGTACGTTCCCCATGACGCTCGACCATAGTATCGCCCGTCCCGTACGACCATCGCGTAAGATCATTGTATCGACGACCAAAGCTAACGTTAACCTTGATTGTTACATTTGTTAAGTGTTTAATGCAGGAGTCAAAGTCATTAAAGAGCAACGGATATAACCGACGCAACCATCAACGATCGATAGCCGTAACGGACGAAGATCATCATGGATAATCACTCCGGCCACCGTTTCCAGCTGTTGTAGCCGTTGATTGAATCATTAATGGAGTTAATTAATGATGCGGAGGCTATAAAAGATAAGCTAAAACTTCATTTTAAGGGACATCGGTTAACATCCAATACACTTCAGCGAACATCGCCATACAACAGAGAAAATCATCCAAACTCATAGCAAAGAACATTCAAACTCTGGAGATTAAGTATTGAAAGCCAGAATCTTACAGCGAACTCAAGAACACTCGAAGGAAAGCTCAAGTATCGCTCTCGACGCACGACAACAGCCCTCGACCAACAATTTACACTTTGTATTCACACACGACAAACACCTGTTTTCACATTTAAACACTTGTACTTTACATTTCGAAGTATTTCCTTCATTTGTATTGTAATCATTGTACGATCGACACCAGTACCGAAGGACATCACCCCTGATTGGCGACCATAGTACAGCGATGACAACCACTGTCGTCCGCAGGTTTTTTCCTCGGTTGAGGTTTTTCCTGCGTCATCAAATTCCTTGTCTCGTTTATTTTTTCCCTCGTTGCACGTCTCGTCGAAAGATCCTTTCTTTAGTTGATTAAGTCCACATCGATCTTAAGTTGTCCCTTTGGTGCGATTTTTGGCATTAACAGCGATCATGAGATTTCAATATGCGAGTCGCTTTTATTGGCGACCGACAATTTTTACCTGTGTTTGTCGTGACGGGTGATCACAACAAATGTGGGTCGTCTTTTATTGACGACTATAAATCGCAACCTGCGTTTGCCATCACTGGCGATCATGAGAAAAAATGTGAGTCGTCTTTTATTGACGACTATAATTTGCAACCTGCGCTTGCCATCACTGGCGATCATAAGAAAAAATGCGAGTCGTCCTTTATTGACGACTATAAATCGCAACCTGCGCTTTTTTAAGTCGTAGAGACTTTGGTTTCTCACGATGTAAATCGTAAGACCTGTATTCATATGATCTTACGAGCCTGTAATGTAAAATCGGTGGTGGTCGTTGGTTTTGACCAATGATCTTTTGATGGTTGAATCAACGATCATATATTAGATCAAAATATTTAACGAGGAGAATATACTTTAGAGTATATATAGAGTTGTTCTAAATGGGACGTCACAGTTACCGTAACATGGAGTCGATAAGCGCCTTTTTTCCGAGGACTTTTGATATCGAATGTGGTATTTTTTTTCCAGTTTGTGAAGGGTGTTCCAAGCCCCCGAGTCCTTTGGATGATGCGATACATACGATACTTTGACGGAGCATTTTTTATCATGGCTTGAATCTGGCTTCGAGCCGCATTCAATTCCGATTGAAGTTGAATCAGGGGATCTTGATAATTTTCCATGTACCTGAAAGACTTTACAAGATCGTTAGAGCGATATATGTGTTGGCTTGAGATTTTCTCTAGATGGGGTCCCACGGATGGCGCCAAACTGTTAAGGCCAAAAATCGCACAAAAGTACAACTTAAGGTCGATGTGGACATTTAACAACTAAAGAAACGTATCTCGAGCCAAATAACACAATTGCGAGGAAAAAATAAAAGAGACAAGGGATTTGGTGACGCGAAAAACCCCAAAACGAGGGAAAAAACCGCGGTCGACTCTGTGAGAGTCGACAGTGCACTATAGTCGCCAAACAGGGGCGAAAGTCCTTGTGTTACAGGTGATTTGTATACAACAGATTACAAATAAATGTAAATATAAACTTAGTCGTGCACAAACGACGTGGGTTGTGCGTAAATCGTACGAAATAACTTGTCGTCGTGTGGTCTGAACTGTCGTCATCAGGTGGTTCAAACTGTCGTCGTGCGATACTTGCGTGTTCGAATGCCTCGTTGTATTGAGAGAAAAATATAGAAGTGAGTATAAGTAGCTCTGTTTGTTCTCCCTTTGCTCGAAGGTGGAGCAGTCTTTATATAGCTTCGGTCGGTACTGAATGTGCTTTAATTGTTGGTCTTGTAACCGCTGTCGACATTAAATGCGCTTTGATGATTGTCTTTGTAACTGCTGTCGGGCTCTAAATGGCATTGATGATTCGTCCGTTACTGGTCGTTGTGCCATAAACTTAGTGTTCCAGCTTGTTTAGATTTAGGTTTAACCTTAATCTTGTTTCCGCAACAAGCTGTAAATTGTTTCCGCAAGAAACTTAGTGTTCCAACTTGTTTAGATTTAGGTTTAACCTTAATCTTGTTTCCGCAAAAAGCTGTAAATTGTTAATGATTTATCAATAAACAATTTAGAAAAGTAAAATCTGTGTGTTTGTATTCAACCCCCCCCCCCCTTCTACAAACTTGTATAACCCTTCGGGACCAACAATCAGCTTCACTGAAGGTGTAATTTCGACAATTTTGTCTTTGTACCACGAAGAATGGAAAGTACATCTTATAGAACTTGTTGGTTCCCGTTTTGCTTAAACAAGATTATCAGATCTATTAGTTCAGGTTTAATGTTTGATGCGGAAGCGTATTTAAAGAACTAACATATAAGTTTGATAGATTTAGAACAGAATATAAATAAACAGTGAACAAACTATTATATCTCAAAGTTTACTGAATATATATTAAGAACAGGTTTATGAACCGTGAGTAAGAAAAAGCTTTAAAACAGATATGACTCTTAAGGTGAATAAGCTTTTGTGTTCTTAATGTTTTTCTATGTTGTATCTTGTGTAAGGAATAACTCAACATGAGTCTTCCTTATATACTACTCTAAAGGGGACCATAAAGCATATGCTACTATTCAAGAGGTACGTATGAATAGTTGAGAGGATGTCGTGAACAGTTGCAAGGATGGTATGAACAGTCAGACGTGCTGTATTGCATTTAATGCAGCAGACGTCTAATATGTACTAAGCCCTACTGAGTCCAATCAGAGTTTGACACGTCGACGTTGGACAGGGCATGCTACCATGCAAGTTGATGTACGGGTCCTGTAACAGTAGCAAGATATTATAAATATCTTCAAGTCTCATTGAGGACCACAGAGGCTCTGTAATGAGTTACAGAGGTTCTGTGGTCTGGTCCTCTGTGGAGCAGTCTTCACCGGATTCCGAGTCTTTGGTCTTCTTTGCGCGTATGACAGAGCTTCTGTAGGAAGCCTCTGCTGCTTCTGTAGCTTCTTGACCTTGATTTCTCGGTAATGTCGACAGAGCCTCTGTAAGAGGCTTTCTTCACTTAGCCTATTTTTCACTACTTCTAAATACTTCTATGATAAAGAAGATTGAAGCTAACAATCTCCCCCTAAGTAGTGAAAAATAAAAATTTGAACTTGAGTTAAGTTAGATAAGATAGAGGTTAAACAATACCTCGAAATTTCTTTCATTTAGAAATATGCCAGAGGCATTTTACATTTGAGTACAATGAAAGATAAACTTTAACTTTGTTTGCAGAGATTGGAGGTCTGAGAATCAGATTTTGGCATCTTTGAAATCGTTGTAGCTTCTGTTGTCTCTTCCGACTTTTCTGATCTCTTTGTAGAATCTGATGCAGAGTTCTCTTAGGCGGATTGTTGCGTCAATCTCTCTCATGATAGTATCTGCAGCATCTTTATCCATTTTCTTTGAACCTCTGTATTTCACAAGGCTTGCTCTGAACTTGTTCAGAGTACTTGTTGTGTACTTCTGACAGTCCATGCATACAAATAGTTTAGTTTCGCCTTGAGGGTTTTGAAATACTAACCCAAACCGTGGTTCTGTGATGATTGAGTTAGGTACGGCGTCCGGTGGACAGCGATCCTCTGGTGGTCGTAAATCCAGATGCTTGAGACCAAGATCCTTTCCCAGCTGGAAATCTATCATGCTGTAGTGCAGAAGTTTTTCCCTCATCGCTTTTCTCAACACTTGATAGGCTCTGGTGTTTGCCTCTGTGTTGTAGTTGTCCTTTGTCCATTGCAGAAGGTCAGGTAGATCATAAGGATTGATATTTCTTAAATCAGCATCAGCGAAGGTAGTTTCTGAATTGTCTTCTCTTCTGACTTTGTAAAGATTGTACCTGACCCTTGGATAGGTTCTTGTGAAGGAGAATTTGCAGAAGAATACCTTTTTGATCTTGTGGATTGAGAAGACATCTGCTTTGGTTCTTGGCTTTGTCCTTGTGAAGATGTTCTCAAATTCTTCTCTGATCTTTGGATCTGTTACATGATCTGTTGGATAATTGGTCTGAAAGGATTGTTTATAGAGGTATTTGTATACCACTTCTTCCATTTCTTCATATGTTGGACCTGGTTGTGGTACTTGTCTTCTGAGACTCTCCATTTGTTGAACAACTTCTGCGGCTCTACCAGTTAGAGGAATGTCTGACAGGGGCTTCAATCCATGTGCCCAGTCAACTTCTTCAGGCTTTGGGGTTTGAAAGGCATCAAACACACTCTTCATTAGTTTCTCTGTTGGCTTTGGTAATGTTTTCTTCTTATGCTCTTCTGTCAGTATTCCTTTGCCCTTATCTTTGGCTTTAGGCGGGGCAGAAACTGTTGCTTCTGTAAGTTTGGAGGTTGGCACTTCTGTTGGCTTGAGTTGCTCTGTAACCTCTGTTGGAGGTTGTTTGTTGACTTCTTCTGTGAGCTCAGTTTCTGTTGATGAAGTATTGACATCGAATCTTCTTGCCATTTTGTAAGCTAAAGTGAACCTGTGCCTTTCTTCTTCTATCTGCGTCATACGATCACTCATTGTTGTGTGCATCTTTTTCAGAACGTCAGAAGCAGAGGTCGTTGCTCTTTTTGGTTTGGTGGCAATCGACTTTCTTCTCTGTATGGTTTGGGGTGTTTCCACAGAGGTGGGTGTTTTCTCTGTGGTTTGTTCATCTATTTCTTCCAAAATGATTACCTCAGGGGAGGTTGTTGCCTCTGTGGTTTGCTTATCTGCTTCTGGAGTTTTGGTTTCGTCGGGAGATGATTCCACAGAGATGGGTGTTGTCTCTGTGGTCTTTTGGGTTTGTTGTTGGGTTTGTTCTGGAGGGGCTTGGTTGATTGGTTCTGCTGCGATTGGTGGACTTTGTATTCCTCTGCTCGTAGCCTTCTCTCTTAGATTCTCCCCCTCAGGATTATCTGATGGACCAGGTTGGTCATCATCAGAATCATCCTGACTTTTACCAGAAGTGCCCTCTGCTCTGCAAGAAGTGTTGGGCTTCTTTGGTAATTCAGCTCCTGCTGCCATCAACTTTTCACAGACATCATCGCAGAGGCCAATCAATGTCGCAAGCTCTGCTTCTGTTTTGAAACGCATTCTGCCGACACTCTTTCTGAAATCCTTGACATAGTTGGCATTTGCAGTTGTGAAGGAGACAATGACTTCTGTGACCTGGTTAATGACGTTCTGTCCGAGCTCTGTAAGCTGTGTTCTGGTCATATAGTCTTTTGGTTGCATCATTGTCGTGTTGCGTATTGCGTCTGCTTGGACTTGTGATAGGGCATTCTGTAAGTCTGCAGGAGTAATGCCCTCTGCTTTGTTGGATTGCGTATTCATTTGTTCAAGGAAATTTTTGACAGAGTCCCTGAAAGCAGAAGTTGCAGTTGTTCCGAATTCCTGAGCTGCAGAGGTGGTTGTTGCTTTGGCAGTAGTTTCGGCAGAAGACTTCATCTCTGATATGGCGGTTTTTACCTCTGTGGACATATTGTCCATTTTGGTGTTCAGATTCAAGATAGTTGTAGATGTTGTCTCTGCAAAAAGATTTGAAAGAGCTTTGCAACTCTTTCATGGTTTGGTTCACAGAGGTGACAAGGGTTTGGAACTCATCCCTTGATACTTGTGTTCCTTGTGTAACCTCTGGAGGAACACATTCGTCTCCAGAGTGAGTCCCTGTTCCTGGGACACCTTCGTTCACCCTTGTTTGTACGATGGGGGTGGAAGGATTTCCTTCTGATCCTCGAGAAGAAACCTGAGTTTCGATCTCTACAGAAGTTCTGTGAAGAACAGTGTCCAAATCCACTCCAGAGGTGGTTATTGGAATGTCCTTCTGTTGATTGGGAGACTTGTCTAGAGTCTCTTCGTCTCTGTGCTCACTACTTCTCTTTGAAAGAAGTTTTGGTCCTAATGTGTGCGTGGCAGAGGAAACGAATTCCTCTGTAGGGTGTTCTAGGGTGATCTGGGGCGACTGATCACGAACAATAGGTGAGTCTCTTTGAGGAGACTCCCTAGGAATGGATTCCCCGGTTTCTGTGGGCACAGAGGTTGAAAGAGTAACCTCTGGCTGGATGGGTTGGGTTAGGATCGAGCTGTGCTGCTCTTTTTCAATAACTCCTTCTGCAGCTAGACCTGCGGAGTTAGAAATATGGGTGGCACTGGGAGTTGGTTTTGGTTGTGTGCCTCTATTTATCCAGGCATCTTTTCTTGCTTCTTCCTCTGTTAAGCATCCAAGCACTACATCATTGTCTATCATTTCATCCTCTGTAGCTATCCTACGGCTTGGTGCTTCTTCCCTAGGTTCTGTTGAAGTTCCTTGCTCTGGTCGTAAGAAGTCATACATTTGATGAGACCCGAATAATCTCATGACATGTGGATGATAAAGACCTTTACGTATCCATACAGCTTCTTCTTCATCTGAATCTGTCTCTAAGATCTCTATTCCTGTCTCTGTTGTTGCTAATCCCTCTTTTTGTACAACTTCGGCCCCTTTTTCTTTTTCTTCTTCCATCATATTCTCAGAAGCCTCTGTAATTTCACCTCTGTTCCACTCAGCTTCTGTTAGTTCTATTTCTTCTGAAGCTGGGTTTGGACTTCTTCTGTGGACGTCCAATCTTTGAATGAAAGGGTTTTGTAAAATGACAGGGGTGTTGGCTGGTTGATTTTTGGGTGTTGTGTCATCTTCTTGCAGATATGTGTCAATGCCAGAAATGAAGAAATCTTGTTCTTCTGGAGAGTGGTGGTCGAGAGGTAGTGCCGTCCACGCTGCTGTATTTAGGGTGTTGGCAATGTCAGGGTTCTGTAAGAAGTCGTTCAGGTCTCCTTGGTGAGCAAATCTATCTGGAGATTGATAGGGTGATTGATACTTTTCTGTAGCCATTTCTTCTTCTGCAACTTCTTCTTCAGCAGTTTCCTCTTCTGCAATGGTAACCAACTTTGCAAGTGATTTACCATGCTTCTTTTTGGTTTTCCTCCTCTTAGGATTTGGTGCCCCTTCCTCTGTTGATTCCGATCTTCTTTTCTTCTTCATTTTTGGGGAAGAGGGAGGAGCAGAGGAGCCAATTTCTGTGGCATGAGGAGGTGAAGGTTGATCTTCTGCAGCGCTTGTTGAGGTGCCTTCTGCAGTTTTTCTCTTCTTGGCTTTTAGAGTATATGCAGAGGTTCTTGATGAAGACTTCTTTCCCATAAGTTCTGTACGTTTGGCTATAAAGCTGAGTTGAATAGCCATGTGCTTTGCTAACTTCTGATCCTTTTCTTCTTGAGTAGAAAGAGGTTTTGCTATCATTGTTCCTAGGGGGACACCTAAACGCGGGGGTGTCATAGGACTCGGTTTAGGAGTTCTATGATCGCGTATATACTCTTTCTTAAGGGATTTATTCGATGCGTAGCGCAGAAGCTTCTTTGACAGAGGTCTGCAGTGTGAGTAGCCATCGGTATGATCAGTGGGGGTATTCTTGTTCATCGGGAATTGTTTGGGAGTTGGTCCTTCCATTGGCCAGTTTTGGATTAGCAGTAGAGGTTCGAACAGTACTCCCAATATTCTTTGGAATTGCAGAGGTGGTAGAAAGTTTGGATCGTTTTCTTTGAGCCTTCTCGTGTTGTTCTTTCTGTCGATGGTGTTTATGATCTCTTGCATCATTATGGTCGCATAATCTAGTGGAAGATCATAGTAAACCCCATACATGATGCTCAAGATTTGATGTGAGCTTTGGTCAATACTCCCTATTTTCCCTGTCAGGCACCTGTTTAGAATAGAGAACAAAGTGTTCCACAGAGGTGGCAATCTTCCTCTGTGGAAGTCATTTCTCTTCCGTAGTTTGGTGTTGTACCCAATCATTTCCACGAAGCGACAGAGCTCTTCGTCTGTTGGTTGCTCTGCATAACTCTTCAATCCCAGAAGACCCCTTGTTGGTAGGTTGAATTCAAGTGAGAAAATTGTTCTGTTGAACTTGATTTCAAGATGCTCAGATTTATCAGGTCTTGAAATGTACCCTTTGATAAGAGAATCGTCTTTATCAAATCGGCAGCTTTGCCAAAATTGGTTCAAATAACGGACTGGAATTTTGTTTGGGGTTCTTGAGAGTAGAGGGAAGAGGATGTGATTTTCCATTATGTTCAGAAGAATGGCATGGGTTTCGCCGAAAGCAGTGGGTGAGGGGACCAAATAGCAGTTGTTGGATTTGATAGGAAGTATGGTTTCGAAGTGATCTTTTGCTATGAAGTTTTGCAGGTGTGTCGTCGGGGCAAATTCTGCTGAGTCCCCGGAATCTTGTTGTTCAATAGCTCGTGCAAGGTTTGGGTTTTCTGAATGTTCAGAATGGGCAGGGGAGTGTTCCGGTGAGTTTGCCGGAGAGAGTTCTTGGGAGATAGCTTTAGAAGATGAAGCCATTTGGGTTTAAGAACAAGGTTTTTGCAAGCTTTTGCAGGGTTTCGCCGGAGAAGAAGATAAGAGTTTGTAAAAGGTTTTATGAGAGGGTAAGCTTGGTTTTTATAGGAGGGTAAAACGGTAGTATTTGAAAGAGTAAAATATATGGCAATAGATTAAAATTTGGAATCCGTACTCGAGTTTGAGCGGCGGGTTCAACTTTCCAAATAAAAACGTTCCATGTACGCCCAATGAAAATGGGACACGTAGGCCTTGTCAGACTATGACAGGACGTCGTGCGCGGCCCATTAATGCTAGGCGCGTGAGGTTGTTTTTAGCCACATGAGTTTCACTCGCAGTAAAAGTAACCGTTATTACTTCAGAAATGCCCAGATAACAAAATGGCAGAACTTGTGTTTTACAGAAGCTCTGTGATTTTGAAAATCTTGAGTTTTAACCTCTTCTCATATATCTCATTGTTGTCATTGACTCTGAAGGTTCTTCTTTGAACGAAAACGTTTGTATCGACATTGGAGAGGATCAATAGGATTTTGTCAAGAAATTTTACTCACAGAGGTTTTGTGGCTCTGAAGGAATTTACAGAAGCTCTGTGAGAGCCAGCAGAAGCTCTATGAGAGAAAAAATCTTATAACTTGAATTCTATTAACTTTCTGATCATCCAATTTTTGATCTGTGTTAAAAGATGTTTTTCACACATTATTGAAAGTTTGTGTCCGAGAAAACTATTTTGATAAAAGTTTTGTTCGAGAAGGTCATGGGGTGTGTTGTCGGTTTCCGAGATAACATTCCAAAAGATCGACAGAGGGTTAATTTGTGATCACAGAGCATATTTTCTACAGAACCTCTGTTGAGCTCAGCAGAAGCTCTATGACCTTAAATTTCTCCTATTTCGAATTTTGTTAAACTTTTTGAACTTTTGATTTTTGAAATGTTATTCATAGTATATTTTGGACATATTTGACAATTCTTGTCCTAGAAAACTGTTTTCAAAAACCTTTTGTGCGAGACATACCTTTTGGTTCTTCTGTTCTCGGCAGTTTTGTCTTACTTCTGTCGATGGAGAAATATCGACATTCTTCTTTGGCTTTTCTTTGAAAGATTTACCTCTGTAGATCATTTCAGGGTCCCTTTTGCTCCCCCTTGATCTATTCACTTCTGTAGATCAAGAATTTTCCTTTTGCTCCCCCTTGATCTATGCTTGGTTCAAAGAATGGTAAGTTTTGTATTGAGCATAGATCATGTTTACCAAAGATTCTGTAAGGGTTATCAGAAGATCTGAGCGGACCCACAGAAGCTCTGTAACTAAGAATTATTTTTGCATTCTACAAAAATACATACAGAAATAATAGATATTTATACTTATTTACAGAAGATAAAGCTATACTTACAGAGGATTTTCACACCATGTTAATCATTCCTAACTTACCCACCAAGAAGTTGAATCTTTTCTCGTCTAAAGCTTTGGTGAATAAGTCAGCGAGTTGATATTCTGTGGGCACGAAATGCATTTCGATTGTACCGTATTCAACATGATGTTTCAAGAAATGATACCTTATATCGATATGCTTGGTTTTTGAGTGTTGCACAGGGTTGGCAGAGATAGCAATGGAACTTTTGGAATCACAGAAGATGGGTATTTTGAACAGGATGTGGCCGTAGTCTTTTAGCTGAGTCTTCATCCATAGAACCTGAGAACAACAGCTAGCAGCAGCAACGTATTCAGCTTCTGCAGTGGATGTGGAGACACAATTCTGCTTCTTGGAGGTCCAACTGACTAGTTTACCACCTAGGAATTGACAACTCCCGGAGGTACTCTTTCTGTCGAGCATGCATCCTCCATAGTCTGAATCTGTATAAGCTTTAAGACTAAAACCAGAGTTCTGTGGATACCAGAGACCAAGATTGTTGGTCCCCTTCAGGTATCTAAAGATTCTCTTTACAGCATCATAATGTGATTTCTTTGGATTAGCTTGATAACGTGCACAAAGACATGTGGCATGCATAATGTCAGGTCTGCTTGCTGTTAAGTATAGCAGAGATCCAATCATGCCTCTGTAGAGAGTGCATTCTACAGAGATACCATTTGGATCTAAGAATAACTTATTTCCAGTGGCCATTGGAGTCTTCATTGCAGAGGTATCAGAGAGATTATATTTTAAAAGTATGTCAGAGACATATTTGGCTTGATTTATAAAAATTCCCTCTGAAGATTGTTTGACTTGAAGTCCGAGGAAGAATGTTAATTCTCCCATCATACTCATTTCAAACTCACTATGCATGAGTTTTTCAAAAATTTTGCACTCTTCTGAATTTGTAGACCCAAAAATTATGTCATCTACGTATATTTGTACAAGCATTATCTCACTATTTTTGTGTTTATAGAATAAGGTAGTATCTGTTGTACCTCTGTTGTAGCCATTGACTAGAAGGAAGGTAGAAAGTCGTTCGTACCATGCTCTTGGAGCCTGTTTTAGTCCGTATAGAGTCTTTTCAAGGTAGTATACATGCCTTGGGAACTTTGAGCTTTCAAAACCTGGTGGCTGATTTACGTAAACCTCTTCTTGGATTTCACCGTTTAGAAAAGCTGATTTTACGTCCATCTGATAGACTTTAAAACCTCTGTGGGCTGCGAAGGCTAAGAATATTCTTATTGCTTCGAGCCGTGCGACAGGGGCAAAAGTCTCATCGTAGTCTATGCCTTCTTCTTGTCTATATCCTTTTGCTACTAATCTTGCTTTATTTCTTACGACCACTCCATCTTCATCCTTCTTGTTTCTGTAGACCCATTTAGTCCCAATGGCCTGTTTCCCTCTTGGCAGAGGTACTAAAGTCCATACTCTGTTACGCTCAAATTGCAGAAGTTCTTCTTGCATGGCGTCTACCCAGTTTGGGTCATCTAGGGCTTCAGAAATCTTCTTTGGTTCTATCACACTAATAAAATTTGTAAAGAAACAAAAATTAGCAGTGGCAGACCTTGTTTTTACTGAGTCAGAAGGTTCTCCAATTATTTGGCTTGGAGGATGGCTTTTTGTCCACTGAGTTGTGCGTGGAAGATGATCATCAATGTCATCAAAACTTTCTTCAGAGGCTTCTTGTGTTTCTTCTTGTGTAGCCTCTGTAATTCTTCGTGCCTTGGTAGTTGATTCTACCGTTTGTGGAATGATTGGTATGAGTGGTGGTGGAGTTTGTTCCTCTGAGGACGTATAGTCTTGGTCCTCGATCTCCTCTGTAATTGGTTCTTCTGTGGTTTGTGCAGCTTTTGTGGTCGTTTTTCTTAATGTTTCATCTTCTTCACTTTCTTCTGCTTCGGCAATTGCATCTGTAGTATTTATAGAAGAAGATGAAGCATTATTCGGACCAGTTAGAGTCATACCTGTAGGATTTTGTCCGATAGAGGATGGTTCTTCAGAAACTCTGATGGTTCCGACAGAAGGATCAATGTCATTGTGGAACATCTCCAAAAATAGAAGATCCAAATCTTCTTTTGTTCTTGAGATAACAGAGGATTTCCCTTTAATTCCGAGTTCTGAACTTATTTGCTCAGAAGTCATTTGGAATGAATCATCAAAAGAAACATTGATGCTTTCTACAATCTTGTGAGACTTTGTAAGGAATGTTCTGTAGGCTTTGGAAGTGGTAGAGTATCCAATGAATTTTCCTTCGTCAGCTTTTACATCAAACTTTCCTCTTGAATCTCTGTCGTTTAAGACAAAGCATTTGCATCCGAATACATGGAAAAATTTGATGTTTGGCCGCCTTTTGTTAAGCAATTCGTAAGGCGTCTTAAGGTGTCTTTTCACAACGGTTGAACGATTCTGAGTATAACACGCAGTAGAAATTGCTTCTGCCCAAAAGTTCATTGATAATCCGCCTGCTGACAGCATAGCTCTTGCGGCTTCCACAAGTGTTCGATTCTTTCTTTCGACAACACCGTTTTGTTGTGGAGTGCGAGCTGCAGAGAAGTTCTATGATATTCCTTCTGTTGAAAGATAGGCTTCAATGACAGAGTTTTTAAATTCTGTGCCATTGTCACTTCTCAACTTCTGTATTCTGCAATCATAAAGAACTTGGATTCTTTTCATTAGATTTATCAATACATTTGGAACATCTGATTTCTTTCTAACAAATTCAACCCATGTGAAACGTGAATACTCATCAATTAGGACAAGTATGTATTTCTTGCCACCTAGGCTCTGTATGGCAATGGGACCGCAGAGGTCGACATGAAGCATGTACAGAGGCCTAGTGCAAGACACGTCAGTTTTGCCTTTGTGGGAAGCCCTTCTGTGTTTTCCCATTTCACAGGCCGAACACAAATGATCCTTATTGAATTTAACATTTGGCAAACCTTTAACTAGATTGAGTTTTACTAGTTTATCCAAGGTGTGAAAGTTTAAGTGACAGAACCTGTTGTGCCATAACCACGCTTCTTCACTTTTGCAGGCTACTAGGCAAACTTTGTCCTTGGATTTTGAAGTAAAATTCATTAGGTATAGATCACCTCTTCTTTCAGCTCGCAGAAGTTCCATTCCTGTGTTTTCACTCTGTAGAGAGCAGAAAGTTCTTTTGAATAACACATCGAATCCTGTATCACATAGTTGACTTACGCTTAGTAGGTTGTGTTTGAGTCCATTCACATATGCAACTTTGTATACAGAGACATTTTCTTTCTGTATGACTCCATAGCCTTAGATGTGTCCCTTCATGTTGTCTCCAAAAGTTACAGATCCACCATCGTGTGTTTCTTTGTATGTGGATAGTAATCTTCTGTTGCCAGTCATGTGCCTTGAGCATCCGGAGTCAAGATACCAAATTGGCACATGTTGCTTCTGTAAGACAATCACAGAGATTTAGGTACCCATATCCACATGGGTCCAATATTGTATCCACAGCATTCTTGAAATACATTTTATCTTTTGTAGAAGAATCAGATTGTTCTCTTGTGGTTCTGACTTTCGAACTTCAGTGGTGAGAAAGCAATCTGGACTTGAGAAGTGTTTATTCAATCCAAACATAAGATCAAAACAATGACAGTATTGAATATGAGATGTGATTTGTTTGAACTTTTCATTGAATTCTTTGAACTGAGCCACAGAGACATTACACTCTTTCTTTACATTAGATTTCCTATTACAAGAAGATCTATGAATACTAGAATGTTGTTTGCAAAAGTCTTGTTTAGTTCCTGCCTTCTGTGACTCTCTTCTGTGGTGAACATCTTTCTTCACTGTCACAGAGGAAAAATATTTGTTAGCTTCAGGCCATTTTCCCTTTTGTTGCCAAGTGGGATTCTCTTTGATTTTCCTTAAAGGTTTTGAAAATTTTAAGCTTTTTGGATTTTCAGAGGCCTTTTTCAGATTTTCAAGCTCTGTAGAGGTTTTGACTTGTATACACATTTTGAGAAAATCTGGATGGATAGGTATCTCTGTGATTTTCTCTTTTGGAGAAATTGTTCTGTTAAGAACTTCAGAGGAGAATTTGACATCCTCTGTGTCACAGTGAATTATCCCTGTTTTGAAATCAGTCTCTGAGTCGTCAGAAGATGAATCGTCCTCATATGCAGAGGTTGAGTCATTTCTTTCGATAGAGGCTGGATTTTCTGAGCATGTATCATACGAGCTTTCTTCCTCTGTATAAAAACTTTCGTGGATGGCAGAGGTTTCTGATGAGATCTCTTCAGTGAGTTTTTGATCTATAGAAGATGTACATAAATTTTCTAAAATATTTACTTTTCAAAACTTCCAAAATTTCTTTTTCAATAGATTTTTCAAGTTTTTCTTCTGAAAAGATGGGTTTAAACTCAAGAGCTTCTGCTGACAATTTCTTTTCGACATCTATCATACAGACAAAAGCGACCTGTGTTTGAGTCTCTGGTTTACCAAACTTAAAGATACCAATTTGATCTTGTGTTTTCAGATATTTCTTTGGTTTGATTTCTCTATTGACAGAGGTTGAAGATGGTGAATCTGTGTTTTCAAACCACACATTGATCATCTTTGTATGTTTCCTCAAGTGAGGTTCTGCAGAGAGTTTAACCCTTTTACTTACAGAGAGTAAGTTTGGAAAGTTTGGTTTGTTAGTTTTTCCCAAAACAAGTAGAGAGGACAGAGGTTTTAGTCGTTTATTTTCAACTCCTAAGGTAATATCACTATACCCTATACCTCGTCTTGCTATTTGAGAGTTTACCTTTTCATACACCTTCTGTGCATCTTTATAGTTTTTAATTAAAACTTCTCTTCTTAAAAGATCTTGCCAAAGTACCTCTCTTTCCTTTTGAAAGTATTCTTTGAGAGCTCTTATGTCTGTAGTTTCACTTCTTGAAACTGAAAGTTCTTTTGTTTTGATTTTTAAAGCATAGGTTAAATCAGAAATTTGCCTTTTTAAAGGATCTATATTTTTGCTCCAATATTTTTCGATTTTTTTTTCTTCAAAGATTTTGGGTTTTTCTTGAGTGAGAAGCCTTTCTTCTCTCTCATTAAAGGTCAGCTTTTTCTGAATGCTTTCAATTATATCTTTCAGTTCAATGTTAAGTTTAAATAAATCATCATCTACAGAATTAGTACTTGAGGTAGAGATTGAAATGGATACCTCATTGTTAGTGCCGGAGTCAACTTCTGCCATGCCACAGAACAGGGCATTTGTGGGAAATTCATCATCAGAAGTAGAGTCTGATTCGAAGTCTTCTTTGTTTGCCTCAGAATACCCTTTGTTCGCCATTAGAGATTTTTGTGCGTAATACTCGGCCTTCTTTTTGTAAAAAGTTGAGTCCTTCTGTGGGCGGTTTGGTCTGCTTCTGCATTCTTTTGCGAAATGACCTGGCTTGCCGCAGTTGAAACAACCTTGGGAGATGTTTCCAGTTCGGTCGTCAGACTTCTGTAGGTCTCCACCTTTCTCTGTTCGGCATTCTTTTGCGTAATGACCGGGTTTACCACATTTGTAGCATTCTTGTGTGTGGCCTACCTTGTCATCTGATCTCTGTTGATCATTTCCTCTGTAGCTTCTGTCGCTCGACCTCTGTAGGTCACCATTTCTGTAGTCTGACCTCTGTCGGTCATTTGATTCTTCTCTTCTTTCATCATCTCTTCTACCAGAAATCCTTTGGCTATTTCTAAACTCTCTTGTCAATAGAGCCATTGATTTAGCTAATGACACAAGAGTTATCTTGTAAAGCCCGTATCCCGGTATGTAATTTATTAATCTTAACTATTTCTTTTAAGTTCGATTATTGTGGTTTCCGTAAGCGGGGTTAGTCGATTTGGGTCAAATCGTTAAGTATCGGAATTCTTGGTTGGGGGGAGAGGCTTGCAAGTTGAAGGGCCATTTGTGACAAAGGCCAAAAACCCATGTTGGGTTTCGGCCCATGCAGTTTTTTTTAGAAAATCCATATTGTTTTTGTTGTGTGTGGGTGCCGTGAAATGGAAACAATAGAAAAGAGCTAAGAAACCCTTAACCCAACCATTCTCGTTTTCTTCTTTTCTTGTGTATCAAGCAAACAAAACATTCCCTAAACCCTACAATTCGAACCCATCTCGTTTCCTAGGGTTGTGCGGCCGAGAGAGAGGGAAACGACGAGAGAGAGAGTGATCGCGAGAAAGAGAGTGACGAGAAGAAAGAACACAGCGGCAGCCCTCGCCACCGCTGCTGCCGTCGCCGGAGGTCGCCGCACCTGGGTCGTCGGAGGTCGAGAGGGAGGAGTTTGGTTGTGGTGGTGAGACGTCGTCGTAAGGTAAGTAACTCTCTCGTTCGTCTCGTTTCTTTTCCTTTTCCTTTCGTTTTTCCGGCGAGACCACCACCGCCGCACGCCGCCACTGCGGTGGCTGTGGGTGGAGGGCGGTGGCAGTGGGTGACACTCGTAGCGTAAAACCCGAATCGTTAAGCCTTGAACCGTTTTTATAAATCGTGATTTTTATGAAAATTCTAGTGTGCTGACCAGTTTTCGTGTAGTCATAACTTTTCCGTCGTAACTCCGTTTGAGCCGAAACTGGCGCCCACGGTTCCAGTTCAGGGCCGGGCACGTTTTCCGTGTTTTAGCGGAAAACTGGTTCGGCCTCTAGCTGGGCGAAAAAGTGGTCGTAAGTTCTGTGAATCGTCATTTTATGTAAAAGAAACTGCAGTTCTGTCACTGTTTTGCGTAAGCTGTAACTTTCTGCTCGTAACTCGGTTTGGGGTGAAACCGGTGTCAAAAGTTCCCTTTTTGAGTCTAGAAACTTTTCTGTGTTTTGTGCAAAACCCAGTTCGGGACGTAGCATGGGTCAAATTGTCGTTTTATACTGAAAGGTGCTGAATTTCACTGTTCTGGAAACTGTTTTTGTAAAATCCGTAGTAAATTGTAGAAAAATCGTTAGGAGGCGTATAATATGTCCTCGGAACCCTAACTCAGAGTACTTTCTGACCATGTAATAATATTGAGGATTTACTGGGTTTAAGGAGGTCGAAACAGGTCCCGAACAGACCTGTTTGGCGAGACCGGGAAGTAGTTTTAGTGACGGTTTAAGCGTGTGTCGTGTCATAGGGTCCGGGTCTCGTATTGACACGTTTTAACATGCGTTTAGGTGCTGGGAAGGGACCGTAATTGTGAAGCTTGAATTGTGTTGTTAAGCTAGGCGCGCATTCGAGGTGAGTTCTCTCACTATATTTAATATCGGTTATTTTTACATTACGTTGTGTATGTATGTGGTAGTTCTAGTTGCTTTTGATGCGGGGTTAAATAGTGGGGTGTCTAGTCGGACCTTTATTGTTGTGACTACGCGGGTGGCGTAGGAGTTCGGCGGGGCCGAGGGTCACATACGCGGGTGGCGTAGTAATTCGGTGGGACCGAAGGTTTTATACGCGGGGCGTAGAGACTCGGTGGGACCGGGTACGTGTGTGGTAGCTTTATGTGCTTGTGTTGTGGAACTAAATAGTGGGGTGTCTAGTTGATACTATGTTGCCATGTTGACTCGGTGGGACCGAGGGTCCGGCGGGGCCGGAGGTTTTATACGCGGGGCGTAGAGACTCGGTGGGACCGGGGATTCGGCGGGGCCGAAGATGTTATCATGTGGTCGGTGGGACCGACTTGTGCCTTTTAGGTGGGTGGTTGTGGATATACATGTTTATGATTGTTCGTAGACCTGTATGATCGTTTTTGTGTCACTATCTGTTTTAGGGGTAGTGTGGAATAACTGTATTATTTATGGTGCTTGAATTCACTAAGCTTCGTGCTTACCCTTTCCCAATAAACTATGGTTTCAGGTACGGGCGGCTCCAAGGCGTGACGAGTACACACTGGCGCGTGAGGAGAGCTGGTTGCTTTATGGTTTTAATAATTAAACGTTTATTCCGCTGGTTTTATTTTACAAAGATATTAATTATGTGTTTGCAAACGAAACGTTGGGATCACTTAATGAGTTGTTATAAATGAAATGTTTATTTTAAAATTTTAAATTTGCTTGTAATTTTTGGGACGTTACAACTTGGTATCAGAGCACAGCTTGAGTGAATCAAACGCACCTCGGTGTGTTTGGTCTCAAGTTGCGGCTGGGAAACTTTCAAATTCTTTATTAAATCTTTTTGGAAATAAAAGAAAAAGTAAAGACCCGTTCAAGGAACGGTGATCGGAGGCGCAGTGTGTACAGTCAGCCGGAGCCAAATGGGAAAGGTGCAGTACTTAGTGTTTTATTGCTTTCTAGATCATAGAGTATGCATGCTAGATTGCCTGTTGTGGACACTATGATGTATGTTGAACTACTTGCTATTAGGAATTTATGCGAATTATGATAGGTTACTAAGTGGATGCCCTCTAGGTTGTATGCAGTAAGAGATTTATAGCCTTAGAATATTCGATTTAGTTCTATTGCGCAGCTCTTGTTTGAGTCCAACCGTTCTAGGATAGAGTCTTGTATTCGACTGTCTATTTATTTCGCACTGCATATAATCGGGTATTCGCGAGGTCACTCGTCATAATTAGTAGGGATTCGGTAGTAGCAAGGGTAGTGGGATAAGAGGAAATTCCTAGGGAGTTAGGAAGGGTGGATGTATATATATGCTGGTGCGGGCATATGGTTAATTATATATTTAATTGTTGTTGTATGATCGGGGTGACCGATGGTTTATTAAGTATACAATTGTGGCTGTCTGATCGGGGAGACCGATGGTTTTATATATACAGTAGTTGTATGAGTTTGCCTGTTTAGGATATGTTCTTGAACTGGCATGTGTGGATTAATTATATTATGAGTATAGTTTCGGCGAGAAACTACTTGGACCCTCGGGATGAGACTCGGAACGAGCAATGATAGGTGTGGAAGGTAGTAGTAGAGCTCCTACTACCGGAAGCACATGATCAATGCTCGAGCCGAGGAAGTCACGAGGAATCCAAGGAGTTGAGCGTGAGTGTTGTTAGTATGAGTTATTATGTGCTAATAACGCGTTGTATTGTCTACCCAGAATAGCCATCACAAGGGGGAACAACTATAGTAAACCTACTAGTACAGGTGTGTACTCGAAGTGTTTTGAGGTGATGATCGTTGGGGGTAGTGATGAAGGTCCTAAACTAGTAGTCGTTGGAATAGAAAGACGATTCTAATATTAGTCACTTGGGGTGACGATAAGGATGATATTTGTTGTGAGCAGATCATTTCGGGCCAAGATGGAAGATTGTGCTAGAGTCATAGGCTCATAGAGCCGACTTTGATTTGAGGAAAACCCCTAAGATGATTTGATGTGATTTCCCAACTTGCCTTAAGAGGTTTAAATGTCTGGATGACAATAGTAGACCGGAGAGTTTCGGAGTAGTAGGGGTCGAGACGTTGTATGCCGAATGAGTCATGCACAAAGTTTATTTTGAAAATAAAATTGCATTAACTACTTCTGGTGTTTCAAATCCTTTTAGGGATGGTGTTTTGGAATTTTGGGAAATGTTTAGTACATACACAAGATTTCGAATTATGGTTTTGAAAGTGCATGAAACCTTTTTATCACGAGAGTTGCAAACTTTGTTAAAATTGTATCATTGATTATTTTCCAACGGTTCTTTCGGGTATGATGATATCCGTGTTTTGTGGTGTTTAAAATGTTGGGCAAGTGACTACGGTTTGCGACTTTAACATTGGAATTCCTCCACATATGTTAGAGTTGAGACGGAAAGTTACATCCCGCGGTGTCTGTATAAGACTATTTGGGTGATTTGGTTAAAATAAGTTGGTTAAACAATGTTGTTTTATGGTTTTACCGTGGGAAGAGATTTTTGGGATTTTGGCGTCTCATTCATGTTTTTGCTTTTAGCAATTTGACTTTGGGGGCACAATGTATGGTGCTATTTTATTGACTTAGAGTCATTGAGTTCGTTAGGGTTCATGAAGTTTTGTTTTAAGGCATGTTGAGTCGTGTGGGTTTAATTTTGTGAGGTGCATATCTTATTTGTTTATGTGACCATTTGGGAAATTTTGGAAATCAATTTAAAGAACCCCACCTTTTGAGATTTGGTGTGAGTTAATTGGAGCTTTTGTGTCATTGCAAGGAAATTTTAAGGAAGGGTTACAAGCTTGCACGCCTACCCCAGTTAGAGATTTTATGAGGTTTTAGTCGATTTTTGCAAATGATAAAAGCGAATTGGTTTCTATCTTTAAGTTTGAAAATTTCACAAGACAATTGTGTTTTAACAAAAATATATTTGTAAACCGTTTCATCGTTTTGGATGACTAACTGACGCACGTAAAAATTTGTTGGTGAACCCTGTGCCACGACATTTTATGATTTAAAAAGAGAAATTTTAGGGTCAAACGTCGTGGAACCGATTTTGAAATTTTGTGCACACCTTTGTCGCATCCTGTTTAAGGTTAAGCGGTTACTTTAAGTGCATGTCATGAGTCAATCCATACTAGAATCGAGGCGGTTCATTTTTAAAGAAATTATTTATTACGCTCTGCTCTTGGATGAGTAAACCGAATTGCAATGGAACGATTTTCAACATGATTTTCCTTTGTGGGACGAGCGTGTCCAGTTTTGCGTAACTATCGATCAGGTAATAGTAGTTTTATTGCATACGATCTTTTTGAGATGAAAATCCTGATGTTGAAAATATTTTGTAAATGATTTTGTAAACCATTTGGAGAAATGTGCTTTTAAGTGTCATGTGTCATTTCGAGAATTTTAAGGGTGTGAGTCCTTTTGGAAAACTCTTTTGTTTAACCTGTGTTGAGTCTGGGACTAAGGTTGATTTCAGAGTATTGCTTGTTTAAACTTTGTTTAAACGCATTTTCTGACCTATGGGTCTAGCAAGCGTGGAGCATTTTGCTCGGTTTTGACTTGGAGTTAGTCATGGGCCTATTGCCCGGGTTTAATGGCTCGATGTGGAGTCTAGTTGATGAGTTGTTTTTGTCGCACCGTTTGGCATTCTTTGCACGTTGAGTGTTTACATGTTTGGGTGAGTGAGTCAATCCGGAATATGCATGTTGTTGGTAGGCTGTTTGCTTTGGATCCCTAGACACGTTAGTCAGTCGTCGGTTATGGTCGGTTGGGTATCTCGGGGTGGGACCCCGGTATTCATGTGTTTTAACCTAGACTTTCCAGTAGGTACTAGGAGGATATAGTTGTGGGCACTTACCTGGGAGGTAGTTCCAGTGTGCGGGGTCTTGAGGCGTTACCTGGGAGGTAGACGTCAAGGTGTATCTTCGATACGGTGTGACTTAGCTTCGTAGAGCAAGTGTGGATGATACGTCGACGGTGGAAGGTAGGTATTCCACGCGCGTTAGTACTGTAGGCCGAATAGTATCGGTTAAGGGATTGATGCCCTTTGGTTATTAAGAGAATAAATGCGCATCAACCATTTCGAGGTAGGTGGTATAGTTAGGTGTCGACTTTTAGGCTTGAGGCCAAACACCTTTAGTATAATCGGAGAGTTGTAGCCGATTTTAAGATAATCATGGTGATGGTAGTAGTAACCCTGAAATGATCGCTTGTGATGAATGGTTATGGTGGAATGACCTACGTGTGTGTTAGTTGATTTGGGTGTGGGGGTTATCTATTTGTGTTAATGTCTAGGATAATACCACGCTTATGCTTGTTATTGTGATCGGTTGGACCGATGTTCGGCGGGTGGCCGATGTTTGTTATTGTGATCGGTTGGACCGATGTTCGGCAGGTGGCCGATGTTTGTCATTGTGATCGGTTGGACCGATGTTCGGCGGTGGCCGATGTTTGTTATTGTGATAGGTTGGACCGATGTTCGGCGGGTGGCCGATGTTTGTTATTGTAATCGGTTGGACCGATGTTCGGCAGGGGGTCGATGTTTTGTTAATATAAGTTATTGAAAATCTTTGGAGTCTATTAGAATTCGTAGAAGTTAATCGTCAATTAATGACAGAAGGGATCGTAATCGAGTATCCTGTAGAGTATACTGGTGAGCAGCTTTAGAGTGGTTAGAGCTTGAGATTTGACTCGGGAGATATGGAATATCTAAGGTTGGGGGACAACCGTAGTCGCTTGGCTAGGAATGATTTCAATTGTCGGGGTGTTCTGCGGATCATAATCCCAGTGTCTTAGAAAGAGTACGTTAGTAAGTATAGTATTCGAGAAGTTTAGTAGGGGTTTCAAGTGGACTTAGGAACCTGAGGTTGAGATGAGGGAGAACTATCCGGAGTTATTCGTAGACAGAGACTTCGAGGAAGAAGTCTAATCCAAGTGGGGGAGAGTTGTAAAGCCCGTATCCCGGTATGTAATTTATTAATCTTAACTATTTCTTTTAAGTTCGATTATTGTGGTTTCCGTAAGCGGGGTTAGTCGAGTTGGGTCAAATCGTTAAGTATCGGAATTCTTGGTTGGGGGGAGAGGCTTGCAAGTTGAAGGGCCATTTGTGACAAAGGCCAAAAACCCATGTTGGGTTTCGGCCCATGCAGTTTTTTTTAGAAAATCCATATTGTTTTTGTTGTGTGTGGGTGCCGTGAAATGGAAACAATAGAAAAGAGCTAAGAAACCCTTAACCCAACCATTCTCGTTTTCTTCTTTTCTTGTGTATCAAGCAAACAAAACATTCCCTAAACCCTACAATTCGAACCCATCTCGTTTCCTAGGGTTGTGCGGCCGAGAGAGAGGGAAACGACGAGAGAGAGAGTGATCGCGAGAAAGAGAGTGACGAGAAGAAAGAACACAGCGGCAGCCCTCGCCACCGCTGCTGCCGTCGCCGGAGGTCGCCGCACCTGGGTCGTCGGAGGTCGAGAGGGAGGAGTTTGGTTGTGGTGGTGAGACGTCGTCGTAAGGTAAGTAACTCTCTCGTTCGTCTCGTTTCTTTTCCTTTTCCTTTCGTTTTTCCGGCGAGACCACCACCGCCGCACGCCACCACTGCGGTGGCTGTGGGTGGAGGGCGGTGGCAGTGGGTGACACTCGTAGCGTAAAACCCGAATCGTTAAGCCTTGAACCGTTTTTATAAATCGTGATTTTTATGAAAATTCTAGTGTGCTGACCAGTTTTCGTGTAGTCATAACTTTTCCGTTGTAACTCCGTTGGAGCCGAAACTGGCGCCCACGGTTCCAGTTCAGGGCCGGGCACGTTTTCCGTGTTTTAGCGGAAAACTGGTTCGGCCTCTAGCTGGGCGAAAAAGTGGTCGTAAGTTCTGTGAATCGTCATTTTATGTAAAAGAAACTGCAGTTCTGTCACTGTTTTGCGTAAGCTGTAACTTTCTGCTCGTAACTCGGTTTGGGGTGAAACCGGTGTCAAAAGTTCCCTTTTTGAGTCTAGAAACTTTTCTGTGTTTTGTGCAAAACCCAGTTCGGGACGTAGCATGGGTCAAATTGTCGTTTTATACTGAAAGGTGCTGAATTTCGCTGTTCTGGAAACTGTTTTTGTAAAATCCGTAGTAAATTGTAGAAAAATCGTTAGGAGGCGTATAATATGTCCTCGGAACCCTAACTCAGAGTACTTTCTGACCATGTAATAATATTGAGGATTTACTGGGTTTAAGGAGGTCGAAACAGGTCCCGAACAGACCTGTTTGGCGAGACCGGGAAGTAGTTTTAGTGACGGTTTAAGCGTGTGTCGTGTCATAGGGTCCGGGTCTCGTATTGACACGTTTTAACATGCGTTTAGGTGCTGGGAAGGGACCGTAATTGTGAAGCTTGAATTGTGTTGTTAAGCTAGGCGCGCATTCGAGGTGAGTTCTCTCACTATATTTAATATCGGTTATTTTTACATTACGTTGTGTATGTATGTGGTAGTTCTAGTTGCTTTTGATGCGGGGTTAAATAGTGGGGTGTCTAGTCGGACCTTTATTGTTGTGACTACGCGGGTGGCGTAGGAGTTCGGCGGGGCCGAGGGTCACATACGCGGGTGGCGTAGTAATTCGGTGGGACCGAAGGTTTTATACGCGGGGCGTAGAGACTCGGTGGGACCGGGTACGTGTGTGGTAGCTTTATGTGCTTGTGTTGTGGAACTAAATAGTGGGGTGTCTAGTTGATACTATGTTGCCATGTTGACTCGGTGGGACCGAGGGTCCGGCGGGGCCGGAGGTTTTATACGCGGGGCGTAGAGACTCGGTGGGACCGGGGATTCGGCGGGGCCGAAGATGTTATCATGTGGTCGGTGGGACCGACTTGTGCCTTTTAGGTGGGTGGTTGTGGATATACATGTTTATGATTGTTCGTAGACCTGTATGATCGTTTTTGTGTCACTATCTGTTTTAGGGGTAGTGTGGAATAACTGTATTATTTATGGTGCTTGAATTCACTAAGCTTCGTGCTTACCCTTTCCCAATAAACTATGGTTTCAGGTACGGGCGGCTCCAAGGCGTGACGAGTACACACTGGCGCGTGAGGAGAGCTGGTTGCTTTATGGTTTTAATAATTAAACGTTTATTCCGCTGGTTTTATTTTACAAAGATATTAATTATGTGTTTGCAAACGAAACGTTGGGATCACTTAATGAGTTGTTATAAATGAAATGTTTATTTTAAAATTTTAAATTTGCTTGTAATTTTTGGGACGTTACATATCTCTTCCTCTATCAGCTCGTCTTCTTCGCTATCAACCATTACCATCTTCTTTTTCTCCTCTGTATTTCTCTCATTTCTTGGTCTGTCTGCAGCCTCTGTAGATTTACTAACCAATGCGTATGGCACAATGGTTAGTGTTTTAGCTTGAGCTATTTGAGGCTCTTGTGCAGCAAGTGTTCCATAGAGATCAGAGAGTGTCCAGGAGTCTAGATCTTGATTTGTTTGTAAAGACATAGACAACTGAAGCCACTCATCGTTCAGGCTCTTTAGAAACATGACGTTATTTTCTTCCGTGGTTCTGTGAATACCAGACTTTTTGCATTTGTTTATGAGAGAGTTGAACCGGTCGTATGTTGTTTGCAGAGATTCTGTTGCAGAGGCTCTGAAAGCATGATATTCATTTATGTATTGTGCCCTTCGGTTCTTCTGAGTTTTAGCACCCCCTTCCAACTGTCTTTCTAATTCTTTCCAGAGATCGTGCGCTGTTTCGCATGCATCTAAGGATTGAAAAAGTTCGTTGGGAATTGCCATGATCAATATTCTCTTTGTTTTCTGTGCAACTTCATCTTCTGCCTTATCTTCATTTGACCATTCTTCTCTTGGTTTAGGTTTTTGATGTTCAGGGATTTCAGCAGATTCAGCAGTAGCTGGTACACGTGGCATAGTTATCATCGGAACTGGAGGAGGATTGTAAAGATATTGTTTGAGAGTTTTTTCAGTACCCTCAAAGAAATGAACCATTCTTATCTTCCATTGAGGATACTCATCTCTAAGAAGAGTAGGAGGTTTGGTTAGTGAGCCAGCAGTGAAAAAGTTATTTGTATTTGTCATTTTGAGGAAAGGATAATCTGATGGAGGATTTCTAAGTATGAAAATCTGGAAGGTTTTCTGGGTACGACTAATATCTAGAAGTATGGTGATGAAGAGAAATGAAATCTATCAACAATGTTGTAAAACAAGGATCACTTGATATTGAAAATCAAGCTTTGCTCTGATACCAATTGTTGGTTCCCGTTTTGCTTAAAAAAGATTATCATATCTATTAGTTCAGGTTTAATGTTTGATGCGGAAGCGTATTTAAAGAACTAACAGATAAGTTTGATAGATTTAGAACAGAATATAAATAAACAGTGAACAAACTATTATATCTCAAAGTTTACTGAATATATATTAAGAACAGGTTTATGAACCGTGAGTAAGAAAAAGCTTTAAAACAGATATGACTCTTAAGGTGAATAAGCTTTTGTGTTCTTAATGTTTTTCTATGTTGTATCTTGTGTAAGGAAGAACTCAACATGAGTCTTCCTTATATACTACTCTAAAGGGGACCATAAAGCATATGCTACTATTCAAGAGGTACGTATGAATAGTTGAGAGGATGTCGTGAACAGTTGCAAGGATGGTATGAACAGTCAGACGTGCTGTATTGCATTTAATGCAGCAGACGTCTAATATGTACTAAGCCCTACTGAGTCCAATCAGAGTTTGACACGTCGACGTTGGACAGGGCATGCTACCATGCAAGTTGATGTACGGGTCCTGTAACAGTAGCAAGATATTATAAATATCTTCAAGTCTCAGTGAGGACCACAGAGGCTCTGTAATGAGTTACAGAGGTTATGTGGTCTGGTCCTCTGTGGAGCAGTCTTCACCGGATTCCGAGTCTTTGGTCTTCTTTGCGCGTATGACAGAGCTTCTGTAGGAAGCCTCTGCTGCTTCTGTAGCTTCTTGACCATGATTTCTCGGTAATGTCGGCAGAGCCTCTGTAAGAGGCTTTCTTCACTTAGCCTATTTTTCACTACTTCTAAATACTTCTATGATAAAGAAGATTGAAGCTAACATAACTTTTTCACATAAACCTCCTTGATTGTCACGATCAGCTTTTTACATTTAACGAATCTTTCTTTTTGACAATTACCCCTCAAGAAATAAATGTATTCGAACTTGTATGCATCTGACTGATCATTAATCCCTAAAACTGCGTAGGGATTTAGCCTCCTCAGTCTGTGTACAAACAACCATTTTTCAGTGTCCTCCATAAACGGTGTTCTCAGCCTTGACAGTCTCAATCTTTCCTCTGCCTCTTGTATTGTATCTGTATTAGCACTAGAAGGACCAGGCTGGTTTGATGTAGAAGGGTTTGAGGATCCAGCTTGCTCAGGTGAAGGGTTAAAGGTTGGTATCATAGGTGGTTCGAGTATTTTAGGATTGGCTTCTTTAGTGAAAGGATCAGGCAAGATTGGTGAGTCAGGTTTTGTATTGGTTGGTTCAGGTGAAGGGATTTTGGTTTGATCAAGGTTTGGTTGGTTAAGGTTGATGTTAAGATTTGTGGTTTCAGGCTGGGTTAGGAATAATGTAGAAGAAATGGGTTCAGGTGACAGAATAGGACTCATAGTGATGTCCTCCGGTGTTTTCGGCCCAAATATCTCAGATAGAAAGTCAACCTCATCAGCACTGAAATCAACGTCTATTTCTGCCATTCCATCATCAACCATCTAAATGTTCTCTTCCTCTTCCTCCTTTACCTTCCAAAAATTGTCGTACTTGTTTCCTTTTTCACCACCTTCCTCGTCCGAACAAACATCAATGATATTCACAAACATTTCACTTTCATTCACCTTTCTTATTTCCTCCTCATCTACCTCGGGCTTTTCAACTGTCGGTTCCACATTCGGATCTATATATAGAACAATTTGCTTCCCACTTTCCTCTCCCATCGCACCGGATGCAAACATACCAAAAATTTCAGAAGCAGACATGTTTTTCTTTTCACCTTTGGATGACTCAGTCTCAACCCGTCTCTTCTTATTCATCTCCCCCTCATGATCATGATCATTGGAATCTTGATCATGCCTACGTTTGGTACCCTGGGCTTGAGAATTCCACGACCGACTGAACATTTCTTTCATGTCATCCATCATCTTCTTCATATCACTAAGATTTTGCATGACCTCAGTTTTAAACTCTTGGAAATCGGTTGAAGTAACCTGTGTAGGTGTGGGTGTGGGTGGAGGTAGAGGTGGAGGTGAAGGTGGAGGTGTTTGTTGTCGGGGTTGGAAATTCTGAAGTAGTTGAAGAAGACTTTGGTTTTGTTGATCCTCAGGACCAATGGATAATAACTTGGCATAGAATAGGTCCTTTAATTCTTCTACTGATTAATCTTGCGGAGGCACAGTAGTTTATGGAGGCGGAGTTACACGAACTTGTGAAGGCAGAGGCATATATATTTTCGGACGTGGACGTATCACGGGCTCATCAATAACCGGCCCTTTACCTATCAACAGTTATTTCACCCCTTGTATCTCCTGAATAAGTGTTGCCTCAACAGCCTTTAGGGGGCCGTTGAGCTCTTCCCTTGTCACAAAGACGGGTGATTTAACTCCGGTACCACTTAGGTGTTCCGTTGACACAACAGTTGAATAAACTGTGTGACCTAGGTTCAGTGTTGGCGTGATGTTAGCACTTGTAGGATTTCCACTCTGTCCTCATAGTCCTAAAGAAGGATCCACTCTGAGTGTTCCGGATGGATCATGAAGACTCTCATCAGATGTTCCAAGAAGTGTCCTACGCAAAGAAGATAATATATTAGCAATTGGCACTAGACTCTGTACTGGTGCAGAAATGAAGGTCGAGGACCGGGGAGGGAGTCGCTCTGTTTCAATACCCAAACTCTCTAAGCGAGAGCTGGATAGATGTTGTGCTAAAACCCCGTGAGAAAGTGAGACAACTTCTTGTTGAGAAGAAGCCGAATGGCTGGCTGGGGTGTGCAATTACGTTAGTGGGCTACTAACGACTCTTTCAACACCTGATCCCAACACATGAGATCTGGTGGTGGATGTGGCTGCCCGTCTGGTATAGTAAGTCATGGTAGCACTCACACTCTCCATATTTGTTTCTTGAGTATCTCTCACAGGCTCATTGACATCTTCGACTATATCTCCCTCAGTTCTCCTTATACCTCCCATTTCCTCAACATTTTGAGGAGTCATCACAGGCATATCTTCAAAATTAAATTCCTCCACATCAATGTCAGCTGAAGAATGCATTTGTGGAAAGTTTAGAATATCAGCTACATTACCAAAAGCATTGTCTGCATCAACACCATCATCATCATCATTGTCATCAGAATCATCATTTTTATTTGCTTGTTCCTTCGCGGGATCAGACGCATTGTCGGAATCTGAATCATCATCGGAGTTCTCAACTGAAGGAGCCCTTCCAACATATGGAGGAAGCAACTCTTCAGTATTTTGTTGTGCATGGTCATCTGTTTGTGTTTCCGGAGAAGATAACCATGCATCCTCAGATTCAGATATCCGACCCCCACCAATTCCCCTCTCGAAATTTTCCCTCGACTCTCCCCGTTCAGTAGCCCTTGCATACTGAACCCTCACTGACTCCTCTCGCCTAGGGTTTGAGTCCTGGGTAGGTCCCTCCAGTTCTGGCTGGACCATAGACTCTCTATACTCAATAATGCACTCGACATCCTGATCCGCGTATTCAAGGAACCCTTCCGGAAGTGGCATCTCATATGTAAACTGCTTCTTTGATTGTTGGATATACCGCATATACTTTTCAGGTACTGAAGGGTGATTAACTCTTCTCGGGATGTCTTTGTTTGAATGAAGCATACTGTGAATGATTAATTGCAGAAACCGCATGTAAGGAATATGTTGATCCAAACCCTCAACGATTTGATAATGACTCTTAAAGAAACACTTAGTGAAAATTGTAAGTAAACAATATGTATTAGAGTTTCACTATCGCTGATAAGTACTATGTCTCTACAAGTACCGCTGATAGGAAACTTATGCTTTTAAATTAGACATTCAGCGAACACTGTTCATCCATAAGCTCTGAGCATGTTGTAACGTCCCAAAAATTTTAATAAATTTGAAGTTTTAAAAACAATAACTTATTTAATTAAACCACATCATTAGTTCCCAAAATAAACGTTTCAACTGAAATATCGTTAAGTATTCAACCACAAAAGTCTAAACAGCGGAAAATAATAATTAATTCAATTCTAAAGTTGAAATCATAAATACGGGAAGTCTCTCGCATGCACCAATGTGTACCGTCACGCCTTCGAGCCACTTGTACCTGAAATAACATTTTATAGGGAAAAGGGTAAGCACGAAGCTTAGTGAATTCAACACCACATACGATAGCAATCATATTAACACTACCCCTAACACAGGTACATACACATAACCAAGCATGCAAGTTTAAGAACGCATCCTAAACTAACATACTCATGCAAGACAACCTTAGCAGGTATCCATCGGTCTCCCCGATATCACACGATCACCGTGCACGTATCCCTCGGTCTCCCCGAGTTCCTACGTCACTCGTGTACATTCTCCTCGGTCTCCCCGAGTCCTCGGTCTCCCCGAGTCCTCGGTCTCCCTGAGTTTTATACGATACCCAAGGTCCATACTAGACACGACACGTTCTAGTACCACACAACACATAAGATTACTAGCACACACGAGCTACGGTAATGCACGTAAAATTATTATCCTATGTAGTGAGTGAACTCACCTCAAAAGCAGTGCAGACAATTCCCGAACGGCCACAAGAGCTCGCTAACTTCAATCTCACTTCTCTTCACCTAAAGAAGTGCTACAAAGTGTCAAAACGAAGTCCCAACCCTCAAACAACCATAAGACTAATAGAGTGATTTTTCAGCTTTTCGGCCTAAACTGCAGGTCTGTTCGGGACCTGCTTAGCCCCCTCTAGACCAGTTAATCCAGAAGTTAAATTCCACAAATAGGAGGACCTATGTCTTAGCTTTCCAGGGACATATTATATGCGTTCAAACGAGACTCCTACGATTTTATACGAATTTTCTACCGTCGACGGTCAAAGCTGGAATATTCCGGTCAGATTACAACAACGTCCAAATTCGACCTAGCTAGGGGCATAATCAGCTTTTCTCTAAAACACGAAAAACATTCCCGACACAAAATGTGAACTGTGGGCACCGATTTCACTTCAAACCGAGTTACGATGGAAAAGTTATGAACGAAACAAAACACCGGCAGAACGGCGTTTTTCACATAAAATGATAACTTAACTTTCGATTCGGGTTCATGCGGTTCGGGGTAAGAGTTTGGCCAATACGGTTAGGGTGTTAGGTTACTAAGGGTTGGAAAACCCACGCACCACCCACTGCCACCTCCGGCAGTGGTGGTCGACGGCGGCGGCGGCAGCCACCACCGACGGTGGTGGTGGCTCGATAATTTGAAAGAATCCGGCGAGACCCAAATGGATAAACCAACCAACCTAACTCGGCCACACACCCTACGCACAGCCTGACAACCTCCGCTCCTGCACGCTACAACCACCGGCTGGTAGTGCACGGCGGCGGCCACACCACCGGCAGCGAAGGCTGCGGCGGCGATGGTGGCTTCGATGGCAACGAAAAAGAAAGCAAAAGAGAGAGGACTTACCTCGCGACGAAAACCTAGCAGCAGCCGCACGGAATCCCGATCACCGGCTGCTCTCTTTCTCTCTCGCTACTCTCCCTCTCGCTACTCTCTCTCTCTCCGACAATGATCACAGCGGCGCCGGCGGTTTGGTTGGAACAGCAACGACAGCGGCGGTTTGTGTGTGCTCCGGCGGCAGCAGCAAAGGAGAGAAAATGGTGGGGAGATGTTTAGGGTTTTGGGTGTGGTTGTGTGAGATGAAATTAAACGAGAAGAAGGGAGGGGGGTCGGTCCATATGGGCCGATCCCATGCAGCTTTTCAACAATTACACAAACAGCCCCTAGAGTTAGAGTTTTCACATTAAGCCCCTTAACCACCAACTTTTAACGTTTTGGTTTTTCCGTCAAATCCCGTTAACAATACAACGTTAAAAATAATTTAAATTAATAAAATAAAACATACCGGGATACGGGCTTTACAACTCTCCCCCGCTTGAATTAGACTTCGTCCTCGAAGTCTATGCCTGCGAATAGCTCTGGATAGTTCTCCCGTATCTCAGTCTCGGGTTCCCAAGTCCACTCGGAACCCCTTCGGTGCTGCCACTTGACCTTCACCAAGCCAATTACCTTGTTACGCAAGGTCTTAGTCTTCCTCTCAATGATGGCAATCGGCTTCTCCACAAAATTAAGCCGCTCGTCGATCTGAATATCCTCGAGAGGAATCACCGCAGACTCATCCACCACACACTTCCGCAATTGAGACACGTGGAAGGTGTTGTGGATTAAACGCAGCTCGTTCGGTAGCTCTAAGCGATAAACTACCCTTCCTACTCGCGCAATGACCTTGTAAAGTCCAATGTAACGGGGTCCCAACTTTCCCCGTTTACGGAACCGAATCACCCCTTTCCAGGGTGACACCTTCAGATGAACATAATCCCCGACCTGAAATTCCAAATCTGATCGTCTCTTGTCGGCGTAGCTCTTCTGCCGGCTTTGTGCAGTAACTAATCGATCCCGGACCATCTGAATCATCTCAGTCGTCTTCAACACAACATCGGTGCTCCCCAATACTCGATGACCAACCTCGCCCCAGCAAATGGGCGTCCTGCACTTCCTACCATATAACACCTCGTACGGTGGTCTGCCGATACTGGAATGATAGCTGTTGTTGTAGGAGAACTCAGCTAAAGGAAGATACTGGTCCCAACTACCCCCAAAATCAATAACACATGCCCGAAGCATATCCTCGAGTGTTTGAATAGTACGCTCACTCTGTCCGTCGGTCTGAGGATGAAAAGCCGTACTAAAATGCAACCGCGTACCCATCTCACCCTGAAACTTCTCCCAAAACGGGGAGGTAAAACGAGTATCCCGATCAGAGACAATTGAAACTGGCACCCCGTGCCTAGTCACAATCTCTCTGATGAAAATCTCCGCGAGCTTCTCCGCCGAGGAGCTTTCTCTGATGGCCAAAAAGTGAGCGCTCTTAGTCAGACGATCGACAATCACCTAGATAGCATCATTACCGCGTGGAGTCCTGGGGAGTTTAGTGATGAAATCCATCATGATCTGTTCCCACTTCCATACCGGAATCTCTAAAGGTTGCAGTTTCCCATGCAGTCGTTGGTGCTCCGCCTTGACTTTTCGACAAGTCATGCATACCTCTACACATTTGGCGACATCCCGCTTCATGCCGGGCCACCAGTAATCCTCCCGCAGGTCTCGGTACATCTTTGTAGCCCCGGGATGAATCAAAAACTTGGACATGTGCACCTCGTCCAACAATACCTGCCGGTTCCCGCCAGTGAAGGGAACCCAAATTCTACCGTACCGAGTCAATAAACCTCGACTATCATGGACAAAATTCGGAATTTCCCCCGAAACCCTCTCGCGTTTGGCATTCTCATCTAGAACCGCCACTTCCTGAGCACTACTTATCGACTCGAGAAGAGGTGCAATCACTGTTAAACGTCGACACAAACCCCGCAGTGGTTCACCAACCGGATGTCGACTAAGTGCGTCCGCAACCACGTTTGCTTTACCCAGATGGTAAAGTATCTCACAATCATAGTCTTTGACCACATTGAGCCACCTTCTCTGACGCATATTGAGATTCTGCTGATCCATCCGATATTTAAGGCTCTTATGGTCAGTGTAAATCGTACACTTGACACCATACAAGTAATGCCTCCAAATCTTGAGAGCAAACACCACTACTCCCAACTCTAGGTCATGAGTCGGGTAATTTGCCTCATGAGGCTTCAACTGCCTCGAAGCGTAGGCTATAACCTTACCGCGCTGCATAAGCACGACACCCAAACCCTGGTGAGAGGCATCACAATACACCACCAGAACCTCCATGCCCTCGGGCAAGGTCAACACCGGAGCCTCGCATAAACGTCTGCGTAGTTCCTCAAAATCCCTCTGTTGCTCCTCACCCCAGCTGAAAGCCGCAGATTTCTTTGTCAATCGGGTCATAGGCAACGCGATCTTGGAGAAATCCTGAATAAATATCTGGTAATACCCCGCTAACCCAAGGAAACTTCGCACTTCAGTGGGGGTTTTCGGCACTTCCCACTGCATTACAGCTGCAATCTTGGCCGGATCGACCATAATACCATCCTGGTTTACGACATGTCCGAGGAATTGGACTTCTCGTAACCAGAATTCGCATTTGGAGAACTTAGCATAAAGCTTCTCCCGTCTCAAAACCTCCAAAACTTCTCGTAAATGCATCTCGTTCTCTTCCTTCGTCTTTGAATATACGAGAATATCGTCGATGAACACAATCACCGACCAATCCGACATCGGGCTACATACCCTGTTCATGAGGTCCATGAACGATGCTGGTGCATTGGTGAGCCCGAAGGGCATCACCACAAACTCGTAATGACCATAACGGGTACGAAAGTCCATCTTCTCTGCATCCTCACTCCTCACCCGCATCTGATGATACCCCGATCTCAAATCAGTCTTAGAGAACCACGAGGCTCCCTGAAGCTGGTCGAACAAATCGTCAATCCTTGGCAGAGGATAACGATTTTTCACCGTAAGCTTATTCAGCTCGCGGTAGTCTATACACATCCGTTGAGACCCGTCCTTCTTCTTCACGAATAAAATCAGGGCTCCCCACGGTGAACAGCTCGGCTTAATGAACTCCTTTTCGAGAAGTTCCTGCAACTGAGCGTACAACTCCTTCATTTCCGGTGGAGCCAGGCGGTAAGGTGCCTTGGCCACCGGAGCAGCACCCAGAACCAAGTCAATGCGGAACTCTACCTGTCGTTACGGAGGTATCCCAGGTAGATCGTCGGGAAATACATCAGTAAACTCCCGCACAACTGGCACCTCTTCCGCAGTCTCCTTCTCTTCGTCGACGCGCGTATCTATCACATACGCCAAATATCCCTGCCCACTGCGCTGTAGGTATCTCCGAGCCCTCGCGGATGAACATATCGCTGAGGTCCGTCTAGGCGAGTCGACCTACACCAGCAGTTCTCCCCCGCTTGGGGTTCGAACTCGTACTTGTTTGTGACGACAAACAATGTCCACATCGAAGGCATCCATCCAATCCATGCCCACAATTATGCACAGCTCACGCATAGCAATCGGAATGAAATCAATGGGAAACCTCACACCCGAGATTTCCAAGGTACAACCCCGATACACATCTGTAACCATTAAGGTCCTATCATCAGCAACCTCAACCACCAGAGGACAACCTAATCGTCCTACAACTCGGCCCAAACTCTCACAAAAAGTGCGAGACACGAACGAATGAGTAGCCCCGCTATCAAACATCACTACCGCAGGCACCGAGTTAACTAGGAACGTACCTAACATACAGATAAAACAACATATAAATATGTACAACAGTTAAACAAATTAAGAGGGGTAAGTGATGAATTATACCTGTCACCACCTTAGGCGTAGCCTGTGCCTCGTCTACCTTCAGCTGGTGAACTCTACCTCGGGCCGCCTCAGTCCCCGGATGACCCACACGACCATCAGTGATATGCAATGGGGCATTCGCAGGAGCCCTCTGTGCCCCATTCCCATCAGCTACCCTCGGGTTCGGACAATTGGCCTTCACATGGCCCGTCTGCTTGCAGTTAAAACAGACCATCAATGGTACTCTACAATCATGACTGAAGTGGCCTGCCTGCCCGCACTTGAAGCATTTGTCATCCCTCTTCCCGCCATTATCTTTGGGCCTAAACCCACCGCTCCTTTGACTCTAGCGCGAGTCCGCGAACTTTGACTTCTTCGGTACGGCTGATACTGGCGTCACAACCTGCACCGCCTTCCTCTTCTTGGCTTGCGTCTCTAACTCGAGTTCCCGTCTCCGGGCAGCCTCCATCATTGCAGTAAGTGAAGCATACTGCGCAGTACTCACAAACTCTCTAATCTCGGTACGTAGCATGTCCTTGTACCGTGACATCTTCATATCCTCCGAAGCAGCATACTGAGGACAGAATAGCGCCATCTCGGTGAACTTCCGGTTCATTTCTTTCACTGTCTCTGTAGTCTGGGTGAGGTCCAAAAACTCCTTGGCAATCCGCTCCATCTCTACTGGAGGTACGTACTCCACTCGAAAACGTGCGACGAACTCCTCCCAGGTCAAGGTGGTACGCTCGACAAGCGTCAACGCAGTAGCACGCCAATCCTTTGCTCCATCCCGTAGCAGGTTCACCGCAAAACGAACCTTCAAATTTTCTGGGCAGCCACTGGTCAGAAACGCGCATTCCATGTCTGATATCCAACGCATACTGATAATCGGGTTCGGGTCTCCCTTGAACTCAGGCGGAGAACAAGCAGAGAGATCTCGATACTGAAACTATCGGGCTCGGGGCTGTCCACCCGCAGGGGGTGGAATCGCCGCAATGCGCTCCTCCATCAGAACCACTACCTCGTCGCGAATGGCAGTGATAATCTCGGGGATCGCCTCCCCAATCGCATGTGCCACCTCGGCAGCAATCATCTCTCGGATCTGCTCCGCAGTGATCCCAGCACCAGTCTCTGGCTCAGCAGTGTTGTTTCTCCTGGTGATGGCCATTCTAGGTAGGAATTACAACGAGTTATTAGCACATAATAACTCATACTAACAACGCTCACGCTCAACTCTCCGGATTCCTAGTGACTTTTTCCCGACTCGAGCATTGATCATGTGCTTCCGATAGTAGGAGCTCTACTACTACCTTCCACACCTATCATCACTCGTTCCGAGTCCCATCCCGAAGTGTCCAAGTAGTTTATCGCCGATAACTACACCCATATGCCCGTACCAGCATATCTACACACTCTTCCTAGCTCCCTACGAATTTCACCCCAAATCACTACCCTTACTACGATGAGATTCCTACTAGCCATGACGAGTCGCCTCGTGAATACCCAGTCACATGCAGCGTGAAGTCAAATAGACATTCGAATACAAGATTCTAACCTAGAACGGTTGGACTCAAACAAGAGCTGCGCAATAGAACTAAATCCAACATTTTAAGGCTATATGGTCCCTACTGCATACAACTTATAAGGCATTCACTTAACAACCTATCAAGACTAGCATAAATTCCTACTAGCAAGTAACACACATGCAGTACAGTGTAATAAGCACCAAGCAATCTAGCATACATACTCCTATGTTCTAGAAAGCAATAAATTACACTAAGTACTTTACCTTTTCCCTTGGCATCGGCTGACTGTACACACTGCACCTCCGGTCACCGTTTCTCAAACGTTCTTTCCCTTCCTTTTATTTTCCAAAAATCTTTAAGAGAAATTTTCATAGCCGCGAACTTGAGTCCAAACACACCGAGATGTGTTCGGTTCACTCAAGCTGTGCTCTGATACCAAGTTGTAACGTCCCAAAAATTTTAATAAATTTAAACTTTTAAAAACAATAACTTATTTAATTAAACCACATCATTAGTTCCCAAAATAAACGTTTCAATTGAAATCTCGTTAAGTATTCAACCACAAAAGTCTAAACAGCGGAAAATAATAATTAATTCAATTCTAAAGTTGAAATCATAAATACGGGAAGTCTCTCTGTTGATCCAAACCCTCAGTGATTTGATAATGACCCTCTCTTATATACTTAGTGAAAATTGTAAGTAAACAATATGTATCAGAGTTTCACTATCGCTGATAAGTACTAAGATCTTACAGTACCGCTTATAGGAACTCTCGCTCTTTAAATTAAACATTCAGCGAACACTGTTCACCATTAATGCTCTGAGTTTGTTCAGTCATTATGATGATCGCTGATAAGTTAGTTGTTTACTTATGATCCCTGAAGACAAGTTTCACGTCAACAAAGGTTCTACGCTGAAGTCGAAGATGAAGCTCAAGAACCAGCGACAAGTCTCCTAATGAACTGATGCGGATCAGCGAAGACTCAGATTTGTCCACTCAACGTGAAGTATCAAGTACAAGACTTCAGCTATCGCTGAACTTTATCATTCGCTGAATAGAAAATGATAATCGCTGAATCAACAAAAGCTGATCATGAAGTCCTCCGTACAAAGTACTTTTGTCTTAACCACCCTTGCACGACTCCGTACGAAATGTCAAAAAAGAACCTCCGAAAATCTGAAATCGTACAACCACTCTGATACTACACTGTTCATCCTTACGGCTACTAAGGTTGTCATCAAAAGTCAATGACATGCAACCAACCAGCTGATGACACGTGTAAAGTATATACTGACTTGCATTAAATGCATGCAGTATATAAAGAGATGAACTTACTTCTTTTGAAGTAACTTGCTAACTCTGGACAAGTTCAAATCTCTTATCTCAGATAGGTTATTATTAGTAATTTCCTTATCTCTCTTAGTGCAAGAAACCTTAGTGTTCCAACTTGTTTAGATTTAGGTTTATCCTTAATCTTGTTTCCGCAACAAGATGTAAATTGTTAATGATTTATCAATAAACAATTTAGAAAAGTAAAATCTGTGTGTTTGTATTCAACCCCCCCCCCCCCCCCTTCTACAAACTTGTATAGGCCTTCGGGACCAACAAGTGGTATCAGAGCAGATTTGTTTAATCTCATAAACAAGATCTAATCTAAGATATTTCTCTTCCTTGCTATTATCTGAAAATGGCCACCAATACAAACACAAATTATATAGACAATGGTTCTCTTGCAAAACCCCCTAGATTTTCCAGAGATAACTTAAACTTATGGAAAAATAGGATGACACTCTTCTTAGAAGGTGTAGACCCTACTATGCCTTACTATATTGAGAATGGTCCATTCATCCCTGTAAGATTTGATGCTGCAGTTCCAGGCACTGAGAATAGACCTGCTATTCCAGAAAGGCTGGTACCTAAAGAAATCCATCAATGGACTGACGAAGATAAGAAGAAAGTGGCTATAGATACAAAAGCCAGATCCATACTATCCATGGCTCTTCCTGACGAAGTCTACCATTCCGTCATGAATCTGAAATCATCAAAAGCCATGTGGGACACAATATGTGTTCAGTATGAAGGAACGTCTGAAGTCCATGACTCAAGAAAGATCAACCTGGTAAGACAATACGAAAGCTTCATTTCTGGTAAGAATGAAACTCTCTCTGAAGTTCACCAACGTTTTAATTGTTTAATTATAGATCTGAAAACTGTTGGTAAGGAATATTCTAACTTTGAAGTGCTGACAAAGTTTCTAGAATGTTTACCTGAAAGCTGGGACAATTATTCCATGTGTCTCAAGCTATCAAAGGATCTAAGATCAATGACCCTTGCTACCTTATATGGCACATTGCTGAATCATGAGCAATCAAGCCATATTAAGAAGAATCTTGTAAAAGATTCCAAAAGCACCCCTGTTGCTTTAATCTCAGAGGAACCTTCTACTCAGCGACCCTCGGTCACTATCACTGAGTTAGAGAGTAACTCTGAAAGTTCATCAGATTCTGATTTTTCAGATGATGAATCCTTGGCTCTCCTAACCAAAAAGTTCAGGAGATTTGCCAAGAAGAAAATGTTTAGAAAGAACAAACCTCTTTCCATAGCTGACAAGCCTAAATCATCAGTTTTTGTTGATAAGGCTACTGCTACTTGTTTTAACTGCGAAAAGATAGGACATTTTGCTAACGAGTGCAGGTCTAAGAAAGTTTCTAGACCCTCAGCTTTTACAAAGAAATCCTTTGTTCCAAGGAATAAAGATGACAAATACTCAAAGCTGAAAGACAAATATGCGAAGCTGAAAAGCTTTAAGAAGAAAGGAAAAGGCCTGATGGCTGACTATGATTGGGCTGCTTCTGATGAAGAAGCATCATCATCTGATTCTGAAGATGATGAAGCAAATCAATGTCTCATGGCCAAGATTGAAGAAGAGGAAGAAAGTTCAAACATTCCCTCCACTTCAACATCTGCTATTCAGGTATCACCTTCTTTCTTTACCAATATTGCAAATATTGATGAAGCTGATAGTCTCCGTAAGATCGATCTCTTGACTAGAAGTTTATACGAAGCCATGAACGGCAAAACTGTTGTTGAAAACCAAAATCTTGATCTCGCTGAAAAGCTTAAAAACTGCCACCTTTAAATAGAAAAGCTTTCTAAAATTGAAGAAGATTTTAAAGATCAAGTATATTTAAATCAGCTAGTCAAAATAGAACGAGCAGAAGCTATCGCTGCATTAGAGGCTGAAAAAGCTACTGTTGAAGGATGGTGTAATTCTTCAACAAAGATCACTGAGATAATTAAGGCTCAGTTTCCTTTGAGTGATAAACGTGGTCTGGGTTATAAATATGATACTCCAAAACCAACCACTGAACGTTCAATGCTTAAATTTGGAACGTTCGTATCCTCAGTCGCTGACACTTCATCATCTCAGTGCTCCTCGTCCATTACACCAATCCCTGAGGAAACTCCTACCTCCTCAAAAGGCAAGGAGAAAATGGTTTATTCAAAACCTACCTCTGTCTCTAAAGACAAAGGTAAAGGAATTGTTATTTATCAAAATCCTCAGAAGGGTACCTTAGTACCAAAGTTGAATGCTTCTAAAGCTTCAGTGATCTACCCCTCTGGATCTAGAAATCAGATCTCTGGATTTATTCAGCGTGGATCTATTCAGCGATCTACTCCTAGACTCAGAGTGGATGTCTTTGGTAAGAAATCTGAAGAACTGAATGTTCGTCCCATTTCTAAAGCCAATAGTTTACTTGGTGCTGGCACTTCTAATTCAAAATTAAAAGCTCAGCATACAAATGGTCCTAGAACTACTTTTAGCTATAGAAAATGTTATCACTGTGGACTCACTGATCATATTGCTAGTAAGTGCCCCACAGCCACCAAAGCTGAAAAGATAGTTAAGGTGAAGATTGCCCCCAAGGCAAAGAAGACCAACCCTGGTGCAAATCAGGTCAAGGTGAATTCTACCACTGAGGTTAAGAAATTAACCAAAGTGAAGAAAGACAAAGCTGAATCTTCAAATGCTGCGAAGACCGCTGAACCTTCCATTCCAACTACTTCCACTGACAAACGTGTTTACATGGTTAAGTGGGTACCCAAGAAAAACTAATCTTCCTTTGTAAATGCAGGTTAAGAAGGGTATCTGGTATCTCGATAGCGGATGCTCTAGACACATGACTGGAAAGAAAAACCTGCTCGCTGAATACAAGGAAGAGAAGGGTCCCTCTGTGACTTTCGGTGGAAATGGAAAAGGACACACCCGAGGGTATGGTGTACTTTCAAATGGTACAACCTCCTTCAGAAGAGTCGCATATGTTGAAGGGCTGAAGCATAATCTTCTAAGCATCAGTCAGCTTTGCGACATGGATAACAAAGTAATTTTTACTAAGGAATCCTCCTTTGTCTCTGACAAAAAGGAGAAGATAGCTCTCAGAGGTTATCGTTTGGAAAATGTTTATGTAATAAACATGGACTCAACAACCACTGAGAACTCCTGTTTCTTCTCAAAGGCCTCATCTGATGTCAACTGGCTATGGCATAAGAGGCTCTCACATCTAAATTTCAAGACACTGAATACTCTTTCCTCCAAAGAGTTAGTCACTGGTCTACCTCAGCATTCATACGCCAAAGAGTCTTTATGTTCAGTGTTGGTTCCCGTTTTGCTTTAAACAAGATTATCAGATCTATTAGTTTAGGTTTAAGGTTTGATGCGGAAGCGTATTTGAAGAACTAATAGATATGTTTGATAGATTTAGAACACAATATAAATAAACAGTGAGCAGGAAATAATATCTCAAAGTTTACTGAATATATATATATATATCAAGAACAGATTTAAGAACAGTGAGTATGCAAAGCTTTAAACAGATATGACTCTAAATGTGCATAAGCTATGTGTTCTTGATGTTTGATTGAAGTGTTCTTGTTTTTTTGTTTTTGTGTGTAGTTCTATATCTTAGGAAGAACTCAACATGAGTCTTCCTTTTATACTACTCTTAGAAGACTATGAAGTAGGTCACTGTTCCTTTTACGGCATGAATAGTAAACTGGATGGTGTGAACAGTGGACTGGATGGTGTGAGCAGTTGTTTGAGCCATGCGCATTTAATGGAGCAGATGTACTTTTGGTAAATGCATTAAATGGCGCAGACGTCTATTTTGTACCTTGCCCTATTGAGTCCACTCAGAGCTTGACACGTGTTTTGACAATACTTTTCCATGCAAGTTGATGAACAGGTCTTGGAACAGTAGCAAGATATTATAAATATCTTCCTAGTCTTTTGAGGACCATAGAGGCTCTGTAATGTGTTACAGAGGTTCTGCGGTCTGGTTCCTCTGTAAAGTAGTCTTCACCGGATTCCGAGTCTTTGGTTGTTTACTTCTGCGGAGCTTCTGTCAAGGGTGGCAGAGGTTCTGTGGCTCGGTCCTCTGAGAAGTCTTCTTGGTTCCTTGTCTTCTGATGTTGTCCGCAGAGGCTCTGTTATTGGTAACAGAGGTTCTGCGGTCTTGGTCTTCTGAAAGCGTCCTTCTGTAGTTTCCTCGGTCTTTGATCACTCTTGATCAAAACTTCCTTTGATTCTCCTGAGATGCCCGACAGAGCTTCTGTGGAAGTTCTTCTGTACTTGGCCATTTTTCAATACTTCTAATATTTCAGAATATTTGGAGCTAACAATCTCCCCCTAAGTATTGAAAAATAGAAGGTTGAATTTATGCATTTTAACCTAAGTAAAGAAGAGGTTAAACAATACCTCAGAAGATTATTTCATTCATTTTGGAATTTATGCCAGAGGCATTTACATTTAAGTACACAAAAATAAACGTTGACAGAGATTCTTTGAAGAGACTCAGATTTTTGCATTTGGGAAGTCGTCGAACTTTCTGTTGTCTTTTCCTACTTTCTTGAGTTCTTCATAGAACTTGTGACAGAGATTTCGTAAGCCGAGTGTAGCATCAATCTCTTTGATCATCATCAGAGCAGATTCTTCGTTCATAAGCTTTGTTGCTTTATTCTCCTCTAGTATCTTTCTGAACATGTTCAGAGTATGGGTTGTGTACTTCTGACAGTCCATTGTCACAAACAGTTTCAGTTGATCAGCAGGATTCTTGAATACTAACCCGTACCTTGGAGTTTTGATTATTGAATTGGGTATGGCATTGGGTGGGCAGAAATCCTCTGGTGGTCTGATACTTAGAGTAGTTATGCCCAGATCGATGGCTAGTTGAATATCGAGCATGTTGTAGATTAGGAGCTTTTCACGCATCGCCTTTCTGAGAACTCGATAAGACCTTTTGTGGCAGTCGTCATTGAAGTTGTCTTTTGTCCATTGCAGAAGGTCAGGTAAGTCATAGGGATTGAGGTTTCGGATATCAGCATCAGAGAATTGATTCTCTGATCTGTCAGACCTTTTGACTTTCCAGATGGTATACACCGTATGAGGATAGGTTCTCATTTTGGAGTATTTGCAATAGATTACCTTCTTTATTTTGTGAATGGAGTAAACTTGATTGACTGGTTTTGACTTTGTAGAGGTGAAGATTGCATCCAATTTCTCTCTGAGCTTCTGATCTCGGACATGGGCTGGCAGATCGCTCTGGAAGTGTTGTCTGTAGAGATAACTGTAGACTTGTTCTTCCATTTGTTCAATGGTTGAAGTAGATCTTGGAATTGGTCTCCTTAGCTCATCCATCTTTCGAGTGATGTCTGCTACTCTACCTTCTGTTACCTTAGCTGTGGGATCTAGGGTTGGGTTTTCTGACAGAGGTTTCAAGTTGAATGCCCAGTCTTCCTCTTCGGGTTTAGGAGTGACGAAGGCATTAAAGGCACCTTTCATCAACTTCTCTGTTGCAACTGGCATCTTCTTCTTTGGCTCTTCTTCTATCATTATTCCCTTGCCTTTATCTTTTGGCTTTGAAGTTTCAGATATTGGGTTTTCGATTTGTGTGGGTGGAACCTCTGTTGATTTGACAGTTGGAGGTTCTGTGGGTTTTGGGGTTGAATACTCTGATGTTTTGGTTGTTGCCTCTTAAGGTTTTGATACTTCGGGTTGTGAGATCTCTGTTGGTGAGGAGTCTTCGAGTCTTGGAGGTGGAATGTCAAAACGCTTTGCTGATTGAAAAGCAGATACAAATTCCATTCTGCGAATAATGAACTCTGCAGAGCGTTTTGGTCTTTGGGGTTTTCGAGCTATGGTTTTGACTCTAGTTTTGTGCGGGATTGGTTGTGAGGTTGGTGTTGGTTCTTTAGGTGAGGGTGGAGTTTGTTCTGAGGATGAGGATGCAAGATTGATTACCTTAGGTTCTGTGGTTGGTGCATCCTCTGGTGAGATAGAGGTGTTTTGCCTCTGTTGTTTTCCCTTCTGGGTTTCTGTCGTAGAGGGTTCTGCAGATTTCTCTGTAGTTTTTGCAGAAGCAGCCTCTGTAGTTTCCTTTATTTTCTCCCCCTCAGGATGACCAGATGCTCCATCATCAGGATCATCCTGCCTTCTTTTAGCAGTAACTTCTGTTCTGCAGGTGTCTTGAGCTGCTTGCCTTGCTGCATTTTTCTTCATTGTTTCAAAGTAGATTTCGATCGAAGTTTTGAAGGCTTTGGTCGCATTTTTCTCGAACTCTGCAGCGGTTGTTTTGGCAATGTTAGTGGCAGAGGCGATGGCAGCAGCAGCAGAAGTTTCTGTAGTTGACTTCATTTCTGCAAGGGCTGCTTTAACCTCTGTGGATAAGGTATCCACTTTGGTATTTAATCCTGTAAGCGCGCCTGAAGTTGACTCTGTAAAAGACGTGAATGAGCTTTGCAACTCATTCAATGTTTGAGTTACAGAGGTTACAAAGGCTTGGAACTCATCCTTCGTAACATGTTCCTCTTGGGTAACCTCTGGAGGAACAACTCCTTCTCCAGAGTGAGTCCCTGTTCCTGGGACACCTTCGTTCACCCTTGTTTTTACGTTGGGGGTGGAAGGATTTCCATCTGATCCTCGAGAAGAAACCTGAGTTTCAGTCTCTACAGAAGTTCTGTGAAGAATATTGTCTAAATCCACTCCAGAGGTGGGTATCCGAATATTCTTCTGTTGACTTGGAGACTTGTCTAGAGTCTCTTCGTCATGGTGCTCTCTACTTCTCTCTGAAAGAAGTTTTGGCCCTATATTGTGCGTGTCAGAGGAAACGAATTCCTCTGTAGGGTGTTCTAGTGTGATCTGGGGCAATGGATCACGAACTATAGGTGAGTCCCTCTGAGGAGACTCCCTAGGAATGGATTCCCCGGCTTCTGTGGGCACAGAGGTTGAAAGAGTAACCTCTGGCTGGATGGGTTGGGTGAGGTTCGAGCTGTGCTGCTCTTTTTCAATGACACCTTCTGCAGCTAGACCTGCGGTGTCAGATGTGTGGGTTGCACTGGGAGGGGTTGAGGGATGTGTGCCTTCTGCAACTTCGGCATCTTTTTCTTTTTCATTTTGTTTTCCTCCAGACGTTTCTACCCTATCCTCTAAACCTATTTGCACCTCTTTTTCTGCAGTCTCTTGTCTTGGCAGAAGTGTATCAAAACCCTCTGTAATTATTTGGGTTTGCAGAGGTGAAGGTTGAGGTTGTGATTTAGGTTGTTCTTCTTCGATTCCCTCTGAAATTGATTGCAGAGGAGAAGATGGTTTCTTCTTCTTTGATTTCCTCTTCTTTGGTTTTGGTGCTCCCTCCTCTGTAGATTTTGACTTTATTTTTCTTTTGGAAGAGGGAGGGGCAGAGGGACCTTGGATTTGTGGTGGAGATGAGGGTTCTGAGGGATGTTCAGTGGGTGGAGAAGATGGTTCTGCAGGAGTTTGTTGGATAGCAGAAGCAGAGGCAAGTTGTTCCTCTGTAGGGGTCTTGGTTTTCTTTCCCTTTTTCTTCTTCTTCTCTTTAGATCCCTCAGAAGACTTCCTCTTTGAAGAGTAGAGGTCTTTCCTTATATCTCTGAAGTTCTTCTGGTTGGCCTTGTGTTTAGCCAATTTTATCTTCCATTCTTCTTCTGTAAGTTTCTCTACTACATTTCCTCCTATGGGCATTCCTATACGCGGGGGTGTTACAGAACTGGGTTCAGGAGTTCTGTAAACGCGTGTGTACTCACTAACTAGTTCTTCATCACTAGCATAACCTAACATTACCTTTGATAGTGGCCTGATGTGTGGGTAGCCATCATCATGTTCTGTAGGGGTGTTCTTGGACATAGGAAATTTCTTAGGTTTGAGACCGTCCATTGGCCATTTTTGGATAAGGAGTAGGGGTTCGAAAAGTACACTGAGGATTCGCTGGAACTGTAGAGAGAGTAACCAGTTGTGATCAGACATTTTGGCTTTCTGGGAGGCGATTTTGCGATCGATGGTGTTGATGATCTCTTGCATCATTATGGTGGCATAATCTAAGGGTAGATCATAATACACACCATACATGATTGAGAGAATTTGAGGTGAGCTTTGATCGATGCTTCCGATTTTGCCCGTGAGGCAACGATTTAGGATGGAGAATAAGGTATTCCACATAGGGGGTAGTCTTGCTCTGCGGAAATCGTTCCTCTTTTACAACTGTTTGTTGTACCCTAACATGTGCAGAAAGTCGATAAGTTCTTCATTTGTTGGTTGGGGTGCATACTTTTTGATTCCCATGAGTCCTCTTGTTGGAAGGCCAAATTCTAATGAGAACATGGTACGATTGAACATCAGTTCAAGGCTCTTACTTTGGTCAGGTTTAGAAATGTAGCCTCTGATCAAATCGGTGTCAGCGTCATAACGACAAGATTGCCAAAACTGATGTAGGTAACGTATTGGTATTTGTTCAACGGTTTTGCTCAGAAGAGGGTAAAGAAAGTGGTTCTCTAGGATGTTTAGTAGGATGGCATGTTCTTTGCCAAATGTCGTAGGAGAAGGAACAAGATAACAGTTGTTCGATTTAATGGGAAGGGTTTGCTCGAAATGGTCATTTGAGAAAAATTGTTGCAGGTGGGTAGTGGGTACGAAGGATGCCTCGTCGCCGGAGTCATATCTGTCGGCATCGGCGGCGATGTGTGGGTTGTGGGAGTGCTCAGAATGCACTGGAGAGGATGTCGGAGAGTTCGTTGGTGAAACGTGAGCAGATTTGGAACTGGAAGCCATTTGTAGGTTTGAAAGTTCTAGATTTTCAGAAAGAAATAAGCAAGTTCGCCGGAGAAGATGAGAGAATAGTAAAGTTTTGAAAGTGATTTTAACTTGGGTTTTATACTGTTGTAACGGATAGAATTCGGAACGGTGAAAATGTGAGAAAGTTAATAAAATTTGAGGTCCACACTCGAGTTCATTCGGCGTGGTGCAAGTTTCTAGGACGACGTGATATGTACGTCATTGAAAACTTGACACGTCATCAATGTCAGTGACGACGAGACGTCGTGGGCGGCCACATTAAATGAAAAACACGTGGGTTTTAAATTTTCACCACAGAAAAGTTACCGTTACAGATACAGAAATTCCCAAGTGGAAATCTTTACAGAAGCTCTGTGGGTACAGAAGCTCTGTGATTTTGAAAAACGTTTATCTCTGTAGATTGTATCTTTAATGAAAATCATTTGAAAAACACGGAGAGGATCAATAAATTTTTAGTAGAGAGAAATTATCCTTCAGAGGTTTTTGGACCTCTGCCAGAGCCAGCAGAGGCTCTGTGACAGGAAATTTCTAATAACTAATAATTTATAAATATTTTTAATCATCCAAGTTTTTGATCAGTTTTAACAATGTATTTAGGACTTATTTGAAAGTTGGTGTCCTAGAAAATTGTAAATCTCAAAGATTTTGTGCAGCAGAAGTCATTTGAATGATTTGAGTGATCTACAGAGGTTCTTTGTTTGAAAGAACTCTGTGGCTTATGACTTCTGTGGCAAGATACCAACCTATTTCCTTTTGATCGGCGAATGTGATCTCTTCTGTCGCATTCTTTGCTCCCCCTTGACTTATGAATCTCTGTAGATTCAGCAAGGTCTCCTTTTCCGCTCCTCCTTGATCTAACAACCTCTTTTAGAGTGTCTAGTTTGGACGACAGAAACTCTTGTTGATCATAATCCTCTTTTGGCTCCCCCTTGAATGATCAACCTCTATAGATTAATTTGAGGTCTCCTTCTGCTCCCCCTTGACCTATGCTTGAATCAATAGAGATAAATAATGCACAGTACATAGGTCAACCTCATCAGAGGTTCTGTGGAGATTGTCATAGGTTCTGAGCAATTCCACAGAGGCTCTGTGAAGTATAGAATCTTTGAAGGATGAGTCTTAAACAAAGTGTTTAAGAGTCATAGTGTATTTTGAAGCCTGAGTCCTTAATAGAAGTATTAAGGAGTCCATTGTTTGCTGAAGAGTGAGTCCTGATCTGTAATGGTCAGAAGTCATTTTTCTGATGAAGCTCGAGTCTTAAACTGATTTGTTTAAGAGTCTTTTTCACTAAAGTGTGAGTCCTAAACTGATGTGTTTAGGAGTCCTTTATCTACTGTAAGACAGATCAAAGAATTTTTGGTACCCATATCCAAATGGGTCCTTTTTTGTTAGGATTTGGAGCTTTCTTTAGGTCCTCTGGTTTGCCAATCTCTGTTGGTTTGCCAGTTTTCTTTCTATGACTTTTCTCATTTTGGGTCTTTGGATTTTTCTTTTGAACTGACCCATTTTGTACACAGAAAGATTTAGAGAAAAGGTTTCTTAATTGAAACAGAAGATCAAAGCATTTATATGAATGAAAAGATGAAGGCTTTGTAGAGACAAATGGTTTTGGAGCATTTTTGTCAGGAATAGAGTTTTTGACTTTCCAAACCATTTTCATCTTTTTGTAAACAGGATTATTTGACTTTTTAGCATAAGAGTTTGCTAAGACAAGGTCTTTAAGCCTTTTAGCTAAAACATCTTTTTCTTTAAGGTTTAAATCAAATTTTCTTAGAAGATCTGATTTATACCTCTTCTCTAACATAATCTTGTTTGACAAATCGGATAGTCTCTTTGTTAAATTTGACATTTCAGTTTTAAAGACCTTTCTTTCCTTCTCAAACTTGTCTTTCAAACACTTTGTTTGAAATCCTTCTCTCTTCACCTTTTCAGACTCTTTTCTTTCAAAATCTTTCTCTTTCCTCTCTTTTTCAAGTAATTTTGAGATTTTGAAAGAAAGTTCCATATTCTTTGTCTCAAGAAGAGTTTTCTCTTTTCCAAACTTTTCATTTTTACTGATTGTAAGTTTTTCAAAGTTGGAAATCAGTTTAGAAAAGTTTAGATACTTAAGCTCAAGGCTTTTCTTCTCTTCTTTAAAAACAGTCTTAATTTCCTCAAACTTCTCTTTCTCCTTTTTACCAAGCTCTTCTGACTCAGATAGTTTCCTTTTCAGTTCAAGATTTTCCCAGTTTAGGAGTTTACCTGATTCTTCAAGCTTGGCAATGTTGTCTGAGTTAATAAGAATATTCTTGTTTCTTTCCTCTAATTCTTTCTCAAGAGTAGGAATTATTTTCTTAAAATTTGTGCTGAGTTTGAAATAATAATGAAAATCAGCATCAGCACTAAATTTTAGTCTTGACATTTTGAATGAAGTTTTTAACGAAAGAAACAGTTTCTTGGATGTTACCAGATCGAATAAATCGAAAATGGCAATAAAACAGAATCTGTTTGATGGAATGAAGAATAGGTTAAGAACAGACAGTTTCTATCAAGAATCTTGTCTAACCGAGGATCACTTGATATTGAAAACCAAGCTTTGCTCTGATACCAATTGTTGGTTCCCGTTTTGCTTTAAACAAGATTATCAGATCTATTAGTTCAGGTTTAAGGTTTGATGCGGAAGCGTATTTGAAGAACTAATAGATATGTTTGATAGATTTAGAACACAATGTAAATAAACAGTGAGCAGGAAATAATATCTCAAAGTTTACTGAATATATATATATCAAGAACAGATTTAAGAACAGTGAGTATGCAAAGCTTTAAACAGATATGACTCTAAATGTGCATAAGCTATGTGTTCTTGATGTTTGATTGAAGTGTTCTTGTTTTTCTGTTTTTGTGTGTAGTTCTATATCTTAGGAAGAACTCAACATGAGTTTTTCTGTTTTTGTGTGTAGTTCCTTTATGTTCAGCGTGTGAAAAAGGGAAGCAGACCAAGGCAAGCTTCAAGTCAAAGCAAGTTTCTTCAGTGTCATCTCCTCTACAACTACTCCATATGGATTTGTTTGGCCTTGTTAACAAACAATCCATCGCTGGAAAGAAATATACGCTGGTCATAGTTGATGAATTCTCTCGCTTCACTTGGGTAATGTTTCTCCGTTCTAAGAGTGACACCCCTGAAGAACTCATCACCTTTGTTCAAAAGATGGAAACTCTGAACAATATGACTGTTCGCTCAATAAGGAGTGATCATGGAACTGAATTCAAAAACAGTTCTCTTGATTCCTTCCTTGAGAGTAAGGGTATTTCTCACAACTTTTCGTCAGTGAGAACACCGCAACAAAATGCAGTCGCTGAAAGAAGAAATAGAACAATTATTGAAGCTGCACGTTCAATGCTCAGCGATTCTCACCTGCCTACTCAGTTTTGGGCAGAAGCTGTCAACACTGCTTGTTTTACGCAAAACAGGTCGTTGATAGTTAAAAGATTCAAAAAGACAGCCTATGAACTCTTTCATGGGAGAAAGCCTTCAATCAGCTTTCTTCACATCTTTGGATGTCAGTGTTTCATACTGAACAACAGAGATGCCCTTGGAAAGTTTGATCCTAAGGCTGATGATGGAATCTTTCTTGGATACTCCTTAGTTTCCAAAGCCTTCAGAGTCTTCAACCGTAGAAGACAAACTGTAGAATAAACTATTCACGTCACGTTTGACGAATCCCGTTCAGCGAACTCTAAACCGAACGCTGATACAGAAGAACTGAATCAATGGATGTTTTCTCATCTTGGTGATTCAGAAGATATTCCCACTCCTCATGCTCATCCAATAGAAGATGATAGTCCCACTATCATTCCAAACATGCAGAATAGTGAAGCTGAAACATCATGGGTCTCAGCTGTTCCTATAAACACTATACCTGCAGTTAATCCAAATGTCTCAGACATTCCATCTATTTCTCAGCAATCAGTTAATGAAGTGACAAATGCAAACATTCCTCTCTTAGCTGATAATCCAGAAGTAGCTGAAGCCTCATCTTCAGTTTCTCCAGTTCAGACTGAGTCAGTGACGTATGCTCCGGCTCAGCGATGGACTGTAAATAACCCAATCGATCAAATTCTTGGTGATCCAAACGCTGGTATTCAGACTCGTAGAAGTGCAGGTAATATTTGTTTATTTGTTAACTTTATTTCTCTAACTGAACCAAAGAAAATAGATGATGCCCTCAGAGATCCAAACTGGGTCAGCGCTATGCAAGAAGAGGTGACTGAATACGAAAGAAACAAAGTTTGGAAACTCGTTCGTAGACCAACTGACAAAACGGTGATAGGCACTAAATGGGTCTATCGAAACAAGTTGGACGAACATGGTACTGTAACTCGCAACAAAGCTCGTCTTGTTGCTCAGGGATACAGACAAGAGGAAGGCATAGATTATGACGAAACATTTGCTCCAGTAGCAAGACTTGAATCTATTCGTCTTTTCTTAGCATATGTTGTACACAAAAACTTCACTGTACATCAGATGGATGTTAAGTCAGCGTTTCTGAATGGAAAGCTGAATGAAGAAGTTTATGTGGAACAACCTCCAGGATTCTCAGATCCTAAGCGTCCAGGTTATGTTTATAAACTGGACAAGGCACTTTATGGCTTAAAGCAAGCTCCACGTGCATGGTATGACACTCTTTCCACTTATCTCTATATTGAAAATTTTGAGCAAGGTAAGATTGACAAAACTCTATTTTTTAGAAAAGTGAAAGGTCACATCATTCTAGTTCAAATATATGTTGATGACATTATATTTGGTTCTACTAACCCTGAGCTTTGTACTCGTTTCGCTGATAGAATGAAAGATGAGTATAAAATGAGCATGATGGGTGAACTAACATATTTCCTTGGTCTTCAGATTAAGCAAACTGAAAAAGGAACTTTCATTAATCAAGGAAATATTACAGCTTTCATATGAAAGCTGTAAAGCGAATATTTCGATATCTTAAGGGTACAGTGAATCTAGGCCTTTGGTATCCCAAAGACTCAGGATTCGATCTAACCGCCTATTCAGACAGTGATTTTGCAGGTTGCAAAATGGATAGGAAAAGCACCACAAGAGGATGTCAGCTCCTGGGTGGAAAGCTGGTAAGTTGGACAAGTAAGAAGCAAAACTCAGTGTCCACTTCCACAGCTGAAGCTGAGTATGTAGCCGCTGGAAGCTGCTGTTCTCAGATCTTGTGGATGAGAAATCAGCTACTAGACTATGATCTTCAGCTCTCAAAAATTCCAATCTATTGCGACAGCACTAGTGCCATCGCTATAGCCAACAACCCAGTGCTACACTCAAAGACAAAACACATCGAAATCAGATATCATTTTATCAGAGATCATGTGATGAATGGTGATATAGAACTTCATTTTATTCCAACTGATTATCAGTTAGCTGATCTATTTACCAAACCTCTTGATGAGACAAGATTCAACTTTCTCATCAGCGAGCTTGGAATGCTGAACTTTGAAGGATAAAACCTTCAGCGGTTCACATTGATCAGCGATAGGATAAAATCAACTTGTATAACCCATTCTATCATTCTCTCTCTGAATAAACTTGATTCGCTGATATCAAGGTATGTTTACTCTCTCTGACAAACGCATGAAAATGCAAGATTTCAAAACAAATGCATCGCTGAATATCTCTTCCTTAACAGCGACCTTTTGAAATTTCTTAAAACCTTCACTGATATTTCTATTCAGTGCTTCATGTTTTCAAAGAGTCCCTGAGTTTTTCAAAACCTCAGAGACAACCAAGAATATGAAAGGACAGTTGTGACGTCATTGCAACGGATAAACCCCGGCACGATTTCTTTCTGACACACGTTTGCACGTTTTGTTCAAACTTCCAATCAAATGCAAACACGTGTCCGTGTCATGATGAAAACCTTTTCCCGCTCAAGGTTTTTTCTCTCTAAAATCTCTATATAAACAACTCTTGGTTTATATTTTATCTTTTACGCGATCAAATCTTCCTCCGCAAGAAAAGAATTACTGTTGCATTTGTGCTCTCAAAACTTCAAAGAACTGTTCATCATCTTCTTCATCAAACATCAAGGTTAATATGTTCTTATTTATTACCAAATGCTTAACTTGTTTCTGATCTTATCATTGTTTTAAACAAGATCAAACAAAAGAACTTCTTAAAAATAAAATCATTTCTTTCATGGTTTTATGAACACAACCATTTCATGGTTGTTCTTCAAGTTTTAAATCTAAATCTTAAACTTGTTCTTCATTCGTATCCAGATTTTTTTTAGAAACTGGAATACAAGACTTTATGGGTTTTACATTTCGTTTCAAAAATCATGAAAAACCCTAATCTTCATTAAGACATTTTTGTCTGAATGAAATGGATAAAATTCAAAACATCTTAATGGAAATTTCTTTCCACATTAAGATAATTCTTATTTGTTAACATCTTTGGTTGAACTGATAATACAGAGAAATGGCAACTTCAATGATCAATGTTACCGCTGAGAACATCTCCGCTAACTCTGAGGAAGTGGAAATCATCAAAGCCCCTCAGGTTAAGTTCAAGCTGGATCAACTAGATTGGACCAAGGTCAACAACCTCTCTGCGCTTCTTGAGTTTCCTCCTCGAAAGCAAGTCACACATCTGGATGATGCTGTGAATTTCCTGAAAAACTGCTGCATTTCAACAGCCCTGACCATTACACCTCCTGCAAGTCAGCTGCTACTATCCCAGTTCTGGTACTCTGCCAGACACTCTCAGCTACCATCCGCCAAAGATCCCTCCAAAACTATTGATTGCATACTCAACGATACTGAGTATGGCACAATAAAGATAACCCCCGCAATCATTCGAAAAGCCCTGAACCTTCCCAATGCTACCAAAGAAAAACCGTTTGTTCCATTCCCTGACCATAAGAAGCATGCTGACAGAGAAGAAATCATTGCTTTCCTCGACGCAATGGGTTACATCTGGGAAACTGGAAGGGACAAGAAGCCCGAGAAGAAGCTGACGCTGATAAAGAAGTCCAAAATGCCCAGCGAGATGAATTTCATCTTCGCACACCTGATCAGCTGCATGACAGCGAAGACCGGCTCCTCTGATCAAGCCGCTCAACCTCAGCAGGCTATGGGATACGCACTGCTGAAAGGTCTACATATTGACTGGGCATCTATCATTTATGATGACCTAGTACAAAGAGTAGATTCTGCTGCTGACAGACCTGCATGGGTTCCCTACCCCCGATTCATCAGCGCCATCTTCCAATATGGCCTGAAGGACAGCTATCCTCAAGAGGGTGACCTGAAACTTTCTAAGGTTGGCCCTAAGGTGCTCGATTTCAAACCCGAACCCCATTCTTATCCTTCGCTTCTCCCTCCACTCACTTGGACACTCCTCCAAAGATCACTGGAGATGCCATCATTCCAGAACCCACAGCTGAAGATTCTCAAAGAATGATGAAGAAAGGACCTGCAGAGATCACCATACCTCACCGTACTTTCGAAGAGGATATGGAACATTTTTCAGGAACTTGCAACTTTGACGAGTTCATCAATCCTCCTGCAGGTACAAATAAAATCCTATACACTGTAACTAAACCTGAAACTTCTGAGCTTTCCTTTGTTCACAAGTACTTATCTGTTACAGGTCCTAATTTGGGAGACATCAACGCCTCTCTGAAGTCCGTGGAAACCAAGCTGACAGATCTCACCACTACTCTTTCCAACAACTCTTCAGCTGTAACAAACGCTAGAGAGAATTTGACAAAGCTGACAACGGTGGTGGAAAAGAAAGCTTCCACAGACGACATCAAGATTGTTGATAAGACTCTCAGCGATTTTGCCAAAGTGCTCGCTGACATCTACACTGACTACACCTCACTCAAAAACTCCGTTTCCTCCATGTCTGGCAAAGTCACAACGCTGAAGACATCGGTTGGAGCCTTAGAGGGTGATATGTCAGCTGTAAAGACTGACTTAGGCTCTGTAAAGACCGACGTTGGTGAGATGAAAATGATGATCCAGCAGCTACTCAACAAGGCAAATACTCCAGCTCCTGAACCGACCCCTGCCCCTGCATTGGAAACTTTCACAGCGACGGATAGCAAAGAGCTGGAAAAGATCAATCCTGCTATAACTGGCCTAGAAGTCAGATTAGCAAAGATTGAAAGCTGTGTGGGTATCTCTGGCCAAGAAGACAGAGAGCCTCCCACAGCTGCAGAGTCTACCCATTCCTCCCCCAGTCATCATGAGAAAGAGGGGGAGAAGAGCGCTGAACATCCCGAGGAAAAGAGCGCTGAACATACCGATGAGAAGAGCGCTGGGGATCTTGAAAAGAGCGCTGAAGACCTTTCCCATGATGAATCTATCAGGGGAGAGAAGAATGAAGATCTTATCGCTGGACCTCAGGGAGATGAAAACCCTGAGGGAACCGAGAAGCTCGCCTCTGTATCTGAGGAGGAGCAACTCGAAGAAGACGCTGAAGAATCCAAAGCAGAAGATGATGAAGCCGTCGACATCCCTGATAATGAACCATCCTCCTCTCCAAGGAATGATGATGATGATGACGAAGATGACGATGATTTCTTTATCGTCAAACCTGCCCCAAGGATCAAAGCTCTTAAGGGAATTTCAATAAATGAACCAACAGGGGAGCGGACAAAGACAAAGCCCTCAGCCTCTGGCGCTGAGAAAGGCAAAGGCAAAAGCGTCGCTGAAGATGACAATCTGACGATCTTGCTTGAAAAGCCAATTTGTCAGGTACACTAATCATATCTCACTCCATCCCTCCTCTATAAGTTCTACTACCCTAGCCTTCACCTGAACATATTTCTCTTTCTCTTTCAACCCAAGTTCTTCTACCCATGTTCTTATTTGTAAGATCGCTGTGTTTCAGCTAGTCCTCTCCCCTGTTTGGGATGTCGCTGAAGGTTCTACTACTGCGACTTCACAAATAAAGCCAGCTGCTGCTGATGAAATAATCCCAGTCTTAGATTTGATCTCTGAGACTGATGAACCAGAAGAACAACCTCTCTTGCACAGAAACAGACCTTCCTCATCTCCTCAAAAGCTGAGTGAAGAGGATCAAAAGAGAAGAGAGGAAATAATAAAGCGATTCGAGGATCAGCGAATCATTCTAAGGCGTGATCAACTTCCTTCAGTTCCTCCAAAGTTCAAAATCTCCAAAGCTGAATACCAGGAACACCTTAGAGCTGAACGCCTTATCGCTGAAAGGAAGGAAGCTGAAGAGAAAGACAGAGAATACGCCATCAAGCTTACTCAACGATCAATCAAAGACCCCAAGCTGAAAAGAGTTCCCATTGATGTTCAACGTCAGCTCTGGGATGATGCTCAAGAAATCGTTAGAGAAAAGACAAAGGTCTCTGATACAACTTTGGAATGGGCTAAACAAATGCTGACCTATCGATCAAGACCATCCAAAATAATCAAAGCCAACATCAGAGGAAAAATGTACGTTGATGTTCCTGTTGTTGAAGTGGATGTCTACAGAGATGACAAAACCAAGCAAACCTTCTATGCTGCTTCATTAGAAAAGTTTGGTCTCTCTGAATGGTTAGAAACGAAATTAGCCATTCAGGGATCACACTCAAAATTCAAAAGCCATGTTGAGATGATCTTAAACAAACAGATCGACTTGCTTTCATCTGCTGTGGATATTCCTCCTACTCTTCCTCAACCGAAGAATGCCTCTGCTAAGAAGAAGAAAGTTTCTGATTCAGGTCCAATCATTCGAAATGAATCAGGTATTGGTTTCTCTCGTGCTGAAGTTCTTGGCCCTGATGCTGATCTTTCAATGCTTGACACCTCCCTACCACCTGGAGAAACCTTCATCCCTGGCACAGTGGTAAGTGATCCATATGGTATATTCTTCTTAGACTATGATGGAAATCCTCACTTTCAACGTGTCTCTGAGCTCCACATCGCTCCCATCGAACAACTCAGAGATCTCGTACACTGGTGTGAAGTCAGACGCGACATCAAAGCTAGACACCTGAAGCCCTTGATTTTTGAAGCTGCTCTGAAGTTAAAGAATCAAGGAGTAAATGTTCCTGACTGGATGATTCCCACTGAAAAGACGACCCTTGATGAACTTCTCATAAAGGAAGAACCCTTTGAAAACTGATATAATCTCCTTTTTCTCTATTGTATCAGTTATCCTTCTGTACTTGTAAATTATTTCGCTTGTACTTGTAATCTTTCTATTCTTCATTGTAACCTGATTCAAAGTTTTAAAGAAAGATTCCAGCGAATGTACTTTACTCCATCAGTACTGAAAAGATCCCAGAAAACAGTAAAAGGGACAAATATTTTATGAGTTCTTTTTATCCTTATGTTTTCATTAAATAGCAATTTTCTTTGTTGCTATGTCATAATCAAATAGGGGGAGATTGTTGATCCAAACCCTCAGTGATTTGATAATGACCCTCTCTTATATACTTAGTGAAAATTGTAAGTAAACAATATGTATCAGAGTTTCACTATCGCTGATAAGTACTAAGATCTTACAGTACCGCTGATAGGAACTCTCGCTCTTTAAATTAAACATTCAGCGAACACTGTTCACCATTAATGCTCTGAGTCTGTTCAGTCATTATGATGAAAGCTGATAAGTTAGTTGTTTACTTATGATCCATGAAGACAAGTTTCACGTCAACAAAGGTTCTACGCTGAAGTCGAAGATCAAGCTCAAGAACCAGCGACAAGTCTCCTAATGAACTGATGTGGGTCAGCGAAGACTCAGATTTGTCCACTCAACGTGAAGTATCAAGTACAAGACTTCAGCTATCGCTGAACTTTATCATTCACTGAATAGAAAATTATAATCGCTGAATCAACGAAAGCTGATCATGAAGTCCTCCGTACAAAGTACTTTTGTCTTAACCACCCTTGCACGACTCCGTACGAAATGTCAGAAAAGAGCCTCCGAAAATCTAAAATCGTACAACCACTCTGATACTACACTGTTCATCCTTACGGCTACTAAGGTTGTCATCAAAAGTCAATGGCATGCAACCAACCAGCTGATGACACGTGTAAAGTATATACTGACTTGCATTAAATGCATGCAGTATATAAAGAGATGAACTCACTTCTTTTGAAGTAACTTGCTAACTCTGGACAAGTTCAAATCTCTTATCTCAGATAGGTTATTATTAGTAATTTCCTTATCTCTCTTAGTGCAAGAAACCTTAGTGTTCCAACTTGTTTAGATTTAGGTTTATCCTTAATCTTGTTTCCGCAACAAGCTGTAAATTGTTAATGATTTATCAATAAACAATTTAGAAAAGTAAAATCTGTGTGTTTGTATTCAACCCCCCCCCCTTCTACAAACTTGTATAGGCCTTCGGGACCAACACTCTCGCATGCACCAATGTGTACCGTCACGCCTTCGAGCCACTCGTACCTGAAACAACATTTTATAGGGAAAAGGGTAAGCACGAAGCTTAGTGAATTCAACACCACATACGATAGCAATCATATTAACACTACCCCTAACATAGGTAGATACACATAACCAAGCATGAAAGTTTAAGAACGTATCCTAAACTAACATACTCATGCAAGACAACCTAAGCAGGTATCCATCGGTCTCCTCGATATCACACGATTACTGTGCACGTATCCCTCGGTCTCCCCGAGTTCCTACGACACTCGTGTACATTCTCCTCGGTCTCCTCGAGTCCTCGGTCTCCCCGAGTTTTATACGATACCCAAGGTCCATACTAGACACGACACAATCTAGTACCACACAACACATAAGATTACTAGCACACACGAGCTACGGTAATGCACGTACAATTATTATCCTATGTAGTGAGTGAACTCACCTCAAAAGCAGTGCAGACAATTCCTGAACGGCCACAAGAGCTCGCCAACTTTAATCTCACTTCTCTTCACCTAAAGAAGTGCTACAAAGTGTCAAAACGAAGTCCCAACCCTCAAAGAACCACAAGACTAATAGAGTGATTTTTCAGCTTTTCGGCCTAAACTGCAGGTCTGTTCGGGACCTGCTTAGCCCCCTCTAGACCCGTTAATCCAGAAGTTAAATTTCACAAACAGGAGGACCTATGTCTTAGCTTTCCAGGGACATATTATATGCGTTCAAACAAGACTCCTACGATTTTATACGAATTTTCTACGATCGACGGTCAAAGCTGGAATATTCCGGTCAGAGTGCAACAACGTCCAAATTCGACCTAGCTAGGGGCATAATCAGGTTTTCGCTAAAACACGAAAAACATTCCCGACACAAAATGTGAATTGTGGGCACCGATTTCACTTCAAACCGAGTTACGATAGACACGTTATGAACGAAACAAAACAGCGGCAGAACGGCATTTTTCACATAAAATGATAACTTAACTTTCGATTCGGGTTCATGCGGTTCGGGTTAAGAGTTTGGCCAATACGGTTAGGGTGTTAGGTTACTAAGGGCTGGACAACCCACACACCACCCAGTGCCACCTCCGGCAGTGGTGGTCGACGGCGGCAGCGGCAGCCACCACCGGCGGTGGTGGTGGCTCGATACTTTGAAAGAATCCGGCGAGACCCAAATGGATAAACTAACCAACCTAACTCGGCCACACACCCTACGCACAGCCTGACAACCTCCGCTCCTGCACGCTACAACCACCGGTTGGTTGTGCACGGCGGCGGCCACACCGCCGGCAGCCAAGGCTGCGGAGGCGATGGTGGCTTCGATGGCAACGAAAAAGAAAGCAAAAGAGAGAGGACTTACCTCGCGACAAAAACCCAGCAGCAGCTGTTAATGCCAAAAATCGCACCAAAGGGACAACTTAATGTCGATGTGGACTTAATCAACTAAAGAAAGGATCTTTCGACGAGACGTGCGACGAGGGAAAAAATTAACGAGACAAGGGATTTGATGACGCAGGAAAAACATCAACCGAGGAAAAAAAACTGCGGACGACAGTGGGTGTCGTCGCTGCACTATGGTCGCCAATCAGGGGCGACGTCCTTGGTACTGGCGTCGGTTGTACGATGATTACAATACAAATGAAGGAAATACTTCGAAATGTAAAGTACAAGTGTTTGAATGTGATGACAAGTGTTTGTCGTGTGTGAATACAAAGTGTGAACTATCTGTCGAAGGTTGATGTCATGCGTCGAGACTGATACTTGAGCTTTTCCTTCGAGTGTTCTTGAGTTTGCTATAGGATTCTGGCTTTCAGTACTCAATCTCCAGAGTTTGAATGTTCTTTGCTATGAGTTTGGATGATTTTCTCTACTGTATGATGATGTTCGCTGAAGTGTATTGGATGTTAATCGATGTGTCTTGAAATGAGGCTTTAGCTTGTCTTTTATAGTCTTCACGTCATTAATTAGCTCCATTAATGATTCAATTAACAGCTACAACGGCTGGAAACGGTCACCGGAGTGATCATCCATGATGATCTTCGTTCGTTACAGCTATCGATCGTTGATGGTTGCGTCGGTTATATCCGTTGCTCTTTAATGACTTTGACTCCTGCATTAAACACTTAACAAACGTAACAGTCAAGGTTAACGTTAGTTCGGTCGAAGGTACAATGATCTTACGCGATGGTCGTACAGGATGGGCGATACTATGGTCGAACGTCGTGGGGAACGTACGACTTACCTTTTACGGGCGACGATGGATGTTTTATGGGTTCCTGTCGAGACCTTATCTTAATACAAGATTTTACTTATGACGTGCGATTTACCTTCTCTGGTCGTGGTCGTGGTCGTACGACGTGATTTTTTGCCCAAACAGTTTGCCCCCAAAATTTGAAAGAAGGATAGCAAATCCGAGTTTTAAATTTTGTCAGTCGAAAATATGACAAGTGATGGAAATTACCTTGGTTACCTTGGAGCCAGACTGGTTCGTTTCTAACTGAACGAGAAGTTGAAAAGGAAAACGAGGTCGTGACATCATGCCGACGTACGATGATGCTTACCAGCTGTCGATGCCAGGTGTCGGTGATTTACTGGTGTCATATGGAAGTCGGGGATGCGTGTCGATCTTTTGAAAGGTTCGACCTGTCACGATTTCCTGCATAAATAGAGACCAAAATGGATTGTTTTCTTTAATCTTTCGAAAAGTCATCTTTTCCAGAATCTCAACTTTTTCCAAATCTCTAGTGACTAATGATCTATCGTGGGCTGTGATACCCGAATCGATGACGATGTTGGTTGCGATAGACGCGATGTTCGTGGATTCCGCGCATCTGGCGACGATGTTTTCTGCTACCACGTCGACCCTTTCGTTAGCCGGCAGGGGCGAGGGTGTAAAGACGGGAGAGAATGATGGGGATTTTATGGAGATCAACTTTGCGTTGTCTTCATCCCTCTTGACTGACTATGTCCTCGTCAAGACGAAGTCGCTCCCGCTTCTGGGGAAATATCAGCTCTTATATTTCAAGGAGCATTTTCCAGGGATCTCTATCGAAGAGATTAGACCGTGTTTGGTCGTACTTGCGTCTTTCGTACGTTTTTCTTTCGAAACTTGTGTTTACCGACGTTTATTCTTTCGATGAGCGTTTTGATAATACATCCTTTTTGTAATTATGCAGATGTTTCTGTTTTCCTTCACCAAACACGTGAGGAATCTGGGAGTATTGGAGTGGAGGTCGATTGTCGAAGAGGAGATATTCCTTCCTCCAACCTTAACATTAATCTTAAGAGCCACGTTCTCGGAATGCCATGGCGCGAAGGGTTGGGAGACGACTCCGGTTATACTCGTTTGATCCTTGCATCAGTTCTTCAGGATTGTCAGGATTCCGAAGGCTGAGTTTTCTTTGGGAAGAATTTACGATTGCCATGCTTCCTTAGATCTTAGGGTAGTTTCTTTTTCTGGGTTTATGAATTAGGCTTTTCATGTTTGACCGTTGGTGGTCGGGTCGTTGGTATGCAACAGCTTTTAACTTTGTATTCACTTGTCCGACTATTGGTCGTTCATATGTAATCGTTCAATGAAGTTCCTTCTTTTGCTGAACCTTTGTTTTTAATTACATATGTCGTGGATAACAGTATGAAATAAATGGAGGATCGTGCGACTTAGGCTTTTATTACAATATAATGGTTGAAATATATATCATCGATGTGTTAGAACATACAAAGTATTTCTAAGTTCCAGAAACTTAGATCGAGGGACCGTTTATACATTACGTATGACTGTATCGTATCATGAAACTTTAGAATATATGCCCCTGTGATCAAACAATCGAGTCATGCACTTGGATACCCATGTCGTGCGTTCCTGCGATAAAGTTCGTTAGAGGTCGTGGTTTTTCCAACGATTTTGTGAAGCTTACCGTCGTGCTGAAAACTTTGTACGATAGGAAGGCGATTTAAAAGAAATATTTTTTCAAGTGCGTCGCATTCCAACTTCGTGGGATTTCCTGATTGTCGAGGGTTCGAAGTCGATAGGCTCCTTTACCAACGACTTCGGAGATACGATAGGGACCTTCCCACTTGGTAAAAAGTTTACCTGCGTTGAGCTCCTGGGTATTCGAGAATACTCGACGGAGGACGTAATCGCCTTCTCGAAAGATTTTAACTTTTACGTGCTTATTGAAATGTCGCTCGGCTGCCTGCTTCTGTGATGCCATTCTGATCAAGGCTGATTCTCTGAGCTCTTCAAGGGCGTCGAGGTCATAACTTAAATCAACCATGTTGTGGTTGACGGATGTGTGCCTCGAAGTTGGGAGATGAACCTCGATCGGTAGGACGGCTTCGCAACCATAGACGAGAGAGAAGGGGGTTTGCCCAGTGGACGTGCGTGGCGTCGTGCGATTTGCCCATAGGACCGAAGGGAGTTCTTCAACCCACCTTCCTTTTGCGGCTTTTAATCGTTTCTTGATCGAAGCTATAATAGTCTTATTGCTTGACTCGGCAAGTCCATTAGCTTGGGGATACCTGGGAGTCGAGGTTGTTAATTTGATATTCCTGTCGTCGCAGAACTGTTGTGTCATGTCGCTTATGAATTGGGATCCATTGTCGCAGACAATTTCGGATGGAATTCCAAACCTGCATATGATGTTATTCTGGATAAAGGAGATAACTTCTTTATCCCTAATTTGGGAGAAGGCGGTTGCTTCGACCCATTTAGAAAAGTAATCCGTGAGCATGAGGAGGAACACTTTTTGCCCCAGAGCAGGTGGTAGTTTGCCGACAATATCCATTCCCCACCTCATGAAAGGCCATGGGACAAGCGTTGAGTGCAAAGGCTCCGATGGTTTATGAGACATACTTGAGTGTCGTTGACAGGGGTTAAAATTTTGGACGTACTTGACAGCGTCTTGTCGTAGTGTCGGCCAAAAATACCCTTGTCGGGAGACACGATTAGCCAAGCTACGACCTCCTGAGTGATTACCACATTCGCCGTCGTGCATCTCTTGGAGGATTTTCTGGGCTTGATTCTTGCTGATGACGCACCTTAAATTTAAGCCCGTCGATGATCGCCGATAAAGCTTATTTTCGATTATGACGTACTTAGATGCTTTGAATCTAATTTTTTGAGCCTCCATTTTGTCTTCGGGGAGTTGGTCGTGCACGAGGAAATTTCGAATGTCGCGTGACCAATCATCTTCTTCGTCTTCGATCTGGATGACGTCTGTGTTTCCAATGGATGGCGTTGCCAGGTGAATCATAGGAATAACATCAAATATTGGTTCAACTAAAGCTGACCCAAGGTTCGCCAATGCGTCGGCTTGAGTGTTCTGGTCTCGCGGAATCTGTTCAATAGAAAAAGATTTAAATTTTTTGGTAATTTCCTTTGCCACGCTTAGATATGCTGTCATTTTTGAATCCTTGGCTGCGAATTCTCCATTGATTTGATTTACTACCAGCAGGGAATCGCTCTTGACATGCAGTACGATTGCCCCCGAGTTGTGGGCCATATTCATTCCCACGATCAAGGCTTCATATCCGGCTTCGTTGTTGGTGGCCTTGAAGTCGCATCAGACCGAGTATATCATCTTACCCCCCTGTGGCGACTTTAAGACGACACCCAGTCCAGAGCCTCTAATGTTGGATGATCCGTCGACATGTAGGATCCAAGGCACGTCGTCGTGAGTCGCCACAGTGGACACTTCGAGCTCTGCTTCTTTTTCCAACTCAGGGCTGAAATCGGCGATAAAGTCTGCCAAGGCTTGTGATTTGATCGCGGTCCTGGGTTTGAAATCAATGTCGTAACTGCTGAGATATATGCTCCACTTTGATAAGCGACCTGTCAACTTAGGTTTCCTTAGAACATACTTAAGAGGAAAGTTAGTTACGACAGTAATAGGGTATGGTTCGAAGTAGTGTCGTAATTTTTTAGCAGCTGTGACTACTGACTAGCGACAAAAGCAGCTTTTCCATGGAAGAATACATGGTTTCTGCGTCCAAGAGAGATTTACTTACGTAGTAGATTGCTAATTGTTGTTTTTCGTCCTCTCGTGTGAGTACGGCGCTTACCGCATTTGGACTGACAGCTAAATACAATTGTAAGACCTCATGATCGTGAGGTTTCGACAACAGAGGAGGCGATGCCATATACTCTTTGAGTTTTTGCAATGCTTGCTCATGATCGTTGGTCCAGTTGAAACCTTTGTTTTTCCTGAGGACGTTATAAAACATATGACATCTATCTGAAGATCGGGAGATAAACCTGTTTAGGGCCACTACTCGACCAGTAAGCCTTTGGACCTCCTTGAAATTTCGAGGAGATTTGATGTCGATGATGGCTTTGATTTGATCGGGGTTAGCCTTGATTCCTTGGCGAGTGACCATGTGGCCTAAGAATTTTCCAGCACCGACTCCGAAGGAACATTTGGTAGGGTTGAGCTTCATGCTATACTCCCGAAGGATGTTGAACGATTGTCTTAGATGCTCGACATGATCGACCGCTTGCTTTGACTTGACGAGCATGTCGTCAATATATACCTCCATTGTATCGCCGAGGTGGTCTTTGAACATTTTATTCACCAGACGTTGATAGGTGGATCCTGCATTTTTTAGTCCGAAAGGCATAACTTTATAACAGTAAATACCTCGGTCCGTCATAAAAGCGGTTTTCTCCTGGTCCTCGACATGCATTAGGATTTGGTTATACCCTGAATAGGCATCCATGAAGGTCAATAGTTCATGTCATGCGGTTGCGTCGACCATGGCGTCGATATGCGGTAATGGGAAAGGATCTTTCGGGCAAGCCTTATTGAGATCGGTGAAGTCGATACAGACCCTCCACTTTCCATTCTTCTTAGCCACGACCACGACATTAGCAAGCCAGTCGGGATACTTTACTTCTCGGATCTTTCCTGTCTTTAGGAGGTTATCGACCTCATCGTTGATTACCTTATTTCTTTCAGGAGCGAATTTGCGGCGCTTTTGCTTGACGGGTTTAAACGATGGATCGATATTGAGCTTATGAGAAATGATGTTAGGGTCAATGCCAACCATATCTTCATGCGACCAGGCGAAGCAGTCAGCATATTCCTGCAAGAAAGATATTATCCTTTGCCTAAGATGGGGATCGAGAGATGAGCCTATCAAGACTTTTTGGGGGCTTGCTTGGGTCTAAGATGACTTCTTCTAGGCAATAGTCACCGATGGCTTTAGGAACATCTTGCACCTTTTCAAGCTTTCCATATGCGGGGTCAGTGGTTCGCTCTGAATTTCCGCCATCTGCCATTTTCCTGTGATAGAGAACAGAAGAAACTCCAAGAAATTATTAGTAGGGTGCACGTTCGTCGAGGATTTTCTCTAGATGAGGTCCCACGGATGGCGCCAAACTGTTAATGCCAAAAATCGCACCAAAGGGACAACTTAAGGTCGATGTGGACTTAATCAACTAAAGAAAGGATCTTTCGACGAGACGTGCGACGAGGGAAAAAATAAACGAGACAAGGGATTTGATGACGCAGAAAAAACCTCAACCGAGGAAAAAACCTGCGGACGACAGTGGGTGTCGTCGCTGCACTATGGTCGCCAATCAGGGGCGACGTCCTTGGTACTGGCGTCGGTTGTACGATGATTACAATACAAATGAAGGAAATACTTCGAAATGTAAAGTACAAGTGTTTGAATGTGATGAAAAGTGTTTGTCGTGTGTGAATACAAAGTGTGAACTATCTGTCGAAGGCTGATGTCGTGCGTCGAGACTGATACTTGAGCTTTTCCTTCGAGTGTTCTTGAGTTCGCTGTAGGATTCTGGCTTTCAGTACTCAATCTCCAGAGTTTGAATGTTCTTTGCTATGAGTTTGGATGATTTTCTCTGCTGTATGATGATGTTCGCTGAAGTGTATTGGATGTTAATCGATGTGTCTTGAAATGAGGCTTTAGCTTGTCTTTTATAGTCTTCACGTCATTAATTAGCTCCATTAATGATTCAATCAACGGCTGGAAACGGTCACCGGAGTGATTATCCATGATGATCTTCGTCCGTTACAGCTATCGATCGTTGATGGTTGCATCGGTTATATCTGTTGCTCTTTAATGACTTTGACTCCTGCATTAAACACTTAACAAACGTAACAGTCAAGGTTAACGTTAGTTCGGTCGAAGGTACAATGATCTTACGCGATGGTCGTACAGGATGGGCGATACTATGGTCGAGCGTCGTGGGGAACGTACGACTTACCTTTTACGGGTGACGATGGATGTTATATGGGTTCCTGTCGAGACCTTATCTTAATACAAGATTTTACTTATGACGTGTGATTTACCTTCTCTGGTCGTGGTCGTACGACGTGATTTTTTGCCCAAATAGCAGCCGCACGGAATCCCGATCACCGGTTGCTCTCTTTCTCTCTCGCTACTCTCCCTCTCACTATTCTCTCTCTCTCCGACAATGATCACAGCGGCGTCGGCGGTTTGGTTAGAACAGCAGCGGCAGCGGCGGTTTGTGTGTGCTCCGGCGGCAGCATCAGCAAAGGAGAGAAAATGGTGGGGAGATGTTTAAGGTTTTGGGTGTGGTTGTGTGAGATGAAATTAAACGAGAAGAAGGGAGGGGGTCGGTCCATATGGGCCGATCCCATGCAGCTTTTCAACAATTACACAAACAGCCCCTAGAGTTAGAGTTTTCACATTAAGCCCCTTAACCACCAACTTTTAACGTTTTGGTTTTTCCGTCAAATCCCGTTAACAATACAATGTTAAAAGAAAATTTAAATTAATAAAATAAAACATACCGGGATACGGGCTTTACACATGTTCAGTCTTATTGATGATCGCTGAGAAGTCTTAGTTGTTTACTTATGATCCCTGAAGACAAGTTTCACGTCAACAAAGGTTCTACGCTGAAGTCGAAGATCAAGCCCAAGAACCAGCGACAATGTCTACTAATGAACTGATGCAGATATGAGCGAAGCCAAGACTTGTCCACTCAACGTGAAGTTTCAAGTAGAAGACTTCAGCGATCGTTGAGCTTTGTCACTCGCTGATAAAGTATTGTTCAACGAACGCTGATCATGAAGTTTCCTCTACAAGTTACTTTTGTCTTATCCCCTTGCACGTCTTCGTACGAACTGTCAGAACGAACATCCTTTTTGTCCAGATTCGTACAAACAACTCTGATTCTACACTGTTCATCATGCGGCTACTAGGTTGTCTACTGGAGTCAACTCATGCTACCAATCAGCTACTGCCACGTGTAAAGTTGTACTGCTATGCATTAAATGCATGCAGTATATAAGGAGAAACCCTACTTCAAAATGAAGTGCTCGACCATCTTCTTCTCTCTATCTTTGTGTTAGGATATTATTCGTAATTTCCTTATCTCATTTCTAGCTTAATTCTAGTGCATGAAACTTAGTGTTCTTAACTTGTTTAGATTAGGTTAATCCTTAATCTTGTTCCGCAACAAGTTGTAAATTGTTTGAGATTTATCAATAAATAATTTAGAAAGTAAAAAATCGTGTGTTTGTATTCACCCCCCCCCCCCCCTTCTAAAAACTTGTATAACCCTTCGGGACCAACAAGTGGTATCAGAGCGGATTTGTTTAATCTCATAAACAAGATCTTGCTTATACTAATCTTTTCTCTTCCTTGCTATTTCTTATAATGGCTACTGTTAGGGTCATTTATTGTTGATTTAAAGTTCAGGGGTTTAATTTGTAATAGTTTATTTTGAGATTATTAGTGAACGGGCCGTGGGCTTGTTAACCACGGGCCCGTCATATAAATAGTTTCCTTAGCCTTAGAAAATAGGCTAGTTGTCTTTTTGCTTTCCTACTTTGTATTGTAATTCTCTCTCAATTAAAAGCTAATAGGGATGACCAGTTGAAATCGTATACTACATTGCTTATTTGTTTGATTTCATTGTTCATTACACGGATCTGGAACTCTCAATTGGTATCAGAGCAGACGGACTACATCGATTCAAAGTGTTCAATTCGATTTCTGGTAAGATTTCTGAACAATACGGTTGTGTTCTTGATTGCATATCAAGTTTTTGATTCTGGTAAAATTGATCGATTTCGTTTATTGGGTATTGTTAGTATTATTGCATTGAGTTATTCTGCAAATTTTCATAACCTAATTCGATCGTTTGAGTGGTTTCTAAGCAAATTAAAAGTCAAAAGTTTTGGTTGTGTTCTTCACTAAAAATCGAATTGTTACCATCAAAACGTGTTCTTTTTGCTTCAAAATCGATTTGGGTAGTGTTATTTTTGTGTTTGGTAGTGTTTCTAAGCTTTCAGAAACATATTTGAGCAACCCTAGTCGATTCCCAATCGATTGGAAACCCACAGCCGCAGTTTCCGGACACAGTAGTCGCGGTTTCCGGATAACTCCCAAGTTTCCGGATAATTGCGTATTCTTTCCGGGTACGTCCATCTCTCTGGGTAAATTTTTCGGGTAAGTCAAGCTTTCTGGGTAAGTCATATTTCTCTTAATCATTCCGGGTAAATGAGTTCCGGAAACCCAAAGTTCCCGGTAACCAATCTTCCCGGACATTCCAGCATCCGGAAAGCGTTTTCATCCGGTAAGTTTTTACTTTATTGATTTTATTCGAACACTTTTGCTAAGTCGCAGGAGGGGGACATTTAAGTATCCTTGATACTGTTCCACTTTGAATCGAACCAACGTCTGACGATCACATTAGTGCAACCATCAAAGATGTCTCAAGATGCTTATGCCATAAGCAACCACACCACGCCTCCAGCTCTTGGAGAATCTTGTCAGGTATGTCTACCAACCCATAATGCGTTAAAAGGTAGAGTCCCATATGTTTTCTTCGAATGAACAACTTCTTGAAATTAACTCATTAAAAGCAAAGTTAGATGTTCAAACTAAGATGACAGAAAAGCTTAAATCTGACAACACCTACCTAAAGGAAAAGTGTGCTAATCTTTCGATAGCACCAAAAGTTCTTCGAGCTAAGATATCTGATCTGACCTTAAAGCTTGATCAGTGTTTGAATGAGAAAACAAAAGTTGTTTATCAATGTTCCGCTCTCCAAATTCAACACAAGGAGTTTGTTAACAAAATCACCGATCTTGAAACAAAACTCCATAAAAGAGGTCAAACCGATCAAACCATCTTTATGAATAAACCCAAAGAGTTCACGTACTTTAACAAAGAGTGGGGAATCGGATACGATAACCCACACTATTTGAAAAAGGGTAGATACCAAACACCTACTTTGTATGATTTTGCTTGTTTTGGGTTAGATAAAAAGTATCCGGAATATGCTATTCAACGGACTGGTCCTCTTGAACCTGAAAAGGATGAGGAAACCGAGGAATATAAACGCGACACAAACGAGGAATACAACATCCGTTTTGTTATGAACCTTTAAATTATTCCTATCAAAAGAACAAAAAGTATCTCTCAAATGACTACTTCGACCCCTACAAGGTTGCTACACCCATGGATTCCTCCAAAAAGGATGAGGTCCAAGTAACCGCAACCAAGACTGAGACGGACGAGTTTAAACTCTATGTTCCCTCTCTCATCTTGGAAGCAAAGATTGTCGAGTTGGAGGAGTCACTTGAGAAAGAAATGTCTGTTTTTCAAAACGAAAAGAAAGCGCTAATTCAGGAACTTGAGAAACTCAAATCTGAGAAAACCGAAGTTGTGTCAAGTGAGTAAAAGGAAACTCATCAGTGTGAAATCAATAAGCTCTCATCGAAATTGTCTGATATGACAAGAGAAACGATGAAAGAGCACATCAGAAATGGTCAACTCCAAGTGCAGATTGACCTACTCCAAGCTAAAACGCAGATTTCACCTGATCTTTCCTCAAACTCATCTGACACATCCTCGTGTAAAGCCTTCATAGGAAATATCTCTTCACCAGAAAGTAAAGTTTCCCAAGATGAGTGTGTGAATAGGAATAAGAACTCTGATTTCTTCTTAGCTTCCGCACCAAATTCCCCAAAGCACACAAGCACAAAGTGTTCCTCGCCTTCCTCGACCGATCCAAGTCCTGTAATTCCGGAAGTCGATTTTTCAGAATATATGAAATCCGAAGGTAATTCTGATGGAGAGTTTGAGTCGTTCCCTTTCGACAAACCTCTTCCGAGTCATACTGATTTCTTATCACCAGTGGTGAATCGATCGGTCAACTTTGAAAAGGGTACTTGTTCTAACACCAAGGCCCCAGCTGTGATTAAGATTGCCAAATCTAACCCTATTTCCCAAAACCAATCACAGCCGAGGAAAAAGACCGAGCGATTGCCTAACAAAAATCCTATTTCTTCAAAAGTCACTGACCATGCTGTCAATGTGGGTTCAGATAAAACCGGCCAGCCTAAACAAGATAAACCAAAGAGGCCAGTTAGGGAATCTATTGAGAAAGAAGCGTCGAAGTCATTTAACACTGTTTTTTACCCTAGAATGAACAAAAACGATTGTGCTTGGAATCATAGGCCTGAGTTTGTTAACAGGGATGTTAATTTTCCAATGAAAATTTACTCCATACAGCAATTGATTCAATTATCGCACGATTGTTTGTGTTGTTCTAGTTGTGGTTGGAATGACTTTGATGATATTAATAATAATGATTGGTTTGGGTCATATCACATGTATAATTCGACACCCAAACGCAAACCCCGTAATAACAAAAGAAAATACTATAAACAACGGGGTTTCCAATCAGAGGTTAAACCACAACAGGAGACTAAACCCATTCCAAAATGGGTTTCTCCTACTGAGGTTAGACCGGCACCCAAGAGGCAACCTGCTACAAAACCTGTTCCTCCAAAAGGAGTAAATTCTACACCTAAGAGGTAACATGTGCCAAAACCATTTACTCCAAACAGTGTACAATCTACACCTAAGGGGAAGTCTGTGTCAAAGCAAGTTCCTCCAAGAGGTTACAAACCTAACCCTCCGGGACCCAGGCAAATCTGGGTACCTAAGATCCGCTAAACATGTTTTGCAGGACGATCATGTGTGGTTCTTAGACTCTGGATGCTCCACACACATGACCGGAAGGAGGGAGCTGCTCACGATCTACAAGGAATCATATTGCGAAGACGTGAGGTTTGTCTATAACTGTGCTTTCACGACCTGCTCATGTGTTTAGGGGGAGCATAATCAGCTATCAGGTAAGTTTACTCTATTATTGAGGGGGAGTGTCACACACGTTTTTCTTTAAATGTCCGAAAAAGTTTTTTTGTGTGTGGACATTCTCGTGTGCATTTCCTCTACGCGCACATTCTGACGGGGAGCATAGCATCTTATGCTCATCATTAGAGGGGGAGCGACACAGTGTTTTCTTCTTTAAATGAATAAAAGATTTTTGTGTGTCGGCCTCTTCATTGCACAATTTGAGGGGGAGCAAAGTCATCCCTATGCTCAGTTTGAGGGGGAGCGAGAGAAATTTCGTTTTAAATCTGCATAGTCCTATTTTTGCAAAATCTACAAGGACAGGGCAATTTTTGTGAAAATTCCAGAGTGTCCGGAAAGGTATCCGAAAACCCTATCTCTCCGGATAGGTTTCCGGACCGGGTCCTTATCCGGATTGGATGGGAACCCAGATACCTCACCCGGATTCTTGGCTCTGTATAAATAGCATCCGGACTCATTTGCAATCTATTATCCGGATAGTATGCCTTGTCTGGGAAGTTGTGTTTTCCATTTTTGTGTCCGGATACCCCTGTGTGTCAAGTCCTGTACCTGTTTTCTTACAGCCAGTCCTCAATCCGTCTCAGATTGAGCCACTTCTTACAAAGGTATGCGCCGGAACTTGTCCATACATCTTGTTTACTAACTTTGGGTCTTTTATCAGATATTCCATGGCGGATCAAGAGCAACATTATTATGTTCATCACTTGAGGAGGAGCGTCACATTGTTTTCTTAAAAGTGTAAATGTTTTTTTTCTTTTTCTTGTGTTGATGCCTCCCAAATAAATCACACTCTCACTCTGAGGGGGAGCAAGTCAATCTCCATGTATGTTTTGAGGGGGAGCAGGATAATATACGTGCTAGGGTTGAGGGGGAGCAGAAAATCTTTCATTTGTTTCAAATTGAGGCTTTCCGGACACTTACCCGGTAAGTAACCCACCGGATACCCCAACTATACATATACCTGAAGCCCTACTTGTGATAGCATATAGACGAGAGTTAGGGAATCCCATGGTCCAGCCAACGCCGGAGGGACCTTCCCCGAGACATAGAACATGTGAAACAGAGGGAATTAAGGTCGAAAGCGAACCAGGAAAGATTGAGCCGTAAAGATAACGAGGCTCCTGAGCGACCCCAACCGAGTGATATCCGGGTAGCCACATCTACTATCCCATCTCATTTGTTGGGACAGGGTATTGAAGAAGCCTCCGTGGACCCAGCGGAGCAATTGCACAACCCCCTTATCCACTCATCCGTCTCTCAAAAGACGGATGTTTCAGTTTCTCATTGGGATATAACACAACTTCCACCGGTCTCTCATTCGGAGAGTGCTGGTGTTGAAATAAGAGACCATCAACCCCCGGTCTCGCCTTCTTTCAGTGCACAGTTGAGTCTTGAGCCACTTGATATTATACATTCTTCGGCTAGGACACATGATGACGAACAACAAAACGAGACTCTTCGTGACTCGATCGGAACGTCTGTAGTGTCTCCGTCTGGCGGAACACGAGGATCGGACGGAAATCCTACCACAACTACCACTATGCCAACTGTGAACGTAGGTGGCTCTGCCTCTCAGATAGATTGTTGATCCAAACCCTCAGTGATTTGATAATGACCCTCTCTTATATACTTAGTGAAAATTGTAAGTAAACAATATGTATTAGAGTTTCACTATCGCTGATAAGTACTAAGATCTTCCAGTACCGCTGATAGGAACTCTCGCTCTTTAGATTAAACATTCAGCGAAACTGTTCACCATAATACTCTGTTCAGTACCTATGGTGATCGCTGATAAGTTAGTTGTTTACTTATGATCCCTGAAGACAAGTTTCACGTCAACATAGGTTCTACGCTGAAGTCGAAGATCAAGCTCAAGAACCAGCGACAAGTCTCCTAATGAACTGATGCGGATCAGCGAAGACTCAGATTTGTCCACTCAATGTGAAGTATCAAGTACAAGAATTCAGCTATCGCTGAACTCTATCATTCGCTGATGAAGAATGATAGATCGTTGAATCATCGAAAAGCTGATCATGAAGTCTTCCATACAACGTACTTTTTGTCTCATCCACCCTTGCACGACTCCGTACGATATGTCAGAACTGAACCTCCTTATTGTCTGAAATCGTACAACCACTCTGATACTACACTGTTCAACATGCGGCTACTAAGGTTGTCAACAAAGGTCAATGACATGCAACCAATCATCTGCTGCCACGTGTAAAGTGTATACTGCCATGCATTAAATGCATGTAGTATATAAGAAGATGAACTCACTTCTTTTTGAAGTAACTTGCTAACTCTGGAAAAGTTCATCCTTCTTATCTTGAGATAGGTTTTTATTAGTAATCTCCTTCTCCTTCTTAGTGCAAGAAACTTAGTGTTCCAACTTGTTTAGATTTAGGATTTATCCTTAATCTTGTTTCCGCAACAAGCTGTAAATTGTTAATGATTTATCAATAAACAATTTAGAAAAGTAAAATCTGTGTGTTTGTATTCAACCCCCCCCCCCCCCTTCTACAAACTTGTATATCCCTTCGGGACCAACAAGTGGTATCAGAGCGGATTTGTTTAAACTCATAAACAAGATCTAATCTATACTAAGATTTCTCTTCCTTGCTATTTCTGAAAATGGCCACCAACACAAACACAAACTATATAGACAATGGTTCTCTTGCAAAACCCCCTAGATTCTCCAGAGATAATTTTAATCTATGGAAAAATAGGATGACTCTCTTCCTAGAAGGTATAGACCCTACTATGCCTTATTATCTTGAAAACGGCCCATTCATTCCTGTAAGAATTGATGCCGCAGTGCCAGCCGCTGAGAATAGACCTGCTATTCCTGAAAGGCTGGTACCCAAAGATGTTCATACGTGGACTGACGAAGATAAGAAGAAAGTGGCTATCGACACAAAAGCCAGATTCATACTATCCATGGCTCTTCCTGATGAAGACCATTCCGTCATGAACCTGAAATCCTCAAAAGCCATGTGGGACACAATATGTGTTCAATATGAAGGTACTGCTGAAGTCCAGGATTCTCGAAAGATCAACCTGGTAAGATAGTAGGAAAGTTTCATTTGTGGTAAGAATGAGACTCTCTCTGAAGTTCACCAACGCTTTAACTGCTTAATATTAGATCTAAAAACTGTTGGTAAGCAATATTCTAACTTTGAAGTGCTGACAAAGTTTCTAGAATGTTTACCTGAAAGTTGGGACAGTTATTCTATGTGTCTCAAGCTGTCAAAAGATCTAAGATCAATGACTCTTACTACCTTATATGGCACAATGCTGAATCATGAGCAATCAAGCCATCTTAAGAAGAATCTTGTAAAAGATTCCAAAAGCACCCCTGTTGCGTTAATCTCAGAGGAACCTTCTACGCAACGACCCTCGGTCATTATCACTGAGTTAGAGAGTAACTCTGAAAGATCATCAGATTCTGACTCTTCAGATGATGATGAATCTTTGGCTCTCCTAACTAAAAAGTTCAGGAGATTCGCCAAAAAGAAACTGTTCAGAAAGAACAAACCTCTTTCTATAACTGATAAGCCAAGATCATCAGCTACTGTTGATAAGGCTACTGCTACTTGTTTTAACTGCGAAAAGATTGGACATTTTGCTAACGAGTGCAGGTCTAAGAAAGTATCGAGAAACTCAGCGTTTCCCAAGAAATCTTTTATTCCCAGGAATAAATATGACAAATATTCTAAGCTGAAAGAAAAATATGCAAAGCTGAAAAACTTCAAGAAGAAAGGCAAAGGCCTGATGGCCAACTATGATTGGGCTGCCTCTGAAGAAGAAGAATCATCATTTGACTCTGAGGATGATGAAGCCAATCTCTGTCTTATGGCAAAGATTGAAGATGAGGAAGAAAGTTCAGACATTCCCTCTGCTTCAACCTCTGCTATTCAGGTATCACCTTCCTTCTTTACAAATATTGCAAATATTGATGAAGCTGATAGTCTCCGCAAAATCGATCTCTTGACTAGAAGCTTATATGAAGCCATGAATGGCAAAACTATAGTTGAAAACCAAAATCTTGATCTAGCTTAACAGCTTAAAAACTGTCACCTTCAAATAGAAAAGCTTTCTAAAATTGAAGAAGATTTTAAAGATCAAGTGCATTTAAATCAGCTAGTCAAAATCGAACGAGCAGAAGCTATCGCTGCTTTGAAAGCTGAAAAGGCTACTGTTGAAGGATGGTGTAACTCTTCAACAAAGATCACTGAGATAATTAAGTCTCAGATACCCCTGAGTGATAAACGTGGTCTTGGTTACAAATATGAAACTCAAGAACCAACCACTGATCGTTCCATGCTCTTATTTGGAACTTTCGTATCCTCAGTCGCTGACACTTCATCTTCTCAGTGTTCGTCCTCTAGACCTCCTATCCCTGAGGAAATCTCTGCCTCTTCTAAAGGAAAAGAGAAAATGGTTTATCCAAAACCTACCTCTGTCTTTAAAGATAAAGGTAAAGGAATTGCGTTGAACCAAAATCCTCAGAAGGGTACTTTAGTACCAAAGCTGAATGCTTCTAAAGCTTTAGTGATTTATTCCTCTGGATCAAGGAATCAGATCTCTGGATCTACTCAGCGTGGGTCTATTCAGCGATCTACTCCTAGACTCAGAGTGGAAGTCCTTGGTAAGAAACCTGAAGAACTAAACGTTCCTCTCATTTCAAAAGCCAAAAGCTTATTTGGTGCTGGTCCTTCGAATTCAAAATCTAAAGCTTAGCATTCAAATAGTCCTAGAATTACTTTTAGTTATAGGAAATGTTATCACTGTGGACTCATTGATCATATTGCTAGCAAGTGCCCCACAGCCACCAAAGCTGATAAGATAGCTAAGGTGAAAATTGCCCCCAAGGGAAAGAAGACCACTGAGGTTAAGAAATTAACCAAAGTGAAGACTGACAAAGTTGAATCTTCAAATGCTGCGAAGATTGCTGAACCTTCCATTCCAACTACTTCCACTGACAAACGTGTACACATGGTTAAGTGGGTTCCCAAGAAAAACTGATCTTCCTTTGTGGTGCAGGTTAAGAAGGGTATCTGGTATCTCGATAGCGGATGCTCTAGACACATGACTGGAAAGAAAAGCCTGCTCGCTGAATACAAGGAAGAGAAGGGTCCCTCTGTGACTTTCGGTGGAAATGGAGAAGGACATACCCGAGGGTTTGGTGTACTCTCTAATGGTACAACCACCTTCAGAAAAGTCGCTGAAAGAAGAAATAGAACAATTATTGAAGTTGCACGTTCAATGCTCAGCGATTCTCACCTGCCTACTCAGTTTTGGGTAGAAGCTGTCAACACTGCTTGTTTTACGCAAAACAGGTCGCTGATAGTCAAAAGATTCAATAAAACAGCCTATGAACTCTTTCATGGGAGAAAGCCTTCGATCAGCTTTCTTCACATCTTTGGATGTCAGTGTTTCATACTGAACAACAAAGATGCCCTTGGAAAGTTTGATCCTAAGGCTGATGATGGAATCTTTCTTGGATACTCCTCAGTTTCCAAAGCCTTCAGAGTCTTTAATCGAAGAAGACAAACTGTTGAAGAAACAATTCACGTCACGTTTGACGAATCACGTTCAGCGAACTCTAAACCGTCCGCTGATACTGAAGAACTGAATCAATGGATGTTTTCTCATCTTGGTGATTCAGAAGACATTCCTACCCCTCGTGCTCATACAGTTGAAGATGATGGTCCTACTATCATTCCAAATATGCAGAATAGTGAAGCTGAAAAATCATGGGTATCAGCTGTTCCTATAAACACTATACCTGCTTCTGAACCCAATGTCTCAGACATTCCATCTACTTCTCAGCAATCAGTAAATATAATGGCAACTGCATCAATTCCTCTCTTGGCTGATACTCCAGACGTCGCTGAAACCTCATCTTCAGCTCCTCCAGTTCAGGATAAGTCAGCGTCTCACACTCCGGCTCAGCGATGGACTGTAAATCACCTAATTGATCAAATTCTTGGTGATCCAAACGCTGGTGTTCAGACTCGACGAAATGCAGCTAATATATGCTTATTTGTTAACTTTATTTCTCTAACTGAACCAAAGAAAGTAGATGATGCCCTCAAAGATCCAAACTGGGTCAGCGCCATGCAAGAAGAGCTGACTGAATTCGAAAGAAACAAAGGCTGGAAACTTGTTCGAAGACCAACTGACAAAACAGTGATAGGCATTAAATGGGTATATCGAAACAAGTTGGACGAACATGGAACTGCTACCCGCAACAAAGCTCGTATTGTTGCTCAGGGATACAGACAATAGGAAGGCATAGATTATGATGAAACATTTGCTCCTGTAGCAAGATTAGAATCTATTCGTCTATTATTAGCATATGATGTACACAAAGACTTCAAAGTATATCAGATGGATGTTAAGTCAGCGTTTCTCAATGGAAAGCTGAATGAAGAAGTCTATGTGGAACAACCTCCAGGATTCTCAGATCCTAAGCATCCAGGTTATGTTTATAAACTGGATAAGGCACTTTATGGCTTAAAGCAAGCTCCACGTGCATGGTATGACACTCTTTCCACTTATCTCCATATTGAAAAATTTGAGCGAGGCAAAATAGACAACACTCTATTTTTCAGGAAAGTAAAAGGTCATATCATTCTTGTTCAAATATATGTTGATGATATTATATTTGGCTCTACTAACCCTGATCTCTGTACTCGTTTCGCTGATAGAATGAAAGATGAGTATAAAATGAGCATGATGGGTGAACTAACATATTTCCTTGGTCTACAGATAAAACAAAATGAAAAAGGAACTTTCATCAATCAGGGAAAGTATGTTAAAGATATGCTGAAAAAATTCGACTTAACCGAAAGTTCAGCTATGAAAACCCCTATGGCACCACTGCTGACACTTGATAAGGACACTAAGGGTGTTCCTGTCAATGTCACGCTGTACCGTGAGATGATCGGCTCACTATTGTATCTTATAGCTAGCCGACCCGATATTATGTTTGCAACATGCTTGTGCGCACGATATCAAGCTGAACCTAAGATATCTCATATGAAAGCTGTAAAGCGAATTTTTCGATATCTTAAGGGTACAGCGAATCTAGGTCTTTGGTATCCCAAAGATTCAGGATTCGATCTAATCGCCTATTCAGATAGTGATTTTGCAGGTTGCAAAATGGATAGGAAAAGCACCACAGGAGGATGTCAGCTCCTGGGTGGAAAGCTGGTAAGTTGGACAAGTAAAAAGCAAAACTCAGTGTCCACTTCCACCGCTGAAGCTGAGTATGTAGCTGCTGGAAGCTGTTGTTCTCAGGTCTTGTGGATGAGAAATCAACTACTGGACTATGACCTTCAGCTCTCAAATATTCCAATCTATTGCGACAGCACAAGTGCCATCGCTATAGCAAATAATCCAGTGCTACACTCAAAGACAAAACACATCGAAATCATGTATCACTTTATCAGAGATCATGTGATGAATGGTGATATAGAACTTCACTTTATCCCAACTGATTATCAGTTAGCTGATCTGTTCACCAAACCTCTTGATGAGACAAGATTCAACTTTCTCATCAGCGAGCTTGGAATGCTGAACTTTGAAGAGTAAAATCTTCAGCGGTTCATATTTGATCAGCGATAGGATAAAATCAACTTGTATAACCCATTCTATCATCTTCTCTCTGAATAAACTTGATTCGCTGATATCAAGGTATGTTTCTCTCTCTGACAATCGCATGTAAATGCAAGATTTCAAAATAAATTACATCGCTGAAATTTCTTAAAACTAACTGATATTTCTATTCAGTGCCTCATATTTTCAAATGTGTCCCTGAGTTTTCAAAACCTCAGAGACAACCAAGAATATGAAAGGATAGTTGTGACGTCATTACAACGGATAAACCCCGGCACGTTCTTCTTTCTGACACGTTTGCAGGTTTTCGTTTACTCGCCAATCAAATGCAAACACGTGTCCGTGTCATGATGAAAATCTTTTCCCGCTCAAAGATTTTATCTCTCTCTAATCTGTCTATATAAACAATTTCTTGGTTTATATTTTCTTTTTACGCGAACTTCTCCTCCAAGCAAAGAAAGAATTCACTGTTGCATTTTGCTCTCGATTTTTCAAGAACAACTGTTCATCTTCTTCAAACTTCTAAGGTTAATATGTTCTTATTATTTATTAAATGCAAATAACTTGTTTCTGATCTTCTCTTTGTGTTAACGAGATCAAACAAAAGAACTTCTTAAAAATAAAATCATTTTCTTTCATGGTTTTATGAACACAACCATTTCATGGTTGTTCTTCAAGTTTAAATGCAAAAAATCTTAAACTTGTTCTTCATTCGTTTTTCCAGAATTCCCTTCATCAAAGGAAACTGAAAAACAAGATGTTTATTGGGTTTGAATTTTTTTTTAAAACAAAAACCCTAATCTTCATTAAGACACTTTGTCTGACTGAAATGGACAAAATTCGAAACATCTTATTGGAAAATCTTTCCACATAAAGATTATTCTTATTTGTTAATCTTTGGTTGAACTGATAATACAGAAAAATGGCATCTTCTGACATTCCCAAGATCACCAACGCTGAGAACACTGCTACTGACACTGCTGAGAAAGTGGAAATCCTCAAGGCTCCTCGGGTCAAGTTCTCTCTTGACAAACTGGATTGGACAAAGGTGAACAACCTTTATTGGCTTCTCGAGTTTCCTCCTCGAAAGCAAGTCACATATCTCACTGATGCTGTAAACTTCCTCAAAAACTGCCCCATCTCCACAGCCCTGACCATAACTCCTCCTGCAAATCAGCTTTTGCTATCTCAATTCTGGTACTCTGCCAGACATTCTCAGTTACCATCAGCCAAAGATCCCTCAAAAACCATCGACTGCATCCTCTGCGACACTGACTTTTGCACAATGAAGATTACACCTACCATCATTCGCAAAGCCCTCAGCTTTCCCATTGCTACCAAGGAAAAACCCTTCGTTCCCCTCCCTGACCACAAGAAGAACTCAGACAGGGAAGCCATCATTGCATTCTTTGACGCAATGGGCTATGTATGGGAAACAGGCAGGGATAAGAATCCTGAGAAGAAGTTGACGCTGATAAAGAAGTCAAAAATGCCCAGCGAGATGAATTTCATCTTCGCCCATTTGATCAGCTGCATGACAGCCAAGACCGGCTCCTTAGATCAAGCTGCCCAACCTCAGCAAGCAATGGGATTAGCATTGCTGAAAGGTCTACACATCGACTGGGCATCAATTATTTATGATGACCTAGTACTACGAGTGGACACCATCGCTGACAGATCTCCATGGGTTCCATACCCAAGATTCATCAGTGTCGTTTTCCAGAAAGGCCAAAAGGACAGCTACCCAACAGAGGGTGACCTGAAACTCTCTCAGGTTGGCCCTAAGGTACTCGACTTCAAACCAGTAGAAAACGAGGTACGTCTTTCTACACTCCTGACTCTTCTTGACCCTACTTCTTCCATTTCTGTAGCTCCTTCAGCGGACAAACCCACCGCTGATACCCCAGCTACAACCTACATTCCTCTTAAAAGGAAACATTCTGACACCCACCTTAGTTCCATAAGAACTAAGAAGACCAAGGAGCAACCCAAGCAATCTCCTGCTAAAGACTCCTCAGCTCCTCCTATTGAGCTGAAGGAAAGTTCAGTGGTACGCTCTGCCACACCTGAACAAGCCATCCCTTCAATCCCAACTTCAGCGTCTCTAAACGCTGAGGTTACAAACTTGGATTCTACCCAACCTCCCTCAGTCTCTCGAAAGACTGATGAAGTGATTCTCAGCGATTCCAATGCTGAACTCGGTGACCAACCTCCATTCTTGTCCTTTGCTTCTCCCTCCACTCATTTGGACACCACTCCAGTCATCACAGCTGCACCTGTCATTCCTCCAGAAGCTAAAGGAACGACGGAAGTAAGACCTGCAGAGCTGTCCATACGTCCACGCACTCTCGCTGACGATATGGAACTTTACTCAGGAACTTGTGATTTTGATGAATTCACCAATCCTCCTGCAGGTACTCACCAACCCCTATACACTGTTACTAAACCCCAAACTTCTGAGCTTTCCTCTGTTCACAAGTTTTTATATGTTACAGGTCCTAATTTGAGAGACATCAACGCCTCTCTGACGACTATAGAGACGATGCTGAAAGGTCTCACGACTACTCTTTCCGACAACTCTTCAGCTGTAACAAACACTGGAGAGAATCTTACAAAGCTGACAATTGTCGTTGAAAAGCATGCCTCCAAAGATGACTTGGAGAAGGTTGACAAGTCCCTCACCAACTTTGCAAAGGTTCTCGCTGATATCTACACCGACTACCTCGACATCAAGAAATCAGTTGACACCATGTCTAGTGAAGTCATAACGCTGAAGACATCGGTAGGAAATCTTGAAGGCGACATGTCTGCTATCAAGACTGATGTCAGCTCTGTCAAAGCTGACATGAGTTCTGTGAAGACTGATGTCAGTACGATGAAGAATGACATCACTTCCATGAACAACTTACTGCAGCAGATCCTGGCCAACAAAACTGCCCCTGCACCTCCATCTTTTACTACAGCGGATCGTGCTGAACTGATGAAGATCAATCCTGGTATTTCTGGCATAGAAAACAGATTATCAACGATTGCAATCTGTGTGGGGATCCCTGGCCAAGAAGACAGGGATACCACGGAAGCTGTTGAATCTTCACATTCCTCCCCCAGCCATCATGAAAAAGAGGGGGAGAAGAGCGCCGAAGACCTCTCCAAAAGCGCTGAAGACCTTTCCCATGATGAATCTATCAGGGGAGAGATGACTGAAGCAGCTGCTGGACCTCAGGGAGATGAAAACCCTGAGGGAACCGAGAAGCTCGCCTCTGTATCTGAGGGGGAGCAACTCGAAGAAAAAGCTGAAGAAACAGAGTCTGAAGCTGAAGATGAAGAAGCCATCGGCTTGTTTGATGATGAACCATCCTCTTCTCCAAAGAATGATGATGACGAAGATGACGATGATGATGATTCTTTTATCGTCAAGCCTGCTCAGCGATCTCTAGCTCTTAAAGGGATCCGGATAAATGAACCTTCAGGGGAGCGGACAAAGACAAAGCCATCAGCATCTGAAGCTGACAAAGGCAAAGGAAAAAGTGTCTCTAAAAACGACAATCTGATGATCTTGCTTAAAAGGCCGGTTTGTCAGGTACATTAACCTTTTCCTTCACATCCCTCCTCTATACACCTTATCAGTTCTACACTCCAAATCTCTATATACTTTATCCCACTCTTTCTCTCTCTGTTCTACCCAAGTTCTTACTTGTAAGATCGATGTGTTTCAGCTAGTCCTCTCCCCTTTTTGAGGATATCGCTGAAGTTCATACAGCTGAGACTTCAATAATCCCAGCTCCCAACGCTGAAGATATAATCCCAGTCTTAGATTTGATCTCTGAGACTGAAGAACCTGAAGAACAGATGCTATCTCACAAAAACAGACCTTCCTTGGCTCCTCGAAAGCTAAGTGAAGAGGAACAAGAAAAAAGAGATGCAATGATCAAGAGACTCGAAGATCAGCGAATAATTCTGAAGCGTGATCAACTTCCTTCCATTCCTCCAAAGTTCAGAGTTTCCCAAAAGGAATACAAGGAACACCTCAGAGCTGAACGCTTAATCGCTGAAAGAAAGGAAGTTGAAGAAAAAGATAGAGAATACGCCATCAAGCTTACTCAACGATCACTAAAAGACCCCAAGCTGAAAAGAGTTCCCATTGATGTTCAACGTCAGCTATGGGATGATGCTCAAAAGATCGTTAGAGAAAAGACTAAGGTCTCTGACACGACCTTGGAATGGGCTAAACAAATGCTGACCTATCGATCTAGACCATCCAAAATCCTCAAAGCAAACATCAGAGGAAGACTGTACGCTGACGTTCCTGTTGTTGGAGTGGATGTCTACAGAGATGACAAGACTAAGAAAACCTTCTATGCGGCTACCTTAGAAAAGTTTGGTCTCTCTGAATGGTTAGAAACAAAATTATCCATTCAGGGATCGCGCTCAAAGTTAAAAAGACATGTCGAGAAGATCTTAAACAAACAGATCGACCTGCTTTCTTCTGCTGTGGATATTCCTCCTCTTCCTCAACAAAGAAAAGTCTCTGCTAAGAAAAAGAAAGTCTCTGATTCAGGTCCTCCTATACTGAATAAAACAGGTATTGGTTTCTCTCGTGCTGAAGTTCTTGGCCCTGATGCTGATCTCTCAGCGCTTGACACCTCCCTACCACCTAGAGAAACTTTCATTCCTGGCACAGTTGTAAGTGATCCATATGGTATATTCTTTCTAGACTACGATGGAAACCATCACTTTCAACGTATCTCTGAGCTCCACCTCGCTCCCATCGAACAACTCAGAGATCTCTTATACTGGTGTGAAGTCAGACGCGACATCAAAGCTAGACACCTGAAGCCCTTGATTTTTTAAGAAGCTCTGAAGAAAAACAATCAAGGAGTAGATGTCCCTGATTGGATGATTGCCACATCAATGACCCTTGATGAACAACTCATTAAGGAAGAACCTTTTGACGGATAGGATCGCCTTGAAATTCTTTCTATCCGTATTTGTCTACATCTTTTGTACTTGTAATTTTATTCGTTGTACTTGTAATTTTTCCACTTCCCTCTGTAATCTTTACAAAGTTTAAAGAAAAATTTCAGCGAACGTACTTTACTCCATCAGTACAGAAAAGATCCCAGAAAACAGTAAAAGGGACAAATATTTTATGAGTTCTTTTTATCCTTTTGTTTTCATTAAATAGCAATTTTCTCTGTTGCTATGTCATAATCAAATAGGGGGAGATTGTTGATCCAAACCCTCAGTGATTTGATAATGACCCTCTCTTATATACTTAGTGAAAATTGTAAGTAAACAATATGTATCAGGGTTTCACTATCGCTGATAAGTACTAAGATCTTCCAGTACCACTGATAGGAACTCTCGCTCTTTAGATTAAACATTCAGCGAAATTGTTCACCATAATACTCTGAGTCTGTTCAGTACCTATGGTGATCGCTGATAAGTTAGTTGTTTACTTATGATCCCTGAAGACAAGTTTCACGTCAACATAGGTTCTACACTGAAGTCGAAGATCAAGCTCAAGAACCAGCGACAAGTCTCCTAATGAACTGATGCGGATCAGCGAAGACTCAAATTTGTCCACTCAACGTGAAGTATCAAGTACAAGACTTCAGCTATCGTTGAACTCTATCATTCGCTGATGAAGAATGATAGATCGCTGAATCATCGAAAAGCTGATCATGAAGTCTTCCGTACAACGTACTTTTTGTCTCATCCACCCTTGCACGACTCCGTACGATATGTCAGAACAGAACCTCCTTATTGTCTGAAATCGTACAACCACTTTGATACTACATTGTTCAACATGCGGCTACTAAGGTTGTCAACAAAGGTCAATGACATGCACCCAATCAGCTGCTGCCACGTGTAAAGTGTATACTGCCATGCATTAAATGCATGCAGTATATAAGAAGATGAACTCACTTCTTTTTGAAGTAACTTGCTAACTCTAGACAAGTTCATCCTTCTTATCTTGAGATAGGTTTTTATTAGTAATCTCCTTCTCCTTCTTAGTGCAAGAAACTTAGTGTTCCAACTTGTTTAGATTTAGGATTTATCCCTAATCTTGTTTCCGCAACAAGCTGTAAATTGTTAATGATTTATCAATAAACAATTTAGAAAAGTAAAATCTGTGTGTTTGTATTCAACCCCCCCCCCCCCTTCTAGAAACTTGTATAACCCTTCGGGACCAACATAGATGCCTCAACGGGTAATCTAAGTGATCCCGGAGTTATCTTACCCAACTTTTTGTCACCAGGGTCCCTGGACAGCACCCTTAAGGTTGTCCGCGAGGCGATGGAGCAGCACGTCGCCGCCGAGATCGACACCGTCAAACGCTTACTCAAAGGTAAAGGGCATATCGTCGACACTGAAACCGCACCTACACCTCCACCTGTCCCAATTCAACCTACCTATTCGGTGGACACCCTAAAGACGATGCTCCTAGCCCAACTGCTCCAAGAATCTGAAACAAACGCCTCTACCGAAGCAGACCTGATAACCGTTCTGAAATCACAGGTCCCTGCTCCTTCATCATCCATTACCACTCGCTTGGATAACATTGACTCGACTCTCAAGAACTTCCAACAAGCGATGACAACGCTGTCCGAGAGAGTCCGCTCACTCGAAGATACCTGCAAGAGTCAAGCAGGCGGTCTAAAGCGCAAGCACGATGACCAGGATGATCCTGATCACCGTGAGGGGGAGAAACGACTAAAACCTACCGAGATCGCCCCTATCCTCACCGAAACTACAACTGTGGTTCATCTGGAACCAGCAATTACGGCAACAACAATCGACGCCGAACCTGAAGCCGAGTTGCCATTAGCCGAGATGGTAATTGACATGGAAATATCAGATTATGAAGACCCGACGGTTGAAAAGCCCGAGGGTTCAACACAGGAACTGGTTGAATTTGACTCATCAGACAGACCGTTATTGGATATGATAGATCCAAACTGCGAAGCCAACCCGGAGACCGAAGATGCATGGTATGAAAAAGCCGCCAGTACCGCAAATCTCCAGGTTAATTTGGTTTTCCCAACTGATGACGATGACAACATTGATTATGATCAGTTCATGCTCCAAAATTTATATGGTTCTTCACCCGTTCACTCTGATCAACCCGATGAAACTTCAACAAGACCCGAGACCTCAACTGCCAATATTCAGACATCTCCTCAGCAACCGACAGCATCTGATCTCCCACCTCCTCAACCGCAACAAATCCGTTGGGAGAAGATCCCTATATTTATTCCTCATCTGGAGGAATCCCTGAAGAAGCTGTTTGTTCACAAGCTACGTCCGATCGAGCCGACCTTTTAACTTGGTATTTACAACTACAACCCCGAATACCAACGCCGGTACATCTGCGCAATGAAGCGGTGTCTTCCAGTCAGTCAAGTCATAACAAAGCATAAGATCACCGAGGTACTCAACATCCAGTCAAGCCGTATGATGAAAATCGTGTATCCCGTGTTCACTGTCAGACGCGAAGACGGTAATGAATGCATATTTTCTGAAGCCGACTTCCAGCACCTCCGACCATTCGACTTCCGGGCTATTCTGAAAGACCTTCGTTCAAGAACCATCCGACCGCTACCTGTTACAAAGGCGCTCGAAGTTGTTCGTCGATTCCTGGTCCGTACAATTATGATGTCTTATCTAACGGACTTTCAAATGGCAATCGAGAACAGGGCTAAGAAGGTAAATCTGATAAAGCCGAATCTGAAAGCTCCTGAGTTAAAGATGTATTCCGAGAACGCTCTGCTTCTGCAACCGGAATTTGGGATAGTCTTCATAAACGAACAGAAATAGAAGAAATTTCTGCGTTTCAGTCAGGTAGACAGATTCTGTGACGGCACGCTCTTCAAAGTACAGAATGCTCTTCGCAAAATCATTTCCTATGAATCAGAAAATTAGAAGGTTTCGTATGTTCCGAACTCGAATGAGATAACCGCACGAAACGCCTTAGAAGTGGTTGAAGAACGCATTGACTATCGCCGTGCTATCAGATTGTTCGAGGTACACTTTGCGCTTCGTAAAAGATATGTCTATAACTGACAAGAACTAGAGCGCGAACTCGAACTCGAACTCGAACTTCAAATCAAAGGGGTAGATTGTTAGGGTCATTTATTGTTGATTTAAAGTTCAAGGGTTTAATTTGTAATAGTTTATTTTGAGCTTATTAGTGAACGGGCCGTGGGCTTGTTAACCACGGGCCCGTCATATAAATAGTTTCCTTAGCCATAGAAAATAGGCTAGTTGCCTTTTTGCTTTCCTACTTTGTATTGTAATTCTCTCTCAATTGAAAGCTAATAGGGATGACCAGTTGAAATCGTATACTACATTGCTTATTTATTTGATTTCATTGTTCGTTGCACGGATCTGGAACTCTCAGCTACCAACACAAACACAAACTATATTGATAATGGCTCTCTTGCTAAACCCCCTAGATTCTCCAGAGATAACCTTAATCTATGGAAAAATAGGATGATACTCTTCTTAGAAGGTGTAGACCCAACTATACCTTATTACATTGAAAATGGTCCATACGTTCCTATCAGAATTGATCCTGAAGTTCCAGCCAGTGAGAATAGAGCTGCTATTCCAGAAAGATTGGTTCCAAAGGAAATTCATATGTGGACTGATGAAGATAAGAAGAAAGTGGCTCTCGACACCAAAGCCAGATCCATCCTCTCCATGGCTCTTCCTGACGAAGTCTACCATTCCGTCATGAACCTGAAAACCTCCAAATCCATGTGGGACACGGTCTGTGTTCAATATGAAGGTACATCTGAAGTCCAGGACTCAAGAAAGATCAACCTGGTAAGACAGTACGGAAGCTTCATTTGTGCTAAGAATGAAACTCTCTCTGAAGTTCACCAACGCTTTAATTGTTTAATAATTGATCTGAAAACCGTTGGTAAGGAATATTCTAACTTTGAAATTCTGACAAAGTTCTTAGAATGTTTACCTGAAAGCTGGGACAGTTATTCAATGTGTCTCAAGCTGTCAAAGGATCTTAAATCTATCACTTTTTCTACCTTATATGGCACTATGCTCAATCATGAGCAATCGAGTCATCTTAAGAAGAATCTTGTAAAAGATTCCAAAAGCACCCCTGTTACTTTAATCTCAGAGTCACCTTCCACTCAACGATCAACTATCACTATCACTGAGTTGGAGACTACCTCTGAATGTTCATCAGATCCTGACTCTTCAGATCTTGATGAATCTATGGCTCTCCTATCTAACAAACTAAGGAGATTCGCCAAAAAGAAAAATTTTAGAAAGAACAAACCTCTTGCTATCACTGACAAGCCTAGATCATCAACCCCTGTTGATAAGGCTACTGCTACTTGCTATAACTGTGAAAAGATAGGACATTTTGCTAGCGAGTGCAGGTCAAAGAAAGATTCTAGAACTTCAGCTTTCTCCAAGAAATCCTCTAACCCCAGGGCTAGAGATGACAAGTATCAAAAGCTGAAAGAAAGGTACGCAAAGCTGAAAGGCTTTAAGAAGAAAGGCAAAGGCCTGATGGCTGACTATGATTGGGTTGCTTCTGATGAAGAATAATCATCTGACTCTAAAGATGATGATGAGGCCAATCTCTGTCTAATGGCCAAAATTGAAGATGAGGAAGAAAATTCTGACATTCCCTCTACTTCAGTCTCTGCAACCAAGGTATCACCTTCTTTCTTTACCAATATTTCAAATATTGATGAAGCTGATAGTCTTCGAAAGATCGATCTCTTGACTATGAGTTTATATGATGCCATGAATGGCAAAACTGTTGTTGAAAATCAAAATCTTGATCTTACTGAACAGCTTAAAAACTGTCACCTTCAAATAGAAAAGTTTTTTAAAATTGAAGAAGATTTAAAAGATCAAGTTCATATAAATCAGCTAGTCAAAATCGAACGAGAAGAAGCTATCGCTGCATTAAAAGGTGAAAAAGCTCTTGTTGATGCATGGTATAAATCCTCAACAAAGATCACTGAGATAATTAAGTCTCAGATTCGTCTGAGTGATAAACGTGGTCTTGGTTACAAAGCTGACGCTGAAGAACCAACCACTGACCATTCCATGCTTAAGTTTGGAATGTTCGTGTCCTCTATCCTTGATACTTCATCTTCTCAGTGTTCCTCTTCAAAATCACCTATCCCTGAGGAAAAACCTACTTTAACTTCTAAAGATAAAGATAAGGGTAAAGAAAAAGTTTTCAACCAAAAACCTCAGACGGGTACCTATGTACCAAAGTTGAATGCTTCTAAAGCTTCAGTGAGCTATCCCTCTGCTTCTAAGAATATGACCCCTGGATTCATTCAGCGATCTACTCCTATAATCAAAGTGGATATCATTGGTAAGAAATCCGAAGAACTGATTGTTCCTCCCATTTCCAATACCAAAGGTATACTTGGTGCTGGCCCTACTCATTTAAAATTAAAGGGTAAGCATGCAATTAATCCTAAAGCTACTTTTAGCTATAGGAAATGTTATCACTGTGGACTTACCGATCACATTGCTAGTAAGTGCCCCACAGCCACCAAAGCTGAAAAGTTAGCTAAGGTGAAGATTAATGCCTTCAAAGCAAAGAAGACCACTGAGGTTAAGAAATTAACCAAAGTGAAGACTGACACCAAAGCTGAATCTTCAAATGCTGCGAAGATTGCTGAACCTTCCACTTCCTCTACCACCACTGACAAATGTGGACCCATGGTTAAATGGGTGCCCAAGTCAAACTAATCTTCCTTTGTTTGCAGGTTAGGAAGGGTATCTGGTATCTCGATAGCGGATGCTCGAGATACATGACTGGAAAGAAAAACCTGCTCACTGAATATAAGGAAGAGAAGGGTCCCTCAGTGACCTTCGGTGGAAATGGAAAAGGCTATACCCGAGGGTTTGGTGTACTCTCTAATGGTACAACAACCTTTGGAAGAGTTGCATATGTTGAAGGACTGAAGCATAATCTTCTAAGCATAAGTCAGCTATGTGATAAGGATAACAAAGTGATCTTCACTAAGGAATCCTGCTTTGTCACTGACAAAAAGGAGAAGATAGCTCTCAGCGGTTATCGTATGGAAAATGTTTATGTAATAAACATGGACTCTACTACCACTGAGAACTCCTATTTCTTCTCAAAAGCCTCATCTGATGTCAACTGGCTATGGCATAAGAGGCTCTCTCATCTCAACTTTAAGACACTGAATACTCTTTCCTCTAAAGAGTTAGTCACTGGTCTACCTCAACACTCATACGCCAAAGAGTCCTTCTGTTCAGCGTGTGAGAAAGGGAAACAGACTAAAGCAAGCTCCTGGGTAATAGTTGATGAATTCTCTCGCTATACCTGGGTAATGTTTCTCCATTCTAAGAGTGACACCCCTGAAGAACTCATCACCTTTGTTAGGAAAATGGAAGTCCTGAACAACATGACCGTTCGCTCAATAAGGAGTGATCATGGAACTGAATTCAAAAACAGTTCTCTTGATTTCTTCTTTGAAAGTAAGGGTATTTCTCACAACTTCTCATCAATGAGAACACCACAACAAAATGGAGTCGCTGAAAGAAGGAATAGAACTATCATTGAAGCCGCACGATCAATGCTCAGCGATTCTCACCTGCCTACTCATTTTTGGGCAGAAGCTGTCAACAGTGCTTGTTTTACTCAAAATAGGTCGCTGATCGTCAAAAGATTCAAAAAGACAGCCTATGAACTTTTTCATGGGAGAAAGCCTTCTATCAGCTTTCTTCACATCTTTGGATGTCAGTGTTTCATACTGAACAACAGAGATGCCCTTGGAAAGTTTGATCCAAAGGCTGATGATGGAATCTTTCTTGGATATTCTTCAATCTCCAAAGCATTCAGAGTCTTCAATCAAAGAAGACAGATTGTCGAAGAAACTATCCACGTCACCTTTGACGAATCCCGCTCAGCGAACTCTAGACCTTCTGCTGATACTGAAGAACTGAATCAATGGATGTTCTCTCATATTGGTGATTCAGAAGATATTCCCACTCCTCATACTCATCCCGCTGAAGATGATGATCCTACTATCATCCCAAGCATGCAGAATAGTGAAGCTGAAACTTCATGGGTCTCAGCTGTTCCTTTAAATACTATGCCTGCTTCTGAACCTTCTGTCTCAGACATACCATCTACTTCTCAACAATCAGTGAATGAAATGACATTTGCACCTATTCCTCTCTTGACTGATATACCAGAAGTTGCTGAAGCCTCATCCTCAGCTCCTCCAGAAGTTCAGATTGAGCCATCAACTCACGCTCCGGCTCAGCGATGGACTATCAATCACCCTATTGAACAAATTCTTGGTGATCCAAACGCTGGTGTTCAGACTCGACGAAGTGCAGGTAATATTTGTTTATTTGTTAACTTTATTTCTCTGATTGAACCAAAGAAAACAGATGATGCCCTCCAAGATCCGAACTGGGTCAGCGCTATGCAAGAAGAGCTGACTGAATTTGAAAGAAACAAAGTTTGGAAGCTTGTTCCTAGACCATCCGACAAGTCAGTGATAGGCACTAAATGGGTCTATCGAAACAAGTTGGATGAACATGGAACTGTAACCCACAACAAGGCTCGTCTTGTTGCTCAGGGATACAGACAAGAGGAAGGTATAGATTACGACGAAACCTTTGCTCCTGTGGCAAGACTAGAAGCCATTCGTCTTTTCTTAGCTTACGCTGTACACAAAGACTTCAAAGTTTATAAAATGGATGTTAAGTCAGCGTTCCTAAATGGAAAGCTGAATGAAGAAGTCTACGTGGAACAACCTCCAGGATTCTCAGATCCTAAGCATCCAAGTTATGTTTATAAACTGGATAAGGCACTCTATGGCTTAAAGCAAACTCCTCATGCATGGTATGACACTCTCTCATCTTATCTCCTTATCAAAAAATTTGAGCGTGGTAAAATCGACAAGACTCTATTTTTCAGGAAAGTAAAAGGTCATATTATTCTTGTACAAATATATGTCGATGATATTATATTTTGTTCTACTAACCCTGGCCTTTGTACTCGTTTCTCTGAAAGGATGAAAGGAGAGTATAAAATGAGTATGATGGGTGAGCTGACATATATCCTTGGTCTTCAGATAAAACAAAATGAAAAGGGAACTTTCGTTAATCAGGGAAAGTATGTCAAGGATATGCTGAAGAAAATTTGATTTAACTCAGAGTTCAGCTATGAAAACCCCTATGGCACCACTGCTGACACTAAACAAGGATCCTTCTGGAAAATCTGTTAATGTCACGATGTACTGTGGGATGATCGGCTCTCTTCTGTATCTTACAGCTAGCCGACCTGATATTATGTATGCAACCTGTTTGTGTGCACGTTATCAAGCTGAACCTAAGGAATCTCATTTGATAGCTGTAAAGCGAATCTTTCGTTACCTTAAGGGTACTCCTAACCTAGGTCTTTGGTATCCCAAAGACTCAGGGTTTGATCTAATCGCCTATTCAGATAGTTATTTTGCAGGTTGAAAATTGGATAGGAAAAGCACCACAGGAGGCTGTCAGCTCCTAGGTGGAAAGCTGGTGAGTTAGACAAGTAAAAAGCAAAATTCAGTGTCCACCTCAACTGTTGAAGCTGAGTACGTAGTTGCAGGAAGTTGTTGTTCTCAGGTCTTGTTGATGAGAAATCAACTACTGGACTATGACTTACAACTCTCAAAGATTCCAATCTATTGCGACAGCACTAGTGCCATCGCTATAGCCAACAATCCAGTGCTACACTCAAAGACCAAACACATCGAAATCATGTATCATTTTATCAGAGATAATGTGATGAATGGTGATATAGAACTTCATTTTATCCTAACTAACTTTCAGTTAGCTGATCTTTTCACCAAACCTCTTGATGAGACAAGATTCAATTTTCTCATCAGCGAGCTTGGAATGCTGAACTTAGAAGAATAAAATCTTCAGCGGTTCGCATTTGATCAGTGACATAAATGAACTTGTATAATCCATTCTATCACCTTCTCTCTGAACAAAATTGATTCGATGATATCAAGGTATGTTCTCTCTTGCTCACTGACGTTCGCCTAGAACTGAAAGATTTCAAAACAAATCACTTCGCTGAATATCTCTTCCTTTCAGTGATACTTTTGAAATTTATAATCTAACACTGATATTTCCATTCAGTGCTTCATGTTTTTCAAAAATTATCCCTGAGCCTTCAAACACCTCAGAGACATCCTAAAATATGAAAAGACGTTTGTGACGTCATCACAACGGATAAACCATGACACGTTTTCTCTGACACGTTCGCCTGTTTCGACTTCTTTGTCCAATCAAATTCAAGGGACGTGTCCGTGTCATCATGAAAAACTTTTCCCGCTCATAGTTTTTCTCTCTCCACTCTCACTATATAAACCATTTGAGTTCATATTTTTACCTTTACGCGAACAACTTCTCTTCCAAGAAAGAACATTGTTGCACTTTGAACTCTTGTTTCCAGAAACTGTTCATCTTCTTCTTCGACAACCAAGGTTAATATTATTATTATTTACCTGTCATTAACTTGTTTCTGATCTTATTATTGGTTTTAAAAGATCAAACAAAAGTACTTTCTTAAAATAAAATCATTTTCTTTTCATGATTTTATGAATACAATCTTCATGGTTGTTCTTCAAGTTTAAAACAAAAATATTAAACTTGTTCTTCATATGTTTTTCCAGAATCCTTATTTCAAAAGGAAGCAGGAAAATAAGACTTTGACTAGTTTTTAAATCTTTGTCAAAACTAGAAAACCCCAATTTCTACAAAACCCTTATTTTGAATATTTTATTCATTTTAAGCTCTTCTGTTCATATTCTTCTATAAACAGAAATGGCATCTTCCACTGACGCTCCTACTACCAAATCTCCTACTGCTGCTGAGAAAGTGGTTCTCACAAAAGCTCCTCAGGTTAAGTTTAAACTTGAGCAAGTTACATTTCAGCACAACAACCTATACGCTCTCTTCGATTTCCCTCAGAAGAAACAAGTCACACATCTTGACGATGCTGTGAATTTTCTCAAGACCTCTCCCATATCGACAACACTGACTATTGCACCCCCTACTCATCGATCCCTTCTAGCTCAGTTCTGGTATACTGCCAGACGAGCTCAGGTACCCTCATCCAAAGACCCAAAGAAACTACTTGATGTCATCCTCTGTGACATAAAATATGGCACCTCCAAAATCAACCCTGCTACTATCAGGCGTGCACTAAACCTTCCCGCAGCCACCAAGGAAAAACGTTTTGTTCCTCTGCCAAACAACAAAAACCTAGCTGATAGGGAAGCAATCAATGCATTCTTTGATACAATGAAGTATGTGTGGGAAACAGGGAGAGATGAACGCCCTGACAAAAAGCTAACCCTGATCAAGAAGTCCAAGATGCCAAGCGAGATGAACTTCATCTTCGCTCACCTGATAAGCTGCATGGCAGCTAAAGTTGGTTCTTCTGACCAAGCTGCTCAACCTCAGCAGGCCATGGGATATGCACTGTTGAAAGGTCTCCAAGTTGACTGGGCATCAATCATCTACGACGATCTGGCGTTCAGAGTAGACATGGCTGATAGACCAACATACGTTCCATATCCTCGGTTTATCAGTGCTATCTTTCTAAACGGACTTGGGGACAACTATCCAAAAGTGGGTGACCTGAGACTCTCTTCGGTTGGCCCTAAGGTGCTCGACTTCAGCCCCATGCCAAATGAGGTACGTCTTTCTACTATCTTATCTATTCTCAATCCTCCTTCTTCTACTTCTGCGACTACCTCAGCGGTGATCCCAACTGCTGATACCCAGGCTGCACCCTCTACTCCTTCTCGAAAAAGGAAACACTCTACTTCCCAACTTGATTCCGAAAGGATCAAGAAAACCAAGGAGCAACCCCCCAAGCCCTCACAGGCTGAAGACTCCGCGACTCTTTTTGTACAAGAGCCGCTGGATAGTTTCGTGGTACGCTCTGCCACAGCTGAAAAAGCCACCCCTTCCATCCCAACTTCAGCGTCTCTAAACGCTGAGGTTATAAACTTGGAACTGAACCCCCCTCCTTCAGGCTCTCTACAGACTGAAGAAGTATTTCTCAGCGGATCCAACGCTGAACCCGTTACCAAAACCCTCTTCTCAACCATCACTCATCCCACTCTTTCTTTAGACACTCCACCTATTTCCCCCCCGTTCTCTACACAAAACATCATCCTCAGCGATACTTCTGCTGATCACCTTCAGAAGATGATGGCGCAGAACTCAGGACCTGCAGGCACTTCTCAGCGACAAGGCTCTTTGGCGGACGACATGGAAACATTTACAGGCTATCGAAGTTTTGATGAGTTTGTCAACCACCCTGCAGGTATACATAAAATCCCAAACACTTCTCTCTCAAAACCCCAAACTTATGAGCTTTCCTTTGTTCACAAGTTGTTTACTGTTACAGGTCCTAATTTGGAAGATATCAACAAGTCCCTTAAAGACTTGGTGACAAAAGTGGAATCTTACAACACCACTCTCTCCACTAACTCTTCAGCGGCTACAGACACTGGAGAGAACCTCAATACGCTGACAACAGAGGTAGGAAAGAAAGCCTCCAGTGCTGATCTGGAGAAGGTGGATGGCAACATTGCAAGTTTTGCCTCTACTCTTGCTGACAACTCTACTGCCATCAACACTCTCAACTTCTCCCATACCACTCTGTCCAGCGAAGTCACATCGCTGAAAACAGCGGTTGGTACCCTTCAAGGAGAAGTCTCTTCCTTAAAGACGGATGTCAGCACCGCCACCAACTTACTGCAGCAAATCTTCGATCGCCTGAATGCTGCTACCTGTGCCCCTTCTCACTTTACTCGGGCTGATCGAGAGGATCTTCAAAGCCTCAATCCTGCTATTTCTGGCCTGGAAGACAGAATAGCAGTGATTGAAACCTTCATGGGTATCACTGGCCGAGAAGCCATGATCAAACAGCTAGAAGATCAGCGAATCATCCTTCCTCGTGACAAAATCCCTGCTCCAAAGTTCAGACTCTCGAGAAAGGAATACACTGATCATCTCAAAGCTAAAAAACAACTCGCTGGTCGAAGGAAAGCTGAAGAACAAGATAAAGCCAATGCCATCCAGCTTGTCCAACAATCAGTGAAAGATCCCTCACTGAAGAGAACTCCCATCGAATTTCAACGCCAATTATGGGAAGACGCCCAAAAGATCATCGAAGAAAAGACCTAGGTATCTTATTCTACCTTAGAATGGTGCAAAGAAAGACTGCACTATCGATCTAAGGCTGCCAGAATCAACAAGGTGAACATCAGGGGAAGATCGACCATAGGCGTTCCTGTTGTTGAAGTTGACATATTCAGAGAAAATGGTACCAAGCAGACCATCTATGCTGCTACGATCAAGAAGTACGGTTTCTCTGAATGGTTGGAGATGTGAATAGCCATTCAGCGATCTCGCTCACAATATAAGAGCCATGTCGAGAAAATCATAAATTCTCAGATCGACTTGGTTTCATCAACTGTGGATATTCCTTCTCCTCCTCCTAATCCAACTCGACAAAGAAGGACCTCTACAAAGAAAAAGTTAAAACCTTCAGACTCAGGTCCTCCTATCAGAAATGAAACAGGAATCGGCTTTTCTCGTGCTGAGGTACTTGGTCCTGAACCTGATCTCTCAGCGCTTGACACCTCCCTACCCCCTAGTGAACGCTTCATCCCTGGAAAAGTCTTAAGTGAACCGTATGGCATCTTCTTTAATGACTACGATGGACGAGAACACTTTCAACGCATCTCTGAGCTTCCCATCACTCCTCTTGAACAGCTCATGGATCTCATCTATTGGTGCAGATTCAGAGATGATCTTCTAGGACAATATATGAAGCCCCTAATCTTTGCTGAAGCTCAGAATAGACGAAATCTTGGTGAAACAGTCCCTGACTGGATGATTCCCTCTACAAGAACCCTTGATGAACTTCTTGTTAAGGAAGAACCCTTCTAGCTGATAGGATTTCCTCGTAATTCTTCTATCTTTATCAGCTTGTATCTTTTGTACTTGTAAATTTATTTGTTGTACTTATAATTTTTCCACTTCCCTATGTAACCTTTACAAAGTTTAAAGAAAAAATTCAGCGAATGTACTTTACTCCATCAGTATTTAAAAGATCCCAAAAAACAGTAAAAGGGACAAATATTTTATGAGTTCTTTTTATCCTTATGTTTTCATACTTAGCAATTTTCCTTCATTGCTATGTCATAATCAAATAGGGGGAGATTGTTGATCTAAACCCTCAGTGATTTGATAATGACTCTTAAAGAAACACTTAGTGAAAATTGTAAGTAAACAATATGTATTAGAGTTTCACTATCGCTGATAAGTACTATGTCTCTACAAGTACCGTTGATAGGAAACTTATGCTTTTAAATTAGACATTCAGCGAACACTGTTCATCCATAAACTCTGAGCATGTTCAGTCATAATGATGATCGCTGATATATATTAGTTGTTTACTTATGATCCCCGAAGACAAGTTTCACGTCAACAAATGTTCTACGCTGAAGTCGAAGATCAAGCCCAAGAACCAGCGACAATGTCTACTAATGAACTGATGCGGATATCAGCGAAGCCAAGACTTATCCACTCAACGTGAAGTTTCAAGTAGAAGACTTCAGCGATCGTTGAGCTTTGTCACTCGCTGATAAAGTACTGTTCAACGAACGCTGATCATGAAGTTTCCTCTACAAGTTACTTTTGTCTTATCCCCTTGCACGTCTCCGTACGAACTGTGAGAACGAACATCCTTTTTGTCCAGATTCGTACAACCAACTCTGATTCTACACTGTTCATCATGCGGCTACTAGGTTGTCTACTGGAGTCAACTCATGCGACCAATCAGCTGTTGCAACGTGTAAAGTTGTACTGCTATGCATTAAATGCATGCAGTATATAAGGAGAAACCCTACTTCAAAATGAAGTGCTCGGCCATCTTCTTCTCTCTATCTTTGTGTTAGGATATTATTCGTAATTTCCTTATCTCCTTTCTAGCTTAATTCTAGTGCAAGAAACTTAGTGTTCTTAACTTGTTTAGATTAGGTTAATCCTTAATCTTGTTCCGCAACAAGTTGTAAATTGTTTGAGATTTATCAATAAGTAAAAATCGTGTGTTTGTATTCACCCCCCCCCCCCTTCTACAAACTTGTATAACCCTTCGGGACCAACAGAATATATGGCTTACCCTTGTTGTCGGGCTTCTACCTTCTCGTTCAATTCATGCCAGAAGATGGCTGCATAATCTACATGGGGATTATACACCACCGCATGAAATAGCTTTAGAAATCCAATGCTCTCACTATCAGTTCCAGAATGCTTTGCAGTTAAGCACAGATTGATCACTGAGAAACTCGCATAGTAGATTGGTGGTAGGTTGGCTTTATGAAAGTCTTTTACTTGAGTCAAATTTCCAGTGTATCCCATGGCTCTTATTCCTTCAAATACCTCTTCTTCAGATGGATATGCATCGAATTCAGTCTTTCCTTCTCTTGAATTAGGCTCAGGTAGCCTCAAAACAAGCCTCAATCTTTGAAAATCAAGCTTTGTCATATATTCATCAATCTGTATTAACAAAATCGGTCTTCGGTTCTCCATGGATGGAATAATCGACTTCCACGCTTGCTGAAGATATAGCATAGGCACGTTGACTATGTGAGTCAATGTGTATGCCAATGGATGATTGCGTAATACCTCTTTCACCACCGAATGGATATTGACGCGATCGAAGTCAACATTGTGATAGTTGAAAATGATTTCAACGTAGTCGTTAGAATGGATAATAGCATGGTCGGGGTTTCCTCCGGTGTATGACTGATGTACTGATGGTATGGATGGTAATGGAATCTCGGGTGTTGCTTCAGGAATCAGTGGCACATGGTCACCAAATCCCTGAACTCTGCTTTGTTCCTCTTGATGTGCCATTTGAACTGTTGTTTTTTGAGAAAACAGTTCTGAAGTGTTAAATTTTGCAAAAAGCAGTTTTGAAAAATTTTCTGAAAAATTCTCTAAGTATAGAATTCGGATCAGACTAACAAACCAAGGAATTCGGATGAAACATGAGAATGAGACAAAAAATTCGGATGAAAGAAGATCCAAAATCTAAACTTCTCGTAATATGAAGATCCGAAATCTAAACTTCTCGTCGTTGCACTATGGTCGCCAAACAGGGGCGATGTCCTTGTGTTTCGGGTGTCGAGGGTATAGAGATTACAATACAAATGAAAGAAAGACTTTAAATGTAAAGTAACAAGTGTATCGAATGTAAAAAACAAGTGCGTCGTGTGTATAGATTATGTGTCGTGCGTGTAAGTCGTGCGTCGTGAACGATCTTTTGAGAGAGAATTCTTTGCTTTGAGTGTTCTTGAGAGTTCAATTGTTTTCAGATGTGAGATGATCCGTGAAATGGTGGTTGAGCCTTTGTATTTATAGTCTTCGAGTGCTTTGAATGACTTCACAAAAACCTCTGATAATGGTCGTAACTGCCACTGGCTTTAATGCTCATAATTGTCCTTGTCGATTATGTCCGTTGATCATTAATGACATTGATTCTTGCATTTAAACAGTGAAAATATAACAGAAATATCGCATGTTAGTCGGTCGAGGTCGCGAGATTCCATACGACGGTCGTGTGTCGTGAGTAACTTTCGATTTTGACTTTGATTAGATGATAAAGTGTTTATGATTTTATCTCTTTATGGAAAAGTGTAATAAACGTTTTCCATGTGTTGGTCGTGGTCGAGACTGGTGAAATTTTACCCAAACAGTTTTGTTAATGCCAAAAATTATCCAGAAAGATAACTTAAGGTTGATTGTGGAGCTTAACAACTAAAGAACAGAAATCAGTCGACAAACGGTGCGACGAAGACATAAAGAGTAAATAAGACAAAGATTTTGGTGACGCGGGAAAAACCTCAACGAGGAAAAACCCGCGGACGACTTTGGGGGTCGTCGCTGCACTATGGTCGCCAAACAAGGGCGATGTCCTTGTTTTTCGGGTGTCGAGGTTACAGGGATTACAATACAAATGAAAGAAAGACTTTAAATGTAAAGTAACAAGTGTATTGAATGTAAAAAACAAGTGCGTCGTGTGTATAGATTATGTGTCGTGCGTGTAAGTCGTGCGTCGTGAACGATCTTTTGAGAGAGAATTCTTTGCTTTGAGTGTTCTTGAGAGTTCAGTTGTTTTCAGATGTGAGATGATCCGCGAAATGGTGGTTGAGCCTTTGTACTTATAGTCTTCGAGTGCTTTGAATGACTTCACAAAAATCTCTGATAACGGTTGCAACTGCCACTGGCTTTAATGCTTATAATTGTCCTTGTCGGTTATGTCCATTGATCATTAATGACATTGATTCCTGCATTTAAACAGTAAAAATATAACAGAAATATCACATGTTAGTCGGTCGAGGTCGCGAGATTCCATACGACGGTCATGTGTCGTGAGTAACTTTCGATTTTGACTTTGATTAGATGATAAAGTGTTTATGATTTTATCTCTTTATGGAAAATTGTAATAAACATTTTCCCTGTGTTGGTCGTGGTCGAGACTGGTGAAATTTTACCCAAACAGTTTGCCCCCAAAATTTAAAAATCGAGTGGCAAATTCGAATTTTAAATTTTATCAGTCGGACGTCTAGGGTCCTAACTAAAGGGGAGGTTGAAAAGGGGATAAGATTGTGACGTCACGCTGACGCACGATCATGCTTAGCAGCTGTCATCGCCAGGTGTCGACGATCTGTATGGTCATACGAAAAGACAAGGGTACGTGTCGATCATCGAGGGACTCGACCTGAAACGATCGATTACATAAATAGAGACCCACGATGGATCTTTTCCATTTTACGTTTGCAGAGAATTTTAAGAGTGAGATTCTTTCCCGATTCTCGCTGTTCTTCATCAGATCCTTTCCAAACTTGCAAGAATCTTGGATTCGATTAGGAATTTCGGGGTTTTTAGAGCGCCTATATAAGGTACGACTCTTTAGTGTTTGTATGCGTCGTAAGTCGAATGCTAGGAAACCTAGAAAAAACTGGGATATCTGGGGTTTCTCTGATTTACAAATTTGGCAAACAGGATTAGCGATGTCGACAGAACCTAGGAGTACCATTCGAGACTAGGATGATCTTTATAACCTTAGGAATCTAGCGAAAATCCCTTTAGGGATTACTGTGAGCAAAGCCGGTAAGATTCGACCGGAGATGTGTCCCGATGGGTACGTCGTGATATACGAGTACCCATTTAAGATAGGTTTCGAATGGCCTTATTCGCCTTTGGCCAATTCTTTTATGTGTGAATTCGATCTCTCGTCGGGGCAACTAATGCCCCAGTTTTGGCGGGTCATCCAGGTTGTCGAGCGACTTACCAAAAATTGGGAATCGCCGATGAATGTGAAGGATCTCTTGACGGCTTATCAGGTCAAGATGGACACGTACCGTCGCTACAGTCTGTTCTCAAATCACAAGGGCAACCGCACCTTGGTTCTAAAAACTGTGGTCAACGACGGCAAATGGAAGACCATGTACGCATTCGTGCGAGTAGCGACGCTGGACACCGACAGCGATTGGATTAGATCCAGCTGGAACATGGCGGGTGAGTTTGAGCTATTGTCGAGCGTCTTTATTATGTTTATCGCTTTGCTTTTCAACTAATCTTCTCCCTTTTATGTTTTCAGATATTAATTTTGACGAAGTGAAACCCAACGACGATTCCAAGGTTAAAATCGAGAAGTTCTTGGAGATCAGTCCCGACGACCGATTGTTCGTCACGCGACATTTAGTAGACGAGGACGACGACTTGGTCTGCCTGGGCGAAAACCAACAGGCGAGATGAGAAGAGGGAGAGGAAGAGGAGACTGAGGAGGAAGAGGAAAAAGAGGAGAAGGAGAGAGAAGAGTCGATGGAAGAAAAGGAAGAAATAACCGGTAAGTGTTCCTTTGCTTTTTTCTCGCTCGACCTAGTCTTTCTCTTCTTTTGATCGTCTAATCGTTCTTTCTGTTTCTTGCTCCACAGGAGGATCCCAGGCGAAGATGACGCATGCGGCTGCCAAGAAGGCAGCTCAAGCTGAGCTGGCCCGTCAGGGCAGAGAAAAAAGGAAGGGGATCCCGACAACTGGGTCGGGTGTCCTAAAGAAGACGAGGATGACGATCCCGAGGGAACCGTCTTCGAAGGTAAGCGACTCGTCGAGAGTCGTTAGTCCTGAGAAGGCGAAGGCGGCGATCGCGACTTTTGAGAAGACGAAGATGTCTTCCGACGCGATAGACGCGATGTCAGTCAGCCCAACGCTTCAGGCGACAAAGACGGCGCTTGCGTCTGCGACATCGACCCGTACAGCGGCCGACAAGGGCACGCCGAAACGACAAGGATAGAAGGCCTAGTGTCTTCTGCTCTTAAGAGAGAGAACGTGGCGTTGGAGAGGGAGAGGTCTGCTCTGGAACGTGCCGAGGGTATGTCGGTATGACTCGACGACTCTCTGAACGAGTTGGAAGCCGTCGGTCATGCAAAGGACGAGGTGAATTCTCATCTGAAGCAATCCCTATCCTTGCTCGCCGACCAAAGGGAGGAACTGGACAGGACGAAGGAATCCTTGGCTATGAAGGCAAAAGAAGCCGAGGAGTCCAAGTCAAAGGTGGCGAGCCTGGAGGAAGAGGTGAAGGAGCTGAAGGACGAGACTAAGTCCGTCTTCGCCTTTGCCCAATTCACTGCGTGGGCGGCTATTATGCGACGACACCTGTCGGGCAAGAATCCTCTCAAATCTGCGTCGGAGGAGTTGGCACTCTTCTTGTCGAAGGTCGGGACCGAAAGGGACCTCGACTCGGACGACGAGAAAGAGGTCGACGAGGAGGAGGTCGAGGAGGAGGAGATCGAAGGAGGCTCAAAGGGCGAGGCCTCTGGCAAGGATGCGGCTGTCGATCCTCCTCTGCCTTAGAATTTTTTTTTTACGCTCGACCGTTGGTGGTCGAGTTTCTTGGATGTAACTGATTATTTCATGAATGAAACTCACTTTTATGTTGAACTCCTGTATTATTTCGACTCATACATGTCGTGGACAGGTATAATATCAATTGCTAAATTCACTAAGTACAGAATAAACAAAAAATCGTGCGACTTAGGCATCCATTGTAATACAACGACTAGCACACAAGTCATAAGACTTTTATACTTTTAAATCGTGTTGGCAAATATAAGCATATGCGATCAAAGCATTCATTCAGAACATGAAATTCTTCTAAGTTAAAAAACTTAGATCGCGGGGATGCTAGGCCTTACGATCGTACGACTAGATCGTACGGTGGACTTGAACCATATGTCCCTGCGAAAGGATAATCAAGTCAGAGACCTGATCACTTATATCGTGCAATCCTGCGAGACTAAAGTCGTATATTAGACTTAGCAACTTATGTCGTGCGATCCTGCGATAAAACAATGTCAGATGTTGGTCATTGGCTAGCCAACGACCCTCTGATGCTTAAGTCAGTAATCGTCGTGATGAATAAAAAATCGTATGAAAGAGGAAAAAATATTTAGAAAAAATACCCCTTCAGATGCGTCGCATTCCAGCTACACGGGATATTTCGATTGTCAAGGGTTCGGAGCCGATAGGCATCTTTACCTACGACTTCTGAGATGCGAGAAGGACCTTCCTACTTGGTGGAAAGCTTACCTTCTGTTGATCCAAACCCTCAGTGATTTGATAATGACCCTCTCTTATATACTTAGTGAAAATTGTAAGTAAACAATATGTATCAGAGTTTCACTATCGCTGATAAGTACTAAGATCTTACAGTACCGCTGATAGGAACTCTCGCTCTTTAAATTAAACATTCAGCGAACACTGTTCACCATCAATGTTCTGAGTCTGTTCAGTCATTATGATGATCGCTGATAAGTTAGTTGTTTACTTATGATCCTTGAAGACAAGTTTCACGTCAACAAATGTTCTACGCTGAAGTCGAAGATCAAGCTCAAGAACCAGCGACAAGTCTCCTAATGAGCTGATGCGGATCAGCGAAGACTCAGATTTGTCAACTCAACGTGAAGTATCAAGTACAAGACTTCAGCTATCGCTAAACTTTAATTCGCTGAATAGATAATGATAATGCTCTGAATCAACGAAAGCTGATCATGAAGTCCTCCGTACAAAGTACTTTTGTCTTAACCTCCCTTGCACGACTCCGTACGAAATGTCAGAAAAGAACCTCCGACTGTCTGAAATTGTACAACCACTCTGATACTACACTGTTCATCCATGCGGCTACTAAGGATGTCAACAAAGGTCAATGAAATGCAACCAACCAGCTGATGACACGTGTAAAGTGTATACTGACTTGCATTAAATGCATGCAGTATATAAAGAGATGAACCCACTTCATTTGAAGTAACTTGCTAACTCTGGACAAGTTCAATCTCTTATCTCAAGATAGGTTATTATTAGTAATTTCCTTATCTCTCTTAGTGCAAGAAACCTTAGTGTTCCAACTTGTTTAGATTTAGGTTTATCCTTAATCTTGTTTCCGCAACAAGCTGTAAATTGTTAATGATTTATCAATAAACAATTTAGAAAAGTAAAATTTGTGTGTTTGTATTCAACCCCCCCCCCCCCTCTACAAACTTGTATAGGCCTTCGGGACCAACAAGTGGTATCAGAGCGGATTTGTTTAATCTTATAAACAAGATCCAATCTAAGATATTTCTCTTCCTTGCTATTATCTGAAAATGGCCACCAACACAAACACAAATTATATAGACAATGGTTCTCTTGCTAAACCCCCTAGATTTTCCAGAGATAACTTCAACTTATGGAAAATAGGATGACACTCTTCCAAGAAGGTGTAGACCCTACTATGCCTTACTATCTCGAGAATGGTCCATTCATCCCTGTAAGAATTGATGTTGCAGTTCCAGCCGCTGAGAATAGACCTGCTATTCCAGAAAGGCTGGTCCCTAAGGAAATCTTTCAATGGACTGACGAAGATAAGAAGAAAGTGGCTATAGATACAAAAGCCAGATCCATACTATCCATGGCTCTTCCTGACGAAGTCTACCATTCCGTCATGAATCTGAAAACATCAAAAGCCATGTGGGACACAATATGTGTTCAGTATGAAGGAACATCTGAAGTCCAGGTCTCAAGAAAGATAAACCTGGTAAGACAATACGAAAGCTTCATTTCTGGTAAGAATGAATCTCTCTCTGAAGTTCACCAACGTTTTAATTGTTTAATTATAGATCTGAAAACTGTTGGTAAGGAATATTCTAACTTTGAAGTACTGACAAAGTTTCTAGAATGTTTACCTGAAAACTGGGACAATTATTCTATGTGTCTCAAGCTGTCAAAGGATCTAAAATCAATGACCCTTTCAACCTTATATGGCACGTTGCTGAATCATGAGCAATCGAGCCATCTTAAGAAGAATCTTGTAAAAGATTCCAAAAGAACCCCTGTTGCTTTAATCTCAGAGGAACCTTCTACTCAGCGACCCTCGGTCACTATCACTGAGTTAGAAAGTAACTCTGAAAGGTCATCAGATTCTGATTCTTCAGATGATGATGAATCTTTGGCTCTTCTAACTAAAAAGTTCAGGAGATTTGCCAAAAAGAAAATGTTTAGAAAGAACAAACCTCTTTCCATAACTGACAAGCCTAGATCATCAGCTTTTGTTGATAAGGCTACTGCTACTTGTTTTAACTGCGAAAAGACAGGACATTTCGCTAACGAGTGCAGGTCTAAGAAAGTTTCTAGACCCTCAGCTTTTACAAAGAAATCCTTTGTTCCAAGGAATAAAGATGACAAATATTCAAAGCTGAAAGAAAAATATGCTAAGCTGAAAAGCTTTAAGAAGAAGAATAAAGGTCTGATGGCTAACTATGATTGGGCTGCTTCTGATGAAGAAGCATCATCATCTGACTCTGAAGATGATGAAGCAAATCTATGTCTTATGGCCAAGATTGAAGAAGAGGAAGAAAGTTCAGACATTCCCTCCACTTCAACATCTGCTATTCAGGTATCACCTTCCTTCTTTACCAATATTGCAAATATTGATGAAGCTGATAGTCTCCGTAAGATCGATCTCTTGACTAGAAGTTTATACGAAGCCATGAACGGCAAAACTGTGGTTGAAAACCAAAACCTTGATCTCGCTGAAAAGCTTAAAAACTGCCACCTTCAAATAGAAAAGTTTTCTAAAATTGAAGAAGATTTTAAAGATCAAGTATATTTAAATCAGCTAGTCAAAATCGAACGAGCAGAAGCTATCGCTGCATTAAAAGCTGAAAAAGCTACTGTTGAAGGATGGTGTAATTCTTCAACAAAGATCACTGAGATAATAAAGTCTCAGATTCCCCTAAGTGATAAACGTGGTCTGGTTTACAAATATGATACTCCAAAACCAACCACTGAGTGTTCAATGCTTAAATTTGGAACGTTCGTATCCTCAGTTGCTGATACTTCATCTTCTCAGTGCTCCTCGTCCAATACACCAATCCCTGAGGAAACTCCTACCTCCTCAAAAGGCAAGGAGAAAATGGTTTATTCAAAACCTACCTCTGTCTCTAAAGACAAAGGCAAAGGAATTGTTATTTACCAGAATCCTCAGAAGGGTACCTTACTACCAAAGCTGAATGCTTCTAAAGCTTCAGTGACTCATCCCTCTGGATCAAGGAAGCAGATCTCTGGATCTATTCAGCGATTTACTTCTAGACTCAGAGTGGATGTCCTTGGTAAGAAATCTGAAGAACTGAATGTTCGTCCCATTTCTAAAGCCAATAGTTTACTTGGTGCTGGCACTTCAAATTCGAAATCAAAAGTTCAGCATTCAAATGGTCCTAGAACTATTTTTAGTTATAGGAAATGTTATCACTGTGGACTTACCGATCATATTGCTAGTAAGTGCCCCACAGCCACCAAAGCTGAAAAGATAGCTAAGGTGAAGATTGCCCCCAAGGCAAAGAAGACCAACCCTGGTGCAAATCAGGTCAAGGTGAATCCTACCACTGAAGTTAAGAAATTAACCAAAGTGAAGAAAGACAAAGTTGAATCTTCAAATGCTGCGAAGACTGCTGAATCTTCCATTCCAACTACTTCCACTGACAAATGTGTATACATGGTCAAGTGGGTACCCAAGAAAAACTAATCTTCCTTTGTATTGCAGGTTAAGAAGGGTATCTGGTATCTCGATAGCGGATGCTCTAGACACATGACTGGAAAGAAAAGCCTGTTCGCTGAATACAAGGAAGAGAAGGGTCCTTCTGTAACTTTCGGTGGAAATGGAAAGGGACATACCCGAGGGTATGGTGTACTTTCAAATGGTACAACCTCCTTCAGAAGAGTCGCATATGTTGAAGGGCTGAAGCATAATCTTCTAAGCATCAGTCAGCTTTGCGACATGGATAACAAAGTAATCTTTACTAAGGAATCCTGGTTTGTCACTGACAAAAAGGAGAAGATAGCTCTCAGCGGTTATCGTTTGGAAAATGTTTATGTAATAAACATGGACTCAACAACCACTGAGAACTCCTGTTTCTTCTCAAATGCCTCATCTGATGTCAACTGGCTATGGCATAAGAGGCTATCTCATCTAAATTTCAAGACACTGAACACTCTTTCTTCAAAAGAGTTAGTCACTGGTCTACCTCAGCATTCATACGCCAAAGAGTCTTTATGTTCAGCGTGTGAAAAAGGGAAGAAGACCAAAGCAAGCTTTAAATCTAAGCAAGTTTCATCAGTGTCATCTCCTCTACAACTACTCCATATGGATTTGTTTGGCCCTGTTAACAAACAATCCATCGCTGGAAAGAAATATACGCTGGTCATAGTTGATGAATTCTCTCGCTTCACTTGGGTAATGTTTCTCCGTTCTAAGAGTGACACCCCTGAAGAACTCATCACCTTTGTTCGGAAGATGGAAACCCTGAACAATCTGACCGTTCGCTCAATAAGGAGTGATCATGGGACTGAATTCAAAAACAGTTCTCTTGATTCCTTCCTTGAGAGTAAGGGTATTTCTCACAACTTCTCTTCAGTGAGAACACCGCAACAAAATGGAGTCGCTGAAAGAAGAAATATAACAATTATTGAAGGTGCACGTTCAATGCTCAGCGATTCTCACCTGCCTACTCAGTTTTGGGCAGAAGCTATCAACACTGCTTGTTTTACGCAAAACAGGTCGCTGATAGTTAAAAGATTCAAAAAGACAGCCTATGAACTCTTTCATGGGAGAAAGCCTTCAATCAGCTTTCTTCACATCTTTGGATGTCAGTGTTTCATACTGAACAACAGGGATGCTCTTGGAAAGTTTGATCCTAAGGCTGATGATGGAATCTTTCTTGGATACTCCTCAGTTTCCAAAGCCTTCAGAGTCTTCAATCGTAGAAGACAAACTGTAGAATAAACTATTCACGTCACGTTTGACGAATCCCGTTCAGCGAACTCTAAACCGTCCGCTGATACTGAAGAACTGAATCAATGGATGTTTTCTCATCTTGGTGATTCAAAAGATATTCCCACTCCTCATGCTCATCCAGTAGAAGATGATAGTCCTCCTATCATTCCAAACATGCAGAATAGTGAAGCTGAAACATCATGGGTCTCAGCTGTTCCTATAAACACTATACCTACCGCTGAACCAAATGCCTCAGACATTCCATCTATCTCTCAGCAATCAGTAAATGAAATGACAAATGCAAGTATTCCTCTCTTAGCTGAAACTCCAGAAGTAGCTGAAGCCTCATCTTCAGCTCCTCCAGTTCAAGATGAGTCATCGACTTATGCTCCGGCTCAGCGATGGACCGTAAATCACCCAATTGATCAAATTCTTGGTGATCCAAACGCTGGTGTTCAGACTCGACGAAGTGCAGGTAATATTTGTTTATTTGTTAACTTTATTTCTCTAACTGAACCAAAGAAAATAGATGATGCCCTCAAAGATCCAAACTGGGTCAGCGCCATGCAAGAAGAGCTGACTGAATTCGAAAGAAACAAAGTTTGGAAACTTGTTCGGAGACCAACTGATAAAACAGTAATAGGCACTAAATGGGTCTATCGAAACAAGTTGGACGAACATGGTACTGTAACCCGCAACAAAGCTCGTCTTGTTGCTCAGGGATACAGACAAGAGGAAGGTATAGATTATGACGAAACATTTTCTCCAGTAGCAAGACTTGAATCTATTCGTCTATTCTTAGCATATGTTGTACACAAAAACTTCAAAGTACATCAGATGGATGTTAAGTCAGCGTTTCTGAATGGAAAGCTGAATGAAGAAGTGTATGTGGAACAACCTCCAGGATTCTCAGATTCTAAGCGTCCAGGTTATGTTTATAAACTGGATAAGGCACTTTATGGCTTGAAGCAAGCTCCTCGTGCATGGTATGACACTCTTTCTACTTATCTCCATATTGAAAAATTTGAGCGAGGTAAGATTGACAAAACTCTATTTTTTAGAAAAGTGAAAGGTCATATCATTCTAGTTCAAATATATGTTGATGACATTATATTTGGTTCTACTAACCCTGAGCTTTGTACTCGTTTCGCTGATAGAATGAAAGATGAGTATAAAATGAGCATGATGGGTGAACTAACATATTTCCTTGGTCTTCAGATTAAGCAAACTGAAAAAGGAACTTTTATCAATCAGGGAAAGTATGTTAAAGATATGCTGAAGAAATTTGATTTAACTCATAGTTCAGTTATGAAAACCCCTATGGCACCACCGCTGACACTTGACAAGGATTCAAAGGGAATACCTGTTAATGCCACGCTGTACCGTGGGATGATCGGCTCTCTCTTGTATCTTACAGCTAGCCGACCCGATATTATGTATGCCACATGTTTGTGTGCACGATATCAAGCTGAACCTATGCTATCTCATATGAAAGTTGTAAAGCGAATTTTTCGATACCTTAAGGGTACAGCGAACCTAGGTCTTTGGTATCCTAAAGATTCAGGATTCGATCTAACCGCCTATTCAGATAGTGATTTTGCAGGTTGCAAAATGGATAGGAAAAACACCACAGGAGGATGTCAGCTCCTGGGTGGAAAGCTGGTAAGTTGGACTAGTAAAAAGCAAAATTCAGTGTCCACTTCCACAGCTGAAGCTGAATATGTAGCAGCTGGAAGCTGTTGTTCTCAAGTCTTGTGGATGAGAAATCAGCTACTAGACTATGATCTTCAGCTATCCAAAATTCCAATCTATTGCGACAGCACAAGTGCCATCGCCATAGCAAACAATCCAGTACTACATTCAAAGACCAAACACATAGAAATCAGATATCATTTTATCAGAGATCATGTGATGAATGGTGATATAGAACTTCATTTTATCCCAACTGATTATCAGTTAGCTGATTTATTTACCAAACCTCTTGATGAGACAAGATTCAACTTTCTCATCAGCGAGCTTGGAATGCTGAACTTTGAAGGGTAAAATCCTCAACGGTTCACATTGATCAGCGATAGGATAAATCAACTCGTATAACCTATTCAATCATCTTCTCTCTGAATAAAACTTGGTTAAAGCTGATATCAAGGTATGTTTTCTCTCTCTGACAATCGCATGAAAATGCAAGATTTCAAAACAAATTGCATCGCTGAATATCTCTTCCTTAACAGCGATATTTTGAAAATTCTTAAAACCATCACTGATATTTTCATTCAGTGCTTCGTGTTTGTAAAAGAGTCCCTGAGCTTTCAAAACCTCAGAGAATCCTAAAAGAATATGAAAGGACAGTTGTGACGTCATTACAACGAATAAACCCCGGCACGTTTTCTCTTTCTGACACACGTTTGCACGTCTCGTTCAAACTTCCAATCAAATGCAAACACTTGTCCGTGTCATGATGAAAATATTTTCCCGCTCAAGATTTTCTCTCTCTAATCTCTCTATATAAACAAACTCGTGGTTTATATTTTTCTTTTACGCGAACAATCTTCCTCCGCAAGAAAGAATTCACTGTTGCATTTGTGCTTTCTAAAACTTCAAAGAACTGTTCATCATCTTCTTCATCAAACATCAAGGTTAATATGTTCTTATTTATTACCGAATGCGTATAACTTGTTTCCGATCTTTTCCTTGTTTAAACAAGATCAAACAAAAGAACTTCTTAAAATGAAATCATTTTTTTCATGGTTTTATGAACACAACCATTTCATGGTTGTTCTTCAAGTTTAAATGCAAAAATCTTAAACTTGTTCTTCATTCGTTTCCAGAATCTATTTCTTCATAGAAAACTGGATAACAAGAATAAATGGGTTTTACATTTCGTTTCTTAAAATCAAGAAAAACCCTAATCTTCATTAAGACATTTGTGTCTGAATGAAATGGATAAAATTTGAACCATCTTAATGGAAAATCTTTCCACATTAAGATTATTCTTATTTATTAACATCTTTGGTTGAACTGATAATACAGAGAAATGGCATCGTCTGACATTCCTGCTACCGCTGAGAACTTCTCCGCTGATTCTGAGGAAGTGGAAATTATCAAGGCTCCTCAGATTAAGTTCACTCTGGATCAACTAGATTGGACCAAAACGAACAACCTTTCTGCGCTTCTCGAGTTTCCTCCTCGAAAGAAAGTCACACGTCTGAAAGATGCTGTGAATTTCCTAAAGAATTGCTGCATTTCAACAGCCCTGACCATCTCACCTCCTGCAAGTCAGCTACTACTATCCCAGTTCTGGTACTCTGCCAGACACTCTCAGTTACCATCCGCCAAAGATCCCTCCAAAACAATTGATTGTATCCTCAGCGATACTGAGTATGGCACGATAAAGATCACACTTGTCATCATTCGCAAAGCTCTGAACTTTCCCAACGCTACAAAGGAAAAGCCTTTTGTTCCTTTCCCTGACCATAAGAAACTCGCTGACAAAGAAGCTCTTATTGCATTTTTCGATGAAATGGGCTATGTATGGGAAATTGGCAGAGACAAGAAGCCCGAGAAGAAGTTGACCCTGCTAAAGAAGTCGAAAATGCCCAGCGAGATGAACTTCATCTTCGCACACCTAATCAGCTGCATGACTGCCAAGACCGCCTCCTCTGACCAAGCCGCTCAACCTCAGCAAGCAATGGGATACGCTCTGCTGAAAGGTCTATACATTGACTGGGCATCTCTTATCTATGATGACTTGGTGCAAAGAGTAGACTCTGCCGCTGACAGACCTCCATGGGTTCCTTACCCCCGATTCATCAGCGCCGTCTTCCAATATGGCCTGAAGGACAGCTACCCGCAAGAGGGTGACCTGAAACTCTCTCAGGTTGGCCCTAAGGTACTTGACTTCAAACCAGTTGAAAATGAGGTACATCTTTCTACCCTTTTAACTCTTCTCAACCCTTCTTCTTCTAATTCTGTGGCTCCTTCAGCGACAATACCCATCGTTGATACCCTGGCCACAAAATCCTCTCCTTCTAAGAAAAGGAAACATTCATCTACCCCACTTGGTTCTAAAAGGATCAAGAAAACAAAGGAGCAACCCCAGCAATCTCATGCTGAAGACTCCTCAGCTCTTTCTGCAGAGCTGAAGGAACGTTCAGTGGTACGCTCTGCCACACCTGAACAACCCATCCATTCCATCCCAACTTCAGCGTCTCTAAACGCTGAGGTTACAAACTTGGAACCTACCCAACCTCCTTCAGTCTCTCAAAAGACTGATGAAGTGCGTCTCAGCGAATCCAACGTTGAACTCAGAACCCAACCTCCATTCTTATCCTTCGCTCCTCCCTCTACTCATTTGGTCTCTCCTCCAGATCTCGCTGGAGCTGCCATCATTTCTACGGAAACTAAAGCTGATTCTCCATAAATGATTAAGACAGGACCTGCAGGACAATCCATGGGCACTTTTGAAGATGACATGGAACATTTTTCAGGAACCCGTAATTTTGACGAGTTCATCAATCCTCCTGCAGGTACACACCAACCCATAAACACTATCACTAAACCCCAAACTTCTGAGCTTTCCTATGTTCACAAGTTCTTATATGTTACAGGTCCTAATTTAGGAGACATCAACGTCTCTCTGAAGTCCGTGGAGACAAAGCTGACAGGTCTCACCACTACTCTTTCAAATAACTCTACAGGTGTAACAAACGCTGGAGAGAATCTTATAAAGTTGACAACGGTGGTGGAGAAGAAGGCTTCCACAGATGACATGAAGCAGGTTGATAAAACTCTCAGCGACTTCGCCAAGGTGCTCGCTGACATCTACACAGACTACACCTCTCTCAAAAATTCAGTTTCATCCATGTCCAGCGAGGTCACAACGCTGAAGACATCGGTTGGACAACTAGAGGGAGATATGTCTACTGTAAAGACTGACTTAGGCTCTGTAAAGACCGATGTTAGTTCGATGAAATCGATGATCGAGCAGCTACTACACAAAGCGAATACTTCTGCTCCTGCCCCTGCCCCTGTCCCTGCATCTGACAATTTCACAGCGGCGGATCGCACTGAGCTGGAGAAGATCAATCCTGCTATTTCTGGCCTTCAAGACAGAATAGCAAAGATTGAAGGTTGTATAGGTATCTCTGGCCAAGAAGACAGTGAACCTGCCAACGCTGCTGAGTCATCCCATTCCTCCCCCACTCATCATGAGAAAGAGGGGGAGAAGAGCGCTGAAGATCTCTCCAAGAGCGCTGAAGACCTTTCCCATGATGAATCTATCAGGGGATAGAAGAAGGATGCTGAAGAAACCACCGCTGGACCTCAGGGAGATGAAAACCCTGAGGAAACCGAGAAGCTCGCCTCTGTATTTGAGGGGGAGCAACTCGAAGAAGAAGCTGATAAAACCGAATCCGAAGCAGAAGATGATGAAGCCGTCGACATCCCTGATAATGAACCATCCTCTTCTCCAAAGAATGATGATGATGATGACGAAGATGACGATGACTTCTTTATCGTCAAACCTGCTCCGAGGATCAAAGTTCTTAAGGGAATCTCGATAAATGAACCTTCAGGGGAGCGGACAAAGACAAAGCCCTCAGCCTCTGGAGCTGAGAAAGGCAAAGGCAAAAGCGTCGCTGAAGATGACAATCTGACGATCTTGCTTGAAAAGTCGATCTGTCAGGTACACTAAACATCTCTCACTCCATCCCTCCTATGTCATACACTATCAGTTCTACTACCCAAGCCTATACACTTGAACAAATTTTCTCTCTCTGTTTTCTACCCAAGTTCTTACTTGTAAGATCGTTGTGTTTCAGCTAGTCCTCTCCCCTATTTGAGGATATCGTTGAAGGTTCCACAACTGCGACTTCACCAATAATACCAGCTGCTGCTGAAGAAATAATCCCAGTCTTAGATTTGAACTCTGAGACTGATGAACCAGAAGAACAGCTACTCTCGCACAGATGCAGACCTTCCTTAGCTCCTCAAAAGCTAAGTGAAGAGGATCAGAAAAGAAGAGAAGAGATAAGAAAGCAATTCGAGGATCATCGAATCATTCTGAGGCATGATCAACTTCCTTCAGTTCCTCCAAAGTTCAGAATTTCCAAAAAGGAATACAAGGATCACCTCAGAGCTGAAAGATTAATCGCTGAAAGAAAGGAAGCTAAAGAAAAGGACAGAGAATACGCCATCCAGCTTTCTAAACGATCAATAAAAGACCCCAAGCTGAAAAGAGTTCCCATTGATGTTCAACGTCAGCTCTGGGAAGACGCCAAGAAGATAACTGAAGAAAAGAGAACTGTGTCTCAGTCCACTTTAGCCTGGTGCAAAGAAAAGGTCAACTACAGACTCTCTCCTGCCAAAATCAACAAGGTATTCATCTCTGGAAGAACAACCCTTGTTTCAATCGCTGAAGTCGAGATATTCAGAGAAGATAAGAAGTACGAAAAATTCTATGCTGAAGCCATAACGAAGTACGGTCTCTCTGAATGGTTGGAGATCAGGTTAGCCATCCAGAAGTCCAAGTCGAAGTACAAAGAACATGTTGAAAAGTTGATCAACAAACAAATCGACTTAGTCTACTCCTGTGTGGATATTCCTCCTCCTCCTCCTCTCGAAAGTCAGAAAAGAAAGGCCTCAGCGAAGAAGAAGAAATCTATATCTTCAATTGATGGCCCTGTCATACGAAATGAAACAGGTATTGGTTTTTCACGTGCTGAAGTCCTTGGTCCTGATCCTGATCTTTCCATGCTTGACACATCTATTCCTCCTGGTGAGACTTTCATCCCTGGCAAAGTCATAAGCGAACCCTACGGGATATTTTTCCATGACTACGATGGTGGAAAGCATTTTCAACGCATCTCTGAACTTCACATCACTCCCATCGAACAGCTGAGAGATCTCATCTACTGGTGTGACTTCAGGAATGACCCTCAGGCACGACATCTGAAACCCTTGATTTTTGAAGAAGCGCTGATCAAAAGAAAACAAGGTGTAACCGTTCCTGACTGGATGATTCCCACTACATCAATGACCCTTGATGAACTTCTCATTAAGGAAGAACCCTTTACAAACTGATATGATCGCCTATTTCTCTATTGTATCAGTTATTCTTTTGTACTTGTAATTTATTTCGCTTGTACTTGTAATCTTTCCATTTCTCTTTGTAACCTGATTCAAAGTTTTAAAGAAAGATTTCAGCGAATGTACTTTACTCCATCAGTACTGAAAAGATCCCAGAAAACAGTAAAAGGGACAAATATTTTATGAGTTCTTTTTATCCTTATGTTTTCATTAAATAGCAATTTTCTTTGTTGCTATGTCATAATCAAATAGGGGGAGATTGTTGATCCAAACCCTCAGTGATTTGATAATGACCCTCTCTTATATACTTAGTGAAAATTGTAAGTAAACAATATGTATCAGAGTTTCACTATCGCTGATAAGTACTAAGATCTTACAGTACCGCTGATAGGAACTCTCGCTCTTTAAATTAAACATTCAGCGAACACTGTTCACCATTAATGTTCTGAGTCTGTTCAGTCATTATGATGATCGCTGATAAGTTAGTTGTTTACTTATGATCCATGAAGACAAGTTTCACGTCAACAAAGGTTCTACGCTGAAGTCAAAGATCAAGCTCAAGAACCAGCGACAAGTCTCCTAATGAACTGATGCGGATCAGCGAAGACTCAGATTTGTCCACTCAACGTGAAGTATCAAGTACAAGACTTCAGCTATCGCTAAACTTTAATTCGCTGAATAGATAATGATAATGCTCTGAATCAACGAAAGCTGATCAAGAAGTCCTCCGTACAAAGTACTTTTGTCTTAACCTCCCTTGCACGACTCCGTACGAAATGTCAGAAAAGAACCTCCGACTGTCTGAAATCGTACAACCACTCTGATACTACACTGTTCATCCATGCGGCTACTAAGGTTGTCAACAAAGGTCAATGAAATGCAACCAACCAGCTGATGACACGTGTAAAGTGTATACTGACTTGCATTAAATGCATGCAGTATATAAAGAGATGAACCCACTTCATTTGAAGTAACTTGCTAACTCTGGACAAGTTCAATCTCTTATCTCAAGATAGGTTATTATTAGTAATTTCCTTATCTCTCTTAGTGCAAGAAACCTTAGTGTTCCAACTTGTTTAGATTTAGGTTTATCCTTAATCTTGTTTCCGCAACAAGCTGTAAATTGTTAATAATTTATCAATAAACAATTTAGAAAAGTAAAATCTGGGTGTTTGTATTCAACCCCCCCCCCCCCTTCTACAAACTTGTATAGGCCTTCGGGACCAACACCTTCTCGAATTTTCCCTGTCTTGATGAGATCGTCGACCCCGTCATTTATCCTATTATTCCTTCCAGGGGCAAGTTTCTGCTGCTTTTGTTTGATAGGCTCAAATGATGGGTCGACAATAAGTTTATGGGAAATGGCGCCATGGTTTATACCGACCATGTTTTCGTGCGACCAGGCAAAACAATCGGCATGTTCTTGTAAGAAAGATATTAGATTGTCTCTAAGGTAGGGATAGAGAGAAGAACCTGTCAAGACCTTCCGGTCGGGCTTGCTCTGATCCAGGATAACTTTGTCGACCCGTAACTGCTAGACGTCCTACTTTTGCGGCTTCAGGGTGGTCTTATAGCAGTCACGGGCGACTTTCGGCTCACTTTTGATCTCCTAGACTCCCCACGGCGTAGGGAACTTCATGTTCTGATGGTACATTGAGGGAACGGCTTTCATTTCATGGATCCACGGTTGGCCTAAGATGATGTTATAGGCCGACGAACAATCAATGACGCTGAACTTGGTCTGCTTGTTGATTCCTCCGGCATAGACAGGAAAGGTGATCTCTCCAAAGGTACTCGTTGCGTCTCCATTGAAACCGACCAAGGTTGTCGAGCGTCGGGTGATTTCCGATCAATCGATTCCCATGGCCTTGATGGTATCAAGGAAGATGACGTTTGCTGAACTGCCTCCATCGACCAACACTCGCCGGGTTAAACAATTACCAATCGTGAGTTGAATGATCAACCCGTCATGATGTTTCTGATACGAGTCACCGAGATCGTCTTGGTCGAACGTGATTTTCATGGTTTCTAACTCTAGATCTCCTTTGGGCCTAGATGAGCGTGGGATAGGCCGATCGTCGGGTGCTTGGCTGGCGTGATGTTTGGCTGCGGAAGATGTTAAACCGCATACGTCTGAACCACCAGTAATGCAGTTGACGACCTTTGCATGCTCGGGGGTTGACGGTCGAACGTCGTTAACTGGAGTAACAACGTCATCGATGATGTCTTTGAGATTGCCCTTCAGGACATGATATGCTAGCTCCTTTTTGAGAGTTATGCAATCATCTGTCGCATGACCATGGTCGACATGCAAGTCGCACCACTTCGATCTATCTTTCTTATCGTCGTCTTGGTCGGACTTCTTCGGCCATCGGATGGTCGCCTGGACGGTCTTCAGAGCCTCGACCAAGTCCTTCGTAGTCCCTTTGAATCCATAGGAGGATATCTTAGGGTACTGAGGAAATTTGGTCGCGGTCTTGAACTCCGCTTTCGTCTTGAATCGGACGTTCGAGATTTGTCGTGCAGATTCTGGCTGGGATACTGCCTTTGTTTTGAACTCTGGCTTCTTTACACTTAACAACCTTTTGTCATTGGTGTGCTTTCGACGAAAGGCAGCGTCGTCTTCCACCCTCATATATGCTAGGGTTCTGGCACGGAGATCTTCGAAATTCTCCGTGGGATACTTGGTTAGATCGGTGTATAAACCCGAACTGTCGTCTAGACCACGTTTGTAGGCTTCGATCGCGGTCTTGACGTCACAGTTATGGACGCTGATCATCTCTGCCTTAAACCTATTGAAGTAGCTTCGAATAGATTTATTGGCCTTCTGTACGACATAATACAGGTCGCTTGTCTGCTTATCCATCTTGCGGTTGCTGGCGAATTGCTGGGAGAATTGGTTGACTAACTCAGCGAACGACCCGATGGATTTGGGTTTGAGGTTAATCAACCATTGGAGGGCAGGACCTGTGAGAGTCGCCCCGAAACTCTTGCACATGCAAACTTCCTGGTACATGTGTGGGATCGAGACCGTCCACATTAACTGCTTATATTGCGCGATGTGCTCTGTCGGATTGGTCACCCCCGAATACTTGGGCGTGAAAGAGGGGATGTTTTATTTATTCGGGACGTCGACTGTCGCGATCTTGTCGATGAAGGGCGACGCCTGAAATCCTGAACGAGGCTCGACATCGACAGGTACGGCTGCCCCCGGCAGCTTAGCGAGCAAAGATAGGACACGCTCGTTTTGGTCTCCTAGCATATTCAACCGCTGAGCGACGGGGTCGTTTGGATCGAAATTCACACCTGCCAATGGATCGACTCCCGAACTGGTGCCATTTCCGTACGATGAGCCATTGGCATCCCCATTGAAAGGGACGAAGGACGGCTGGGACCCATTGTTCATGGGTGGTGGTCTCAGATGCTGGGGAGGCATTGGCCCGAACTGGGGGTTTGGGATGAACGATCCAGGCTGCTGATTCTGCATGAACGGGCATGGCTGCTGATTCTGACCGAACGGCCCTGGTCCTGGATTCTGAACGAATGGACCCGATCTCGGATTTTGGATGAACGCGGCGGACCCTGGATTCTGACCGAACGACCCTGGACCGGGATTCTGAACGAATGGACCCGATCCCGGATTTTGGATGAATGGAGCGGACCCTGGATTCTGACCGAACGACCCTGGACCGGGATTCTGAACGAATGGTCTAGGACCGTTCTGCGGCCCGAACGATCCTTTCAGATTTTGATTTCTCAGTCGTGTGATTTCCTCAGCGGCCCTTCGACTTTGATCAGCAAGGACGTTGATTTGATTCCGCGCAGCTTCCAATTCTTGATACATCTGAGTAATGAGTTGCGCTTGATTTCCATGGGCTGCCATTTTCCTGAAAGAGAGAAAAGAGGAAACTCCAAGAAACCGTTAGTAAGACGCACGTTTGTCGAAGATTTTCTCTAGATGGGGCCCCACGGTGGGCGCCAAACTATTAATGCCAAAAATCGTCCAGAAGGATAACTTAAGGTTGATTGTGGAGCTTAACAACTAAAGAATAGAAATCAGTCGACAAACGGTGCGACGAAGACAGAAAGAGTAAATAAGACAAAGATTTTGGTGACGCGGGAAAAACCTCAACGAGGAAAAAACCCGCGGACGACTTTGGGGGTCGTCGTTGCACTATGGTCGCCAAACAGGGGCGATGTCCTTGGGGTTTCAGGTGTCGAGGGTACAGAGATTACAATACAAATGAAAGAAAGCCTTTAAATGTAAAGTAACAAGTGTATCGAATGTAAAAAACAAGTGCGTCATGTGTATAGATTATGTGTCGTGCGTGTAAGTCGTGCGTCGTGAACGATCTTTTGAGAGAGAATTCTTTGCTTTGAGTGTTCTTGAGAGTTCAGTTGTTTTCAGATGTGAGATGATCCGCAAAATGGTGGTTGAGCCATTGTATTTATAGTCTTCGAGTGCTTTGAATGACTTCACAAAAACCTCTGATAACGGTTGTAACTGCCACTGGATTTAATGCTCATAATTGTCCTTGTCGGTTATGTCCGTCGATCATTAATGACATTGATTCCTGCATTTAAACATTTAAAATATAACAGAAATATCGCATGTTAGTCGGTCAAGGTCGCGAGATTCCATACGACGGTCGTGTGTCGTGAGTAACTTTCGATTTTGACTTTGATTAGATGATAAAGTGTTTAGGATTTTATCTCTTTATGGAAAAGTGTAATAAACGTTTACCCTGTGTTGGTCGTGGTCGAGACTGGTGAAACTTTACCCAAACAGAGCAGACTCCAAACTTCACCAGAAGGCAACGACGTGACTGAATCCACGATCGATCAACCGAATGAAATTGCGACAGCTTTGCCTCTCCTACTTCCGCCTCTCTTGGGTGGAAGAGTAGAAAACATACTGCGAACCATCATTGCCTCCTCTAACCCTCTCATGACAGAGGTGGCCCCCAAAACAGAAATGTTGGACATGATGAGAACCATGAATGCAACCATGGTTAAAAAACAGGAATTGTTTATGAAGTTGCTAGAAGACAGGGACGCTAGCCACCGCAGACACGAAATAGTTGCAGAGAATGCAGTTATAGAGGGATCTGGGGGTACTGGTACTAGATATGAAATCCCCATTGAAAGGATAGTGACTTTGGACATGAGACAAGCGGGGAGAGCTTGCTCATCAAGACTATTCTCAGTTGCAGGCCACCCGAGTTTAAGGGTACAGATGATCTGGTTGTTTCCATTAACTGGATCCGGGAAATGACACGGGCTTTTCGGACTAGTGAATGTGGTGAGAGCCAAAGGGAAAAGTTCGGCTCTCAAATGCTCAGAGGGGCGGCCCTAACTTGGTGGAATATTTACTCCACTTCTTTAAAGGCCTCAATCTTGGCCATGCTGAGTTGGACGACTTTCAAGAAGAAATTGTTGGAAGAATACTTCAACAAGCGAGCAATGGACCAGATAGAGGAAGAGTTCCAGAATTTGAAGAAAGGGAACTTGTCGGTGAAAGAGTACAAATGACAATTCATGGACAAGTTGGGTTTTGTGGGACACCTAATCCCAACTGAAAAGAAAAAGATCAAGGCCTATATCAAGGGCCTCCCATCGGACATGATGTCCATGGTTCGTGTATCTAAAGCCTCTACTCTTTGTGAAGCGATTGAAGAAGCTCAACTCATGGAGGATGCCTATAATAGAGGCAAGGAAGAAGGGAGAGTGGTAGTGGGAGAGAAGAGACGATGGAAGAACAGTTCCAAACCTCACATGAGGCTCCAACCATTTTAAGGAGGAAGAAACTTTGATAATCGCCGGGAGGCGAAATGGTGTCAGAAGTGTCAGAGAAAGCATCAGGGCACTTGTAACTCTAGCCCCATCCCTTGCTTCAAGTGTGGAAAGACGGATCATGCCATGAGAGATTGCCCGGTAAATGGTTTAGTTTGCTTCGAGTGTAAGGAACCGGGACATTTCAGGAGTGATTGTCCAAATATAAAGATGGGGGCAAGTCAAGGCAGGAAGGAAGAACCTCAGAGGACACCGAGTAGAGCCTTTCAGATGACCACCGATGAGGCAAAGGCGTCGATAGATGTAGTGTCGGATATGTTTCTCCTAAACACCATACATACCCATATATTATTTGATTCGGGTGCAATCTTTTCGTTTGTGTCAAATTCGTTTTACCAAAAGTTGTATATGCCTACTAGTAATTTAGAGGACACTATAGTAGTAGAAATAGCGGATGGCGGCCACGTAATAGTTTGGGATGTGTTAAGGGGTTGTATGTTGGAGATTAAAGGGAGGAAGTTTTCAATCGACTTGATGCCAATGGTGATTGGGGGATTTGATGTAGTGGTTGGAATGGAATGGCTCTCGATGAATCAAGCCGTTATTTTATGCGAAAAGAAGTTAATTTGTATCCCAATTTCGGATGGAGAAGTTGTGATCGAATATGGTGAAAAGAGAAAGGGAGAAGTGGCAATCATCTCAATAATCAAGGCACGTAAGTGTTTGACAAAGGGGTGTTCATCTTTCTTGGCGTACGTGATTGACACCAAGCTTGAGAAGAAGAAGCTCGAGAACGTAAGGGTGGTACACGAGTTTCTTGATGTGTTTCCAGAAGACTTGCCCAGTTTACCGCCCAATCGACACGTGGAATTCAAGATAGAGATAATTCTGGGAATGGCTCTGATCGCTAGAGCTCCCTATTGTTTAGCTACATCCAAAATGCTAAAAATGATGGTGCAACTTCAAGAACTTCTAGAAAAATGGATTTGTACCGAGCTCGTCACCTTGGGGAGCGTCGGTCTTGTTTGTAAAGAAGAAAGACCGCACGATGAGGATGTGCATCGATTATAGGGAGTTAAACAAAGTAACCGTGAAGAACAAATACCCACTCCCTAGGATTGATGATTTGTTCGACCAACTTCAACGAGTGGGATGCTTATCAAAAATCGATTTATGTTCGGGTTACCATCAAGTCAAAGTGAAGGAGCACGACATCCCAAAGACGGCGTGTAGAACACACTACGGCCATTACGAATTTCTAGTGATGCCTTTTGGCTTGACTAACACACCGACAGTGTTCATGGATTTGATGAACCGGGTGTGTCGACCATTCCTCGACAAATCGGTCATTGTGTTCATAGATGATATTTTGGTGTACTCTAGGGACGTATTTGAACACGAGCAACATCTTTGGAAAGTATTAGAAGTGCTTAGAAAGGATAAATTGTATGCAAAATTCTCAATGTATGATTTTTGGTTGGAAGAGATCCAATTCTTGGGTCACGTGGTCACTCGAGACGGAGTAAAGGTGGATCCTTCCAAGGTCGAGGCGATGATGAACTGGGAACCTCCCAATATTCCATTGGAGATTCGAAGTTTCTTGGGTTTAGCGGGCTACTACCGGCAGTTTATTCAAGACTTTTCCAAGATTGCTTCTTCGTTGACGGCCTTTACTCGGAAGAACGTAAAATTCGTGTGGACCGAAGCACAAGAAAGGCATTCCGGACATTACAAAAGAAATTATGTAAGGCTCCAATCCTATCCTATGCATCGAGACAACTCAAAGTGCATGAAAAGAATCATCCTACTCACGATTTGGAGTTAACGGTGGTAGTCGTTGCTTTGATGTTATGGCGGCACTACCTCTACGACACGAAATGTACGCTCTACACGGACCATAAGAGTTTAAAATACATTTTTGATCAAAAAGAGTTGAACATGAGGCAAAGAAGGTGGTTAGAGCTACTTAGTGACTGTGATTGTGAATTGCTCTATCATCCGGGTAAAGTAAATGTGGTTGTTGATGCCTTGAGTCGGAAGTATTATAGTGGGAGTCTTCGGGCCAACCTCTCAAGAATCAAATTGGTGGCTGTTGATCCAAACTCTCTCAGTGTTTGACGACGACCCTTAGAATACTTAGTGAAAATTGCATTTAACATATGTATGTATTAGTGTTTCGCCGTCAGCGATAAACATGTTGCGTTTGTTCAGTATCGTTGATAGCTTCTAATGTAATAGTGTTAGATGTAATCCCTGAAGACAAGCCTCACGACCAAAGATTTTATCGCTGACATCGAAGACAAAGCAGATGAACAAAGACAAGTCTACTCCTGATCTGAAGTGGCCATCAAAGAAACGAAGACAAGTCTACACACACGCGACAATTCAAGAACAAGGCTTCAACGATAGCTGACTTACATCAGGCCTCACTGATGAAAGTACCCATCAGCGATCGCTGATCATGAAGCCTGGGCTTCAAAAATTATTTGTCTTATCCTCTTGCACAAAAGTACGAAGGTACAAAAGGAAGTTTGCTTTTGTCCATAATCGTACAACCACTCTGCCACCTACACTGTTCATCATGCAGCCAAGAGCATGTCTTTGACAAAAGTCAGAAACATACGCCTAATGAAGATCTGACACGTGTAAAGTGCTCCTACCATGCATTTAATGCATGAGGTATTAATAGAAGCAACATCCTTCATTTTGAAGGATCTCCTGACTTCTTAGTGCAAGTAGAAAACCCTCTAGTTTTCTACTTACTCTTTCTTTCTATTTTCTAAGTGCAAGAACCTTAGTGATTCTCAAGTTTGTTTAGATTAGGTTTTACTTAATCTTATTCCGCACCAAACTTGATTTATCAACAAACAATTTAGAAAAGTAAATTTTGTGTTTGTATTCACCCCCCCCCCTCTTCTATAAACTTTCACCCTTGTAGAACCCCTTCGGGACCAACAGTGTCGAGTCTCATAGAGGGAATTAGAACGACAGAAGCCTAAGCCTTGTTGGAAGAAAACCTCGAGGAGGAAGTGATGACGAACAACGATTACTCTTGATGGATGATAGTCGTGGTGTGAAGTTATTTAATGGACGCGTATGGGTGCCCAAAACTTGTGGAAATCAGGAACTAATTTTGGAAGATGCTCACAAGTCCAAATACTCCATTCACCCGGGAAGCACCAAAATCTATAGGGACTTGAAGTTACATTGTTGGTGGTCGGTCATGAAATTAGACGTGGCACACTATGTGGAATGATGTGTGACTTGTTCGCAAGTAAAGGTTGAACATCAATGACCTTATGGGAGCTTGCAATATTTGGAAATCCCCGAATGGAAGTGGGATCGCATCACCATGGATTTCAAGACTAGGTTGCCAAAGACCTTGAGGGGTCATGATACCATTTGGGTGATAGTGGATCATTTGATTAAGCGTGCTCACTTTCTAGCAATGCGGGAAACTTTACCAATGGACAAGTTGGCAAAACTATAAATTGACGAGGTAGTTTCTAGACATGGCGTATCTTTGTCTATAGTTTCGGATCACGGCAGTCAGTTTACTTCCAGGTTTGGGAAGGATTGCATAATGAATTGGGTACGAGGGTAAACTTGAGAAAGGCATACCATCCTCAAACAGACGAACAAAGTGAAAGAACAATTCAAACGTTGGAGGACATGTTGAGGTCATGTGTGATCGATTTCGGTGGCAATTGGGATACCCACCTGCCCTTAGTGTAGTTTGCCTACAACAACAACTATCACTCTAGTTTGAAAGCGGTGCCATTTGAAGCATTGTATAGGAGAAAGTGTAGGACGCATGTATGTTGGTTCGAGGTGGGAGAAAAGCAGTTTGTCGGTACAGAAATTGTACAAGAGATGGCCGATAAGTTCAAGGCTATAAGGGAACGCTTGAAAGCGGTGTAAGATCGACAAAAGAGCTATGCCGACAAGAAAAGGTAGTCGGTAGAGTTTCAAGTAGGAGACCGGGTGATGTTGAAGGTGTCTCCTTGGAAGGGATTAATTCGGTTTGAAAAGCGAGGGAAGTTGAGTCCCTGTTTCCTTGGACCGTTCACTATAACTAAGCGGATTGGACTCCAATCCTATCGATTCGAACTTCCACCGAAGATGGATGGAATACATAATATGTTTCATGTTTGTTACCTTCGTAAGTGCTTAACGGAAGAGGAAAGCGTCATTCCACTCTCGGAAATTAGAGTGGATGAGAACAACCGCAGCATCGAGGAGCTCGAAGCGATCTTAGAGTGGAAGACTAAGAAACTCCAACACAAGGAGGTCACCATGGTCAAGGTACAATGGAAGCACCATCGGGGTGCCAACGTGAATTGGGAAGCGAAAGAGGATATCAAGCGACGATATCTCACTTGTTTAGAAGACTAGGATTTCAAGGACGAAATCATATCCAAGTTGGGGAGGATTGTAACACCCAGAATTTCATAAGTATTAAATTAATATATTTTATGTAGAATCTAAGTCATGGTTTATAGTTCGAATCTGAAAACTTATTTAGTTCAAGTACTAGCGCTAGACGGTGTTTGTTTTGGGAGAAATTTAGATTTTTAGAGGGTCGGTACAAGGCATGCGATAATGCCAGCGATAGTGACAAGATGTCAAGATCGCGGGGCACTATGGTCGGGGAGAAAGAAACTTTCGGTACATATTCAGCGAGAATGCCCGCGATTGTAACATAGGGTCACTCTCGCGAGGCACTATTGCGGGGAAGCATTGAGTCGCGGTATGTTTTGAGCGATAGTGACAATGTCACTATCGCATGGCACACTCGTGGCTGGTGATTTGGTATAAAATTAGAAGCCCCGATTTTGTAGTCACTTGTCTCTTATTTTGGAAACTTTGGAGCTCGGTTTTCTCTTATTTTATGGTAGGTTTTCACCCCAATCATCTTCCCTCATTATTATTTTCCACCTACCATTATCTTGATCATTTACTACTCATCTTAGGCTACTTAAATCTCAAGTGTAAGGGTTTCAAGCACTCATCCAAAGCTCAAGCATTCCACCTCTCATCATCTAGGGTTTCTAGGTTTCCTAACAAATCCTATAGGTGAGTTACATTATCTTTTCTAAAAAAATTTATACATGATGTAAATATTTTCACCTCCTACCTTCATCCTCTCCATTTTTGCAAATTTGACCTAAAAATGGGTTTTGGAGGTTTTTGTAGTCTTGACTTGGTTTTGGAAAATGATGTAAATATCGTGGTTTGGAGCTAAATGTAACATTATTTATGATGGCTCTCTATAAAATGAGTTTGGAAGTCACTTTGGAAAATTAGGGTTTGTTGATCCAAACTCTCTCAGTGATTTGATGATGACCCTTAGAATTACTTAGTGAAATTTACATATGACATATGTATGTATTAATGTTTTGCCATAAGTCATAAGCATACTGAGTCTGTTCAGTATCACTGATAGTATTCATTTTTCTTAAAAGTATTCCCTCAGCGATAAATGTCCATCAGTGATAATCTGAGCCCTTTCACTTATCACTGATGATCGCTGATAGTTTCAGTTGTAAGCAAGGTTGTTTGTAATCCCTGAAGACAAGTTTCGCGACAAAGAGTTCATCGCTGACATCGAAGACAAAGCTAATGAACAAGTGACAAGTCTACTAATGATCTAATGCGGACATCAGTGAAACCAAGACAAATCCAACACTCGCGACATTTCAAGAAGAAGACTTCAGCGATAACTGACTTACATCAGGACTTCTCTGATGGAAGATCTATTCAGCGATCGTTGAACATGAAGCTTCTACTTCAAGAAATGTTTGTCTTATCTACTTGCACACTCTGTACGATTTTTCATAAGGGACATGCCTTTGTCCAGGATCGTACAACCACTTTGCCACTACACTGTTCACCATACGGCCCCAAAGCATGTTGTGCAAAAAGTCAGAAGCATGCATCCAACCATATGAAGACACGTGTAAAGTCCTCCTGCCATGCATTTAATGCATCATGTATAAATAGGAAGAATGCTCCTTCAGTTTGAAGGTGGTCTCTCCCTCAACAACTTAGTGCATAGAAAAATATCTTCATTTTCCTATACCTCCTTTTCTCTCTATTTCTTGTGCAAGAACACTTAGTGATTCTCAAGTTTGTTTAGATTAGGTTCTACTTAATCTTATTCCACAACAAACTGTAAATAGTGTTTGATTTATCAATAAACAATTTAGAAAACCAAAATCTTGTGTTTGTATTCACCCCCCCCCCCCCCCCCTTCTACAAATTGTTTACTTGTATAACCCCTTCGGGACCAACAAGTGGTATCAGAGCAGATTGTTTAATCTCTATAAACAAGATCTTGCTTATACTAATCTCTTCCTTGCTATTCTCCAAATGGCACAAAACACAAACACAAACTATATTTATAAGGGTTCACTTGCAAAACCTCCTCGATTTAGTAGAGATAACTTTAATCTCTGGAAAATCGAATGATGCTTTTCCTAGAAGGAGTAGATCCCACTATACCTCACTATGTGGAAAATGGACCCTATATCTCCTACATTCTTTCTCCTGCTGTTGCGGCCACTTCTACCACTGCAGCCATTCCTGAAATACAACTCATCAAAGATGTCTCTCAATGGACTGAAGATGATAAGAAGAAGGTAGCCATTGATACCAAAGCCAGATCAATCATATCTATGGATCTACCTGATGAGGTCTATCATTCTGTCATGAACCTCAGATCCTCCAAATCCATGTGGGATACAATTTGTGTTCAATATGAAGGTACATCTGATGTACAAGAATCCAGAAAGATAAATCTGGTAAGACAATATGAAAGCTTCATTTGTGGTAAGAATGAAACTTTATCTGAAGTACACCAACGTTTTAACTGTTTAATTATTTATCTAAAAACTGTTGGTAAGACCTACTCTAACTTTGAGATTCTGACAAAATTCTTGGAATGTCTTCCTGAAAGTTGGGACAACTATACCATGTGTCTTAAACTATCTAAGGATCTCAAATATATGACCTTAAGCACTCTTTTTGGCACTATGCTCAATCATGAGCAATCGTGTCAGCTTAAGAAGAATCTTGTAAAAGATTCAAAAAGCACACCTGTTGCTTTACTCTCCTTAGAGTTAATGCCCACTCAGCGATCTTCTATCACAATCACTAAGATGGAATCTAACTCTGATGATTCATCAGAAACTGATCCTTCAGAACTTGATGAATCCCTGACACTCTTGACAAACTCCTTCTGGAGATTTGCAATAAAGAGTAACTTCATAAGAAATAAACCTCCCTTTATCAATGACAAGCAAAAATCATCTCCTATTGATAAGGCAACTGCTACTTGCTATAACTGCGAAAAGAAAGGACATTTTGCTAGTGAGTGCATGTCAAAGAAAATTTTCAAGCCTTCTTCATCTCTCAAACACTCCTCAACCTCTAAGCCCAGAGATGACAAATAAGTTAAACTTAAGAAAAATGCCTGAAGTTGAAAAACTATCTAGAAGAAAGGTAAAGGTCTGATCGCTGAAGAACACGATTGGGCTGAATCTGATGAAGAAGATGAGGCCAATCTCGGTCTTATGTCAGAAATCCAAGAAGTGAAGGAAGAACCCCCTGACGTACCCACCACATCCTCCACTTCTCAGATATCAATCTCTCCTTCTCCAGCTCTTATTGATGCTGATAGACTTCGCGCTATCGACACATGACTGGAGAAAAGAACCTGCTCACTGAATTCAAGGAAGAGAAAGGTCCCTCAGTGACCTTTGGTGGAAATGGAAAAGTCTATACCTGAGGGTTTGGTGTACTCTCAAATGGTACAACCACCTTCAGAAGAGTCTCTTACGTAGAAGGACTGAAGCACAATCTTCTTAGCATCAGTCAGCTACGTGATAAAGACTACAAAGCATGCTTTACTAAGGAAGCATGCTTTGTCTCTGACAAGAAGGAAAAGGTTGCTCTCAGCGGTTACCGCTTGGAAAATGTTTATGTAATAAACAAGGACTCAACAACCACTAAGAACATTTTCTTCCTATCTAAAGCCTCATCAGATGTCAACTAGCTTTGGCATTAGAGGCTCTCTCATATAAATTTCAAAACGTTGAACACCCTCTCCTCAAAAGAACTTGTCACTGGATTGCCTCGACACTCATACGCTAAGGAATCCCTCTGCTCAGCGTGTGAAAAAGGAAAACAAACTAAAGCTAGTTTGAAGTCAAAGCAAGTGTCTTCAGTGACAAACCCTCTTCAACTCCTCCATATGGATTTATTTAGCCCTGTCAACATAAAATCCATTGCTGGAAAGAAATATACTCTAGTCATAGTAGATAAATTCTCTCGTTATACCTGGGTAATGTTTCTCCGTGCTAAGAGCGACACCTCAGAAAACTCATCTCTTTTGTCAGGAAAATGGAAGTCCTGAACAATATGACTGTTCGCTCAATTAGAAGTGATCATGGGGCTGAATTCAAAACAGTTCTCTTGATAACCTCTTTGAAAGAAAGGGCATTTCTCACAATTTCTCAGCGGTGAGAACACCTCAGCAACATGGAGTCGCTGAAAGAAGAAACAGAACGATCATCGAAGTTGCTCGATCTATGCTCAACGATTCTCATCCTCCAACACAATTCTGGGCAGAAGCTGTCAACACTGCCTGTTTTACTCAAAATAGGACGCTGATCGTCAAAAGATTCAACAAGACTGCCTATGAACTTTTCCATGGGAGAAAGCCATCTATCAGCTTTCTTCGTATCTTTGGTTGCCAGTGCTTCATCTTAAACAACAGAGACTCACTTGGAAAGTTTGATCCCAAAGCTGACGATGAAATATTCCTGGGATACTCTTCAGTGTCCAAAGCCTTCAGAGTCTTTAACAAGAGAAGACAAACTATTGAAGAAACTATCCATGTCACCTTTGATGAATCCGGTTCAGCGAATTCAAGACCAAATGCTGAAAACGAAGAATTGAATCAGTAGATGTTTTCTCTTTATGGGGAACCAGAAGGTAACTTCGACCATGACCCTCAGGTCAACAACCCAATCATTGATGATGACCCTATCATCATTCCTAGCATGCAAACAAGTGAAGTTGAGTCCTCTTCTTGGGTCTCAGCTATTCCCATAAACACTTTGCCTCCTTCTGAACCCTCAACCTCTGAAAATCCATCCACTTCTAATCAACAATCAGTGAACGAGACATCATTTGAACCTCAACAACTCTTGCCTGGTATACCTGACACTATCGCTGCTGAAGCCTCTTCTTTAGCACCTCCTGAAATCCGTTATGAGCTAGATATTTAAGCTCCTACTCAGCGAAGGACTCTGAATCATCTAATCGATCAAATTTTAGGTGATCTGAATGCACTCCCAATTCTGGTCTTTCACTGACATATCCAGTCTTCAGAACATCTAGTTGCACATGATCATTAGTTTCACATATAGAGCAACTTAAAAATCAGTATATGCATACCATCTTAGAATGTAGAACATTTCTTCTCTCACTACAGCCAGTGCTCCTCTTTCTACTTTGTACTTACTACAATCTTTATTTTGCAGAAGATAATACAATCTGTAGAAATCTGTCACTGAGATCTTATCAAAGTCAGCTTCAGTGAAGTAGTAGACTTTTCCATCTTCTCTTAGAACTTCAAAACCATAGTATTCATTCTTCTTAAATTTCTTGACACAAAGCTCTCTGATTCCAGTGATCATAAAATCAGAATAAACAGACTGCTTTTTCTTTCCCACACATCTTGTCAATTCATCACGAAACCATTGAGTGAATTCTGACTTATCATGATACACACTTAGGAAATTCACTTCTCTTGGCTGAAAGAAATTTGGTAAAGTATATTCCAAGAACATGGCATTCAGATCAACAGGTATTTCTTCTTCATTAGCTTCAGATTTTTCTACTTGTTCAGCATCTTCCATCTGAACATCTTCTTGAGATAATGTAACATCCCAGGCTAACCGTACCAGATATTGTCCGCTTTGTCCGCACACCTGGACTCACGGTTTTAAAACGCGTTTGATAGGGGAGGTATCAAGTTCCTCTTATAAGGAAACCTTTGTTCCCCTCCCAAACCAATGTGGGATCTTACAATCCACCCCCCTTGGGAGCCCAGCGTCCTCGCTGGCACACCAGTCCGGTTCCCGGCTCTGATACCATCTGTAACATCCCAGGCTAACCGTACCAGATATTGTCCGCTTTGTCCGCACACCTGGACTCACGGTTTTAAAACGCGTCTGATAGGGGAGGTATCAAGTTCCTCTTATAAGGCAACCTTTGTTCCCCTCCCCAACCAATGTGGGATCTTACAGATAATACTTCTGGAATACCTTCTACAACATCATCAGTGTAAACACCATTAACTTGGTATTCTGTTGGAAATACAAAATCAATGTGAAGTAACTTCTTTGGATTTTCTTCTGATAGCATCCATTCATGACAATTTCTGACTTTGTTTTTGAGCTCCAATATTTCATTAATACACCTGATACACTTTTCTTTCACATAAGTTCTGACATTATCAGCATAAGCTTTCATCTTTGATACTGTCATCTTCAAAGTGGCATCACTGTATTTTACTAAGTCCTTCAATCTGAATAGAATGACTTGGTTGGATTCTGAATGAATAAATCTTTCATTACCAACTTCTTCACTGACAAACCCATCAAAGTTGTTTATTACATCCAGAATTCTGATTGGACACATCAAGTTACACTTCTCTTTTCTTTACTCGATTGCCAACTGAAAGTCATACAAGTGCATATTTCTAACATATATCCCCAAAATCCTTCTGCATTCAAGTTATATCCAAGTTTCTTCAGTGTTTGCAAAGAACTTTACCAAGAAAATTTGATCATCCAAAAACAATCTATGGAAGTCAAAGCTAGTCATGCTTACTTTCAAATTCCCTTCTTTCATAACAATCATGTTGACATATTTCAGACCATCAAACTCTTCAAGTTTGTTGAGTTTGACCTCTTTTCAGATTAAGGTCTTCCAACTCTTTGATTTTAGTATATAAATTCTTTCTTTCATCAAGCAACATATCAAATTTAATTTGCAAATCAACCTTTTCATCTTTTACTTCTGAGAGTTCACTTTTTAATTCAGAAATCTTTTTCAAAAGATCAGAATTCTCTTTTCTGACTTTTTGTTTCTCAACTTCAGATTCTTCAAATTGTTCTTTAATTATTTCTTTTTCTGTTCTGAATTTGTTAACCAGAATCCTTTCACCTTTTATCTGTTTTCTGAGTTTAACAAATTCAGATTTCATATTTCCAATTTGAATCATTAAATCAATTTCAAGACTAGAGTGTACCTCAGCTGAAGATTCAGAACCTCCTTCTTCATAATCTGAATCATCCTCATCACCCATCTTAGCCATATAACTCTGCATTTGTGAGAAGTGAATGCAATCCTCTTCATCAGAAGAATAATACAGCCAGTTCTCTTGTTCTGCTAATAGAGCAATCCCATTGTCTTTGGTTTTGGCCAGCTGAGCCTTCTTTGCATAATACTCATAGTCTTTCACAACCTTTACTCGGCAATCTCTGGCAAAATGACCAGGTTTTCCACCCTTAAAACAAAGATCCTTCTCTTTTCTCTCTTCCTTCTCTTCTTTCTTCTCATACTTACTCTCTTTTCTATCCTCTCTCTTTTTGTACCTTTCTTCTGAGCTCCCCTGTCCCTCTTTTCTGAACTTACCCTCAAACCTCTTCTTTCCATACCTTTTATTGAAGGTATTAGTCAACAATGCCATCTTCTCAGCAATTAACTTGATATCATCATCTTCCTCGGATCATTCTTCCTTCTCAGATTCCTCCTCTAACTTTGGTATTTCAGACAAAAACACAGATTTCTTGGATGAATTGGATGTTTTGGTGATTTTGGATTTTGAAAGCAAGGCTAATTGATCAGAAACACTTTTCTTTTCCTCAACCACTTGCTTAACAGAATCCTCATGCTGATTCAGAACACAAAACAGATCATTTAGATCTTCCTCACACATATTTTTGTTCATCTGAAGACTAATTGCAAAAGATGACCATTCTAAATTAAGACAATTCAGAAATTTGTAGTTTATCTCTGACTTAGTCTTCTTCAGCCCATTCCTTCTAAGATCATTCAAAATAGTACAAAATTTGTTATATGTCTGAGTTAAGCTTTCACACTCTTTTGCTTTGAATCTTTCATATGCATTGATGCATTGATTTAACTTTGCCTGAATTGATTTGGTAGTGCCAAGCATTTGCTTCTCAAGTTCATCCCACATTTCTTTTGCGGATGTTCCACTATCGATTCGGTTGAAAATATCATTAGGAATAGCCAAAGTTAACAAAGTAACAGCTCTTTTATCAATTGCATGTCTCTGTTTCTGTGCTTTTGTGTATTGTGAAAAAAAAAATCTTCACTCTGGTAGCAGGAACCTCATGTGTAGTTTATGTTGCAGGTGTAGCAGCAACATCAACATATACTTCTATTGGACCTTCGCGAATAGAAATCATCAAATTCTCATCAATATTATCCAAGAACTGAATAATATGAATCTTCCATTGTTGATATTCTTCGGGAATAAGAACAGGTGGCTTCGTCTCAGATCCCATTGAGAGAAATTCTTTAGAAGACATGATTTGTAAGATGAATTGAATTGAATCGAATCAACAGAAAGACAAATTCGATTTTTTTGAACAAAAACAGAACGAATTCAAGAATTACTAAGAATTCAAGAACTACGAGTAGCAGCGGAATCAATTGTCAAATTGATCAAGAAATCTTCAAGAACACGATCAAGAAACCTCCAAGAACGCGATCTTGACCTAATTTGTTTGTTGATTGGCTCTGATACCAATTGTAGAAACCAGGATTCAATCTTACAATCAAACAGTAAAATGATAGAGAATTGGATCAAAAAGCTTCGTATTCATTCAAGAACAGATTCCAGATCTAGAGAGAGAATCTCTCAAAGATTACAAAGTGAATACAAAGATATGCGGAAAGTTAGTTAGCTTACAGTTGCTAACTTCTATATATACTGTAAAGGAAAGCTAAAGTTACAGTACATATACATGACAAACCAATAGAACTAATACACGTGTTCTAATTAGTAACTTAATATAACTGAAAATGTCTAAGACATAAGTTCTTAACAACATGTTCAGAACTTCTGAACATCCTTCTGATTAAGTACTTCAGAACACACTTTAAGCACTTGGACATTTTTGTCTGCACCTTCAGAAGTTCTGAGTCTCCTACTCAGAACTCTAAGCCTTATGTTCAGACTTCACACTTAGATAATCTTTACAGTATTCTCTGATCAAAACATCTGAGTCTTCTTACTCAGAACTCTGAGTCTTCACTTCAGATCTCAACACTTGTGTTTTTGACAAAACTCTAGATCTAACACTAAGGCCTAGGTATGTCGGGTCGTTTGTCATCACCGAGCGTGTGGGTGAAGTGGCGTATAAGTTGGAGATGCCCAAGGAACTTCGGGGAGTTCATTCGACATTTCACGTGTCGAATCCGAGGAAGTGCTTGGCCGAGGCAAGTATGGTCGTACCATTAGAAGACATTCGTGTGGATGAGAAGTTGAATTATGTTGAGGAACCATTGGCGATCGTGGATCGCAAAATCAGGAAGTTAAGAACTAAAGAGATCTCGCTGGTGAAGGTTCAGTGGCGCTTCCATAAGGGACACGAAGCGACTTAGGAAGTGGAATCGGATACTCATTTGTTCGAAGATGGAATTCCGGGGACGGAATTCTTTTTAGGGGAGGATGCTGTAATAACCGGGTTTATTTTGTAAATAAATTATAATGGTGTGTGTGTGGTTTGAAAATGAAACTTTGGTGGCAATTGTGAGAATAATAGAAGTAGGGTTAAAATCCCTAAAATCCCTCATTTCATTCATCAGTATTGTACGGTTGTGTGTGTGTGAAGCTTGGTGTGGAGCAAACCTTGCCATTGAGGAAGAAGAGCTTGGAAATTGGAGCTAAGGTTCGTGAATCTTCATCTTCTTCGAGGTAATCACGTCTCCTTTAAATTTCTATGCCTATAGTGGGTTTGATGACGTTTCCTCTTTGGAACCCTTCAAAATGGTGTAAGAATTGGGAATGAGTATTAAATGGATGAATCAGTGAGTTAAGAGTGTGTTTTGGTTTGGAACCGATTCCTATTAATGATTAGAATGGCCATATCCATTTTGTAGTAGCTTAAAATCGTGGTTCAGTTGGATTTCATGTCTAGTTGGGATTTTCGGAGGGAGTCGTTGTTCGATAAAACCCCACTTGTCCGGAAGTCACTCTATCAGGAAACCTATTGTCCGAATGGAAGTACCGGAAACCCTTGGGAATCCGGAATTGTGCGAGTCCGGAAGCCGGTAGTAGTCCGGAAGAAGTTTCCCGGAAAACCATTGGGAATCCGGAATGGAATCCAGAAGTTAGTACCGGAAAGGTGTAATAACCAAGACTAAATTTGGAAGATTTTAAAGTCTTGTGGAAAAATTAATAGAGTTGAAAGTTGAGGGGCTAAATTGTTAATAAAGGATAGGGTATAAGAACCCAATGATTGGCTCAAAAACCCTAATTTGCAATCATTTGGTGGTGGGTGGCGGCTAAGCAAAGAATAGAGAGAAGAGAAAGGGTTTTGGTGATTCAAGTGCAATTGAAGAAGAGGAGTGTTAATCATCAAAATTGGAAGATAAAGTGGATTGGGTTTTCATCCTACATTCCTATCAGGTAATCGCCACTCTCAGATTTCTACATTATTCTATATTGTTGGATTAATTGAGGGTTTTGTTGAAAAGTTAAAATGATGCCTTAAGGGAAGTTTAATCACCCATAAATCGTGTTTGTGTAGCTAAGAGTTGGGAGGATTGAACCTATAGTGTTTATTGCTATTTACCTCTTTTAATAATTTGATTAAGGGACTGTTAGCGGAGTATTGATTCCCGAAGTCGTCACAGTCGAATACCCGGTAAGTTGCCCTATGTTGAATGTTACCGGGAGAGAACCCAGTTAGTACCTGGTAGTGTCCGGGTGAATCGGTTCCCGGATGGTTATCGGTAAGTTGGTGAGCTACCCGGTAAGTTGAATTATGCGGTAAGTGTAATCTGGTAAGTAGTAGACCCGGTAAGTAGTAGACCCGGTAAGTAGTAAACCCGGTAAGTAGCTGTTCCGGTAAGTGTGAGACCCGGTAAGTAATGGTTCCGGTAAGTATGCATGTTCCGGAAAGTCAAGACTGGGTAGTGTCTGGATAGTTGGTTTTAGGATCTGAGCAGTTGTGTTTCATCCATTTCTCAGATAGACCGATTGAAAGTCAGAAGCAAAGTAAGAAAAGATCTTAAACGCTCCAGGTGAGTTTTCTAACTAAAATACGTGACTTTTAACGTGTTTTTTAAAGTGAGTACATGATGAGAAATGCCATGTTTTATTCTTATGCTTTTAACAGCATGAAAGTTGTTTAAAGTTTTATATGAGATGTATGCATACATTGTGTAGACGTAAACTGGCTAAGTCGGGGGGAGTGGCCCATCAGTGCTCACGCGGGAAGAGTGACCCGGTTATGCCTTGGGAAGAGTGACCCTGTACGGCAGCGTGAGACTGACTCGTTGTCACTTTCGAGTGACTTCAGGGTGCCATTTACGAGTGCGGATTTATCCGTGAGAGAGTTTTATAAAGTTTTATATGTGAAAGTTTTACATGCGAAAATTTGCAAACTGTTTTTAAATGTTTTGAGAACTGTCCGGAGGGAGCTCACTAGACCTCATGGTCTAACCCTCGCATTTTCCAAACTAAACCCTTTCAGGTAAGCAGGTAGTTGGAGGCTCTGGCAAGTGAGCTGAGCGTGCTAGTGAATAAGTGCAGTTAGAGGCAGTGCCACTATCGATTCAGTATTTAGTTTATTCTCAGTTGTGTATAGGTTGTTTCCGCCAACCTAATTTTGAGACTTATGTAAGAAATTTTGGAACCCGATTTTTGGGATGTTTCGTTTTATATGAATTGCATGCTTATTTTAGACTGGGTTGTTACAAAAGGAGAAATCCGGATACGTATGGATTAGGTGCGTCCAGAAAGGGCCGGAATCCGGAAGGGTCCGAAAAAGCAACTTCGGAATCCGGATTGCCTGTGTCCGGGACTCTGTGTTGTCAGTAATATTTTAGAGAGTGCCCAGAAGGTCGGGACACTGCGTGAGTAGTTGAGTGACTTATCCACTCTTGTGTGTTGGGTGCAAATGTAGGTGCGGATAGAGGATAGCAGTTTCAAGTGAGAACATTTAGCGTGGACGTCAGGTGAGTCTATCTAAATCGAAGTTCTAACGATACTTGCTTTTATTGCTCGTACATTTTATATTGTATTGCTTGTTTTCATGTGGTTTAAATTATGAAAGTTGAAGGTGTGTTATTTATACTGTGGTATGCATTGGGTCGGGACTAGGGGTGGTTTATTATGATGCCATATGGGGAGTGTGTCTCATACGAAATATATGAACATGTTTCATATAACTACTAAGGGCGGGTGTGTGCCCTAACACGTTGTCATAAGTGTGTTCGTGACCAAAGTGTGGATCATCAGCATGTGGGTGTTTGTTTAAAACTGATAAGGGCGTAACTGTTCACAATTTCTTATAAACTCTTTTATTGGACATGTGTGGTGTGATATTGATATCTTGAGGGATCTCACTAGACCTCGTGGTCTAACCTTCGCTTTTCAAAATGTAAAAACCCATTTTATGGCGCGAAGGTTGTTTTAGAGGGAACTCACTAGACCTTCAGAAAAACTTGTAGTAGGAGGCTCGGGCAAGGGCAAAGAGAAGGTGTAAGCTCGATTCGAGAGTGGAAGATAGTTTATTTCTTCGTTTTAATTCAAGACTTTGTTAGTAGATTTCTCAGCTGTATAGGTTGTTTCCGCAAACCTTATGATGTACTGGTTGGTTACGGTTGAATTTTGGGGCCGTTTTGGCTAGTATATTTTATGTTTTGAATGTTTACGCTTAATTTGGATCTGGGTTGTTACAGGATAAGTGGATAAATGGATAAAATTTTATTTACCCATACCCCTATCCAACCGGTTGAAACATAACGGGTAACGGGTTTACCCTTATCCATTGCCAGCCCTTGGTACCAAAACGTAATAAGTTAATAAATTGTTTTTTAGAGGGTGTTTGAAATTGTTTATACATGTAAAATATTAAAAAGTTGATAAGTTGTTTAAAAAAAAAATTATCAAAAAACTCCTTATCACTGATGTCAAATCGATATAAACATTTATTTATCATTCAAATACTAAAAACTGCTTATTATCAATATTACATCGAAATAAATCAATAAACCATTTCAATACGCAATCCTAAAACCCCTTTTATCAAATATTATTAAAAAATTAAATAAAACATGATAATATGGAATTATTTACAACAGACCGGAAAGCCGCCCCATGAGGACTGAGGAGGAGGGACAAGGACTTGAATGGAAAAAACGAAAAAGTGAATATTCGCATCCAAAAAAGAAGTGGTTTCATGGATTGTTTGTGCCGTGTACGGTGGCATGTGGACCCATCATGAGATATTTTGTAGAAAGGACTAAATTACATGGATGCTCCCTACATTATACCCTATTCACAAATTTAGTCCATTTTTTAAATCTTTTATGAACTTTTATCTTTGTAAATGCCATATCAAGGGATCGTTTATCCGAGCGCTAACCGAGTAAACGTTTATAGGATAAGAGTCAACACTCTCATTTACTTCGTCGAATAAATTCTAATTCATCAAAACGGCATTATATACAATAATTTATCCCGTGAGTTCTAAAAACATAAAAGTCGTCACACTCGCTTACCGGGTAAGACTTTTGGTCCTTGTCATCGCTTTTACCAGGTAAGATTTTTTATCTTTGCTATTTTCATCCGGTAAAGTAAGTAACCCGATGAGCTTCTCGTAAGCATTCTATAAACCGCCTCAAAATTAAAACAAAACTAATGTTATTTCATTCTGGTTTTAGGAAATTGGCTTTAAAATTTATTATTTTGGAAAACTGATTTCTAAAAACTCATATTTAGTTATTTGAAGCAATCGAAGACCAAATTCATGTTTTTAGATAAGGACAAAAGAAAAGTTGGTTTTGTATTTGAATACAAAAGTTTTAAAAATTGGTCATCTAAAACAGAAACAACATAAGTTGGTTTATTTTAATATAATCTTTTTTTTTAAATTAAAATTCAAGAACATTGTAAACATATTTGATAAATGAATCATCAAATTAAAACAATCATAAAGCATTTACTGTTTTTTCCTAAAATGTTTTGAACCTTAAGTTTACAATTTGTTATTAAATATGTATATATTTGAATTTTATAAAACTGAGTACTAATAAATACATTGTAATAGAGAACAATCATTGGACCTTATTAGGTATTGTTCGGAAAAAAAAAATCACGAAAAGAATATAAAATTGGGGTTTGACAAGTTGGTATCACTGGACTCATTTAAGAATTGTGATAATGGGTATTTGGCGAATGATGATTCATGTGTGTTTGGAGCTGAAGTATTTGCAGTTACAGAGTATGCACAAAAGGATCGATATATGTCCATCACAAAGCCTCCACCAATTTTTAATACTTACAATTGGACCATCGATAATAAAATAAATAAAACGTATTTTAACTATAAGAGTACCATAAATTAAATAATTAACTATAAGAATATGAATTTTAAATATAAAAAATATTTTTATGTAGTATATATGATATATATTAAAATAAATAAATCAAAAAATATTCAATATTGGGCTCATTTCGAACGTATCGAAGAGACGATTATAATGGTGTAACTTGTTAAAATTAAAACGTATTTTTTTAACGTATTTTAGTTAATAAACAATTATATCTGTTAAATGTAAAATTAAAATTATGAAAGTAAAAGGTATAAAGTAAAGTAATTAATAAGTATAGGGGTTGAAAGTGTAAATTTCAATTACAAATCACAAATTTAGAAAGGCAGCCGGACTATTATTCGCGGGACACTCTGGTCGCGGGATAAAAAAATTTCAAAATACACCCTGGTCCGCGATCGCGAACCCAAATGCTGAAAAAATGGGTATTTTAGTAAAATGGTTTAGAAAATGGGTATTTTGGTAAGTTAAAGTCAAACTTTAGGTATTTTAATTAATTTCCCTATAAATTAACTTACTGATAAATTACTTGAAGTAGCTTATAAAGATTTTAATTTTTTTTTAAACAGGACTCCCCTTTCGTTTTGTAATTTGTAAATGTGAGTAGTTTTTACAAGCACTCCATCTCCGAAGACTCCTATTTTAGTCTTGAAAAGTAATGTTTATCTTATTACTTGTAGTTGTAGATATCTCATTCAATTGATCTAATTGTTTAGAATCTAGGATCCTCATCCTCTACACACAATGCATCCAAACCAAACCGACCGTATCAAATTGTCATTAAACTTTGTGTAAACCCTCTTCAACATTATAACAGAGGCAAAGACCCAATGTAGAGCACACGGTTCCTCCACCACAGTGTATAAATTTATAGGTCACGAAAAATGTCACCATATCAATTTATTGTATATCATATATATATATATATATATATATATATATATATATATTGAAACTACAACAAAAACACAAGTTTTCCTTGATAGAGTTGGTTTGCAAAACTTTTCTTTCATTTTTGACAGGGTTCAGAGAATCATGTTCCTAGTTTTTAGCTTTTCATTTTAGATATATTAGGTTTCTAAAAGCTTGCAATAAAATGACTCGAAAACGAGACCTCACATTTGAAAAGCAAGGAACTAACATATTGATTTTGTAAAAAATATCTCTAAATTTATTTCTTATAATCAAATGGTGCCACCATCTAAATTGATTTTCAACTTTTTCTAAACTAACTGATAACCAAACCAAATAAGAACTGCTTTATTTAGTTTCAAGTTATTCGGTACAGTTATAAGGTTTCAATTTTACATAGGTTTGTTGTACAAAGTTAACACATTAGTGATCAATATGGAATGTGTTATTCGGTACAGTTATAAGGTTTCAATTTTACATAGGTTTGTTGTACAAAGTTAACACATTAGTGATCAATATGGAATGTGTTATTCATCATGAATCACACAATCACGATGAATAACACGTCTATATTCCCGATTAATATGTCTTGTGTTGTGCTATGGGCGATTTCCTGGTTCCTAATCAATTTTAGCTTCCTAACAAACCTGCCCTTGTATATGTACCTTTCTTATGTAGGCATCCCGTTATCTTCTAATAATTTAAAACTCCTAGTTTTCATAACATTAACAGTACCAGTGGGAGATTAATCCTTTCCCCCGAACCGAACCGAACCCATCGGGCATTAAGGCGGGGCAGGGGGGGTATCGAAGATTGAAAGCTTTAAAAGAAAACTACAAATCTAATTTTGTATAGTGTATCTGATAACATGCATGTTGCTAAAGTAAGCAAAGAATCTTCCCTTCTCAACAAAGGTATATACTAAACCATAAAAACTAAGAATTATTTGCTTACTAAAGTAGTATTACTTGTACAACAAAACATGGAGGATGGGTAGCTCAGCTCATAAAAGACTTCACCAAACTCATAACTTCAAGGTCCCGTTTGTTTTGTAGGAATGGATAAGATTTGAAGGGATTTGGAATTCAATTCCATTCCAATCTCATGTTTGGTTTGGATGCCTTTGAAATCCCATAAACATGGGTTTCAGAAATCCAAACGACGATTGTTTGTATTTCGTAGGACACAAATAGTGTTTAAAAATAATAATCAATTAATAAAAAAGTAATTTAATTATTTATAATTTGTTTTTATTAAACATACCTGGATGTGTTTTTTTTATAATAACAATAATAATAATAATAATAATGTATTTTTGTATGATTACATACATACTAGAAACATACCCTTACACCAAGCAATGACATGAATTGAGCAATGAACTGAGGATGGCCTGGCCAGGCTGCTCCTGTCACTAGATTTCCATCAGTAAAGCAACGATCTATTGGGTCGGGTTCTAACCAGGTTGCACCACCCAATACCACATTAAGTTTAACAGCTGGATACGCAGTACATTTCTTGCCCTAGTAAATACAGTCAAAAAGAAACATGGGTTCATTAGAATACAACTAATTTTAACTTCCGATAGTTTTTCTCTAAATGCATGCAATGCATCTTCCTAACATAAGAATGCTTTAAAAATCTGTCACAATGTCATTCAACTTCTATTAGAAGGTTGTTCTTGTCTCCAAGGAAGCTCAAACTCATAACTAACCTAAGGGTCCGTTTGGTTTGATGGAATAGTTTTGAGGAATTTGGATTCTGTGGAAGGATTTGGAATCTTTGATGTGTTTGGTTTGTAAATTCCCTTCTTTACAAAAACAAATTTTAAATAATTATAAATATAATTAAATTACTTTTTTATTAATTGATTATTACAAAACAAATGTTTTTAACATATTTTAAAACATTACTACGTAAAAATCCTACGAAATCCATGAAATACCAACCACCCTCTGGATTTCAAAATCCTATGTTTTTTGGGATTTCAAAGAAAATCCCAGGATATCAAATCCAGGAAATCCTTCAAACTAAACATGGAATTGGAATGGAATTCTATTCCAAATCCAACCCCACAAAAGTTAATTTAATTATTTTTATAATTTGTTTTTATAGATTATATATAAAATGAAATTCAGTTCCATTCCAAATCCCTCACAATTCCAAATCCTTCCATGAAATCCAAATCCCTCAAAACCATTCCATCAAACCAAACGCCTCCTAAGGGTTCTCATTTCATAGCATTACGCTACACGAAGGGCCTGTTGGTATAATTAATTACTCATATATTCATGTATCAAAAACTGGTATTATTAAGCAAGCCGAAAATAGTTGAAATTGGTGCAGTGAGTTCCTATTACCTATATTAAAAACAAAGGGGTTGGTTGGCATTTAGATTTTGCACCGCTCAAGGGCTCTTTCCAGCATATATCGAGAATAAATGGTCCAAATCTAGCCGATGTGGGACTTCAACACGTCCCCTCCAACAGAGGTAGACGGACACAAATTGTCCCAAAGTATCGAGAGGGGGCTACATGGGCACATATCAAGTGTCGAGTTCCTAGAGTGGTAAGACTTTGACTCTGATCAGAGTCGTAGCTAGTAGGGAGGCTAGATGGTTAAAGTTCTTTCAGAATACGTACCAAAGCCTAGGATCCAATCCCGTTGTTGCGTTTTTGACTTTTTATTTAATCATTTCACCGATCAATTTCTTTTTGTTGTTAAAATTTTTATAGGCATTGATATTTTAATATTACTGTTTTTATCATCAATTATATTTTTTATATTTATCTTTCATTCATGTTTTAAAATAAAAACATTGTTAATTAAGATAACTAAACCAATATTGATATGTCTAAAATTCAAAAGTGTATAAATCAATGTTTATACAAGATCATTTTTTGGACCATAGATGTCCATAAATATCATTTTTCGTCTCCTGAATAATATGTTTTTCGTCCATGGATACAATATATTATATAAATATTTATATATGGTGTCATTTATGTTTTATTTCTAAGGGGCCGTTTACATAATCACTTACCCGGGTAAGTGCTTACCGGTAAAATTAAAGACTATCACTTACTTCCCGGGTAAGATTTTAGTCCACCAAAATGGGCATCGTATGCAACAATTTAGCCGGCAAGCGCTAACCGTGATAAGAGTCGTCGCACTCACTTACCGGATAAGACTCTCGGTCCTTGCTTTCGACTCTCGGTCCTTGCTTTCGCTCTTACCGGGTAAGATTATTGGTCCTTGCCATATTCATCCGGTAAGCTAATGTGACTTGGTAAGCACTTACCCGGGTAAGCGTTTTGTAAACGGCCCCTAAGTTAGTGAAATAACATTTCACATGATAAAAATAAGTGTTTGCTTCAATTAACCGTCCACAAACAAAAGTCATAACTATTGATAATTTTTTTTGTGTGTTTTTATCTAAATCTCAAAAAATTCTTGATAATCCACTTACAACAACTCAAATTTCCTCTCAAGTGGCACGAGACTTAAGACAACTAACATTAACTGCATTTATCAAATTAACATTTTGTTTAAATACCTTCAGCCAACAAATTAAGTTCATTCTGCTTTACGTCTCTATGCCCCCCGCCCCACCCCACCCCACCAAGTTAGAATCCAGGTTCCACCCCTGATTCTGATAAGATGTGAATACATGTGCAACCCAAGGAGAGAAGGGAGGTCCAAAAATATCGAGGAGAAATGATTGAAATCTGGTTGATGTGGGACTCCCAACACATTCAACACTCCAGTTGCCTAAAATAACAATTTATTGATGGCGCTAACCTCCTTTAACATGAGAGGATCTATTTATCATTTAAAAAACTAGAATAGATAGTTTAGAAAAGAAATGGAAATGGAAATTAAAATTGAAGTAATAGCAGAAGAAGAAAATGCAACATGCACAGAGATGAAGTAAACAAAATTGGACCCGTTAGAAACTAGACAACGCATGAAAAAACAAAGGCATGCAGAGAGCAAGTAAGAAATATACTCACCCCAAGGCTCTCTGCCATAAACTGCCAACACCCGTTACAGAATTATACGAGTAGTTTTCATATTTTGTGCCTACTCAAAGGCAAAAGCATTTAAAGTCAAAGATAACTTGTGTACAACTTAAAAGCTTACCCTATTTAATTACTGCACTAAGAATCGTAAAACTTGCTTGCAGATCAAAAAATGCATGCCATCATTACGATGCAGTGGTAGCTTCTCGAAAACCCAGAGACTTTACTTCATCCAGGATATGTATTCAAAATCATATTTACATTTATCTATAAAACAAGGGTCCATAGCATTTCAAAATCTTAAGGTTCATACCCCCACCAACTAGTGAAATGCACATCAGTACTCACATAGGTTATGTAAAGCACCAAACTAGAAAAGGGAAAACAGGAGGGCACACAAGCAGTCACAAACTTGAATAAAACAAGTTTTGTGAGGTACTCTGCTTCTGCAATGTCTTTTATTTTGATTATACATTTTATTTTCCATCAAACCTTCTTGTTTATTCAATGACAAATATTCCAATTTACGTGAGGCACATAATGTGTAATAAAGTAATTACTTGTAAACTTGAAATTTAAGGGACCATGCATAGCACATAATGCGTGATAAATTGTTTTCCAGACTTTTACCTAAATGCTTTATAATATAGTATAGATATAGATATTTAAATTTCAAAAGACATAATGGTACCTTGAGAACACCAGCAGCAGCCAGAATCTGTTGCCCATGGCAGATTGATGATACCGGCTTTCCAGCTTCCATAAAATATTTGGCCAGTTTAAGAACTTGATGGTCTTGTGCGAGGTATTCAGGAGCTCGACCTCCAGGGATGACAAGAGCATCATAACTCGAAGCATCTAAATTCTTGAAGTTAGCTGTCAGTTCAAAATCATGGCCGGGTTTTTCACTGTATGTCTGATCTCCCTCAAAATCATGAACAGCCGTAGGACACTTATCACCCGCTTTTTTGTTGGGACAAACGGCATCTACATGGCATCCAAGAGCTTGAAGGGACTGAAAAGGAACAAATATCTCATAGTCTTCCATATAATCCTGCACAAGAAGCAAAAAGAGACAATTGCTAATCATGATGCAAATCGATAGCCTTTTCCTTGTTCAAACTAAAAAAAGTCGACATCCTAACATAGACTTATTAAATTCTTCCAAGAATTTGAAGGGTTGGGTTCCGGTGAGAAGTGCCAAATTTGGTGAGAAGTGGTTATCAACCGTTGGATGAGAAATGGACGAACATTAGGACGAGATGCACCGAGATAAGATGCACGCACTGGATCAATTCCCTTTAATGCCACAATTCATGGGAGGGTATTTGATTAAAAGTGGTTTAAAAGTACTTCTCACACTTCTCACCAAAAATGGCACTTCTCACATGATCCCATGCCGAATTTTAAATGAATATCAGGCAAGCATCTGCACTCATATACTCTATGAGTTATAGTTCCCTTCAGCAGTGTAAAGTTTTTCTTTGTTATCACAAGCATGAGGTGGGCACTGGTGTATAGGATACTAATTTAGATAAAATAAGCTATTCCCTCTGTCCCAAAACAAGTGTCCACATTTCTATTTATGTTTGTCAAAAAATAAGAGTCCACTTTCAAAAGTAGATAACTAAATTCTCAAATTTACCCTCAATTAATATTTAAGAGTTGTGAAGAGAGAAATTAAATAAGGGTAGAGATGTCATTTGGTCAACAAAAACGTGTAATAATTATGCATGTCTACAACTGTCTCATTTCAATTGTGGACATTTATTTTGAAACGGAGTGAGTACTAATTAAGGTTATGAATAATTCAATACATAGTCCCTACTAAAACTTCATAAGTTAGGGATAACACATCAAAGATCAAACAACTATAACCACAAGGGTTGTGGCGTGGTGGTAAGGCCTGGGGAGTTCATAGCGCTTGCCCGGGTTCGAGCCCCACACGCAGCACTTGTGGCCACTGAGGATAATCTCAGGGCTGCATGCTTTAGCAGCTGGGCCAAAGGCCCGATTTGCCTAGGGATTAGTCTGGGGCCAATGTGGTCTGGGATACCCTTCTCAAAAAAAAAAAAAGATCAAACAACTACCAATTTCATCTTATCCAGGATTTGATCAGATATAGATGACTAACAACTCATATAACTAAATAAAATAAAAATGTTTGCATGTCAGCTCTGTTTTTTATTATATCAAGTAAGAAATTATAACTTACCCCACAAAGAAATAGAATTCGTTTGTTGGAACCAGTTACAGTCCCTCCTAATGCCTTGATGAAATGACCGATATACTCAGCGTGCCCATAGTAAGTAGCTGCAGTGATCATATTTGCATCAACGGTGCATGATGCTAATGTCTGGGGTTCTACCCAATGAGCACCAGCAGCAACGAGTACCGGTCCCACAGCAGGATATGCTGTGCATTTTCGATCTTTCACTACATCAGCAGCAGCCAAGATAAGCTGTCCATGACAGATGGAAGCAATAGGTTTTCCAGATTTGGCAAAATGTTTGACCAGGTCAAGGACAGATTCATTCATCGCAAGATATTCTGGAGCACGTCCTCCTTGTATAATCAACCCACTATATGTGCTTGAATCAATCTCATCAAATGTTGCATTGAGAATGAAGTTGTGACCACGGCACTCGGAATAAGTCTGCTAAAATATAGTAAAGCATAATAATGTTACAAAATATGTAAGAAGCAGAACTATCTGCAAATTGCGTAATAACAATATAGCAACCTTAACTTCTGCAACTTGTACATATTACATTCTCATAATTGAAAATGAAAATAAAGAATAAATAAACACTATATTATTTCAATCATATATATAAGAGTGAATTGTTTCAATCATATATATAAGAGTGAATTGTGGATTTCGTCCCTGTGGTTTTGTGTTTTCTTTAACTATGGTCCTCATTCTATATTTATTATGGATATAGTCCCTATATGCAATATATTGTGGTTCGGGTCCCTCAACACTAACACCGTTAAGTTTGAAAGGTTAAAGGCATCATGTGTGTTGCACATGATGGGTATACTTGTCAATTTACATTTCCATTTCAATTAATCTATGTGTTTTTAAATTTTAAAACAAAGAATAATGAATTGTGAATTTGGTCCCTATGCATCACTTATCATCTTTAAAATCCATATATCTCTCTTAATTACCCTAACAAAATTTTCCATAACTTTAATATACAATGATAATACATTCAATTACATTAAAACCTTATAGAAAGTAAAAATACATTCAATTTCATTATTATTTTAATATAAAATAATAATACATTCAATTTCATTATTATTTTAATATAAAATAATAATACATTTAGTTTCATTATTATTTTAATATAAAATAAAAATACATTTATTTTTGTTTGAAGAATTTCTATTTCTTCCATATTTGATCATAAATGAGTCCTTCAAATTTATAGGTTTTCATTCATTATTCTCTATTTTAACCCTTTTTATGTAAAAAATATACTAAAAACTTCAAAAAATTTATTTTTTATATGATGCTTTAAAAAGGATAAACATAAACAAAATCTAAATTAAAAATGTCATGCAAACATTTATTCTATAAATTTTTCTAACAAAATTAAATGTATTATTATTTTATATTAAAATAATAGTAAAATTGAATGTATTATTGTTTTATATAACGTTATAATGTAATTGAATGTATTATCATTTTATACTAAAGTTATGGAAAAATTTGTTTGGATAATTAAGAGAGATGATAGATGGGTTTTATAGATGATGAACATCAGGTAACTTTGTACTGTAAAACGAGAGGTTCTCTTGTTGCTACTAATGACTGGGCTTCCCTTCACCACAAGATGCAAAAGATGCAGACTACCTGCACCTGGACAGAAAGACCGATTGAAGCTGAACTCTTCCCTGGGATGCATAGGGACCGAATCCACAAATCAATATTCTTTGTTTTAGAAACATATAGGTTAATTGAAATGGAAATGTAAATTGACAATTATACCCATCATGTGCAAGACACATGGTGCCTTTAACCTTCCAAACTTAACGGTGTTAGTGTTGAGGGATCCTAGCCACAATATATTGCATACCATAGGGACTATATCCATAATAAACATAGAATGAGGACCATAGTCAAAGAAAACACAAAACCACAGGACCAAATCCACAATTCACTCTATATATAATAGGCTCGGGTTCCGATGAGAAGTTGAGGTTAACGTGAGAAGTGGTTATCAACCATTGGATAAGAAATGAACGCACATTAGAATGAGATGCACCGAGATGTACCGGATCAATTCCCTTCTAAGGCGTGATTCATGGGAGGGCATTTGATTAAAAGTGATCAACGGTTCAGATCCACTTCTCACGCTTCTCATGCTAACCTCAACTTCTCACACGATCCTTCGCCATATATAATAAACATCATTGATCTGTAAAACACAAATATTAATTGAAATGTCAAAGAACAATTTGCAAATCGCACGAGGAAAAACAAAACATGCTCCTCTCTCACTTCGCATCTCATCCTCGCATCAATTGTCATCTCCCATCTCTTGTCACTACCTCTCTCTAATTCCACTCCGTCTCTTCTTATCTCCCTTAGAAGCAAGTTGTGTTTGGTCCTAGTTTCTAATTTCTAATTTACCCTTTTCACCTCTTTTCTTTAGGTTAGTCAAAAAATTTGCCCTCATATATACCCAAACCCTTGATCAACAATTTCACACCCCCTGCATATTCTTGCACTGCAAACACACCATTGTAAGCCTAAGGATGTTTTTTAGATCATATGACGAGAGAAAACATCAAATCATGCAGTTTCAAGCTATTTTTATACATAGCTTCAATTTTTTCTCTGATTTGAGTAAATGAAGATTTTATTTGAATTATGGGCCCCTTTTCTGCTACCATGTCTTCTTTCACTTGGTTAACAAAATAGAGATCATTACTAGGATAAATTTGGTGCTCGAACACGCCACGACCTGGATCATGCGCGACGATCATGGTGTGTAAGGGGGACAAATAACACTAGTTGTAGTAACAAAGTGACTTCTTTGTACTTCGACTCGAAACATACTTCACCTTATATCCATATTTTATCCCGTAGATTAGTCCTCGTATGCATGTGCAAATTAGTTTGAAACTTTGCTATATTTCCCCATTCTTTTTTCGTCATTCTTCTGTTTCTATCTCTAACTGGAGCACAAGAGAGCTTGGCTTTTGGAAAACGTATAGAACTATATTGGTGCAATCAAGCCTGAACATGGACTAGTTTTTATTCAAGAGACAATAAATTACTACTAGAAGTAGGTTGATCGAGCAAAAATAAAAATAACATGTAACATTGAAATTTGAGCACGGAAACTAGGATCCCAATGTCTCTGGAAAAAAAATGTCTAGTTGTGAAACTTGGTGTTTTTAGAGTGGAAATCCAGCTTAGTTCAACAAGTAAAACATCTCCGACATATGCTTCATCACAAGCACCCAACACTTTCTCAAGAAGCCGTCAATGAAAGATACGAAGTAATGGCCACGGCCAAGTGACACAATGCCCGTTGGCCGCAAACATCGGTATGCACATGTTGGGTGGTGTGCTTACTTGTGCCGAATGACACCTTTGTCTCTTGCTTGAACGTACTTTGGGCAAAACTCGAGTCAATTTAACGTGTTGTTCATGATCAACTTTCTTATGGAGGCATTTAAGATTCTTCCCAGATGTATTACCCAACCGAAGATGCCACAATCATGTCGCATATAAGCTCTTTGAGCTATAACACCAACCTTTGTGTCTCCCCAAAAGCACATACAAAGTATTCAACGTCGTAACTACCTTTATGATGATCAGAGTGCCCTTGGAGATATTCACACCTCTATCTACAAATATTGCCTTGCGATCGAGCTTCGCAAATTGCCCACCAACAAAAGCGATCTAGACATGGATGACACATACCACACATCATAAATTGTGTGCCTGATGTCATCGAACATTCAAATATGCACGTAAGCAATACCCATAACCTTGCAAGCTGCATTGTTCCCCATCAGATTGTTGCTCCCCTCTTTAGCTTAAAATGAAGATAAACAACCCCTATTTGAAGTCATGTAAAACTGCGCTATCAAATCCATCACCCAACTTTGGTCTAATTTTGTGGACCGTGATGTGCTGCATAAGGCCTCATCATTCAACGCAAAGAATGAACTACCCTAGGTCTCGTGCTTCTTGATTCTTGGGCAATCCCTCACCCACTGCCCTAATTTATGCAATAGTTACACTTGTATCTTCCCTTCAACTTCCCTCTTGTAAAGGGCTTCCTTTAACTGGAATGCCCTCGGTTCTTGTTCTTCTTCATCGGGTGATGCTCACCCTGTCCTCCAACAAATAAGGCCCTATTACTACTGTTATCGGTAGAGGTAACGCTTCCTATATCCTTGAATTTCTTGCAAAGCTACTCACTGAGAACTCTGGTTTTCGCGTCATTGATGGATATGGTCTTCCAACCATAAATCAGACTATTCATAGATCCCATATATTGATCTCGCAATGAGAATAACATCATGACTAAGGCTAACGCTTCCTAATCCTCGACAAGCTTCAAGTCCGTGACTTTCATTTTCGCCATCAAATTATCAAACATGGTCAATGGCTCTAGACGGTCGCCACTTCTTGCATCTGAAAGTTGAGACATGGTCTCAAAAGAATCAATCAATTGGTAAGGGATTTTCATCATCATCTAGCTTGTACTTCTAGTGTAGTCTCTGAATTGATTTGTCTAAACACAACCTCTCCTATCACTAATTGCATCAAGTCATCATGTATTGCCTCATTTCCATAAGCTCAATTGGTGTGGTAACTGGATCCAGGTCTTCAAAAGCATACACAGCTGAGCTATGCTGTTAAAATCGCGATATATCGGCGATATATCGGAAATCGGACATATGTAAAATATCGGTGCAAAATATCGGTCAGTATATCGGCCAGCGATATATCGGCGATATTGACCGATATATCAGCCGATATTTAGGTCTAAAAATCGTTCAAAAATCGCGATTTTTTGGAATGTGTTTTTTTTGGGCTTTTTTAATGACTTGGGCCTTTTTTTAATTAAGTAATGGGCTTGTAAGTTGTAAAGCCTCTTTTCTTCTAACTTAGGTTTAGTTTTTTCTAAAAATCAAGAAAGAAAACGATTCTTTCTTCTTTCTTCTTTCTTCTTTCTTCTTCCTTCTTTCTTCTTCCTTCTTAGTTTCCAGCAAGCTTCCATTCAATTTCAGACCATTCCAGCAGGTTCATATTTTTAAATTTTTCATATTTTCATATTTTTCATATTCCAAACAGCAAGCTTCCATTCAAACGATTCTTTCTTATTTCTTCCACAGTTCCAGTAGCTTACTGAGTTACTGTTCATATTTTTAAATTTTAAGTTGTTCAAGTGTTCATATATTTTAATTTTAAGTTGTTTGAACATTTAAATTTTATAATTTAAGCTAATAAGTTGTTCAAGTGTTCATATATTTTTCATATTCCAGGCAGCAAGCAAGCTTCCATTTAAACGATTCTTTCTTATATATATATATATATAATTCTAAAAAATATTATATAAACCGATATTCCAATATATCACCGATATATCCGAGATATCGAATATCGGTCCTTGACCGATATCGCACCGATATCTGATTTTAACATCATAGCAACTGAGTGAAATATGTTTAACATTGCTTTCATCTTCCACAACCCTTTATCAAAGTCCCCATCACCATTCCATTGTTCAATATGCAAACCCCAAAATTTTATACAAACCCTTTACATACATGATGTTGAATAAGCATTATTTTGATCACCAAACACATTCTCATCTGCAATCAGACATTTTATAGAAGACTTGCATGCACCACAATCAACTATTTTCTCATACAAGGATGTAATCTCAAACCACACACCAACAAAGATCCTATAGCTCTAATACCACTTGTTGGGAAAATTTCCTAACCACTACAAATAAGTCCCACAACTATAACATGTGTAAACAAACCCAACAATGATGCAGAAACAAATTGGATCCCAACCTAACTTTTGGTTGACCCACACCAACAATTGAGGGATCCACACTCCGACAACCTAACTTTTGGTCTTCAAATCAAAGTACCCATGTGCGTCTACAAATATTTGTAAGTGTTAGGGTTTGTATCAAAACACAACCATGTGACTAAATCCCTTTTAAGCCACCTGACAAAATCATGACTTCTATTTACAATATCGTATTCCCTTCAAACTGCAACATTTGAGTCTACGCTTAACCTAATAGAAGTAAGTATTAGTTAAAAAAGGCTAAAATGCCTTCAACAATGGAACTAGGGGACCGAAATCCCATCATCAATAATCTGTAAATGACCCCCAATAGTTAATTTAACTAAAAGATTTTGCCAAACCTAAATTTGAACAGTGCAATCAGTATGGCGCTTTAAAATTGTACAATCGTTTCAAACCTAAAAGAGTATAACCAACTTGTATAGAATTTTAAGTGTGTACGGATTAGCTGAGAGGGGACCTGATGAGGAGAACGTTGATGAATAGCAGTGCGACAAATATCACCCGATTTTTTACCGGGGCAAACAGCGTCGACGGACAATCCGAAAGCTTGCAATGCCTGAAATGGAACCATCGCCTGCCATAACGAATCAATTCAATCACAAAATTACATTCCATTTCGAGATTGTGTTTATAGTAGCGGAAAGTCAGTTTTAAGAATCGTAATAAGCAAAAGAAACCTCAGCGTCTTCCATGTAATCGCCACATAACATCAAAACCTTCTTTGGAGAACTGGAATTCGCCATTTGAGATAATCCTGAAATCCAAAATGTGAAGGAGATCCAGAGTGTTCGAGAAATATGCTCTCTATATGGATTCTACATTTCTACTCCGGTCTTCAGTCTTCACTACGGTAACTTCTACTCAGCCCCCTTCAATTATCAACATAAACCATACACCCCTTTAGAATTGTAAACTAGACAACTTAGGTCCCTCAAATTGTTCGTAATTTATAAATAGGTCCCATTGTTTTCATTTACTAATTTATTGAAAAGATTATAAAAATTTCTGATTTTTGAAGTTACTAGTTATTTACCCGTGTACGATGTTGTGCGAAACATATCGATTTTGAAGCTAAAAACTCAAAATGGAAATCTTGTTTTGAGTTTTTGTTTCTATTTTTCATTAACGACGATGTTAATTTTATGGTTTTATGTGGTATATAAATTCAAAGTTAATACGTTTGGAGTTGATAAATAGTGGGGTTCTCAAGGCCATAGTATTTGTTATTCTTATATTTTAAAGAGCAACATATAATTAACAAAATAAAATCCGGAATATATGTTTGGACAAACTAAAAAATAAAATCATTTGTAAGGAATCCAATAAGATTTTGCTCAAAACGTCCATTTGTAGACATATCTTGAAAGAAATACATAATTATTACAAATATATACGTAGTGATTATATATACACATAATGTAAGAAATGATTAATAGTTGATTGTACCTTATTAATTGTGTAAAACTTCTTGTTACACCACGTTTGATGTATAAAGTCCATGTTGATTGAATTTTTTTGGCATGTTTCACTAATACCTTTGTTGTTTCTCGTGATATACCTCTAGATAGTGACACACAAAGTTGGTCATACGAGTATACCAATTCTAGTAGATAAACTCCTACGTTTTGAATCATTTGTCATAAAGCTTTATCAGTATACCACTAGACCCGACTCGCTCAGCCCGTTAGATAAGCAGGTTTGGACAACCATTCTCGAAAAAATTGGTGGATTCGGGTTGGACCGCTAAGATTAATGGGCTGGCTTGGGCAATGAAAAAAGAATTTGGGCAAGCCCTTTGGCCCGTTATATACTTGTAATTGATTAATTTTATATATATTTAATAATATATTGATTTTCATTAAAAAGATTTAGAAATCGTTGGATTGGGTTCCCTCTACTAAGTACCAACCATCACCTAAATATATACAATATGTGTTATGTTATATAATACGTCTCGGATCTCGGTTTTGAAATACTAGGTGGATAAATATTTTGTTATTGACAAAATCCGGACTTTAAAAGTTGATAAACCATTAGAGAGAAAATATTCATGCTTCATTTATTGTAAAATAATTTTTCATACGCTATGTACATTAATATTTGTTTTTACGTCTTATTTTATGCTTGAAAGAACTTACGTAACTTAAATGATTTACATAACTTGTGATTTTATATAAGTTTTGTTTTTCAAATGTAAGAAAAACAAGCCCACTAGCCCGTAGGCAAGCCCGTCCCGTTTATAACGGGTAAGGGTGTTGATCCAAATTCTCTCAGTGATTTGACGATGACCCTTATAATACTTAGTGAAAATTACATTTAACATCTGTATGTATCAGTGTTTCGCCATCAACGATAAACATACTAAGTTTGAGATAGTATCGTTGATAGCTTATAATGTAATAGTGTTAGATGTAATCCCTGAAGACAAGCCTCGCGACCAAAGAGTTCACCGCTGACATCGAAGACAAAGCTGATGAACAAGCATAAGTCTACTCATAATCTGAAGCGGCCAACAGTGAAACCAAGACAAATCTACACACGCGCTCCAATTCAAGAACAAGGCTTCAGCGCTAGCTGACTTACATCAGGCCTCAGTGATGAAAGTACCCATCAGCGATCGTTGATCATGAACCTTGTGTTTCAAGAATTGTTTATCTTATCCTCTTGCACAAAAGTACGAAGGTACAGAAGAAAGTTTGCTTTTCTCCATAATCGTACAACCACCCTGCCACCTATATTGTTCACCATGCGGCCAAAAGCATGTCCTTGATAAAAGTCAGAAGCATGCGCCCAATGAAGATCTGACATGTGTAAAGTTCTTTTGCCATGCATTAAATGCATGTGGTATAAATAGAAGCAACATCCTTCATTTTGAAGGATCTTCTGACTTCTAAGTGCAAGTAGAAAACCTCTAATTTTCTACTTACTCTTTCTTTCTATTTTCTAAGTGCAAGAACCTTAGTGTTTCTCAAGTTTCTTTAGATTAGGTTTTACTTAATCTTATTCCGCAACAAACTGTAAATTGTGTTTTGATTTATCAATAAACAATTTAAAAAAGTAAATTTTGTGTTTGTATTCAACCCCCCTTATACAAACTTTCACCCTTGTAGAACCCCTTCGGGACCAACACGTGGTATCAGAGCGGATTGTTTAATCTCATAAACAAGATCTTGCTTAAAACTCTCTTCCTTGCTATTCTTCAAATGGCATTCAACTCAAACACAAACTATATAGACAATGATTATCTTGCAAAACCTCCTCGATTCAGCAAAGATAATTTTAGTCTTTGAAAGAATCGAATGATGCTCTTTCTTGAAGATATAGACCCTACTATGCCTTACTATGTTGAAAATGGACCCTATGTTCTATTTATCATAGTTGCTGCCATTCCTGCCACTGCTACAACTGAAGTCATACCTGAAAGGCAGATTGTTAAAGAACTCTCTAAATGGTATGATGAAGACAAGGAAAAGGTGGCCATTGATACTAAGGCTAGATCAGACATATCTATGGCTATATCTTATGAGGTTTATCACTTAGTAATGAACCTTAAAACTTCTAAAGCCATGTGGGACACAATCTGTGTTCAATATGAAGGTACATCTAAAGTACAAGAATCCAGAAAGATAAATTTGGTAAGACAATACGAAAGTTTCATTTGTGGTAAGAATGAATATTTGTCTGACCTACACCAACGCTTTAATTGCTTATTAATTGATTTAAGAACAATTGGTAGGACCTATTCTAATTCTGAGACCCTGACAAAATTCTTAGAATGTCTTCCTGGAGTTGGGACAGTTATACCATGTGTCTTAAACTTTCAAAGGATCTCAAGGACATTTCTGTAACACCCCAAAATTTCCATAATTATTGTACATTTTGAGAGAACGTTTAAATAATGAGAAAGTGTTATTTAAACCAAATGTAAGATGTAAAGGTTGAAGGGTCAAAGTGTAATTGACCAAAGTGTTAAACGATTTGAGAACTTATGAAGTTTGAGGGTTGGTTTTGTTATTTGAATATAGTATTGGGTTATATGTAAAAGTGTGAATTTAGATATTTAAAGGGTGAGTCGGCTAAGAATTTGAGTTCTATCTCAAATTAGTCTTGGAAAGGCGGTGGCAGGGGAAGAGTTTTGTCTCTCTCGTTTGGTAAGAATCGATCATCTTTCTCACTTTATGATTCTTTAGTTAATATTAATTAATATTTATTAATTAATAATAATTAAATTTAAAAAATTAATATTTATTTATAATAATAGTTGATTAATAATAATGAGGGAAATACTAGAATATTCACAAAAAGTTACTCAAAAACTACTCAAAGTAGCGTTTCAAAAAGTTAACTTATAAGCTAGTTTATGGTCATCCAAACATGTACCCAGAAAAAAAAGCTAGCTTATAAGCTTGTTTTTTTTTGCCAAACGATGCCTAAGTTTGTGCGTGGAATTTTTGCTTCCAAACCGACCGTATCAAATTGTCATTAAACTTTGTGTAAACCCTCTTCAACATTATAACAGAGGCAAAGACCCAATGTAGAGCACACGGTGACACATGTCACTTTTTTGTTCCTCCACCGCAGTGTATACATTTATAGAGTCGTAAAAAATGTCACCGTATCAATTTGTTGTGTATTATATATATATATATATATATATATATATATATATATATATATATATATATATATATATATATATAATTTGAAACTACCACAAAAAACACAAGTTTTCCTTGGTAGAGTTGGTTTGTAAAACTTTTCTTTCATTTTTGACATAGGGTTTCAAAGAATCATGTTCCTAGATTTTAGCTTTTAATTTCACATTTATTAGGTTTCTAAAAGCTTGCAATAAAAAAACTCGAAAACGAGACCTCACATTTGAAAAGCAAGGAACTAAACACCAGACCAATATTGATTTTGCAAAAAATATCTCTAAATTTATTTCTTATAATCAAATGGTGCCACCATCTAAATTGATTTTCAACTTTTTCTAAACTAACTATAACCAAACCAAATAAGAACTGCTTTATTTAGTTTCAGGTTATTCGGTACAGTTGTAAGGTTTCATTTTTACATAGGTTTGTTGTACAAAGTTAACACATTCGTGATCAATATGGAAGTGTTATTCATCATTAATCACACAATCACGATGAATAACACATCCATATTCCCGATGAATATGTCTTGTGTTGTGCTATGGACGATTTCCTGGTTCCTAATCAATTTTAGCTTCCTAACAAACCTGCCCCTGTTGTGTAGTTGTGTACCTTTCTTATGTAGGCATCCCGTTATCCAAGCGCTAACCGAGTAAACGTTTATAGGATAAGAGTCAACACTCTCATTTACTTCGTCGAATAAATTCTAATTCATCAAAACGGCATTATATACAATAATTTATCCCGTGAGTTCTAAAAACATAAAAGTCGTCACACTCGCTTACCGGGTAAGACTTTTGGTCCTTGTCATCGCTTTTACCAGGTAAGATTTTTTATCTTTGCTATTTTCATCCAGTAAAGTAAGTAACCCGATAAGCTTCTCGTAAGCATTCGATAAACCACCTCAAAATTAAAACAAAACTAAGGTTATTTCATTCCGGTTTTAGGAAATTGGCTTTAAAATTTATTATTTTGGAAAACTGATTTCTAAAAACTCATATTTAGTTATTTGAAGCAATCGAAGACCAAATTCATGTTTTTAGATAAGGACAAAAGAAAAGTTGGTTTTGTATTTGAATACAAAAGTTTTAAAAATTGGTCATCTAAAACAGAAACAACATAAGTTGGTTTATTTTAATATAATTTTTTTTTTAAAATTAAAATTCAAGAACATTGTAAACATATTTGATAAATGAATCATCAAATTAAAACAATCATAAAGCATTTACTGCTTTTTCCTAAAATGTTTTGAACCTTAAGTTTACAATTTGTTATTAAATATGTATATATTTGAATTTTATAAAACTGAGTACTAATAAATACATTGTAATAGAGAACAATCATTGGACCTTATTAGGTATTGTTCAGAAAAAAAATCACGAAAAGAATATGAAATGGGGTTTTGACAAGTTGGTATCACTGGACTCATTTAAGAATGGTGAAAATGGGTATTTGGCGAATGATGATTCATATGTGTTTGGAGCTGAAGTATTTGCAGTTACAGAGTATGCACAAAAGGATCGATATATGTCCATCACAAAGCCTTCACCAATTTTTAATACTTACACTTGGACCATCGATAATAAAATAAATAAAACGTATTTTAACTATAAAAGTACCATAAATTAAATAATTAACTATAAGAATATGAATTTTAAATATAAAAAATATTTTTATGTAGTATATATGATATATATTAAAATAAATAAATCAAAAAATATTCAATATTGGGCTCATTTCGAACGTATCGAAGAGACGATTATAATGGTGTAACTTGTTAAAATTAAAACGTATTTTTTAACGTATTTTAGTTAATAAACGATTATATCTGTTAAATGTAAAATTAAAATTATGAAAGTAAAAGGTATAAAGTAAAGTAAGTAAATAAGGCCATCAGTACCCCATGTGGGGAATCTTTCAATGATTCCCCTCCACATCATCGTCACATCAGCTTTTCTTCCATCCCTCACTCCATCCCTCACGATCCCTAAACATCCGTACCCCATTCCCTCAAACCCCTTTGCCACCTCATTTATTTTAATTCTTTTATTTATACATTTAATTATTTAACAAAATAAAAATATTTATATATATATTTTTAATAAATAAAAATAAGATAAATAATAAAAATTAAAATTCATATCATTCATTAAAAAATTAAAAATTACAAAATAAATTTAAAAATCTACTCGTCGTCATTGTTGGGAACTTGGATACGCCAAATATGTTCGACCAAATCCGACCGAAGGTTATTATGAGTGTCCCGGTTTATGACTTCTCGAACATTTGCCGCGCGTTGTGTCTCACTGATTTGGCTTTCGATATCATTCGTGAAAAAGTCGTTTTCCACGTCACCACAAATAGCATGGTTTTCGTCTTCGAGTATCATATTGTGTAATATGACACAAGCGTACATAATGTTTCTCAATATTTCCGGTTCCCATCCGCGTGCCGGGTTATGAAGTATATGCCAACGTTGTTTAAGCACGCCAAAAGCTCGTTCAACATCTTTACGTGCGGATTCTTGCGCGGACTTGAACTTTTGTCGTTTAAGGTCTTGTGGGCACGTAAATGATTTTACGAAAGTAGCCCATTACGGATATATCCCATCCGTTAGATAATATCCGTGCTTGTAGGTGGCTCCATTCACCTCAAAAGGGCACTCGGGTGCTTTTCCATCATATACATCGTTGAAGATGGGCGACTGATTGAGAACATTGATGTCGTTGTTGGAACCGGCAACACCAAAGAATGCGTGCCAGATCCATAGATCTTGAGAGGCCACTGCTTCTAGCATGATTGTCGGGTGCTCATGATCACCTCTCATGAATTGACCTCGCCATGCATTCGGACAATTTGCCCACGCCCAATGAGTACAGTCTATGCTGCCGAGCATGCCGGGAAATCCGTGTTTAGCTTCATGCGCGGCGTACAACTTCTGAATATCAATAAAAGTAGGCTTGCGTAAATATTTTTGACCATACAGTTCAATAATACATGTGCAGAATTTGTACAGACAATCTCGTAACGTTTTCTCTCCCATACGGATGTACTCGTCAAGTGCGTCAGCAGCTACTCCATACGCCAATTGCCGAATAGCGGAAGTACACTTTTGTATCGGAGAAAAACCTTGTTTGCCTAACCCGTCAAACTGAAGTCTAAAATACGGATACCCTACTTCTAAATCTTCAACTATTCGTTCGAATAGTTGTCTGCTCATCCTGAACCGCCGCCTAAACATATCCGGTGTATAAATCGGGTTGACGCCAAAGTAGTCCCGCATAAGCCGCTCGTTTGCAGTTACTCAACCTCTTTCAATGTTTGCGGCCCTCTCTCTTGTTGACGATGAGGCGGTGCTACCATACAGCGATTGTGCAGCATGTCGAAAAATTTCCCTTTGTAGATTCAACAACTCGTCGGTGTCTACGGATGATGATGATGCGGTTGGTGAACCGGGTTGTGGCGAATCCATATTGTTTAATATATAGAGGTTGAGAAAATTTGAGAGAGTTTGAGAGGTGTGAGAAATAAGAGGTTGAGAGAATAAGAGGTTGAGAGGTGTGAGAAATAAGAGGTTGAGAGGTGTGAGAAATAAGAGGTTGAGGGTTAAATATATAGTGGGATTAAATTGAGAATTTTTTTTTTTTAGAAAGAGCCGTTCAACGGATATATTTTTTTAAAAATTTAATTAAAATTTTTTTTTTTTTAAAAACCTTCGGGATGGATCGGGATCCCATCCCCGGATACCATCCCGCCCCGCCAACCCCGCCCGGGCCGTAGCCCATCCCGCATCGACCCCGCCCATCCCGCATCCCATCCCGAGCTCATCCCGAGCCGGGTACGGATGGCCTAAGTATAGGGGTTGAAAGTATAAATTTCAATTACAAATCACAAATTTAGAAAGGCAGCCGGACTATTCACGGGACACTCTGGTCGCGAGATAAAAAATTTTCAAAATACACCCTGGTCCGCGATCGCGAACCCAAACGCGGAAAAAATGGGTACTTTGGTAAAATGGTTTAGAAAATGGGTATTTTGGTAAGTCAAAGTCAAACTTTAGGTATTTTAATTAATTTCTCTATAAATTAACTTACCGATAAATTACTTGAAGTAGCTTATAAAGATTTTAATTTTTTTTAAACAGGACTCCCCTTTCGTAATTTGTAAATGTGAGTAGTTTTTACAAGCACTCCATCTCCGAAGACTCCTATTTTAGTCTTGAAAAGTAATGTTTATCTTATTACTTGTAGTTGTAGATATCTTGTTTACAAATCTTATTGTATTTTGACATATTAATCTCTCTCTCTCTCATTCAATTGATCTAATTGTTTAGAATCTAGGATCCTCCTCCTCTACACACAATGCATCCAAACCAAACCGACTGTATCAAATTGTCATTAAACTTTGTGTAAACCCTCTTCAACATTATAACAGAGGCAGACCCAATGTAGAGCACACGGTTCCTCCACCGCAGTGTATAAATTTATAGGTCACGAAAAATGTCACCATATCAATTTATTGTATATCATATTTATATATATATATATATATATATATAGGGAAAAGATCCAGGGAGAACCTTGAAAAATAAAAGAACTGAAGAACCAAGAAAAAACGGATAAAAAAGTATATCAAAATGGATGTCAAATTAAAGATAATAATGTGATCATTTTTTTGGTATAGTTTGTTTCGCTCCAATTTTTGTTGTTTTCGTTGATTTTCGATTTTAAAAATTAGGAGGAAATGGTTTTATTTTTTGAAAAAAATGGTTATAACCACCATTTTAATCTCATCCGTTGGACCATCATAATCTAACGTTTTAGATGAGTTATTCGGTTCTTTTATTTTTTAGAGTTCTCTCCCGATCCCATCCCTATATATATATATATATATATATATATATATATATTTTGAAACTACAACAAAAACACAAGTTTTCCTTGATAGAGTTGGTTTGCAAAACTTTTCTTTCATTTTTGACACAGGGTTCAGAGAATCATCTTGTAGTAACAGTGACCAAACTTGAAGGAGTTTCAAGTCTTGGGGTGGAATCTGAATAAAATGGGAGTTGAAGGGAGTAATTTGTAAATGAGGCCTAGGGTATATAAGGACACAAAACCCTAGGGAGAGCATTTTGAATACTGATTTGTGTGTTGTGACGGCTGAATTGTGAGAGAGAAAAGAAGGAAAGGTTGGAGCTCCTATACATATTGGAAGAGGAAGGATCATCAATCTTGGAAACCAAAGAAAAGGGGTGTGTTGGAGTTTCGTTTTCAGCAAAGAATCAACCAGGTAAATCCCTCTCTCTTCATCTTTCAGCTGTGGATTTGTGGTTAGATTGAATATCTATGTGGGTTTTTGTTAAAATAGAGTTTGAGACTTAATGGGAGATTCTGGGCGTCATGTTGTGTTGTTATCGCCAAGGGTCTTGTAATTGTTGAACCTAGTGATCCTCTTATGATTGCTAATCCTTATTTCTCGAGATTTCGAGCTTGCCTGTGATTTCTCGACCGAATTAAGGGTCAGGTCGACGTCCGGATAGCTTCCTGGACATCCGGATACATTCGAGTGGTTGAAGGTTTCCGGGTAAGTGTCCGGATAGGTGTGTTGTCCGGATAGGGGAGTTGTCCGGATAAGGGTGTTGCCCGGATAGGTGTGTTGTCCGGATAAGGGTGTTGTCCGGATAGGTGTGTTGTCCGGATAGGTGTGTTGTCCGGATAGAGGTGTTGTCCGGATAGGCGTGTTGTCCGGATAGGGGTGTTGTCCGGATAAGTGTGCTGTTCGGAATAGAGTGTCGTCCGGGGAGTTGAGATGATCAGCTTATGAGTTTATCCTTTCACCAGGTAGATCGTTTGGAAGTGCATACCAGAATAAGAAAGGGACGTAAGCGTAACAGGTGAGTTTTCTAACTAAAGCTTGATGGTACTTGTTCATTTACTCGTACATGCGTGCTTACTTAATGTATGTTGCATATGACTTACTTATGCATGATGTGATGTATATGGGGGGTGTGTCCCATACGTAATGTGTGATGTATATGGGGGGGGGTCCCATACGTAATGGTGTGATGCTTATGGGGGGGGTGTCCCATATTGAAACACCCTAAAAACAGGGTCAATTTAAACCTTAAAATTTTCCACAAGTTATGATCAAAAACTTCAAACTTATATAACCTGAGGATCAAAATGTAAGGTTTCTATATACACATGACATTACTCAAATAACTTATTAATCTAATCATATCATAACAATCAGATTAATCAAGTTATCTAAACAACCGTCCCAAAAGCATAAAAGAATAACTAGATCCTCCGTTATCTCTAAGTCTGAATCTTTCCAAATGTTCTCTTCTCTCATTCCCGCTTACTTCCCGGAGCTTGTACCTGGTAAGAAGATTCAACTTGAAACATTAGGCTTTCGCCTAGTGAGAATACTCAAATCAAAATAAAATTTAATAATTAAATATGAACAGATAACTCAAACCTGTTCTCACCCATCTTACCGTACCACAACTCCTTTCCAAAATCGGGAAATCTACCCTGCTCCCATACGTACAACTAACTCACTTAATCATAGCAACAAAACTTAAGAGTTTACTATGAATCATCCCGGATTCACAGTTAATACTCTTACACAAGAAATTACAAGTCAAAACCTGCCTATTTCTGAATCAGGAAGTAGAGATTACAAATTACTTTATGCCTATCTCTAATCTTCCTCTCATCACTGGGAAATCTCCGATCTTCCCTAATTGAAATGGGAATTACAAATCGAAATCTGTCTATTCCACATTCCACCTCAGAATCAATGGTCCCAATGGGATTATAATATCGCAATACTCAATCGAGACTCATGATTCAAGGTACACCCAATTACTAAAAATTACATCCCTTTGGTCTATGGCGAGTAATTGGTTCCCATTATACCATACCCAGGTGCCCTCGGTGACCGGATGCCTATTTTTAGTAAAAGCACATAACACATAATATATAATAATCGATGCTATTATATGCGTCCGGCATACAATATATCATTTCTCCGAACATATTCTATATATACAAAAATAAAGAATATTAATAGCTCCTCATCTCAATCTCTTAATTATCCCTCTTTGCAACCTAGCAAGGGAGTTAATATCTCAATTGTTAACCTACATTTCGGACTCATAGATAGGTCTTTATAATCTATCATAATATAACTTCAAAATCGTATTTAGAGTTCATAATCATATAACATATTGCATATAACAAATAATCATATTCATTATAAGGAATATTAATAACTCCAGTTTATCAATTTCTTAACTATCCCCTCTTAGCAATTTAGCACGGGGATCATTATAGCATAACTTTTTAATCGTCCTCTTGGACTTATCACTTGACGTAATCAAGTATTTATAAACATATTCAAACATATATATAAAACATCCATTTCAATATTAATCAATGAATTTTAAAGAGAGTTGAATAAACTCACCTGATGCGTTATCACTTCTTTTAATCCTTTTTAACTCGTAAGGGACTCCCTTCTTCACTACCACAGTTTACTGTAATATTCAAATTACATATATACTGATATTAATTTATAAAACAGAACCCTCTATAACTGAGAATCCTTAATCTCTTAAAATCACATCTCAAGTCGCAATGAACTGAAGTCGCAACCACTTATTGCGATTCCAATTCCAAATCGCAACCAACTGTTGCGATTCCAACTCTAAATCGCAGTCCACCATTGCGATTTCGACCCAAGTCGCAATCAACTGTTGCGACTACAGTACCAAATCGCAACCCTCTATTGCGATTCCAACCTAAGTCGCAGTCAACGGTTGCGACTCCAAAGCTAAGTCGCAGTCCACTGTTGCGACTCCAACTCCAAGTCGCAACTGTCTACTGCGACTTCACTACTGAGTCGCAACTGCCTATTGCGACAATCATGAATGTCGCAACTCAAGGTTGCGACTTCGATGATGTTCATCCAAGTCTCAGTCCACTATGTTCATCCTAAAACCCAGATTTTACAGTTTTAATCTATGTTTGTTTATGCAAACTTGCAGATATGTTTTTTTATCCCTAACTTAACATATCCAAAAACTCAGATTCTCATTATTATCAAAATCTACCAAAAACCCAACTAAAACTCCAAAGAAAGCTTTTACTACTAAGATGAAGATTTAGGATATAATTACCTTGAATTAATTTCTCTTTTCCAATTGCAACAAGTATGATTTCTCCTTCTTTTCTTCCTTTCGATTTTCTATCTTTAGGCTCTCTCTCTTTTTCTTCAAAACCGAAATCCCACCATACACACTCACACCATTCACACTTAGTCCTTAATGACTATTAGTGTGACACCTACACACTATTAAGAGGTGAGTCATAGGACTCTTACCAAATGAACCCTTAACTTTCAAAGAATTACACAACAAACCCTCACTATTCAAATCCACTTCAAAAAAGACTTTAGATAAAATACAAATTTAACCCCTAGTTAAAACTTGTAATTCCCAAAATAATACAACGAAAATTCGGGATGTTACACATATGTTATGGTATGACGCTTATGGGGGTGTGTCCCATCTGTCATAGTGTGATGCTTATGGGGGGTGTGTCCCATATATTATTTGCCAAACTTTATATTGATTTATGTTTCGCAAAACTCCTTAAATGCTATATGTAGTGTGGATGTAACTGAGGGACCTCACTAGACCTTGTGGTCTAACCCTCGCATTTTCAAAACTGAAACCCTTTTCAGGTAAGCAGATTAAGAGCAGTTCCTCTAGTGGTAAAGAGAAGGCGTGAGAGCGGGCGTGGCTTGGCATTAGTGGACTTCCTTTACATTTTGTTATTAGAAACTCTCAGTTGTAATTCGGGTTTATTCCGCAAACCCGAGTGCAGAATTTTGATGGTGTAAACCTTGGGCCATGTTTTGGCGATAAATTATATTTTAATGTCGTATTCCGACATGCTTTGGAGTGGGTTGTTACAGTTGGTATCAGAGCCATAGTTTAAGGGATTTAGGTGACCGGATGGGCCTAAACTTAAACTGTAGAAGTACAACTGAGAATGTAGGAAGACCTAGGAAGACCTCACTGGGAAGCGTGAATAATAGGGTGGTGAAAACTATCATGTAAGGTAAGTTCAGAATTACACCTGGCCAGTGTAATTGTGAATTTAGAGGTGCATGACGGTGATCATTCTTGCCTTGTTATTTTAGGACGGTTGTTAATCTATATTTTGTGTAATGTTTCGGTAGTTGTGAATGCCAGGACGAAGTTTGAGGAGTAGGTCTGTACCAGTTGTGGAGACTTTGCCTTTAGCGGGGGAAATCCGCGTGGTGGGGAGTCTGAAGGATGGACCAGTGAGTCCTCTGAGGCAACCGGCTACCCGCGGGAGGGGCGGAGGTCGTGGAAGGGATCGGGGAAGAGCACCCCGACGTGCGGCTACCCAGACTGTGGTGGCCAGTGTGTGGAGATTATCAGTAGTGTGTAAAGTTTTACCTTGTCATGATGGCAACGGTTTAGTGTGTTGTACAGATTATTCGTGGTATGAGTGATGATTCTTTCTAGAAGAAGCGTTGTTTGAATGTTTGGTGCGAGTGTCCGTGTGAAGTAGAACCTTTAGGATTCTTAAGGAAATAATTGATTGGAGGTGAGCTCCTAATCTCTTATGAGTCTTTATTCTGGGAGTTCCCGATGTCGGTGAATTGAGATCTTGAGAGTTTCGACACAAGGATCGGATAGTGGAGATGTGCTTTCTTACCCTCTAGCTAGTGGAGGAGTAACAAGAGTGGTTGAGAAGTGATAGATGTATGGATTGGAAACACTGGTGTCGATTAACCAGTTTGGGACCGAGGTGAAGCCGCGTATTTTTTTTACAAATTTTTAGTCAGGTGGTGACTGTGGGGTTGGACATCCAAGTGTGTGGGGAAGTACCGGCACCGAAGGTTGTTTCAAATGTAAGGAACCTGATGGTGTAGTGGGGAGTAGGGTGTCGGCGTAGAGTTGTTGTAATTGCAAAAAGGTTAACCCTGCTTGAGCGAATAGCCTTCAATGTAAAGTGAGTCATGCATGGCGTTTTCAAACAAGTTACATAAGTCCTTCGTGTCAAAATGTGTGAGTGTGCGCGTGTGCCTTGTAAACTTCTGATTTTGAAAATGAGTTGGCGTGTGCAAATGTGTGCTTGAAGGAAAAGATAAATTTGTTTGCATGGGGTAATAAATTTTGAACTTGGAAAATAGTGAGTTACTTCACTTCACTTGCGAGTGAGTTAAGCTTTGTTGTAAAAATCGTAACAATATTTGATCGCATGGTTTTATGGATGAAAACGTGGTTGACATATCAACAAGTGTGGGAGTCGGTCGACTATCCCAGTATGGGTGATATTGTTGTATTTTAAATTTTTTTGCACAAAGAGAGTTTCAGTGAATGCACTTTCAAATGATGGACAAGGTTGCGTGTGAGCGATCTTTGAGATCGGTGTGTGTGTGGTGGTAATTTATAGGTGTGTCGTGGTATGCATATCTTGTTTTGTGGAATGTATCGAGTGTGTAAAGCAATTTAAATCACTGTGTTGTCATGCATGAAGGCTATGAACTTGCTAGGTAGTAAGAGATATCGTACCTGAGAATATGCGAAGTTCCGGGAGTGGAAAATGTGGTTGAGTCGTCGATGGTTGATTTGTGACCTTAGTGTTACAGTATAGGGAGGGCAGTGTCTACCTGTAGTCTCAGGCTTTGACTGTGGAAATGATTGTGTGATGGTAGTTCTTGCTCTTATTTGGTAAGTTGACATATGACCGTCGACGGGGGGGGGGGGGGGGGGGGGGGGGTGTCCCGGGTGATTTCGAAGTAGGCAAGATACTTTGAAGGTAACATTGTGGTATGTGGATGAATCGGTATCGGCGTGGAGCCGGAGTCGTGGTGAACCTGCCTTTAGGCTAATTGTCGGGTATTGAGGTTGAAGTCAACGACGGGGATGAATTTGTTGTCGGGAGATTTGAAAGGTTAACTTTAGTGTGATTATTTTGTCGAGTGGGTGCGCGGAGATAAGAGGTCGGTGTGGAAAGGTATGTGTCTGTCAAGAAGGTGGATAGCCTTTTGTAAGTATCCCAAAGGTGGGGATGTGTTAGCTGGATAAGTGATTCTTCCTAAGTGACTGTTATGTCATTTATGAACAAGGTAGTTAGCCCAACTCATGTGGGACACGTAGACTATGTTGGTTTGTAAGAGTGTGTCTTATAGTTTGATTAATTTGGGTGTGTCTCATATGGATTATTCGAACGGACTTGGTCTGTTTCCAAGGACGGGTGTGTGCCCTAGATCAGGTCACAGGTGTGTAGTGACCAGGAAGAAATCAGTTATATGTGTGTGGACGTTGGGTTGCAAAACTATTTATTGCTTAATGTTTTCGCAAACTCTTTCAATTTATGTTGTGTTGGGCATGGAGAAAGCTTGGACTAGTGTGTGCACAAATGATCGTGAGGATTGAACCTCTGGTGTGGGGTTGTGTGGATAAGATAGCGATAACTTGTAATTAGTAAGCATGCAAGGCATGGTGGTAATGAGTTGAGGTGAGGTTAAGTGATGGACTAGTGTTGATATGGGGTGAGCGTAAGTGGAGATCCTTGCTCAGGATTTGTTTATAAGTTGTTCAAGGTGGCAAAAATTGTGTGTGGTGTTGTTATCCGAGAATAAAAGAATGGGGTGGAAGTTGGTGGCTACCTATGAGGGAAATGGTGTGATCTTGAATTGGGTAGTTCATGGTGGTTCGTGGTGGATACGAAATCCTTAGGAATGCTGAGCTAATCCTTGTACATAAAGGAAATGTAAAGGAGTGAGTTAATATCGTTTGAGAATTGAGAAAGGTGGTCGCTTCGAACATCGAGTGTGATTTCGGATTGACTTGGTGGAATTTCTCGTATGAGATGTAGTGAAACTGTTGGTTGGGCATAGTAACCGTTGAAATTGCGTGTATGGAGCGGTAAATGTTGGATGAGAATGTTCGTGGGTAATTGGGACGGTAGGTTGGAATGAGTGTGTAAGCGGGAAGTAGAAAGTGTGGCAAGTGGCGGAAAGTGGAAACAATGTTTACAGAACGTCACCGTCGGGTGCATGAACTTCCAGTGGGAGTATGAGGAAGAGGATTTGTGTGTAGCGTTTGGTTTACAAGACAAGGAAAGCCAGCTTGTGCGGTTGATCAAGGGTGTGCATCTTTTAGTGAGTCGTTCTTTGGAAACGTGTTTTATGTTGAAAAGCAAGTGGCAGGAAGTAGTCGAAGGTAGTGTTCGGGAGAAGGACCATTAGATTGGACTTGGTAGTAGTGTGATAAATATTCCAAGTAAACTTTGTCGTTCAGCGTTAAGCTAGTAGGAACAGTGTTGTGTGAGCATGGTTGCTCCTTTCTGTTGGTGGGTGAAACTTGAATTATTTCACATGTGGATGGACGACTGTTGGATGCAAGGAGAATTCAACGGTGTGTCTTCAAGATTGGTTCGGAATGGATTGATGGGTGCTTCAAATGTTAAAGTGTGGATGTTTTCTACTTTTAGCTCTGTTTAGTGTGGGGGTGTTGTTGTGGTGGAAGCATGTGAATTGACTTTTATCGATGGATCGTGGGCAACACAATTCAGGTGAGAAAGTGTTATCTGCCTTAGACGTATATTGTGATGGGAAAGCGATTGTAGAATTGTGTGTTATCTGTGGAAGAGGATCATATATGTGAGTTAAGGTGATACTCGAGGTTGATCTTGTGCTAGGTTGGTGAATTGAGAGTTCGTTAAGGAATTTATGTTGTTGTGACGTTAACCGTTGTAAACTTGTTCTGTCACGGAAGAGAAGTTGTGGATGAAAATTCTAAATTCGTTGCAACCGTGCGATTAAGTGTGTGGACGGTATCGTGTACCGTTGGCCTGAGACGTCATAGTTGTGGTACGCGAAATTACCTAGGATAGGAGTTTTAATTAATCGAAAGTGTGGAAAGTGTTGGTGTAAGCTTTGTTGTTGAAGGGTTATGCAAAGTGGAAGTAAGAGAGTCCTTAGAGAAGCAAAGAGGTTGGCATGTGCAGTTATCTGCGAACCTTCCAGGAGTAAAGATGCATCGCGGGAAAGAAACGTTGTGAGACCGGGGGTCGCGAGGTCGGCCACTGTTAAGCCATCCAGGTTCGCAGGAAGTTAAGGGTGGCTCTAGACCACCAAAGGAGACGTTTGGCCGAGTCGGATGTGACTATTCCGTTAGAAGATGTCAGTGTCGACGAGAAATTGATGTACAAAGAGGAACCAATAGAGGTTGTGGACAGTAAAGTGGAAAATAGGGAATAGGGAGGTTCGTCTGGTTAAAGTCCAGTGGAGATCATAAAGGAAGAGAGGCTACGTGGGAAGTGGGATAGGATATGATGTTCAGGTACCCTCATCTTTTCGAGAATGGAATTCCGGGGACGGAATTCTTTTGAGGAGGGAGTGTTGTAGTAACCGTGACCAAACTTGAAGGAGTTTCAAGTCTTGGGGTGGAATCTGAATAAAATGGGAGTTGAAGGGAGTAATTTGTAAATGAGGCCTAGGGTATATAAGGACACAAAACCCTAGGGAGAGCATTTTGAATACTGATTTGTGTGTTGTGACGGCTGAATTGTGAGAGAGAAAAGAAGGAAAGGTTGGAGCTCCTATACATATTGGAAGAGGATGGATCATCAATCTTGGAAACCAAAGAAAAGGGGTGTGTTGGAGTTTCGTTTTCAGCAAAGAATCAACCAGGTAAATCCCTCTCTCTTCATCTTTCAGCTGTGGATTTGTGGTTAGATTGAATATCTATGTGGGTTTTTGTTAAAATAGAGTTTGAGACTTAATGGGAGATTCTGGGCGTCATGTTGTGTTGTTATCGCCAAGGGTCTTGTAATTGTTGAACCTAGTGATCCTCTTATGATTGCTAATCCTTATTTCTCGAGATTTCGAGCTTGCCTGTGATTTCTCGACCGAATTAAGGGCCAGGTCGACGTCCGGATAGCTTCCTGGACGTCCGGATACATTCGAGTGGTTGAAGGTTTCCGGGTAAGTGTCCGGATAGGTGTGTTGTCCGGATAGGGGAGTTGTCCGGATAAGGGTGTTGCCCGGATAGGTGTGTTGTCCGGATAAGGGTGTTGTCCGGATAGGTGTGTTGTCCGGATAGGTGTGTTGTCCGGATAGAGGTGTTGTCCGGATAGGCGTGTTGTCCGGATAGGGGTGTTGTCCGGATAAGTGTGCTGTCCGGAATAGAGTGTCATCCGGGGGAGTTGAGATGATCAGCTTATGAGTTTATCCTTTCGCCAGGTAGATCGTTTGGAAGTGCATACCAGAATAAGAAAGGGACGTAAGCGTAACAAGTGAGTTTTCTAACTAAAGCTTGATGGTACTTGTTCATTTACTCGTACATGCGTGCTTACTTAATGTATGTTGCATATGACTTACTTATACATGATGTGATGTATATGGGGTGTGTGTCCCATACGTAATGTGTGATGTATATGGGGGGTGTGTCCCATACGTAATGGTGTGATGCTTATAGGGGGTGTGTCCCATATGTTATGGTATGACGCTTATGGGGGTGTGTCCCATCTGTCATAGTGTGATGCTTATGGGGGGTGTGTCCTATATATTATTTGCCAAACTTTGTATTGATTTATGTTTCGCAAAACTCCTTAAATGCTATATGTAGTGTGGATGTAACTGAGGGACCTCACTAGACCTTGTGGTCTAACCCTCGCATTTTCAAAACTGAAACCCTTTTCAGGTAAGCAGATTAAGGGCAGTTCCTCTAGTGGTAAAGAGAAGGCGTGAGAGCGGGCGTGGCTTGGCATTAGTGGACTTCCTTTACATTTTGTTATTAGAAACTCTCAGTTGTAATTCGGGTTTATTCCGCAAACCCGAGAGCAGAATTTTGATGGTGTAAACCTTGGGCCATGTTTTGGCGATAAATTATATTTTAATGTCGTATTCCGACATGCTTTGGAGTGGGTTGTTACACATCTTCCTAGTTTTTAGCTTTTCATTTAAGATATATTAGGTTTCTAAAAGCTTGCAATAAAATGACTCGAAAACGAGACCTCACATTTGAAAAGCAAGGAACTAACATATTGATTTTGTAAAAAATATCTCTAAATTTATTTCTTATAATCAAATGGTGCCACCATCTAAATTGATTTTCAACTTTTTCTAAACTAACTGATAACCAAACCAAATAAGAACTGCTTTATTTAGTTTCAAGTTATTCGGTACAGTTATAAGGTTTCAATTTTACATAGGTTTGTTGTACAAAGTTAACACATTAGTGATCAATATGGAATGTGTTATTCGGTACAGTTATAAGGTTTCAATTTTACATAGGTTTGTTGTACAAAGTTAACACATTAGTAATCAATATGGAATGTGTTATTCATCATGAATCACACAATCACGATGAATAACACGTCTATATTCCCGATTAATATGTCTTGTGTTGTGCTATGGGCGATTTCCTGGTTCCTAATCAATTTTAGCTTCCTAACAAACCTGCCCTTGTATATGTACCTTTCTTATGTAGGCATCCCGTTATCTTCTAATAATTTAAAACTCCTAGTTTTCATAACATTAACAGGTACCAGTGGGAGATTAATCCTTTCCCCCGAACCGAACCGAACCCATCGGGCATTAAGGCGGGGCAGGGGGGGTATCGAAGATTGAAAGCTTTAAAAGAAAACTACAAATCTAATTTTGTATAGTGTATCTGATAACATGCATGTTGCTAAAGTAAGCAAAGAATCTTCCCTTCTCAACAAAGGTATATACTAAACCATAAAAACTAAGAATTATTTGCTTACTAAAGTAGTATTACTTGTACAACAAAACATGGAGGATGGGTAGCTCAGCTCATAAAAGACTTCACCAAACTCATAACTTCAAGGTCCCGTTTGTTTTGTAGGAATGGATAAGATTTGAAGGGATTTGGAATTCAATTCCATTCCAATCTCATGTTTGGTTTGGATGCCTTTGAAATCCCATAAACATGGGTTTCAGAAATCCAAACGACGATTGTTTGTATTTCGTAGGACACAAATAGTGTTTAAAAATAATAATCAATTAATAAAAAAGTAATTTAATTATTTATAATTTGTTTTTATTAAACATACCTGGATGTGTTTTTTAATAATAACAATAATAATAATAATAATAATAATGTATTTTTGTATGATTACATACATACTAGAAACATACCCTTACACCAAGCAATGACATGAATTGAGCAATGAACTGAGGATGGCCTGGCCAGGCTGCTCCTGTCACTAGATTTCCATCAGTAAAGCAACGATCTATTGGGTCGGGTTCTAACCAGGTTGCACCACCCAATACCACATTAAGTTTAACAGCTGGATACGCAGTACATTTCTTGCCCTAGTAAATACAGTCAAAAAGAAACATGGGTTCATTAGAATACAACTAATTTTAACTTCCGATAGTTTTTCTCTAAATGCATGCAATGCATCTTCCTAACATAAGAATGCTTTAAAAATCTGTCACAATGTCATTCAACTTCTATTAGAAGGTTGTTCTTGTCTCCAAGGAAGCTCAAACTCATAACTAACCTAAGGGTCCGTTTGGTTTGATGGAATAGTTTTGAGGAATTTGGATTCTGTGGAAGGATTTGGAATCTTTGATGTGTTTGGTTTGTAAATTCCCTTCTTTACAAAAACAAATTTTAAATAATTATAAATATAATTAAATTACTTTTTTATTAATTGATTATTACAAAACAAATGTTTTTAACATATTTTAAAACATTACTACGTAAAAATCCTACGAAATCCATGAAATACCAACCACCCTCTGGATTTCAAAATCCTATGTTTTTTGGGATTTCAAAGAAAATCCCAGGATATCAAATCTAGGAAATCCTTCAAACTAAACATGGAATTGGAATGGAATTCTATTCCAAATCCAACCCCACAAAAGTTAATTTAATTATTTTTATAATTTGTTTTTATAGATTATATATAAAATGAAATTCAGTTCCATTCCAAATCCCTCACAATTCCAAATCCTTCCATGAAATCCAAATCCCTCAAAACCATTCCATCAAACCAAACGCCTCCTAAGGGTTCTCATTTCATAGCATTACGCTACACGAAGGGCCTGTTGGTATAATTAATTACTCATATATTCATGTATCAAAAACTGGTATTATTAAGCAAGCCAAAAATAGTTGAAATTGGTGCAGTGAGTTCCTATTACCTATATTAAAAACAAAGGGGTTGGTTGGCATTTAGATTTTGCACCGCTCAAGGGCTCTTTCCAGCATATATCGAGAATAAATGGTCAAAATCTAGCCGATGTGGGACTTCAACACGTCCCCTCCAACGAAGGTAGACGGACACAAATTGTCCCAAAGTATTGAGAGGGGGCTACATGGGCACATATCAAGTGTCGAGTTCCTAGAGTGGTAAGACTTTGACTCTGATCAGAGTCGTAGCTAGTAGGGAGGCTAGATGGTTAAAGTTCTTTCAGAATACGTACCAAAGCCTAGGATCCAATCCCGTTGTTGCGTTTTTGACTTTTTATTTAATCATTTCACCAATCAATTTCTTTTTGTTGTTAAATTTTTTATAGGCATTGATATTTTAATATTACTGTTTTTATCATCAATTATATTTTTTATATTTATCTTTCATTCATGTTTTAAAATAAAAACATTGTTAATTAAGACTAGTCATCGTACCCGCGCGATGCAGCGGGACAATTCGATTAACCAAATACTCAAATCCTCAATCTTGCTACATGCTTTGTATTATTTCTTATCAAATAGGCATTAGCAAAATATGTCTCAAACAATTCAACTGATGCATAGATCTTATTAGAGCTCACTTCTCAATCGAAGAGGAATAACTGAAACAGCCATGATGTGATTCTCGTGATCATTTGGTTACCTGAATAAGTAAACACCCATCATAAATTAAAACAGATGAATTAAAAGCAATGAATAAATAGTGGCTTCAAAGTGTTCAAATTTGCTGATATATAAAATTATTTCAAACATATACTACATGACAAACAGTTTATGCTCATAATATGCAAGCTTCAATTAGTAATGTAGAGTTTACCTTTATCTAATGCAACTTCAACATAGTCAAACTAAAGCACGAAATTAGTGCCAATGACAAATAAATGAGCTACCAAATTTGATAAAGATTTAATAGCAGGACTATTTGCTTCCACATATTCATTCATTGTCACAAAAATTAAAAAAACCCAATCAATAAATGAATCCCACAAAAAAATCTAATGGGCGGTTTACCTAATCACTTACCCGGTAAGTGCTTACCGGTAAAATTCAAACACTATCACTTACTTACCGCCTTACCGGGTAAGATTTTAGTCCACCAAAATGGCATCATATGCAACAATTTACCCGGAAAGCACCATGGTAAAAGTCGTCGCACTAACTTACCGAGTAAGACACTCGGTTCTTGCCTTCGCTACCGGGTAAGATTCTTGGTCCTTGCCACATTACCGGTAAGGTAATGTGACTTGGTAAGCACTTACGCAAGTAAGCGTTTGGTAAACGACCCCCAAATTGGAAAAACTTACCTTGTTAGCACATATTGCTTGCTCGTAAAGGCGAAGAATACCACAAACATGTTGAAGTCCTTGCTATTCAGCAGAGTCTAGAAAAATAAAATCATGAATTATCAAAAAGGCTTACAGAGATCAGATTCAGGAATATGATGTTGCCCTCTTGTACCCCTTTCCTTAGAAGCAAAGATATAGCCTCAACTGTGGAATTGCCATAACAAATTGTTTGACATAATCAACAAAAAAATTGGTTAACAAACGGAAAATATTCTCAAATACTAACATGTCCCGAGTATAGTATCCAACAACAACACGTGCCTATCCGAACCCAACCCTATGTGTAATATGGTCAAATTAAAACCAAATTAACAAACTACGTACATATCAAAAAATCAATTACATGTCTAGTTTCAGATTCCATTCTCTGTGTTTAAGGACTTCTATCTCAAAAAATCATGTAATGTCTAGTCCAACCAAGTTAACTTCTATCTCAAAAAATCATGCATCAATTGTAGATAAGTCTTCTACATTAAATCATTGGATGTCTGCTGTCTTTTCTCCGGCTATTGCAATATATAAAGTTTATGTCTAGTCAATTAACCATCAAATTCAACAAATTCTTTTAGGCAATGCCTCATTAAAAAACAATGATGCAACTAAGTTCAAAGATTGTTCATGTGCCTTGAGCCCTTTAACTTCACCAGTCTCATTTATAAGTAACATTTGAATAACCAAGTGGAGTTCGAATATAGCTGCAACTGGATAAAGCTGCAGGACCCTCACCTTGAATATTCCTACAAAATCAGCCATAAGATTTAGCCATATGGTTGCTCATATTGGATTGAAATAAGATGTTAGGCCCTAATCCAAAGTAACATTACCCTATAGAGCATGATTAACATTCACATTAGTCTATAAAGAGTGAATCAAAAAAAAAACAAATATAAGATTTAAATTCATAATTTTATATGAAATATTTTTCAAAAATGAAGTATAGAATGTCCCTGTTTCACCTTCCCCACACGTTACCCTTTTTTTCTCTTTGCTTGGTGTATTCCATGCCTACTCTCCCTACTCGTTACTCTAACATCCTTTTTTCTCTGTACTACAAAGCTTGCACAAGGATGTTTTTGTGCTTAAAACGCGAGGAGCTTATTCCTAGAAGATTGTTGATCAACTGCAAGAAAGAATAACCAAATGTCATCTTTACTTGATCGCCAAATATTAATCATGGTAACAATTGCAAGCAACGCAAATCAAAGTTTAACTTCTATAATGAAAACAATAAACATAGGCAATTGAGCTAATAACTAATTTTGATTTTGTTGCGCCACAAGATGAAGATAGGAAGTAGGAAAATGTTTTTTTGGATAAGGTTCATCTAGGCTTTGCCTAGACTACATCCTTGGCAATTTGAAAACAAACAAACAAAGCGGTCGTTTGAGACTAAGCCTGGCCACAGAATGCTGACGCCTGGACTCGAACCTGGGGTGGATGGGATATTCCACCACATCCCCCAAGCCCTTGCCAACACGCCACCATCCTTGTGGTTAAGTAGGAAAATGTTGAAACTCAAACTGAAGTAGTTCGGAGTTTCGTATGAACTTATGAATATCAAGCTCCATCTAAAGAACTGAAATGAAAAAAAAACAATCAAATTTGGATATTAGAACACATTATAAGTTGAATATTTGAGATTAAAATAATCTTACGATATTATTTCATATTTAGATTAACTAATGGAAAACTTATATTTCCTTGGTCCACAATAATTTCCATTTTGAGATGACTTAATTCTGTACTTATCGACATCTCCTACCGTATCAACATAAACCTATAAATACAAATCAGTAAATCTGCAAAGGAATTTCTCCAAGTCTTCCAAACAATGCTTTTAATTCTGATCAATCAGTAAAACTAATATCTAAGTATATACCTCAGTCAGAAGATAACCCATGTTCAGCACCCTCTTGACAAGGCCTATGGCAGACTCATGTGATATCTCATTCAGGTTGATCTTATTTCTGTTAAGAGGAACAAACAAGATCATTTAGAGTAGTGATTTAACTGGTACAAAATTATATAAAGGGAGTTGCATACTAACTTTTGCAACATTTCAGCTGCGAGCTCGCTAGGATCTATGACATCAACAGCCCAACCAATTGTTTCATCAACCTTCAAACTTTCAAATAACTCCTCTCTTTTCTCTTCTTTCAAAGTCTTAGAATCTGCATAAAGTGGAGAATAAGCTCTTTTAAAGGGACATCTAAAGAGGGATAAAAATAGAAAGAAGAGACTGCAGATAAATGGTAAATACAAGCATATAAAAAAATCATACAACTTATGGAAGAAAAGAAAAGTGTACAATCTTTTACGTAAGATCATAGATTTATAGATAAGCAGTTATATAACTTATCTACAGTAACGTATTCAGGTGGAAAAAAAATATCAGCGTCCTCAGCTGTACAACTTAGAGGTAGCAGCAGATCAATCTGATATCGCTAACTATAAAATAGATAAAAACATCGCATTTCTTCGCTTTTTTCAGCTACATGGTCGAACATATAATTTTACCAATCACATACTTATACACTCATAATCATATCAATTTTACATCATTTCGTCCAATTTGAATAGAATTACCTGATATAAATCAGCAAGGCACACCAGCAAAAAATTGTTGGATAAGACTACCTCATTAAACTTAGTTGGAATTAGAATACCATTGAACCTTAACAGCGGTTTAAATCTGATTTTCTAGTGTCCAATATAACCTTTGAGAAGTTGGCGAATATGATTGTGGCACCCAATTTTCGAAATTCAGCTAGCAGTAGCGCAAACACCTTTTGCATGACCTGTATTATATCAGATAAATTAGAATATGAATGCAGAAAACTAAATAACACAAATAGTTGTTAACAAACATAAATATCTAACCAGATAAATTAGAAATTACCTTGTGAAGCATTCGATGAAGAGCTGGATCATGAAGTTTTGACCGCGGGCTGGATAACAATACATAAAGTGTCAAAAGTATATTGAAATGACAAGCATTTAGTAACCCAACAAATAGTAGTAGTACCTGCAGAGCCATCCGTATAAATGTTGTAACATTGCATCAACAAAGATATTTCCTGAGGTGACAGCATCAGCAAGGCATCTTTGAATCAATTGCTTAAGGACACGAAACGCTGGTGAACAAGACGTGGACTCGTCCAAGCCCAACTGTTCGTTGGGAAGATGTGATCCAGAGCTCAGATCATGATCAAATCCAAATAGGGTACCTCCCTCCATTTCTTTTACTTGGTTGCTCTTTAGCAGAGCATTGACAGCAAGGTGATGTATCTGCATCCATTAGAGAATTACTTGCAAAACATATATGTATTTATTTAGCACAAGGGTGACAAAAGGAAAAAGTGCAAACCTTTATTTCAACTGTGACTTTCCTATAAGCACCAGGGCAAGTAAGAACAGGTTGATTGACCTATTTGCAAAGAATTGCTAATTAGATAATTAAGAAACAACAATATTTTAAATAAATCCAGTTAATGGTTTATATAGTTCTGAAACAGACCTCGTCAGAGTAACAAGTTCCTTCTTCATTATCACCTCCAAGGTCAGGAATTCCATTATCTGATACCCAAAGTATCTGTAAATGTTATAAGGAGAGGAACTCGAGGTAAATTTATAGACCTAAACATGATCCAATTAAAGCAAGAAGAGCGGGTAAGATTCTTATAATACCTGTTGCTGATCACGTAAGGCTCTTGCAAAGAAGATATCTGCAGTGTGTACAAGCCAATCTAGTTCGAAATTTCCTAACGGAACCTGTTCAAATTGGATCTCATCATAAACTCTCAGGTACGTAGAAATAGAAATGCAAAACTATAGACACATGAATCAAGATATTATTACATGAGAGTATCTAGAAAGATAGATTCTTTCATTCAACCACCGAGATGATGCAGCACAAACGTTGCATCCCAATTTTTGCACCTACAATCTGCCAGCCAAGAGCCTGAATGGAGAAAGAAAAGAGTATGATGAGGACCAAGAGAATTAGAGAACACAAGCTCTTCACTGAAAGAAGCTTGTACCATTATTCAAAAAATTAACAAAATCATAAGAGAACTGATTTTAAGAAAACATCCATATGAAACATAAACTAATCAAGTTTTCATGAATTCCATTAACTACACCTCTGAAATTACTCCGGAAACCACAGAAAAAGTCAATGTGAGTCCTTTAGAAAAAACGGGGTGGTTCTGCATGTGTCGTTCTGCGTGAAGTAGCGAGAGAGGGAGATGGGTCAGTTAGGGCAAAAAAATGAGAAGGTGAGGAATGATGCTGGTGGCGGCTGCCGGCGGTGAGGTGGTTCTTGGTGGTGCAGCGGCTGTGGAGGGCAGTCGAGAGTGAGAGAGGAGTGGTCCGGAGAAGGGGATGGGTCTGTGGTAACAGGTAAGTCGAGAGAGAAAGGGATATGGTGCAGATGGCGGCTGCCGGCGGTGAGGTGGTTCTCGGTGGTGCAGCGGCGGTGGAGGGCAGTCGAGAGTGAGAGAGGAGTGGTCCGGTGAAGGGGATGTGAGAAATTGGTGTTGGGAGACGTCGTGGAAGAGAACCGGAGAGGAGAGGGACGTGGGAGATAAAGATGAATTGGAGGAGGGAGTGATAGAAATTAGGGCAATCTTTTATAGAGGAAGGTGAAGATGAAGATGGTAGTTGAATCTGAAAGTGGACGTGAAGCTTAAATTGGGGAAGAGGAGATCGTGGAGGAGCCTGAGGAAGAGGAGGCCGTGGATGAGAACTGGAGAAGATGAATGTTGAAAAAAACTGCTATTCAAAAAAACTGAATTTAGAAAAACTGCCCTTTTATTCTTTTCATGCTATAGAGGTTGTACTTTAAGCATCAATTTAAGTAATCTTGAAAACGGTTTTTTTGAAAATAACTGCCACTATTATTTTTATAAAGTAGAATGGATAAACTAAACCAATATTGATATGTCTAAAATTCAAAAATGTATAAATCAATGTTTATACAAGATCATTTTTTGGACCATAGACGTCCATAAATATCATTTTTTCGTCTCCTGAATAATATGTTTTTCGTCCATGGATACAATATATTATATAAATATTTATATCTGGTGTCATTTATGTTTTATTTCTAAGGGTCCGTTTACATAATCACTTACCCGGGTAAGTGCTTACCGGTAAAATTAAAGACTATCACTTACTTCCCGTGTAAGATTTTAGTCCACCAAAATGGGCATCGTATGCAACAATTTAGCCGGTAAGCGCTAACCGTGGTAAGAGTCGTCGCACTCACTTACCGGATAAGACTCTCGGTCCTTGCTTCCGCTCTTACCGGGTAGGATTCTTGGTCCTTGCCATATTCATCCGGTAAGCTAATGTGACTTGGTAAGCACTTACCCGGGTAAGCGTTTTGTAAACGGCCCCTAAGTTAGTGAAATAACATTTCACTTGATAAAAATAAGTGTTTGCTTCAATTAACACTGTAATATGAAATATTCATCTTTTTTCTAACCGTCGACAAACAAAAGTCATAACTATTGATAATTTTTTGTGTGTTTTTATCTTAAATCTCAAAAAATTCTTGATAATCCACTTACAACAACTCAAATTTCCTCTCAAGTGGCACGAGACTTAAGACAACTAACATTAACTGCATTTATCGAATTAACATTTTGTTTAAATACCTTCAGCCAACAAATTAAGTTCATTCTGCTTTACGTCTATATGCCCCCCCGCCCCACCCCACCAAGTTAGAATCCAGGTTCCACCCCTGATTCTGATAAGATGTGAATACATGTGGAACCCCATTAGATTAATCTACAAAAGAGCCTTCAAGGAGAGAAGGGAGGTCCAAAAATATCGAGGAGAAATGATTGAAATCTGGTTGATGTGGGACTCCCAACACATTCAACACTCCAGTTGCCTAAAATAACAATTTATTGATGGCGCTAACCTCCTTTAACATGAGAGGATCTATTTATCATTTAAAAAACTAGAATAGATAGTTTAGAAAAGAAATGGAAATGGAAATGGAAATTAAAATTGAAGTAATAGCAGAAGAAGAATATGCAACATGCACAGAGATGAAGTAAACAAAATTGGACCCGTTAGAAACTAGACAACGCATGAAAAAACAAAGGCATGCAGAGAGCAAGTAAGAAATATACTCACCCCAAGGCTCTCTGCCATAAACTGCCAACACCCGTTACAGAATTATACGAGTAGTTTTCATATTTTGTGCCTACTCAAAGGCAAAAGCATTTAAAGTCATAGATAACTTGTGTACAACTTAAAAGCTTACCCTATTTAATTACTGCACTAAGAATCGTAAAACTTGCTTGCAGATCAAAAAATGCATGCCATCATTACGATGCAGTGGTAGCTTCTCGAAAACCCAGAGACTTTACTTCATCCAGGATATGTATTCAAAATCATATTTACATTTATCTATAAAACAAGGGTCCATAGCATTTCAAAATCTTAAGGTTCATACCCCCACCAACTAGTGAAATGCACATCAGTATTCACATACGTTATGTAAAGCACCAAACTAGAAAAGGGAAAACAGGAGGGCACACAAGCAGTCACAAACTTGAATAAAACAAGTTTTGTGAGGTACTCTGCTTCTGCAATGTCTTTTATTTTGATTATACATTTTATTTTCCATCAAACCTTCTTGTTTATTCAATGACAAATATTCCAATTTACGTGAGGCACATAATCTATCTATACTACATTATTAAAAGAATAAGGGGATTTGGCAGTATTTTTTCAACATTCAAGAACGGTAAAATTCAAGAACGGCTTATTTCAAGACACGGTTATTCAACATACGGTTTTGCAGCTCCACGATCTCCTCCTCTTCCCCAAAGCCTCCGCCTTCAACCTGACTTCTCACCCTTCAACCTCTCCCTCCCCACTTCTCCAAGTTCTCTCAAAATCCTCTCCATTCTCTCCAAATACCTCATTTCATTGTTAGGGTTTTTTTCGAAGAAAAATGGGAGCAGAAAGGTGCTTCTTCTCTTCCTTTTTCCGGCGAGATGTCAGAAATGTGCTTGATGCTTTATTCTCCTATTTGTTCGATTTATTATTTCTTTTTTGTTACTGGTTCGGTATGGTTTGTATAACAATGGTGTTGATGTTACAGATTGCTTGTTAACCCACCACCAAAAACTACAATCAACGGTCCGGCAGATTGAGGTTTATCGTCAACGATGCTCTCTGTATGTATTTATGCCTTCTTTCTCGATTTCTTGTTAGGGTTTTTGTTTTTTGTTCTGAATTTTTGGATGTTGATTTGCAGATTTCAAGTATAATGGGTCGGATTCTGTTTTGGAGGTTAACAATGGCGATGATGATAATTGCAACACGACAAACCCTATCACCAGCCTCGTCGGCGGCGATTCTTACGTCCTTGGAACCGTTCAGGGCCTTTTTACTTCATCAGTGGTAACAAATCCAACTGTGATCAAGGTCAGAAGTTAACTGTCATCGTTATCTCGCCTAAAAATAAGTCGTCACCACCGCCGGCAGACTCTATCATCATCGGCTGGTATTCCGGCATCTTCTCCAGGTGGCCAGTTGTTTCATATTGTTGATTAACTGATTTTAGATATTGGATGTAATGTAAGCATATTGTTGATCACCAAAATTGGATGTAAACTTCTTGGTTTAAACTGCTCTTTTCCAATTTAAAATTGTGGGATTCTAGCATATTCATGGTCACTGATTCCAGATGCAATTGCAACTTTTTGGGTGTTTTGTGTTGTCTGTACACCAGTCTTCTTTAGCAAGAAATGAAATTATTAAATGCCTTAAAAGAACAACATTTTTCTAACATATAACTAAGTTTGTGGGTTTTATACTGTTCTTGATGACGAATATGGTTTGCATGCAACACTTTTTGCAATTTGCCTGCAAATTTTGGATCTTTTTAGGCTTTATTGACTATTTCGTTATCTTAATTCTTTATATTTCCAGTTTTCCACTAACATGTGTGATTTTTTCTCTAATTTGTTTAAACTAAAAATAAGTATTTCGATAAGCCAGTCATGTTAGGTAAAGACCAGATAAACAATGTAAAAATACCTAAAAGGACAATGTTGAATACGGAGCTTTTTCAATAAGCTTAGATAAGCCAAACATGGTCTTATGAATCCCAATAGTATATTTTTAGCAAGAGACGTAAAAGGATGTTGCAAGTGTTGTCTTTTTTACTATAATATGCTTCATTTGCGTCTCCATATCATATGTCACAAGCTATCAGACGGCAGGTGATGTTGCACGAGTTGATGAGCGGTTGGCTGTAGCAAGAGCATTTGCGGACAAGAGCTTAAAAGAACACCTGAGTTCCGAACCAGGCGTGTTCGTGGAAATGATAGATGACGGTACTGAATTCATAATCTTGGCAAGCGATGGCGTGTGGAAGGTGGTCTTTCTTTCTTAAATTTCAGGAACTTCATTTTATAACAATGTCTGTATCTATATCTTAATCCATACATACAACTTAATCCATATGGAACTTATAAAAAAACAACAACAACGAAACAACCCTTTAATCCTTGTGTTGTTGGCAATGGCAGGTTTTATCAAGTCAGGAAGTTGTAGATTGCATAAAGAATGTGCAGGATGCAAGGGCAGCTGCAAAGCAACTGACTGAAGAGGCTCTAACAAGGAAGAGCACTGATGACATTTATTGCATTGTTGTAAGATTCCAATAATCCCTATATCTCTATTCAGACATTTGAAATATTGCATATGAGGTTGGCTATTTTTGTGTGTGTATTTTTCAGTTTAGAGTTGTTTTGTATCATATTTATATTTATAAAAAAGGTTGCATTTTAAACCACAATGCAACGTGGAGAGAGTGCTTATCGTGAACAAAAGCATGCAAAATGTTTCTTTTACTTGTTTTCTTATATAATTTTCACACTTGTAATTTGAGAAGAATTACAGCAAAAAACTTTGGTGGGTGATTTCGGATTTGATATCAATTTGTTATTATTATTATTATAATGTTAAAGATGTTTTTTTGGTGTTTTTTAGTGTGTGGTTGGAGTTGGTACATAAACACCAAAAGAGTCTTCCCACTTTAGCATGTGAGAGCTGGGTTTTCTAGATAAAGGAGATAGGCGATGTTATTAAAAAGATGCAGAATACGAAGAAGAAAGCTTGTGATGGTAACAATGGTGGTGGTGAAGCTCTGAAGAAGAAAGAGAGGCACATCGTTTCTTGGTCTCAGGAGGTTCAGTTTAATCTTTCTTGATTCATTTGTATTATTTTTTGTGATTATTGTTGTGGGTTATGATCTTTATGTTAATCATGGATTGTTTGGGCTTGAGGAGGATGATATATTAAGAGAGAAAATCAGTATCCATGGAACTGACAAGTATGATTCCTTTTCCTTCAGTTTCTCATATTTTATTAATTGATCACATTAAAATTGATGAAATTGATGAAATTGATGGGTGCTATCTGCAGTTGGACAATTATTGCATCAAAGTTCAAGTATAAAACCACCACGCAATGCAGAAGAAGGTAGGTTACCAAGTATTCGAAAAGAGTCATATTTGTGTATTTATGCTATTTTTTGTTTCTCCTGATCCTGTCTGTTGACATTTCTTTTATACTATTGCTAATATTGGATTTTGGTACAACTTTATAAATGCAGATGGTTCACTTATTTGAATTCTGATTTCAAGAAAGGAGGATGGTCACCGGAGGAAGACATGCTCTTATGTGAGGTAAATTTACAAAAAACCCCTTGGTGGTTTGTGGTTCTTTTCATAAATCATCATTTGTATCCGAGTTATTGAAACGCAAATGAAAATACATAGACCGATATAACTATAGGCCTCTGAAAGTTGATTATAATATACATATTGCACGAAAGAGACCATCCTATGCTACAATATTTTTCTGGGATGGATCCAAGATCACTTCAACATGGTGCTGAAGAGGCAAGGTAATCTGATATCAAAAGATGGTATGCAGGCCTAGAGGATATTTGGCAACAGATGGACGGAGATAGCAAAAGTAGTTTCAGGCAGGTAAAGATTTCTCTTTGATTGTTGGTTTTGTATTGAAGAAACTTAAAATACAAGTAACAAGTAAGTTGTTCAGTTTTCCATATATGAAAAATGAAACAGGACAGACAATGCTGTGAAGAATCGGTTCTCCACCTTGTGTAAGAAGAGAGCAAAACATGAAGCATTAGCAAAAGAGAAAAATGTTTCCTACATCATTGCAAACAACAAAAGAACCATGTTCCACGATGGACAAAAGATAGACACTTTAATGCCTCCTATCAAGATTCGGTATGCTTGATGTAGAATTTCTCTTTCTCTCCCACACATATTATATATAGAGAGGGAGGTGTAGGGAAAACCTTAAAAAATTGAGAATGAGGAACACTATGGTAGCCCTTCATCTCGGCTGTATGCACTTGTGCATACAAGTAAATTAAAATTGTTTTTTATGATGCTGCATCTGATCCACGTAATACATACTTCCTTCGATACAAGGGAAAGATTTCGCACAAAGTTATTTGTCTTAAAGCTACATGAGTTTGACAAGTTTTTTATTTAGTAAGTTGTTGAGTTGTTACCTGTTTACCTCTTAAAGGAAAAGTTATTAACGATATTTTGCTAATTATGTGTTTGGTCAGATACAATTATAGCTCGAATGGAAGCATTGTTTTCTAGACGGTGGATGCTCTTGAGGTATTTACTGCTTCACTAATTAAGTGCAACCACATGTTATATTTAAATTTGCATTTTACATAAAATTATTATTCACTTTATTCTTTTAGTGGCATTTGTAATGGAGCTTCAAGGTGTAATTTGAAACTATAATGTTGCTTGTTTTTTCATGCATGCAGGCGAAGCACTACCAATGAATTCAACAACTAAAAACCTGATCAACCAGGGCGGATCTTGCAGTGACATTAGTGAGTTACTAAGCCAACAAATCAAATGTTATACTGGGTTTTGTAGGCTATATCTTAATTATTTGGTTTGTTTTTTATATTATGATTATGCTCATATGCTCATGTTATAGCATTCAAGGCACTGGAAGTTTGAAAAATGGATTATATGATGATTGGTGAGGTATGCACTTATTTGTAAAAGATTTGTTGTTTCATGGTTACATTGTTTTTTTGTTTTCTGCGGATTTTTGGGTTGTTGGAGGTTTTTTGGGGCTGATCAGTTTAAAGTTTGGAATTTTGGTTGTTGGATTTGATCTTTTTTGACGATCGCATCAGATTCCAAATTGGAGGTTGGTTTGCCTTTTTGAGCTGGTATGTAACTTTTATGGGCATGATGGACAATGGTTGCTATGTTTCTGTGGTCATGGATGATGAATATTTTTCGGGTGAGTTAGACATTTGTTTATTGTTTCTTCCAAAGTTTTTCTTAGGTAATCAAGTTTTTCTTGGGGAAATCTAATATATCTTATTTTGTGTAATGCATTGAAAAACTGCAAAATGCTACTTTGGTTTTGTAAAAATAATAGATGAAAATTTTAATCCATAACTGAATGAATCGTAATGGAGCTTTTACACCCCGCTGCATTGCACGGGTAATTTACTAGTATATATATAAAAACAAAAACCAAGGGTCCTGACGTGGCACCTCCTCACGCCAGAACTCCTTTTCTTTTTTTTTTCTCCTGCGTTCGGGTTTTTTTACTGCTACGTTTCTCCTTTCAACCCGATTGTCTTTTCGTTTCCTAGCCGCCCAAGACCTGCATAGAAGAAGACGCTTGGAGATTGTCTCCCATCTCTTTCCCAGTCGCCCAAAACCTCCAGAGAAGACGATTGGAGTGTCATCAGCCTTTCTTCGCTTCTGTCTTCCATCTCTTTCCCAGTCGCCCAAAACCTCCAGAGAAGACTATTGGAGTGTCATCAGCCTTTCTTCGCTTCTTGCGAATACAAAGAGGTACTCAAGAACCCTAATTTATGATTTGTTTTCCAGGGTTTCCGAAATATTGTTCCTTTTTGCAAGGTTATGCGCCATTAATGGGGTCGTATCGACGAATTCTTCTTCGTGTATGGTGGCTTACGACGACGGCGGCGTTCCGGCTGTTCTCCGGTTGTCGGAGTGTGGTTCTCAGTGGGTTTTCATGGTCGAATCCCTGAAAAAATCAACGAAAAAAATGTGAATTTGCGAGTCTTCAAGGGCACAGGAAATACCAAGAGGATTGTGTGGCCTGCAATCTTCATATACGCATACCTTTATTTGGTAAAACCCCTCCTCCTAAAATCAGGAAACCCACTTCCCTCTTTTCCCCGCCATCCTCGCCTTACCATATGTTCATTGTCTTTTTACTCTTCTTTTCATTGATTGTTTATGTTTATTCATTTTCAGTTTTAACAGCGTTTATGTTTATTCATTTTCAGTTTTAACAGCGTCCCCTTCGTCTTCCCCAATCGAAGGATGGCTACTCTCCATTTCCAATCGCTTCATCTTCTTTTCATCGGGTACTCAAAATACTTTCACCAATAAACCGTTTTTCCCTTCTGCTTCCTTTCATTTATCTACTTTGCTTTCTCCGGTGTAGATTTACCTATGAGGCCATGAACCGACAATCACCAAGTAAGATAGTGAATGTGATTGATGCTGATTTTCAAATATTCTTGAGCTTTTTGACACTTAAAATGTTTTTCCAGGATTGATTTTGGCTACGTTCATAACCAACACAGATAAGTATTCAATTTGATTAACAATCATCCAGTTCGTTTATGCATAAATATAAGTTTTTTCTATTTGTTGCAATTATATTAGCTTCTAGGTGAATATTGTTGTAATTTTAGTCATTTAGAGTACTAATAGAGTACTAAATATGTTTTTAAGCTTTACCCTGATTTATGGTATTTCGAGATCCAACATTGACATGATTGTGGCACTATTAATGTATATAACTTATTACATATTGCAATTTTAACATATGCATATTATGTGTCTGATGAAATGCCTCAATGAAAACAATTTCATTAGCACTTTTACTGATGTATGTTCCTCCACTTGATAAAACTTTCTTACACCAAGTTTAGTTGTTGATCATATATGCTTTCATTCAACATTGCAGAGGTTGGGAAGAGGTTTCATGACTGAGAAAAATGATAGAGGGCAGACACAAGAAATGGGGTTAAGGTTTTTCCGATTTATGAATTCAAAATCATTTCCAACTCTCCCTATAACGGTGTATTTTTAAAGATTATTAGGTACGGTCTTTGGGGTTCCGAGTAGGGGAAACGGAAAGAGGGCATATGCAAAAACGGGGTGAAGATTTTACGGTTTATGGCTTCGAAATCACTCTCAACTTGGCAACTCCCCTTAACCACGTTTTTCAATCTAGAGGCGAAAACATGGATAGAATGAGCTGCACAATTGGGTTGCAATCGTGCGTCTCAGGGAACACGGTTGGAATTTTTCACAGGAATCCTTAATGGTGTGTATTACAAGGGGGATTTCTCATATGTTACGTCTAATTTTTGTGTGTGTTTTTCAGGCGATGGGTTCATGGAATTCAACGGGGCTGGAGGTTTTCACGAGTTTATTGGAATGAATTATTTTTGTGCATGGTCTATCAACTTCTAGCCACAAGTCGTATTGAATTTCAAAAGGAAAAGGTAAGTTTACGAATGATTGATCTTTTACGGATGATTAAAATTGAACTCTCTGTGTGTTTTTCAGTTTATGGAATTCAACCGAGATGGAAGTTTTAATGGAGTGTACTAGGATGGTTTTCTTTTTTTAAAGGCTGATTGAAATTGAATTTGTGATCTAATTAGTTCACGCACTATAATTTGTTCTCCAACTTTTTATTTCTTATTGGGGATTGAAACCTGCAGCGTGTTTGGATTGAACTTCGATTTCATACTGTTGAATATAACATAGCATTCCGCTCATCTGTTATGGCTCCGATAAGATATCTATCTGTTTGTATTTCTATACAGACATGATTCATAACAAGGTCTAGATATATAACTCATCCCTAAAAAAACATTGGACTTAAGGTGTATGTTAATCGAGAGTACTAAGGGTCTTGGCCGTTGTAGTTAAATGTTTGTTAACTTCATAACTTCCAAACTTTAGAGCCTCAAATACAAGTAAGAATACATATTGGGTACACTGTTTACACCACACATTTTTATCGGCAACGTCGAACTCTCAAAGGAAGGCAAGTCACTTTACAAATGATTAGTCTTCAATTAATTTTTTGGTATATTATTTATATAAATGACTAGCCCTCGATAATTTGTTATTACCTCAACGGAGGTTTAAACTTTTAGATTACATTTAATTCCTTTTACGTTATAGATAGTAAATAACATTGATTAGCCTTCAATAACATTCATTTCTAACTTATAGATTTCTATTAATGATGAATTCATATTTGCTTATATTATTTGTAGACATGATTAGAGTTCTAAATAATTTGTTATTTTCTTATTAAACTTTGTATACAAAATATCTCCTTAGAAAGTATTAAATTTTTTGGCTAACATCCGACAAAACATATTTTCTAGGTGTTTGTTGTATCATATCTCTTATGTTTAAGTTATTTTCTTTATCATTTCTCTTACATTTAAGTTTTTCATGCTTTCTTAGGTAACAAGGCATAAAATTAATTTCAACTATTGATGAAAGTACAAGTGGCAGAATTTCGGTAGAGGTAGAAATGCAGTATTTGGTGGTATTTTGATTCTGTTTGTTGAAAAATTCTTATAAAATCACTCACTCATTGGTCTGATTGAGGTGTATAATATATCGATGGAAAGCTCTCTTTGTCTAGAACAGCTTTCTAGTTTACAACGAGATTTAATTGTGACTTTAAGGGGCTCGAAATAGTGTATTTCCAAAACTGGTCATGTTAAAACGGGTTTTGCGCACTGTTTTTGTAAAATTCATATAAAATTGGTCATTGATCCAAAAAATGTGCATTTTAGACGATTAGATTCCTAAGAAATAGTAGTACGTTTTTAATTTAGATGTCAAATCTTAATTTATTCTCTCGTCAAAATGTTTGTAGGACGGAAGCTGTAACTTTTCAAAGTTGTTTTCTACTAAAAACTAGGGGTGACATCGGTCGGGTCGGGTCGGGCCGAAAAACCCCCAACCCGATCGGGTTTCGGGTGGACAAAACAGGCCCCGAAACCCTTCCTAAGTAAAGTTCGAGTTTCGGACTTCGAGTCTAATCGGTTTTCGGGTTCATCGGGTTTCGGACTTAGATCTAAGCATAAAGTTCTGTTTGTTGAAAAATCCGTATAAAATCACTCACTCATTGGTCTGATTGAGGTGTATAATATATCGATGGAAAACTCTCTATGTCTAGAATAACTTTCTAGTTTACAACGAGATCTAATTGTGACTTTAAGGGGCTCGAAATAGTGTATTTCCAAAACTGGTCATGTTAAAACGGGGTTTGCGCACTGTTTTTGTAAAATTCATATAAAATTGGTCATTGATCCAAAAAATGTGCATTTTAGGCGATTAGATTCCTAAGAAATAGTAGTACGTTTTTAATTTAGATGTCAAATCTTAATTTGTTCTCTAAGTATGAGTAAATCGTTAAAACGTTTATAGGACGGAAGCTGTAACTTTTCAAAGTTGTTTTCTACTAAAAACTAGGGGTGAGCATCGGTCGGGTCGGGTCGGGCCGAAAACCCCCAACCCGATCGTGTTTCGGGTGGACAAAACAGGCCCCGAAACCCTTCCTAAGTAAAGTTCGAGTTTCGGACTTCGGGTCTAATCGGTTTTCGGGTTCATCGGGTCGGGTTCATCGGGTTTCAAACTTAGATCTAAGCATAAAGTTCTGAACTGTTCAACGTTCTAATTATTCAATTACTAAAAACAGATCTACATGAGACTACTAGATGGTCGAAGTCCAATGTTCCTAGCATGCTCGATATGTTTGGTACAAGACATTGGCTTCGTAAAAGGATCAGCTAAGTTGTCATCTGTGTGAACTTTGAGAAGACGAATATCACCCATCTCGATAGCCTCTCGAATGTAGTGAGCCTTCCGGCGAAAGTGTTTGGCGCCCTTTTGAACTCCAGGTTCGTTGGCTATGATAATGGCACCAGAATTATCGCAGTACATATCCATGGGTCTTTCATTACTGGGGACAACGCCAAGCCCAGAAATGAATTTCCGTATCCAAACAGCCTCCATTGCAGCTTCGGAAGCAGCTATGTATTCAACTTCTGTAGAAGACACCGCAATAGTGCTTTGCTTAGCACTCTTCCAGTCAACAGCGCCTTCGTTCATGACGAAAACGTAGCCAGTCTGAGATCGAGAATCATCTCGATCTGTTTCGAAACTAGCATCAGTGTAGCAAGTAACACTGAGCTCTCTTTCTATATCACCCCCATAAACAAGGAACATATCTTTGGTATTTCGAAGATACTTCAGTATGTTCTTAACAGCAGTCCAGTGACTTTCTCCTGGATTCTGTTGGTATCTACTCGTAAGGTTCTGAGAGAACGCTACATCAGGTCTAGTGCACCTCACTGCATACATGATGGATCCCACAGCCGAAGCATAGGGGATTCCCTTCATCCGCTTCACCTCATCAGGTGTGGAGGGTCCCTGAGTCTTACTCAAGTTTACATTGTGTTGCATTGGAAGACTTCCACGTTTGGAAGCATCCATTCTAAACCGTTTTAGAATTTTGTCAATGTACGCACTTTGACTTAAACCAATTAACCGCTTCGATCTATCTCGATAGATCTTGATTCCTAGGATGTACGCCGCTTCGCCTAAATCTTTCATGGCAAAACATTTTCCAAGCCAGGATTTGACATCTTGTAGCATTGGAACGTTGTTCCCCATGAGCAATATGTCATCAACATATAAGATTAGAAAAATGACGATGCTCCCACTAGCTCTCATATATACACATGGCTCATCAAGGTTTTGAGTGAAACCATACGTTTTGATTTCCTCCTCGAACCTTTTATTCCAACTTCTGGATGCTTGCTTCAGTCCATAAATGGATCTTTGAAGCTTGCATACTTTCTCGGGATGTTTCGGATTCACAAAACCCTCAGGTTGCACCATGTAAACATCTTCATCAAGGTGACCGTTCAAGAAAGCGGTTTTGACATCCATTTGCCAAATCTCATAGTCATGGTACGCTGCTATGGCTATAAGAATCCTAATAGCTTTAACGTCAGCAACAGGCGAGAAGGTTTCTTCATAGTCAACCCCGTAGGTTTGAGTGTAACCCTTTGCTACTAGACGAGCTTTATAGGTGTGTACATTGCCATCCATGTCGGTCTTCTTCTTGAAGATCCACTTGCTTCCGACAATGTTGCTGTTCGGAGGAAGATCAACCAAGTTCCAGACTTGATTGTCTTTCATGGATTGCATTTCAGCATTCATAGCTTCAAGCCATTTATCGGATTCTAGATCCAACAATGCAGCTTGATAGTTAGAGGGTTCACCATGATCCCCAAAATTCTGCTCCTCAGCATCGATATAATAACTATATCGTTTAGGTGCTCGAGGTGTCCTTGCAGATCTACGAATGGGAATTACATCATTCTGTGGTTCAACATCTGCATGTTCAACCTCAGCGTGATGTTCGCTAGTGTCACCAGGAGGTTGCGCATCTTCGCTTTGAATCTCGTCAAGGTCTACTGTGCTCCCACTTGTTTCTTGTAAAATGAGACTGTTCTCAAGAAACTCAGCATACCGAGCAACAAATATTTTGTTTTCGGTTGGGTAGTAGAAATAGTAACCCATTGTTTTTTTTGGGTACCCTACGAAGATACACTTGATAGATCTAGGCTCAAGTTTGTTCGGTGTGTCTCGTTTGACGAGAGCCTCACAACCCCAGACCTTCAAGTAAGACAGATTAGGGACTTTCCCGTGCCATATTTCATATGGTGTCTTATCAACCTTCTTTGTCGGAACCATATTGAGTATGCGAGCAGCAGACTCTAGAGCACAACCCCAAAAGGACAGTGGCAAAGTAGTTAGACTCATCATGGATCGAACCATGTCTAGCAAAGTTCGATTTCTCCTTTCAGATACACCATTATGTTGTGGAGTGTATGGAGGAGTTAATTGTGAGACAATCCCACACCTAGTCAGATGGTCTAAAAACTCCTGACTCATATGCTCTCCTCCTCGATCAGATCGGAGAGCCTTAATAGTCTTGTCGAGTTGATTTTCTACTTCACTTTGAAAGGCTTTGAACGTTTCAAAGGCTTCATGTTTATGTTTAATCAAGTAAACATAACCATAGCGACTGAAATCATCAGTGAAAGTGATGAAGTAGTTAGCACCTTCCCTAGACACAGTTCTAAATGGGCCACATACATCAGTATGTATGAGTCCAAGAAGATCTTTGGCTCTGTCACCTACATGGGAGAAAGGTTTTCTTGTCATTTTCCCAGATATGCAAGAGAGGCATTTATCAAACGACTCATCATCGGATGACTTTAGAAGCCCATCGTGTTGCAGCTTTATAATGCGTTTCTTGCTTATGTGGCAAAGACGGTAGTGCCATAGGTAAGTTGAATCCAAATTACGTTTGGATTTCTTAGTGCTACACGTGTATATAGAACTATCGTTTGAAACAAGATTATCCATGTCAATTTCAAAAATATCATCACGAGGAATAGCATTAAAATAAAATATATTATCCTTAGAAACCGAAATCCCATAATCCGTAAAAAACATGGATAAAACCATTTTTCTTCAAACGAGAAAGCGAAACAATACCCCTAGTAATAGTAGGTGCATAATGACAATTGTCTAAAACAAGAATCAATCCATTAGGGAGGATAAGATCAAAGCTCCCTATAGCTTTAACAGCTGCACGCATTCCATTGCCTACGTACAGGTCCAAAGCTCCGTCGTTTAGCTTTCTACTTCCCCTGAGTCCCTGCACATTATTACAAATGTGAGTTCCACAACCGGTATCATAAACCCAGTATTTACTAGGGAAAGCATAGAGTTCTATAGTGAAGATACCCGATGTGCTAGCCGGGGTAGCTTTGTTCTTCTTCAACTCTGCCAGGTAAGTAGGACAGTTCCTCTTCCGGTGGCCTATCACTCCACAGTGATGGCAGGTGGCGTCCTTTGCAGGGTGCTCCTTTTTAGCAGGTGGGGGGATCTTAGGTTTAGGTTTATAAACATGTTTACCCTTGTCACGACCCTTGCCCTGTGCTTGCGGTTTGGATTTCTGGATTTTTCCTTCCCTGATTGCTAGAACAGCAGGAGCTTTCTTTGGCATCCCTTGCTCTGCAAGCTTCAGCATAGCATGCAGTTCAGAGATAGTCTTCCCCATGCTATGCATGTTATAGTTCATAACAAACTGGTCATAGTCCTTGGATAGTGAGGTAAGAATCAAGCTCACTCCAAGAACTTGTGGCATGGGGTAACCAAGACGCTCCATACGGTCAAGATAGCCTTTCATCTTCAAGACGTAAGAGCTAACTGACTGGCCATCCTCCTGTTTACATGCGTGGAATGCTTTGACTGTTTCAAACAGTTCCTGTTCTGCCTGTTGTTGAAACATAGTTTTCAACTCTCGTAACATCTCAAATGCTGTGAGTTCCTCCATGTTCTTTTGGATCTCGGGGGTCATGCTCACCAGCATGAGAGCAGCTACTTCTTGTTGTTCGTTAAACCTACGGGTGTAGACTGTGCGAACTGCAGCAGAAGCAGTGGCAGGAGGTGCCTCAGGTAAGGCCTCTTCCAGATGGATCAACTTATTTTCAGCTCTGAGGACGATCCTCAGATTTCGATACCAGTCGATAAAGTTGATTCCTGTCAGTTTCTCTTTTTCAAGAACTGACCTGATAGTTGAGTTGCTTAGGGTTTGATTTGTTGTTGACATCTACAGACATACAAAGTTCAAAATTAGTAATTTCAATAATTAATCCTTTTTTTTAAATTAACTACCCAAGTTTTACTTTTAAAACAATTAATTTACGAAAAAAGCTAAGATCCTCATTGAGGTTCTATCATTACATCAGTTGATCTGCTAGCAATGATAGATTCAATAGGTAGGTGACGTTTACCAATTGCATTACAAGTGCAATTCTTAGATCCTTATGGGACCCATGGCATCTAGTGGCCGAGCAACTAGTGTCAAGATGGCATGTTTAGTCCCATCCTTGCCTCGGGTTAAGGTCTCACCTGCTTAACTCGATTAAGTCATCCAATTTGAAATCATGTGAAAATAGATCTAGGTCTCACGCATAGACAATAATCACCTCGGGATTACAATTCAACCTAGGTCTCACGCATAGGCAAAAGGTAATGGCGAGGGATTTCAAGCTAATTGGACGGCATAACTTAAAATTGTGACGGGTATAGTATTTTGATAAAACGTGTCAAAAAAAATGTACGAAAGAAGCATGCATTCTTCATTCGTAGCATAAGTTAAAAACATTTCTTAACTTGGATTCTAATTTGTTTTATTTTATGTGTGTCGAGATGTCCATTTAATATATAACCTATATGAGATATTAATTAGCTTGGACATTACATAAATTAAATAACCGATAAAACTCTTTTAAGCGTTATTTATATAAAACAATAGATTTAAGTTTCAAATCCAATTTAAACTTATATTAACTAAATCTTTAGATTTAGTTTTAAAAGTGGTATGTGTTTAATTTTATGTTTGAAAATCCCATTTGCAAGTTATAATATCAAAGACATAGATAACAATGCAACATAAAAGAAAATAAACACACAACCAAAATGTGCAAAACCTCAACCGATGAACACCTATGCTTGATCTCGTGAGCCATCACACGGACCAAGAGGGCAACTAAGGACGGGCCAACATAAACCCTTTTTGGGCTCCCACTTGCTCCAAGACTATCAAGAGCAAGTAGAACCCACAAGAACATTCGAACACAAAACTGTCTGGAAAAACGCAGCAGCTTCGGGGTCCGAAACGACATGGAAGGAGTCTTCCCCAATCGAAACATCCTTCTGCAAAAATGTGCCCCTACGTCTTATGGAACTCCAGCAACAAGAATCAGCCCGATTTTCCAAACTCCGGGAAATCCATTTTTCGCGCCGGCTGTCCAGCAGCTCCGAAAAATGCTTCTCGTCTCTAACTTGTCGCCATTCGATTCCGAGCAATGGTTACAATATTTGATAAAATACATTTATCTACTACTAAATCTAGAAAAAAAATTGCCTAAACTATTACAACCCAAAAACTCGACAAATAATTAAACAAAGCACACAAACGGTCAAGGTTTTCATCGGTTTTGCACATCAACATAATAATACAATATCATTAAGATTGTTGGCTTGGTCCATGATAAAAATGCATGTTTTACCATGGATCTAAAACACTTACAATAAGTAAAAAAACAAGCCAACGAAAACGAAGAAAAACTACAATAATTAATCTACGATTAGTATATGTAACTTGTGGCTATAGGATCTTAAAATACATTATTTTAGACCCAACGATGGTCGAAATTTTCAGAAATAGTTTTAGCCACTTTTACATATACAAGTTAATCATATGGCACATACGATGGCTCTGATACCACTGTTGGTGATTATGAAAAGAAACACAAAATAAACATATATAATAACGCAGCGGAATAATCACCAAAAGGATCAACGTATTGCCAATATAATTAAACTAGAAATATAAATAACGATATACCTTTGTAGCGTGATTTGTACACCAATCGGGATCTACTTGTGTGCTCTTTTGAAACCAAGCATTCAATGGAGAATGCCTCTAGAGTAGTCCACACTACACCTCCTTGATCACCACCGGATGCTAGTCCTCCTTAGTAACGGATCTTGTAGCTTCAATTAATCAAGAACGAAGCTAGAAGATCAAAGTGGAAAAACCAAAGAGAGGGCTAAGGGTGGGGCGCCGATTTTAGAGAGAGGAGAGGAAAAATTAGGTTAGCTTAATTAGGTCATTAACATTTCTATTTTATTAATGAACCCTAAAGCTACCTTGGGCCTCTTAAAGGTTCTCCCTAGTAAATCTTCATGGGCCTTGAATTAATTAAGTTAATAGGCTAGCTATTAACTTAAATCCAATACAAACCCATTAATCCACTATTAATGATTTGTGCCCATTTAATTACCCCATGTTACTTAGGCTATTAATATAATGTAAATACAATAATTACATTATATATTAAATGGTATCTCAGTGTATTGTGTGTGACCCTATAGGCCCATGTGTATCTAGTCATATAATTATATATTATGACACGAACATATTCCAACAGAAGACTCTTACCAAGAAAATTGTTGCATACGATACCGTTTTGGTGGACTAAAATCTTACCCGATAAGTAAGTGATAGTGTTAAATTTCACCGGTAAAAGCTTACCCGGTTGAGTGTTTGGTAAACGGCCCCTTAATTTTTATGACTTTTACCAGGTAGGATCTTGGTCCTTGTCATGCTCGATCATCTGATAAGGTAAGGCGCCCAAAAACGTCATACGAACTAATAGTATCACTTTTAAGTAGGACACACGATTTGTGCAGTTCTATAAACTTAAGTTTGATAAAACTTTCAATTATAGTACTACAAAATAGGGTTTATGGAACGCTTAAATGGTTTAAATGTCTTAATAGATTGCTTTATATGATCAACCAATTGTCATATCTAATAGTATTATAATAGGTTTGTAGAACGTTTTTAGGTTTACAACAAAATTTTACGACATTTTTAATATAAATGGCGTATTAGCTATTTTAGAGGACATTTTTCATAAACTCATCTTCTTGTAAAACTTTAGTGTTTGTAAGACACTTTTTGAAATAGTGTCATATAAAATAACTAATATGACACTTTATTGTTAAAAAAGTTCCAAATAACTTGATAAAATGCCCGAAAGTGTCCTATATACACTTACTATAAGACTTTTAGACGTAACACTTTATTTTTTGTTTCCATATATAAAATATTGTATTAGAACACTTTGACATTTTAGATGTCCTACACACCCAATTTAATTATAATATAAACACATTTAGACATTTTTGATATCTTATAAAATCGATTTTGTCATTGTGAGAGATGCTAAAATTTGGGCATACTTGATGCAGGACTGTTTATGGCTTTGCAAAGTAAAATAATTGATTGTGGAGTGACACTAGCAGTTCTTGGTATGGTACTGAGGTTTGTGGCAGCACCAACAACAATGGTAGTTGGTTCTCTTGTTGTGGGTTTGCAAGGGGATGTCCTTTCTGTTGCCATCATTCAGGTAATAATTAATTGTTAATTAATCTCTTTATATTGATTGGGGTTTTATATAATAAGGTGCGTTTTTTAATTTGGTAGGGGTAGCTTTGAATAAAACTTGGCTTTCTGCAAAAAGTTTTCCCTAAAAACTTATTAAATAAGTCATTTTCTCTAATTGTTAAACTACTACCAAACAGTTAAGGTTTTTTAGGAACAACCATTATGTATCTTATAAGATGTGGGATTGTTCTCACCAACTCATGATTTAAATTATTTACTACAACAAAATTGGTTTTATAGGATGACTAAAATGTTTTAGCGTCCTAATAAAATACTCTATAAGACTTAAATTTATATATCAAAACAAAAACAATCATATCTAAAAGTGCTACATAGGTTTATAGGATAATTTTAGGCTTTTTAACAAGTTTCTAAGGACACTTTTAAAGTAAGGTGTCGTATCAGCTATTTTATACGACACTATTTAAAAAAATGTCATATAAACACAAGTGTCCTATAAAAAGACCGATTAATAGGACACTTCTCAAAAGTGTGGTTTGTTAAAAATCGCGGCTTTCGTTTCATTGTGGTTTGTTAAAAATTGCGACTTTCATTCTTATGCTTTTGAAATTACGGTTTTCGTTCATTTCATTTGCAATTCAGTGTTGTTTTCGTCACTGTGACTAACTATGTCAGTGGTTTACTATTAAATATGAGGAAGGAAAACAACAATGATTTGTAAACTACTAAGATGAAAAATACAATAAATTATAAATCACAAAGATAAAAATCTTAATTTTAAAGCATAATAACGAAAATAGATTTTTTTAACAAATTACACTGAGGAAAACATTGTTTACTTGTTTAAACTATAACTTAGGACCACATTTTGATTGTTAATTTTCTATTAGCTTTACACACATTATTTGGACAAAGTTGTTACCGACAATCCCAAACAGTCCCACACATAAGTTCTGACTTTGGGTATTTTTTTGTATCAACTGCGTCTGTGGAACACAGGCTGCACTACCGCAAGCGATTACATCATTCGTATACGCCAAGGAATACGGTCTCCATGCAAATGTGCTTAGCACAACGTAAGTTTTTTGTTTCGGGCAAAAAATTATCAACAAAGTCTTTTTTAACTCATATTTATGGGTCGTTTACTGGACTACTACTGGGTAAATGTTTACCGGGTGTCACTTACCTTACCGGTGAGCAAAGACCGAGATCCTTACCCGGTAAGAGGCGTATCAAGGATCGAGACTCTTACACAGTAAGACACTTACCAGATAAGCTCTTACCGGGTAAAAGATATTTATCATAATTCATTTTGATGATCGAAAATGTTACCCGATAAAATGAGTGAAGGTTGCTTGTAAGTGGGTGCCTAGTAAAAGTTTCGTAAAATGCCCCTTAGTGTAAAGATTTTTTTTTTCGGACACTTTTGAGAAGTGTTTCCATTAAACCAATATTTTTATAGACAATTGTTTTTATAGGACATTTTTCAAATAGTGTTCTATAAAATAGTTTATATAACATTTTATTCAAACAAAATATATCCTAAAAAATTGTTACGTCACCCAAAAAACATTATTATAAACTTTTAAATAAGATATTTTATTTTTTGTCCTATAAACTTTGAGAAACTTAAACACATTACACATTCTATAAACTCAAAACTCAATTTTTTATAATGCCACATCATTACATGATATATAAAAGACATCCTTGAAATGCAAATGTGTTTTTCTTTCTTTTCTACTTTTTTTTAAATAAAAGTCTCAATTTAATAAAATATCAGAAAGTGTCCTATAAATCCAACTTTTATTTGACTTATCTTTATAAAACTCTTTCTCAACCTGTCCTATAAAATAACTAATATCATGTTTTTTTTATAATGTATTCTAAAAACTAGTTAACAGACCAAAAAATGTCCTATAAGTTAATTACAGTGTTTGTACACATTATGCTTTTTAATTTTTGGTCCTATAAATTGATTTAGCGGATGTGATTAAATGAACGGTTACAATTATATATTTTGAATTAAAAAACCTCACCCCTCCCTATTTTTAATTCGAAAAAGACGAAATATAAACAAAAATCAAGCGAAAAAAATTAGCCAAAGAAATCATATTTTTCTCGTTAATTTGATTAATATTTGAAATATATTTTCATCTGTTTTTCATGGTTTTTGGGATGATGGAAAAATAGATGAAAAATCAAGATAATGGCGAAATATCACAGTGAGAGAGAGACGAGTTAAGGGAAAACGCTAAATTAACGAAAAACCACAAAAAAATAAATGAGAAAAATAATATCAGTATAGACAAATTAACGAGAAAAATATGATTGTTTTTTCACTCGATTTATGTTTATATATCGTCTTTTTCGAATAAAAAATAAGAGAGGGAGAGGGGGTTGAGATTTTTTAGATTAATATTTTAGAAGACAGATTTTGTTATATTGTCTGGGTTTTTCAGATTTGACGAGTATATGAAATAACCAGCGAATTACAACTCTATTCATATGTTTTCTTTATCCTTTCAGGGTCATATTTGGCACAATTTTGTCCACACCGGTGCTGGTTTGATACTACATAGTGTTAAACATCTTAAATGCATAACTATATATATTGTGTGTATATATATTCACCTTTAGTTTGTTAGGAAAAATTATCGTGCCAAAAATACGAGAAGCTCACAAATGATTTCTATGGTCCCAAAACGAGTAGAAATCCAAGTGCACAATAAACCCAACAATAAATGCGGATAACAAAAATCTAGATGTTGCACAATAATTCTCTAACGTAGAAATAACCCAAACGAGATATAAATATATATATAAGTGTATATATATCGTAGAAATATATATATATATTTCGTCGATATATATACACTTATATATATATCTCGTTTGGGTTATTTCTACGTTAGAGAATTATTGTGCAACATCTAGATTTTTGTTATCCGCATTTGTTGTTGGGTTTATTGTGCACTTGGATTTCTACTCGTTTTGGGACCATAGAAATCATTTGTGAGCTTCTCGTATTTTTGTTACGATAATTTTTCCTAACAATTGGTATCAGAGCTTCAGATCTAGATTTGGTTTTGTGTAGAAAATATACATAAACTAGTTTGCACATTTCGTTTTCTCTATGGCTGAAGTAGAAAACCCATTTGGAGCCGGTTCCTCAAACCAGTCCTCTAAACCGTACCAAGAAGGTACCTTTAATTTGTCCGGGGCTGGGATTCGTATACAGACTTGGAATGGGGACGGTGACTTTGGTAAATGGCAGTTCACAACATCCGCGACACTTAGGAAAATGGAGTCCATCCCGTAGTATTTGCTAAAGACGAGTTAGACCCTAATATGTCTGACCTTAAGGCTAAAGAAATGGAAGCATGGGCATTTACTACTTTGCAGATGGCTATGGAAGATAATGTTATATCTGAGATTGTGTCTGAAAAGACAGCTGCAGGTATTTGGAGCAAGCTTGAGAATCTATATCTCAAGAAAACTTTGACCAACAGATTGTTACTGATGCGGTCGTGTCTCTTCTTTAAAATGAAGGAAGGCACAACAATCAAGGCGCACATGACCGAATTCGAAGACATAATCATGAAGTTGAAGGCAACAGATGCGCTTCTTGCAAAAGACGAAGAAGCACTTGCTATGATCCTGTTGTATTCACTTCCCGAGAAGTATTCCCAATTCACTAACAGTTTTATTTACGGAAGATAAACTCTTTCTTTGTCTGATGTGAAAACAGGAATGATTTCTGAAGACCAACGAATTCAGATGCGGATCGGTAACAATAAAAGAGAGAATAATTACAGTCAAGGCCTATTTGCTGACAAAGGTCGAGACGATCAGCATTCGTCAAGAGGAAGAAATCGTGGGCGCTCTCCGTCTCTCCGACCTGGTTCTCGGGGGAAATCAAAGGCGCGTGGCAACTGTAATTATTGCCACAAACCAGGTCATTGGGTTAAGGACTGTCCGAGTTTTAAAAATAAAGACAACGCGGACACCTTAGCCGTTGCAGCCGAAATGGAGCTAGAAGGCTTCTGTGCCTCAGTTGCACCTCCGCAAGGTGACAGGTGATGGGTGCTAGATACCGGGGCATCTTGCCACATGACACCATTCCGGGATTGTTTCTCTACCTTCAGAAAACTTGAAGGTAACAGTATTTATATGGGAAACGGTACTTGGTGTGTCACTCAGGGTATCGGTACTGTGCGGATCAAGATGTTCGATGGGTGTATTCGGACATTGAATAATGTCAAGTTTGTTCCATCCATGACTCGTTCCTTGATCTCTGTTGGACAACTGTCCAAATTGAGCTGCAACTTTCGAGGCAATGACGAGAGTTGCGCATCTCCAGAGGGAGTATTGTTGTAATGAAAGGAGAACAGGAGGAAAATAATCTTTTCCATTTAATTGGCGAGACTGTGTCTTCTGAATCGTGTGTGGCCGAAAGTTCTCAGAATCTTGGTGATGCTCGCTTATGGCATCTTCGCTTGGGTCACACATCCGAGAAGAACATGGAGATTTTGCGCAAGCAGAAGCTCATTAAAGTCTCTGTTCCTGCTAGCCTGGATTTTTGTTCGGGATGTGTCAAAGGAAAGCAGACGCGTGTTTCTTTTGGTGTTGCTCGATTACGTTCATACAGACGTCTTGGGACCATCCAGTAGTCCGTCCCTCAGTGGAGGTAAATACTTTGTTTCGTTTATTGATGATTTCTCACATAAGCTTTGGGTGTATGTGTTAAAGTTCAAGTCAGATGTCTTCGATACGTTCAAGACTTGGTTGGCACGAGTAGAGGTCGAGACTGGCAAGAAGTTGAAAGTGCTTAGATCTGACAACGGTGGAGAGTTTACTAGCGGTAACCTCAAGGACTTTTGTTCGCGTAAAGGCATCCACCGTCACTACACCACTCCGGGCGATCCTCAATCTAATGGGGTAGCCGAACGGATGAATAGGACTTTGCTTGAAAAAGTCCGATGTATGTTGTTGACATCGGAGTTCCCCAAAATTTTCTGGGCCGAAGCTTTGCACCCCGCGGTGCACATTGTTAACAGGTTACCTTGTTCGGCCATCGGGGGAAAGATTCCGGAAGAGGTTTGGAGAGGTAAAAGAAACATCTGTTTGAAATACATACATGTATTTGGTTGTCCTGTTTACGTTCATGTTTCAGGCCAGGACAAGTTGGATCCTAAAGACACCAAAGGATTCTTGCTCGGCTATACAGATGGTATCAAGGGTTACCGAATCTGGAACCCCTTGACTCGTAAGGTGATTCATTCTCGACACGTCACGTTTGATGAATCGGTCCTGCTAAAGTCACAGGATCCTGGGTCCTCTCAAAATCCGGAAGTCGTCACTACTGTTGCTCCTACCGCCGATGATGTGGAGCCAGTAGCCAGTCCTAATATTTCCAGTTCATCTGTTCCTGATATTGTGCCAGAATCACCCGATACTGTTGAAGAAGTCATTCCTCCAGTGACTTCTACTAGTGATTCTGAAGAAGAGATTCTGAATGATGGTGGAGACCAAGGCGATACAATCCCAGTTATTGCACCTACCAGGCGTAGTCAAAGGACTATTCGTCCGCCGAATAGGTATGTAGATTGGGATTTTGCTAACATGAGTTTTACAGATCAGCTGGAGTTTGCTTTGCATGTAGGGGAAGAAGAGCCGCTTGATGTAAAGGAGGCGTTGGCCTCAACCCACAGTTCGAAATGGCTTGGTGCCATGCAAGAAGAGATGGAAGCTCTCTCAAAGAACAGCACTTGGGCCTTATGTCCGTTGCCGAAGGGCAGCCGTGCTATTGGTTGCAAGTGGGTTTTCAAAGTCAAAGATGACAATCGGTACAAGGCTCATCTCGTTGCTAAAGGCTTTGCACAACGGAAAGGTATCGAGTATGACGATATTTTTGCTCCCGTTGTTAGACATACATCTATTCGTGTTCTTTTGGCGATCGTGGCTATTCACGATTTGGAGCTAGAACAGCTAGATGTGAAGACCGCCTTCCTACACGGAGACTTGGAGGAAACTATCTATATGAAGCAACCCGATGGTTTCGTTTCCGACAGCAAACCAGAATACGTATGTAAGCTCTAGAAGTCCCTCTATGGACTTAAACAGTCGCCTCGTCAGTGGTATAAGAAGTTTGATTCGTTTATGCTCACTCTGGGATTTAAGCGCAGTGAAAAGGATGCTTGTGTCTATCATAGACAAAGCGGTGGTATTTTTACTTACTTACTTCTTTATGTAGATGACATGCTTATTGCCTGCAAGGACCGGTCAGAGATCGAACGTCTGAAAGATAAGTTGAAGTCAGAATTTGAAATGAAGGATATTGGCGCGGCGCAGAAGATTTTGGGCATGGAAATCGTGCGGGACAGAAAGTCCCGGACACTCAGGTTGACACAACGAGCGTATATTTAGAAAATTCTGAAGCGGTTCAATCTTGATGGTGCCAAGACGTCTAGCACTCTGCTACCGAAGCACATCAAGATTACGAGCGAAGATTGTTCGAAGGACGACAAGGAGAAGGCCGAAATGTCAAAGGTTCCATATGCTAGTGCGGTCGGGAGTCTCATGTATGCCATGGTGTGTACCCGTCCCGATCTCGCACATTGTGTCGGAGTGGTGAGTCGGTTTCTCGCGAATCCGGGTCGATCATATTGGGCAGCCGTTAAAATGGCATTCCGATATTTGAAAGGAACCGAGAAGCATGGTCTTATTTTTGGTTTGCGCAATAACTGTGAAATTGTTGGATATTGTGATTCTGACTATGCAGGTGATCAAGTTGGTTGGAGATCCACATCCGGTTATGTATTTACCTTGGGTGGAACAGCCGTTAGTTGGAGATCACGGTTACAGTCTATTGTTGCATTGTCGACCACAGAAGCTGAACTTGTTGCGGCGGTTGAATCTGAAAAGAAAGCGGTCTATTTGAAAGAACTGATAAATGACTTGGGCTTCGAGCAAACTTTCGTACGCATTCTCTGTGATAATCAGAGTGCCATCCATTTGGCAACTAATTTGGCTTTCAGCTCCCGGACAAAGCACATAAATGTGCGTGATGCATATCTTGTTAGATTACATGAAGCGAAGGTCGTCTATTTGAAGAAAGTCCTGACAGACGACAATGCCGCTGATATGTTCACCAAGTCGCTACCGCCAGCTAAGTTTGGGCATTGCTCAAACTTGATCCAGCTCCGTTTGTGTTAGTGCCGTTGGGCACTTTGCGAGAGAGAGAAGTTATTACCACAGGTGACAAAATGACATCTTTGGGGAGTTATTACTTGGAACGTGTTCTTGGAGTTGTTGAACTCATTTGTTTCGCTAAGATTGCACACTTGAGGATTTTGCTTTTGGCTTTGACGGGTGATGGCCGAGCCGAAGCTCGTCACGGTCAAAATGCATTTGGTTACCTCGTGGCAATCTCTATCAGCTATTCGTTCAAGATCGCTCGTGCTCTGTTTTCGTCAGGAGATTTGCACATCATGGTGGAGTGTTGAAAAACATATTAGTTTTTCATTTAAGATGTTGTGCAATTCTCGAAGCACGATGTACAAGTTGTGATGCATGAGAAATGTGGATTAATGATAGCCACATCTTTCTTTGGGTTCCAAGTAGAAGACATGCTACCATATGCTATAGCATTAATATGTCTTCACATGCTATAGCATACCATTGCCAACCAAGTGCCAACCAATGACAACTAGCAAGAATATTCCATGGGATATTCTCTTGGCTTCTACTATAAATAAGATGCATTGCAAAGAGGAAAATTGCACCATACCACACCTCTCAAATACTTGTAAAGATTGAAGCCATCTTAGACTTCATCTCTTCTTCCTCCTTTGTTTTCTTCCTCTCGGTGGTGTCTATATATATATATATATGTATATATATATATATCGAGGAAGATTTTGGTAGCTGATTAGTTGATCGAGAAAATCTCGATAACACGTTGTAATCTCTCCCGGTTGGTAATAATATTCTTGCTCTCTCTCTCTTTGGGGGACGTACACTATCACATCGATAGTGGAACCACGTTAAATCTCGGTGTTATTTGTTGTGATCTTGCTCTTTCTATATATATATATATATATATATATATATATATCACTTTGGTATATATATATATATATATTTCGTCGATATATATACACTTATATATATATCTCGTTTGGGTTATTTCTACGTTAGAGAATTATTGTGCAACATCTATATTTTTGTTATCCGTATTTGTTGTTGGGTTTATTGTGCACTTAATTTCTACTCGTTTTGGGACCATAGAAATCATTTGTGAGCTTCTCGTATTTTGGCACGATAATTTTTCCTAACATAGTTAACTCGTTCATGTGTTGGTCGTGACTTAATATTCTAAGAACAAGTGATCAATACATATGTTCCTACCTACCTAAAACAGTGCTAAAACTTGATTGAAATAATAAGGATGTGTACATTCGGTGGTTCGATTTTAAATAAGATGTAACCTTACATAACCGTTTGCACCTCATTTGTTTGCAAAATTAATCATTACCACTTAGCAATTCCCATGTTATATAAACCCCAAATATTGTATATTTTTTTAACCATGGGTGTCGAACTCGGAGACCAGATAACATAAAATCTAAGTGGCTTTAGTGGTTGCGCGGGACTCAAACCGGTGACCTCTGAGGACTAGTTCAAGTCCTATGGTTTTTAGTCTTCACTTTGGACGATGGACGAGAATGTAACCATTTATATCTCATGAATTGTGAACGAAACCAACAACTCAAGGGTCTTGTTATTAACTGAAATCGTAAAAACAGGCAAATCTATAGAAATGCTTAGTTTTACCATAAGAAATGGTGTATGATTTCAAAAAAATTCCCAACGAGCATCAACCTATGTTGTTGTATTTGAATCAAATTGATCATTGCGCAATTTGTTGCTTTCACGTCCATACGCACAACCAATATCTTCATCCATTCATGGGATGTTAATCATAATTAATCTTTGAAACCAATACATGTAACAAATTGCGATATGTTGTTAATCATAATTCATCCATTTATGTTGTTTGATATATATGTAATTTGTTGCAAGTGCAAAGGACAATACCAATATTAATGAAGAATTTTCCATCTAACAATAAAGTATTGTTGTGACCATTCACAATCACATATATCGCTGACGACATCTTCTCTTTCTAATCTACGTCCCCATTTAATTTCGCTATGCTAGCTAATTCATTCCAACAAAAAAAGGGAATTCACATTAAGCTTGTACTTTTATTCATCCGTGAATACACAACCCAAAGAAATGTATACATCGGTTCATAAAATTCTTATTTTGTTCCCTTCTTTACGTAGAACACACAACATGACAACGATATATAACGGTTGATGTGATTCATTAATGGTTATAGTTGTTGGTAAGATATCTACCACATTATACTGCGAGAAACTCGGTTTTATAGGAACGTTAAACTGTTTAAGTATAAAAGGTTGAGTGTAAGGTTTACATTGATGTGACAGTGAGGAAAAAATGAGTGTAAATGGGGTTACATTGATGCAAGCTTCCAAACCGAAGGAGATGATTTTAGATCGCACTTCAATTTTGTGTTTTGCCAAAACGGTGGTGATGTACGTTGGAAGAGTCCCAAGCAAGAGACAACACCTAATTCTACAACGGAAGTTGAGTATATTCACTATATTGCAACCTCAGATGTAGCTAAGGAAGCAGTTTGGATAAAAAAAAATTGTTTCTCAACTTAGTGTAGTTCCGAGCAGTAAGCATCCTATATAGTTATTGTGTGACATCAATAGAGCTATAACACATGCAAAGGAACTAAGATCTCACTAACGATCCAATCATATTCTCAGCCGATATCATCTCATTTGAGAGATTATTGAGAGAGGCGATGTTATTATATGCAAAGTGCCTACGGAAGCAAATGTTGCTGATCCACTGACAAAGCCATTAACGGATCAGAATCATGATGGCATTGTAGATCTTTAGGTACTCGATACATGGTAGATTGACTTTAGTACAAGTGGGAGATTGTTAGTGCGTGTTAATGCCAAAAATCGTCCAGAAGGATAACTTAAGGTTGATAGTGGATCTTAATAACTAAAGAATAGAAATCGTTCGACAAACAATGCGACAAGGACAAAAATAAAAGAGACGAAAGGATTTTGGTGACGCAGGAAAAACCTCAACGAGGAAAAAAACCCGCGGACGACAGTGATGGTCGTCGCTGTACTATGGTCGCCAAACAGGGGCGACGTCCTTGTGTTTCAAACGTCGAGGGTACAAACGATTACAATACAAATAACAGAAATAAGTTAGTTCGTAAAGTAAACAAGTGCGTCGTGTGTAAAAACAATATGTCGTGCGTCGTCTGCTCGAGAGAGAGTTCTTTGCTTCGAATTCTTTTTTGCTATGCCGTGAGTGTTCTCTAATTCTGATGTCCGCAAATGAGGCTGGGATCCTTGTTTATATAACCTTCGCAGCTTTAAATGATCCCATAAAAGCAGTATAACGGTCGTAACAGCTGTGGAGTGTTAATACTCATAATGATCTTCGTCGGTTATAGCCGTTGGTCATTTAATGGCGTTGACCCTGCATTAAACAGAGAAATCATAACAGTTGTGTCGTATGTTAGTTGGTCGAAGTCGTAAGGTATCTTACGACGGTCGAGTGTCGTGAGTAACTCTTAAACTTAGGTCTGGCGATAGAGTGTGTATGATTTTATCTTAACATGTAAATGTGTCGTGTAAGAAATATTATTTCCTTTTTCGGCCGTGGCCGTGACTCGTGAGTTTTTACCCAAACAGTTTGCCCCCAAAATTTAAAATGAAAAGGAAATTTCAAATTTCAAATTTTTGTCAGAAGAAAATCTTTAAAAATCTTCGTCTCAGGGAATGTCATGGGGCGTGACACGTGTCGAAAGTCGTTGGCTTGGGAACTGAATCGGTTCGATTCCAACTGAATGGGAAGTTGAAAAGAGGATAAGATCGTGACGTCATGCTGACGTGCGATCATGCTTGACAGTTGTGGGTGCCAAGTGTCGACGATCCGTCGAGTTTTTGAAGAGACATGGCCACGTGTCGATCATCGAGCGACTCGATCTGACACGATCGATTACAGAAATAGAGACCTTTGGTGGATCTTTTCCAGTTTACGTTTTCAGAAACCCTTAGAGAGAGTTTTCTTCTTCGATCTTTGCTTTCTTTTAGCGATTCCAAATCTGCAAAAAATCTTAAACCGATCTTATAGTTTTCGAGGATTAGAGCACTATTTAAGGTACGACTCTTTCTCCTTTTTATGCGCCGCAAGTCCATAGCTAGAAAGCCTAGGAAGAACTGGGATATCTTTGCTCTGTCCGATTTAAAGATTTGGCTCACGGGATTAGCAATGTCGACTGAGCCTGCGAGTTCCATTCGAGATCAAGATGATCTCGATTCCCTTAGGAAACTAGCACAAATCCTTGCGGGGATTGCATTGAGTAGGGCAAGTCAGATTCGACCGAAGATGTGTCCAGATGGATATTTTGTGATATACGAATATCCGTTCAAAATAGGTTTCTAATGGCCTTACTCGCCTTTAGCAAAGGCGTTTATGTGTGAGTTCGATCTCTCGCCGGGGTAATTAATGCTCCAGTTTTGGCGTGTCATCCAATTCGTCGAGCGACTTACTAAGGACTGGGCGTCTCCCATGAACGTGCGTGATCTTCTGACGGCCTATCAGGTCAAGATGGACGTATATCGTCGTAATAGCCTCTTCTCGAGGTTCAAGGGCGACCGTACCTTGGTCCTGAAAACTGCGGTCAACGACGGTAAGTGGAAGGCCAGGTACGAGTTCGTGCGCGTAGCGACGCTCGACCCTGATAGCGACTAGATTAGGGTCGGGTGGAATATGGTGGGTGAGATTTTTAAGCTTTGTCGTATGTCGTGTATTATTTCATGTTGACTTGTTTTTTACTTACCTTTTCTCTTTTATCTGTTGACAGATATCAAATTTGAAGACGTGAAGCCCTACGCCAATTCCCAAGCCAAGATCGACGAGTTCCTGAAGTTCAGTACCGACGAGCAATCGTTCGTCACACGACATCTGGTGGACGAGGACGAAGACGTGGTATACTTGGGAGAGAATCGAGAGGAGAGGCGAAAGGACGAGGAGGAAGAGGAAGCAGAGAAAGAAGAGAAAGAAGAGTAGAGAGAAGAAGAAGAAGAAGAGATGACTGGTAAGTGTACCTTGTTCTTTCTGCTCGACTCAGTCTTTCTATTATTTCAATCTTGTGATGCTCCTTTCTTTTCCTTTGTTTTTTCCAGGGGAATCCCAAGCGAAGATGTCGTCTGTGGCTACCAAGAAGGCAGCCCAAGCCGAATTGGCCCACAGGGGCAGGGAGAAGAGAAAAGGGACCTCGACCACTGGGTCGGGGGTTTTGAAGAGGACGAAGATGACGGTCCTGAGGGAACCGTCTTCAAAGGCAGGCGACTCGTCGAGAGTCGTCACACCTGAGAAGGCGAATGTGTCGGTCGCATCCCTGGGAAAACGAGGACGTCTTCTGATGCGATTGACGCAACGCCTGTCAGCTCTGTGCCTCCGGCGAAAACAGCGGTGTCCTCGTCTGTCACGTTGACCCCTTTGTCGGTCGACAAGGGCAAGGGTCATGCGACGGGAGAGGCTGAAGTCACGACGGTTAACTTTATGTTGCCGTCAGACTTCATGGCGGATAATGTCCTGGACAGGACGAAACTCTTTCTGCATCTGGGAAAGTATCAGCTCCCTTCTTTCAAGGAGCGTTTCCAAGGAGTCCCGGTCGAGGAGACGGGATCCCACGTCGCGGGACTTGCGTTTATGGTAAGTTTTTATTTTAAAACTCGTCTTTTTGACTTTTGTAACTTTGTCGGGTGTTTACTAACCTGTATCTTGTGTATTTTTCAGGCGTTCCAATCTTCCCTTGCCCTGTACTCCGAAATGGAGAAGACAAGGGGTTTGGTGCCCGCAGCTCTCGAAAGAGAGAATACGACACTGGAGAGGGAAAAATTAGCCCTGGCGCGTGTCGAGGATTCTAAGTCCAAGGTTTCAGAGTTGGAGGGGGAGGTGAAGGAGCTGAGGGACGAGCTTAAGTATGTCTTCGCCCTCGCTCGATTGACTGCTCGAGCGGCGATTATGCGGCAACACTTGTCAGGGAAGAATCCCCTTGCCTCGGCGTCGGACGAGCTGGCCTTCTACCTGTCGAGCGTCGGGTCCGAGAGGGATCTCGACTCGGACGATGAGAAGGAGGTCGAGGAGGATGAGATGGACGAGGGCTTCAAGGGCGAAGCTTCTGGTAAGGATGCAGCCGACGATCCTTCCCAGCCTTAAGAAATTTTTGTTTTTGTCTTTTACCGATCGACCGTTGGTGGTCGAGTCGTTTGACTGTAATCTTCATTTGGACATGGAATGAAAAGATTTTCTCTTTTGAACTCATGCATTACTTTGTCTTATTCATTTTGTAAGTCAGTACAATATCAATCGTGGAATTCATCAAGTAAACATACATTGTATAAAAATGAACATAAAGACTTGCGACATAGGCGTCCATTGCAATGCAACGACTATTTTAAGTTTAAAGTCGTGTAAAGCAAACATAAGTACTTGTGACTAAGGCATTCATCCAAAACATGACAATTTTTCTAAGTTAAAGAACTTAGGTCGTGAGGTCTTTGGATCTTATGATCGTATAATTAAGTCGTGCGACAAACTTGAGTCGTGCGATTCTGCAACCGTGCAATCAAGTCGTATGATAGACCTGGTTGCTTATGTCGTGCGATCCTGCGATAAAACAAGGTCAGAGGTTGGTCGTTGGCTAACCAACGACCCTCCGATGCTTAAGTCAGTAATCGTCGTGATGAATAAAAAATCGTATGAGAAAAAAGGGTTTAGAAGAAATACCTTTTCAGATGCGTTGCATTCCAGCTACGTGGGATATCTCGATTGTCGAGGGTTTGGAGTTTATAAGCACCCTTGCCCATGACTTCTGAGATACGATAAGTACCTTCCCACTTGGTGGAAAGTTTACCTACATTGAGCTCTTGAGTGCTCTGGAACACTCGTCGGAGAACGTAGTCGCCTTCTTGGAAGATTAACTTTGACGTTCTTGTTGAAGTGTCACTCGACCGCTTGCCTTTGTGATGCCATTCTGATCAATGCTGATTCTATAAGCTCTTCAATTGCATCGAGGTCATAACTTAAATCAACCAAGTTATGGTCGACGGAAGTATGCCTCGAGGTCGGGAGCCGGACCTCGACCGGCAAAACTGCTTCACAACCATAGACCAAAGAGAAAGGGGTTTGTCCTGTGGACATGCGTGGCGTCGTGCGATTCGCCCACAGGACCGAAGGGAGTTCTTCGACCCACTTTCCTTTTGCAGCTTTTAACCTTTTCTTGATCGAAGCAATAATGGTTTTATTACTCGATTCTGCAAGCCCATTTGCCTGGGGATACCTGGGTGTCGAGGTCGTCAGCTTGATATTGCGGTCTTCACAGAACTGTCGAGTCCTGTTTCTTATGAATTGGGATCCATTGTCGCAGACAATTTCGGATGGGATCCCAAACCTGCATATGATGTTAGTCTGGATAAAAGAGACGACTTCCTTGTCCCAAACTTGGGAAAAGGAAGCTGCTTCTACCCACTTAGAAAAATAATCTGTGAGTACGAGAAGAAATACCTTTTGCCCGGGGGCAGGTGGTAACTTGCCGACAATGTCCATCCCCCATCTCATGAAGGGCCATGGGATCAGTGTCGAATGTAAAGGTTCAGAAGGTTTGTGGGACGTACCTGAGTGTCGTTGACAAGGATCACAATTCTGGACATACCTGACGGCGTCTTGTCGCAGTGTTGGCCAAAAGTAGCCTTGTCGAGAGATACGATTGGCCAAACTGCGACCTCCTGAGTTATTGCCACACTCCCCATCATGCATTTCTTGAAGGATCTTCTGAACTTGGCTTTTGTTGGTGACACATCTCAGGTTTAAGCCTGTCGATGATCGTCGATAGAGTCTATCTCCGATCACGACATACTTGGATGCCTTGAACCTGATCTTTTGAGCTTCCATCTTGTCTTCTGGGAGTTGGTCATGCATAAGGAAATTTCTGATGTCGCACGACCAATCATCTTCTTGGTCTTCGATCTGGACAACGTTGTCATTTTTGATGGACGGTGTCGCCAGGTGGATCATAGGAATGTTTTCGAATAACGGTTCGCTGAGTGCAGACCTAAAGTTTGCTAAAGCGTCGGCTTGAGTATTTTGGTCCCTTGGAATCTGCTCGATTGAAAATGGTTTAAAAATTTCTGATTTTTCTTTTGCTACCTTTAGGTACGCTGTCATCTTTGAATCTTTGGCTGCGAATTCTCCATTCATCTGGTTTACGACCAGGAGAGAATCGCTTTTGACATGTAGCGCGGTTGCCCCCAAGTCGTGGGCCATATTCATTCCCACGACCAGGGCTTCGTACTCGGCTTAATTGTTGGTGGTTTTGAAGTCGCATCGTACGGAATACACCATCTTGCCCCCTGTGGCGACTTTAAGACGACACCTAGTCCTGAACCCCTAATGTTGGATGAACCGTCGACATGTAGAGTCCAGGGCACGTCGTCGTGAGTCGCCACAGTGAGCACCTCGAGCTCTGCTTCTTTTTCCAGTTCAGGAGTGAAGTCGGCGATGAAATCTGCCAAAGCTTGCGATTTGATCGTTGTCCTAGGCTTAAAGTCGATGTCGTAACTGCTGAGATATATGCTTCATTTCGCCAATCGACCTGTCAACTCAGGTTTCCTCAAGACAGACTTAAGAGAAAAGTTAGTCACGACAGTAATAGGATACGATTCAAAATAGTGTCGCAATTTCTTTGCAGCTGTAACTAGTGACAAAAGTAAATTTTCCATAGAGGAATACCTGGTTTCGGCGTCCAAAAGAGATTTACTTACATGGTAGATCGGCAGTTGTTGCTTTTCATCTTCTCGCGTCAAGACGGCACTTACTGCATTAGGACTGACAGCCAAATATAGTTGCAAGACCTCATGATCATGAGGCTTTGATAGCAAAGGTGGCGATGTCATGTACTCCTTTAATTTCTGCAGTGCTTGCTCATGATCGTCGGTCCAGTTGAAGCGTTTATTTTTCCGGAGGACGTTGTAGAATAGATGACATTTATCTGATGATCGAGAGATAAACCTGTTCAGAGCTGCCACTCGACCAGTGAGCCTTTAGACTTCCTTAAAATTCCTTGGAGATTTGATCTCTACAATGGCTTTGATCTGATTGGGATTGGCCTCGATTCCTCGTCGAGTGACCATATAGCCCAGGAATTTCCCGGCACTGACACCAAAGGATCACTTCGTCGGGTTCAGCTTCATGCTATACTTTCGGAGGATGTCGAACGACTGCCTCAAATGCTCGATGTGGTCGACTGCTTGCTTTGACTTGACCAGCATGTCGTCGATATATACCTCCATCGTGTCGCCAAGATGATCTTTGAACATCTTGTTCACCAGACGTTGATAGGTAGAACCTGCATTTTTTAGTCCAAAGGGCATAACCTTATAACAATAAATACATCAGTCTGTCATGAAGGCAGTTTTTTCCTGATCCTCGACGTGCATCAGGATTTGATTGTATCCAGAATAAGCATCCATGAACGTCAATAGTTCATGTCATGTTGTCGCGTCGACCATGGCATCGATATGTGGCAATGGAAAAGGGTCCTTTGGACAAGCTTTGTTGAGATCTGTGAAATCGATACAGACCCTCCATTTGCCATTCTTCTTCTGCACGACTGTTTGGGCAAAATTTCACCAGTCTTGACCACGACCGAGGTAAGGAAAACACCTACTTCCCTTGTCTTTGGTAAAACAAAATCATGAGCATTTTTATCCTCTGATTAGAGTTGAAATCGAAAAGATATTTACCTCACGACACTCGACCACGACGTCGCCTATTCCACACGACCATGCGACCTCGACCGACTAACGTCTAAAACAACTGTTACGTTTGTTCGAGTGTTAAATGCAGGAAATCAATGACATTGATGAACAATGGCTATAACCGACAAGATCAGTTATGAAGATTTAATCCAGCGGACGTTATAGCAGTTATCAAAACACTTAATGAGCCCATTAAAGCACCCGAAGACTACAAATACCGAGTTCAACCATCATTTCAGGGGACATCAGAAGCACTCTTAAAAACTAAGAAGAACATTCGAAGCAAAGAACTATCTCTCGAAGAATCGCTCTCGGCGCACGACATTCCCAGACGACACTTCATTTTTACACACGACGCACACTGTTTTTACATCTGAAACACTTGTTACTTTACATTTAAAGTCTTTATTTCATTTGTATTGTAATCTCTGTACGATCGACTCCCGAAACATAAGGACATCGCCTCTGTTTGGCGACCATAGTGCAGCGACGACTTCCACAGTCGTCCGCGGGTTTTTTCCTCGTTGAGGTTTTTCCCGCGTCACCAAATTCTTTATCTCATTCACATTTTTTGTCTTTATCGCACGCTTTGTCGAAAGGTTCCTTTCTTTAGTTGTTAATTTCCACAATCGACCTTAAGTTGTACTTTTGTGCGATTTTTGGCATTAACAGTTTGGCACCATCCGTGGGACCCCATCTAGAGAAAATCTTCGACAAACGTGTGTCCTACTAACGGTTTTTTGGAGTTTCTTCTGTTTTCTTTTTCAGAAGAATGGCAGGCTTCGAAAATCCAGAGCAAATCATGGCCCAGGTGCACGAAGATCTCAAGGATGCACAAGATTCCCCTATGATAGTTGATGATTATCGCTTGGAAGAAATCATCCTAGATCAGAGCAAACCTGATCAAAAATTCTTTATAGGATCCTCCCTTGATCCCTACATTAAAGACAAGCTAATATCCTTCCTGCAGGAACATGCCGATTGTTTTGCCTGGTCACATGAAGATATGGTCGGTATCGATCCTGATGTCTTCTCCCATAAGCTCAACGTCGATCCGTCATTCAAACCCATCAAGCAAAAGCGAAGGAAATTTGCTCCGGAAAGGAATAAGGTGATAAATGACGAAGTCGACAATCTCCTCAAGACAGGAAAGATTCGCGAAGTAAAATATCCTGATTGGCTTGCTAACGTCGTGGTCGTGGCAAAGAAAAATGGCAAATGGAGAGTCTGTATCGACTTCACCGATCTTAACAAAGTTTGTCCAAAAGACCCATTTCCATTACCACACATCGATGCCATGGTCGACGCGACTGCGGGGCATGAACTATTGCCGTTCATGGATGCTTATTCTGGATACAATCAGATCCTGATGCACGTCGAGGATCAAGAGAAAACTGCATTCATGACAGATCGATGTATTTATTGTTATAAGGTTATGCCTTTTGGACTAAAAAATGCAGGTTCTACCTACCAGCGTTTGGTGAATAAGATGTTCAAAAATCACCTTGGCGACACTATGGAAGTTTATATCGATGACATGCTCGTCAAGTCGAAGCAAGCAGCCGACCACGTCGATCACTTAAGGCAATCGTTCGACGTCCTTCGGAAGTATAGCATGAAGCTCAACCCGACAAAGTGTTCCTTTGTTATCAAAACCTCACGATCACGATCACGAGGTATTGCAACTATATTTGGCCGTTAGTCCAAATGCAGTAAGTGCCGTACTGACGCGAGAAGATGAAAAGCAACAATTACCGATCTATTATGTAAGTAAATCCCTCTTGGATGCAGAAACCAGGTATTCCTCCATGGAAAAATTGCTCTTGTCGCTAGTCACAGCTGCTAAAAAATTGCGACATTACTTTGAATCACATCCTATTACTGTCGTGACTAACTTTCCTCTTAAGTCCGTCTTGAGGAAACCTGAGTTGACAGGTTGCTTAGCAAAGTAGAGCATATATCTCAGCAGTTACGACATCGATTTCAAACCCAGGACCGCGATCAAATCGCAAGCCTTAGCAGATTTTATTGCTGATTTCAGCCCTGAATTGGAGAAAGAAGCAGAGCTCGAAGTGTCAACTGTGGCGACTCACGACGACGTGCCTTGGATCTTATATGTCGATGGGTCATCCAACGTTAGAGGTTCAGGACTAGGTGTCGTCTTAAAGTCGCCACAAGGGGGCAAGATGGTATATTCAGTCCGATGCGACTTCAAGGCCACCAACAACGAAGCTGAATATGAAGCCTTGATCATAGGAATGAATATGGCCTATGACTCGGGGGCAACCACGCTACATGTCAAAAGAGATTCTCTACTGGTGGTAAATCAGATCAATGGGGAATTCGCAGCAAAAGACTCAAAAATGACGGCGTACCTAAAGGTAGCAAAAGAAAAATCCGAAAAATTTAAATCTTTTTCTATTGAACAGATTCCATGGGACCAAAACACCTAGGCCGATGCTTTAGCCAACCTTGGGTCTGCTTTGGTCGAACCAATATTCAACGCTATCCCCATGATCCATTTGGCGACATCGTCCATCGAGAATGTTGATGTCATCCAGATCGAAGACGAAGAGGATGATTGGTCGTGCGACATCCGAAGTTTCCTCATGCACGACCAACTCCCAGGAGACATGATGGAAGCCTGGAAGATCAGATTCAAAGCGTCTAAATAAATCATGATTGGGGATAGGCTCTATCGACGGTCATCGACAGGCTTAAACCTAAGATGCGTCATTAGTAAAAGTCAGGTCTAAAAAATCCTTCAAGAAATGCACGATGGAGAGTGTGGCAATCACTCGGGAGGTCGTAGTTTGGCTAATCACATCTCTCGACAAGGATATTTTTGGCCAACACTGCGACAAGACGCCAACAGGTATGTCCAGAACTGTGATCCCTGTCAACGACATTCAGGTACGTCACATAAACCCTTCGAACCTTTGCACTCGACGCTTATCCCATGGCCTTTTATGAGGTGGGGAATGGATATTGTCGGCTGTTGGATCCCAGATACACTTAATCAAGATTAACAGTCTATTAGTTGAGTTTAGAGTTTGATGCGGAAGCGTATTAAACTAACAGATATGTTTGATAGATATTAGAACGCACACATATAAAGAAAATAGTAAAGAATGAAAAGGATTTCTTGAACAGTTACTGTTATTCAATATATAATAACAACACGAAGAACAGATTAAGAACTGTTGGTGTGTGTGAGAATATAACACTCAGATATTTGACAATAAAACTTGAGAGTATTAGTGATTCCTTGTGTATTCGTCCTTAGGAAGATCTCAACATGAGACTTCCTTTTATACTACTCTTAGAAGACTATGAAGTAGGTCACTGTTCCTTTTACGGCATGAATAGTGAACTGGATGGTGTGAACAGTTGTTTGAGCCATGCGCATTTAATAGAGCAGATGTACTATTGGTAAATGCATTAAATGGCGCAGACGTCTATTATGTACTAAGCCCTATTGAGTCCATTCAGAGTTTGACACGTGTTGAAGTTGGACAGGGCAAGTTGCCATGCAAGTTGATGAACAGGTCTTGGAACAGTAGCAAGATATTATAAATATCTTCAAGTCTCAGTGAGGACCACAGAGGCTCTGTAATGAGTTACAGAGGTTCTGCGGTCTGGTCCTCTGTGGAGCAGTCTTCGCCGGATTCTGAGTCTTTGGTCTTCTTTGTGCGTATGACAGAGCTTCTGTAGGAAGCCTCTGCTGCTTCTGTAGCTTCTTGACCTTGATTTCTCGGTAATGTCGGCAGAGCCTCTGTAAGAGGCTTTCTTCACTTAGCCTATTTTTCACTACTTCTAAATACTTCTATGATTAGGAAGATTGAAGCTAACAATCTCCCCCTAAGTAGTGAAAAATAAAAAATTTGAACTTGAGTTAAGTTTGGCTAAGTTAGATAAGACAGAGGTTAAACAATACCTCGAAATTTCTTTCATTTAGAAATATGCCAGAGGCATTTTACATTTGAGTACAATGAAAGATAAACTTTAACTTTGTTTGCAGAGATTGGAGGTCTGAGAATCAGATTTTGGCATCTTTGAAATCGTTGTAGCGTCTGTTGTCTCTGCCGACTTTTCTGATCTCTTTGTAGAATCTGATGCAGAGTTCTCTTAGGCGGATTGTTGAGTCTATTTCTCTGATGAAAGTATCTGCATCATCTCTATCCATTTTCTCTGTACCTCTGTATTTTACAAGGCTTGCTCTGAATTTGCTCAGAGTACTGGTTGCGTACTTCTGACAATCCATGAGTACAAAAAGTTTAACCTGGTGTTGTGGGTTTTGAAATACTAACCCAAATCTTGGTTCTCTGATGATTGAGTTGGCACAGCGTCTGGTGGGCAGCGATCTTCTGGTGGTCGTAGATCTAGATGTTTGAGACCAAGATCCTTTCCCAGCTGAAAATCTATCATGCTGTATAGCAGAAGCTTTTCCCTCATCGCTTTTCTCAACACTTGATAGGCTCTGGTATTAGGCTCTGTGTTGTAGTTGTCTTTTGTCCATTGCAGAAGGCCAGGTAGATCGTAAGGATTGATGTTTCTTAAGTCAGCATCAGCGAAGGTAGATTCTGAATTGTTCTCTCTTCTGACTTTGTAAAGATTGTACCTGACCCTTGGATAGGTTCTTGTGAAGGAGAATCTGCAGAAGATCACCTTTTTGATTTTGTGAATTGAGAAGACATCTGCTTTGGTTCTTGGCTTTGTTCTTGTGAAGATGTTCTCAAATTCTTCTCTGATCCTTGGATCTGTCACATGATCTACTGGATGATTTGTCTGATAGGATTGTTTGTAGAGGTATTTGTATACCACTTCTTCCATCTCTTCATGTGTTGGACCAGGTCGTGGAATTTGTCTTCTGAGACTCTCCATCTGTTGAACAACTTCTGCAGCTCTACCAGTTAGAGGAATTTCTGACAGAGGCTTCAATCCATGTGCCCAGTCAACTTCTTCAGGTTTTGGGCTTTGAAAGGCGTCAAACGCACTCTTCATTAGTTTTTCTGTTGGCTTTGGCAATGTTTTCTTCTTCTTTGGCTCTTCTGTCAGTATCCCTTTGCCCTTATCTTTTGCTATTGTCGTGGCAGAACCTGTTGCTTCTGTGGGTTTTGAGGTTGGCACTTCTGTTGGTTTGATGGAGGTTGCCTCTGTGGATTTTGACGATTGTGATTTAGAGGACTTTTGTGGCGATGGTTCTGTTGGCTTGACTTGCTCTGTAACCTCTGTTGGAGGTTGTTTGATGACTTCTTCTGCGAGCTCAGTTTCTGTTGATGAAGTATTGACATTACATCTTCTTGCCATTTTGAAAGCTAAAGTGAACCTGTTCCTTTCTTCTTCTCTCTGTGCCATTCGATCACTCATTGTTGTGTGCATTCTTTTCAGAACATCAGAAGCAGAGGTCGTTGCTCTTTTTGGTTTGGTGGCAATCGACTTTCTTCTGGGTATGGTTTGGGGTGTTTCCACAGAGGTGGGTGTTTTCTCTGTGGTTTGTTCATCTGTTTCTTCCAAAATGATTACCTCAGGTGCGGTTGTTGCCTCTGTGGCTTGCTGATCTGCTTCTGGAGTTTTGGTTTCGTCAGGAGATGATTTCACAGAGATGGGTGTTGTCTCTGTGGTCTTTTGGGTTTGTTGCTGGGTTCCTTCTGGAGGGGCTTGGTTGATTGGTTCTGCTGCGATTGGTGGACTTTGTATTCCTCTGCTCGTAGCTTTCTCTCTTAGATTCTCCCCCTCAGGATTATCTGATGGACCAGGTTGGTCATCATCAGAATCATCCTGACTTTTATCAGAAGTACCCTCTGCTCTGCAAGAAGTGTTGGGCTTCTTCGGTAATTCAGCTCCTGCTGCCATCAACTTTTCACAGACATCATCACAGAGGCCAAGAAGAGTTGCTAGCTCTGCCTCTGTTTTGAATCTCATCCTTCCTACACTTGCTCTGAAATCTTTGACGAAGTTAGCATTGGCAGTGGTGAAGGAAAGGATGACTTCTGTCACTTGATTAATCACGTTCTGCCCAAGCTCTGTCAGCTGTGCTCTTGTCATGTAGTCTTTGGGTTGCATCAGCATGGTATTTCGCATGGCTTCTTCTTGAACTTTTTGTAGGGCCTTCTGTAGATCTGCAGGAGTGATGCCCGTTGACACTGAAGTCTGTTTGTTCAATTGATCAAGGAACTTGTTGATGGAGTTCTCAATCGAAGAAGGAGTAGTTGTTGCGGCAGAAGTGGTGGATGCGGTAGCAGCAGACTTTATCTGTGAGATGGCAGTTTTCACCTCTGTGGACAGGTTGTCCATTTTGGTGTTCAGGTTTAGCAGTGCCAGTGATGTTGTCTCTGCAAAAGATTTGAAAGAGCTTTGCAACTCTTTCAAGGTTTGGTTCACAGAGGTCTCAAGGGTTTGGAACTCATCCCTTGTAACTTGTGTTCCGGTGGTAACCTCTGGAGGAACACATTCGTCTCCAGAGTGAATCCCTGTTCCTGGGATACCTTCTTTCATTCCCGTTTGTACGTTGAGAATGGAAGGATTTTCTTCTGATCCTTGAGAAGAAACCTGAGTTTCAGTCTCTACAGAAGTTCTATGAAGAACATTGTCCAAATCCACTCCAGAGGTGGGTATCGGAATATTCTTCTGTTGACTCGGAGACTTGTCTAGAGTCTCTTCGTCATGGTGCTCTCTACTTCTCTCTGAAAGAAGTTTTGGTTCTAATGTGTGCGTGGCAGAGGAAACGAATTCCTCTGTAGGGTGTTCTAGGGTGATCTGGGGCGACTGATCACGAACAATAGTTGAGTCTCTTTGAGGAGACTCTCTAGGAATGGATTCCCCGGTTTCTGTGGGCACAGAGGTTGAAAGAGTAACCTCTGGCTGGATGGGTTGGGTTAGGATCGAGCTGTGCTGCTCTTTTTCAATAACTCCTTCTGCAGCTAGACCTGCGGAGTTAGAAATGTGGGTTGCACTGGGAGTTGGTTTTGGTTGTGTGCCTCTATTTATCCAGGCATCTTTTCTTGCTTCTTTCTCTGTTAAGCATCCAAGCACTACTTCATTTTCTATCATATCATCCTCTGTAACTATCCTATGGCTTGGTGCTTCTTCCCTAAGTTCTGTGGAAGTTCCTTGCTCTGGTCGTAAGAGGTCATACATTTGATGAGATCCAAATAATCTCATGACATGTCGATGATAAAGACCCTTACGTATCCAGACAGCTTCTTCTTCATCTGAATCTGTCTCTAAGATCTCTATTTCTGTCTCCGTTGTTGCTAATCCCTCTTTTTGTACAACTTCGGCCCCTTTTTCTTTCTCTTCTTCCATCATGTTCTCAGAAGCCTCTGTAATTTCACCTCTGTTCCATTCAGCTTCAGTTTGTTCTATTTCTTCTGAAGCTAGGTTTGGACTTCTTCTGTGGACATCCAATCCTTGAATGAAAGGGTTTTGTAAAATAACAGGGGTTTCGGCTGGTTGATTTCTGGGTGTTGTGTCATCTTCTTGCAGATGTGTGTCAATGCCAGAAATGAAGAAATCTTGTTCTTCTGGAGAGTGGTGGTCGAGAGGTTGTGCCGTCCACCCTGCTGTATTTAGGGTGTTGGCAATTTCAGGGTTCTGTAAGAAGTCGTTCAGGTCTCCTTGGTGAGCAAATCTATCTGGAGATTGATAGGGTGATTGATACCTTTCTGTAGCCATTTCTTCTTCTGCAACTTCTTCTTCAACAATTTCCTCTTCTGCAATGGTTACCAACTTTGCAAGTGATTTACCATGCCTCTTTTTGGTTTTCCTCCTCTTAGGATTTGGTGCCCCTTCTTCTGTTGATTTTGATCTTTTCTTCTTCATTTTTGGGGAGGAGGGAGGAGCAGAGGAGCCAATTTCTGTGGCATGAGGAGGTGAGGGTTGATCTTCTGCAGCGCTTGTTGAGGTGCCTTTTGCAGTTTTCCTCTTCTTAGCTTTTGGAGTAGATGCAGAGGTTCTTGATGAAGACTTCTTTCCCATTAGTTCTGCACGTTTGGCTATAAAGCTGAGTTGAATAGCCATGTGCTTTGCTAACTTCTGATCCTTTTCTTCTTGAGTGGAAAGAGGTTTTGCTATCATTGTTCCTAGGGGGACACCTAAACGCGGGGGTGTCATAGGACTCGGTTTAGGAGTTCTATGATCGCGTATATACTCTTTCTTAAGGGATTTATTCGATGCGTATTGTAGAAGCTTCTTTGATAGAGGTCTGCAGTGTGAGTAGCCATCAGCATGATCAGTGGGGGTATTCTTGTTCATCGGGAACTGTTTGGGAGTTGGCCCTTCCATTGGCCAATTTTGGATTAGCAGCAGAGGTTCGAACAGTACTCCTAATATTCTTTGGAATTGCAGAGGTGGTAGAAAGTTGGGATCGTTCTCTTTGATCCTTTTCGAGTTGTTCTTTCTGTCGATGGTGTTTATGATCTCTTGCATCATTATGGTCGCATAATCTAGTGGAAGATCATAGTAAACCCCATACATGATGCTCAAGATTTGATGTGAGCTCTGGTCAATACTGCCTATCTTTCCTGTCACGCATCTGTTAAGAATAGAGAACAAAGTGTTCCACAGAGGTGGTAATCGGCCTCTGCGGAAGTCATTTCTCTTCCGTAGTTGGGTGTTGTACCCAAGCATTTCCACGAATCGACAGAGCTCTTCGTCTGTTGGTTGCTCTGCATAACTCTTCAATCCCAGAAGACCCCTTGTTGGTAGGTTGAATTCAAGTGAGAACATTGTTCTGTTGAACTTGATTTCAAGATGCTCAGATTTATCAGGTCTTGAAATGTACCCTTTGATAAGAGAATCGTCTTTATCAAATCGGCAGCTTTGCCAAAATTGGTTCAAATAACGGACTGGAATTTTGTTCAGGGTTCTTGATAGTAGAGGGAAGAGGACATGATTCTCCATGATGTTCAGAAGTATGGCATGGGCTTCGCCGAAAGTAGTGGGTGAGGGGACCAAATAGCAGTTGTTGGATTTGATAGGAAGAATGGCTTCGAAATGATCCTTTGCTATAAAGTTTTGCAAGTGTGTCGTCGGAGCAAAGTCTGCTGAGTCCCCGGAATCTTGTTGTTCAATATTTCTTGCAAGGCTGGGGTTTTCAGAATGTTCTGAATGTGCAGGGGAGTGTTCCGGTGAGTTCGCCGGAGAGAGTTCAGAGGATGTAGCTCGAGAAGATGAAGCCATTTGATTTTAAGAATAAGATTTTTGCAAGCTTTTTGCAGGGTTTCGTCGGAGAAGAAGATGAGAGTTTGTAAAATGTTTTATGAGAGGGTAAGCTTTGTTTTTATAGGATGGTAAAACGGTAGAATTCGAAAGAGTAAAATATATGGCAATGGATTAAAGTTTGGAATCCGCACTCGAGTTTGAGCGGCGGGTTCAACTTTCCAAATAAAAACGTTCCATGTACGCCCAATGAAAATGGGACACGTAGGCCTTGTCAGAATATGACAGGACGTCGTACGCGGCCCATTAATGCTAGGCGCGTGAGGTTGATTTTAGCCATATGAGTTTCACTCGCAGTAACAGTAACCGTTATTACCACAGATAACAAAATGGCAGAACTTTTGTGTTTTACAGAAGCTCTGTGATTTTGAAAATCTGTTTTAACCTTTTCTCATATATCTCATTGTTGTCATGACTCTGAAGGTTCTTCTTTGAACGAAAACGTTTGTAAAGACATTGGAGAGGATCAATAGGATTTTGTCAAGAAATTTTTCTCACAGAGGTTTTGTAGCTCTGATGGAACTTGCAGAAGCTCTGCGAGAGCCAGCAGAAGCTCTATGAGAGAAAAAAATCTTATAACTTGAATTCTATTAACTTTCTGATCATCCAATTTTTGATCTGTGTTAAGAGATGTTTTTCGCACATTTTTGAAGGTTGGTGTCCGAGAAAACTATTTTGATAAACGTTTTGTTCGAGAAGGTCATGGTGTGTGTTGTCGGTTTCCGAGATAACATTCCAAAAGATCGACAGAAGGTTAATTTGTGATCACAGAGCATATTTCCTGCAGAAGCTCTGTTGAGCTCAGCAGAAGCTCTATGACCTTAAATTTCTCCTATTTCGAATTTTGTTAAACCTTTTGAACTTTTGATTTTTGAAATGTTATTCATAGTATATTTAGGACATATTTGACAATTCTTGTCCTAGAAAACTGTTTTCTAAAAACCTTTCGTGCAAGAGACATACCTTTTGGTTCTTCTGTTCTCGGCAGTTTTGTCTTTCTTCTGTCGATGGAGAATTATCGACATTCTTCTTTGGCTTTCCTTTGAAGGATTTACCTCTGTAGATCATTTCAGGGTCCCTTTTGCTCCCCCTTGATCTAATCGCTTCTGTAGATCAAGAATTTTCCTTTTTCTCCCCCTTGATCTATGCTTGGTTCAAAGAATGGTAAGATTTGTATTGAGCATAGATTATGTTTACCAGAGGTTCTGTAAGGGTTATCAGAAGATCTGAGCGGACCCACAGAGGCTCTGTAAACAATTTATTTTATATATATAAAAAATATAAACTGAAATAAATTTATCAACGCAATAACTTAGTAATAATAGATATTTATACTTATTTACAGAAGATAAAGCTATACTTACAGAGGATTTTCACACCATGTTAATCATTCCTAACTTACCCACCAAGAAGTTGAATCTTTTCTCGTCTAATGCTTTGGTGAATAAGTCAGCGAGTTGATATTCTGTGGGCACGAAATGCATTTCGATTGTACCGTATTCAACATGATGTTTCAAGAAATGATACCTTATATCGATATGCTTGGTTTTTGAGTGTTGCACAGGGTTGGCAGAGATAGCAATAGCACTTTTGGAATCACAGAAGATGGGTATTTTGAACAGAATGTGGCCGTAGTCTTTTAGCTGAGTCTTCATCCATAGAACCTGAGAACAACAGCTAGCGGCAGCAACGTATTCAACTTCTGCAGTGGATGTGGAGACACAATTCTGCTTCTTGGAGGTCCAACTGACTAGTTTACCACCTAGGAATTGACAACTCCCAGAGGTACTCTTTCTGTCGAGCATGCATCCTCCATAGTCTGAATCTGTATAAGCTTTAAGACTAAAACCAGAGTTCTGTGGATACCAGAGACCAAGATTGTTGGTCCCCTTCAGGTATCTAAAGATTCTTTTTACAGCATCATAATGTGATTTCTTTGGATTAGCTTGATAACGTGCACAAAGACATGTGGCATGCATAATGTCAGGTCTGCTTGCTGTTAAGTATAACAGAGATCCAATCATGCCTCTGTAGAGAGTACATTCTACAGAAATACCATTTGGATCTAAGAATAACTTATTTCCTGTGGCCATTGGAGTCTTCATTGCAGAGGTATCAGAGAGATTATATTTTAAAAGTATGTCAGAGACATATTTGGCTTGATTTATAAAAATTCCCTCTGAAGATTGTTTGACTTGAAGTCCGAGGAAGAATGTTAATTCTCCCATCATACTCATTTCAAACTCACTCTGCATGAGTTTTTCAAAAATTTTGCACTCTTCTGAATTTGTAGACCCAAAAATTATGTCATCTACGTATATTTGTACAAGCATTATCTCACTATTTTTGCGTTTATAGAATAAGGTAGTATCTGTTGTACCTCTGTTGTAGCCATTGACTAGAAGGAAGGTAGAAAGTCGTTCGTACCATGCTCTTGGAGCCTGTTTCAGTCCGTATAGAGCCTTTTCAAGGTAGTATACATGCCTTGGAAACTTTGAGCTTTCAAAACCTGGTGGCTGATTTACGTAAACCTCTTCTTGGATTTCACCGTTTAGAAAAGTTGATTTTACGTCCATCTGATAGACTTTAAAACCTCTGTGGGCTGCGAAGGCTAAGAATATTCTTATTGCTTCGAGACGTGCGACAGGGGCAAAAGTCTCATCGTAGTCTATGCCTTCTTCTTGTCTATATCCTTTTGCTACTAATCTTGCTTTGTTTCTGACGACCACTCCATCTTCATCCTTCTTGTTTCTGTAGACCCATTTAGTCCCAATGGCCTGTTTCCCTCTTGGTAGAGGTACTAAAGTCCATACTCTGTTACGCTCAAATTGCAGAAGTTCTTCTTGCATGGCGTCTACCCAGTTTGGGTCATCTAGGGCTTCAGAAATCTTCTTTGGTTCTATAACACTAATAAAATTTGTAAAGAAACAAAAATTAGTAGTGGCAGACCTTGTTTTTACTGAGTCAGAAGGTTCTCCAATTATTTGGCTTGGAGGATGGCTTTTTGTCCACTGAGTTGTGCGTGGAAGATGATCAACAATGTCATCAAAACTTTCTTCAGAGGCTTCTTGTGTTTCTTCTTGTGCAGCCTCTGATGTTCTTCGTGCCTTGGTAGTTGATTCTACCGTTTGTGGAATGATTTGTACGAGTGGTGGTGGAGTTTGTTCCTCTGAGGATGTATAGTCTTGGTCCTCGATCTCCTCTGTAATTGGTTCTTCTGTGGTTTGTGCAGCTTCTGTGGTCGTTTTTCTTGATGTTTCATCTTCTGCACTTTCTTCTGCTTCGGCAATTGCATCTGTAGTATTTATAGAAGAAGATGAAGCATTATTTGGACCAGTTAGAGTCATACCTGTAGGATTTTGTCCGACAGAGGATAGTTCTTCAGAAACTCTGATGGTTCCGACAGAAGGATCAATGTCATTGTGGAACATCTCCAAAAATAGAAGATTCAAATCTTCTTTTGTTCTTGAGATGTCAGAGAATTTCCCTTTAATTCCGAGTTCTGAACTTATTTGCTCAGAAGTCATTTGGAATGAATCATCAAAAGAAACATTGATGCTTTCTACAATCTTGTGAGACTTTGTAAGGAATGTTCTGTAGGCTTTGGATGTGGCAGAGTATCCAATGAATTTGCCTTCATCTGCTTTTACATCAAACTTTCCTCTTGAATCTCTGTCGTTTAAGACGAAGCATTTGCATCCGAATACATGGAAAAATTTGATGTTTGGCCGCCGTTTGTTAAGCAATTCGTAAGGCGTCTTGAGGTGTCTTTTCACAATGGTTGATCGATTTTGAGTATAACACGCAGTAGAAATTGCTTCTGCCCAAAAGTTCATTGATAATCCGCATGCTGACATCATAGTTCTTGCGGCTTCCACAAGTGTTCGATTCTTTCTTTCGACAACACCGTTCTGTTGTGGAGTGCGAGCTGCAGAGAAGTTCTGTGAAATTCCTTCTGTTGAAAGATAAGTTTCAATGACACAGTTTTTGAATTCTGTGCCGTTGTCACTTCTTAACTTCTGTATTTTGCAGTCATAAAGAACTTGGATTCTTTTCATTAGATTTATCAATATAATTGGAACATCTGATTTCTTTCTGATAAATTCAACCCATGTGAAACGTGAATACTCATCAACTAAGACAAGTATATATTTCTTGCCACCTAGGCTCTGTATTGCAATGGGACCGCAGAGGTCGACATGAAGCATGTACAGAGGCCTGGTGCAAGACACATCTGTTTTGCCTTAGTGGGAAGCTCTTTTGAGTTTTCCCATCTCACAGGCAGAACATAAATGATCCTTATTGAATTTAACATTTGGCAAACCTTTAACTAGATCAAGTTTGACCAGTTTTTCCAATGTGTGAAAATTCAAGTGACAGAACCTGTTGTGCCATAACCAGGCTTCTTCACTTTTACAGGCAACAAGGCAAACTTTGTCCTTGTTCTTTGAGTTGAAGTTCATTAGATATAGATCACCTATTCTTTCAGCTCGCAGAAGTTCCATACTTGTTTCTTCACTTTGTAGAGAGCAGAAAGTTCTTTTGAACAACACATTGAATCCTGTATCACAAAGTTGACTTACACTGAGTAGGTTGTGCTTAAGGCCATCCACATATGCAACTTTGTATACAGAAACGTCTTCTTTCCTTATGACTCCATAGCCTTTTATGTGTCCTTTCTTGTTGTCTCCAAAAGTCACAGATCCACCATCTTGTGTTTCTTTGTACGTGGATAGTGCACTTCTGTCACCAGTCATGTGCCTTGAGCATCCGGAGTCTAGATACCAGATTGGCACATTCTTCTCCTGCAGGACAATCACAAAGATTTAGGTACCCATATCCATATGGGTCCAATATTGTTAGAGTTTTTCAAGTTTGCCTTGGCATTCTTGAAATACATTTTGTTCTCTGCAGAAGAGTCAGATTGTTTCTTTGTGGGATTTGACTTTTGAATTGTCGTAGAGAGTAAACAGACTTGACTTGAAAAATGATTATTAAGTTTAGACATAAGATCAAAGCAATGACAGTATTGAATATGAGATGTAATTTGCTTGAACTTTTCATTGAACTTTTTAAACTCAGCCACAGAGGCATTACATTCTTTCTTTACATTTGATTTCCTATTACTAGAAGATCTATGAATACTCGAATGTTGTTTGCAAAAGCTCTGTTTAGGACCTGCCTTCTGTGGGTTGCTTCTGTGGTGAACTTCTTTCATCACTGTCACAGAAGAAAAAGATTTATTAACCTTGGGTTTTGAAAATCTAGAACTTATAGGATCAATAGAGGTCTTCTGTAACATTTTAAGCTCATCAGAGGTTTTGATATGTAGATTCAAATTTAGAAAATCTTGGCAGATTGGAATCTCTGTGAGTTTCTCTTTTGGAGAAATAGTTCTGTGAGGAACTTCAGAGGAGAATTTGACATCCTCTGTGTCACAGTGAATTATCCCTGATTTGAAATCAGTCTCTGAGTCGTCAGAGGATGAATCGTCCTCGTATACAGAGGTTGAGTCAATTCTTTCAATAGAGGTTGAATTTTCCGAACATGCATCATACAAGCTTTCTTCCTCTGTAGAATAGTTTTCATAGATTGCAGAGGTTTCTAATAAGATTTCTTCAGTGAGAGTTTTATCTATAGAAGATGTACAGAATTTTTCTAAAACGCTTGATTTCCATATTTCCAAAATTTCTTTTTCAATTAAAATTTTAAAGTTTTCTTCTGAAAAAATGGGTTTAAACTCAGGAGCTTCTGCTGATAACTTCTTTTCAACGTTTATCAAACATACAAAAGCAACCTGTGTTTGGGTCTCTGGTTTACCAAACTTGAAGATACCAATCTGATCTTGTGTTTTCAGATATTTCTTTGGTTTGATACCTCTATTGACAGAGGTTGAAGATGATGAGTCTGTGTTTTCAAACCACATGTTAATCATCTTCTTATGTTTCTTCAAGTAAGGATCCATAGAGATTTTCGCCCTTTTGCTTACAGAGATTAGATTTGGAAAATCTGGTTTGTTCGTTTTTCCAATCACAAATAAAGAGGACAGAGGTTTGTTTCTTTTGCCTTCAACACCTAGGGTGATATCATCATACCCTATACCTCGTCTCCCTATTTGTGAGTTTACTTTTTCATAAACTTTCTGTGCATCTTTATAGTTTTTAAGCAAAACTTCTCTTCTGAGTAAATCTTGCCATAATACCTCTCTTTCTCTTTGAAAGTATTCTTTAAGAGCTCTTATGTCAGTAGTTTCGCTCCTTGAAACTGAAAGTTCTTTTGTTTTATCTTTTAAAGTATTGGTTAATTCAGAAATTTGTTTTTTAAAGGATCTAGAGTTTTGTTCCATTTCTTTTCTATTCTCTCTTTTTCCTCAAAAATCTTTGCTTTTTCTTGAGTGAGAAGCCGTACTTCTCTCTCATTGAAAGTGAGTCTTTTCTGAATACTTTGATTTATCTCTTTCAGTTCAATTAATTCAATGTTAATTCTAAGTGTATTATCATCTACAGAGGTAATACAAGAGTTGGAATTTGAAGTAGATACCTCAGAGTCAGTGCAGGAGTCGACTTCTGCCATGCCACAGAAGAGGGCATTGGCGGTATGTTCATCGTCAGAAGTAGAGTCTGACTGGAAGTCTTCTGTGTTCTCCTCAGAATGTCCTTTTGCCATTAAGGATTTTTGAGCATAATATTCGGCTTTCTTTTTGTAGAAAGCAGAGTCCCTCTGTGGGCGATTTGATCTGCTTCTGCATTCATTCGCAAAATGGCCTGGTTTTCCGCAGTTAAAACACCCTTGAGGAGTGTTTCCTGTTCGATCATTGGACTTCTGTAGGTCTCCGCCTTTCTCTGATCTACATTCATTTGCATAGTGACCAGGTTTGCCGCACTTGTAGCATTCTTGCTGCGTGTGGCTTACCGAGTCATCTGACCTCTGTCGGTCATTCCCTCTGTAATTTCTATCGCTTGACCTCTGTCGGCCACTTGATTCTTCTCCTCTTCTGTCATCTCTTCTGTTGTCTCTTCTGTCATCCTGGTTGTCTCTATCATATCTTTCATTTCCGGAACCTCTTCTGTTTCCTCTGAACTCTTTTGTCAATAGAGCTAAAGATTTAGCTAGTGACGCAAGAGTTATTTCCTTTTCTGCTTGCTCTTCTTCTTCATTGTCAATTATCACCATCTTCTTCTTCTCCTTCTTCTTCTCCTCTGTGGCTTTATCATTTCTTGGTCTCTGTGCATCCTCTTTAGTTTTACTAACCAATGCATATGATGCAATGGTTAGTGTTTTAGCCTGTGCTATCTGAGGTTCTTGTGCGGCTAATGTTCCATAAAGATCAGAGAGAGTCCAGGTGTCTAGATCCTGATTTGTCTGTAGGGACATAGACAGCTGGAGCCATTCTTCATTTAGACTTTTTAAAAACATGACATTGTTTTCTTCAGAAGTTCTGTCAATGCCTGATTTTCTGCACTTGTTGATTAGAGAGTTGAATCTGTCGTATGTTGTTTGCAGAGATTCTTTTGCAGAGGCTCTGAATGCATGATATTCATTGATGTACTGTGCTCTTCGGTTTTTTTGTGTTTTAGCACCTCCTTCCAACTGTCTTTCCAGTTCTTTCCACAGATCATGCGCTGTTTCACATGAATCCAAGGATTGAAAGAGTTCGTTGGGTATTGCCATAATTAATGTCCTCTTGGTTTTCTGAGCAACTTCATCTTCTGCTTTATCTTCGGTTGACCACTCCCCTTTTGGCTTTGGTTTTTGATGTTCGGGGATTTCGGCAGATTCAGCAGTAGCAGGTACACGAGGTACTACTGTCATGGGAATAGGAGGAGGATTGTACATATATTGTACTAGATTTCTTTCAGTGCCCTCGAAAAAATGGACCATTCTTATTTTCCACTGAGGATACTCATCTCGAAGGAGAGTAGGAGGTTTAGTGAGAGAACCAGTAGTAAAGAAATTATTTGTATTTGTCATTTTTGAAGATTTTAGAAAGAAAGTATGACTAAAGAGTTACTTCGATGAACTTGAAGATTTTCTGGGTTTAAGCAGTTTCCAAACACAATTTTAAATCTCAATAATATCTATCACGAATCTTGATAAGTGGATCACTTGATATTGAAAATCAAGGAAGGCTCTGATACCAATTGTTGGATCCCAGATACACTTAATCAAGATTAACAGTCTATTAGTTGAGTTTAGAGTTTGATGCGGAAGCGTATTAAACTAACAGATATGTTTGATAGATATTAGAACGCACACATATAAAGAAAATAGTAAAGAATGAAAAGGATTTCTTGAACAGTTACTGTTATTCAATATATAATAACAACACGAAGAACAGATTAAGAACTGTTGGTGTGTGTGTGAGAATATAACACTCAGATATTTGACAATAAAACTTGAGAGTATTAGTGATTCCTTGTGTATTCGTCCTTAGGAAGATCTCAACATGAGACTTCCTTTTATACTACTCTTAGAAGACTATGAAGTAGGTCACTGTTCCTTTTACGGCATGAATAGTGAACTGGATGGTGTGAACAGTTGTTTGAGCCATGCGCATTTAATAGAGCAGATGTACTATTGGTAAATGCATTAAATGGCGCAGACGTCTATTATGTACTAAGCCCTATTGAGTCCATTCAGAGTTTGACACGTGTTGAAGTTGGACAGGGCAAGTTGCCATGCAAGTTGATGAACAGGTCTTGGAACAGTAGCAAGATATTATAAATATCTTCAAGTCTCAGTGAGGACCACAGAGGCTCTGTAATGAGTTACAGAGGTTCTGCGGTCTGGTCCTCTGTGGAGCAGTCTTCGCCGGATTCTGAGTCTTTGGTCTTCTTTGTGCGTATGACAGAGCTTCTGTAGGAAGCCTCTGCTGCTTCTGTAGCTTCTTGACCTTGATTTCTCGGTAATGTCGGCAGAGCCTCTGTAAGAGGCTTTCTTCACTTAGCCTATTTTTCACTACTTCTAAATACTTCTATGATTAGGAAGATTGAAGCTAACAATCTCCCCCTAAGTAGTGAAAAATAAAAAATTTGAACTTGAGTTAAGTTTGGCTAAGTTAGATAAGACAGAGGTTAAACAATACCTCGAAATTTCTTTCATTTAGAAATATGCCAGAGGCATTTTACATTTGAGTACAATGAAAGATAAACTTTAACTTTGTTTGCAGAGATTGGAGGTCTGAGAATCAGATTTTGGCATCTTTGAAATCGTTGTAGCGTCTGTTGTCTCTGCCGACTTTTCTGATCTCTTTGTAGAATCTGATGCAGAGTTCTCTTAGGCGGATTGTTGAGTCTATTTCTCTGATGAAAGTATCTGCATCATCTCTATCCATTTTCTCCGTACCTCTGTATTTTACAAGGCTTGCTCTGAATTTGCTCAGAGTACTGGTTGCGTACTATTGAACAGATTCCATGGGACCAGAACACCTAGGCCGATGCTTTAGCCAACCTTGGGTCTGCTTTGGTCGAACCAATATTCAACGCTATCCCCATGATCCATTTGGCGACATCGTCCATCGAGAATGTTGATGTCATCCAGATCGAAGACGAAGAGGATGATTGGTCGTGCGACATCCGAAGTTTCCTCATGCACGACCAACTCCCAGGAGACATGATGGAAGCCTGGAAGATCATATTCAAAGCGTCTAAATAAATCATGATTGGGGATAGGCTCTATCGACGGTCATCGACAGGCTTAAACCTAAGATGCGTCATTAGTAAAAGTCAGGTCCAAAAAATCCTTCAAGAAATGCACGATGGAGAGTGTGGCAATCACTCGGGAGGTCGTAGTTTGGCTAATCGCATCTCTCGACAAGGATATTTTTGGCCAACACTGCGACAAGACGCCAACAGGTATGTCCAGAACTGTGATCCCTGTCAACGACATTCAGGTACGTCACATAAACCCTTCGAACCTTTGCACTCGACGCTTATCCCATGGCCTTTTATGAGGTGGGGAATGGATATTGTCGGCAAACTACCACCTGCCCCAGGACAAAAAGTATTCCTCCTCGTACTTACAGATTATTTTTCCAAATGGATCGAAGCGGCTGCATTTTCCCAAGTCATAGACAAAGAAGTCATTTCTTTTATCCAGACTAATATCATATGCAGGTTTGGGATTCCATCCGAAATTGTATGTGACAACGGATCCCAGTTCATCAGCGATAGAACTCAACAGTTCTGTGAAGACAGAAACATCAAGCTGACAACCTCGACTCCCAGATACCCCCAAGCCAATGGACTTGCTGAATCAAGCAATAAGACCATTATTGCTTCGATCAAGAAAAGGTTAAAAGCTGCAAAGGGAAAATGGGTCGAAGATCTTCCCTCCGTCCTGTGGGCAAATCGTACGACGCCCCGCACGTCCACAGGACAAACCCTTTTCTCTCTAGTCTATGGCTGTGAAGCAGTTTTGCCGATCGAGGTCCAACTCCCAACTTCAAGGCATACTTCCGTCGATCATAACTTGGTCGATTTAGGATATGATCTCGACGCCCTCGAAGAACTTAGAGAATCAGCTTTGATCAGAATGGCCTCGCAGAAGCAAGCGGTCGAGCGACATTTCAATAAAAATGTCAAAATCAAAGTCTTTCAAGAAGGCGACTACGTCCTCCGTCGAGCATTCCAAAATACTCAAGAGCTCAATGCAGGTAAACTTTCCATTAAGTGGGAAGGTCCTTACCGTATATCTGAAGTCGTGGGTAAAGGGGCATATCGGCTCCAGACCCTCGACAACCAAGAAATCCCACGTAGTTGGAACGCAACACATCTAAAACGGTATTTCTTTTAAAGACCCTTTTTTCTTTCTCATACGATTTTATTCGCCTCGACGGTAACTAACTTAAGCATCGGAGGGTCGTTGGTTAGCCAACGACCAACCTTCGACAATATTCTATCGCAGGATCGCATGACGTAAGTTTATTACATAACTTTCGCAAAATCGTAGTCGGGTCAGATACAGGATTTAACACATGATTTAGATTCATCGCACGATGTAACTAAACAATCGACCCGCTGTTTAAAGTGTTTTGATTTAGAAAGATCTCATGTTCTGAACATATGCTTCCAACACATGTATACATGTTTAGTGTTTCTTTTTGTCATCTTTCAATAAAAGGCCTTAGTCGCATGCACCTACGATTATATATGATTTACAAGTATGATGATACGATTGAAATTACATTCGATGGATGCTTGTAATAGACAACGAAAAATTTGACATTCGAAAGAAACTTCATATTTAAACATGGTTACATTAGATAACTCGATCACCAACGTTCGAGCGTGAAAAACAAAAATAGAAATTTATCTAAAAGATAAGGAAGAGTGTCGGTCGCATCTTTGCCCGAAGTCTCGACCTTGGAATCCTCATCGGCCCCGAAGCATGCTAGAGAACTTATGCAAGGATCAAACGAGTATGTAAAACAAGGTCAGGAGTCATTCCCCAGCACCTTACGCCGCGGCACGTTACGTAGATGAGTCCGCAGTATTTTGAGAATGCGGCTCTTAAGATTAATGTTAAGGTTGGAGGAAGGAATACGATATTCCCGGCAATCGACTTCCAGTCCAAAGACCTCTTTCTATTCGCATATCGAGCGAAAGGAGACTGGAATATTTGTAAAAGAAACACGTTAAACAAACGCCCGACAAAAATTAAGAAAAACATTGGAAACACGAGTTTTGAAAGAAGAACTTACAAAGAACGCCAATATGGCTATACGCGATCCCATCTCTTCGATGGAGATCCTTCGAAAACGCTCCTCGAAAGATAGGAGCTGATATTTCCCCAGATGCAGATATGACTCCGTCCCGTCAAGGACATTGTCAGCTAAGAGGTCAAACGGCAACATAAAGTTGACCATCGTGACTCTCTTTTCACCCTCTCCCATCTTTGCACCCTTGCCCTTGTCGGCCGATAAAAGGGTCGATGTGGCTGCAGAGGACATCGTCGCCAGACGCGCAGAGTTCACGGATATCGCATCAATCGCGATCGATGCCATCATCTTTTCAGGCATAATAACTCTCAATGAGTCACCAAACTTCAAAGACATCTCCCTCGGAGTTGTCATCCCCGTCATCTTCGATTTTGGTGAAACCCCGACCCAATGATCAAGGTCTTTGCAGGCAAACCCGAGTTGTGCCATTCTCTTAGTAGAGGTGGTTGGCACCTTCGTCACCTGTCCTCCTAAGAACATATAAAGGAACAACCCTTATATATATAAGCACTCTAGACCTCGAAAATCCTAACTGATCTGGAGATCCTTGCAGGTTTTAGAAAAGATTGGATAAGCAATGGCAAGAAAATTAGAAAGAAATCTTTGCCTAAAACTCTCTGAAATCGTAAACAAGAAAAGATCCTCCGTGGACTCTATTTATGCAAATGATCATGTCAGGTCGAGTCCCTTGATGGTTGACACGCGTCCTCGTTTCTTCGTATAAACCACACGGATCGTCGACACCTGGCAATGACAGCCGCTTAGCATAATCGTGCGTCGGCATGATGACGTCACTACCTTATCCTCTCTTCGACTTCCCTTTCTAGTTAGAATTGAACCGGTCCAGTTCTAAGGCAACTAAGGTAATCTTTCGACACGTGTCACGATCCCAGGCATCCGACAAGCAAAATTTAAAAAAACTTTTTGAAATTGCCACTCCGCTTTTTCAAATTTTGGGGGCAAACTGTTTGGGCAAAATTTCACCAGTCTCGACCACGACCGAGGTAAGGAAAACACCTACTTCCCTTGTCTTTGGTAAAACAAAATCATGAGCATTTTTATCCTCTGATTAGAGTTGAGATCGAAAAGATATTTACCTCACGACACTCGACCACGACGTCGCCTATTCCACACGACCATGCGACCTCGACCGACTAACGTCTAAAACAACTGTTACGTTTGTTCGAGTGTTAAATGCAGGAAATCAATGTCATTGATGAACACCGGCTATAACCGACAAGATTAGTTATGAAGATTTAATCCAGTGGACATTATAGCAGTTATCAAAACACTTAATGAGCCCATTAAAGCACCCGAAGACTACAAATATCGAGTTCAACCATCATTTCAGGGGACATCAGAAGCAATCTTAAAAACTAAGAAGAACATTCGAAGCAAAGAACTATCTCTCGAAGAATCTCTCTCGACGCACGACATTCCCAGATGACCCTTCATTTTTACACACGACGCACACTGTTTTTACATCTGAAACACTTGTTACTTTACATTTAAAGTCTTTCTTTCATTTGTATTGTAATCTCTGTACGATCGACTCCCGAAACATATGGACATCGCCCCTGTTTGGCGACCATAGTGCAGCGACGACTTCCACAGTCGTCCGCGGGTTTTTTCCTCGTTGAGGTTTTCCCGCGTCACCAAATTCTTTGTCTCATTCACATTTTTTGTCTTTATAGCACGCTTTGTCGAAAGGTTCCTTTCTTTAGTTGTTAATTTCCACAATCGACCTTAAGTTGTACTTTTGTGCGATTTTTGGCATTAACAACGACCACGACATTTGCAAGCAAGTCGGGGTACTTTACTTCTTGAATTTTTCCTATCTTGAGGAGGTTGTCGACCTCGTCATTGATTACCTTATTCCGTTCAGGAGAAAATTTACGTCGCTTTTGCTTGACAGGTTTGAATGACGGGTCGACGTTGAGCTTATGAGAAATAACGTTGGGGTCTATGCCGACCATGACTTAATGCGACCAGGCAAAGCAATCGCCATGTTCGTGCAAAAAATATATTAGTTTGTCTTTAAGGCAGGGATCGAGGGATGAACCTATAAAGACGGTCTGGTCAGGCCTGCTCTGGTCCAGGATGACTTCCTCCAGGCGATAGTCGTCTGCCGTCCCAGGAGCATCCTGGACCTGTAATTGCTAGATGGCCTACTTCTGCGGCTTCAGGGTCGTCTTGTAGCAGTCGTGGGCGACCTTTGGCTCACTTTTGATCTCTTGGACTCCCCACGGCGTAGGGAACTTCATGGTCTGATGATATGTCGAGGGAACGGCTTTCATGTCATGGATCCACGGTCGACCTAAGATGATGTTATAGGCCAACGACCAATCGATGACATTGAACTTTGTCGACTTATTGATCCCTCCGGCATAGACAGGCAGTGTGATCTCTCCAAAGGTACTCGACGCGTCTCCGTTGAAACCGACCAAGGTTGTCGAGCATCGGGTAATTTCCGATCGATAGATTCCCATGGCTTTGATGGTGTCAAGGAAGATGACGTTCGCTGAACTGCCTCCGTCGACCAAGACTCGTCGGGTCAGGCAATTACCAATCGTGAGTTGAATGATCAACCTGTCATGATGCTTTTGATACGAGTTGCCGAGGTCGTCTTGGTTGAATGAAATCTTCATGGCATCTAACTCCAGATCTCCTTTGGGTCTTGATGAACGAGGGGTAGGTCGGTCGTCAGGTGCTTGGCTGGCATGACGTTTGGCTGCGGAATACGTTAGGCCGCATACGTCGGACCCACCAGTTATGCAATTGACGACCTTTGTGTGGTCGGGAGTCGGCGGTCGAGCGTCATTAGCTGGAGTAACGACGTTGTCGATGATATCCTTGAGATTGCCTTTCGGGACGTGCTATGTGTTAATGCCAAAAATGGCACCAAAAGGACAACTTAAGGTCGATGTGGACTTTAACAACTAAAGAAAGGAATCGTTCGACAAAGACGTGCGACAAAGACAAAAATGTAAACGAGACAGAGGATTTGATGACGCAGGAAAAACCTCAACGAGGAAAAAACCTGCGGACGACAGTGGATGTCGTCGCTGCACTATGGTCACCAATTAGGGGCGATGTCCTTGGTGTTCCGGGTGTCGATCGTACAGAGATTACAATACAAATGAAGGGAAAGACTTCGAAATGTAAAGTACAAGTGTTTGAAATGTAAAAACAGTGTGTGTCGTGTGTGAAAACAATGTGTAAACTGTTGGTCGAGAGTGAAAGTCGTGCATCGAGAGCGATCTTCTATGAATGATCTCTTTGCTTCGAATGAATATTATTCTAGTGTTTGCGTTTGCTTCTGTTGTTCGGTGTTCCGTTTTCGGAACTGAAGTTTAACTTGATCTTTTATAACCTTCGGGTGCTTTGATTAACTCATTGATTGCTTCGATAACAACCATAACGGTCGCCAGTTGTAACTCTTCATAATTGTTCTTCGTCGGTTATAACCGTTGCCCATTAATGACTTTGACTCCTGCATTAATCATTGAACAAACATAACAATTGTATATTGAGTTAGTCAAGGTCGTACAGTCTTGTGCGACGGTAGTGCGGAACGGGCGACGTCGAGGTCGAGTGTCGTGAGGAACTCTCGACTTACCTTTTAGGATGGACGACGGAGGTTTTTTTGGGTCTTTGTCGGGGCCTTATCTTAATACAAGATATAGTTCATAACATGTGTCTTACTTTTTATGGTCGTGGTCGAGACCTGTGAAATTTTGCCCAAACAATTTGCCCCCAAATTTTGAAAAAGTGGAGCGACAAAAGTTATTTAAATTTTGCTTGTCGGGTGTCCAGGGTCGTGACATGTGTCGAAGGTTACCTTGGTTGTCTCAGAACCGGATTGGTTCAATTCAAACTAGAGAGGGAAATCGAAGAGAGGATAAAGTCGTGACGTCATGCCGACGCACGATGGTGCTTAGCAGCTGTCATGGCCAGGTGTCAGCGATCCGCGTGGCTCTACAAAAAGACGAGGACGCGTGGCAATCATCAAGGGATTCGATCGTTTGCATAAATAGAGACCTCAATGGGTCTATTCGATTTTACGATTTCAAAGAGTCTTAAGCGAAGATTTCCTCTCGATCTTTTTGCTGTTCTTTGCCCGATCATTACTAATCCTGCGAGAATCTGCGACTCAGTTAGGATTTTCGAGGTCTTAGAGCGCTTATATATAAGGTACGATTTCTTCGATTTCTCCAATCTGTTTTTAGAAGTGTCGATGGATCCTGAGAGCAATATTCAAGAACAGTCGGATCTTGATGACTTTAGGAGGTTAGCTAAAATCCCTGCGTGGGTTGAATTAATTTGCGCAGGTCAGATTCGATCGAACGAATGTCCCGAGGGTTATATCGTGATATACAAATATCCCTTTAATACTGGCTTTGAATGGCCCTACTCACCTCTAGCTAAGGCTTTTATTCTAGAATTTGACTTAGCATCGGGTCAGCTAATGCCCCAGTTTTGGCGAGTTGTACAAGTGATCGAGCGTGTCACTAAGAATTGGGAATCTCCCATGAATGTACGCGACCTCCTTTTGTCTTATCAAGCCAAGAAGGTTGGGAGTCATCGCTGCAGTTTATACTCTAGACTTAAAGGTGATCGGGTTTTGGTCCTTAGGACCGCTGTGAACGATCGTGGGTGGAAGACTCGGTACGCATTTGTGCGTAAGTCGACCCTTGACTCTGAGAGTGATTGGATTAGGGCCAGCTGGAATACATCGGGTGAGCTTTGTACTTTTTTGTTGTCTGTCGTCTGCGTTTTTTGGTTTTTAACTTGTTTTTTTATATGTCGACAGCCATAAAGTTCGAGGACGTGAAGCCTTACGCTAATTCTCAAGCAAAGATCGATGCGTTCTTAGAGTTCAGCACTGGGGAACGGTCGTTTATCGTATGACAATTGGTGGACGACGACGAGGATTTAGTATACTTAGGAGAAAATCAGGGGGAGAAACGTGAGGAAGAAGGGGAGTCGAAAGAAGAAAGAGAGATGACTGGTAAGCGAACCTTCTTATTTCTTTCTGTGTTAATTCGATTCTTCATCCCTTGATTTTCATAATTTTTATTCTTCTGTGGTTTCCAGGGGAGTCTCAACCACGGATGCCGCGTGTGTTTGGGCAAAATTTCACAGTCTCGACCATGACCAGAGAAGGTAAGACACACGTTATGCGCTATACCTTGTATTAAGATAAGGTCCCGACGAAGACCCAAAGAACCTCCGTCGTCTCTCCTAAAAGGTAAGTCGAGAGTTCCTCACGGCACTCGACCTCGACGTCGGCCGTTCCGCACGACCATCGCAAAAAACCGTGCGACCTCGACCGACTAACGCGTTATACAACTGTTATATTTGTTTAAGTGTTTAATGAAGGAGTCAAAGTCATTTATGGACAACGGCTATAACCGACGAAATCAGTTATGAGCATCTAAACTCACATTGAAGACGACGACCGTTACAACAATCATCAAAGATCTTAATGATTCAATTAAAGTCATCCGAAGACTATAAAATCCTAGCTCGATCATCAGTTCAGGACATCTGATCAACATCGAATAACACACAGAGAGAGATAGAACAAGAGCATCGAACAACATAAGCAAACACAAACACTCGAAGAATATTCATTCGAAGCAAAGAGATCATTCATAGAAGATCTCTCGATGCAAGACTCTCACTCTCGATCAACAGTTTATACATAGTTTTCACACACGACGCACACTGTTTTTACATTCCAAACACTTGTACTTTACATTTCGAAGTCTTTCCCTTCATTTGTATTGTAATCTCTGTACGATCGACATCCGGAACACCAAGGACATCGCCCCTGATTGGCGACCATAGTGTAGCGACGACATCCACTGTCGTCCGCCGGTTTTTTCCTCGTTGAGATTTTTCCTGCGTCATCAAATCCTTTGTCTCATTTACATTTTTATCTTTGTCGCACGCCTTTGTCGAACGATTCCTTTCTTTAGTTGTTAAAGTCCACATCGACCTTAAGTTGTCCCTTTGGTGCGATTTTTGGCATTAACAGCGTGTCTCTGCTAAAAGAGCAGCTGAGCTCGAGCTTGCTCGTAAGGGCAAGGAGCAGAGACAGAAGCTTTTGTCCGCTGTTCCAGATGTTCCGAAGAAGACGCGGACGACGATTCTGAGGGAACCGTCTTCGGGAGTTCACGACTCGTCTAGAGTCGTTACGCCTGAAAAGGGGAAGGTCGCATCGCCCAAGAAGTCGACTTCTGATGCGATCGCTGCGACACCTATTAGTTCTGCGCCTCCGGCGGAAACAGCGAAGTCCCCGTCAGCCACTTCGGATCCTTTGTCGGCCGGCAAGGCCAAGGATCAGCCGATGGGAGGGGCTAAGGTCACGACGGTTAATTTTACAATGCCGTCGGACTTTATGGCCAGCAGTGTCCTAGACGGGACGAACTTATTTCCTCACCTGGGGAAATATCTGCTCCATTCTTTCAGGGAGCGTTTCGTGGGGTTTCCTATCGAGGAGATGGGAGCTCATGTCGCCGGGCTGGCTTTCATGGTAAGTCTTTCTTTCAAGACTTGGTTCATTCGTCGCTGTCGTTGTCGGTGTCGTTGTCGTATGTTTTTTTACAATATTTGTTTTATGATTTTGCAGGCGTTCCAGGCTTCCCTAGCTTTGCGGGGTGAGACAGGATCTAATGTCTGCTGCGCACGAGAGGGAGAACGCGGCGTCGGATAGGGCGAAGGTCGCCGCAGAGCGCGAAGAGGCTCTGTTAAAATGTCTGGATGACACCCGAAAACATTTAGAGGTCGTCGGTCGTGCGAAGGATGATGTCAGTCATCGCCTAGCGCAGTCCTTATCCATGATTGCCGACCAGAGGGAGGAGATAGAGAGGATTAAAGAATCTTTGGCTGCAGCTACAAAGGAAGCTGAGGATTCCAAGTCCAAGGTAGAGGGTCTGGAGAGAGATGTACAAGCTGCTAAGGACGAGGGTAAGTCTGTTTTTGCCATAGATCGTCTGACTGCTAGGGCGGAAATCATGAGGCGACATCTGTCGGGGAAGGATCCTCTTGCTTCGGCGTCGGAAGAGCTCGACATTTACTTGAAGGGCGTCGGGTCGTTGAGAGACCTTGATTCGGATGATGAGAAGGAGATCGAGGAGGAGGTGGTGGACGAAGGTCTTCAGGGCGGGACTTCAGGCAAGGATGCGACTGATGCTCCTCCTCAAGTTTAGAAATTTTGTTATCTCCGCTTTTACTGATCGACCGTTGGTGGTCGAAATGTAATTGACGGTTTATTCGGTGAATGAAATTTGGGCTTATTTTGAACTTGCGAATTCATAAAAAATATACATGGAATCATGCGACTTAGGCATCTATTGTAACACAATAACTGGAACAAGCCAATAGACTTTTAAATCGTGTATATAAATATAACCACATGCGACTAAAGCATACATTCGGAGTATGAATTTATTTTTCTAAGTCAAGAAACTTAGATCATGAGATCGCTAGACCTCGCGATCGTACGACTAAGTCGTGCGATTAATTCGAATCGTGTGCCCTTGTAGAAGGATGATCAAGTCATAGACCTGATCGTTTATGTCGTGCGACCTTGCAAAACTAGAGTCGTTTGATTATTGTCGTGCGATTCTGCGGAATAAACAATGTCAGAGGCTGGTCGTTGGCTAACCAACGATCCTCCGATGCTTAAGTCAGTAACCGTCGTTGTTAAAAATCGTATGAAAAAATAGAAAAGGGTTTAGACGACGTACCTTTTCTGACGCGTCGTGCCCAACTACGTGGGACGTCTTGATTATTGCTACCATCTTGCCCCCTTGTGGCGATTTTAAGATGATACACTAAATGTCGTCGTGAATCGCTGTTTGGGCAAAATTTCACAGGTCTCGACCACGACCATAAAAGGTAAGACGCATGTCATGAGTTATACCTTGTATTAAGATGAGGTCCCGACGAAGACCCAAAGAACCTCCGTCATCCCTCCAAAAAGTTAAGTCGAGAGTTCCTCACGACACTCGACCTCGACCGATCCGCACGACCGTCACATAAAACCGTACGACCTCGACCGACTAACGCGTTATACAACTGTTATACTTGTTTAAGTGTTTAATGCAGGAGTCAAAGTCATTTATGGACAACGGCTATAACCGACGAAATCAGTTATGAGCATCTAAACTCACATTGAAGACGACGACCGTTACAACACTCATCAAAGATCTTAACGATTCAATTAAAGTCATCCGAAGACTATAAAATCCCAACTCAATCATCAGTTCAAGACACCTGATCAACACCGAGTAACACAGAAAGAGAGATAGAACAAGAGCATCGAACAACAGAAGCAAATAGAAACACTCGAAGGATATTCATTCGAAGCAAAGAGATCATTCATAGAAGATCACTCTCGACGCAAGATTCTCGCTCTCGACCAACAACTTATACATACTTTTCACACACGACACACATTGTTTTCACATTCTAAACACTTGTACTTTACATTTCGAAGTCTTTCCTTCATTTGTATTGTAATCTCTGTACGATCGACACCCGGAACACCAAGGACATCGCCCCTGATTGGCGACCATAGTGCAGCGACGACATCCACTGTCGTCCGCAGGTTTTTTCCTCGTTGAGGTTTTTCCTGCGTCATCAAATCCTTTGTCTCATTTACATTTTTGTCTTTGTCGCACGCCTTTGTCGAAAGATTCCTTTCTTTAGTTGTTAAAGTCCACATCGACCTTAAGTTGTCCCTTTGGTGCGATTTTTGGCATTAACAGTTTGGCGCCATCCGTGGGACCCCATCTAGAAAAAATCTTTGACAAACGTGCGTCTTGCTAACGGTTTCTTGGAGTTTTCTTGGTTATCTGTTGTAGGAAAATGGCAGCCCCTGGAGATCAGCAGCATGTCATTGCTCAGATGTACCAGGAGCTTGAAGTCGCTCGAAATCAAATCAACGCCATGGCAGAGCAAAGCCGTAGAGCAGCTGAAGAGATCGCACGGTTAAGGAATTCCTCTGGACCTCAGAATGGTCCTAGGCCATTCGTTCAGAATCTAGGCCAAGGATCGTTCGGTCAAAATGGTCCTCGACCATTCGCGCATAACCCAGGTCCTTGATCAGCTCCGTTCGCTTAGAACCAACATCCAGGTCCGTTCATGTAGAATCAGCAGTCGGGGCCGTATAACCCAAATCCCCAGTTCGAGACAGTTCCTCCTCAACACATAAGGCCACCACCCATGCAAAATGGGTCGAAGCCATTTCAGAATGGGTCGCAGCCGTTTCAGAATGGGTCGCAGCCGTTTCAGAATGGGTCGCAGCCGTATTTTGTTCCTTTCAACGGAGACGCCAATGGCTCGTCGCATGTCAATGGCACCAGCTCAGGAATCAATCCCCAAGCAGGGGCAAATATCAACCCCAATGACCCCGTCGCCCAGCGATTGAAAATGTTAGAAGATCAGAACGAGCGCGTCCTATCTTTACTCGCCAAGCTGCATGGGACAGCCGTGCCCGTCGACGTCGAGCCCCGATCAGGATTTCAGGCGTCATCATTCATCGATGAGATCGCAACTGTCGAGGTCCCGAAGAAGTACAATGTCCCCGCCTTCACGCCCAAGTACTCGGGAGTGACCGATCCGACAGAGCACGTCGCACAGTATAAGCAGCTCATGTGGACGATCTCAATCCCACACATGTATCAGGAAGTCTGTATGTGCAAAAGCTTCGGTGCAACTCTCACTGGTCCTTCTCTCCAATGGCTGATCAATCTCAAACCCAAGTCCATCGGGTCGTTCGCTGAATTAGTCAATCAATTCTTCCAGCAATTTGCCAGCAGTCGCAAGATGGAGAAACAGACCAGTGACTTGTATTACGTCGTGCAGAAGACCAATGAGTCTATCCGCAGTTATTTCAATCGATTCAATGCAGATATGATCAACATTTACAATTGTGACATCAAGACGCGATCGAAGCCTATAAGCGTGGTCTGGACGACAGTTCAGGTTTATACACTGACCTGACTAAGTATCCTTCGGAAAATTTCGAAGACGTCCGAGCTCGAACCTTAGCATACATGAGAGTAGAGGACGACGCTGCCTTTCGTCGCAAGCATACCGACGACAAGAGGTCATTAGGCGTAAAGAAACCAGAGTTCAAGACGAAAGAGATTTCAAAAATGGAGCCCGCCCGCCAGATTTCGAACGTCCGATTCAAGACAAAAGCAGAGGCTAAGACCGCAACTAAATTTCCTCAATACCCCAAGATATCCTCTTACGGATTCAAAGGGTCCACTAAAGATTTGGTCGAAGCTCTGAAGACCGCCCATGTGACTATTCGATGGCCAACGAAGTCCGGTCAGGACGACGTTAAGAAAGATAAATCTAAGTGGTGCGACTTTCACGTCGACCATGGTCACGCGACAGATGATTGCATAGCTCTCAAAAAGGAGCTGGCGTATCACGTCCCAAAGGGAATCTCAAAGACATCATCGATGACGTCGTTACCCCAGCTAACGATGTTCGACCATCAACTCCTGAGCATGCAAAGGTCGTCAATTGCATCACCGGTGGTTCAGACGTGCGTGGTCTGACGTATTCTGCAGCCAAACGTCACGCCAGTCAGGCACCAGACGATCGGCCTATTCCACGTTCATCAAGGCCTAAAAAAGATTTGGAATTGGAAGCCATGAAAATCGTATTCGACCAAGACGACCTCGGCGACTCGTACCAGAAATACCACGACGGGTTGATCATTCAACTCACGGTTGGTAATTGTTTAACTCGACGAGTCTTGGTCGATGGGGCCAGTTCAGTGAACGTCATCTTCCTTGACACCATCAAAGCCATGGGAATCGATCGCTCGGAAATCACCCGACGTTCGACAACTTTGGTCGGTTTCAATGGAGAAGCGACGAGTACTTTTGGAGATATCGTTCTGCCTGTCTATTCCGGAGGAGTCAACAAGCAGACTAAGTTTAGCGTCATCGACTGTGCGTCGGCCTATAACATCATTCTAGGTCGACCATGGATCCATGAAATGAAAGCCGTTCCCTTGACATATCATCAAACCCTGAAGTTCCCTACGCCGTGGGGCATCCAGGAAATCAAGAGTGAGCCGAAAGTCACTCGTGACTGCTATAAATCAACTCTGAAACCGCGAAAGTAAATCGGTTAGAAGATGCGGCACGACAGGTTCGTCCTTCTATCCTTAGAAACAAACTTATGCCTTGTCTACAGGAATAAAATGACCATATGGCTCTGTCGCGCGAAAACACAGTCAATGTACACCTAGATGGCATTTCCCAAGATCTCTGTGTCGATCCGTCATCTAAAACCTATCCTCTCCTAGAAAGAATAGGATATTAAAATGACAGGGGGCAAATACTCCGTTAATTAAAGAGGAATCTAAGAAGGTACGTTTCCGAATTTCTTTTTCTTCTTTCATACGATTTTTTCATGACGACGATTACTGACTTAAGCATCGGAGGGTCGTTGTATAGCCAACGACCAACCTCTGACATTGTTTATTCCGCAGAATCGCACGACAATAATCAAACGACTCTAGTTTCGCCAGGTCGCACGACATAAACGACCAAGTATATGACTTGATCATCCTTTACAGGGACACACGATTTAAATTCATCGCACGACTCAGTCGTACGATTGCAAAGTCTAAACGATCTCATGATCTAAGTCTCTTAACTTAGAAAATTTTATACTCTGAATGTATTCTTCAGTCGCATGTGCTTATGTTTATATACATGATTTAAAAGTCTTATGGCTTACGTTCCAGTTATTGTGTTACAATAGATGCCTAAAGTCGCACGATTCCTTGTACTTTATGAATTTAACAGTCGATGTGATGTTTGTTTGCCAAATATATAAATCGCAAATTCAAAAGAAACCCAAATTTCACCAAATAAACCGTCAATTACATCTCGACCACCAACGGTCGATGGATAAAACAAAAGTAAAGAATTTTTTGTGGTTAGATCTGAGGAGGGGCATCAGTCGCATCCTTGCCTGAGGTCTCGACCTGAAGACCTTCGTCTACCACCTCCTCTTCGACGTCCTTCTCGTCATCCGAATCAAGGTCTCTCATCGTCCCGACGCCGTTCAAGTAAATATCAAGCTCTTCCGACGCCGAAGCAAGAGGATCCTTCCCCAACAGATGTCGCCTCATGATCGCTGCCCTAGCAGTCAGACGAGCTATGGCAAAAACAGACTTACCCTTGTCCTTAGCAGTTTGTACATCTCTCTCCAGACCCTTTACCTTGGATTTGGAATCCTCAACTTCCTTTGTAGCTGCAGCCAAAGATCCTTTAATCCTCTCTATCTTCTCCCTCTGGTCAGCAATCATGGATAAGGACTGCGCTAAACGATGACTGACATCATCCTTCGCACGACCGACGACCTCTAAATGGTTTCGAGCGTCATCCAGACGTTTTAACAGAGCCTCTTCACGCTCTGCAGCGACCTTCACCCTATCCAACGCCGCGTTCTCCCTCTCTTGCGCAGCAGACGTTAGATCCTTTATCTTCATCGTCTCACCCCGCAAAGCCAGGGAAGCCTGAAACGCCTACAAAATCATAAAACAAACATTATTAGTATACAACGAACAACGAACAACGAACAACGAACAACGACAACGAAACTACGACAAAACTAAGTCTTGAAAGAGAGACTTACCATGAATGCCAGCCCGACGACATAAGCCCCCGTCTCCTCGATAGGAAATCCCACGAAACGCTCCCTGAAAGAAGGGAGCAGATATTTCCCCAGGTGAGGAAATAAGTTCATCCCGTCTAGGACACTGCTGGCCATAAAGTCCGACGGCAATGTAAAATTAACTGTCGTTACCTTAGCCCATCTCGTCGACTGATCCTTGCCATTGCCGGCCGACAAAGGATCCGATGTGGCAGACGGGGACTTCACTATTTCCGCCGGGGGCGCAGAACTAATAGGTTTCGCAGCGATCGCATCAGAAGACGACTTCTTGGGCGATGCGACCTTTGCCTTCTCAGGCGTAACGACTCTAGACGAGTCGGGAACTCCCGAAGACGGTTCCCTCGGAATCGTCGTCCGCGTCTTCTTTGGAACATCTGGACCAGCGGACATAAGCTTCTGCCTCTGTTCCTTGCCCTTACGAGCAAGCTCGAGCTCAGCTGCTCTTTTAGCAGAGACATGCGGTATCCGTGGTTGAGACTCCCCTGGAAACCACAGAAGAATAAAAATTATGAAAATCAAGGGAAGAAGAATCGAATTAACACAGAAAGAAATAAGAAGGTACGCTTACCCCTCCTTCCTCACGTTTCTCCCCCTGATTTTCTCCTAAGTATACTAAATCCTCGTCGTCGTCCACCAATTGTCGTGCGACAAATGACCGTTCCCCAGTGCTGAACTCTAAGAACGCGTCGATCTTTGCTTGAGAATTAGCGTAAGGCTTCACGTCCTCGAACTTTATGGCTGTCGACATATAAAAAATAAGTTAAAAACCAAAAAACGGAGACGACAGACAACAAAAAGTACAAAGCTCACCCGATGTATTCCAGCTGGCCCTAATCTAATCACTCTCAGAGTCAAGGGTCGACTTACGCACAAATGCGTATCGAGTCTTCCACCCGCGATCGTTTACAGCGGTCTTGAGGACCAGAGCACGATCACCTTTAAATCTAGAGTATAGACTACAGCGATGACATCCGTCCTTCTTGGCTTGATAAGCCAAAAGGAGGTCGCGCACATTCATGGGAGACTCCCAACTTTTAATGACACGCTCGATCACTTGCACCACTCGCCAAAACTGGGGCATTAATTGACCCGGTGCTATGTCAAATTCTAGCATAAAAGCCTTAGCTAGAGGTGAGTAGGGCCATTCAAAACCTATCTTAAAGAGATATTCGTACGTCACGATATACCCCTCAGGACATTCGTTCGATCGAATTTGACCTAGGCTGATCAATTCAACCCACGCAGGGAGCTTAGATAACCTCCTAAAGTCATCAAGATCCGACTGATCTTGAATATTGCTCTCAGGGTCCGTCGACATCTCTAAACAGATTGGAGGGATCAAAGAAGTCGTACCTTATATATATAGGCACTCAAAGACCTCGAAAAACCTAACTGAGTCGCAGATTCTCGCAGGATTTGTGAATAAGCAGGTAAAGAGCAACAAGAAGATCAAAGGGAAATATTTGCTCAAAGACGCTTCGAAATCGTAAACCTAGAATAGATCCATTTAAGCAAACGATCGGATCCCTTAGATGATCGCCACGTGCCCTCGTCCCTTCGTACGACCGCAGGGATCATCGACACCTGTCAAAGACAGCTGGTAAGCACAATCGTACGTCAGTATGACGTCACGACCTCGTTTTCTCTTCGACTTCTCGTTCGGTTAGAATTAAACCAATTCGGTTCCGAAACAACCAAGGTATTTTTAACGCAGAACCCTAAGCGCCCGACGAGCAAAATTTAAAATTCGAATTTACCATCCTACTTTCAAATTTTGGGGGCAAACTGTTTGGGCAAAATTTCACAGGTCTCGACCACGACCAGAAAAGGTAAGACGCATGTCATGAATTATACCTTGTACCAAGATGAGGTCCCGACGAAGACCCAAAGAACCTCCGTCATCCCTCCCAAAAGGTAAGTCGAGAGTTCCTCACGACACTCGACCTCGACGTCATCCGATCCGCACGACCGTCACATAAAACCGTACGACCTCGACCGACTAACGCGTTATACAACTGTTATATTTGTTTAAGTGTTTAATGCAGGAGTCAAAGTCATTTATGGACAATGGCTATAACCAACAAAATTAGTTATGAGCATCTAAACTCACATTGAAGACGACGACCGTTACAACACTCATCAAAGATCTTACCGATTCAATTAAAGTCATCCAAAGACTATAAAATCCCAGCTCATTCATCAGTTTAAGACACCTGATCAACACCGAGTAACACAGAAAGAGAGATAGAACAAGAGCATCGAAAAACAGAAGCAAACACAAACACTCGAAGGATATTCATTCGAAGTAAAGAGATCATTCATAGAAGATCACTCTCGACGCAAGATTCTCGCTCTCGACCAACAACTTATACATAGTTTTCACACACGACGCACACTGTTTTCACATTCTAAACACTTGTACTTTACATTTCGAAGTCTTTCCTTCATTTGTATTGTAATCTCTGTACGATCGACACCCGAAACACCAAAGACATCGCCCCTGATTGGCGACCATAGTGCAGCGACGACATCCACTGTCGTCCGCAGGTTTTTTCCTCGTTGAGGTTTTTCCTGCGTCATCAAATCCTTTGTCTCATTTACATTTTTGTCTTTGTCGCACGCCTTTGTCGAAAGATTTCTTTCTTTAGTTGTTCAAGTCCACATAGACCTTAAGTTGTCCCTTTGGTGCGATTTTTGGCATTAACAATCGCCACAATAGAAGGTCTATTTTCGCGGCTTCAGGGTGATTTTATAGCAATCACGAGCGACTTTCGGCTCACTTTTTATCTCCTGGATTCCCCACGTCATAGGGAACTTCAGAGTCTGATGAAACGTCTAGGGAACGACCTTCATCTCATGGATCCATGGTCGGCCTAAGATGATGTTATAGGCCGACGCACAGTCGATGACGCTGAACTTGGTCTGCTTGTTGATTCCTCCGGCGTAGACTGGCAAGATGATATCTCTATAGGTGCTCGTCACTTCTCCATTGAATTCGACCAAAGTTGTCGAACGTCGGGTGATTTCCGAACGATCGATTCCTATGGCCTTGATGGTGCCAAGGAAGATGACGTTCGCTGAACTGCCCCCATCGACCAAGACTCGTCGAGTTAAACAATTACCAACCGTGAGTTGAATGATCAACCCATCATGATGTTTCTGGTACGAGTCACCGAGGTCGTCTTGGTCGAATACGATCTTCATAGCTTCCAACTCCAAATCTCCTTTAGGCCTTGATGAACGCGGAATAGGCCGATCGTCAGGCGCTTAACTGGCGTGATGTTTGGCCACAAAGTACGTCAGACCACATACGTCGGAACCACCAGTGATACAATTGACGACTTTCGCATGCTTGGGGGTTGATGGTCGATGGTCGCTAGTTGGAGTAACGACGTCATCGATGATATCTTTGAGATTTCCTTTTGGGACATGATACGCTAGTTCCTTTTTGAGAGTTATGCAATCATCCGTCACATGACCATGGTCGACATGAAAGTCACACCATTTAGATTTGTCTTTCTTAGCGTCGTCCTGATCGGACTTATTTGGCCATCGAATAGTCGCCTGGGCGGTTTTCAGAGCTTTGACCAAATCTTTAGTGGATCCTTTGAATCCATAAGAGGATATCTTGGGGTACTGAGAAAACTTGGTCGCGGTCTTAGCCTCTGCTTTCGTCTTGAATCGGACGTTAGAGATCTTGCGCGCGGGCTCTATTTTGGAAATTGCTTTTGTCTTAACTCGGGCTTTTTCACACCTAACGACCTTTTGTCGTTGGTATGCTTGCGACAAAAGGCAATGTCGTCCTCTACTCTCATGTACGCTAGAGTTCGAGCTCGGACGTCTTCAAAATTCTCTGGAGGATACTTGGTCAGGTCAGTGTATAAACCTGAGCTGTCGGCCAGACCACGCTTATAAGCTTCAATTGCAGTCTTGACGTCACAATTGCGAATGCTGATCATCTCCGCATTGAATCGATTGAAATAACTGCGGATAGACTCACTGGTCTTCTGCACGACGTAATATAGGTCACTGGTCTACTTCTCCATCTTGCGACTGCTGGCGAATTGCTGGGAGAATTGGTTGACCAATTCAGCGAACGACTCGATGGACTTGGGTTTGAGATTGATCAACCATTGGAGAGCAGGACCGGTAAGAGTCACACCGAAGCTTTTGCACATATAGACCTCCTGATACATGTATGGGATCGAGATCGTCTACATGAGTTGCTTATAATGTGCGACGTGCTCTGTTGGATTGGTCACTCCCGAATACTTGGGTGTGAAGGCGGGGGCGTTGTACTTCTTCGGGACCTCGACAGTCGCGATCTCATCGATGAATGGTGACGCCTGAAATCCTGATCGAGGTTCGACATCAACGGGCACGGCTGCCCCTGGTAGCTTGGCGAGCAAAGATAGGACGCACTCGTTCTGATCTTCTAGCATTTTCAATCGCTGGGCGACGGAGTCATTGGGGTCGAGCTTTTCCCCTGCTTGCGGATTGATTCCTGAACTGGTGCCATTGCCATGCGATGAGCCATTGGCGTCTCCGTTGAAAGGAACAAAATACGGTTGCGACCCATTCTAAAATGGCTGCGACCCATTCTGAAACAGCTGCGACCCATTCTGAAACGGCTGCGATCCATTCTGAAATGGCTGCGATCCATTATGCATGGGTGGTGGCCTTATGTGCTGAGGAGGAACTGTCCCGAACTGGGGATTTGGGTTGTACGGCCCTGGCTGCTGATTCTGCATGAACGGACCTGGATGCTGATTCTGAGCGAACGGACCTGATCCTGGACTTGAATTATGCGCGAATGGTCGAGGACCATTCTGACCGAACGATCCTTGGCCTGGATTCTGAACGAATGGCCTAGGACCATTCTGAGGTCCAGAGGGATTCCTTAACCGTGCGATCTCCTCAGCTGCTCTGCGACTTTGCTCTGCCATGGCGTTGATTTGATTTCGAGCGACTTCAAGCTCCTGGTACATCTGGGCAATGACATGCTGCTGATCTCCAGGGGCTGCCATTTTCTAGAAACAGATAACAAAGAAAACTCCAAGAAACCGTTAGTAAGACGCACGTTCGTCGAAGATTTTCTCTAGATGGGGTCCCACGGATGGCGCCAAACTGTTAATGCCAAAAATCGCACCAAATGGACAACTTAATGTCGATGTGGACTTTAACAACTAAAGAAAGGAATCGTTCGACAAAGACGTGCGACAAAGACAAAAATGTAAACGAGACAGAGGATTTGATGACGCAGAAAAAACCTCAACAAGGAAAAAACCTGCAGACGACAGTGGATGTCATCGCTGCACTATGGTCGCCAATTAGGGGCGATGTCCTTGGTGTTCTGGGTGTCGATCGTACAAAGATTGCAATACAAATGAAGGGAAAGACTTCGAAATGTAAAGTACAAGTGTTTGAAATGTAAAAACAGTGTGTGTCGTGTGTGAAAACAATGTGTAAACTGTTGGTCGAGAGTGAAAGTCGTGCGTCGAGAGCGATCTTCTATGAATGATCTCTTTGCTTCGAATGAATATTCTTCGAGTGTTTGCGTTTGCTTCTGTTGTTCGGTGTTCCGTTTTCGGAACTGAAGTTTAACTTTATCTTTTATAACCTTCGGGTGCTTTGATTAGCTCATTGATTGCTTCGATAACAGTCATAACGGTCGCCAGTTGTAACTCTTCATAATTGCTCTTCGTCGGTTATGACCGTTGCCCATTAATGACTTTGACTCCTGCATTAATCATTGAACAAACATAACAGTCGTATATTGAGTTAGTCAAGGTCGTACGGTCTTGTGCGACGGTTGTGCGGAATGGGCGACGTCGAGGTCGAGTGTCGTGAGGAACTCTCGACTTACCTCTTAGGAGGGACGACGAAGGTTTTTTTGGGTCTTTGTCGGGGCCTTATCTTAATACATAATATAGTTCATAACATGTGTCTTACCTTTTCTGGTCGTGGTCGAGACCTGTGAAATTTTGCCCAAACAGTATGCTAGCTTCTTTTTGAGGGCTATGCAGTCGCCCGTCATATGACCGTGGTCGATGTGGAAATCGTACCACTTCGATTTATCTTTCTTACCGTCATCTTTGTCGGACTTATTCGGCCACCGGATGGTCGCCTGGACGGTCTTCAGGGCCTCGACCAAATCCTTAGTAGTTTCTTTGAATCCATAGGAGGATATCTTAGGATACTGAGGAAATTTGGTTGGAGCTGCGGTGTTCTTCTTCTCGAATCGCACATTCGAGATTTGTCGTGCAGGCTCTGACTTGGATATCGCCTTCGTCTTGAACTCTTCCTTCTTTACACTTAGCGATCTTTTGTCGTCATAATGCTTTCGACGAAAGGCAGCATCGTCTTCCACTCTCATATAATCAAGGGTCCTTGCTCGGACGTCTTCGAAATTTTCTAGAGGATATTTTGTTAGATCGGTGTATAGACCCGAACTGTCGTCCAGACCGCGTTTGTAGGCTTCGATCGCGGTCTTGACGTCGCAGTTACGGATACTGATCATTTCTGTATTGAATCTATTGAAATAGCTCCGGATAGATTCACCAGCCTTCTGCACGACCTAATGTTAATGCCAAAAATTGCACAAAAGTACAACTTAAGGTCGATGTGGACATTTAACAACTAAAGAAACGTATCTCAAGCCAAACAGCATAATTGCGAAGAAAAAGTAAAAGAGACAAGAGATTTGGTGACGCGGAAAACCCCAAAATGAGGGAAAAAACCGCGGTCGACTTTGTGAGAGTCGACAGTGCACTATGGTCGCCAAACAGGGGCGAAAGTCCTTTTGTGACAGATGATATGTGTACAATAGGTTACAAATGAAATAAAAATACACTTAGTCGTGTGTAAAAGGTGTGCGTCGTGTGTTAAACGTGTGAAACAAGCTGTTGTCGTGCGGCTTGAACTGTTGTCGTGTGGTTTGAACTGTTGTCGTGTGGTTTGAACTGTTGTCGTGCGGTTTGAACTGTTGTCATGCGGTACTTGCGTTTGCGACGTGTGCTCGAATGCGAGAGAGAAAATGTAGAAGTAGATGAGAACGCAGTTGTATAGCTAGATGAATTCGTCCCTTTGCTCGAGGTTGGAGTATGCCTTTATATAGGTTTCACCGGTCATTAATGTGTCTTGATGGCTTGATTTTATAACCGCTGTCGGGCCTTTAATGTGCTTTGATGATTGGTTTTGTAACCGTCGTCGACTCTTTAATGTCATTAAGAGCTCGTCAGTTACTAACCGTTTGTGCCATGAATGCTCGTAGACCTGCATTAATGAACAAAGGAAACGGTTGTCGACCATTAAGGGTTAGCGAAACCGTAAGACCGTTTTAAGTTCTGGACGTTGGTCTTACAGAGCATACGACCGTCGCCGGAATATAAGACCATGTATATGACTGTAAATATCTTGTAAGACCTTATCTTAGTATAGGAATGGTCTTATGAAAATGTCGTAAGATTAGGTCGTAAAACCACTAAGTCGTTTAGACCAGGATGACGATGTCGCAGGATTAGGTCATAAGATCAGAGCGATATAAGACCGATGACAGGAGACTGTCGACGTAAGACCGACGAGTCGTAACTGGCGACACGTAACTGGCGACGTAAGACTAGTGTCGTAAGACTAATAACGTAAGACTAGTAGCATAAGACTAGTGACGTAAGGCTAGTGACGTGAGACTAGCGATATGCGACGTGCGACACATGATGTGCGACACGTGACGTGCGATCATTAGATGTAAAATGACTATTGACCCAAGATGTCTTTTAATAACTGTTTGGGCAAAACTTCACAGGTCTCGACCACGACCAGAAAAGGTAAGACGCATGTCATACCTTATATTAAGATGAGGTCCCGACGAAGACCCAAAGAACTTCCGTCATCTTTCCCAAAAGGTAAGTCGAGAGTTCCTCATGACACTCGACCTCGACGTTGTCCGATCCGCACGACCGTCGCATAAAACGGTACGACCTCGACCGACTAACGCGTTATACAACTGTTATATTTGTTTAAGTGTTTAATGCAGGAGTCAAAGTCATTTATGGACAACGATTATTACCGACGAAATCAGTTATGAGCATCTAAACTCACATTGAAGACGACGACCGTTACAACACTCATCAAAGATCTTAACGATTCAATTAAAGTCATTCGAAGACTATAAAATCCCAGCTCAATCATCAGTTCAAGACACCTGATCAACACCGAGTAACACAGAAAGAGAGATAGAATAAGAGCATCGAACAACAGAAGCAAACACAAACACTCGAAGGATATTCATTCGAAGCAAAGAGATCATTCATAGAAGATCACTCTCGATGCATGACTCTCGCTCTCGACCAACAGTTTATACATAGTTTTCACACACGACGCACACTATTTTCACATTCTAAACACTTGTACTTTACATTTCGAAGTCTTTCCTTCATTTGTATTGTTATCTCTGTACGATCGACACCCGGAACACCAAGGACATCGCCCCTAATTGGCGACCATAGTGCCGCGACAACATCCACTGTCGTCCGCAGGTTTTTTCCTCGTTGAGGTTTTTCCTGCGTCATCAAATCCTTTGTCTCATTTACATTTTTTGTCTTTGTCGCACGCCTTTGTCGAAAGATTCCTTTCTTTAGTTGTTAAAGTCCACATCGACCTTAAGTTGTCCCTTTGGTGCGATTTTTGGCATTAACAGTTTGGCGCCATCATCTAGAGAAAATCTTCGACAAACGTGCGTCTTGCTAACGGTTTCTTGGAGTCTTCTTTGTTCTTTGTTTCAGGAAAATGGCGAATAACGAACAATCCGCTGACCCAGCACATGAAGGACTCAAAAATGCACAAGATGCACTTAAAACAGTCAACGATTATTGCCTGGAGGAAGTCATCCTAGATTCAAGCAAGCCTGACCAAAAAGTTTTAATCGGGTTGTCTCTCAATTCTTGCCTCAGGGAAAAATTAATATCTTTTTTGCAGGAACATGCTGATTGTTTCGCCTGGTCGCATGAAGATATGGTCGGAATAGATCCTGATGTCATCTCTCACAAGCTCAACGTAGACCCATCGTTCAAACCTATCAAGCAGAAGCGACAGAAATTTGCTCCTGAAAGGAATAAGGTGATAAATGACGAAGTCGACAACCTTCTCAAGACAGGGAAGATTCGAGAGGTAAAATACCCCGATTGGCTTGTTAACGTCGTGGTTGTAGCAAAGAAGAATGGAAAGTGGAGGGTCTGTATCAACTTCACAGACCTCAATAAAGACTGTCCAAAAGATCCTTTTCCATTACCTCATATCGACGCCATGGTCGACGCGACGGCGGGGCACGAACTACTAACGTTCATGGATGCCTATTCCGGCTATAATCAAATCTTAATGCACGTCGAGGACCAAGAAAAAACCGCTTTTATGATGGACTGAGGTATTTATTGTTATAAAGTTATGCCTTTCGGACTAAAAAAGGCAGGTTCTACCTACCAGCGTCTAGTGAATAAAATGTTCAAAGACCATCTCGGCGACACGATGGAGGTGTATATCGACGACATGCTGGTCAAGTCAAAACAAGCGATCGACCATGTCGAGCATCTGAGGGAATCGTTTGGTATCCTTAGAAAGTATAGCATGAAGCTCAACCCGACGAAATGTTCCTTTGGCGTCAGTGCTGGGAAATTCCTAGGATATATGGTCACTCGCCGAGGCATCGAAGCCAATCCCGACCAGATCAAAGCCATTGTCGAGATCAAATCTCCTCGAAATTTCAAAGAAGTCCAAAGGCTCACTGGTCGGGTAGCAGCTCTAAACAGGTTCATCTCCCGATCTTCAGATAAATGTCATCTCTTTTACAACGTCCTCAGGAAGAACAGAGGCTTCGACAGGACCGACGATCATGAACAGGCATTGCAAAAGCTCAAAAACTACATGACGTTGCCTCCCTTTTTGTCGAAACCTCGCGACCATGAAATCTTACAACTATATCTGGTTGTTAGTCCAAACGCGAAACCAGGTCGCTTAGCAAAATGGAGCATATATCTCAGCAGCTACGACATTGACTTCAAGCCCAGGACCGCGATCAAGTCGCAAGCCTTGGCCGACTTCATTGCTGACTTCAGCCCTGAATTGGAGAAAGAAGCAGAGCTCGAGGTATCGACTTTGGCGACTCACGACGACGTGCCTTGGATCTTACACAACGATGGATCATCCAACATTAGAGGCTCAGGACTAGGCGTCGTCTTAAAATCTCCACAGGGGGCAAGATGGTATATTCAGTTCGATGCGATTTCAAAACCACCAACAACGAAGCCGAGTACGAGGCCCTGATCGTAGGGATGAATATGGCCCACGACTCGGGGGCAACCGCGCTACATGTCAAAAGCGATTCTCTCCTGGTCGTGAACCAGATGAATGGAGAATTCGCGGCCAAAGATTCAAAAATGACAGCATACCTGAAGATAGCAAAAGAAAAATAAAAAATGTTTAAAACATTTTCTACCGAACAAATCCCAAGAGACCAGAATACTCAGGCCGACGCTTTGGAAAATCTCGAGTCTGCTCTGATCGAACCTATATTCGACGTTATTCCCATGATCCATCTGGCGACATCGTCCATCGAGAACATTGACGTCGTCCAGATCGAAGAAGAAGAAGATGATTGGTCGTGCGACATCCGAAATTTCCTTATGCACGACCAACTCCCAGAAGAAAAGATGGAAGCCCGGAAGATCAGATTCAAAGCATCTAAATATACCATAATTGGAGATAAGCTCTATCGACGATCATCGACAGGATTAAACCTAAGATGCGTCATTAGCAAGAGTCAGGTCCAAAAAATCTTTCACGAGATGCACGACGGCGAATGTGGCAATCACTCCGGTGGTCGCAGTTTGGCCAATTGTATCTCTCGACAAGGGTATTTTTGGCCAACACTGCGACAAGACGCCGTCAAGTACGTCCAGAACTGTGACCCTTGTCAGCGACATACAGGTATGTCACATAAACCCTCTGAACCCTTGCACTCGACACTCATCCCATGGCCCTACATGAGGTGGGGAATGGATATTGTTGGCAAACTACCCCTATACCAGGGGCAAAAGGTATTCCTCCTCGTATTTACCGATTATTTTTCCAAGTGGGTGGAGGCGGCTGCTTTTTCCCAAATCAGGGACAAGGAAGTCATCTCTTTTATCTATACTAACATCATATGCAGATTTGGGATTCCATCCGAAATCGTCTGTGACAACGGATCCCAATTCATAAGCGACAGGACCCAGCAATTTTGCGAAGACAGGAGTATCAAGTTAACAACCTCGACTCCCAGATACCCGCAGGCGAACGGACTTGCTGAATCAAGTAATAAAACCATTATAGCTTCGATCAAGAAAAGGTTAAAAGCTGCAAAAGGAAGATGGGTCGAAGAACTCCCTTCAGTCCTATGGGCAAATCGCACGACACCGCGCACGTCCACAGGACAAACCCCTTTCTCTCTCATCTACGGTTGCGAAGCAGTCCTGCCAATCGAAGTCCAGCTCCCAACTTCGAGGCATACTTCCGTCGACCACAACATGATTGATTTAAATTATGATATCGACGCCCTCAAAGAGCTTAGAATGGCATCTCAGAAGCAAGCAGTGGAGCGATATTTCAACAAACACGTCAAAGTCAAAGTCTTTCAAGAAGGCGATTACGTCCTCCGTCGAGTGTTCCAAAACACTCAAGAGCTCAATGCCGGTAAACTTTCTATTAAATGGGAAGGTCCTTACCGCATCTTCGAAGTCGTTGGTAAAAGAGCCTATCGACTCCAGACTCTCGACAATCAAGAAATCCCACGCAGTTGGAATGCGACACACTTGAAAAAGTATTTTTTCTGAAATCATTTTCCTCTCATGCAACTTAATTGATTTACCACAGGGGCACATGATTCAAATTTCATCATGAAATTTGGTTACACGATCATAAGGTTTGAGTGACCTCTCGATCTGAGTTTCTGAATTCAGAAAAATTTTGTACGTTCTAACACGTCAATAATTGAGCCTATCATTACAAGTCAAACGTATGATATTTCAATCGTTACATTGCTATGAATGCCTAAGTCACACGATTCTTCGCTCGTTCTATACTTAACAAAGTTACACAGTTGATATTACATCTATCTACGACATATATAAATTGTAATAAAAATTCGACAGAAGGATGAAATTCATTTACGAAACATACGATTACATAGGAGCGACCGACACCGAGTATACAAAGTTAAAATGGTCCAACCACCAATGGTCGAGACATGAAAAGACATAGAATTTCCTAAATCTAGAGAGGAGCGTCGATCGTATGCTCAGTCTCGACCTTCGAATCCTCGTCACACCCGAAAACGCGCTAAGAAGCTAATGCAAGGATCAAACGAGTATGTTAGGTGACACCCTACGCCGCGACATTTCAGAATGCGTCCCTTAAGATTAATGTTAAGGTTAGAGGAAGGAATATGATCTTCTTGATGGTTGACTTCTAGTCCAACATCTCCTCTATCTTCACGTATCTAACAAAAGGAGACTGAAACATCTGCAAAAAGCAAAAAGGATATGTTAAGCAAACATTCGGAGGAAACATTGGGACCACGAGTTTTCTTCACAAAGAACGCTAGTCCAGCTAAACGCGATCCCGTCTCTTCGATAGAGATCTTTTGAAAACGCTCTTTGAAAGATAAGAGCTGATATTTCCCCAGATGCGGAAATGACTTCGTCCCGTCAAGGACACAGTCAATCAAGAGGATCGACGACAACGTAAAGTTGATCGTCATGACTTCCTCCTCACTCTCTCCCGTCATTACACCCTCTCCCATGTCGTCTGATGAAAGGGTCGACGCGGCAGCAGAAGACATCGTCGCCAGATGCGCAAGATCCACAAATATCGCTTCTATCGCAATCAAAGTCTTCTCGGACATAATCATTCTCAAAAAGCCTCCAATCTTGGAAGGCATGAGAGGAATCGAGAAGCTATACCTCGTATGAACACTCAAAAATTTCGAAAAGTATTGAGTAAAGAACAACAAGGGATCGAAGAAGAGTTCCACACTAGGAAACTTTTTCAAAGAGGACATAAAAAGAAATGATCCATTATGATCCCTATTTATGCAATCGATCGTGTCAGGTCAAGCCCTTTGATGATCGCCACACGTCCCCGTCTTTTCGTATGACCACACGGATCGTCGACACCTGTCAAAGACAGCTGGTAAGCACAATCCTGCGTCAGTATGACGTCACGACCTCATTTTCTCTTCGACTTCTCGTTCGGTTAGAATTAAACCAATTTGGTTCCGAAACAACCAAGGTATTTTTAACGCAGAACCCTAAGCGCCCGACGAGCAAAATTTAAAATTCGAATTTGCCATCCTACTTTCAAAATTTGGGGGCAAACTGTTTGGGCAAAATTTCACAGGTCTCGACCACGACCAGAAAAGGTAAGACGCATGTCATACCTTGTATTAAGATGAGGTCCCGACGAAGACCCAAAGAACCTCCGTCATCCCTCCCAAAAGGTAAGTCGAGAGTTCCTCACGACACTCGACCTCGACGTCGCCCGATCCGCACGACCGTCGTATACAACCATACGACCTCGACCGACTAACGCGTTATACAACTGTTATATTTGTTTAAGTGTTTGATGCATGAGTCAAAGTCATTTATGGACAACGGTTATAACCGACGAAATCAGTTATGAGCATCTAAAATCACATTGAAGACGACGACCGTTACAACACTCATCAAAGATCTTAACGATTCAATTAAAGTCATCCGAAGACTATAAAATCCCAGCTCAATCATCAGTTCAAGACACCTGATCAACACCGAGTAACATAAAAAGAGAGATAGAATAAGAGCATCGAACAACAGAAGCAAACACAAACACTCGAAGGATATTCATTCGAAGCAAAGAGATCATTCATAGAAGATCACTCTCGATGCAAGACTCTCGCTCTCGACCAACAGTTTATACATAGTTTTCACACACGACGCACACTGTTTTCACATTCTAAACACTTGTACTTTACATTTCGAAGTCTTTCCTTCATTTGTATTGTAATCTCTGTACGATCGACACCCGGAACACCAAGGACATCGCCCCTGATTGGAGACCATAGTGCAGCGACGACATCTAATGTCGTCCGCAGGTTTTTTCCTCGTTGAGGTTTTTCCTGCGTCATCAAATCCTTTGTCTCATTTACATTTTTTGTCTTTGTCGCACGCCTTTGTCGAAAGATTCCTTTCTTTAGTTGTTAAAGTCCACATCGACCTTAAGTTGTCCCTTTGGTGCGATTTTTGGCATTAACAATAACCCGCTATCGTGGTTCTTAATGTATGTCGGGGACATGATAACAATGGGTATTATCCTTGGTCATTAGGGTAATCAATGTCCATGGGTCATGTCGAGGGAATTTCTTAAGTCGGTTAGCCCCCCGAGATTTGAATTTCAAAGCCATTTGAATTTCAGATCTCGTACCAAAGATGTGTTTCTACGAAGACGTGTCGCTTTTGCTAATTAGATCACTTAGAAGAAAATCGACTTGGTCAGCTAGAATTGTGAGACCGGTCGACAGTGTACAAATGATACATCTGTTAAAAAATGTTTTCTAAGTAAGTTGTGTTAATGCCAAAAATCGCACCAAAGGGACAACTTAAGGTCGATGTGGACTTTAACAACTAAAGAAAGGAATCGTTCGACAAAGGCGTGCGACAAAGACAAAAAATGTAAATGAGACAAAGGATTTGATGATGCAGGAAAAACCTCAATGAGGAAAAAACCTGCGGACGACAGTGGATGTCGTCGCTGCACTATGGTCGCCAATCAGGGGCGATGTCCTTGGTGTTCCGGATGTCGATCGTACAGAGATTACAATACAAATGAAGGAAAGACTTCGAAATGTAAAGTACAAGTGTTTGGAATGTAAAAACAGTGTGCGTCGTGTGTGAAAACTATGTATAAACTGTTGGTCGAGAGTGAGAGTCTTGCGTCGAGAGTGATCTTCTATGAATGATCTCTTTGCTTCGAATGAATATTCTTCGAGTGTTTGCGTTTGCTTTTGTTGTTCGATGCTCTTGTTCTATCTGTTAGGACACTGAAGTTGTCCTTAATGTTAGAAAGTTTTGTAAAGCAATGTGCTTATGCTTAAGTGTTGTAACAAGAGATGTAGACTATAAATATATCATTACATGTAATATTGTAATGAGTGAATTCATAATGCAAAATGTAGCCTTCTAAACATCTTATGTTCTCTCTAGATTAGATTTCATTTTCTAATAATGTTGTAGTCATCTTCTACATCTTCTTGTTACTAATTACTTGGATTGTATGAAGATCATGGACTAACACTATCTCTCTCTATGTGTTATTCGATGTTGATCAGGTGTCTTGAACTGATGATTGAGATGGGATTTTATAGTCTTCGGATGACTTTAATTGAATCATTAAGATCTTTGATGATTGTTGTAACGGTCGTCGTCTTCAATGTGAGTTTAGATGCTCATAATTGATTTCGTCGGTTATAGCCGTTGTCCATGAATGACTTTGACTCCTGCATTAAACACTTAAACAAATATAACAGTTGTATAACGCGTTAGTCGGTCGAGGTCGCATGGTTTTATGCGACGGTCGTGCGGAACGGGCGACGTCGAAGTTGAGTGCCGTGAGGAACTCTCGACTTACCTTTTAGGATGGACGACGGTGGTTCTTTAGGTTTTCGTCGGGACCTTATCTTAATACAAGGTATAGCTTCATAACATGTGTCTTACCTTCTCTGGTCATGGTCGAGACCTGTGAAATTTTGCCCAAACAGTTTGCCCCCAAAATTTGAAAGTAGGATGGCAAATTCGAATTTTAATGTTTGCTCGTCGGGTGTTCAGGGTTTTGTGTTGAAAAATACCTTGGTTGTTTCGGAGCCAAATTGGTTTAATTCTAACTGAACGAGAAGTCGAAGGGAAAATGAGGTCGTGACGTCATACTGACGCACGACTGTGCTTACCAGCTGTCTTTGACAGGTGTCGACGATCCGTGTGGTCATACGAGAAGACGGAGGCACGCAGTGATCATCAAAGGACTCGACCTGACATGATCGACTGCATAAATAAAGATTACGATGGATCTTTTCTTGTTTACGATTTTAGAGGGTTTTGAGCAAAGATTTATTTAGGGGTTTTCTTGTCGATTTTCGTTCGATTATTTCTAAACTTGCAAGAATCTTTGACCTAATTTAGGATTTTATGAGATCATATAAGATACGACCCTCCAGTATGCGTCGCAAGTCTATTGCTAGAAAGCCTAGAAAAAACTGGGATATCTGGGGCCTTTCAGAAGTGCAAATCAATTTAACGGGGCTGGCAATGTCGACAGAGCCTAGAAGCACCATTAAAAACGAAGAAGATCTTGACGACTTTAGAAGTCTAGCGAGGATTCCCATGGGGATTACCGTAAGCAAGGTTGGCAAGGTTCGACCAGAAATGTGCCCCGAGGGGTACGTCGTTATATACGAATACTCGTTCAAGATAGGCTTTCATTGGCCATATTCGCCTTTGGTCAAAGAGTTCATGTGTGAATTTGATCTTTCGCCGGGGTAACTGATGCCCCAGTTCTGGCGAGTTATCCTGATCATCGAACGACTTACCTCCAACTAGAGTCCACCGATGAATGTGAGGGACCTTCTGACGGCGTATAAGGTCAAAAGTAACAGGTATCGTCGCTATAGTTTGTTTTCAAGGTACAAGGGTGATCGTACCCTGGTTTTAAATACTGCGGTCAACGACCGTGGATGGAAGAAGAGGTATGTATTCGTGCGGGTGTCGACGCTGGACACTGATAGTGATTGGATTAGGGAGGGTTGGAATATGACGGGTGAGCCTTTGATTGTACGTTTTTATGTTATTCTGTTGCTCGGTTGTTTTTTCGACTGATCTTTTTTTTATGTGTAGATATTGATTTCGACAAGGTAGAGCCGGACGATGCTTCTCGGGCTAAGGTCGAAAAGTTCCTGGAATTTAGTACTGAAGACCGGTCGTACGTCACACATCATTTGGTAGACGAGGATGATGACACCGTTTTCTTGAGCGATAGAGTGACGATGGGTCGAGAGGAGAAAAAAGAAGAAGAGGACACTGAGAAGACTGAGGAGGAAAAGAAGAGTGAAGAACCAGAGGTAGAGATAACTGGTAAGTATCCTTCTGGCTTCTTTTCGCTTGACCTAGTCTTTCTCTGTTCTGAATCATCTAATTTCTTCCTTTTACCATACAGGAGAATCTTGGGCGCCTGCAGCCGTCGAGAAAATGGCTCAAGTCGAGCTAACTCGCAAGGTGAGTGTAAACAGGGGGAAGGATACCTCGACAGCTGGGTCGGGGGTCTTAAAGAGAAAAGAAGTCCCGACATCTGGGTCGGGTCTCCATAAGAGGACGAGAATGTCCGTTTTGAGTGAACCATCGTCAAGGACGGGTGGTTCGTCGAGAGTCGTCCCGCCTGAGAGGGCTAAGGTATCGACCGTGTTTATCGAGAAGGTTTCTGACACAAGGTCCATTGACACGACACGACCGGTGACGATGTCTTCTCTTGCCGCGTCAGGACCTTCTTTCGCCGACAAGGACAAGGGCGCGAAAACGGGCTCTGAAACGACGGTGAACTTTACGTTGCCGTCGGATTTTTTGAATGATAATGTCCTAGACGGGACGAAACTGTTCCCTCATTTGGGAAAGTATCATCTCCCTTCTTTCAGAGAGTATTTTGACGGAGTTTCTCTCGAGGATACTGAGGCCCATGTTGTTGGACTAGCGTTCATGGTAAGTCTATCTTTCAAGACTTTTGTTTATCTGTTGTCGACGTCGTATTCTTTGCTAATGTGTTTTCATACGTTTTCAGATGTTTCAATCATCTTTGGCGTTGTTCGCTAAATCGACAAAGGTAGAAGGCTTAGTGGCTTCTACCGTCGAGAAAGAAGATGCAGCGTTAGAAAGGGAAAAGTCCGCTTTAGAACGCGAAGAGGCGGCATCGGTGAAACTCGACGACGTCTTGAATGAGCTGGAGTCCCTTGGACACGCAACGGATGACGCGAAACTCACGTTTAAAGGAGTCCCTATCTTTGATGCATGACCAAAGGGAGACGTTGGATGGGATGGGGGAATCCTTGGCCGCGAAGAAAAAGGAAGTCGAGGAATCCAAATCTAAGGAGGTAAGTTTAGAGAAGGAGTTAGAGGAGTTGAGGGACGAGAATAAGGCCATCTTTTCTTTCGCTCGACTCACTGCTCAAGCGGCTATCATGCGAAATCACTTGCTAGGCAAGAATCCCGTGCCCTCAGCGTCGGACGAGTTGGATCTGTTCTTCAAGGAGGTCGGGACTGAGAGAGAGCTCGACTCGGATGATGAGAAGGAGGTCGAAGAGGAGGAGGAGGATTTCCAGGGTGACGTTTCGGGCAAAGATGCGACCGACGTTCCTCCCAACCTTAGAAAGATATCTTCGTTTATTTCTGTTTCTTTGTTGTTCGACCGTTGGTGGTCGAGCTTTTTGTAAATGACAGTTTATTCGATGAATGAAATTCGGGCTTCTTTTGAACTTGCGATTTATATATTTGGTAAACAAACATCACATCGACTGTTAAATTTATAAAGTATAAGGAATCATGCGACCTTAAGCATCATTGCAACACAATAACTGGATCATAAGCCATAAGACTTTTAAATCATGTATATAATCATAAGCTCATGCGACTAAAGCATACATTCAGAGTATGAAAAATTTTCTAAGTCAAGAGACTTAGATCATGAGATCGTTAGACTTTGCGATCGTACGACTGAGTCGTGCGATGAATTTGAATCGTGTGTCCCTGTAGAAGGATGATCAAGTCATAGACCTGATCGTTCATGTTGTGCGAACTTGCGAAACTAGAGTCGTTTGATTATTGTCGTGTGAATCTGTGGAATAAACAATGTTAGAGGTTGGTCGTTGGCTAACCAACGACCCTCCGATGCTTAAGTCAGTAATCGTCGCCGTGAAAAAATCGTATGAAAGAAGAAAAAGAAATTACGATACGTACCTTCTTAGATTCTTCTTTAATTAACAGAGTATTTTCCCCCCGTCATTTATTATCTTATTGTTTCTAGGAGAGGATAGGTTTTAAATGACGGATCAACACAGAGATCTTGGGAAATGCCATCTAGGTGTGCATTAACTGTGTTTTCGCGCGACAGGGCCATATGGTCGTTTTATTCCTGTAGACGAAGCATAAATGTTTGTTTCTAAGGATAGAAGGACGAATGTGTCGTGCCACATCTGCTAAGCGATTTACTTTCACGGTTTCAGAGTGGATTTATAGCAGCCACGAGCGACTTTCGGCTCACTCTTGATTTCCTGGATTCCCCACGGCGTAGGGAACTTCAAGGTCTGATGATACGTCGAGGGAACGACTTCCATTTCGTGGATCCATGGTCGACCTAAGATGATGTTATAGGCTGATGCACAGTCGATGACACTGAACTTGGTCTGCTTGTTGATTCCTCCGGCGTAGACTGGCAAGATGATATCTTCATATGTGCTCGTCGCTTCTCCATTGAAACCGACCAAAGTTGTCGAACGTCGGGTGAATTCCGAGCGATCGATTCCCATGGCCTTGATGGTGTCAAGGAAGATGACGTTCGCTGATCTGCCCCCATCGACCAAGACTCGTCGAGTTAAACAATTACCAACCGTGAGTTGAATGATCAACCTGTCGTGGTGTTTCTGGTACGAGTCGCCGAGGTCGTCTTGGTCGAATACGATTTTCATGGCATCCAATTCCAAATCTCCTTTAGGGCTTGATGAACGCGGGATAGGCCGATCGTCAGGCGCTTGACTGGCGTGACGTTTGGCTGCGGAATACGTTAGACCGCATACGTCGGAACCACCAGTGATACAATTGACGACTTTCGCATGCTCGGGGGTGGTTGACGGTCGAACGTCGTTAGCTGGGGTAACGATGTCGTCGATGATGTCTTTGAGATTTCCCTTTGGGGCGTGATACGCCAGCTCCTTTTTGAGAGCTATGCAGTCGTCTATCGCGTGACCATGGTCGACGTGAAAGTCGCACCACTTAGATTTATCTTTCTTAGCGTCGTCCTGACCGGACTTCGTTGGCCATCGAATAGTCGCATGGGCGGTCTTCAGAGCTTCGACCAAATCTTTAGTGGACCCTTTGAATCCGTAAGAGGATATCTTGGGGTATTGAGGAAATTTGGTCGCGGTCTTAGCCTCTGCTTTTGTCTTGAATCGGACGTTCGAGATCTGGCGGGCGGGCTCTATTTTGGAAATCGCTTTCGTCTTGAACTCTGGCTTCTTTATGCCTAACGACCTCTTGTCGTCGGTATGCTTGCGACGAAAGGCAGCGTCGTCCTCTACCCTCATATACACTAGGGTTTGAGCTCGGACGTCTTCGAAATTCTCCGGAGGATACTTAGTCAGGTCAGTGTATAAACCTGAACTGTCGTCCAGACCACGCTTATAGGCTTAGATCGCGGTCTTGTTGTCACAATTGTGAATGCGGATCATCTCCGCATTGAATCGATTGAAATAACTGGTCTGCTTCTCCATCTTGTGACTGCTGGCGAATTGCTGGGAGAAATGATTGACCAATTCAGCGAACGGTCCAATAGACTTGGGTTTGAGATTGATCAACCATTAGAGAGCAGGACCAGTGAGAGTTACACCGAAGCTTTTGCACATACAGACTTCCTGATACATGTGTGGGATTGAGATCGTCCACATGAGCTGCTTATACTGCGCGACATGCTCTGTCGGATCGGTCACTCCCGAGTACTTGGGCATGAAGGCGGGGACATTGTACTTTTTCGGGACCTCGACAGTCGCGATCTCATCGATGAATGGTGACGCCTGAAATCCTGATCGGGGCTCCACGTCGACGGGCACGGCTTCCCTAGGCAGCTTGGCGAGCAAAGATAGGACGCGCTCATTCTGATCTTCTAGCATTTTCAATCGCTGGGCGACGGGGTCATTGGGGTCGAGATTTGCCCGTGCTTGCGGATTGATTCCTGAGCTGGTGCCATTGACATGCGACGAGCCATTGGCATCTCCGTTGAAAGGAACAAAATACGGTTGCGACCCGTTTTGAAATGGCTGCGACCCATTCTGAAATGGCTGCGACCCATTCTGAAATGGCTGCGATCCATTTTGCATGGGTGGTGGCCTTATATGCTGAGGAGGAACCGTCCCGAACTGGGGATTTGGATTGAACGGTCCCGGTTGCTGGTTCTGCATGGACGGACCTGGATGCTGATTCTGAGCTAACGGACCTGATCCTGGACCTGGATTATGCGTGAATGGTCGAGGACCATTCTGACCGAACGATCCTTGGCGTGGATTCTTAACGAATGGCCTAGGACCACTCTGAGGTCCAAAAGGATTCCTTAACCGTGCAATCTCCTCAGCTGCTCTGCGACTTTGCTATGCCATGGCGTTGATTTTATTTCGAGCGAATTCAAGCTCCTGGTACATCTGGGCAATGAAATGCTACTGATATCCAGGGGCTGCCATTTTCCTGCAGCAGAGAACAAAGAAAACTCTAAGAAACCGTTAGCAAGACGCACGTTTGTCGAAGATTTTCTCTAGATGGGGTCCTGTTAATGCCAAAAATCGCACCAAAGGGACAACTTAAGGTCGATGTGGACTTAATCAACTAAAGAAAGGATCTTCCGACGAGACGTGCGATAAGGGAAAAAATAAACGAGACAAGGGAATTGATGACACAGGAAAAACCTCAATCGAGGAAAAAACCTGCGGACGACAAGGGGTGTCGTCGCTGCACTATGGTCGCCAATCAGGGGAGACGTCCTTGGTACTGGCGTCGGTCGTACGATGATTACAATACAAATGAAGGAAATAATTCGAAATGTAAAGTACAAGTGTTTAAATGTAAAAACAAGTGTTTGTCGTGTGTGAATACAAAAGTGAACTTCTGGTCGAGGGCTGTTGTCGTACGTCGGGAGCGGTACTTGAGCTTTCCTTCGAGTGTTCTTGAGTTCGCAGTAGGGTTCTGGCTTTCAGTATTTGATCTCCAAAGTTTGAATGTTCTTTGCTAAGAGTTTGGATGATTTTCTCTGCTGTTTGGTGATGTTCGCTGATGTATATTGGATGTTAACTCATGTCCCTTGGAATGAGGCTTTAGCTTGTCTTTTATAGTCTTCGCATCATTAAATAGCTCCATTAATGATTTGATCAACGGCTACAACGGCTGGAAACGGTCGCCAGAGTGATTATCCATAATGCTCTTCGTCCGTTACGGCTGCTTGCTATTAATGGCTTTGACTCCTGCATTAAATACTTAACAAACGTAACAGTCGAGTTTAACGTTAGCTTTGGTCGAAGGTGCAATGATCTTACGCGATGGTCGTACGGGACGGGCGATGCTATGGTCGAGCGTTATGGGGGACGTACGACTTACCTTTTACGGGAGACGACGGATGTTTTTTGGGTTCTTGTCGAGACCTTATCTTAATACAAGAATTGGATTATAGCGTGCGTCTTACCTACTCTGGTCGTGGTCGTACGACGTGATTTTTTGCCCAAACAGTTTGCCCCCAAAATTTGAAAATTGAATGTCAAATTTAAGTTTTAAATTTTGTCAATCAGACGCATAGGAAATAAGACAAGAGTTAGAAATTAACTCAATCGCCTTGGAGCTAGACTGGTCCATTTCTAACTGAATGAGAAGTTGAAAAGGGAACGAGGTCGTGACGTCATACTGACACACGGTGATGCTTACCAGCTGTCGATGACAGGTGTCGACGATCCCTGTGGTCATACGAAAGGACGGGGATGCGCGGCGGTTATCCAGGGATTTGATCCAACCCTGTTCTTTGGTCTAAATAGGGATTTTGACGGATCATTTCCTTATTTCGCCCTTGAAGAGTTTGTGCTGTGATTTCCTTGCCATTCTTTGTCTGATACCTTCCGAACTTGTGAAAATCTCTGACTTGTGAAAATCTCTGACTTGTGAAAATCTCTGACTTCTGCAAATTTTGTTTAGAAATGTCGAGGGATCCTGAGAGTGTTATTCAAGAGTCGTCGGACCTCCGGGACTTTAGAAAGTTAGCGAAAATTCCTGCATGGGTCGAACTGATCCGTCCAGGTCAGATCCGATCAAACGAGTGTCCCGAGGGGTACATCGTAATCTATGAATACCCTTTTAAGATAGGTTTTGAATGGCCTTTTTCTCCTCTAGCCAAGGCGTACGAGTGATCGAGCGTGCTACTAAGAAATGGGATTCTCCCATGAATGTACAGGACCTCCTCTCGGCTTATCAGGCCAAGATGGACGGATGTCATCGATGTAGTTTACATTCTAGATTGAAGGGCGATCGCGTTTTGGTCTTAGGAACGGGTGTGAACGACCGTGGGTGGAAGTCTCGATATGTTTTCGTGCGTAAGTTGTCCCTTGACTCTGAGAGTGAGTGGATTAGGACGAGCCGGAATACGTCGGGTGAGCCTCGTTATTTCATCTGGCGTGCGCTGTAGATGATTTACATATGATTTTTAAATGGTTTTTTGTATGTTGACAGCTATAAAATTCGAGGTCGTGAAGCCAGACGCTAACTCTCAAGCGAAGATCAATTCGTTTTTAGAATTTAGCGTTGCCGAGAGGTCTTTCGTCGTGCGACATTCGGATGATGACGACGATTTAGAATCTTCAGGAGAGAATCAGAAGTGTGAAGAGAAAGGAAGAGAAGAGGAAGAAGATAAGTCGAGAGGAAGGAGAGGGATGACGGGTAAGTTTTACTTTCCTTTTCTTCCTATGTTACCTAGAGTCTTTTTCCTTTGCGTGCTTTATGACATTCCTTTTTTCCAGGAGAGTCTCAACCTAAAGTGTTGAAGGTTTCTGCTAAGAGAGCAGTTGAGCTGGAGTGTGCTCGTCAGGGCAGGGAGAGGAGGCTAAAATCCATGTCTGCTGGCCTTGAAATTCCGAAGAAGACGAGGACGACGACTCCGAGGGAGTCATCGGCTGGGGTTAATGACTCATCGAGAGTCGCTTCACCTGATAAGGTAGGGGTCGGATCACCTAAGAAGGTGATTGCAGCGACACCCATCAATTCTGCGCCTCCGGCGGAAACGGTGAAGTCCCCGTCTGTCGCGTCGAATCCTTTGTCAGCCGACAAGGGCGAGGATCACTCGACGGGAGGAGAGAAGGTCACGACGGTCAACTTTTCGCTGCCATCGGACTTTATGACAGGTGATGTCCTGGACGGGACGAACCTGTTCCCTCACCTGGATAAATTCCTGCTTCCATCTTTCAGGGAGCGTTTTGAGGGGTTTCCTATCGAGGAGACGGGTGCCCATGTAGCCGGCTTGTCGTTCATGGTAAGTCTTTCTTTCAAGACTTAGTTTGTCTAGGCCCAGACTTCGTTGTCGTTGTCGTTGTCGTTGTCTACTGATGGCTGTTTTTTATGTTTTCGCAGGCACTTCAGGCTTCCTTGGCCTCGCGAAGTGGAACGGCGAAGGTGAAAGATCTCTTATCTGCTGCACGTGAAAGAGAGAAAGCGGCGCTGGATAGAGCGACTGCCTCTATAAGTCGTGCTGAGGATTTTTCGAAGCGGCTTGATGATGCTTTAGAACATTTGAAGATTGTTCATCTTGCCAAGGAAGATCTTAGTCATCGTCTGACGCAATCCTTGTCCATGACTGCTGAACAAAGGGAGGAGATGGAAAGAATTAAGGAATCCTTGGTCGCTGTTTCAAATGAGGCCGAGGATTATAGATCCAAGGTAGAGAGTTTGGAGAAAGAAGTGCAAGCTGTAAAGGACGAGGGTAAGTCGGTTTTTGCCATAGCTCCTCTGACTGCTCGGGCGGAGATCATGCGACGACATTTGCTAGGGAAAGACCCTCTTGCTTCGGTGAAGGAGGAGCTGGACATCTATCTGAATGGTGTTGGGACCGAGAGGGATCTTGACTCGGATGATGAGAAGGATGTTGAGGAGGAGGTGGCAGGCGAAAGCCTTCAGGACGGGACTTCGGGCATGAATGCGACGGATGCTCCTCCTTTAATTTAAAAAATTTATTTTGTTTGCTTTGCTGCTCGATTGTTGGTGGTCGAGCGTGTATCTGACGATATTTTTAAATGCACTTTTTGTTTGAACTCGTGCTTTATTCAAATCACATTGGTTATGAATTTGATCATAAAATACATATGAAATCATACGACTAAGGTATTCATTGTAATACGATGATAAGAACGTAAAACAAATATAAAAACACGCGATTAAAGCATCCATTCCGTGTATGTAAGTTAAGAAACTTAGGGGTAAGGTCGTTTAGACTCTGCGATCGTACGACCAGATTGTACAGTGAGTTTGTATCGTACGCCCTTATGGAGGGATGATCAAGTCACAGACCTGATCATGTATGTCGTGCGTCCCTGTGAATTTAGTGTCATATAGTAGACTTAGTGATTATTGTCGTGCGATCCTGCGATAAAATGATGTCGAGGGTTGGTCGTTGGCTCACCAACGACCCTCCGATGCTTAAGTCAGTAGACGTTTTGTGAGAAAAAATTGTATGAGAAAGAGCTAGAAAGAGCTAGAGAACGTACCATTTTCAGACTCTCTCTATTTGCCCCCTGTCATTTATTACCGTATCCTTTTTGGGAGGAAAAGATAGGTTTTAAATGACAGAATGACACGAAGAAATATTGTCATGCGGTCGGCTATGTTGTCGTGCGACGAGACACCATAGTAGATTTATCTCTGTGAAAAAGATATTAATTTAGGGATAGAAGAAACGAACCTGTCGAGAGCTTGATCTTGCGACTTCAGTTTATTTTCTCGGCTTCAAGGTAGACTTGTAGCACTCACGAGCGACTCCAGGATTCCCCATGGCATAGGGAATTTCAATTGACAACTTTTGCATGCACGGGAGTCGACGGTCGATGGCCATTAACTGGAACAGCGACATCGTCAATGATGTCCTTGAGGTTTCCTTTCGGGAAATGATATGATAGTTCTCTCTTCAATGCGATACAGTCATTTGTCGCATGACCATTATCGGCATGGAAGTCACACCACTTTGATTTGTCTTTCTTAGCATCGTCCAGGTCGGACTTCTTTGGCCATCGGATGGTAGCTTGGGTACCTTTCAGAGCTTCGACTAATTCCTTAGCAGATCCTTTGAATCCGTAAGAGGATATCTTGGGGTACTGAGTGAACTTAGTCGCGGTCTTGGCCTCTTCTTTGGTCTTGAAACGAACATTTGAAATTTGGCTCGCTGACTCTATTCTGGAGACAGCCTTTGTCTTGAACTCTGGCTTTCTGACGCCAAACGACTTCTTGTCGTCAGTGTGCTTGCGACGAAAGGCGGCATCATCTTCTACTCTCATATATGCTAAGGTTCGAGCTCGGACGTCTTCGAAATTCTCCGGGGGTATTTGGTCAGGTCGGTGTATAGACCCGAACTATCGTCCAGACCACGCTTATAGGCTTCGATCGCGGTTTTGACGTCACAATTGCGGATGCTGATCATTTCGGCATTGAATCTATTGAAGTAACTTCGAATAGACTCATTAGCTTTCTGCACGATGTAATATAGGTCGCTGGTCTGCTTCTCCATCTTACGACTGCTGGCGAATTGCTGGGAGAACTGGTTAACCAACTCAGCAAACGACCCGATGGACTTGGGTTTGAGATTGATTAACCATTGGAGAGCTGGACCAGTGAGAGTTGCTCCGAAACTCTTACACATGCATACTTCCTGGTACATGTGTGGAATCGAGATCGTCGACATGAGCTTCTTGTACTGTGCGACGTGCTCAGTCGGATCAGTCACACCAGAATATTTGGGAGTGAAGGCAGGAATGTTATACTTCTTTGGGACCTCGACGGTGGCGATCTCGTCGATGAAGGGAGACGCCTGATACCCCGAGCGAGGCTCGACGTCGACAGGCACGGCTGCCCAGGCAACTTGGCGAGAAAGGACATGACGCGCTCATTTTGGTCTTCTAACATCTTTAAACGCTGGGCGACGGGGTCGTTAAGATCAGGATTTTCCCCTGCCGGGGGATTGGTCCCTGGACTAGTGCCATTACCATGCGACGAACCATTGGTATCTCCGTTGAATGGGACGAAATATGGCTGCGACCCATAGTGGAATTGCTGCGATCCATTCTGAAATGGCTGAGACCCATTATTCACGGATGGTGGCCTTATGTGCTGAGGAGGAACTGCCCCAAACTGAGGATTTGGGTTGAACGGCCATGGCTGTTGATTCTGCATGAACGGGCTTGGATCCTGATTCTGCGCGGATGAATCTAAATTCGGGACAAATGGTCTAGGGCCATTCTGGTCGAACGATCTTGGAGTTGGGTTCTGCACGAACGGCCTAGGACCATTTTGAGGCCCAAGAGGATTTCTTAGCCGCGCGATCTCCTCAGCTGCTCTGCGATTCTGCTCTGCCATTGCATTGAGCTGATTCTTGGCGACTTCGAGCTCCTGATACATCTGAGCAACAGCTTGCTGCGGATTTCCAAGGGCTGCCATTGTTCCTGTAATAGAGAGCAGAAAAAACAACAAGAAACTGTTAGTAGCGTGCACGTTCGTAGAGGATTTTCTCTAGACGAGGTCCCACGGATGGCGCCAAACTGTTAATGCCAAAAATCGCACCAAAGGGACAACTTAAGGTCGATGTGGACTTAATCAACTAAAGAAAGGATCTTCCGACGAGACGTGAGATAAGGGAAAAAATAAACGAGACAAGGGAATTGATGACGCAGGAAAAACCTCAATCGAGGAAAAAATCTACGGACGACTAGGGGTGTCGTTGCTGCACTATGGTCGCCAATCAGGGGCGACGTCCTTGGTACTGGCGTCGGTGGTACGATGATTACAATACAAATGAAGGAAATACTTCGAAATGTAATGTACAAGTGTTTAAATGTAAAAACAAGTGTTTGTCGTGTTTGAATACAAAGTGTGAACTTCTGGTCGAGGGCTGTTGTCGTGCGTCGGGAGCAGTACTTGACCTTTCCTTCGAGTGTTCTTGAGTTCGCAGTAGGGTTCTGGCTTTCAGTACTTGATCTCCAGAGTTTGAATGTTCTTTGCTATGAGTTTGGATGATTTTCTCTGCTGTTTGGTGATGTTCGCTGATGTATATTGGATGTTAACTCATGTCCCTTGGAATGAGGCTTTAGCTTGTCTTTTATAGTCTTTATGTCACTAATTAGCTCCATTAATGATTTGATCAACGGCTACAACGGCTGGAAACGGTCGCCGAAGTGATTATCCATAATGCTCTTCGTCCGTTACGGCTGCTTGCTGTTAATGGCTTTGACTCCTGCATTAAATACTTAACAAACGTAACAGTCGAGTTTAACGTTAGCTTTGGTCGAAGGTGCAATGATCTTACGCGATGGTCGTACGGGACGGGCGATGCTATGGTCGAGCATCATGGGGGACGTACGACTTACCTTTTACGGGAGACGACGGATGTTTTTTGGGTTCTTGTCGAGACCTTATCTTAATACAAGATTTGGATTATAGCATGCGTCTTACCTGCTCTGGTTGTGGTCGTACGACGTGATTTTTTGCCCAAACAGGTCCCACGGATGGCGCCAAACTGTTAATGCCAAAAATCGCACCAAAGGGACAACTTAAGGTCGATGTGGACTTTAACAACTAAAGAAAGGAATCGTTCGACAAAGGCGTGCGACAAAGACAAAAAATGTAAATGACGCAGGAAAAACCTCAACGAGGAAAAAACCTGCGGACGACAGTGGATGTCGTCGCTGCACTATGGTCGCCAATCAGGGGCACTGTCCTTGGTGTTCTGGATGTCGATCGTACAGAGATTACAATACAAATGAAGGAAAGACTTGGAAATGTAAAGTACAAGTGTTTGGAATGTAAAAACAGTGTGCGTCGTGTGTGAAAACTATGTATAAACTGTTGGTCGAGAGTGAGAGTCTTGCGTCGAGAGTGATCTTCTATGAATGATCTCTTTGCTTCGAATGAATATTCTTTGAGTGTTTGCGTTTGCTTCTGTTGTTCGATGCTCTTGTTCTATCTCCCTCTCTCTCTCTCTGTGTTATTCGATGTTGATCAGGTGTCTTGAACTGATGATTGAGCTGGGATTTTATAGTCTTCGGATGACTTTAATTGAATCATTAAGATCTTTGATGATTGTTGTAACGGTCGTCGTCTTCAATGTAAGTTTAGATGCTCATAATTGATTTCGTCGGTTATAGCCGTTGTCCATAAATGACTTTGACTCCTGCATTAAACACTTAAACAAATATAACAGTTGTATAACGCGTTAGTCGGTCGAGGTCGCACGGTTTTATGCGACAGTCGTGCGGAACGGGCGACGTCGAGGTCGAGTTCCGTGAGGAACTCTCGACTTACCTTTTAGGATGGACGACAGAGGTTCTTTGGGTTTTCGTCGGGACCTTATCTTAATACAAGGTATAGCTTCATAACATGTGTCTTACCTTCTCTGGTCGTGGTCGAGACCTGTGAAATTTTGCCCAAACAAGTTGCGACGATCGAAAGATGACCTTTAATGCGCAAGTTACTTGTATTATTCATCCGCTAATGTGAAGAATGAAAAACTAACGCGATCGTAAGACGATCTTAAAACGCAAGGAACTGATGATGATCGATCAAAATGAGACGTGTGGGTCGGGAGTCAATCATAAGACGATTGAGCCGAAATAAAGCTTGGCGACGATCATAAGATGATCGAACCAAGATAAAATTTAAGAATCTTGTGATACAGTTGTTAAAGACTTATGTTCTGGCGTTCCGAGCCGATACGGTCGTTATAGACTTTTGATCTGGCGTTTCGAGCCGATATGGTCGTTAGAGACCTATGATCTGGCGTTCCGAGCCGATACGGTCGTTATAGACTTGTGATCTGGCATTTTGAGCCGATATGGTCGTTAGAGACCTATGATCTGGGGTTCTGAGCCGATACGGTCGTTATAGACTTGTGATCTGGCATTTGGAGTCGATATGGTCGTTAGAGACCTGTGATCTGGCGTTTCGAGCCGATACGATCGTTATAGACTTGTGATCTGGCGTTCTGAGCCGATACGGTTGTTAGAGACCTATGTTACGCTATGTAAGTTTTGCTTTAGCGATAATCGGTAAAAACTTTACCTTACTCGTGATTATACGATTAAACTTGCGACTTGCCTTTATTGGCAATCCTGAGATTTAAAATGTGCGAGTCGCACTTATTGGCGACTTTTGCGTTTTGACATGCGTCTTACCATGACTGGTGATTGTGAGATTCAATGTACAAGTCGTCTTTATTGACGACATATGTCATGACTAACGATCATGAGATTTCAACATACGAGTCGCTTTTATTGGCGACCAAGAATTTTAACCTGTGCTTGCCATGACTGGCGATCATAAGATTGAAAAGGTGAGTCGTCTTTTTTCGACGATTATAAATTGCAACCTGCGTTTGCCATGACTGGCGATCGTAAGAAAAAAATGTAAGTCGTGTAGACTTTGTTTGAAGAATGACTTTGGAAGTAATCGGGCGACTGAGCCGAACATACGTTCCAGGTTACAGATTGTAAGTCCTGAGACTTCGAATTCGTAACACCTGCTGTGATCGTAAGATCCATGTACTGAATTGCGAGATTTAGTTTTCGAGGCATGATTTGAGGGTCATGATTTTGTCTTTTCACGATGCATTTATCGTGACTTTGTGGTCTGAAAGACCCTATTCTGTTACGACGTAAATCGTAAGACTGACGTGCGATCCTGCGAACGTGCATAATAAGATACAGGGGTGGTCGTTGGTTTGACCAATGACCCTTCGATGCTTAAGTCAGTAATCGTTCGTCGAAGTAAATCGAAAGAAAAAAATGAAATAAAAGGCACAGTAATCCAGCTACGTGGGGGTGCAGTCGTAGATTTGTCACTACTGTCTTCAGACGTACGATCATTCAGGGATCGTTGTCGCGCATGATCTTGGAAGGAATTCCGAAGCTGTATAGAATGTCAGTTTGGATAGAGGAGAGGACCTTTTAGCCCCGAACCTGGGAGTAGGCGTTTGAGGTCATCTCGTTCATAGAAATCATTTTAAAAGACTAAAAGGATAAAATATCTTGCCTCGGGGGCAGGATGTCCATTCCTTACCTTATGAAGGGTCGCAAAATTAAGGACGTAACTAAAACTTTAGAAAGTTGGTATACCGTACCCGAGTGCCGTTTGACTGGCGTTATGTACCTGGTGACGTTCATCGTTAGCTATTGGAGGATTGCCTCTGTCGTGGGATCTGATTGCCCCTGAGTCGTGAGCTATCTCTACGCCCACGATTAGTTATTGAAAATTGTAGGGTCGAACGGGGTACAACATTCTACCCCTGTGGTGATTGTAAGACGATACCCAGATTTGCCTTTTCTGGCGCAAGAGTAGATTAGATCATATGATGTGCAGTCGCCACAATGTTGGTTTCACCTTTGAGGCTTCAATGTTGCTTTATAGCAATCTTGGGCGGTATTTTGCTCGCTTTTGATCTCTTGCACTCCCCATGGCGCTGGGAACTTGATCGTTTGATGAAGTCGTAGAGACTTTGTTTCTCACGATATAGATCATAAAACCTGTACTTCAGTCGTAGAGACTTTTTATTTCTCACGATGTAAATCGTAAGACCTGTATTCATATGATCTTGCGAGCCTGCAATGTAAAATCGGGGGTGGCCGTCGATTTGACCAATTATCCTTTGATGCCGTAACATGGAGTCGATAAGCGCCTTTTTCCGAGGACTTTTGAAATCAAATGTGGTATTTTTCAGTTTATGTAGGGTGTTCCGAGCCCCCGAGTCCCTTGGATGATGCGATACATGCGATACTTCGACGGAACATTTTTTTTTATCCGGGCTTGAATCTGGCTTCGAGCCACATTCAATTCCGATTGAAGTTTGATCAGGGGATCTTGATAATTTGCCATATTCCTGAAAAAACATTACAAGATCGTTAGAGCGATGTAAGTGTTGGTTTGAGATTTTCTCTAGATGGGGTTCCCCGGATGGCGCCAAACTGTTAATGCCAAAAATCGCACAAAAGTACAACTTAAGTTCGATGTGGACAATTAATAACTAAAGAAACGTATCTTAATCCAAACAACATAATTGCGAGGAAAAAGTAAAAGAGACAAGAGATTTGGTGACGCGAAAAACCCCGAAACGAGGGAAAAACCCGCGGTCGACTTTGTGAGAGTCGACAGTGCACTATGGTCGCCAAACAGGGGCGAAAGTCCTTTTGTGACAGATGATATGTGTACAATAGGTTACAAATGAAATAAAAATACACTTAGTCGTGTGTAAAAGGTGTGCGTCGTGTGTTAAACGTGTGAAACAAACTGTTGTCGTGCGGCTTGAACTGTTGTCGTGCGGTTTGAACTGTTGTCGTGTGGTTTGAACAGTTGTCGTGCGGTTTGAACTGTTGTCGTGCGGTACTTGCGTTAGCGACGTGTGCTCGAATGTGAGAGAGAAAATGTAGAAGTAGATGAGAATGCTGTTGTATAGCTAGATGAATTCGTCCCTTTGCTCGAGGTTGGAGTATGCCTTTATATAGGTTTCACCGGTCATTAATGTGTCTTGATGGCTTGATTTTATAACCGCTGTCGGGCCTTTAATGCGCTTTGATGATTGGTTTTGTAACCGTCGTCGACTCTTTAATGTCATTAAGAGCTCGTCCGTTACTAACCGTTTGTGCCATGAATGCTCGTAGACCTGCATTAATGAACAAAGGAAACGGTTGTCAACCATTAAGGGTTAGCGAAACCGTAAGACTGTTTTAAGTTCTGGACGTTGGTCTTACAGAGCATACGACCGTCGCCGGAATATAAGACCATGTATATGACTGTAAATATCTTGTAAGACCTTATCTTAGTATAGGAATGGTCTTATGAAAATGTCATAAGATTAGGTCGTAAAACCACTAAGTCGTTTAAACCAGGATGACGATGTCGCAAGATTAGGTCGTAAGACCAGAGCGATATAAGACCGATGACACGAGACTGTCGACGTAAGACCGACGAGTCGTAACTGGCGACACGTAACTGGCGACGTAAGACTTGTGTCGTAAGACTAATAACGTAAGACTAGTAGCATAAGACTAGTGACGTAAGGCTAGTGACGTGAGACTAGCGATATGTGACGTGCGACACATGATGTGCGACACGTGACGTGCGATCATTAGATGTCAAATGACTATTGACCCAAGATGTCTTTTAATAACCCACTATCGTTGTTATTAACGTATGTCGGGACATGGTAATAATGGGTATTATCCTTGGTCATTAGGGTAATCAATGTCCATGGGTCATGTCGAGGGAATTTCTTAAGTCGGTCGAGGGTGTATTTTTTACCCAAACACCTAATACAAGTAGTTGGTCTGCTTTTCCATCTTGCGACTGCTGGCGAACTGCTGGGAAAATTGGTTGACTAATTCAGCGAAGGACCTGATGGATTTGGGCCTGAGGTTAATCAACCCATGGAGGGCGGCACCCGTGAGGGTTGCCCCAAACGTTTGCACAAACAAACTTCTTGGTACCGAAAAGGGATCGACATGTCAAATGACTATTGACCCAAGATGTCTTTTAATAACCCACTATCGGTGTTATTAACGTATGTCGGGACATGGTAATAATGGGTATTATCCTTGGTCATTAGGGTAATCAATGTCCATGGGTCATGTCGAGGGAATTTCTTAAGTCGGTCGAGGGTGTATTTTTTACCCAAACACCTAATACAAGTAGTTGGCCTGCTTTTCCATCTTGCGACTGCTGGCGAACTGCTGGGAAAATTGGTTGACTAATTCAGCGAAGGACCTGATGGATTTGGGCCTGAGGTTAATCAACCACTGGAGGGCGGCACCCGTGAGGGTTGCCCCAAACGTTTGCACAAACAAACTTCCTGGTACCGAAAAGGGATCGACATAGTCCACATCAATTGTTTATACTGTGCGATGTGTTCTGTGGGGTCCGTAATACCAGAATATTTGGGTGTGAAGGTCGGGATACTGAATTTCTTGGGGACGTCGACGGTAGCAATTTTGTCGATGAAAGGCGATGCCTGGAATCCTGAGCGAGGCTCGACATTGACGGGCACGGCTGCCCCCGACAACTTTGCGAGCAAGGATAGGACACACTCTTTCTGGTCTTCCAACATCTTCAGTCGCTGGGCGACGGGGTCCACATCTGCTGGAGGGTTGTTCCCTGAATTTGCGTCGTTTCCGTACGACGATCCATTGGCGTCCCCATTGAGAGGGATGAAATACGGGTGAAACCCGTTATGTAGGGTGGTGGCCTCAGATGCTGGGGAGGAATCGACCCGAACTGAGGATTATGGACGAACGATCCCTGCTGCGGATTCTGAACGAATGGACCTTGCTGCAGATTCGGGATGAACGGACCTTGTTGCGGATTCTGAACGAATGGTCCTGAACCTGGATTGCTGACAAATGGTCCTGGACCATTCTTGTTGATCCAAACCCTCAGTGATTTGATAATGACCCTCTCTTATATACTTAGTGAAAATTGTAAGTAAACAATATGTATCAGAGTTTCACTATCGCTGATAAGTACTAAGATCTTACAGTACCGCTGATAGGAACTCTCGCTCTTTTAAATTAAACATTCAGCGAACACTGTTCATCATTAATGCGCTGAGTCTGTTCAGTCATTATGATGATCGCTGATAAGTTAGTTGTTTACTTATGATCCCTGAAGACAAGTTTCACGTCAACAAAGGTTCTACGCTGAAGTCGAAGATCAAGCTCAAGAACCAGCGACAAGTCTCCTAATGAACTGATGCGGATCAGCGAAGACTCAGATTTGTCCACTCAACGTGAAGTATCAAGTACAAGACTTCAGCTATCGCTGAACTTTATCATCTGCTGAATAGTAAATGATAATTGCTGAATCAACGAAAGCTGATCATGAAGTCCTCCGTACAAAGTACTTTTGTCTTAACCACCCTTGCACGCCTCCGTACGAAATGTCAGAAAAGAACCTCCGAATATCTGAAATCGTACAACCACTCTGATACTACACTGTTCATCCTTACGGCTACTAAGGTTGTCAACCAAGGTCAATGACATGCAACCAACCAGCTGATGACACGTGTAAAGTATATACTGACTTGCATTAAATGCATGCAGTATATAAAGAGATGAACTCACTTCATTTGAAGTAACTTGCTAACTCTGGACAAGTTCATATCTCTTATCTCAAGATAGGTTATTATTAGTAATTTCCTTATCTTTCTTAGTGCAAGAAACCTTAGTGTTCCAACTTGTTTAGATTTAGGTTTATCCTTAATCTTGTCTCCGCAACAAGCTGTAAATTGTTAATGATTTATCAATAAACAATTTAGAAAAGTAAAATCCGTGTGTTTGTATTCAACCCCCCCCCCCCCCCCTTCTACAAACTTGTATAGGCCTTCGGGACCAACAAGTGGTATCAGAGCAGATTTGTTTAATCTCATAAACAAGATCTAATCTAAGATATTTCTCTTCCTTGCTATTATCTTAAAATGGCCACCAACACAAACACAAATTATATAGACAATGGTTCTCTTGCAAAACCCCCTAGATTTTCCAGAGATAACTTCAACTTATGGAAAAATAGGATGACACTCTTCTTAGAAGGTGTAGACCCTACTATGCCTTACTATCTTGAAAATGGTCCATTCATCCCCGTAAGATTTGATGCTGCAGTTCCAGGCACTGAGAATAGACCTGCTATTCCAGAAAGACTGGTACCTAAAGAAATCCATCAATGGACTGACGAAGATAAGAAGAAAGTGGCTATAGATACAAAAGCCAGATCCATACTATCCATGGCCCTTCCTGACGAAGTCTACCATTCCGTCATGAACCTGAAATCATCAAAAGCCATGTGGGACACAATATGTGTTCAGTATGAAGGAACGTCTGAAGTCCAGGACTCAAGAAAGATCAACCTGGTAAGACAATACGAAAGATTCATTTCTGGTAAGAATGAAACTCTCTCTGAAGTTCACCAACGTTTTAATTGTTTAATTATAGATCTGAAAACTGTTGGTAAGGAATATTCTAACTTTGAAGTGCTGACAAAGTTTCTAGAATGTTTACCTGAAAGCTGGGACAATTATTCCATGTGTCTCAAGCTATCAAAGGATCTAAGATCAATGACCCTTGCTACCTTATATGGCACGTTGCTGAATCATGAGCAATCTAGCCATCTTAAGAAGAATATTGTAAAAGATTCCAAAAGCACTCCTGTTGCTTTATTCTCAGAGGAACCTTCTACTCAGCGACCCTCGGTCACTATCACTGAGTTAGAGAGTAACTCTGAAAGGTCATCAGATTCTGATTCTTCAGATGATGATGAATCCTTGGCTCTCCTAACTAAAAAGTTCAGGAGATTCGCCAAGAAGAAAATGTTTAGAAAGAACAAACCTCTTTCCATAACCGACAAGCCTAAATCATCAGCTTTTGTTGATAAGGCTACTGCTACTTGTTTCAACTGCGAAAAGACAGGTCATTTAGCTAATGAGTGCAGGTCAAAGAAAATCATGAGACCTTCAGCTTTCTCAAAGAAAAACTTTGTTCCAAGGAATAAAGATGACAAATACTCAAAGCTGAAGGAGAAGTATGCAAAGCTGAAAAGTTTTAAGAAGAAAGGAAAAGGCCTGATGGCTGACTATGATTGGGCTGCTTCTGATGAAGAAGCATCATCATCTGACTCTGAAGATGATGAAGCAAATCAATGTCTCATGGCCAAGATGAAGAAGAGGAAGAAAGTTCAAACATTCCCTCCACTTCAACATCTACCATTCAGGTATCACCTTCTTTCTTTACCAATATTGCAAATATTGATGAAGCTGATAGTCTCCGTAAGATCGATCTCTTGACTAGAAGTTTATACGAAGCCATGAACGGCAAAACTGTGGTTGAAAACCAAAATCTTGATCTCGCTGAAAAGCTTAAAAACTGCCACCTTCAAATAGAAAAGCTTTCTAAAATTGAAGAAGATTTTAACGATCAAGTATATTTAAATCAGCTAGTCAAAATCGAACGAGCAGAAGCTATCGCTGCATTAGAGGCTGAAAAAGCTACTGTTGAAGGATGGTGTAATTCTTCAACAAAGATCACTGAGATAATTAAGGCTCAGATTCCTCTGAGTGATAAACGTGGTCTGGGTTATAAATATGATACTCCAAAACCAACCACTGAACGTTCAATGCTTAAATTTGGAACGTTCGTATCCTCAGTCGCTGACACTTCATCATCTCAGTGCTCCTCGTCCATTACACCAATCCCTGAGGAAACTCCTACCTCCTCAAAAGGTAAGGAGAAAATGGTTTATTCAAAACCTACCTCTGTCTCTAAAGACAAAGGTAAAGGAATTGTTATTTATCAAAACCCTCAGAAGGGTACCTTAGAACCAAAGCTGAATGCTTCTAAAGCCTCAGTGACCAACCCCTCTGGATCTAGAAAGCTGATCTCTGGATCTATTCAGCGATCTACTCCTAGACTCAGAGTGGATGTCCTTGGTAAGAAATCTGAAGAACTGAATGTTCGTCCCATTTCTAAAGCCAATAGTTTACTTGGTGCTGGCACTTCTAATTCAAAATTAAAAGCTCAGCATACAAGTGGTCCTAGAACTACTTTTAGTTATAGGAAATGTTATCACTGTGGACTTACCGATCGTATTGCTAGTAAGTGCCCCACAGCCACCAAAGCTGAAAAGATAGCTAAGGTGAAGATTGCCCCTAAGGCAAAGAAGACCAACCCTGGTGCAAATCAGGTCAAGGTGAATTCTACCACTGAGGTTAAGAAATTAACCAAAGTGAAGAAAGACAAAGATGAATCTTCAAATGCTGCGAAGACCGCTGAACCTTCCATTCCAACTACTTCCACTGACAAACGTGTATACATGGTTAAGTGGGTACCTAAGAAAAACTAATCTTCCTTTGTATTGCAGGTTAAGAAGGGTATCTGGTATCTCGATAGCGGATGCCCTAGACACATGACTGGAAAGAAAAACCTGATCGCTGAATACAAGGAAGAGAAGGGTCCCTCTGTGACTTTCGGTGGAAATGGAAAAGGACACACCCGAGGGTATGGTGTACTTTCAAATGGTACAACCTCCTTCAGAAGAGTCGCATATGTTGAAGGGCTGAAGCATAATCTTCTGAGCATCAGTCAGCTTTGCGACATGGATAACAAAGTGATTTTCGCTAAGGAATCCTGCTTTGTCTCTGACAAAAAGGAGAAGATAGCTCTCAGCGGTTATCGTTTGGAAAATGTTTATGTAATAAACATGGACTCAACAACCACTGAGAACTCCTGTTTCTTCTCAAAGGCATCTTCTGATGTTAACTGGCTATGGCACAAGAGGCTCTCACATCTAAATTTCAAGACACTGAATACTCTTTCCTCCAAAGAGTTAGTCACTGGTCTACCTCAGCATTCATACGCCAAAGAGTCTTTATGTTCAGCGTGTGAAAAAGGGAAGCAGACCAAGGCAAGCTTCAAGTCAAAGCAAGTCTCCTCAGTGTCATCTCCTCTACAACTACTCCATATGGATTTGTTTGGCCCCGTTAACAAACAATCCATCGCTGGAAAGAAATATACGCTGGTCATAGTTGATGAATTCTCTCGTTACACATGGGTAATGTTTCTCCGTTCTAAGAGTGACACCCCTGAAGAACTCATCACCTTTGTTCGGAAGATGGAAACTCTGAACAATATGATTGTTCGCTCAATAAGGAGTGATCATGGAACTGAATTCAAAAACAGTTCTCTTGATTCCTTCCTTGAGAGCAAGGGTATTTCTCACAACTTTTCGTCAGTGAGAACACCGCAACAAAATGGAGTCGCTGAAAGAAGAAATAGAACAATTATTGAAGCTGCACGTTCAATGCTCAGCGATTCTCACCTGCCTACTCAGTTTTGGGCAGAAGCTGTCAACACTGCTTGTTTTACGCAAAACAGGTCGCTGATAGTTAAAAGATTCAAAAAGACAGCCTATGAACTTTTTCATGGGAGAAAGCCTTCAATCAGCTTTCTTCACATCTTTGGATGTCAGTGTTTCATACTGAACAACAGAGATGCCTTTGGAAAGTTTGATCCTAAGGCTGATGATGGAATATTTCTTGGATACTCCTCAGTCTCCAAAGCCTTCAGAGTCTTCAACCGTAGAAGACAAACTGTAGAAGAAACTATTCACGTCACGTTTGACGAATCCCGTTCAGCGAACTCTAAACCGAACGCTGATACAGAAGAACTGAATCAATGGATGTTTTCTCATCTTGGTGATTCAGAAGATATTCCCACTCCTCATGCTCATCCAGTAGAAGATGATAGTCCCACTATCATTCCAAACATGCAGAACAGTGAAGCTGAAACATCATGGGTCTCAGCTGTTCCTATAAACACTATACCTGCAGTTGATCCAAATGTCTCAGACATTCCATCTATTTCTCAACAATCAGTGAATGAAGTGACAAATGCAAACATTCCTCTCTTAGCTGATAATCCAGAAGTAGCTGAAGCCTCATCTTCAGTTTCTCCAGTTCAGACTGAGTCAGCGACGTATGCTCCGGCTCAGCGATGGACTGTAAATCACCCAATCGATAAAATTCTTGGTGATCCCAACGCTGGTATTCAGACTCGTAGAAGTGCAGGTAATATTTGTTTATTTGTTAACTTTATTTCTCTAACTGAACCAAAGAAAATAGATGATGCCCTCAGAGATCCAAACTGGGTCAGCGCTATGCAAGAAGAGCTGACTGAATTCGAAAGAAACAAAGTTTGGAAACTCGTTCGTAGACCAACTGACAAAACGGTGATAGGCACTAAATGGGTCTATCGAAACAAGTTGGACGAACATGGTACTGTAACTCGCAACAAAGCTCGTCTTGTTGCTCAGGGATACAGACAAGAGGAAGGCATAGATTATGACGAAACGTTTGCTCCAGTAGCAAGACTCAAATCTATTCGTCTTTTCTTAGCATATGTTGTACACAAAAACTTCACTGTACATCTGATGGATGTTAAGTCAGCGTTTCTGAATGGAAAGCTGAATGAAGAAGTGTATGTGGAACAACCTCCAGGATTCTCAGATCCTAAGCGTCCAGGTTATGTTTATAAACTGGACAAGGCACTTTATGGCTTAAAGCAAGCTCCTCGTGCACGGTATGATACTCTCTCTACTTATCTCCATATTGAAAAATTTGAGAGAAGTAAGATTGACAAAACTCTATTTTTTAGAAAAGTGAAAGGTCATATCATTTTAGTTCAAATATATGTTGATGACATTATATTTGGTTCTACTAACCCTGAGTTTTGTACTCGTTTCGCTGATAGAATGAAAGATGAGTATAAAATGAGCATGATGGGTGAACTAACATATTTCCTTGGTCTTCAGATTAAGCAAACTGAAAAAGGAACTTTCATTAATCAGGGAAAATATGTTAAAGATATGCTGAAGAAATTCGACTTAACTGAAAGTTCAGCTATGAAAACCCCTATGGCACCTCCGCTGACACTTGATAAGGACACAAAGGGTGTTCCTGTCAATGTCACGCTGTACCGTGGGATGATCGGCTCACTATTGTATCTTACAGCTAGCCGACCCGATATTATGTTTGCAACATGCTTGTGTGCACGATATCAAGCTGAACCTAAGATATCTCATATGAAAGCTGTAAAGCGAATCTTTCGATATCTTAAGGGTACAGGGAATCTAGGTCTTTGGTATCCCAAAGACTCAGGATTCGATCTAACCGCCTATTCAGACAGTGATTTTGCAGGTTGCAAAATGGATAGAAAAAGCACCACAGGAGGATGTCAGCTCCTGGGTGGAAAGCTGGTAAGTTGGACAAGTAAGAAGCAAAATTCAGTGTCCACTTCCACAGCTGAAGCTGAATATGTAGCCGCTGGAAGCTGTTGTTCTCAAGTCTTGTGGATGAGAAATCAGCTACTAGACTATGATCTTCAGCTCTCCAAAATTCCAATCTATTGCGACAGCACTAGTGCCATCGCTATAGCAAACAATCCAGTGCTACACTCAAAGACAAAACACATAGAAATCAGATATCATTTTATCAGAGATCATGTGATGAATGGTGATATAGAACTTCATTTTATCCCAACTGATTATCAGTTAGCTGATTTATTTACCAAACCTCTTGATGAGACAAGATTCAACTTTCTCATCAGCGATCTTGGAATGCTGAACATTGAAGGGTAAAATCTTCAGCGGTTCACATTAATCAGCGAAAGGATAAAATCAACTCGTATAACCTATTCAATCATCTTCTCTCTGAATAAACTTGGTTAAACTGATATCCAGGTATGTTTTCTCTCTCTGACAAACGCATGAAAATGCAAGATTTCAAAAACAAATGCATCGCTGAATATCTCTTCCTTAACAGCGATATTTTGAAAATTCTTAAAACCTTCACTGATATCTTCTATTCAGTGCTTCATGTTTTTCAAAAGAGTCCCTGAGATTTTTCAAAACCTCAGAGACATCCTAAAAGAATGTGAAAGGACAGTTGTGACGTCATTGCAACGGATAACACCATGCACGATTTCTTTCTGACATACGTTTGCACGTTTCGCTCAAACTTCCAATCAAATGCAAACACGTGTCCGTGTCATGATGAAAACCTTTTCCCGCTCAAGGTTTTCTCTCTCTAAAACTCCCTATATAAACAACTCTTGGTTTATATTTGTCTTTTACGCGAACATTCTTCCTCCGCAAGAAAGAAATTACTGTTGCATTTGTGCTCTCAAATCTTCAAAGAACTGTTCATCATCTTCTTCATCAAAACATCAAGGTTAATATGTTCTTATCTATTATCAAATGCGTATAACTTGTTTTCGATCTTCTCATTGTTTTAACAAGATCAAACAAAAGAACTTTGTAAAATAAAATCATTTCTTTCATGGTTTTATGAACACAACCATTTCATGGTTGTTCTTCAAGTTTTAAATCTAAATCTTAAACTTGTTCTTCATTCGTATCCAGTTTTCTTTTAGAAACTGGAATACAAGACTTTATGGGTTTTACATTTCATTTCAAAAATCATGAAAAACCCTAATCTTCATTAAGACATTTATGTCTGAATGAAATGGACAAAATTCGAAACATCTTAATGGAAATTTCTTTCCACATTAAGATAATTCTTATTTGTTAACATCTTTGGTTGAACTGACAATACAGTGAAATGGCATCTTCAAAGATCAATGTCACCGCTGAGTCCATCTCCGCTGACTCTGAGGAAGTGGACATTATCAAAGCCCCTCAGGTAAAGTTCAAGCTGGATCAACTAGATTGGACTAAGGTGAACAACCTCTCTGCGCTTCTCGAGTTTCCTCCTCGAAAGCAAGTCACACATCTGGATGATGCTGTGAATTTCCTGAAAAACTGCTGCATTTCAACAGCCCTAACCATCACACCTCCTGCAAGTCAGTTACTACTATCCCAGTTCTGGTACTCTGCCAGACACACTCAGCTACCCTCCGCCAAAGATCCCTCCAAAACCATCGATTGCATACTCAGCGATACTGAGTATGGCACAATTAAGATAACCCCCGCAATCATTCGAAAAGCCCTGAACTTTCCCAATGCCACCAAAGAAAAACCCTTCGTTCCATTCCCTGACCATAAGAAGCAAGCTGACAAAGATGCCATCATTGCTTTTCTCGACACAATGGGTTACATCTGGGACATTGGAAGGGACAAGAAGCCCGAGAAGAAGCTGACGCTGATAAAGAAGTCCAAAATGCCCAGCGAGATGAATTTCATCTTCGCTCACCTGATCAGCTGCATGACAGCGAAGTCCGGCTCTTCTGATCAAGCCGCACAACCTACGCAAGCTATGGGATACGCACTGCTGAAAGGTCTAAACATTGACTGGGCCTCTATTATATATGATGACCTAGTACAACGCGTGGATTCTGCCGCTGACCGACCAGCATGGGTTCCTTACCCCCGTTTCATCAGCGCCATCTTCCAATATGGCCTGAAGGACAGCTATCCTCAAGAGGGTGACCTGAAACTTTCTCAGGTTGGCCCTAAGGTGCTCGATTTCAAACCTGTCGACAATGAGGTACGTCTCTCTACCCTTCTCTCTCTTCTTAACCCTAATTCTTCGACTTCTGTGGCTCCTTCAGCGACAATACCCATCGCTGATACCCCGGCCACACAATCCTCTCCTTCTAAGAAAAGGAAACACTCTCACACCTCACTTGATTCCAAAAGGATCAAGAAAACCAAGGAGCAACCCCAGCAATCCCATGCTGAAGACTCCTCAGCTCATTCTGAAGAGCTGAAGGAAAGTTCCGTGGTACGCTCTGCCACACCCATTCAAGCCATCCCTTCAATCCCGGCCTCAGCATCTCTGAACGCTGAGGTTAGAAACTTGGAAACTACCCAACCTCCCTCAGTCTCTCAAAAGACTAATGAAGTGATTGTCAGCGATTCCAACGCTGAACTCGCAACCCGAACCCCATTCTTATCCTTCGCTCCTCCCTCCACTCACTTGGACACTCCTCAAGCGAACACTGGAGATGCCATCATTCCAGAAGCCACCGCTGACGCTTCTCAACAAATGATGAAGAAAGGACCTGCAGAAATCACCATACCTCACCGTACTTTCGAAGAGGATATGGAACATTATTCAGGAACTTGCAACTTTGACGAGTTCATCAATCCTCCTGCAGGTACAAATCAACCCATATACACTGTAACTAAACCTGAAACTTCTGAGCTTTCCTTTGTTCACAAGTACTTATGTGTTACAGGTCCTAATTTGGGAGACATCAACGAGTCTCTGAAGTCCGTGGAAACTAAGCTGACTGATCTCACCACCACACTCTCCAACAACTCTACAGCTGTAACAAACGCTGGAGAGAATCTGACGAAGCTGACTACGGTGGTGGAGAAGAAGGCTTCCACAGATGACATTAAGGGCCTTGATAAGACGCTCAGCGATTTTGCCAAGGTGCTCTCTGACATCTACACTGACTACACCAGCCTCAAAAACTCAGCTTCGACCGTATCCAGCAAAGTAACAACGCTGAAGACATCGGTTGGAAAACTCGAGGGTGATATGTCAGCGGTCAAGACCGACTTGGGCTTTGTAAAGACCGACGTTGGTTCTATGAAGACGATGATCGAGACGCTGGTCAATAAGGCAAATAATCCAGCTCCTGCTCCTGCCCCTGCTCCTATTTTGGAATCTTTCACAGCGGCGGATCGCACAGAGCTGAAGAAAATCACGCCTGCTATTTCTGGCCTAGAAGACAGAATAGCAAAGCTTGAAGGTTGTGTGAAAATCTCTGGCCCAGAAGACAGAGATAACACCAACGCTGAGTCTACTCATTCCTCCCCCAATCATGAGAAAGAGGGGGAGAAGAGTGCTGAACATTCCAGTGAGAAGAGCGCTGAAGATCTAAACAAGAGCGCTGAAGATCTGAACAACAGCGCTGAAGACCTTTCCCATGATGAATCTATCAGGGGAGAGAGGAATGAAGATCTAATCGCTGAAAAACCTTAGGGAGATGAAAACCCTGAGGGAACCGAGAAGCTCGCCTCTGTATCTGAGGGGGAGAAACTCGAAGAAGATGCTGAGGAATCCGAAGCAGAAGAAGATGAAGACATCGACATCCCTGAAGATGAACCATCCTCCTCTCCAAGGAAGGATGATGATGATGATGATGAAGATGACGGTGATTTCTTTGTTGTCAAACCTGCTCCTCGAACCAAAGCTCTTAAAGGTATTTCAATAAAAGAACCTTCAGGGGAGAAGACAAAGACAAAGCCCTCAGCCTCTGGCGCTGAGAAAGGCAAAGGCAAAGGTCTCGCTGAAGATGAAAATCTGGCGATCTTGCTTGAAAAGCCGGTTTGTCAGGTACACTAAACTTTACTTATATTCCTTCCCTGAACATCTCTATACACAATCAGTTCTCTACTCCACAACCTCTCTACACATCCACATTCTTTTTCTATCTTTTCTACCCAAGTTCTACTACCCAGTTCTTATTTGTAAGATCGCTGCGTTTCAGCTAGTCCTCTCCCCTGTTTGAGGATATCGCTGAAGGCTCCACAACTGCGACTTCACCAATAATTCCAGCTGCCGCTGAAGAAATAATCCCAGTCTTGGATTTGATCTCTGAGACTGATGAACCAGAAGAACAACCTCTCTTGCACAGAAACAGACCTTCCTCAGCTCCTCAAAAGCTGAGTGAAGAGGATCAAAAGAGAAGAGAAGAAATGATAAAGCGATTCGAGGATCAGCAAATCATTCTAAGGCGTGATCAACTGCCTTCAGTTCCTCCTAAGTTCAAATTTTCAAAAGCTGAATACAAGGAACACCTCAGAGCTGAACGCCTCATCGCTGAAAGAAAGGAAGCTGAAGAGAAAGACAGAGAATACGCCATCAAGCTTACTCAAGAATCTGTCAAAAACCCCAAGCTGAAACGTGTTCCCATTTAAATCCAACGAAAGCTTTGGGAAGAAGCCCAGAAGATCGTGGAAAAGAAAACTGAAGTTCCTCAGACCACCCTGATCTGGTGTAAAGAGAAAATCCACTTCAGATATCGTCCAGCGAAGATCAACAAGGTATTCATCTCTGGAAGAACATCTATCGGAGTACCTATTGTTGACATCAAACTTTTCAGAGAAGATGGCCAATCTGAAGCCTTTCGCGCTGACACTGTAAAAAGGTATGGTCTCTCTGAATGGTTGGAGACGAGGTTAGCTATCCAATCGTCACAATCTAAGTACAAGGATCATTTTGAAAAGCTGATAAACAGACAGATCGACTTGATATCTTCTTGTGTGGACATTCCTCCTCTTCCTGATCTAAAGCTGAAAAGAAAAAGGGGCTCTCCAAAGAAGAAACGTCAAGATTTAAACTCAGGTCCTGTCATACGAAATGAAACTGGAATTGGTTTCTCTCGCGCTGAAGTGCTTGGTCCTGACCCTGATCTATCTGCCCTTGACATTTCTTTGCCACCATGTGAACTTTTCGTCCCTGGTAAAGTCATCAGTAATCCTTATGGAATATTCTTTCTTGACTACGACGGACGTAAATGCTTTCAACGGATCGCTGAGCTTCCAATCACTCCAATCGAACAGCTCAGAGATCTCATCTACTTGTGTGACTTCAGAAAAGACATTCAGGCACGACACCTAAAACCCTTGATCTTTAAAGAAGCGCTGAACAAAAGAAAACAAGGCGTAACGGTTCCTGACTGGATGATCCCCACTGAAAAGACGACCCTTGATGAACTTCTCATTAAGGAAGAACCTTTTGAAAACTGATATAATCTCCTTTTTCTCTATTGTATCAGTTATCCTTCTGTACTTGTAAATTATTTCGCTTGTACTTATAATCTTTCTATTCTTCATTGTAACCTGATTCAAAGTTTTAAAGAAAGATTTCAGCGAACGTACTTTACTCCATCAGTACTGAAAAGATCCCAGAAAACAGTAAAAGGGACAAATATTTTATGAGTTCTTTTTATCCTTATGTTTTCATTAAATAACAATTTTCTTTGTTGCTATGTCATAATCAAATAGGGGGAGATTGTTGATCCAAACCCTCAGTGATTTGATAATGACCCTCTCTTATATACTTAGTGAAAATTGTAAGTAAACAATATGTATCAGAGTTTCACTATCGCTAATAAGTACTAAGA